>OY728130.1:110252017-111661392 GCA_963277665.1 Viscum album
TTCCTATCAAATGATCCTAGAAAAAAGATTCTATTTTTGATCTCAAAACATGGATTTTACCCTTGGGATGAATTTTAGTGGAATTTTGGGTTAGTTTATCTTCAATGGATATTTAATATTTATTAAATAAATAAATATTATCTCAATTGAATAAGTGTTAGTATCTCTTAAATAGAATATGAAATGGAACATATAACACAATAGTTGTATCCAAAATGATGGATTATTCCTAAGAGAATAATATATTTATGTATGTTTTAGGGCCAGGATGAAGCCCCTTTTAGTTCCTTAATTAGAAATACCTAGTTTCTCCATTATCATGATATAAATTATTCCATAACACTTTTTAAATAAGGTCATATATTTCATTTTATATAAATAGTTGAGTGGATTTTGGGCATGAAATTATTTGAAGATGACACGGTATATCCCCATTCTTGGTAAAGACGTGATGTTCAAGGATCTATATCATATCTTTGAAGAACTAATAGTTTTCCAATGTGGTAGGCTATTAAAGTTGATTCAATTTAATCTTTAATTATATCCATTATTTTTCAAATAAAAACTCTAAATAAATGTTGGTATTGAGATTATTTTAGATAATTTTCCTTGAACATTCAATAGTTGGGAAGATTATTCAATTTTAATGTTATTTGGTTAATTTTTTTCAATGTATTTAAGGATGAATATTTATCATGTGATCAATTAATAATGCATAGAATATTTTTTGGTCACAAATAGTCACCCATATATCTTATATTTTTACTTTTCTATGTAAATTGATCGAAATTGACTTTGAAAAGGTAAATGATATGACCCTGTAGACATAAAATGGAAGCCTAATTGATAATGGATGAGTAAATATCCATATTGGACGATGAAGAGGTCTGGTCATGCTTCTAGTGTGTCATGGGGATGGTCATTACATGAATACATGTGTCAACAGATTACCACTACGTTACATAATTGAGGTAGTGACAACTGGTAGTGGTTTGTATTAGAGATCACTTTAAGGGTTTAGACCATTGAATCTTCAGTAAGTGGTGAGCAGAAGGATATTAGAGAATAGTGGTGGGAATTTCCATAGGTTCATCAGAAAGTTGTGTCATGAGATTTGATGGGATAATTGTGAGATCCGGGGGTTTTTTATTTTTGAGGATGAGAACCTGACAACATGACATGCATTCCAAGAAACACATGTCTTGTGTTAGTCTTGTTGTGATACCAATGTATATGAATAATGTAAAGTATCAAAGGACTTGTTTTTACCATAACACATCATTTATGGAATCCCAAGTGGTGTCTAGGGTTTTCTTGGGGTGTTAAACATCACACCAGCTATAGTAATGAACCACACACCATGTAAGGGCAGTTACCTGACTAGTGGATTGATAAGATACATAAAAAACTACACTATTTGGAATAAATGTACTATAGCTAAAATAATGTCAATTATAGAACCACATGAAATAATATGGGAAATAATACACACCCATTTCATCCCATGTGGTTCACATTCAATGTGGATATCAAGGCACTCCATGTAGTTTGGAACCACATGACTCCATGTTTTAGTGGTACATGATCAAGTGTCTTGCTAATACCATACACTGAATGTCCTACTCGTACACCCCGTATAGGTTAACTCCACATATAAGGATGATATTTTCACATTATTATCCATAGTATATGTATCACGTACTCTATCTAGCAGGGTATATGATTTTTACTATAGGAATTTATGTTCTTTCCATTTCTACTCACATCGGTGTCATAATCTGATAAGAAAAAAGTCCATTATTATGAAATTGTATATACAGATCATGATGTATTAATCCTATTAGTGATGATAGACCGTTTATTATATGTTTTGGGTATATTGAGGATCTTATAACTATAGAGTTAATGATAGGTTTTGATCAAGAGATTCATAGAATACATGCCATATTGGGTAATCCCATGAAAAATTATGATTAAAGGGCACATGTATCGCGTATATGTAATAGATTCGGTACTCCAAAACCGGTTCAAGGAGTAGTTCCTTTATATCATTATATTTATTCATGGGGTATGTACTCTATTATTCATAACAATACATGGGTCCCCCATTCTACAACTAGAGTTACTACTTCCCCATGTGATAGGGAACATGTCCTTGATCTATAAAAGATGGTACTATTCTATGATATGTGACAAGGGAACTTAATCCATTAGATTCAATACTAACTTGATAAAATGTTCCCCTTAATGATTCATTGTTCCTTTGTCTATAGATTTTGATACTCCCTTGAATAATAATCCTTCTTTATTTTTTTGTGAGTCCCCCACTATAGTTACAAACATGAAACATTGAGGTTATGAGGACTTGGTAGTTATGGAAAATGGTTAGTTCTAGTATTTTGGGCCTTGAATATTTTTCAAGAATACATGGTTTCTTCTAAGATATAGCTTATATCTAGGTTTTTGACATTAGGAATTATGGGTCTTTTTATATTCTATGTGTCACTAGTTTCTTATGAGATACAATCTTTAATGGAGTTTAGCTGTTAGATCTAGATTATTATACCACCCTTGGGTATCTTTACCTTTGAACATATATGGGATTCTTCATCCTATTTCCCTCAGTATTTTGTTTTTATTTGGAATATTATTTCTTCTTTACATCATGTTTTCGGGACTTCGTAATTGGTATATTTATACTAACCATTGTTCATTCCTTATGATCATAAGTGTTTTTTCAGTGATGATGATGCATAGTTTGGAGGTGACTATAGTGGATGTGGGTCTGGTGAATCTAATAATTGTATTTCATAGTTGCAAAATGTGGTTAGTGTTGATGAAAGAAGCTATTGGATATCATTCCAGGGGTCCTTGTAGTGATGGGGTGGCATCCCCTATCTTATGTCCATAATGGTTAGAGTCTATATATGGTATATGGTTAATTCTCATGGTATATTCCTATGTATAATTTATATTGTTGGTTGATGTATCATGAATTCATTGTTTTATATTTCAGTTATAAAGAACTGGAAATTTCAAGGAAAATTTTTTCTTAATTTCTTTGGGATTTTACAATAACGCAGTTTCTGACGGCGCCTGATTCCGAGGTCCGGTGTGCCCGGAATCAATTTTCGAAGTTTAGCTTGGGTACGTTTAGTGAACAAACGAGTGGGTTTTTCTATATTTTAAACCGGTGCTTGGAATTGAAATATGAGGACACCGATGAAACCACAGTGCTGGTAATTGCTTAAGAAGACCCTTTTTGGAGTTGCGTTTTCTCGGGAGGAGTTGTTTTAAAAAAAAGTGAGGGATAAAAATATAATTGTTTTACAATTATATTTTCATTTCTTGTTAAGTGGATTAAGTGTTGTGTCACAACACTTTATCCCTCTCTTATGTGGTTATAACCTAAGTAAGGGAGTTAGGGGTGGGACCCACTTGTAGTTAACTACCCATGAGAGGACTAAAGGTGAGGTGGGGCCCACACAAACCCCAACCCTTCACATTCCCTAAACCTCCTCTAACTCCCCCATTATGTGGGTGACCACTCATCTTCCATAACTCACTCCAACCCCCCTTATGACACACCCTCTCATTAATGATGCCAACTCTACTTCATTTAATTTTGACAAGCTCAAGATTAATTAAGTTGAGTTAATTAAACATTTTGAAATGTTTTGAAAATGCATGGGATGGGTAATAAAATAAGAAGAGTCTTATTTTATTAGGGGTTGGATGGTTGTGTGGGGGATGGGAGGAGATAGAACTGGTCTTCTTCGTTGAAGAACGCGAAGAACGTCAAGAACCCGATGAAGAACGCCGTCACCGCAAGGAGTGAATGACGTGTCGTTCTTCTTCCCTCTCTGCCGCCGGTGAGAGACGCCTTCGTCGAGGAACGACGATGCGCCGCATCCTTCATCAGGTGAATGCCGACGATGCTTACAGAGCCTCGATCCGTGACGCCGTCTACCGCGACGTTCAACTTCTGCGACCCGATGACATGCGACGTCAATTTTGAGGTAGGGGGTTTGATTTTGGTTCATGAATCTTTCTTGACCGTCCAAAATCAATTTTTCTTAAGCCGCTTGATATCGGATTAACGGGAGGAGGTCGGACCGCACGAACACGGCCGACCCTCTTCCCCCTTCGTTAATGTGTTTGTCGCGGCTCGATCAAAGGTGGTGCGGGGCAACGGCACCGCGCGGATACAAGGAGGATCATCGGCGAAGATGTGCGGTGCCATTGCACCGTGCCGTGGAGGCCGAACGAAGCCGCGACACCGTCGCGCCATGCCGGAAAACCATGAAGAGACGCAGTTTGTTTATTTGGCATGCGGATCGATGAGCCATTGAAGAATGGATCGCAGGGGTGATTTGAAGGCTTTGCAGCGAAGGGCAGGTCCTGGGAGGACCGTAGGCGAAGACGGAATTGAAAACGGACCACCGGAGCAACTTGGGTGGTCCGCGGAAGGGCCAGCCGGCGCGCCGCTGGGAAGGGGCCGCCGCGACTGAAGCTGCGGCGGTAAGTGGCTGGTCCCGCGGCCGCGTGAGACCGAGGGAGACCGGGGGGGCGTGACCCCCGTACCCACTGGCCACGCGGGCGCCATGCCAGCGCCTGGCCAGCCGGCTGCCCAGGCCAGGCCGGGCCGCGCCCTGTTTGTTCGGACTCGGACCTAGGTCGGGTCGACCCATTTCGGGCCAACCCAGGGGGTCTCGGGCCGGGTCGGACCGAGCGCAAACCCCCTATTTTCGGACTGTTTTCAGTCATTTGCCCATAACTTGAGCTACAGACCTTCGATCGACGCACCATTAGTTGAGATGTGATCCTTGGATCGAGCGGTCGATTCGGTATATTACACTCAGGGTTTCGGAGAACTTTGGGTACGGCTGGGTTGGTTCGAACACAAAACCAACCGGGCCCTCGGAGCGGAAACACTTATATCTTGAGTTCCGGACGTCTGATTGACGTTCCGTCGACTTTGTTGGATTCCTCTTGATGAGACGGAACTTTTGGTATACTTTGCCTAAGGTTTGGACGCAGTTGGATAGTGGCCGAGTTGGATTGAACCCAAAATCCAACCGGGCCCCTGGAACGGAAAAGATGATAACTTTCAGACCGGACGTCCGTTTGACGAACTGTCAGCGGCGCTGGTGATCATGTTGAGAAAAGGTCCCTATGAGTATACCCTATGAGAGTTTAGGGTACAGTTGAGATACAGCCAGGTCGGTTCACACACGAAACCAACTGGGCCCCTTGGATGAAAAGGCTAGTAACTCAGAGACCGGGCGTCCGACTGACGCGCCATCTATTGCATTGAGACCCCTATGACGAGGTGGATCTTTGAGATACTTCTTCGTGGGACTTTGTGATACTTGGAGTATTGATCAGTAGCTCATGGAGAAGACCCTCATGGTGATGATCTAGCAGAGTGGAGAGACCTAGTAATTGGCTGAGACTTGACGACTGTTGAACTATCGTCTCGGTGTGTTTCGGATAGCCCAGTGGGTAGCACTTGGTTGTAGTGGCAGACCCACATCGGAGGAGCGCTTGGTTGTAGCAGCAGACCCGTGGTACTCAACAGAAAGAGTACCTCTGGAGGCTATGAGGGGGAGCGCTTGGTTGTAACGGCAGACCCATGGCAGATGAGCGCTTGGTTGTAGCGGCAGACCCGTGGTGGGAAGCGCTTGGTTGTAGCAGCAGGCCCACAGTACTCAACTGGTGGAGTACTACAGCAGTCCAAGGTTAGTGGGGCACGCTTGGTTGTAGCGGCAGGCCCACTACTCGACAAAGGATGAGTTCTCCAGCAGCCGTGGTTTCTACTTCATGATTAAATCCTGGTTTGAGCTGAGTCTATAATCTTTGTGTTTCCTCATGATTGAGATGGTTCACTTGATAACTTAGGTATATGTATGGTCATATACTTGGGTAGTGGTTATCCGTTGATTTCATAATCTTTGTGATTCCTCATGATTGAGATGAGTTACTTGATAACATGGGTATATGTATGGGCATATAACTAAGTAGAGGTTATCTGTTGAGATATTCCTTGTGGTTATCATTGTTGGATTTAGTGATACCTTGAGGGTCTCGGGATCCCTACTGAGTATCGTTATACTCACCCCTGCATGGGATATTCCCGCACCTCGTTGTGTTGGTTGCAGATGACGGGCAGTGCAGATAGAGGCCGAGTGTTCGAGGACTGGACGGTACTCGGAGGTGGACCTCACGACGAGACAGTATCCAATGGTGGACTTCACGACGAGGCGACACTCGGAGGAGGTTGATGGGCGAGAGCGTTGTGGAGGCTATCTGTACCTACCCTTCAGGTAGGATCCGTGGTGGACGATCCAGGAGTTGTGCTATCTGTACATACCCTTCAGGTAGGATCCTTGGTGGATGATCCAGGAGCTGATTGTCACCTTCCGTCTGTTTTATCTTTTTCCTTGTACTTTACAGTTGGGCTTGTATTTCTGGCCCCTTTACTTTCAGCACAGCTTGTTTCAGTTTTACTTAGTGTTTTACTTCTTCTTGTACTCTGTGGTGTTTTGTTTATATTTATAAATGCAATGCCTTCCCAGTTATCGGGATTTACTTCTTTGGTGCTAGTCCCCAGCCCCTGGCCTATGGAAGGCGGTCTTGGGGTAGTCACGGCATGGGCACTGAGGACGAGTCGTGACAAATTTGTATCAAAGGAGTTCGATTCTACTATAGAACTAAGACTCTGATCTTTTTCTATGTGAAGCAATAGTGTTAAGGGTACCGAGTATGGTCTTCAGTTCAGGGAGTCCAGTTTTGGTGCGGCGGCCGACGTATCCGTACACCAGGACCCTGACTACTGATTTCCGACTTTGTACACAAAAACACTGATTTCGTGTGTGTTTCCAAAGTTTTAAAGTCACCTCAAACCAGATCAGCTCACTAGGTATAAATCGTTGACCGTGTCGCATCTGTTCAGGATGTCTCCGTGCAGACTATTAGTTGGAGTTTCCGAGAGAGTACTCGATGACGGATCACCGAGCGATGAGGCTCCGGTGAAGGGCCCTCTTTCTATGTTAGCACCCTCGGGTGATGTACCAGCAGCACCACCACCTGTTGGGCAGCATATGCCAACAGTCGTACTAGTGGATGGTGCACACTGGCAGAGCGCGATGCACGAGTTCCAACAGTAGAGGCCTCTGAGCTTACGAGGTGAGGCAGATTCCCAGACAGTAGAGGAATGGATGGAGGTGATTGCTAGAGTTTTCTGCCTAGCTGAGACACCAGTCGAGTGGATGGTAGACTTGGATACTAGTGTTTTCCACTGAGTGACCATGAGGATGGTCCGCATAGCGATGAGGCTTCGATACGTGGACCGATGCCTGAGATAGTGCCTTCGAGTAGTGTGCCAGCTATACATCACTACCAGTTGGTCAGCAGTTACAACCGGCGGTACTGGTATGTGAAACTTGTATACTTACTGCCTTACGACGTCATCCATGGAATGAAATAGTACCGTTCATGTCTCGATTGGCTGTATTAGGCATTGGGAGTGGTTCATCCAGCGTATGAGACCGAGTTTCTCTTTTCAGAAAAGGAGAAATCTTAGAAACTCTTATGGATCGTAGGCAAAGAAGGGTGGTCATTGACCGACTTTCCATGTCGGCAAACTTCCTACCGACTAGAGATGGTACGAGTTACGATGAAGAAGGTGCAGATCATCCAAGAGCGGATGAAGACTGCACAGCACAACAAGAAACAGGAAACTGGCACCAGTCTCGGAGACTTGGGCATGTAAATGTTTCAAGAAGGAGTGTTAAGGACAGATGAGTCTGCAGAGTAGCAGACGTGGAGGCAGAGCTAGGAGAGCAGCATGACGTGGTGTACATTTCAACATGTTACAACCACCCGCCTTTATTGTTTCCGCCAGGCTCATGGAGCTGGATGGCTTGGGAAGAGAGTAGCTGCATAAGGTCAAGGAGAGTGACCCAATGGCTCTAAGAATGATTCGAGGGACAGTCTGTGTCCACTACTAGCTGTCGTAGTAACAGACGTTGATACGAATCATTCCTTCCTTCCACAAAACTTGTCCCAGACCTAGAGTTTCCGGTAATCCGTAGACTTGACCCTCACGTCTGGAGATACCTTGGGAGGAGACTCGATAATCACACTTACACCGACAGTGTGGTTTGGCCCTTGAGGCGAGAGTTTCAGTTGTAATCTCTTGGTGGCAGCATCGAGGCCTTACGATGTTGGTCTGGGTATGGATTGGATTCACGGTTCATACTTAGATTGACTGTATTATGCAATGAGGTTGTGGTTTACCTACAACTTTGGGATGGGTTTTCCATGGTCGGTGAAAAGGAAACCCTAGGAAGCACAAGATATACTCATGCATAGGAGGGTGTAGCCGATCAGTCTTGAGTCGGCCAACCTTACCCTCGTGGCAGCAGGAGTTTTGATTTTCAGTTCTAATCAGGAAAGGGAGACCTCTAGAGTTCGAGGATGACGGTCACGACCTTATACGGGTCTCACCTCGATGAGGTTTACGGAGATGAGGACAAAGTGGAAAGTAATCTCCGAGGTTCAGTGGACCTTTTTCAAGTCCTCAGCAGGGTAGGCGAGGTGGCTTACCGTTGACCCATCCACCTCAGTTGCACTAGGTGCACGGAGACTTCCACTTATCTCCACTGGAGAGATACGTGCTTGACCCGACGCATATCATCGACCATGGGGAGATGGAAATTGGCGACGGGGTGACTTTTGCGGGGTTTTAGTAGAGGTTGGGGATCGACAGGAATGGGTGCTACGAGGATGGTCGATTCCTCTTGTGCACTTTCATTGGCAGCACGGGAACCTCCAGGTGGGCACATGGGAGCGGAAGGCTCAGATGCGTGCTCAGTACCGCTTTTGTATCCCTAGTTTGTGTTAAATCTTTACGGGGATTTAAAGACCTGAGGTGGGAGTAATGTAAAGACCCGGAAATTTCAAGGAAATTTTTTTCTTAATTTCTTTGGGATTTTGCAAGAACCCAGTTTCTAACAGCGCCTGATTCCGAGGTTCGGTGTGCCCAAAATCAATTTTCAAAGTTTAGCTCTGGTATGTTCAGTGAACGAACGAGCGGGTTTTTCTATCTTTTAAACCGGTGCTCGGAAATAAAATCTGAGGGCACCGATAAAACCGCAGCACCGGTAATTTTTTAAGAAGACCCTTTCTGGAGTTGCGTTTTCTCAGGAGGAGTTGTTTTAAAAAAAGTGAGGGAAAAAAATATAATTGTTTTAAAATTATATTTTCATTTCTTGTTAAGTGGATTAAGTGTTGTGTCACAACACTTTATCCCTCTCTTATGTGGTTATAACCTAAGTAAGGGAGTTAGGGGTGGGACCCACTTTTATTTAACTACCCATGAGAGGATTAAAGGTGAGGTGGGTCCCACACGAACCCCACCCCTTCACATTCCTTAAACCTCCTCTAACACCCCCATTATGTGGGTGACCACTCATATTCCATAACTCACTCCAACCCCCCTTGTGACACACCCTCTCATTAATGATGCCAACTCTACTTCATTTAATTTTGACAAGCTCAAGATTAATTAAGTTAAGTTAATTCAACATTTTGAAATGTTTTGAAAATGCATGGGATGGGTAAAAAATAAGAAGAATCTTATTTTATTAGGGGTTGGATGGTTGTGTGGGGGATGGGAGGAGATAGAACTGGTATTCTTCGTTTAAGAACGCAAATAACGTCAACAACCCGATGAAGAACAATGTCACCACAAGGAGTGAATGACATGTCGTTCTCCTTCCCTCTCCGCAGCCGGTGAGAGATTCCTTCATCGAAGAACGACGACGCACCACATCCTTCATCGGGCGAACGCCGACGACGCTTACGGAGCCTCGATCCGCGACGTCGTCTTCCGCGACATTCGACTTCCACGACCCGACGACGTACGACGTCAATTTCGAGGTAGGGGGTTTGATTTTGGTTCATGAATCTTTCTTGACTGTCCAAATTCAATTTTTCTTAAGCCACTTGATATCGGATTAACAGGAGGAGGTCGGACTGCACGAACACGGATGACCCTCTTCCCCCTTTGTTAATGTGTTTATTGCGGCTCGATCAAAGGTGGCGTAGTGCAACGACACCGCGCAGAAACAAGGAGGATCATCGGCGAAGATGTGTGGCACCATTGCGTCGCGCCGTGGAGGCCGAACGAAGTCGCGACACCGTCGCGCCGCACCAAAAAACCACGAAGAGACGCGATTTTTTTATTTGGCGTGCGGATCAACGATCCATGGAAGAACGGGCCGTATGGGCGGTTTGAAGGCTTTGCAGCGAAGGGCAGGTCCCGGGAGGACCGTAGGCGAAGATGGAATTGAAAACAGACCACCGGAGCAACTCTAGTGGTCCGCGGAAGGGCCTGCCAGCGCGCCGCCGAGAAGGAGCTGCCGCGGCTGAAGCCGCGATGGCAGGTGGCTGGTCCCATGGCCGCGTGGGACTGAGGGAGACCGGGGGGGCGTAACCCCCGCACCCGCTGGCCACGCGGGCGACGCGCCAGTGCCAGGCCAGCCGGCTGCCCAGGCCGGGCCGCGCCCTGTTGGGCCGGACCCGGACCCGGGTCGGGTCGACCCGGTTCGGGCCGACCCATGGGGTCTCGGGCCGGGTCAGACCGGGTCCGAACCCCCTATTTTCGGACTGTTTTCAATCATTTGTCCATAACATGGGTTACAGACCTCCGATCGACGCACCATCAGTTGCGATGCGAACCTTGGATCGAGATGGTCGATTTGGTATATTAAAATCAGGGTTTCAGAGAACTTTGGGTACGACTGGGTTGGTTTGAACACAAAACCAACCGGGCTCTCGGAGTGGAAACAATTATATCTTGAGTTCCAGACATCTGATTGATGTTCCGTCGACTTTGTTGGATTCCTCTTGATGAGACATAACTTTTGGTATACTTTTCCTGAGGTTTGGACGCAGTTGGATAGTGGTCGGGTTGGATTGAACCCGAAATCCAACCGGGCCCCTGGAACGGAAAAGCTGATAACTTTCAGACCAGACGTCCATTTGATGAACCGTCAGCGGCGTTGGTGATCACATTGAGAAATGGTCCCTATGAGTATACCCTATGAGAGGTCGGGGTACAGTTGAGATACGTTCGGGTTGGTTCGAACATGAAACCAACCGGGCCCCTGGGACAAAAGGCTAGTAACTCACAGACCGGGCGTCTGACTGACGCACCGTCTATTGCGTTGAGACCCCTATGACGAGGTGGATCTTTGAGATACTTGTTCATGGGACTTTGTGATACTTGGAGTATCGACCAGTAGCTTGTGGAGTGAACCCTCCTGGTGACGAGCTAGCAGAGTGCAAAGACCTAGTAGCTGGCTGAGACTTGACGACTGCCGAACTATCGTCTCGGTGTGTTTTGGATAGCCCATTGGGGAGCGCTTGGTTGTAGCGGCAGACCCAGGGCGGAGGAGCGCTTGGTTGTAGCGGCAGACCCATGGCGGAGGAGCGCTTGGTTGTAGCGGTAGACCCGCGGTACTCAACAGAAGGAGTACCTCTGGAGCCTATGAGGGGGAGCACTTGGTTGTAGCGGCAGACCCATGGTGGGAAGCACTTGGTTCTAGTATCAGGCCCACAGTACTATATATATAGAGATCATACCACAACATAATAAAAAGTAACTTTAAAGACTTGACATGAAAGTATAACTTTGAAAAAGAGAAGGGTGAAAGAATCCCTTAAAAATTCGGCAGCCTAACGGCGCCACTTAAACATCAACAAAAATGAATTGGTGATATCAAAATAGGTTCTCTCATAATATGGACATAAAATATCAGTATAATAGATATAGATATAATACCCCAACATAATAAAAAGGAACTTGAAAGACTTGACATGAAAGTAGAACTTTGAAAAATGAGAAGGGTCAAAGAATCCCTTAAAATTTCGGCAGTCTAACGGCGCCACTTAAACTTCAACAAAAATGAATTGACGAGATAAAAATAGGGTCTCTCATCATATGAACATAAAAGATAATTATGATAGATATAGAGATCATACCCCTATATAATAATAAAGTAACTTGAAATACTTGACATGAAAGTAGATCTTTGAAAAATGAGAAAGGTGAACAAATCCCTTAAAAATTCGGCAGCCTAACAGCGTCACTTAAACTTCAACAAAAATGAATTGATGAGATAAAATAGGGTCTCTCATAATATGAAAATAAAAGGGAATCAAGATGAATATAAAAGAACATCCTCCAACATAAGAACATGGATCATAAAAGAAATGACATAAAAGAGATTACTTGAAAAGAAAGAGAGAGGTCAGATCCCTTACCTTAAAACGCAACTCTTAAAACTCAAAGTTTGGTACCTTTAGGGGTTGGGGGAACCTTGGGATGACTCCTTGGGAGGTAATGAGACCATATCTTCGTTGTGGGAGAGTTGGGAGTTGAATGTATGAGAGGATGGCTTGGTATTTATAGGGAACGTGAGGGGACAAGCCATTAATGGCCAAGGGACACCTCATTGGTGGTTTTGGGAAAACCATGGTCTTGCCCATGGTGTTTTACCATGGTATTGGCCACTTGGGACACCTCATAACTTATCTTACTATTCATAAGTTGACTATATAGATTACATACTTAATACATCATTTAATGATGTCATTAAACACCCATAACTTAAAAACTGTATTTTCACTATTCATCGAAAATTCAACTTTCTCAGAAAATCCCAAAATTTCACCTTAACCAAATATTGATGCTCTGATTTCAAAAATTAACTCCATTTTATAAAAATAATTTTCTAAATATTTATAATTTATTTTTAAATAAATACACTATTCACCAGAAATTCATTTTTTTCAGAAAAATCCCCAAAAATTACCTTAACATAATATCGATGCTCTGAGTTCAAAAATGAAATACATTTTATAAAAATAATTTTCTAAATATTTTTAATTTAGTTTTTAATTAAAAAACACTATTCATCCAAAAAAACTAATACTTGACTAATAATTTCTGAAATAGTTATTTACCTATTTTATTGAATCACATTACTTAATCAAGGTGCCTAGATTATATTAATACTTTTTATGTGAGATTACTAATCCATTTGTCACATTACTAATCCTAAGCATAAAATCACTATTCATAATTTATTATTCCTCAAAAATCAAGTTGATCTTATTAAACTCTAAATTTCGTACTGAACACAATTGAAGAAGACTATTTTTTGAAAATCATTACACATTTTTAATTATTTAAGGTTTACATAAAACATTTTTAAAATATCCTTTTTCTAAAATTCATCAAAAATATGCATACTATATTTATCCGGTCATTTGAAAATTCATAAACTTTATCATAAGAAGAAATCACATTTTTTATTTAAAACAAAGGATTACACAAGGTAGTTACGGTCTCCTTACATAGCCCCTTATCACACCAGCATAGGAACTAAGTGTAAGGTGTGCTAAGGTGAGAGAATCCGATGGAGGCTCGACCAACATCGCACGAGTAGTAATTTCTATCAGTTTGAACTTCTCTTGAAGGCGATTCCGTTCTAGCTTCACACGATGAAGTTTGGCTTGGGTTTGGTCCAGAGCAAAGCCCAGTGTTGCTACCTCCTTCCCAAGTTCTGTTAGATGGGCTTTGATCAGTCCAAGACTACTGGGTGAGGCCATCAAATCTCCTTTCTATATTAATTAACCAAGGTCACTTGTATTTAGAGACAAAAGTCGCAACATTCAGTTTTCAACGGTCATACTGACTAACAATCATTTAATAGTCAAAACCCCCAACACTCTCATTTTAATTATACTCATGTTATCAAATGAAATAGTTTTGTTTGAGTATGAAAAAATAAAGTAACACACAAAATTAGGAAACAAGATTTATTCAAAATTTCGGGTCGTTACATACAAGGACCACCACATTCAATTTGTGGACACTCTACATTCAATGAATTTAACTCGTGGAAAGAGATGATCTTTTTCCATGTATATACTTTGTACACTCCCATAGGATTGGTGTATTTAAAAATATTACAATTTTTTCCTTTTTTGGTTTCATTTAATTTATATTATTTTAAATATTATTTTATAAAATTTAGTTAGTTTTGGAAATATTATCTAATGTATATTCATTCAAAAAACTACCTTAATTCAATATTTAATTTTAATTTTAATGTTTTAAAGGTGAATAAAGTATATATTGATGTTTTTTTATTCAAGGAAGGAGAAATGTAAACTAAAACATGTGGAGGTAAAATATAAAAAGTATAAACATATCAGGGGAGAGGCTTTGATTACGGGACAACACAATATGTAGTGGAAACCTCAAGATTAATCCCATTGCTAACATAGTTTATTTTATTGTGTTGAGAACTCATCAATGTATCAACATAGTGTTATGAAGAACCTTAAGGATACATTGAGGCCCATGAAATGTGGTGAATATAAAATTGATAATATGATAGGTCCAAGTAAATACTATATCAAGATTTGAGAGTATATTTGTTCTCCAATAAAATCCCATGAACACCATTATGAGGCTTTGACCAATCATTAATGGATGAATTTTCATATTACTAGAACTATGCTAGTTCCAACATAATGTGAGGAATACACATGAGGTTATCCATCTACCATCCTTATCTTACGAATGACAATAATGGATATGTATGAGATCTAACAAAGCATGAAGATCTTTCACAGGATACAAACACAAGGTCAATGTAATTAGTATTATAAATCTTAGTTTCAATGAATACAAAAAAATTGGAGGTTGATATTATATTTCCAAGACAATAAAATATGACATTACAAACTAAGATTAAACCATCCCTAGCATGATCCATTTTGGTTCTCTATAATGAATTAGATATCCAACACAATGTTAGGTCGTAGAGTAAAGATCCTTTGAAATTTTGTTTTTCTAAATAAAATTATTTTTTTGAAAAAACATTTATTGAAGAATTTTTTTGTAAAATTGGAAAATATGAGTTTCAATAATTTAAGATACTTTAGTTATGATGTTGTTTAATATTAAAGAAGTTTTAAAGTCAAAATGTTTGGAATATTGGAAAGATAATAAATCTCTAAATCAATCTAGATGATGTGGTTCCGATTTCAATGTTCATTAAATCATGAAAATATCATGATACACTGTTTTATAAAAAAAGATATGTTCATGTTTTTGGGATGTAGATTATCATATAGAAAAGTTTCTAGAAACTTTTAAGTATGAATTTGTTTATGTTAAATTATTTGTAAATATTCTAATTGGACAATCCATCAAACGAATCATTATATGAATCTATTATTAGAATGTTTGGGTTTGTGATTTATGAGTTTCTAAGAAGATGAAGATAATCAAACAAAGATATTGTTAAAATTTTAGAAGCCTTATAATTTTAGAAATTTTTAATGTTGTAATGATTTAGAAATCCAGAAAGGTTAGAATATCTAGAATTTAGGAATGTTATAGAAATGAATAAAATAAGAAAGTATAGAAGATAAAATGTTTACTTTTTTAATAAAATTTATTTCAAATTTAAATGATTCTATTATATCATTTAAATTTCATAAAACATCCTAAATAAGTCTTGACACAACCTAATGTATGTATTAATAAAGAGAAGTGGACATTTTTAGACTATCCAAAGTTTAAGTTTCTATATGATCTTTTTGTTAGAAATTTTGTACTTCATCATCAGATGAATAGTGAATCAGAAAGATATTATCCATAAAAAAATTATAAATATTAATTTATAAGAAATTGTGACATTTAATGTTTTACAATGTTAAAATTGGATGGACTCTTATAGTCAGATGCACATTTTCTAGCAAATGAACAATATGATCTGATGGATAGTACAATCAGATGGAGAATGTTTTCCCAATTTAAAATGTTATAGTTCTTTTAGATTAAAAAATTTATAGTTATCTAAATGTAAAAAGTTTCATGTTTCATGAAGATACATTGTTTAATTTTTTATAGTGTTAAAAATTTGATGTTTCACAAAGTTAAAAAGTTAATGTTTATACAAAGTTTCAAAGTTAAAGTTTCAATTTTTACAAATTTGAAGTTAAAAAGGTTAATAAGTTTCTTAAAAACTATGTTTTATGGATATTTGTAATTTTTTGGAAAGAATGGATAATTTAAGAAGATTTATGATTGTTATATAAGAGTTTGGAAGCATCCAAAATAATTTTAATGGGATATAAATTCAGATTTATAAATTTTATTGAGCGAGAAAACAAAATTGGTTTCCCACATATTCTATTTCTAGAGAACCTATTAATAGATGTAAAAAGTACTAGGGTACTTGTGATTATTCACTATTTTTTTGAGATTCTGGAAGAATTGTGTAAGATTTTTTTTTCTAAATGAATTCAGTTTTTGTGTTGAACCATTTTTTAGAATAGAGATTTTGTACAAAAGTATTGAACAAAGTTTAGTTCTGAGAACCAGAAAGGGAGCATCAAACATAGGTAATAGATATAGTTTTTGTGTAGTAGTATTTCTAAAGAATTGTGTTTCTTAATTTTACATAACATAGGTTCAGTAAAATCCATAGTTTTTAAAAAGGTGCATTAGTTAGAGGACATCAGAAATAGGCACATCAAACAGAGTTTATAGACAGGCATTTTTTGGAGAAGTTTTCAATGTTACAAACATGTGTTGTGGCTTAAATTTTTTTAAGAAAAAATTTAAACTGATTAAATTATATATAATCATAATTTTTTGGAGATAGATGGAGGAAAATGAGTGTTGGATCAAAAGCTTTATTACCCTCTCTTTAAAATTTATTTTACGTGAACCCATAAGCGTATCAATGGAAATGATATAGGTTCTCATGCTAAGGAAGAACCTTGTAAATATTATGTTTTTTCCTTACATTACTAAATATTTTATGCATATAAGTTTACTAAAAGGTGATAATGAAATAACTATAACATGTTAGGGGTGTTATGTTTCATAAAACTAGAAATTTTTTAAAAAAGGTAACAGTTGAAAAAAGGACCCCTTCTTAGTTACTCCATGATCCTTAGAAACATCAAGTGATATTCGACGAGGCTCCCCTTTCAACTCATAATCATGGAAAATATGAATTCCATAAAAAATGGTGGGATTCAGACATATTATATAAAATATTATAATAGCTAGAAAAAATAATGATACCCTATCATCTATATCTTGATATTGAAGTTGTATATGAAATTACCATTAGGTTTCAACAAATTGAGAAAGATTGTCCTATGAATTTTTCTGAAAAGTAAAACATTCAAGATGAAAAAAGAATATAAATTCTATTTTATGTCTCAATCAGAATTTTTTTACATGAAGGTGATGGGTCTCAAAAACTAAAATATAATCTGATACAAGCTGAAAAGTATTTTCAATCGAAATAATAAAGTGATGGAAGCAAAGTTACAAGTATGTCATATCATGTTTGAAGACAATATAATGATAGAATAAGAAACTGTTGATGAGTATTTCATCAGACTAAATGATTTTATTTAAAACATCATAGGATTCAAGTATAGCATAAAAGATTATACAATTGTCAAGGAACACATGAGAATGTATCCAGATTAGTTTGATTATAAAAAATATACTTTAGAGGATAAAAAAGATTTATCACTAGATTAATTACTTAACTTTCTTGATTCCTACGAAATGATAAAATATTAAACAATCAAAAAGAGGATAAAATATGAAATGGATTGTAAAACTATGTTAATGATGAAAATTCAGGATACTTAAGATGTTTATTCTTGTTATTATAGAGATAACAGGGATGATGAGTTGAAGGAAAATATAACATCTCTTATCTTCAAGAATTATTGATGGGGATTTTTAATGTATGAAGGAAAAGTTCCTCTTAAATGTTTGAGTGTGGTGGAATTAATAACTTTTCTATGAATTGTAATAAGTAGAAAGTCTATGAATTTAAAGTTTATCTTGATGAAAGGACTCAATGGAAGAAATCAAACAAGACTCCTAAAAAATAAATGATGTACAATGGTGGGAAAGCAATTTGTCTAGAAATAGAAGTTTCATTTTAAGAAAGAAAGTAAAATATGATTTGGATGATATTGATTCATCAAAAGATAAAAAATAAAAAATAATTGTAACCTTCTTTGAAAATGTTGATAAAATTGAGTATTTTTTCAAATAGTGGAGAAGAATGAGGTGAATTATATTATGGTGAGCATCAGCACAGATAATTTTTTTTTGCATGTCATAAGAAAAATGAACTCTCAAGAAAGAAATAATAATGATGAAGAAATAAGGTGGAAAAGTTTTTTATGGAAGAATGATGTAAGTGATAAATAAGAAGAGTAAATATAGGAAATCATAAAGTATAAAATGAGATTTTATAAATACGAAAAGATGGTTAAAGACACCTGTAAGAATTAGGTTGATAACGGAGATAAATTTAAAAAAGATCAATGAAAACTCTTTGAGGCTGAAAGTACCTTATTAAAGTTGATTGAAAATTTCAGAAAGGCCTTGGAAGTAAAATATGATTCATCAAAAGCTGAATAAAAAACTCACTCCAAGAATAAGATGAACTATTCACCAACTAAATGTAAAAGTTTATTTCGTTTTTCTAAAAATTTAGGAGTTATGAAAAGTGTTGGGAATAACTTGATAAGTGATGTGAGAAACCTATCACATCCTTGTATGTTGTAAATTCTCTCCATAGGAATGATGACCCATGCCGAGATAAATTAATAAAAGAAAGAGGTTTCTAACCCTATGTCTCTCTCCTTATCGCCGCTGCCCCTCGCCTCGGATCGGCTCGGCTCACCACCTCAGCGATGATCGGCGGGCCTGCGGCGTCTCTCTCTCTCGCGGCGATGTCGTGCGACCTCGTGGAACCGTCTTCATCGGATTTCTTCATCGATGCTGGCTTGCCTCCCGCCTCACTCCCCTTCGCTGGATAGGGCTTCTTTCGGCGGCATGATGAAGGCACTGTGGTTGGTTTCCAGTTGCTGCGATTGAGGTCTGCATACTTGTCATCGGTGTGTTCGTTGGGTGGTCCGCTACGGTCTCTGAGTTTTTGAAGGTGGTGACGAGATCTATGTGTTGGTTTGTGTTTGGATTTGTTTGTTGTTGCTTGTGTTTTCATCCAATTTTTGGTTTTTGTGTTGGAATGCTATGGATGAATTTTCTCCGGGGATCTCCTTGCATTGTGTTGCGTGATGGTGGTACTGCTTTCCGGCGTTTTGGAGTTCTGAAGCCTTTTGGTGGGTCATTTTCCGTTTGAATCCAGTTTTCTCTGTTTTGCAATTTTGAATTTCTGGTGAGGGTTTGCGGCATGCTTCAGACTGGCTGTGGTGGTATGGCGGTGGCAGGGACGATCAGTGAAGCTCATGATTCTGGATAATTTTTGGTTTGGTTTAAGAGGATTATGGTTTTGGGTGAATCTTTTGGATTTGGTTTATGTTTCATTGATGATGTTTTTGTGGTTTGCATTTTGTGTGTTTTCTTGTTGCACTGCGGCCTTGTCCTGCCGACATGTGCAGTTTGGCGAAGTCGACGTCTGTGATGCGACAAAGTTGGCAGTGGTTCAGGGTGCGTGAATCAAAGTGTCCTGTGGTTCAGCATTCATGGCTCAAGGTGATTGGTTTTGTTTTCAAATTTTGAATTTGGGGTTATGGCTACTTACGGGTTGAATTATGATTTGCTGTTGTTATGTGTTGTTTTGTATTTTAGAATGTTGTGTTACCACTAACCTTAAAGTGGATATGGAAAATACAAAAATAAGGATTTGTCTGGCTGGTAAAGAGGTTATAAACCTCAAAAAACATTTATAGAGAGAAATCATCTTTCTATAGAAAACCATTATTTGATTGTTTTTTCTTGTTCTTTGGAATTTATAGGCACTTATATTACATTTTTTTTTCAAAACTTTTCCCTTCTAAGAATGATTGAAAAACAGAGGTGAATCAATGGTGTAAGTCGAATGAGTATCTTTTCTAACCCACCAAATGCATGGAAGTAAAAATTTAAAGATGTTAGAAAATATTCAACAAAAATCACTCCGACTGTCAGGAATATGTGATTAGATAAGTCAATTTGATAAGAAATGTTTCACTACACATCCAGGTCAATGATCGTAAGCTAGAAAATAAAAGGATTCTGGATAGAATAATATTGAAGAATGGGATTTTGGTGATAAGATGAATCTAAAATAAATAAAATATATCTAACTTTGGATTCATGATAGTGGGTGTTTCTCACACATGATGGGAGATATAAGTTTTTTAAAGATCTTGGAAATCATGATGGAGGAGTAGTTACTTTTTATAAATTATAATTCCATGAAAAGTAGAGGAATATGAAACACTGAGATTGAACCTCAAAAATAAAAGTATAATGAAGTTTTATATCTTAATGGGCATAAGAAAAACCATCTTATTGCGATTCAAATTTTCAATTATGAAAAATAAGTGATATTTAGAAAATTATCTTAAATCATTATAAATGTGGAATATTAAAAACATCCTATAAAAGAAGAAGAAACAATGGAAATATTTTTAATATCTGGAAAATTGGTAACTCATGATATTTGAGTGATAAAGATGTGGATGTTTTGTGGAATCAATGATGTGGGAATCTAGGGAGAAAATGTATGAAAAAATTTATAAAGATATTTTGATATGAACTATTCAAACATTGAGAAGAATAAAAGATAATTTTTTGTATAACTTTTTAAAAAGGAATGAGGGTTAGTAAAATTCAGAAGAAAGAAGAAATTCAATATACCCAAACCCTTAATGTTATTCACTCAGATAGTTTTGGACTGATGTGACATAAACAAAAACAATCAGATTTTTACTTTATCACTTTTATTGATTATCTGACTTGGATGATCAACATCATGTTCATGAAATATATGTAGGTGGATTTGTAAATGATCAAATCTTTCGGAAGAGATATTTAAATAGAATCATGTTTTTATATTATATTTGACGATTGATAACATAAATCATATCACATACAATGCTTTTGAATATTATCTAAATAATAATGGAATCAAAAATAAATATAGATCTCCATACACCCATTAAAAATGATGTTTCAAAGAGAAAAAAATATAAATTTAGTTAAAATGGTAAGACTCGTGTTGGAACAGTAAAAAAATTAAAATTTATATTTGAGAGTAGATTTTATCACTGTTGTACATGTGAAAAAAATAATTTTGTTAATGTTAGAATCAAAAAAGACTTCCCATGAAATGTGGTATAAGAAAACTTTCAGTGAAATTTTTTAATGTTTTTTGAAGTCCATGTTTACTAAAAATAAAAAATCCCAATCATGGGATATTTGATGAAAAATATCAAAATTAACTATTATGGGATATTCACCAAATAGAATAAGTTATAAATGTTGGATAAAATGTTCAAAAAACTGGTTTGATTCATATTATGTGAATATTATTGAAAAAATAAATTCCTTAAAAAATGATGTTGAAAATATTCGTGAAGAGAAAATAATGATTTATAATGAAGGTGAAAGTGATTAAAAATAGATATATCAAGACTTAGAGGAATAAGGTGATGTGGAAAGTGAATATGGAAGGGAAAATTTTGCATTTCTTAATATACATGAATAAGTTTAAACTAAAAAAATAATTTGAAATTTGAAATATCTGATTCAGACTATATGAAGGTTTATATTACCAAATTAGGCATCACTCATTTTATATAATGAACCAAAGTCCATTTTAAAAGCTATAAAAAAATAATGGGGGAATATAATGAATAAATAGTTGTATCAAATTAATAAAAATGAAATATTGGTACTCATTACATGACCAGTAGATAAAAATTTTATTGAAAAAAGGGTGAATAGAATAAAATAGAATTAAGATTGAGAGGTCTCAATAAATAACAAAATACTTGTTTTTAAAGGTTATTCATTGGTTTAAGGTGTTTAATTTGAAGAAAATGTTTCCCTAGTTTCAATAGTATAAACAATCAAAATGTTATTTGCAGTGGAAGCACAACTATTTTATAAAGTTTATCAATTGGATGTAAAGTTATCTATTTGTAATGATTCTATTTAGATAGATTTTTAGATTAAAAACAATTTGGTTTTCTACATGATAATAATTAAATAAAGGTTCTTAAATTAAATAAATCCCTATTTGAGTTAAAAAAATATATGTGTTCCTAGTACTCCAAACTAGATAGATGTCTCAAATTTTTTACTTTTTTAAAAGAATAGTTTACAATAAGTTGTATGAGGGTGAAGTGGATTCATCCAACATAATTGTAATTGTTTATATAAATGACTTAACTTTGGGGGGGCGGGGGGGGGGGGGGTAGAGAAATTTTCTGTAATGAATATTATGATGAAATGGAGAAGAATTTTGAGGTTTTATTGTTAGGAGAAATAAATTTATTCCTAGGTTTACATATACAAGAAAATAAAATATACATTTTCCTTTCTCCTAAAAAGTAATTCAGGGAGTTATTAAAATGTTTATCTTAGTATATAATAAAAATTATATACTCTAATTTCATTGAGCACAAAGTTGAGTAAAGAAGAAACTAGAAAAATTTGTAAATCAGAAATATTTTTAGAAGATGATAGAATGTTTTTTACCATAAAACTTCAACACCTGATATTTTTTATGTTTTAACTTTATGTTCCATATAATAGAGTGATCTTTAAGAATCTCATATGATATGAAAAAAATATAATTCTATGATATTTTAAAGGAACCAATTAATATGGGATGATGTAGAAGATAAATTATGATATGAAATTTCATGGTTATACTGATGCTAATTGGGTTGAAGATGGCAATGATAGAAAACTATTTCAGGATGAAAATTTTTCATAGTATAATATTTTGTGATTTTGAATATTAATATAGAGAGTTTAGTAACATTGAGAATAGAGGAAATAAAATATGTTGTTTCTACCTCGGAATTTACTCAAATTTCATGGATGAAATTTCAACTGGAAGATTTAAAAGTTAATATTTATACATCAATGAATATAATTCATGATAATAAAAATGCAATTAATCTTTATAAAAATCATATCCAACACTCAAGATAAAATATCATTTATATTAAGTTTCACTTCATAAAAGAGAATGTTTTTGGAGGAAATATTTTACTAGAATATATTTCTACAAAGCATAAATTTTTTGATATCCCTATAAAAGCAATTCCAAAAGAGATATTTGTTGAATTGAGGTTATATCATAAAATTCAACATTTATCAAATACTTCCTAAAAATATTAAATAATGCTCCCATAGTGCTTTGGTATATATCAAAAGGGGGGGGGGGAAGTAAAAACCTTATAAGAAAATTTTATATTTCATTCTACAGTTAATTCGAAGATAGGGTAATCATAAAATGGGGGATTGAAAGAAAGTGGGAGAGTGAAAAATTACGTTTTAAAATTTATAAAAGATAAAATTTAGGTGGATTTCATCTTATAATGGGAATAAATTTTATTCTCATAGTGGGATGGAATTACATAAAAACATTACTTAATTAACTAGTGTGGTGTTACGACACTCTCTTTTAAGAAAGGCTGTGTTTTGGTAAGTGTTAAAAAATTTAGTTATTTCAAAAATGAGTTGTGAAAATGTCTAATTGATGAAAAATGATATGTTCTAAAATTTTCTAACAAACTTTGTCTACAAATCCAAAGGGTGATGTTTAATATCCTTGGTGACACTTTCCTAAAAATGTTGTTTATTTATTGACAACTAATTTTTTTTGAATAATGTTTTTTTAAATTAAGAAAATGAGAGTTGTTGGAAGTTATCATACTTTTGTTATGAAGTTTATAAAGATAAATAATGTCATAAATTTTAATGTATTATAGATTTTGATATAAGAAAAAATTCCAAAGTAATATAGACCCTGTTGTGCAGATCTCAAAGTTTTATAAATCATTAAAATATCAAGATATATTTTTTTAGAAAGATAAGTTGAACGTTTTGGAAATAGATTATTAGAACAAGAAGTTTCTGTAAAACTAGAAGTATGAAATTAATGAAGTTCAAATCATAGTAACGTTTTTTATCGAATGATCCATTTTATGAACCATCAGATATAAATTTTTTTTTCTTTTTTAGTTTTTGATTTTGTAAAAAGATGAATATCATAGAGAACATATATTATTACAAATTTAGATGTTACTTAAAGTTATAAATCAAGAAATTTCTATTGATTAAGAAATATGGAAATGATAGAATGTTTGGAAGTTAATAAAGTTGTTTAGATGAAGAATGTAAGAATGTTTAATTTGTTAAGATACTCTCTTACAAATACAAAAAATGAGATGTGGTTATTTAAAGTTCCTAAAACATCATAATGAAGTCATGATATGAAATAAAATTAGTAGATGAAAAGAGAAGTGAATTTTATAAAATTTCCATAGTTCATGTTTTCAGATAAACGTTTTGTCAGAAAGATTTTATTTCAAAAATGGATGAAAAATTATTTGTATTGAAATTGTCTAGAAAAAAATTCTAAATAATGAGACGTAATAATGTCTAGAATGTCATGTTTGAAAATGTGAAAAATCTGAAAACTTTTTTATTGGACAGAATTTATTCTAGAGAATGAAGAGTATGATCAGAAAGAAAATATAATTAGACAAATAATGTTTTTATTCTATATATAAAATGTTTTAATTTTTACAAATCTACAAAGTTTTAGTTTTCTATATATGAACAGTTTTTAGTTTCATGAAGTTATAGAGTTTAACTTTTAAGAGAGTTACTAATTTAATGTTTAATGTAGTTACAATGTTTCAATTGGTATAAAGTTATAAAGATAATGTTGCATGTTTTTAAAATTTTATGTTAAAATGGTTGATGAGAATATTAAACATCATTTTTAAGGAAATTCAAATAAATTGGAAAAAAATGCGAATTCCAGAAGATTCACAAATCTTCTAGAAGAGATGATAAGTGTCCCAAAAAATTCAAATTAGAGTTATATTTAGATTTATGAATTGTAGTGATTGGGAAATCAGAACGGGTTTCCTATCTATTTTATTTTTGGAGCACCTATAGATAAAGGTGTACAGTAAAATGGTACTGGTGACTATTCACTATAAAAAATCTTAGATATTGGAAGAATTGTATCAGAGTTCAGTTTCGTACCAGAGTTGCTTTTCATAATGGATAAGTTTTCTAGATAGATATTTCATATAAAAATATTGAAAAAAGTATGGTTATGAGAAACAGATAGGGATCATCAAATAGAATCAAGAGATAATGTTTTCAAGAATAATTTCTTAGGGGTCATTGAGTTTGCTAACCAGACCAAATGTTGATTTTCTAAAAGGTGGAGTTTCAGAAATTGTGAATTGGATGGAGTCTATTGAACACAATCCCATCAAATTATGTTATATTTGAAAGAGTTTCTATATAGACCTTTTTTGGATCATAGTTCACAAATTTACATGCTTTTTTTACCGCATAACGTTTTTTAGATAGAATTTTAAAATGAAAGGAGTGAGTATAATCATACATATCTAGAGATATATGGAGACCAATAAGATTTATCATAAATGTTGTATTCTATTATTATGAATAGTGAATTTCCATGGAGCCATGAGAGTTTCCATGATATGATTATATGTTCTCATGATGTGGTTAAACCTTATAGATCTTATGTTATTTTATTACATTCACACTTTTTCATGAATTTGATTTTACTAAAAGGTGATAAATAAATAACTCTATTATGTTTTAAGGGTTAAGTTTCTAAAATATGGAAATTTGTAAATGGACTATAACTTATTCAACCCCATTCATTATAATAAACCGAAACTACAAAAAAATGTGAGGTCATAGAGAATTATTTGTTCATATTCCAATGAATCCCATTGGTGAGATAATCAAGAATACATTTTTGAAATAATGTATTTAAAAGCTACAAAGCCTCCAATATTGACTCCAATATACTTTTAGGGATCAAAATTTGAAATTTCTATAAGTCAATTAGTAAATAACTAGAACTAAACCAAAATTGTTTGTGCAACCATGTATCACTATAAAATGTCTCAACAAACCATAATCTAGAAGGAATAAAGGAAGATAAATCATTGGGGCCAATCAAATTATAAAAATTACACATAGGGAATATGCATAACTCATAGGGGCTGAAGGAATACAATAAAATTATTCCAAAACTAAATTATAAAATTTACTAATAGCATATGTAACAACCTGAAATTTTACGGTAAATTTATCTTCTATATAAATTAATTTTCTCTAATATCTTGTGATATACACAAATCTGAGTATAAATTAACTCTAATGTAGTATATCGAAAAAAAAAGATGTTAAATTGGAGACATGATTAGGAATATTTTTTTAATAATTATACATAATTTTTTTTGATAATGAAAATATATTGCTAAATAAGTACGCAATTTTTAGCAAAGTGTTTATATGCTTCAAAAATCCATTTTTCTGCAAAAATGGATTTTACTATTTTTTATGAGATAATAATATAATAATTGTTTTTCAAATTTTAGACCGTTATTTGAAAAAATGGAATTCATTATTGAAAACAACATGTTAAAATTATCTTCAAGTGAATTTTTGATAGTTTTCTAAAAAGATTTATTTTTTAATAACTAGTGAAAATACAATTTTTTACTTAAAATTGTCTTTTCATTTAACGTATTTAAAGGTTTCAATGTGGTTTTAAAATTATTTTAAAAGTTAATGTAAATGAATTATATTATATTTAATTGAAACTTCCTAAAATTGGATTCCACTCAATAATTCCATATGCTCGGTTGGAAAAATTTCCTCAAGCACATCTCCCTAAATGTCAGAGGTTGTCATCTAGAAATGAGGGCCTAGGGAGACTAAACCCTATTACCAAAGTTTTATGATATATAAGATAAATAACAATCAAGTAGAAGAATATGTAAGTCAACTAGAAAGATTATAGATGAATAAGGTAGGAATATAAAAATCATACCAAGTGAAAATCACGTATAGAAATAATAATGATACATGTTTTGTGTATAATAAAACAACCAAGATAGTTATACATGGAAGATGTACAATACAGGTAAAAAAATTTAAAAAATGTAAAAAACCATCTAGCCTCATCTTGGTCTCGTGATCCCCTACCCCTAATAAAAAATTATTAACTTGTAGAAGGGCACTTTCCCTTATCCATACCTGTAATCATATAGTTTCTTAGGGACTCATCAGTGGCCCGAACAAGGTGTGAGATATAACCCTAGTAGGTAACCACCCATGATACAGTTCCATCCTATCAGTGAATATATAATAATAACAACATGTATGTAGTAATGGATTTGTAAATAAGTACTTAATGTACACAACCCACAAGGTCCGAGTTCCCATGAACACTCATGCTCTACTACAAACTATGGCCTTAGCCAAAATGCATTTGAATTAAAATCATTCCTATATCATTTTATAATCATATTCATTTGATTAATCAATCTAATTAAATAAATTTTTCTTGAGACCTCACACATATCCTAGCATCTCCCATACATATATGTGATCATAAGATGCTTGTAATTGATATCTATACTATGAAAGGAAAAGATGGAATACTTGATTGTGATTCATATTAGAATACATGTCATATAGATCATTTAATTAATCAATCAATTATGAACCTTGTCCCTTGCATGGAATTCCTAATTCTTAATCTTGGTATCATTTCATGTGTAGGATGAACCAAACACCCTATGAGATTGTCCTAGGAATTCCTCAAAGGAATATTGGTATCTCTCTTGGTGTGGTATAACATCACTACCATTTATGTATATGCTTGGAAGTCCACTAAGGGATCTGAAGTGTCACCCATGGAATATATGATCAACTTTCCATTGAGTAAATCCTTGGAAATATATAAGGAGTTAATGTATCACTCAATATATAATATTCATTCCCCATGAGTTTTCCCTTTGAAATCTGTATAAGGAGTTTAAGTGTCACTCAGGCATAAGATAGGTAGAAGCCAAATGAATCTGTCCACTATATTCATATATGAACACATGTGTCACCGAAGGCATATAAGAATTTAATCAGTATCATTTAATCAACATCAATTAATCATGTCAAGGAAATTTCCAAGAATGTTTCATTTAAATCTCACCTCAAAATGTAGCTCAAGGAATGACCATGCTTAGAAGGATTCTCTCTAAATTACTCACATGGGAAGTTCATAATATAATGGAAAATCAAGATTAATCAAGAAATTGCATGGAATAGTTTTAGTACATGGTCATTCCATTAAATTCCTTTAATCAATTAATTTTGAAATCCATATTAAAACTCAATTACAATTACAATACAATAATTTTCATCCATTTTCAAGGGGTAACGACACACCAAAAAGGTAATTCAAGTTCAATCCACCCATGTTGGTCTAACTAATTAACAACACACCCAATGTGTGGTTCCACTTCAAGGGTCATGAACATTAAACAATTATCAATGGGTCAAATCAATTCCATAGGTAACACCTATTGATTTTAATCAAGGATTAAAATCTATTTTAAGGGAATATCTTTGACATTTCGGAACATAGAACAATTACATATATAAAAATTATTGGAAATTAAAGTAAAAGAATGATACCAACTACCATAGGTTTATAGTTGATAGATAATCCAATATTAACTCCTATTCAACTCAGATAAAGAGAAATTTTTTGAATGGATGATGAAATAATACAGATCTAACAAGATGAAAGGCTCTATATTCCAAACTCCGATGAAGAAGATCTATCAATTCCTAGAATAGTCATCAATAGAAGCTTCAAAATGGTTGGAGTTCTTCAATAATCAATTGAGTTCTTATAAATATACCCATGAAAGAAATTTGTCCCCAAATTTCCCTTCCAAGGGATATGAAGCATAATTTTAGAAAAAATCTAGCTATTACACTTGTACATCGGCCTCTTGATCCTAGGTTTTTTCCTATAATCGACCATGCTACCATAACACCCATACTAAATGAACTAACTGGCCTCATTAGACCTTCATTCTATGATCTAAAACACAAATAATATGATCCTAAAAGGACACATCTACTAGTAACTCAACCTACTCAGGATATAAGGCATGAGGCATGTCAAAATGATAATGTCACTGCTAAGATTTATGGAAGATGATGTGCATGAATTGGTACCTCTGAGGTAACTATAACCGATAGGCTACCAGCTCGACTCTCTCTAGAATCTTGAATGACATGACATATCATGGTGAATGATTTTCATATCTCTTAATGTTCATGTTCCCAATTCTTAGTGAGAAACATAAAAACACCTTATCTTCAAAATCAAACTCTAGAAGTTATCTATGGGGATTGATGTAATAAATCTACTAATATTGTGCAGTATCCATCTGCTTATGAATCAAATGCACCTTCTCTATGGTCTCATGGAAAATACATGGTCCAAGAACAATTTCATCTCTGTCCTCTAACCAACACATGGGTGATCGACATTAGTTAACATGTAAAACTCCATTAGGCACCATATGAATAGTATCTTAAAATCTATTATTATAAGAAAATTCAAAAAGGGGTATATTCAAATCCCAAGTGACCTAGATATCGAGGAAACATGCTTGAAATATGTACTTAAGCACCGATATCGTGTTCTATGATTGTACATTGGTCAGAGGGTGGTATGATGTGCTTAGAATAATTTGTTTACAAAACACCATTAGCAGCCCTTTATAGAACCTTGAAGTACGCTAGGAATCTCTCTCTGAAATGATAGTGAGCGAGACCTATTGAGGTCATACTATCTCACATATATAAAACCTACCAATATCATCAACTAAAAAGGTCACCTTGATAGGTAGTACATGAGTGACCTTTGTGATCCTATCAACAACAACCTCTATGACATCATTCCCTCATGGATACCTCAGTAAAATATTCAGAAAATCCATCACGACATCATTCCATTTCTACTAGGGGGTGGACAACTTTCATAAAATTCCAACTGGTTACTGGTGTTCTTCTTTCGCCCACTGATAGGTGGAGAATCTAAGGTTAAAAACAACTACATATCTTTTCATACCCGGACACTAGTACTAGAAATATAAATATCGATAAAACATGGTGATTCTAGGGTGCACTTCCCAAGATAAAGCATGAATGTATTACATCAACTCCTCATGCATCTCTACTAAAACCTATACATGAACATGTACATAAAAAATTTCATCATCGCCTATGGTCAAACTAGGAGGAGGGTCATAAATTTCCACACTCTCCCATAGTACTAGGCCCTCATAATCTAATAGATTCCTCATCTTCACTCTATCCATAAGGGTAGAGGTAACAACTAAAGATGATAGAGAAGTTTGTTCCTAACTATCCTACACATCATAGTGAAACTCATAGAAAAAATATATAAGATTCCACTCGATACTATCATACTGAACAACCTTTATCTGAGTCCTCATTCTCACTGAATCAGACACTACATTTACTTTTCAAGGTGTGAAGGAAGGCTCAATGTCAAATAATGTAGGTTTTCAACCCACAGTCACTAGATAAGATTCATATCATTATGTGTAAATATGTACTTGAGGATTTTGTGGTTTGTGTACACCAAAAAATGCTATCCAAGAATGTAATGTCTCCAAAATTGAAATTCAAGAGCAATTGCAACTAACTTGAAGTCATCTATTGGGTAATTCCACTCATGTGTAATCAAATTCTAAGACTAGTATGCTATGACTCTATTTCCCCAAATATGTACGGATCCTATCCTAATACGTGATGCAATATATTACACTGTGTAACTTTTACTGGGCCTTGGAATAATCTGTATTGGTGATAAAGTCAGTACCCCTTTCATATTTTAGAAGGTTTAATCACATACTTAAGACCACAAAATATTAAAACCCATATTATTCAATCCCATAATAAGTGCTAATAAGAGTGATATGTACTATATGAAATAATTTTAATAACCATACATCCCCCATAAACTACATACCTAAAAGATTTTCTTGGGATGCTACTAAGAAACTACAGATCTTACCCTCTCTAGATGATCTGATACTCTCATCTCAGAGATAACGTAACCTAAGAACTGAATAAAATAAATTAATATGTGTCACTTTGTGAGAATATAATATAATTGATAATCTCTCATTTTATTCAACATGATCTCAAGATGTTGACGTGGTCATGTCGAGTGTGATAATACACAAAGTTATGCTCCATGAAAACAACTAGAAATGAATCCAGATAAGGTAAGAAGACTCTATTCATCAGTGCCATGAAGAATTTTGGCACATTGATGAGACTGAATGAAAAAACCAGATACTCATATGGACCATACCACCTATTAAAATCTATATACGGTATGTCTGTTTGTATAACACACACATGATTATAACCTGATATCAAATCAATTTTCAAGAATAACGGAGCTCCTTAAAGGCGATCGAAGAGATCATCTATCTTCAACAAAAGGATACCAATTCTTAACCAATAATAGGTTCAATTTCTTTTAATCCACACATATATTAAAATTACATTCTTCCTTTTTTTCAAAAAGGACCAGATAACCCCATGGAGAAGTACTCGGTTGGATAAACCCCCTTTGACTAGAAATTCTCTAGCTGCCTTTTGAGCTCCTACATCTCAGTAGTATCCATCCTGTATGGAGGAATGTAAACCTATGTAAGTCCAGAAACTATATTTAAAGAGAAATATACCTATCACATTAGAGGTAATACTAAAATTTCATTTGGGAAAACATCCATGAAATGATAAACTACTAGAGGAAAATATTCTCGACATGTTCCCTACTTATCCAGATATTACCTCTTAATCAAGGATTACATCTCTGCCTACCCACAATGTCTAGGTGACCTTGAAATCCTATTCACCCTTGTTAATAAACTCTTCTCACTTAAGTAATGTAAAGGTCACCCTTCAATGATAAAAATAAATGTGAGCATGAATGGAAACCAACCATTATTTTCTGATAATGATATCAAAACCTATCATATCGAGGACAAAAAAGTATCTTATGATGTGACACCCACCAATATCAATGGGGAACTCCCTGAATTGATCTATGTACTACTTTAAGAATCCTAAATGAAGTGTCAGTCATCATATTGGCATCATAACATTGAACACAAAGCTCGATTCTCTCCACAACAAGCCCAGATATAACTCCATCAGAAGCACCCATATAAAAAATACTAGATACTAAAGTAAATGCTACTATAATAGTAACTGTCACTATTTAAGGTCTGGGATTCTTATCATTAGGTATCGATTACTCTTCATATATCTTTCCTCAACCATGTCCCTATGATACTGCATGACTACCCTGGGCAGATCCACTCATCTATCACTGCAAAACCAATGTCTTACTTCCACATCCAAGACCACTTCTTCAGCATGATCGTCCGACTATACTCCATCTCCTCACTGAATGAGAAACTGATAACCTAAATCTTACAAGGGGAGTCGGTGAAGACCCTCCCTCACTAGCTTCATGTGGAAAATTCATCTATAATTTCTATAGATGGACAATTCTACTACAATATCGGTAATCGAATGGGTCTCTTGTGCACTATTGTCTTGTATGTCATAGCCTACCACACTGGTAGAACCTCACATAGGTTCCTAAGCATGTTATTTGTATACTAATATCACCAGGTGGAAGATGAAAATAGTTATTCCTAACAGAAGCTAATGTAGAACCATATGTAGATGCCGAACCACCCTAGTTTTTACCCAGAACATCTCTCATGTTACACTCTATGATAAGCACCTAATTTAATATTCAAAAAATGGTAGTCAACTAAAAGACATTAAAATGTGATCATATTCCCTACAAGATACCATAATCTAATCACATGGATTTAAATAATTCCCTAAACATCCTAATTGGTACAAAGAACTATAGATATTTAAAACGAGATGAATAGTACTTGATTGATAACACACCCTACTTCAAGTGGATGAACAATCAGGCTCTATCCGTCCTCAACATAGTTGGATAGAAGTAATAATAGAAGTTATTATAAAAATACCTCCAAAAACACTCCTAAAAACGTTCCATATGAGTAATTACATCCCAACATCTCCTGAATAAATTTTGAAACATATAAATAGAGAGAATTACCATCTTATCAATAGGATTCTATAGATGTTTTATGATGGATAGCATGGCCTCTAGCCATGACATACCTGTGTATAGTCTCCCATACCTTGAAAATGTGGATGAATGATAAAACTAGAACTATGGTTTGAACTCTTCCATAGTCAAGAATGGTCACAACGCTCCCTAAAATGTATTTAATAATCACAAAAATTCTTCACAGAACTGTTCCTCTTCACTAGTGTCTAGAACAACAGCTGGTTCTGTTGTTCAAACTAAAGGATTATCCATTGGATTCCCATTGACCATCACCTCTACAACATGGTCACTTTCACCCTCCTAGAATGTGATTGGAGGAAATCATGGTGGAATACCTCAATAAATACCAAGAACAAAATTCAGATCATGAATGATATCAAGTTTCATAGCTAAAAAATATTTAATGAATATGATATGTACATCCCTTCCATTAAAAGAAAACAACCCTCTTCCCACTCTTTGAGTTAGGTCTAGGTGTTTTACAGATCATATATAATAAACAGATACCACGTACTTCCCACTACTATGGTATGATCTGGGTCAAGTTATCTACTATAAGAAATTCAGTCTCCATTTTTTTCCACATTCAATTTCAACAATATTATTTACTTCAAATTTATATTGTAGTTATTTTCAAAGGGTTGTACAAAATAGTGAACCAAATTCTGATCCATAAGGGCCTATACTCCTCAAAACCAAAATTTGGTTTCCACTTAATCCACACCATAAAACAATCTCGAACATCTATCAGAATAGTAGGTATAACTATAATAACACCTATCAAAACAATATTAAATCAAGCAATTCATCCTATATGGAATGTTATAGTGCATGGAATGTGAATTATAATAGGTTTATAAAATGATGCATGAGATGGTATACCCTTATCCCATTGGGTTGAAACATAATAGAACCCAAAATCATATTAATGAAAACATCACAATTCAAGTGCATCACCCAACGGTGGCATAAAAATCACTTGTAAGAGCCAAAATTCAGAAAAAAATAATTTCATTTGTGGAAATTTGGATGTTTCTTGTACATTGGTTAGCTATACTTAGGAAAAACTAATTACCAATTTTAAATTATTCTAATACCTTTCTATTTTTTATAAATAGTAAATATAGAAAAGAAAAATATCTCTAATACAAAATTCTAATATCCCGGACCTGGATGCCGCTCAACTGTATCCTGAGCCTATTTTGACAGATGTACTCAAGCGCATCTCCCAAAATCCCAAAGGCATCCGACTAGAAGTGAGGGTCTTGGATGTGTCTGTGGGGAGACTATTCCCTCTTAATAGAGTGTAACAATACAGAATATCAATTACAGTCAAGTAGAAGAAGTAGTAAATCAAGTAGATATATTATAGATGAACAAGGTACAAATATATAAATAATACAAGAATGAAATATCATATACAGATAATGATGATAAATGTCATGTTTTTAAAAAAAATCTAAAATATGTATACATGGAATATCTAAAATACATACAACAAAATTTAGAAAAAAGAAAAAAAAACGTATCCAGCTGGCATCACAAACTCATCTCGGTCATGAGCGCCCCTACTTCTAAAATGTAACCAGGAAACCATAGAAGGGCACTTTCCCTTTTCTATACCTATAATCATATAGTCTGTTTGGGTACCCTTCGGTGACCCAAACAGGGTGTCTGATTTAAACCCAGTAGGAAAACACCCATGTTCTAGTTCCATCTTGTTAGTGTATATATAGTAATAACAGTTTTCAGGATGTAATGGAAATAAAATTAAGTAATGAAAGTAAACAACATATCTAGTCCAGGTTCCCATGGACACCTTCCCTATACTACCTACTTTGGACTCAACCGCAATTTCAATGAATTTAAAATCAATCCTAGGTCATTTTGTAATCATGTTCAATTTATTAATCAATTTTATTTAATAAATATGTCTTAAGACCTAGCACATAGCCCAGTGTCCTGTGTATGGAAATGTGATTAGAAGATTCCAATAATTCCCATATATCTATTCTTGGAAAAAACCAAATATAGGATTTTTCTTTGGGTTGGAAGAAAATACATATATATCATTTAATTAATTAATCATTTATGAACCTAAACCCATACTTGGTATTCGTAACATTGAATATAGGTATCATTCTATGTGTATCATAAATCAAGCCCCCTATCATTCCATCCTAGGAATTACTCATTTGAATCCTCGTATTCTTTGAGTTGTGGTATAACATCAATGACATTCAAGTCCATCCTTGGTAGACCACTAAGGGATCCCAAGTGTCACCCTTGGTGTATGCGATCAACTAACCCTTGATTCCATCCTTGGAAATACATAAGGATTCCAAGTTTCTATCATCATATTATAGTTATCCCCCATGAGTTCTTCCTCAGAAATCTATTTAGGGAGTCAAAGTTTTAGTAAGGTGTAATCAAGGCAAAGGCCAAATGATTCTGTCCATGGAATTTGTATATGAAAAAATGTGTCACCCTAGGCATATAAAAATACAATCATGATCATTTACTCAAGAGATGTTTTTACCAAGGAAATTTATTATTAAATCTCACCGGAGAATGTGGATCTAGGCATGTCCAAGCATTGAAGGTTTACTACTAATTTTTTCACAAGGTAATTTAATAATATAATGGTTAATGAAACTTATTCATGAAATTCCATGTCATATCTTAAGGATATGGCCATTAATTTCTCATCCTTTAATCTATTCAATTTACAATCCATATTAAAATTCAATTATGATTACAATTAAACAATTATCATGCCTTGACCAAGGGTAATGAGATAACTCAAAGGTAAATCATGTTAAATCCACCCATGGTGGTCAAGAATAATTAACAACACACCAAAAGGTTGGTAACACTTATAATTTCATGAACTTTAAACAATTATCAATGGTTCAAATCAATTATATAGGGAATAACTAATCATGTTGAACAATGATTAAAATCCATTTTATGGGTGTCACTACTATAATTAGGAACGTGACAGAACTCAATATATATAGATATTAAACATTGGTGGAAAATAATGAGACAAACTAATACAGGATTTTAGTGGATAACACATCCAATATCATCTTCTGGTTCATCTCAGATCGAAATAAAATCAATGAACGAACGAAGAACCAATGCAGATCCAATGAGATGAATGACTCTCGAGTCTAAGATAGGATGGAGAAGATATATCAATTATGAGAGTATTAATAAAAATAATCTCCAAAATGGTTTCAGTTTCCCTTGAAATAATTTTGTTATTAAATTAATCCAATTATGGACACTCAGATTAATTTTTATATGGATTTTAGTAGGTAAACATTTTTTAATTAATGATTTTTTTTAAAACATAATTTCATTGAGTTTAATTGGTTTAATTTTAAATTAAATTCTACCACTTATGTGAAATAAATGTGGTAAAAATAAATTACATATTTGGAATAATAATAATATTTATTTTAGAATAATTATGACTTATTTTTTAGTCATTATGAATAGTAACTCAGGTTAAAATTCATTAATGTAGTTAATGCTAAAACATGTTTACTAGGGGTTAAACAAAGGGATAAGGGATTTTTTTCAATTAAAAATGTCTAAATTCTCTTTTTTTGTTATAATGTTTCCTCATAATATCCCAAACTCATTTTTTTATTTATAATAATTTTAATTTAGAATTACTTTATTATATTTTAATTTTTTAACAAATTCCATTGTGTCCTATACATTATAAAAGGACACCTCTCCTTTATCTTCTATACAAAAAATTAATCCATATATCTCAACCAAATCATATTATATTATATTATAGACTTTCCTATTCATGAAATGGAGGTACTGGTCTTCCTAAAAGACCATTCCCAATGTCCTTTCTAAGGGAACTAAAGGAAACTTATCTGATAAGAGGTAATCATCTGACTTGATCTCTTTCAATTTATTTATTCTTATACATCCTATAAATATATTATATTAACAATAAAATAATAAATTATGTATTGTAAATATAATATAATATAATTATAATCAGGGAACCGCAATTATTTACCCTCTTTTCTATCAAATAGGATGTGAACATATCTCCCATGCATACGGGTGGAATTCCACCTCCACGTAAAAGATACAGTTAATTATCCATCACCATATTACATGGATGGTTATTATGATGGGTTTAAATTTTATATTCTATATTTTTTATATGATTATTATTCTATAATTATCATATCATAACTAACTTTTTATTTTCCCATTTATTGGAAAATGATAACGTCACTCGTGCATACAACTGGACTTCCATCTCTAAGATGTGATATATTTTTTTAATTTCTACTTTACATGGAATTTAATAAGGATCTATTTAATATATATATATACAGTATACATTATATAATTATGGATCCATAATGGAGAAATAATATCTATCTTTATTTTTATCTTTTTGTTAGAAATTGAAAACATTGTTCATGGGTACATATGACCTACTATCTCAATGAACTGTTTAAATCATCTTTCATTCTCTACCTTTTATTGATTAAAGTATATATACATATATTATATATCTGATATTTAAATCATGATTAAATATACAAATACTATGTAAACATGATAAAAGTTTATTTTTTGGAATTGACGTACTGAAACACTGATGAAAAACAGAACAACGGACATCGAAAAAAGGTAATTTTGAAAAGTCTTATTAACAAATGTGTTTTTATATGTTATATGTGGATAATATATGATATTATAAGAAGTTAAATGTTTATTATATAGAATTATAAAACATTAAAAATTATTACATTGGAGTTTTGATCACTTTTTTATGTAAGTCAATCTTGAGGTAAGGGTTTCATGTTACAATTTCATTTTTATCAGGATTATTTATAATTAAGTTTTCAATGATGAAATTTCACGATATAGCTTTCAATATTATCATTAATTTTACTTGGATATGGTTATTCATGGAATTTTCATTTGATAATTCCCTTTTCCTCTATTTTGTACTTAAATTGATAGATATTTTTTAAGTAAAGAACAATTTATTTCCTCTTTGGTTAGGAACATGTTTCTTTATTATACATGTTTTCATTAAAATATTTCCAAGAATTTTACAAATATTATACTATAATTTTTTAAATACATTTGTACCATGGATTACATTATTCAAAATGGTTAAAAAATAATATTATTTGCATTTTACGATTGAGGTAATGTTTTATTATTTACCAAAAATGTTGATGTAATACTTGTTTAAACACACACACAATGAAAAAAAATTTCTACCGCCAATAAACCTAAATAATTGGAATGTTACATTATATTTATCCATGTTTATTTTCAAATTAATTTTTATCTATACCATTTTTTAAATTTATATATTTTAACTAAGTGATTCTAAAATTAAAAGGGTATTTTCTTTAAGAAAAATTTCTTATGATCTTTTAAATGCATTTTCATTTATGATAAAATCCTTTGATATCACTTATGTTTTATAGGGGATATGATATCAAGAGAAAATTGTTAGTATTTATATTGATGGTTTATGATTATGATGATGTTATATTTATGAAACAAATTTATTTTACATGTGTTATGTTATGATGAATTATTGAAATATTTATGAAACTTTTTCTTTTCCACAGGTTATGATATACGATGAATGTTTTAGGATATTTTGATACACATATGAATGGATAATGATAATTTTGTGGATGGGTCTTGAATTTTATATCCCTCTAATGAATTGGGTAAATATAGATATCTCATGATATAGTAAGGACTAGAATAGAGAGTGATCCAAGTTCAGTAAGGGACACTATACAATATGATAGTCTTGTGAGTGAACCTTGTCTAAGGATACGATGAAATATGGAGTGAAACCAATCTAATATGATAGTATCGGAAATAAAACTTGTCTATGGAAATTATTTTCTATTCTTATGTGTATTCCAAATACTTATGTGTTATTCAAATGTTATATTATCATAGATCGTATTCTTTTACCACCTAATAAGTCATTTTTTATGAACTATCAAGATGTATAACCTGATTTAATATTTTGATAAATAATATATTTTATATTGATGTTAAAATCTTATTGTCTTGTTTTCATACTATTATGAGCATTTTATTATTACGTGATATTTGATATCTCAGTTTTTAACCTTACCAAGCATCTAAGCTCACTATTTATTATGTTTTTTTTTTCACCAGGTTATGAGGAAAGGTTTTAGGTATGGTATGTTCAAGAAAATTAATATGTAGGAATATATTTTTTGGATATATTTAATATATTTTATAAATTACGAATATTGGGTATCAAGTCTCTAAAGACACTAAAACATTATTAACCATAGGTGTGTATTCTTGAAATATATTGAATATTCATCTATTAAGATTTATTATATTTTAATGAAATGTGTGGGTCACTATAGTTTTTTTCAGAGGCAGGTTTAGTGAACATTTTTAGACTAGGATTAGATAAATTTGTTGAAAACCCTTGGTATATGTCTTATTATAGGACAAAATCCTAATTTTTGGTAAGTTTGAGATTATGTGGGGTTCCTAAAAATACATCCCTTTTCAGATACAACTAGTTGATATGGTTTTAGAAAAAATGAATTAAGGGGTTACAACCCTAAAAATAGTTGGTTAAGATAATCCCAACCACCATTCTGGTGTACGGTGAGTGTTCCTTTAGTGTACACTTGGTTTGACACTCCCATGGTTTATTCAAGTGTTAATTAAGAATTTAATTATGATCCATTTTAAATTATTTGAATAGATATTTACCATAAATGACCTAATATAAGCCTAAATTGTTATAGATTGAAATGAAGTTGTTATGGTTTATAAATCATAAAAAATATTTTTTCATGATTATATGGTTGGTCACTATGATGACTATGAATTACACAATAATTTTTGGTTTTAGTCCATTGAAGAAACTTGATGTAACCTTGTTAATGATGAATGTGATGAAATGATTATCCTAAAGAGAAAGAAGATGTTATAATTGATGGAATAGAAAATATTATTTATATGATTCTGTAACATTATCAATTTATAAATCTTTATGCATTTAAAAATGATAATAGGAGGGAGAAATATTTTATCAAGTACTTCCTGATGAAAAATACACATTATTTTAGTGGGTATTATGATACACTAGTTACTGAGAAATGAATCAGTTCCACTAAAAGGATATTTTCCACTCACTAGTGAATGAAACATGAAAATATAATTTTATGTATTTATTATTTGGAAAGAGAAGCATACCAATGGTGAACTCTTATTTTGAACATGATGAAATAGAAATAAATTCAATCTATTGAGTGGGATGAGTTTAGGAGCTTAGTTTTAAATAATAACATTCCATGTATTCTTAATACCATAATAGGGAAGTAATTCCATGAGATTAGGTGGAAGGTTGATGAATCCATTAGTACCTATGAAGAAAATTTTTCCAGACATCCAATATACTATTCTGGTTCTACCGTCCAACCTAAAAGAATTATTTGTTATCTCTTATGTGGGAAATAAACATGTCTATTAAGCTATTTAACATTAAGAAACTTTATTAACTATGAAGAAATCATTTGATGTGCTATCTTTGTTGAATAAACATTATATTTACCCATAATTGTTATATTTTTGTAATGAAAAAAATATGGAATTAAAAGAAAATTATAATAATAAAAACAATAGAGAAAAAAGATGATATTTTATTTTTAATTGAAGTGTTGAAGTAAATATAGATGAAATTTTATTAATGGGGATAATTATTGTTTTAAATGTTGAATTTAAATTCATCATACAACCAAATTATGATGTGATTTTAATAACAAGTTATCTAATTATTGAGAGAAATCACTAAAAAATTAACCACCCACACTCTAGTGTTTCAAATGAATGGAGTATGAGAATTATTCTAACCAGTGCTCCAATCTTATGGTTTATGATGATTATTAATGTTAACATCCTCTTAAACCTTATAAATGAAGGAATATATCATGAAATCACTATTGATGATATGGTGTACAATAACAATGTTGTGAAAGGTATACTTATATTTCAATATAGAGCAACTAATGTCTTATTTGATTTTGGTTATACCCACTATTTTATATCTGAAAACATTTCTATGGGAATCACATTACCAAACCAATGATTAGATATTTAATTAGTTCTGAAAACTCTTAATAGTATTATGATCACATATTAAGTATATGGTTCTTTTCTAATTGACGTTTGCGGGAATGAACTTTATGATTTTTTAACATTCTATTAGTCAAATTTGATGTTATTTTGGGATAATATTGGATTTATATATATAAATACCATGTCAACTACCTTGTAATTGAAGTCACATTTGATATTATGAACCAAAATATGACCTTTTTGGGTGAGAAAATAAATATGAACTCCCAGGGGAAATTATATCCATTTTATGGGTCTTAATTCTAATTCAAAAGGGGTGTTTATCTCAGATGGTTGAGAAGAATGTCAAATTAAAAAATATGCCTATTTTATTAGATTTTCTTCATATTTTTCTATAATTCACTCATATTATTCCTTTGAATTATAAATTAGAGTTTTCAAAATAAATCATACATGGTGGAACACCTATTTCAGAGACCCTATATAGAATTGGCCTAATTAAGTTATTAGAATTAAAAAAAATGAAAGAGAAGATTGATAAGTTATTCATTTTTCCATGTGCATCAACATAGTGAGAAACTATTATTTTTATTAAGAATAAATATGTATCAATACTAATATACATTGATTATAAAAAAATTAATAATATAAAAATCAAGAATAAGTATCCTCTATCTCGCTTTGATGATTTTTTGATCAATTACAGGAAGATAAATATTTTTTAGGAATGATATTTAAAAAGAATACTATAAATTTATGTTTAAAAGTGAATACATACTCAGATGAACCTTTTTTCGATTTATAGGCAAAATTAATTTATAGTGATTCAATTTGGTCTTACTAATTCCCCTAATATCTTCATGTATTTAATGAATAGAGTCTTTAGAGAATACCTTGATTATATTGTGGTAGTCTTTATAAATGGTATTTCTAAATATTATACAATCATAAAATAGCATGGGTACCCCTTAATGATTATACTTAATACCTCAAGGAAAGAAAAACTATATGAAAAAATTACCATGTAAAAAGTTTGACTATAGAATATTTCATTTTTTGGTCATATAATATAAAGAGAAGGTATGTCAGTGGATCCATCAGATATTGAAGTTATCAATTGTTATACAATAAAAACTAATATGACTGAGATCCATAGTGTTCTGTATTTTGTTTGATATTATTGATTATTTGTGGATATTTTATCATGGATTTATAATCCAATCACTATGTTAACTTCAAAGGGATCAATGTTCCTTTGAAAAAATGAATTGGAAAACCATTTCAAGGAACTAAAGAAAAGGGTTTTCAGTGCTTATGTTCTCACACTACCTTACAATGGAGAAGGGTTTGTGAATTTTTTTGATACATGTAATAAGTTAATTAGATTAATCCTCCACTAGATTTATATAGTGATAAATTATGCCTTGGGATAATTGATGTTTCCTAAAAACATTACCAAACACATGATTTTTATTAAGATACGATAATTTTTATATTAAATAATGGAGGAATTATCATTATTGAGAAATGTGTGATATATGTATATTGATAATAAAATTTTAAAGAATATATTCACTCAAAAATAGTATAATATAAACTAGAGAAGGTGGTTGGAGTTTATTAATGATTATGAATTCACAATACATTACCACTCTGGTAAAGTGAACAAGGTGGCTGATTCTTTGAGTAAAAAGTATCATGCTAGATTATATATAACGCGGATAAAAAAATATCCAATATTTCATGATTTTCAATGAATGGATATGAAAATCCTCAAGGAATGGGAGCATTCATATCTTTCTAAAATTTGTGTCCAACCATATGTATGAGTGAATACTAAAGAGGATAAGAAGGAAGATGTAGTGTTTCAAAAAAAGGTAAGAAATGATCTTCAGTTAAAACTTGATTGTGATGGGATGATAAGGTTTAGGAACCATGTTTATGTCTCCTATATACTAGATTTGAAGAAAGAGATTTTTGATGAATCTCTTAGTTCATCATTCTTTAAATATCTTGGAAGTATGAATATGTATAGTGATCTAAAAGAGTATTTTTATTGAAAAAAATGAAGAGATATAATGTATATTATATATATTTGTGCTAATAATTTCATAAAAAAGTATGAGAGATATTATTATAATGAGATGTTACAAACCTTATCCTTACTATAATAGAAATGAGAAAATATAAACATGGATTTTGTAATTGGTCCTCCCAAAACATCTAAATACCGTAATGAAAAATGGGTTATATATAATCAATTTATGAAGTCAACACAATTTATTTATATTGGATAAGATTTATATTTCTATAATATACATTAATGAAAATTTAATTTTGGATTTATTACCCTATTATAATGTTTTTGATTATGATCATTGGTTTTCCTCGATGTTATGGTGAATTATTCTTCATGATTTGGATTTAGTTTTTTTCAGTAATACATACCATCCTCATATAGACGGTTAGTATAAGGGAAATATTTCATACCTGGAGGATATTTTGAGATTTTATTCTATGAATTTAAATTTTTGTTGGAATCAACAACTTCCTTGATTTGAGTTTTCTTACATCAATAGATTTTAGTTCATAATTCAGATACTTCCTTACAAAGAACTCTATGTAAAGAAGTTTATAACTCCAATATCCATTGTCTAATTTGGTGAGTAAATATATTTGGAATAGAGTAATCCAATGAAATGGACAATAAGGTCAGATCCCATCAACAACACATTAAGGAGTCTAATAGTTGATGAAAGAGTTATGCTAACACATATCAGAGAAATCTCAAATTTAGAGTTAGTGAGAAGTTATTAATGTGATTTTCTCTATGGAAAAGGTTTGTAGTATTTGTAAATAAGAGAAATCTAATCCCTAGGAATATTATCCCTTTTGATATTCTTGATCTAGTGGGTATGGTAGCTTATCTATTAAATTTTCCATTGAACATATCTCATGGTCATAATGTGTTCGATGTATCTCTCTTGAGGAAGTATATAACATATCATTCACATGTACAAAAATATGAAGTTTTATAGATGTATAATGACCTTTGTTATGAAGAACAATTTTTATATTTCCAGGATCATAGATATAATATTCTATGGTACAAGACTTCTCACCTTGTTAATGTTCTCAGGATGAATAAAAAATTCAATGAATCTACATCAGAACTTCAAGATGCAATGAAACATAGATATCATTATTTTTTGTATTGGAGTGATGAAATTTAAATTTTAGCGGGGGGGGGGGGGGAGGTATAATGTAACCCCATGTGATTTTATGATATATTTCTCTTCACATAAATTCAATTTATTTGATAGTTTGTTATACATGTAAACCAAAGTCTAAATAAACCATAATATTATTTTACATTATAACCTAGCCATTAAATATATGAATTCAATAAGAATAAACATAATTTGAAAATTATGTATATTTTTTTAAGGTAAATAAAATATTTTTATATGTTTGTACTGAATTTTTAGAAACGCCTCTATATGCTTCAGACATAAATTTTTCCAGAAAAATGGGTTTTTTCATTTTTTTGAGAAAATAATATAATTGATTTTTGAAACTTCTATAGGACCAATTTTTAAAAATTAAATTCATTTTTTAAATTATCATGTCAAAATTATCTTAAATTTAAATATTTATAATGTTAAAAAAGTCTAATTTTTCAATGAATAGTGAAATGTAATGAATTTTATTACAAATGTATTTTTTTAAAGAATTTATAAAGATACATTTTATTAAAATTGTTATAAGGGTAACATGGTTTCATTTATGTTATTTATAATCTAATTGAGATCACTAAAATTAGTTTTACATGGATTTCAATATAATTTGTTTTATACTTAATTAAAGAGTGTCTTTTGAAAACCACTTTTGTCGAGTGTTATTAAGGAAATTTTAAATTATGTTATACCACTTCTATAAATTGAATTTGATAAAACAATTTATACATTTATAATTATAATGACTGATTTTATGGAATAATTTAAAATTATTTTTTGTTCATGATGTATATTAATTGAGGTGACAATTCATTATCATAGTTAAGGTTAAAATGGGTTTACTAGGGATTAAACGAAGATATAAGGGTAAATTTTCTAATTAAACTTTTATAAATCATATTATATGGCCTTAGTTAGACCTCATCTAGTCAAAAATAAATTTTCTTGCCATTTGGATGCATTTTTCTTGAGAATGGATTTATTATATTTTAATATTTTAAGAAATTCCAAGTGTGTCCTCTCCCCACTTATAAAAGGGCACCAATAATTTCTCTTATTCAATTTATTTAAGTAATATACATAGAAAAAACCCTAAGAACTTATCTTATAAAAATCCCTAGAAATTAATTAGGGGTTCTAGTCTTCCTAAAAATATATTCCAAGGGCCATAAAGAAGGGATCTAAACAAGGCCTATCGAAGAAGAGGTAATCATCCAACCTAACCTCTTTCTATTTATTTATTCTTATACCTCCAATAAATATATTTTTGAACATCATAAAATAATAAAATCATAATCCAAAATATACTATAATGTTATTGTAATAATTAAACAACCATTATTCACCATCTTTCCCATAAAATGGGATGTTAAAGCATCACGTGTGCGCATGTGTGGACTATCACCTCAGCATATCAATAAAATTCATTTTCCATTACCATACATCATAGATGACTATTATTACAATTTAAGTTTTTATTTATTATATTTATGACATAATTATAAATCTATATTTATAACATCATACCTAATTTCTTACCTTCGCATTTTTTGGAAAACAATAACATTGCTTGTGTGTACGTGTGGACTACCATCTCCATGAAGTGATGTGATTCAATCTTCATTTACACTTTACATGTATTGAAATAAGAATTGATTTTATTTATATATATTTTATTCATGATATAATTATGGTTTTTTAATCTTAAAATAATATCAATCTTTTTTGCCTTCTATTTTTAGAAAATGAGTGTTGTGTTCATTTGTACATATGGCATAGTGGTCTCCATGGAAGATGTAAATCACATTTCTATTTGTAAATTTTAATGGTTGGATATAAATATTAATATATATATATATATATATAAAATATGAAATTTATTTCTTTATTAAAATTTTTTAGATTATGTTACCATGAAAAACATTCATGAACCAGAACTCTTGAAGAAAAACTCTCATGAAAAAAAAGAGACACTTAACACCAACAAAAAATGATTTTATTATTTAACTATTAATAAATCTATGTTTAAATGTAATAAGTATATCATAAATGATATTATAAGTATTTAAAATATTATTATATAGAATTATATTAAATATAAATTTATTGTAACGGAGGATATGGTGATTTCTAGGAAGGTCAATCATGATGTAAGGGTTGTGTGTTACAATCTGAATGTTTATCAAGATTTTTTATGATTAAGTTTATGATGATTTAATTTCATTCTCTACCTATCTATAATCTAATTAAGTTTATTCACATTTGTCTATTCATTTAATTTTATTGTAATAATACCATTTCCTTCTCGTTGGTACTTAAAATTATTGAGACAATGTTTTTAATAAAATACTACTTTATTTCATATTTGGATGGGAATAATTTTCTTATATATTAATGTTTTATTTTAAATATTTTCAAGAATGTTTTTAATATTATCCTATTACATTTTAAATTAATTTTGACAATGTTTTAATTTTTATAAATTTCTTAGAAGAAATATTTTAATTATTCTCTAAATGAGGTACTTTTGACTTTTTACCAAATATATGAAGGGAATTGTTGTTTTAACATACACAACATGAGAATAATTTCGGACCATAATGACCACTCCAATATTTATAGATTACTTCTCAAATTTTCATGGTTATTTTCAAAGAAACTAATTTTCATAATATTTTGGAAATTTTTAGATTTTAATGAAGTGATTCCAAAATGAAAAGGGTATTTTTCAAAAGAAATATTTCATGTGATCATTTAAAATAATTTTATTTTATGAAAATAAGATTTTATGTTACCTATTATTTTTATGTTATATAATCCAATGATTCCATACATATTATTTATCTACATTTATATGATTATGATGATGATATTTTCATGGTACTCATTAATTTTTTACAGGTTATACTATAATGAATTTTTGAAATATTTATGAAACATGGTTATTTTACAATGTTTTTGTTGTATGATCAATATTTTATGATATTATTGAACACTTGATACTGTATTATGATTATATTATGGATGGGATTGGAATTATATATCCCTCTAATGTATTGTGTCATTATTGATATATCCTGATATAATGAGGACTGGAATGGGGAGTCAAATGAGTTTAGTAGGGGAATCCTAACACTATGATAGTATTGGGAGTGAATCTTGAATAATGATATGGTGGAATTTTTAGTGAACACAATCCACTATCATAACCATAGAAATGAACCTTGACTACAGAAATAATATTCTATGCATACGTGTATTCTACAAACTTATTCCATATGACAATGTTATGCTCTCATGGGTCATGTTCTATGATTACATTATAATAAATGTCTTATAAAATGATGTGATTAAGGACACTATTCATGATTATGATCTATGAAATACGAGGTGTTTATTTTCAAATGAAAATCCCATGTTTTCATACCCTTGTTTTCATGTTATTCTTATGTGATAATTTATATCTCAATTATTATCTTTATAGAGAATCACAACTCTTCGTTACTTATTTTTCCTATCCCCAGGTTTTGAAGAAATATTTTATATAGGTAATTTATAAGAAAATTACAATGTGGGAATATATTTGTAGGATATTTTTAATATCATTCATAAAATAAGAAAATTGAGTATATAGCCTCAAAGAAAACTAAACCTTTATTGTCCTCAGGTGTGTATTTGTAAAATACATTGAATATAAATATATTATTCATGTAATTTGTTTAAATGAAATGTATGGGTCACTATAACCCAAAAACACAGAATCTAATCCAAGGGAGATCTAATATAACCCACATGGAAAATAAGAATGCAACTTTGTTAGGTGAAATGAAAGTTTATAGCCATATTGATAGATCTCATCACAAATTTTTCATATGGTAAGAAAAAAATGATGTAAAAGGAAATTTAATGAAGATACCATGAATTGAATTAGGATGGAATATTGAAGGATTTAAATGGGAAGATGAACCACAGAGGAGGAAGGATATTAAAAATTGAGGCCATTGGATGAAGCCACATCATCATCTATTAAATAATATTCTTTTTCTCTATTATGTTTTAATTATTTTATCAAGAGAATTTGTGTCTAAATGCATATTAAGATGGGGTGGGGTTTAGTTTTGGATTGATTAAAATACATAAATGAATTTAATTATTCATATATTTTACTTCATCCCTTAAATCATTTTTAGCACGATCAACTTGTAGATAAATACAGGGGAGATGGTGAAGGATAGAAAGTGTAAATCCAATCCCATGAACATGGTGTAGGGACATATTTCTTTGAATAAGGAGAGTTTATAAAGAACTTAATACACAAATATAATTGTATTAAATAGATTAACACTCTTAGTTTTTTAGCATATTAAACCTGAAAAAGACATGTAATGGCACCAAGAAGATGAAGAGTGACACAGGAGAGCACCTAGAGAGGAAGAGTTCATGTACTAGGGAAAAATATATGAATTCAAGAAAAAGTAACATGAATTAATTATACAATAACAAACACCACATTATTTATTTAATTGGTTCTTAAAAGCATTATGCATTGCTCTTGTGGTTTTACTCTCACCATCTTGGATTGCTTGTTTATGCCTCACACACACCCAAAAACATCTTTATTAATAAAAAAATAAATAAAAAATAATAATGGATTGAATCATCCATCCATAGGGATATGGAATGTGGAACTCTCAACTAATGTGTTGTCTGACAATGTTCACTTGAATGGAGGTTTTATAGCTTGACAACATATTTTTTCATCAAGGAAGTTTGTGTCTATTTCTCAAGATGATTTTTCCAATTTATTTTTTATGATTTCAATACACATTGTAGAAAATAATGTTTACACTTTATAAATAATTATTATTGGTTCATTTATTTACACTCATTTATATTATATAAAATTCATTGATTTAACCTCGTGTCATTGTACATACAAGAATACAAGGAGCTTGAATACATAATGCTTATTATTATTATGAAAATTAAAATAAATTTCCATAAATGTATGTCCAAGATAATTAAATACATGTATGAAGAAAGTATATCCATTAGTCATCAAAATAGTAAGGTTTAACTTAGTAATAAAGAAGTAATCCAAAATTCACATGAAAAACCAAGACATAGGGATTTGAAATTCATTAAGGTGTTCGGAAACCCATTATGCACTACATTGACATATAATATCATAAATTATAATATTAGTTACCCTATATTATAGAATATACCACATTTCATTTGATTACGTAAGAAATATACATTGAATTTCATAAAATATTTTATCAACTCTCAAGTACGTACCCATTATCAGAGTAAGTGAAAGTAATTTGAAGACGATATGATTTCCCAATTTTCTTAAGGTAAAATATTTTGAATGGTTGTTTTAAAAATAGAATGATTAATTAAACACATCTGAGGATTTTTAAAATGATTTTATATGTAAGTTATATCAAATATATAGAACCATAGATTTATGGACAAGGCTATCTATATTTGTTCTTAATGACTGAGTGAAATTTCATGATAATAGTAAGGATTCAATTTTTACTGCCAAAAATTCCTTATAACTAATTATAATATCCTCAAATTTTAAATTTTTTTTATGAACGAATTTTCCCATTGGAAAAAACATGGGTAGAAACTATGATAGGATATCACTATGGTGATTAGATAGTATAGGAACTCAAGAGACTATTTAATATGCTTGGTAAAAATTCTAAAAATTGAAATAATAATGAGAAGAGTAATTTTCAATGAGGTGACAAAAACAGATGATGTGGATACAAGAATTTATGATTATCAATGATATATATATATATGGCCATGTATCTATGAGCCATGTAGGAAGAGATAAATGAAATTACCTTGTAATGTTAAAACGTAATATAAATCACTATATTAATGGAAAACTATTGGAGAAAACCAATAAGTAATTCTCTATTTCAAAACACTTATTATATCATGTAAAAGAATCATCCAAAATTATCATATAAGGAGTAAGGAAAATATAACAAGGGAGGTTTGGGTGAATTTCATGTACATTAGTAAAATATATATCATTCTAATAACAACCAAAAAACTTTTGGAAATCAGTATTCTATATCACAATAGTTAGATTTGAGTAACAAAACCCTTGAAAGAGTTGATATTAATCAAGTGTTATTTTTGAATATGAATGAATTGTTTTTCAGCACAAACCAGAGTTTATCAAAGATTGAGAAACTAATACTAGGATAAAATACTAGAATACAAAAATGATAAATTCATGTTGGGTAGTTTTTAAAATAATATATAGTATGATAATAATAAAAAATGGATTTCACAATAAAGAAAAATCATGGAGATGGATGCATGGAAATAACAACCAAAGGTGGAAAACATTTTAAGGAAAAGTTGAAGAGAAAATATTATAACTTGAGGAATATATAGAGTTATGTAAGGATAGTGAATTATTGGAGGATAATAAAATAGTGTGAAAAAAGATAAATTTTATGTTGAATTCTATGAGAAAATAAGAAAATGATGTAATGTGATTATGGAAAATTGATACTGAAACCTATAGACAGTGATGCCAAAAACATGGGAAAATGTATTCAATCCTAGAAAATGATTTTTTTAATAAAAAATATTCATATTTCAATAGGTTCAGTTAGTTTTTTCAAAATATTAGAGTCAATATTCCATTTTCAGAAGCACTTGAAAACATTCCATCATACACCAATATCTTAAATAATATCATTTCAAAGAAAAATAGGCTTGTAGAATTTGAAACTATTTAACTCATAGAATAATGTAGCGAAGTTATCTAAAAAAATATACCATAGATAATAAAGGATTTAAGGCGATTCAATATTCCTTGTAAATTTTAAGGTTCTAATATTAACATTCCATGTTAAATTGGGATTTAACTTTGATTAAATTCTTTTTCAATTTTACAAAGATCATGGAATTTGAGTGATTAATCCTATAACAAGGACACTATCACTATAAGTGTGATAATTTTAATAACCATCAGGCGTTATTGAATATTTATTAGTTGGAGTTGTAAAGAATATACTTCCATCTAATTTCATGGTTTTAGACATGGAATGTGATAAATAAGTATCTATTATACCAGTATGGAATTTCATGGCCACTGATGGACCCCTGATTGACGTTCCCTAAGGAAAATATACTTTTATATGGGTTATAAAAAAATATTAAATGTGTTTTAATAAGTGAATAATACATATGGAATAGATGAATGTTTTTAGTGTATTTAATTGATTATGAGGTGAAATATGAGTTATATAAGGAAACTGACAATGATCAGGTAGAGTTAGAGGTTTTCCATTAAAATAAGGAACTAGATTGAATAGTTATAAACTGTTAAGATACATATTAGTTTGATAATATTTATTAATTAAAAGTATAAAAGGATTATTAAGCAACTCTTGAAAAACCATCAATGAAGAATCTACCTTGTCTATAATTAAATGTATTCCTTACAATGAATAAAAATTAATTATATGGAGAAAGTGATACAATAACTATCATTATGTTATTTTAATTGGAATATCAATAAAAGGAAAATATAATTTATGTATTAATAAGGTATTTAAATACTATTTATTAGACTTTATAAAAAATAAAGGTAATAATTTTAACTATCCTCATGCACAAAATCTTTATAGAAGTTGAGATCATACAAACTGTTGATTACTAAATAAGTATCAATACTAAAAAGAGAAGAAGTTTTCATGGAGAAAATTATCAAATTTTTTAATTACTGATAATTTATGCCATTCTTGATAGTCTACGGGTACTTCCTATGCATTTGGTTCCAAGTAAAAGAATTATGATTATCATTACCAAGACATGGATGAGAAAATTTCAATAAGGACTATTCCAAGTTATACTGTTTTTATATATTACATGAAGCATATAAATGACATAATCAAAGATAATTTCCCATTAAATTTAATGAAATTTGTTTTAGATATTATTTCAAGTAACGCACATTTTAACTTTTTATATGGTTATTCATGATATAAAAATTTTACTATTGATACCAATGATAAGAAAAAATAACAATCATGTTTCGTTATGGTATATTAGTATATACAAGAATGAAATTTGAGATGTGGGGAGAACTGAACACCATTAAAATATACACGAAGTATATTTTATTATAAAATTAAAAAACCTCATTAAATTATTCATGTATGAATGTTATTTAATTGACATGTAGTTTATAGATTGATTGAAAATCATTTCAAAAGTGAATTTGAGATATAAGGAGAAAAAATGGAAATAAAATATAAAAAAAGAAAATGATTAGAAAGATAAGACATTATTCCTGGACATAATGTCTCATTAGATGGAATAAAAGTAAATAAGGAAAAAAATGAAGAGATCCCATCAATGAAACCATCGAATTTAGTGAAGGTAATATAGAAATTCCTTGGGAACGATGGTGTTTACATCAGATTTAACATGGATTTATTAAAGAATTAAAGACTATTTTAGTGACTAATGGAAATGGAATCTATATGCATATTTTATAAAAAATGAATAGATTATTTCTATAGAATGTGGAAAAATTTAGTCTCAACACCAATCATTAAATCATAAAATCGGATTCGACCATTTGAAATTATGTGGGGTGCGAGGTATTTTACTATGGAGCAATTGTTTTATATAAGAGGGAAAAAATTATATGTCATCCAATATAAAAGGAATTTATTGATTGTAGACTAAATAAATTATTATAAAATATAAATATAGATATTTTCCATAGTGTATTATATGGGTAAATTCATGTCATATCTTATTTGGAGTAAGGACATTATTTTTATCGACCAATCATCTTTGATGTTTTTTTTGTAAAAGAATAAATATTATAGAAAGATAAATATATTGGTGTTTCTATTACATGAATTTGATCTTGAGATATATGACTAAAAGGTATAATATAATTAATTAGATAATCACCTATCTAGGAATAAATAATTAATGTAATATAAAAAAAATCCTATCAAGGGAGAATTCCATGATGAGAACCTATTTTTAGTAACTTCTAAGGGATGACTTTGGTATTATAAAATTTATAATTAAATTACAATTTGGATGACTTAACAAGGGATGAAATTAAATACAAAGAATAATTTTCAGGATGATGTTATATAATACCTATGGGAATATTTATATCATTAAAAACAAGGAATTGATGTAATTTTGAGAAGGTGTGTACTAGAATTGGGTTTTTTTTATAAATTATGATCCACTACCAAACACTTTAATATAATGATCACTATGGGAATATAAAAATAAGTTAATATAGTTTTTTACCAGTATTATACAATTTTTAAAAGATGATTGAGATTTTCTATGATTTGTGATAGTTTTCAAAGGGCATGAAATGTATGTAGAAGGTAGAAGATGTATCAATTTAATATTCTAGAAGATAAATTTTCAATATCAAGGGATATGAATCAATGTAAAGATTTAAAAAATATAATTTAAATGACTACATTTTTGTGGTAATAGATTATCTATCAATGGTTTGGTCCACTGCTCTTCAAGAAAATTTGGGTTCTTCTATGGTTATGTTTTTCTCAAAGAAAACATTTTATAAATGTTGAATCCCTAGATCCATTATTAGAAAAAATGGGAAAAATTAAATAATAAAAAATTCATAATTCTTATGGGAAAAAACGAAACTAATATAAAAAAGGAACTATGTATACGATGAGATGATCCACAAGGATTGGAATGGAATTTCAGAAAAGATAGAGAATTTATCTTGGAAGGATTGGATATGTGAGGCAAAGGATTCTATTTGGGAATAAAAAACTACTTATAAAACCCCCATTGGTATATCTATATAGATACTAGTCTTTGGGAAAGCATTTCACCTTCTAGTATAGATTAAACATAGAGCTGTTTGGGTAGTGAACTATGACAACATGGAAAAAAGAGTGATATAGAGAAGATGTTGGTTGATGTTGGTACTAAAAAAATGTATCCAATGATGTAACCAGCTATGAAAAATTTAATACAGGAATATAGTTCATTCCGCAGGATGCGATTTGACTATATGTTTATCCCAAAAAAAATTAAAGATCAAAATTTATTATCTTTAATGTTAGAGTACCAAAAGCAGATAGAATGGGTGAATTTGGAAATAATTACATAATTTCTAGAAACATTGGATGGAAAACTCAAACTTTCACAAGTGAATGTAACTGCTGCATATTGTATGACCTATTCCTGTAACTCTATTTTGTGAAATTCCCAGTCTACATGAATCTTTGATGTTAATTTGTAGATATCATAAGACCATTTTGTGGAACACTAGTTTACTAACATCCCTAGAAACACAAATTTTGGATAGAAAACTTAATGAAACTTAAGTGTATTTAATATATCTCAATATTGTGGAAGTCCATTTACATATGAATCTTTGTTGTAACCCTCACTCAAAATAAGTCCAGTTCGCAAAAATCCATTTTGTAGAAGCCCCATACAATACAAAAGTATTAATCCTTCTCAAAGGCCTTTGTCTTTCAGGAAACTGTGGCCCTCACCTCCACTAAGCCTATAAAATACCACCCTCAAGTCTATATCTTGGGGAATCACTGAGTTGCAACATTATACCCTCAATCCATTAAATTATAATGATCATTATGTGTTGGCATAACACTTTTCCCCATGGGTAATAATTCACCAATTCCTTCACAAGAACACTTCCACATATGTGTTAGTGTATGCGGATGTTTCCAAAAAATTTTATCTATGATGAACACTTTTAGTGTAATATGTCCATGAATTAAAAAACACAAATTTCCGTGAAACTCTAATGTTTTTGGAAACAATTTTCTCCATATCTATTTGGATACCTTCTTTCACCAAGCATTCATTTATGGAAGTTAAGAACCTCTAAGAAACCACTATTTTCATAAAAAATAAACCTTCATTCCCACTAGTTCATAACATAAGAGCTTCACCACCACACCCTCGAACCCCCATTTAGGATAAATGTCAGCATATGGTCATTGGATTCGGACCAAGTTCTTTAGCTACTATTACAAACCCCCATGAAAAATAGAGAGTCACACCACAAAATTTTCATGATGGGTTAGGGAAATTTTGAATTTCACCTTATATAACCCCAACATACACTCCATTTAATACCGTGAGTTAAGACACTCCTCTACACTCACTGGGGCACCAAGATTCGACCTACTTCTCTTAGTCCCTATCCGGTACCACAAGTTTCGATTTTCTTCTTGGATTCCCCAATTACTTTCTGTTGAAACACTCCTCATGAATATCTGGAAACCCCATCACATTACACTTATTTTATATCAAACTAAAGAGGTATGCACTTAAAAAACTCCCACACCAACCATTATAAGGCATGATCATCACCTTAGTCCTCGCTACATGACATTAAACTATAGTGTACCCAGTATGATGAGAATTTGATGCCTCCTATGACAAACATGATATACCTTATGTGTCACGTGTATGATTCCTCCGTACATGATCCAGATACGACCACATTAGTCCTTAATACACACCAATAAACTATAATATACAATATATATAGAGAATAATATGCCTCTAGTGAAATGCAAAATATTACTTACATGTCTAGAAAAAGATGCACTATAGAATACCCTATATGATGAGAATAGGAAGCCTCCTATGAGAAACACGAGATGATTTTTTTCTTCACTCAGATGATTCATCATTCCATGATCATTATATTACCTCCTTTTTCCACACAACATGAATTTATACTTTAGTATACCCTATATAATGAGAATATGATGCCTCATATGAAAAGTATGAGATGCCTTATGTGTCAAGAATAAGATTACTCACATATTGTTCGTGAGACTACAACTAGACAAGCACCATACTCTTCCTAATCAGGTGAAATCCATAATCATATCCCTCAATCCCTAAGCAAGTCAAGGTGCCCTCATGACCTGATGTGAGGGAAATGAGCGAGTTGTTATAGAGTGAAAGTCCGATATCTATTCCTGCGGATAAAAAGAATCCCCCATGGGCCATATCATTATGTTTAATAACCAATAATATCTATTAACCCCTAATAAAATAAATATTACCTCATGACCTAACATGAGGATGATGAATGGGCAGCCCTATAGCGTAAATCCCACATGTATCCCTTAAACTCCCAAGAATCCTCTGATGGTCTGACTCATCAGGTGGAAGCCCCAACCATATTCTTCATACCCATATGTGGTTTACGATTCCCACATGACTTGACATGAGGAAGAATGTATGAGCACCAAAATTCATAAGCCTCACAAACAACGTACTTTGAAATGACGTTAAGCTAAAACCTTAACCTATGGATCGAACATGGAATTCCCAATGTGATATGTGAAGGATGGATCATGTGAGACGCATGAGATGCCTCATGTGATGAACATGTTATGATACTCATTCACCTAAAAACTCCCACACATAATCCCCATTCACATCAGTGATTCTCTAGAGTGGCTCTTGGGCTACCTCATCAGGTTTAATCCCCATTCACTTCATTGCTTCTCCATAGTGACACCCGAGCAACTCCAACATCTAATCCCCATTCACATGATCACAACTCAAAGAATGAAAATAGCATATTCAATGTACAATCTCATACAATCCATCTTCACCGATCCTTCCATGACACGAGAATCCTTATCACATGACATTAAACTATATAGATGGGTCCTATCACCTTACTTTAAACCATGACATCAAAATAAGTGGGTTTTGATCCCTGTCTCATAAATAGGGTATATAGGACACCTCTCTAAGGTTCAATATCTAAATCATCATTGTGTGAAATATCCCCCTTGAGGGGATACAATCCATTTATTCCATTGTGAAATCACCCCCTTTGGGGACTCACTCCACCGTCCATGTATGAAATATTACATCCTAGGGACACAATCCATCATCCATTTATCCATAAAATACATTAATCCCATGAAAAAACCATCCCTATAAGATGTTAAACCTATGACCTAACTATCTCTATAAGATGTTAACTTGTGACTTAATCTAGAAAAACTACCCCATACAATAAACATGAGATGCCTAAGGTAAAAATCTTTAATATACTTATTCACATAGCGTCAACTACCTCATGGTCTATACAAGACGTATTAGGTTCCATGCCTATGATACCTCATATGAGATGTCTCCAACTTCAAAATGATAATATTTTATAGGTTAAAAATACACCCAACATATATATATTCTCAAAAAATTATGATGTTACCATCTAACTCAACTAAAGTTTTCAACCTAGCTGGGACAGAAGATGCATAATTAAAAGGTGTCCACTGCGAGATGGAACCGAGAATGAGTTTCATAAATAAGACTTAAAGATACAAGGGAGACTCAAAGTAGGTGATGATATATATGGAGGAATATATGGAATGATACACCAACATCCCATCATCCCATTTAGATCAAGGATCCTACATCGTTGATGACAGTGATAGAAGTTTCTTGTATTTGGAAAGAGGGAATGTGGGGAAATAGAAAGAAGTACGTCATTAACAGGTGTAAGTATGATGTTGTTATCTGGAGAAAGCATCGTAAATAGTTGATTTGAATGATTTAGAACTGTTAAGAGGATAGTGTTATGATAATTACAAAGTTTTAAAATAAAAGTAGAAATAGTTTAATAAAATGATGATTCAATGAAAAACCTACATGGAAGGAAAATTTGACATTCTATTTAATTATAGAAAGAATATATTTCATACAATGTTGGATAATAGGTGGAAAATACCATTCTATGTGGCTTAAATTAATAATAATAGATATGAAGGATATCCCATCACTATGAATGGATCAAGGATTGAATTTTACTTTGAAGGTGGAATGGTAGAGAAATCCACCACATAGAAAATGGATGATTAGTAGATTCATCATGGAAGTTGAACTAGAAAAGAAGTAGGATCTTAGAGATTGATTCCATAAGAGGAATATGAACCATCATACATTATAGATTCATTTTCTTCTCCATTATAATTTAACTATTTTTGAATTAGCACGTGTAGACAAGAAGCAAGTGGGGTAATGTCTGGTATAGTTTCAATTTGTTTCTGATACATAAATGAATCAAATTAATCCTATTTTTTTAATTTTATTATTAATTATTCTCTATTAAAATATAATATAAATGGAATATATGGGGGAGTGTGATAGATTGAATGTTAAAATTTAATCTCAGGCATTTTCTGTAGGGTTTACTTATTTGAATCACTAGAGTGTCCAAGGAGGTTAAGGAAAACATATTTTAAAAATTATAGGTTTATGATCCTGGTTTAATTAGAAACGTAAACCTCACATAGATATTAATTTAGATAAAAAAGATAAAGATTTACTTGATAGTGTACTTGGAGTGGAATATTGAGTATTATAGGAATGAATAGATGAACCTAGGGAACAATAACATGATGTAATGAAACAAAACCAAAAACCCCACCATTTATTCAATTAATTTCTAGAATATTTTTTATTTCACTTATGTTTTCCCTCTCATCATATTGTATTACTTTTTTATAAATCATACACACACAAAAACATTATGTTTTAATATATATATATATATATATATATATATATCTAAACCAAAATAGAATATTGAATTGGTCATCCCTATGGATATGACTTAGGGAACACCCATTTAATGTTCTTCTCACTATTGTTCACAAGAAGATACTGTGAGTAGATTCACTAAATAGATTTTCATTAAGTACATTTAATACTGTTGCGAGGTATGACTATTGTAATCCACCTTTTTATTATAATAAATTATAAAAATAAGAAAACAAATTAAACATTATATAACATTATTTCAGATTCATATATTTAGAATAATTTATATTTTAGACTATTCACTGATTAAATTGTGTGGCATTTCAGTTACACAAACACAAGAATCTTGAGTAAAGACCTATTACCTTAGATTTTGAAATTGAATGACATTTACATAAAAAGTAATTCCAAGATAGGTATTTTATTGATAGAGAAAATATATCTATAAGGATTTAAAAAAGAGAATAGATACTTGTTAATGAGGAAATTATCCAAAATGATCATAGACCACTAAAATCATGGGACTTAATGTTACTAGGGTATTTGAAATCCAACAATTAATAGAATTGGCACATAAGGTGAGAAAATAGGAGATAAGAGACTATAACTTATAACATATGTAACATACACACATTATTTCAACGTACGATATGTTTCATGTTTTTTTAATTCTATGCTCTATTTTAATTCTATGCTCTATTTTAATTCCTCCATGAAATTGGATATTTATAGGTTTAATTTCTGAGGAAAGGGGTCTGAGTTTTGATAGTAGAAGAACTTGGGGAAGGATTTTATGGATGGTGGATTGAAGGAATACACTATCTAGCTGGTTGAACCCACCAACCAATAGGTTGGATTATAGTAAGATTATTTGGATCTGTAGACATCACCAGCGATCCGGTGGCACTAGAAGAACCTAGGTGTTTTTTTAGGCACACCAGCTTCTAAATGGAATATGAAAAACATGTCGGTAGTTCCACCAAATCACTAGTGAGGCCCACAGGGTAGTTGGATCACCCTATATGTAACACCCTGAGCTTCCATTATACGCTTCTCATTCAATAATGCAATAGCTTGCATTGTACGCAACTTCGAGTTCTAAAACACAACGATTAATCAAAGTAGCCATTATGAATAGTAATAACCACTTTTTAAATTATAGAAATTTTATATTTCAAAATGGACTTCATTTTTGCATTCTTAATATCGAAATTATCCAAAGTTGAATTTTTTGTAATTTTCTGAGAACTTCCAATTTTTTATGAATAGTGAAAATTACTTAAAAACAACTTTTTTAATCAAAATAATTTATAGTGATAAATTATACTATTTAGTGGTTTTAAATTATAATTAGAATATATTTTTACCATTTTATCCAAAGGTGGTCATTAGAATTAATTTAACATTGAAATTGGACATAAACAATTGCCAATCTTTTGATATAAATTGTTTCTTAAAAACACGCTATTTGTTGTAACAGCGGGAATTAATTATAAAATTAATTAATGAAACTTATATGTTTTTAATTTTGTAAAATAGACATCATTTTTGAATTCGGAATATCAATTATAGCTTAGGGTAAAACTTTGGCCTTATTCTAAAAAACTTCAATTTTTGATGAATAGTGAAACCACTAAGTGGTTGTTAAAAACTGATTTTTCGTTAAAATGAAATATTACCACTTCTGTGATTTGATTTTTAAAAATCCGACATACATGGTTTTCATTAAGAAGTAAAATGTGGTTCAATGAGATTAAAATAATTTTTTGGTGAATAGTAACTTTTAAGTTCTTAATCGCAATTAGAGGTAATTAGTGTAGTTTAAGGTAAAAATAATGTTTTAATAATATGAGATGAGCTTGAAACTTGTCCTACTCCTATTGGATGAGTCATGGCCGACCAAGACAACCCATGGGTCAACTTGGGGACCCCATGGAGCCACTTTAGTTGGAAAATGACATTAATATATATTTATTTAATGTTAAAATTAAATTGACACAAACATGAGTTGTTTTACTAAAACAGTTTTTAAGTGGGGTTACACAAGTACAAATTTTGATTATAAATATTTATTAGAAAGATAAAAAGATTTCCTACATCATAGTATTTTTTTTATATAATTTTTAGACATTAAATAAATTAAATTATTTATGACATCATTATGATGCAGTGATGACCTCATTATTTAACGATTTTAATAAAATGAAAAGATAATGTACAATCCAAGGCTTACACTTGTCCAAATACTATTGTATGGGTAGATTTAGAACCATTATCACCTTAGCCAGAAATTATATAAGTGTGGGACCTTTAGAATCCGAAAAGCATTGTATAATAATGTAAATTTCCTTACTTTCCAAGAGTGCCCCTCCTCTCCACTTATAAAAGGCCCCCACCTCTACCACCTCATTCACACTTTCAAGCAATTTGGATCGGCCAAAATCTGCCCAAATACTCTCCCAACTTCCCCCTATTACTCCTAGAAGCCTCACTTTGGGAATAATTCTTCCCAATGAATCCTTTGGCTCAAATCAAAAAGAGTTACCCGATTTTTAAGGTAATGCCTTCTCTAATGTTGTTTTGTTTTATTTTGCTTCTCCAACCCCTTAAACTCTTTTAATTCCATTCTTTTGTAACAACACCAGTATCTACAATATACTAGTATGTTGTTATGATAAGGATTTGGTTTACACTTACACACACCTTCGTCTAATGGTGAAAGAACATACTGTTTCTATGGGTGGCGAAATACTGCCTCACGAAATAATGATTGTTCAAATTCTTTTAACACCTATAATGGTGGACATTTTGATGAAAATATTTTCATATATGATATATATATTATGTTTATGTTTTCCTTATGCTTCTGTATTTCTCATTTATGGCATACTTTATGATTTCCATTATGGGTAAACGCGATAATTTCATTTTAGGAAGTGCGGACTACCGCCCCCTCAAAGTGATGAGAATCGTTAATGCCATATGTGGGATGTATAAAGGATGGAGTAAATGATATTATATATGATATTATACTGGAACTATATTATACCTTTATATAATTATGATTTCATTCCATTAAATACGAAATAGAAATGAAAGTAGCGTTCATGCGTACGTACGGCTTACCGTCTCCATGAATGGTGCATTTCATTTCTTACCTCTAAATGTTACGTAATATTATGAATGAATGTATATACTGGATATATATGATATATATGACATCTAAATCATGAATATAATTCTGGAGATAATGGATATTCTACCACATAAACAACTTGTAATTATAAGAAGTTTATTGTTGACTCAAGTACCAAAGATCGACAAAACGACCGTTATTAACTTAAATAATTACATAACGTTCATAACATTGTAATAAGTGATATAAAAAGGATAATGAAATTTAAAATGGTTCTTAATAAGGTAGATATAAACTCTAGTTTATTATTCAGGAGGTTAAAGAACGGTTGAGTCAAGTCGGACACGAGGTAAGGGAATTTCATAACCCAACTTCCATTCTTTGGGTTAATCTCCTAATTTCAAATTATGTCATGATATTATTATGTCGTATATTGTATTTATAATTTCTTTATGTGTACATATAGTGAATACACATAATAGATATATTTTATTTAAAAATTATCTTTTTAAGGGACTTCGTCTCAATCTCCATTCATTGAGGCATATTTTGTTTTATACACAAATTTCTTTTGTACAGTGTATAAACCCCTTTGACATTTTACGTTTATTCAAAAGGAATATTTTTATACGAAGCATTTTACTAAACAACAAAAAGGGAATATTTTTCTTTCCGTACATATGCGGCGACAACGACTTCTCCACCGCCGTGACCATTATTTTATTTTCGGCTTCCTCTACAAGCCATCATTTTTTTGATGAAAAATAAATACAAAGTTTTAACTTTCTTTTATTTTGGTATTGAAAATGGTTTTGAAAGCGTTTTTATTATATCAATGTGTTGTATTGATATCTTGTGATTGAAATGTGGAAATGTTATGTTTCCTTTATGCATGTTTTATGTGATACGATTATGTTATGGTTTATGATATGTTTAAACCTATTCATATGAGGAATGTATTGGACTTAATAAGTGACGGGTGGAGCCCGCTATAGCTCCTCGATGCATCGGTAGGTCTCATGAGACAACTAGACATGGAATTGGCTGAGGCCCTTTCCCAATTTGATTTATGGTTTTGGCCGAGGCCTTAATCATTTTAGACGTCTTGGCCGAGGCCTTGACAAAATGTTTCAGAATGTCTGGCATTATGCATTCCATCATTATGAAAGTGGATATTGATATTGCATGTGATTATTCGATCAGTAGAATATCCATGTGAAGAAGTGAATGACATTATCTCATTTTACTTTTGACATATTATGTTGAAGTTCATGTTTAAAAGGCTTTTGTTTTAGTTATACATTGCCTTAAATGTTAATGTTTATTTATGAAAGCTTCTGCTATATTGTTAACCTTACTGAGCATCTGAGCTCACCCCTTTCAATGTTTTAATATTTTTCCAGGATGTGAAGAAGTATTTTATGAATGACCTGCAGGGGTAGTCAGAAAGAGATATGAGTGTGGACTATGAAGACCATGTTATTGTAGTTTGTTTACTTTTTGATGTAATGAAAGACTTATGAATGTATCTAGTGTTTCCAAGGCTACTAAACTAATCGGTCTTTCGAGAATTGATCTTTTGTGATCATGCCAATGTTACGAAGTAATGCACCGACTCTAGGTAGCTGGGGTCGGGGCGTTACATTTGGTATCAAAGATAGTTTAGTACTAACCTTGGAAGCTAGATTTAGATAAACTCTGATTAGAGCACATAGCCCAAAGATAGACTTTGAGGATTAGTATAGAATAACTTCCTAGAATTTTGTTATTGTAGAGACTTTGTGAGTTTTCCGAGCAATACATCCCTGTCTGGATACGAGCAGGTAGAGGTGGCTCTGGCACAGATGTACCTAGGGGTAAAACCTGAAAACACCGCTTTGAGCTAGACTCGAACGGGAACTGGTGCATGACAACGGGCCTTGCTGCACTCTTGGTTACGACACTCCCGGGGGATATGCTTAGGATAATTCTCATTTTCTTTACAAACCACTATGAAGGGTTATGAGTATATACTTCCTCAAAGGAAACATTTCTTTTTTATGATTATGGATTATATCCATAAATAGTTCAATTTATGTATAGTGTTTTACAAATATGGAATTATGTATTTTATTTCATAAACTAATCTAGTTTATGCCATTGTTTAGAAATGGCGCCTAGTTGAAGGAATGGAAACCGTATCAATGCATGCACTCCGTGTAGGGATTGACCTCCTGCTCAAGATAATTATTGTGGATCTGTAGATACAACTGGTGCTGATCAACTTATTACCATACTGGGACAACTCACTCAGGTTATGAATAATAACCTTACTCGTATGGAGCACCCTGATCCGCAACGTGGAGGATCAATTCTAGACCGCTTCATGAGGCAACAACCACCAAAATTTAATGGGGGTACAGATCCATTAGTATCTGAGAAATGGATAAACTCCTTAGAGGAAATATTCCACGCCTTGGGGAGTAGCGAAAGGGAGAAGGTTATCATGGCAGTTTACTGCCTCACTGGAGATGCCGATCAATGGTGGTCATTGATTCAAAACACAAAGGAAGATGATGATGTATCAAATATGGAATGGAGGGAGTTCAAAGAGATTTTCTTAGAAAAATACTTTCCTCGTGACCATAGAGCAGATATGGAAAGGCAATTTCTAAGTCTGAGATAAAAGGAGGATGAGAATGTCGCAAAGCATGAGGCCAACTTTACAAGGTTAGCAAGGTATGTTGCAGATTATATATGTAACCCAAGAGGTAAGATTGATCGTTTCTTTGATGGGTTAAAACCATTTCACCGTCGAGCTTTAGTATCACAATCTTTCTCAACATACGAAGATATTGTCTCATGTGCTATCAAGACAGAAAAGGAATTCTCTAAGTCTTATGACAAAAAAGTAAATCAAGAGAAGAAGAGAACGGTGGAACAAGAGATAGATAAAGGGAAAAAGGGAAAGAAGGATTTTCCATTATGTGATAATTGTGGGAAGAATCACCCTGGTACTTGCCTAAAAGGAATGGGAGTTTGTTAGAAATGTGGGGAAAAAGGTCACCAGGCGCGTGATTGCAAGGGAAAGAAAGAGGATATTAATGTTGAATGCTACAATTGTAGAGAAATAGGTTATTATGCAAATGAATGTCCTAAGCGTCAGAGAAACTTACCTCAGAAAAGGCCAAGGGATCAAGGACAGTCTTATGCTGTTACTACAGTTGAAGCAGAATAACTAATGTATTGGTGCTTTTGGACTCATGGATTATATTCTGGTTATTAGAATAATGTGATATATATATAAGGATTGTAATGAAGTACTTTTTGATTTCAGTAAGGTTTTAATATGATGAAGGTAATTATATTTTTAGTATGTTACAATAAGAGAAACTTTACTTTGTTTGGGGAATCTGATAAATTGACTTTGGAATTAAGAGACCTTTTAGAGAAAGTCTGGACAGAGGTATTTTGGATAACTATAAAGGTTGGAATGGATTAAGTTGATCTTTGGATAGTATTGTTTAAGGTTAAAAAAAATTATGAAGGTTATTTTTGGAATATTATAATACTATAGTTTTAGGAAAAGGACAACCTGCAGGGTGGGGCATAACCCGTCGCGTCGGACAAAGCTGCAGGAATCGAACCCACAACCATAGTGCGACATGCCTTTATTTCCAACCACTAGCCTACAGGAAGTCCCCGGTTATTACAAAATAGTTTTACTAATCTAAATGGTATGTGTTAATATTTGGAACCTTATACAATTAGGATAAATAGAATATTTTTGAGTTCTATTACCTTTCTGAGTAAAAGATGGGTTTGTGGTAAAAATTTATTAAAGAATGAAAGTATACATAACAAGTATGTATATTCCCTTACATTCTTAGTAAATCTCCTAAATAAATTCCTCAACTTTATAAAAGGTAACTTAAAACAAAAACGTTGTCGGTTAACTTTTCCTACTGGGGAATCAGTGATCGTTTAACCAATCACAAGTTTGTGATTTTCTTGTAGTTAAACTTTCTCCTAATCTTGTTTTCTACAAATCTCCATCAGACCTTGATAGTTTGTTTCTCCTCCATATCCATATTTTCATATAATCCTTGTATGGTCTATCTCGGGTGACCTTTGTACTTATCTTTCTTTCTTTTAAAGTTATATTTTTATTAACCTTATTTCCGATGTGGGTTTTCCACAAAGGTATTTTCTCTTTTCAACCTTTTATTTTCAAAGAAAAAAAATTTCAAATTGCGATAACGCAATTTATTGAAGGAGGGGAGAATGTAACACCCTGAGCTTCCATTATACGCTTCTCATTCAATAATGCAATAGCTTGCATTGTACGCAACTTCGAGTTCTAAAACACAACGATTAATCAAAGTAGCCGTTATGAATAGTAATAACCACTTTTTAAATTATAGAAATTTTATATTTCAAAATGGACTTCATTTTTGTATTCATAATATCGAAATTATCCAAAGTTGAATTTTTTGTAATTTTCTGAGAACTTCCAATTTTTTATGAATAGTGAAAATTACTTAAAAACAACTTTTTTAATCAAAATAATTTATAGTGATAAATTATACTATTTAGTGGTTTTAAAGTATAATTAGAATATATTTTTACCATTTTATCCAAAGGTTGTCATTAGAATTAATTTAACATTGAAATTGGACATAAACAATTACCAATCTTTTGATATAAATTGTTTCTTAAAAACACGCTATTTGTTGTAACAGCGGGAATTAATTATAAAATTAATTAATTCAACTTATATGTTTCTAATTTTGTAAAATAGAAATCATTTTTGAATTCGGAATATCAATTATAGCTTAGGGTGAAATTTTGGCCTTATTCTGAAAAACTTCAATTTTTGATGAATAGTGAAACCACTAAGTGGTTGTTAAAAACTGATTTTTCGTTAAAATGAAATATTACCACTTCTGTGATTTGATTTTTAAAAATCCGACATACATGGTTGTCATTAGGAAGTAAAATGTGGTTCAATGAGATTAAAATAATGTTTTTGGTGAATAGTAACTTTTAGGTTCTTAATCGCAATTAGAGGTAATTAGTGTAGTTTAAGGTAAAAATAATATTTTAATAATATGAGATGAGCTTTACACTTGTCCTACTCCTATTGGATGAGTCATGGCCGACCCAGACAACCCATGGGTCAACTTGGGGACCCCATGGAGCCACTTTAGTTGGAAAATGACATTAATATATATTTATTTAATGTTAAAATTAAATTGACACAAACATGAGTTGTTTTACTAAAACAGTTTTTACATGGGGTTACACAAGTCCAAATTTTAACTATAAATATTAATTAGAAAGATAAAAATATTTCCTACATCATAGTATTTTTTTAATAATTTTTAGACATTAAATAAATTAAATTATTTATGACATCATTATGATTCAACGATGACCTCATTATTTAACGATTTTAAGAAAATGAAAAGATAATGTACAATCCAAGGCTTACACTTGTCCAAGGACTATTGGATGGGTATATTTTGAACCATTATCACCTTATCCACAAATTATATAAGTGTGGTACCTTTATAATCCGAAAAGCATTGTATAATAATGTAAATTTCCTTACTTTCCAAGAGTGCCCCTCCTCCCCACTTATAAAAGGCCCCCACCTCTACCACCTCATTCACACTTTCAAGCAATTTGGCTCGGCCAAACTCTGCACAAATACTCTCCCAACTTCCCCCTATTACTCCTAGAAGCCTCACTTTGGAAATAATTCTTCCCAAGGAATCCTTTGGCTCAAATCAAAAAGAGTTACCCGATTTTTAAGGTAATGCCTTCTCTAATGTTGTTTTGCTTTATTTTGCTTCTCCAACCCCTTAAACTCTTTTAATTCCTTTCTTTTGTAACAAAACCGGTATCTACAATACACTAGTATGTTTTTATGATAAGTATTTGGTTTACACTTACAGACACCTTCGTCTAATGGTGAAAGAACATACTGTTTCTGTGGGTGGCGAAATACTGCCTCACGAAATGATGATTGTTCAAATTATTTTAACACCTATAATGGTGGCCATTTTGATGAAAATATTTTCATATATGATATATATATTATGTTTATGTTTTCCTTATGCTTCTGTATTTCTCATTTATGGCATAATTTATGATTTCCATTATGGGTAAACGCGATAATTTCATTTTAGGAAGTGCGGACTACCGCCCCCTCAAAGTGATGAGAATCGTTAATGCCATATTTGGGATGTATAAAGGATGGAGTAAATGATATTATATATGATATTATACTGGAACTATATTATACCTTTATATAATTATGATTTCATTCCATTAAATACGAAATAGAAATGAAAGTAGCGTTCATGCGTACGTACGGCTTACCGTCTCCATGAACGGTGCATTTCATTTCTTACCTCTAAATGTTATGTAATATTATGAATGAATGTATATACTGGATATATATGATATAAATGACATCTAAATCATGAATATAATTATGGAGATAATGGATATTCTACCACATAATCAACTTGTAATTATAAGAAGTTTATTGTTGACTCAAGTACCAAAGATCGAAAAAATGAACGTTATTAACTTAAATAATTACATAACGTTCATAACATTGTAATAACTAATATAAAAAGGATAATGAAATTGAAAATGGTTCTTAATAAGGTAGATATTAACTCTAGTTTATTATTCAGGAGGTTAAATAACGGTTGAGTCAAGTCGGACACGAGGTAAGGGAATTTCATAACCCAACTTCCATTCTTTGGGTTAATCTCCTAATTTCAAATTATGTCATGATATTATTATGTCGTATATTGTATTTATACTTTCTTTATGTGTACATATAGTGAATACACATAATAGATATATTTTATTTAAAAATGATCTTTTGAAGGTACTTTGTCTCAATCTCCATTCATTGAGGCATATTTTGTTTTATACACAAATTTCTTTTGTACAGTGTATAAACCCCTTTGACATTTTACGTTTATTCAAAAGGAATCTTTTTATACGAAGCGTTTCACTAAACAACAAAAAGGGAATGTTTTTATTTCCGTACATATGCGGCGACAACAACTTCTCCGCCGCCGTGACCATTATTTGATTTTCGGCTTCCTCTACAAGCCATCATTTTTTTGATGAAAAATAAATACAAAGTTTTAACTTTCTTTTATTTTGGTATTGAAAATGGTTTTGAAAGCGTTTTTATTATATCAATGTGTTGTATTGATATCTTGTGATTGAAATTTGGAAATGTTATGTTTCCTTTATGTATGTTTTATGTGATACGATTATGTTATGGTTTATGATATGTTTAAACCTATTCATATGAGGAATGTATTGGACTTAATAAGTGACGGGTGGAGCCCGCTATAGCTCCTCGATGCATCGGTAGGTCTCATGAGACAACTAGACGTGGAATTGGCCGAGGCCCTTTCCCAATTTGATTTATGGTTTTGGCTGAGGCCTTAATCATTTTAGACGTCTTGGCCGAGGCCTTGACAAAATGTTTCAGAATGTCTGGCATTATGCATTCCATCATTATGAAAGTGGTTATTGATATTGCATGTGATTATTCGACCAGTAGAATATCCATGTGAAGAAGTGAATGGAATTATCTCATTTTACTTTTGCCATATTATGTTGAAGTTCAAGTTTAAAAGGCTTTTGTTTCAGTTATACATTGCCTTAAATGTTAATGTTTATTTATGAAAGCTTCCGCTATATTGTTAACCTTACTGAGCATCTGAGATCACCCCTTTCAATGTTTTAATATTTTTTCAGGATGTGAAGAAGTATTTTATGAATGACCTGTAGGGGTAGTCAGAAAGAGATATGAGTGTGGACTATGAAGACCATGTTATTGTAGTTTGTTTACTTTTTGATGTAATGAAAGACTTATGAATGTATCTAGTGTTTCCAAGGCTACTAAACTAATCGGTCTTTCGAGACTTGATCTTTTGTGATCATGCCAATGTTACGAAGTAATGCACCGACTCTAGGTAGCTGGGGTCGGGGCGTTACACTATACGAGGGTGTAATTAATGCACCACATAGTATTTTAATGGATCACTTTAACACTCATGTCCAAAACCTATGGCCCTATCTCAAATTAAAGTCATCCTATCATGAATTTATACTCCCCCATTTTTCAACCCCTGGATTTCCAATATTTGATTGATATGATAATGATAAATACTTAATTTTTTCTATATTTATGTTAAATTAATCATATTATTTTTGATATGTACATTGATATCTATTGGATATGTGTTTTCCATGAAGATCTAATAATGAAATATACTGTTTTTTGGGGATTGTTAGTGGAGCTAGTGTGTTGATGTCATTTCTTGACCGAACCAATGTTAACCATCGACACCAGAGGTTACATGGGAAAAAATTATTGAATCATATTTATAAACCAATTATTAATGGAATCTTGATGATGAATCCTTAATTTGTTGACGATAAGTTCCTAGGAACCATTCTCAAAACAATCATCATAAGACTACATTCTTATTGAATCTATTTTATGTGGATAGATTGATAATGGGAAAATGATCATTTCATAGACATAAGAATATATTATATAATTGATGAAAAAGTTATAATACATTTTTTGAAAAAGAATTTATTTGATGCATTAGCAACCCTTATTTCAATATACATTTGAATTGATTCTCTTGAAGGACTTATTATGTCATGTGATTATAGAATGATCTTATAAACTAGAAATTATCTGGAGTCTCCATTATAAAATTCTTTTTTGATAAACCAAAACCTATTTTTTACATCCTTGATATGTGAGACATTCTCTGTGAGTGTGTGACATGTTCAGTCTATATTTACTTAATGAAAATTTGAGTTTTTCTTGAAAAACCATTAGGTAAGAAGTTACTTATCATTTTAGGTCCCCATATAATATTTTTTCCTAGATTCATGTTTTATTAGAGTGCCTTTTTTCTCTTTAATTATTATTATTTATTCTAGGCATCCGAGTTTTAGTGATACCCATATACGATCGTTGCTTATATGAGTATTGAAATATTGTCTTGTTATCATACTTGATATCGATCACGTGTTGTTTTATATATATTAATATATGCTCATGATGATGTCATATTCTTGACTTATTATTACCTTCTTATTGATGTGTAATAAATTTATATTTTAGGATTTCCCCGGTATTCATGATAGGTGACCATCTTATGATGATTACCTCTTAGATTTGTAGTGTGCATGATGTGCAATGATGATAATATTTTAACACTACCGGGTATGATCGTGATATCCTTGTGTCATAGATGGATTATGAATCCATTTTGATTCCAAGGGATGTATTGAAACTTGATGCCTTTCACATAACAGGTAACATTACCTCTTGATGACTTGAGGATGCCGAGTGACATGTCTCCAAAATTGTGTCTAGTTCATTATATTTTCAAATGAAATTTGTTCATACTTCCACTTGCATTTGAAGAACGTACGACCGAGGGTCTATGGTATCTTGGTTAGTGCATGGTCACTCAGTATATGATTCTAATATTGTTATGCAGGTTTTATTTTTCTTATTATAATAAAATAAACATGTTATAAAAGAGAACATTTGTTAAGGACACATTGGTGGTGTCTTCTACTAGCTTCTGAGCTCACAATTATTTCTATCAGAGATAGGTATCATTATAATTTCCTAAGGGAGATAAGATTACGATGATTGAATAGTATGAACATGGAGTAGGTATAGTTGGTACAGACTTGAGTCAGCCTAAAAATATCCCAAGGAATATTTCAGGCTTGACTCTTTTGATAGGATCAGTAGTATCCCTTATGTCTTTTACTCCAATCGTCAATTATTATCGTGATTCTCTTCTAGATGACTTTATAGATCATTACCCTAATAGGTGAGTTTAATTTGAGATAGGTTTCATATTAAGAATACAATCCATTTCTAGTCCCCCTTATCATATGGAACCAAATGAGTTGAAGTATCTCAAGGTGAAACTCAATGACATAGAAAAAATGGGATTTATTTGGTTGGGTACTTCACCATGGGCTGCACCTATCTTATTCACCAAGAAGGTGGACAGTAGTCTTTGACTCTGTATAGATTTACCAAATATGAACTAGGTGATAGAGAAGAATAAATATACTTTTACTAAGATAGATGATCTATTGGATCTGTTATGGGATGGACCGTGGTTCTATAAGAGTGATCCTTGGTCGGGCTATCACTAGTAATGGGTTATAGAGCAAGAAATACCAAAGATAGTGTTTTGGAGTCGTTTTGATATATAAAAGTAATTGGTGATGCCTTTTTGAATGAATAATGTGTTAAAAGTGTTCATAGATCTAATCAAAATAGTCTTCCACCCATACATAAACTCATTTGTCTTGATGTTTATTAACAATATCCTCATCTGGTCACCAACCACCATGTATCATTCTTGACATATCCAGATATTTTGGAGTACACTTTGATCACACCATATTTATGCCAAGATATCAAAGTATAAATTTGGGATATATGATGTTAAATTATTTTGTAATATGCTGTATGAGACATGCATATCAGTGGACCCAACGAAAGAAAAGGAAGTTATATCCTAGACACATCCTTGAAACATGTTCAAGATTATGAGGATGGTAGGTTTATTTGTATACTACTGAATTTTTATCCAAGAAATCTCACATTTTTATCACCCACGACTACATTAAATGTGAATGGTTGGAATTTTCAGTTGTCCAAAAAATTTGGAGTTTCATTTCTTGAACTCAATAGGTAGTTTAATATTACTCTAGTACTGATTATTTCCATGATAAGGGTCAATTATGTTGTGTACTGTGATACACATGGAATTGGTTTTGGAGAAGTACTAACAGAGAGGGTGCATGTAACAACTTATGGATCACTTGATATGTGACCCCATTAGTATAACTATTATACTCATCACATAGAGATGATAGTATTCATCTATTTATTGAAGTGTTTCAACATTATCACTTTGATGAGAGGTTTATCTACTACACTAACTACAAGATCCTTCACTATATCATTACATTGAGGTACTAAAGTTGAGGTACACTTTCTAGGTAGAGTGCCTGAAAACATTTTACTTTGAGATAGATTATGTACTAGGGAAAGGAAACATCATTGTAGTCACTATTAGCTATAAGAAACATGTATATTAAGAGATAGGTTAACCACCATCAGTAAAATAATGACACTTGATGGGATTATTAGATGACTGGAGGATGGATTATTCTATAGAGTAGGGATAAATTACATGTTCCCTTTTGGTGGTCTCATATTCTCTAGTAGATCAGGTAAAGTCTGGATAGGATTCACACCTATTGTGTTCTATGATAAGTGAAAAACTAGCCTTGTGAAACTAGATTCCCAAGTGGTCATTCGACAATGATGATGTGATCTTTGTGTAGGGGAGACTTATAGTCTTCCATGATGTAATATATTATTAGATACTTCCATACCTCTTAGTGGGTGGTACATCCTGATGTATCAAAGATGTATTATGATTTTAGGTAATAGTCTCAGTGTCCTAGGATGAAGAGGGACAATGCCTATTTTTTCTGATGACTTACCTATCAAAGGATAAATCCTCAACACCCCTATCCTGATTGTTTTCTCTAGGAACATCCTATAAACTTATAAAAGCTTGATTATGTATTTATAGTCTTTGTGATAGGGTTTCTTAGGACAATGAAAAATCATAAAATTGATTGGGTTATTTTAAATTGAATAATGATTTTCCCAATTTTTATCGATATGTGAGACTCACTCAGTATACGATATGGGAAAGCTATATCTCTTAGGGATAATATAATTTCATGGAATTATATTCAAAATCATATATGAAAAATATGTTTGTTTTAATTTTTTTTGTTTTTTAGGGCTCAAATAATGCCTTAGGGTCTTTTTTGAGATTCAGAAAAACATACCATCCTCTGACAGATGGATAGTCCTAGTTAGTGATTTAATTATAAGTGGATATGATTCGGGCATACACCATATACTTTGACGGAGTTTGGTATAATAACATAGCATTTTTTTAGTTTTCATATAACAAATGTTACTAGGATTCAATTCATATGAAACTTTATGAGGTTATTTATGGTTGAATATAACGTTCAATGATTTGTTTGTTAAATACAGACAAGGCATCAGTTGTGGGGCCTAATTTAGTTAAGGAGAACATTGAGAGAGTGTTACTAATTCAGAAGAGGTTGATCATAAACTAGAGTGGACATAACTTTTATACCAACCATATGATAATAAATTTTTTGTTCACTATAAGAAAATGGGTTTTTTCAAGTTACTCATTGGTTAGGTCACTAATTTTTGAGGATGTAATGGAAGAAAGCACAATACTATGTTGAATGATTCCTAAAAATTGAGCAGGTTGGGACAACAGAATACCATTTTAATCTTCCTTGATACCTTAGTATGAATGATGTTGTTCATGTTTTACATATATAGAGTTATATACCTAATCCTATCCCTTGTTTTTTAAAAAATGTGAAGACTCAAAAGGGGGTTGAATTGTGTCGTTTAAAAAACAGTTGAATAAATTAATAATAATCACCCTTTGTGGTGTAATTAATTATTAAATTATTTAAATATATTGAGTAGTGGAAAAATTATAAGATCACAAAATTTTTTATAGTGGTTTTGTGCACAGAGATCCCTTAGTCCAATCCAACAACACTCCCTCTGTAATAATGGTAATTTTAGCCAAATAAATATTATTAAAATGGACCTCTACAACTTAGAATAGTAAATTTAAACCTTAAAAAGAGTAGTTTATTTTATATTGAATCATTATGTCCAAAATTTATTTCATGAATCCAACACTCCCCCATGAATGTTTACAAGAATCTGACACTCCAATAAGAAATATAAGATGTATATTGAATAACAAGTTCATCTAAAATTTGTTGAATTAATTGACAAAAGATGGATCTTCTTCTTCAAAGGAAAATATATTGAAGCAATTATAACTCGGAAGTGATATGTATTAAATATAATCTTCAAATAAATAGAAAAATAAACAATAACCATTTATTTTAGATAAAAACACACAACATCGAATCATAACATATAAATCATTGAAGTGTAGTCCCAAAATCATCGATGAATGAATTATGATAATAAAAAATATTACACAATAGATCAATAAGATATAAAAATTTCTCTTCTATAAGAATATAAATCAACAAAAAATAGAGTAAGATATTTGATCATCGTGATTTTTGGAAAAGAAGACCATTCTAATTAATAAAAAAACAACACATTGAAATCACTAATTTCTTATTCAATATCACATCTTTTAATATAATAAATCTATTGTGAATACTCATATTTTTATTTTTTAAAAATATGTGAAAATATTTCCATATAAATAAAGATATTCAAGATAATCATCATATTTTAAATTTCAATTTAAATCTCCAATAAAAAAACTAACTTTTCATAGAAATAGAAACAATTAAATTCATCAATTAAAAGCATACGAATCAGTATTTGAATGATTTTAATGATATATTTATTCCATGAAAACCATTATTAAAATCTTAGTAAATATATCAGATTAGAGTTTCATAGATGAATTATTGAAACATGATGATTTCTATGTTAACTATATCTTGAGAACTGTGATTAAAAATGTACTGTTGATTCCAATTGTTGGTTTAACCAAAAGTAAATTAGATCCTTAAATGTAGTGTTCTTAAAAAAAGTATTATTCCCAATGAAAACATTCCTCTTAAATATTGGGTACAAAATTATCATTCCTTATTGAATGATATGTTCCTAAACTATACATTTATCACAGATTGAAGTTTCAAAATAGTGATTCATGATTCTATAGGAAACCTCAATAATGTTCATAAAACTACAACCAAATTACTTCCATAATTTTAGAGAAAATAAAATAAATGTTCCAATAAATATAATCCTCCAATTCACATAATGTAAATACATTAGTAAAACCTATGAGACAGTTTTTGAGCATAATAATTAATGAGAAAACAAATTTAAATCATTGGATTTCCAATCACATGCCCAATAATCTCCAAAATATCCCCATTTATGTGATAAAAAACCATTGAAACATAAAAAAGGTTTCTAATTAATTAATCAAATAAATAAAGATTTATCTAATAAAATAGATGAATATTTACATTATCCACATTTCCTTCAGAGTTGTAAATAAATATAAACATTGAAAATAAAATGGAATAGTTAATAAAAATATTTTTTACCAAATTTTATCCTATGTAAGGAATAATATTTAACAAAAATGATAACTTTATACAAATTTCTCCCTATTTTTATTATATGAAACTTAAAGTAGATAGATATATTAAAACCTATTAAATATTTCACTAAACTATTAAGTAATTTTATATTTATCCAAAGATAAATGTATATTTATAAATAATAGTATATGAAACATAGAACTATATAAAATATGAAATAATAAAAATATAAAATTTAATATAAAGAAGATAATTTATTTTCACTATGTTTTTCAGATTTCAAAAAATGTTTGGCTTAAGAGTTTTAATGGCTGAGGATTAGGATGAGGATATGATTCAGGTTCAGGCTTTTCGTAGGATGAGTATTTAGTGGTCAAGAATCTCTAACTACCTGATTATCTTCTTTTATATCCTCCATAAATAGATGAAAACTTCTATTCATTTGACCTTCCCATTGCTACATAAACAAATTAGATTCATGAAAATACATGATAACCTAAGATATATTTTCAATCAAAAATTTGGATATAATATATCTAACAAGAAATAATTTTCTATCATATCAACAAATGTTTTTATCAAACTTCAAACACTAGGTTCAGAAGATGATAACCTTGAAATAAGAACTTACTGATTGTCTAATAGTTTGTGGAGTGGAATACTATCATAGTTTAATTTTTTATTCATATCATCCATTAATAAAAATATTATTAAGATAATTTAATATATTTATCAAATATAGATAAGCTGTTTCACTTTAGTTAGACTCTCTGTATTCTCTTTAATTAGCAATGAATTATTCAAACTACCTTCTTAGAAACTTCCTTAGATATACAAAGTTATATTATGATACAAAATCACTTTTAATCTTCCAAAACTGATCAAAAATTGATCTCTTAAAACAAACCTCCATTTGAAATTAAAAATTATTTCAGATTTTCAAGTTGTTCATGAACAGATTCTAATTCTTTTATGGGAATAGAAAACAATATCCAATATTCAATTGACTTATTTGAACATTCATATTCTCCCTTTATTCTGTTAGCCTCATCATTCATATGAATATACTTATAAACAATTTTTATAGAGAAAGATTATGTCCTTTCTTCAAAATAATCATCACAATAGGATTAAACTATCTAGGAAAATGATTGAAGGATCACAAACTTCTTCTATATAAAGTGAATTAATTTCTTCATCCTCACCCGATGGGGATTGTAGATCTCAAATAACATAATTTTCTGACCCAAATTTAGATTTAGAATTCATTATTAATGAATCAATAAAACAATATATGATCTTTGATTAGATTAGTTGATTAAGTTAAAGGGGCACTATAACACTCATTAAAATGAGCTCCATCAACACAATCATCTTCAGTTAATTTAGAACTAGAAGAATGAAATGATTCATGACCTTGTTTCTATTAACTCTGAAGAAAATCCTATATTCATTCTTCCAATGCATAAATTTACTCATCTATTCTTACAATATCTTCTTCACATATGTCTATAACAGCACCTTCCCCCACTCTTTAATTAGCAACATGAATTGGTTGATTGAACTCTTAAATTGTTGGAACTAAGACATCGTTAAATAGTTCTTAAAATTTTCTTATTAATAAAATATGAAAATCTCCACTATCTGTTACTCAATAAGTCCCTTGATAATTTCCAAGGAATTTCATAACTCTATATATCTGAGTAGGGGTATCGACATCCATAATTTACCATATTCTTATAGTGATTTTAATGTTATCATTTACAAAAGAAGTATATTCCAAAACTCCAGTCGCTTCATCTCTTGTTTCACCAATTTTTTCTCTAAAACATTTAACAGAACATCCAAACATCATACATCTATGCTCCACCTAACCATAATCTCTCGGTTTCTATTCCACTTCATCTCAAAAAATCAAAATCATTCCTTTGGTTTTCCTCTCAAAATATAATTTTCTTTGAGAATGCTAGATGATATAAAATTACTATTGTTTCATCTAGTACTTATTAAATGTTACAGATCAAACCTTTCAGATATATAAAAAGGGAAGCTAGTCTTTTTTATGGGTAGAAAGACAAAATAATTTCTTTATAAAAACATTGACCCTTGTATCTCAATTTAAATATACTAAAATTAAATTTTATATTACTCAGAATCATGAAAATCAAAAATATATGAGGGAAAATAATTTTATCCAGCTTTGATATTCTTAAATATATTTATGTTCGAAAAATCGTAACCAATACTTTTTGATCTCCAACCAGATGCTTCATAAACATCATTCTAATTTGGAAGGTCCAAAATATAAATAAATTATGACTTTTAACATGTGGACACTATACTTAATTGGTCTTAAATTGAAATAGAACTCACCTTTGTGGGTGAATATGAAAATATGAACCAATTTAACTAAATAAATAAAAGATTAATTTTTTTTCTATCTATAACGAAACAACATCCTATGAATATATGAAACTAAACTAAGACTTTCAAAAAATTAATTCACTAACTTTTCAATAATATACATTGTAAATTATATATTGAACATGAAATTAATTCCATTAAATATTAGGTCCTAATTTAGTAGGATATTTTTCTAGAACATCCATTCTAAATATACCAATTTATCTTGAAGAACTATTTTTTCTAAACTGGAAGGTCTCCCCTTATTTAAACCACTCTAACATGCTTTATGGTTTCTCTTTTATTTGGAAGTTAATATAATTCAATTTTTTGAGGTTCATAATCTTGGGTTTCATAGAGAGATTTAGTTCTCGGAATTTTGAAATGGTAAAATATCGAAAGTATGAGAGAAAATGGTTTTACTATGATGGGTTTCGATCTATGTTTCAGTTTTTTGAGCCAAAATTTGAAATATAATAATTGGAGATTTTTAAAAATAAAATGAAAATTTGATAGAAAATAAAATATTTAAAAAACATAAAAACTCAAAAAAAAAAACAATAAAGGAAAATTAATAAATTAAATAAATATTAAAAATAAATGACAGTTTCATGTAAAATTAAATATTTCCAACTCTTCCAGAATAAAATAAAAAATTCAAGTGGGAATTGGTTTTGTGAATATATCTGTAAGTTGATACTCAGAATTTTGGTATTCTATATGCCCTTTGGAACATGATCTATAAGAAAATGTTATCTAAGATCAATATGATTAGTCTTAGAGAAATTCATGAGATATTTTGATATATCAATTGCTCTAGTATAATCATATAAAATAACAATACGAATAAATTTATGTATTATGTACAAATGTGTTTGTTTCATCCGCAACATGTGTGCATATCAATTGAAAATAGATATATAGTCCACATTATCTATTGATAATGCGACATATTGTTTCTTTATACCTAATTATGAAACTAAGTACTTTCTTAAAAAGTTAAGTGTTCTTGAGGAAATTTATCTATATAGACAACAACGTACAAAATTAATATATGAATATTAAATGAAATTATAATCATATGTTTTTGGGTAATGAAAAGATAGAAAACTATTTATTTTTAAATATTGAATAATTATTTTAATATCAGTTAGATGGGATTACTTATCCAATGGATGCTGAGAAATGAGTTAAGTCCATGGAGATGTTATTTATGGAATTGAGATGTGTTTAAAAGGAAAAGGTGACACTTTTATTATATTTTCTCAATATAGATACTTCCCAATGGTGATTGTTTATTGGGAATACTACTGAGGGATATGTGATATATCTTAGGGAATGAAAAGTGTTTAAGGAGGCATTCTTTTAAAAATAGTTCCCTTATGAGTATAAAATAGTTATAAAGAGAAAGTTCCTTAGATTAAATACAAACATGAATATGTTTTTGGTGTACAAATCTACCTTTTAATGGTCATTTAGGTATGTTATAGATTATATACGCATTACAAAATGAAATATTGACCATTTAGTTGAAGGGATTAATCCACATCTTTTAAGGGAAGTGGTATCTTAATAATTTTCTTCATATAATGATATTTTTATATGTGATATCAAGATATAGAATTAATTCTTAAAATCTTATGGTTCCAAAGGGATGAAAGAGAAGAAGCAGATGAAAGATAAAATAATGGATAAAGTGAATAAGGTAAATAAGTATTTTCCAACATGTGATAAATGTTTAAATAATCACTAATGGAAATGATTTAAGGGGTTGGGAGTTTTTTTAAGTGTTGAAAGAAGTTTCACCATTAAAAAAATGAAAATGGAGTAATGAAAAAACCAATATTACATGATTCAATTGAAAGTACATGGGGAACTTTGAAACTAAATTCCTCAAGCATCAAGGTAATATACCTCAAAATAAGTTAAAGGTATCAAGGACAATATTATACTATTGATACCAATTAAGTGGAAGGATTAAGGGGACTATTTATTTGGATACTTATAGTATATTTTAAAAGTAATTTATAAATGAAATTATCATCATAAGAATTATAAAGTATAGAAGTATTGTAATGAAACACTATTTCACATTGTATTTGAAAGTGTTTGTTGAATGGTAAAGATGACTAAGAAAACTGATTTGGTGGAAAGTTTAACTTCCTAGAAAAATACATGACTATAGGAAAGGCAACCCTTAATATTTTCATGATGTTGAGATAATAATGTTTGGATAAAGAGATGTTTGATATGAGTAAATTAAATTAGATAATACTAACAACCATGGAACTGATTACAGTTTTGTTGAAAAAGTAGTTATTATTTTATTAATGGTGTTTATTTTTTTTTGGATTTAAGGAATATATCAAATAACATGTGTTTTAATTAAGGATTATTTTATGTTTTCAATAATATTTTATCTAAATTCAACTTATTAGCATGTTTTAAGAAAATATGTGATGAATATATTCATATGTTTGGTAAGTGACTATTTAGAGCTAGTTCATGTTGTTTGGATTAATGATAAGTTAATTTTGAAAAACAAGTTACCTTGTAATGTATTTTATCTTGATATTTTGGATGGAACATAAGGTTAAACATTTATGAAATTGTTTAATTTGATATTTGGACAAGGTTTTAGATGTTATGTATTAATTTACAAAATGATGAAATATGTGCTAAAAAAAGAAGTTGAAATAGATCAAGGCACAACCAATGGATAATTTTGTGTTTATGAAATTGAATCATTTCAAGTAGTTATAATTCTTTATATTCATAGAGTCTAAAATAATCCCTTAACTATTATAAAAATGGTCTAGAAACAAAAATATTTTTCTATCATCATCATTTTTTATAATATGAATTAAAATTTTCACACATACAGTTTATGGATTTGTGGTCATTATCTTTCTATTGAAAAAGAAATATATCTCTCTCCCTGAGTATTTTAGTGTTATTTTTCACTTCCATGTTAATATTCTTATTTACCACTTATGTTCTCTTATAAAGTAACCTAGTTATGTTATTATTCTTGATACCATATATACTTCCCTTTGTATCTTAATAAGAGGATGTTTTATTAACTCTTTTACGATGTGGGGATTTCAACAATGTTACATCAATATTTTAAACCCTTTATTACCTATATCAAGCTTCAATTGTGAGGAAACAGTTTATTTAAGTTGGGGAGAATGTAACACCCCATAATTCTAAAATAATAATATTTTATTCACTATCGTGTATGACACACAACACCATGTTTAGAAGAGAATATAACATTATAATGACTTATAATATATTTAATATTTTAAATAAATTCAATCTATAAAATATCTTTCAATTTATAAAATATATTGTTTGCATGAATTACATTTAATAATGACTTTTTTTCGATACCCTGCGTTACACGCAAGACCGAGTTTTAATGAATGTTTTAATATTATTATACAAAAATCCAATTAACTCAATGTTGGTAAATTTAATGTTATGAACAAAATTTACTAACTTATAAAAATATATATTTGAATTCATTGGTTACTAATTAATTATAAATTAATATAAAAACCAATGGAATATAAACGATTTTTTTTATAAAAAACTATTTTTATGGGCCAAATGAATTCAATATTAATGAATTAAATGAATTAATATTAATTGAATATAAAAATTAAATTAATGTATAATATATATTCAATATTATCTTTACATTCATCAAATTGATTTTATTGGCATATTATTAAAACAAATCTAAATTTATGGTTTAAAGGATGTTTTCCCACCTTTTAATGAAGCACTTGTTTTAAAACTAAATTTTATAATTTATATATTTTATTAGATAAAATAATATTCATTTTTAAAGTTTTAATTTAAAAATTATCTTAAGGGAAGTTTTTTTATGAGAAGTTTCATTTTTTATGAATAGTGAAAATCACTGGTTTTGAATTGAAAACTAACTTTTCATCAAAAACATTTATAAGGAAATATTTTATTTTTAATTATTTCTAAAGTAAAAATAGTCCAACTAAATATCTTTAAATATATATTAGGTAAATTTAGTCAATTTTATGTAAAATTTAGATATAAATATTTCGTAAAATTTCAAACATTTTCATTTTAAAAGATCATTTTCTCAACACATCTACGAGATTAGATTTTAAGATATTTACGATACTTATATGATTTAAATTTGGAAAAAAAGTATTCCATATTTTGAATCATGATAATTTATAATGGCTAATAATTCGAAAATATGTTTTGTCAAAAATTATTTGTGAAAATAGTTAAAATAAATTACAATGATTAAGATAAAAATGAGTTTTCTATGAGATTAATATTTTATATTAAGGGTGGGAATTACATAGAAAATTTTCCAAAACCTATTGGATATACATATTTAGACATTATATCTTATATTATATATTTTAGTGCACTATTAGAGCCACTTTAAATATAAAAAACATGGGTGGAATTCAGTATTCAATATTTTTTCAAGTTTCCCACTCACAAAAATTATAAAAGGCCTCCCCTCCCCATTATTCACACCTATAAATCCATATGGATCACTCGAATCCAACCAAATTAACTAAAAAACTTGAGTCCCCTTATCCTAGAAGTCTAATATTGGGAAAAAATATATCTTTGGAATCCATTAGTGCAATCCTAAAGAGGATAGCTGAAGAAGAGGTAATGTATTTCTAAAAAAGTTTTTATTTTAATTATTTATCATCCCACTTCAATTATTTTTATATCATTATGATATAATATCCTTAGTGTATTTAAATTTATAATATGATATTATATTTAGTGTATGACCCAAAACGTAACACACTTCCATCTAATGAGTTATGAAATCATTGTTCGTGTGTACAAAGGACTACTGCCTCACAAATTGTTGTCATACATTTTCCATTACAACCTTTAATGGTTGGTAATACTGATATAAATAATATTTATATATGATATAAATGTTATTTATGAGATATTAATTCTTATGTATTTATTATAAAACACGTACCTTCTGTATTTCTTTTTTTTTTGGAATATAATAATGTGGTTCGTGTGGGTAGACTACTACCTCACGAAGTGATGTGATTTAGCCATGCATTGCATGGAACATATTTAGGATAGTTTTGAAAAACATATGTGATATATATGAAATAGTAATGATATTTTAATGAATATATATATATATTTGTGTGTGTGAATAATTTACATTTCTTTCTTTGAATATCACTATATAATGGAAATAATGTTCATGCGTATGTACGACACACCAATTCCCGGAATGGTACATTTCATTCCCTATCACAAAAATTTATGGATTATAATAAATAAATATATAATAAATATTTATGATATTTAAAACATTATATATATTCTTTATATAATTAAATCATGATCTATGTAAAAAAACCAAACATAAAAAGTCAAAACATACTAAAAAATAAGGTGATTAACAGATGGAATAATGAAAATAATGAATTTTTTTTAAAAAATGGCTGATAATATGATATAAAAATTTCATATATGATATTATAAATACTACTATGTTTATTTTATAAGTTAATAAAACGATTAAAACCATTATATATGAGGTAATGATGGTGATAAACCAAAATGAAGTGTAAGGAAAGGGATTTCATCTCAATTTATATCCCACTAAAAATCATATGTTATTTTTCAATAATTCACATTTATCTAGGGTATATAATTTCCTTATAAAATATACTATCTTGAATACAATATTATTTTTGGTATTTTAGGCATAAATTTGAATTACCACATCAAAGGGAATTTGACATTAAAATTACCAAGTGGTAAATGTTTTTATAAATCTCACGTTCTTTTGTGGTTGTTAAACTTATCTTAAAACAATAAATTTATTATAATACTTTTTCATTTAAAATTACATTTATCTTAAATATCCATATTATTTTTTAATATATATGACTATTTTCTAAACCATATAACATTTTTTCAAATGGAGATTAGTTATAATGATATTTTATTAACTGTGGAAATATTGATTATTCCACATCCTTAAGTCAATACAGATATTTGAAAAGTCACATTATTTATGAGTTAGATTGATTTTTTCAATATATGATGAATGTTTTGGGAGGGTATGACATTGGTTGGGGACCATTTAAAGTAATCCACCCAATTCATTAGTAGTATCATCATGTGAATTAGTTGGCCAAATCAGATGGAATTATTCCTAGTATTTTTAAACACTATTGTTAAAGGTATTAATGGTAATGGTTCCATGTGCCTAGGAAACATGGAGTACAATATTTAATCATTTACATAATTTATAATATATTTATTATTATTATCTATGATATTTTTTCTATTAAATTATATATTGATCCATTTCAATCTCAGTTATTTATTAAATTTTATGTGTTCCAGTTATTTATCTTTCCATATTAATTATTCCTTATGCATATATTTATGTGGCATATGTATTAATTTATCTACAATGAGTTATTGATTAATGATATCTTCCACTATACATAACCCTTACTATGATTTTTTCTCGCCATTATTCTATTTCTTTTCTACATGATACAAAGAAGAATTATTGGAATGCGTTTCAAATATTTTAATAATTTAATTCAGTTATGACTTATTTTCATTTCCCAATGTAATATGAGTATCGTGTATGTAATATGGTTTTCCAAAACATCTATATTTTTCAGTCACATGGGATTTGAATCATGTATATAAAAAATGTAATAAAGTAAGACACCAAATCTGGTCTACTGGGGTCGGGTCATGATATCTAAGAAGGATGATAGTTATAAAGAAATAAGTGTGAGAGAATGTAGATATTTTATAAACCGATTTTTATTCTTCCTTGTTACAAAGTAACCATACCTATATGATTGAGACATGGATCATTATTCTATGAAATAGATATTCATCTATTTATTTGTAATATCTTTGTATTAAAGGTAAGGGATTCTGTATTATGTTTTTAAGGAAAGATTATGACCTTTTTTAATAAAGGTAAAAGGATTGTTTTCATGTAATGGTATTAATTATTTTTAATGTTTTCCAAGAAACGTGCATGAATATTATTTTTCCATTAATATTGAATAATAAAATTTTAATGAAATATTTTAATCAATTATGTTGTTTTCATAGAAATATAAATGGATATTTAAGGTAAAATTTTCATTGTGAAAATGGAAAACATTCTTATATATTTTTTGGTTTACAAATAAACTAATGAGTTTCCTTTATTTTATTTCCATTACTTATATTTGTTTTACTCATCCAATATTTCAAATGTATTTTCACAGGGGTTATGGAAGGCTATAAAATTTAATATTTCATAGTTTTAGACAAAGGATTTACCTTGAATAAAGAAAGAATGTATTTATAAAGAACATGTTTTGTGGGAAAATGTATCTTTTACAAAAATACCCACTTTTTTATATAAAATTTTAAATAATTCTATAATATCCTTAACTAAAAATATAATTTAAATTTATGATATTTTATTCCTTTGTTATAAATCATGTAATTTATGGTTGAATAAGGTATGAGGTGTTATATCAATTGTAGGGGAGTCTTGTCTGATGAAAGTGGAATCTTCCATATTAATATAGGTGAAAGAGAATTTTTAGGGAGACAAAAAGGTGGGAGTGATGAGAGACCATGTTCTTAATTGTGATTATCCATATGAGTTGTTATAGGATGGTTGAAATTATACTTTTCTTTAGGGGAAGCTATTTATTTTGTTTTCCTTGCATGATGGAGCTATTTTTGAGTTTCACATCTCACTTTTAGTAGTTCATCATTGTATTTTTATGATTTAATATGGATTTAGAAGTTAGTTTTTAGGTATGTGATAATGATTTCAGTGATAGAGATTGTGGCATGATGTTTGGTCATCTAATAGGTGAAATAAGATCACTATGTTCTAGAGGGTTTTCATAGCCTTTAGACGTCCCAATGTGTTAGTGGGAGGAAATATCATTGGATTTAATCATTTGGTTACCCAAATATTAGGGATGATATGATTTTATATGTTTTGTTCCTCAACTAATAGTTAAAGTTGGACCATTTTCTTATGAATCTAGAGTCTCTTGTCAAGGATTTTCTAGTAGGTTGGTACACAGATGATGTAATGAGGATCCCTAGGGAATTGAGGTCCATTATATATGATTGAGACCCTCAGTACACCGAGTTACTCTACAGTAAGATAAATCATGATTTTGTCTCTAATTTTACTCATATCACTTATTTTAATCTATATACTAATGTGTATATTCATCACACCATTAAAAAACTAGGGGATATCCTTTTCATTTGTGTGTTATATTTTGGAGGATCATGGGTGAAGCACTCACCCCAGTTAAGGTTTCTTATAATAATTTCTATCACTCACCTATTGATATGGAACTGTTTAATACATTTTCTGGGTAGATATCTCGGTCTACGTTGTGTTGGAATGAGGTTGAGGAGTTAGTATTACTTCGTCTAGATGTGGTGTAGAGTAAGATGGATATGATCCAGATGTTTCAGAAGAAGATGTGAGCGGCATAGGATCCCCAGATAGACTATAATGATAATATTTAAAGACCCATTTTTTTGTGTATAGATATCATATTTTCTTATAGGTTTTCCATCGATGGTGGGAAATAGTGGTTTGGACATTGTAGTATGATATCTTCCTATTTTTTATGTTTTTTGAGGCATTGGTAACCATTAGTGAGGTGGAGTATCAATTTGAACATCCACAATGGATTGAAAATATCCAAAACACATTCTATATGTCCTTGATTTTGAAGTATCTTCACAATCAATACCATTTCATTAACTAGGAGTATTTGGATGTCAAGGATGACATGAAATTCCTAGAGATTCTAATTTTGATCCATGATCATTTAGAGAAATTTATTTTAGAGTATTTCATTTACTTGGTTAATGTTCTATAGAGTAATGGTGGTCTAGAGGAGAGTACGCAGGACTGTGTGACAAAAATTCATTCTCATTACCCTAATTTGTTTTGAAAATTAATTTTCATTACCTTTTTTATTGGTGTAATGTAATGAAAAAATTGGGCTGGGTTCAGAAAATATTTTTTCTCTTATTGGTGGTACTTGGTTTTTGTTTGTGTTTGGTTAGTAATGAGATTTGAGAGAGGTATCTCATGAGGTGGTTTTTCAGGAAATCCCCTTTCTCCTTCCTTTCTTGGGATTGTTTTGATTCTAGAGGATAATAATAGTTTGATATGTTTGTAATGTAACTACCCATATATTCCAACACATTAATTTTTGAACTCCAGGTGATAGAAATATAGAGGGGAGGTTTGAGGAGACTATAGTTGAGAAGGTTCTTAAATATCAGACTGAGGAGGACCTTGCAACATGGAGCTAAGGGATAAGGTGTAGTAGAGGCCTTCGAAGTGTGGTTAATCTCTTACAGTAGAGGATCCCAAGGATTTTGTGTTTTGGTGGATCTTCTAATTTTGGAATGGCTATGACATGAATGTGAGACATGAAGTAGGGGTTTTGGGAGGTTTCTTTGATTTCACTATTTTTTGGTTACATTAGCTGTGTGGTGCATTGGATGCATCATAGTCATTCCCTTAGGCTTATAAAATTTGTAAGGTATATGTGTTGAGGATTATTGTGTCCAATTATCATTGGCGCAATTGTGATAAAATACTCATTCTTATGACATAGTCTTAGGTGAAGGAATGTTTATGTTGACCTGGCATGGGGTTTTTTTCATAGTATTTTAAAAAATCCCCAGTTATAATTTTTTTACACATTAAAAACTCCTAACATACTAAACATGTATCTCGACTCTTACGAGACCTATGTGTATCTATAGGAGGTCTTTAAACCCATTTTAGTGGATTTGATCTCTAAGCTTGGTATATTGATCCTTGGGGATCTAAGGTGATTTCCCCTCTTTTATAATTTTATATTCCTTCTCATTATATGTCTAGAGAGGGATGTGGCCATGGGAATGGATTGTTTGGGTGATGGTATCACTGGAGGTTTATGAGAGATATTGTGCTTTGGGTTTTTAATACCATATTGATGTTTCATTTTGAGATTATGGAATGATGATTAGATTATTATTTCAGGGAACTTTCTCATTAAATTAGAAAGCCTTCTTTATGGTAGATGATCATTATTCTCTCCCTATTTACAAGGAATTATGGGTTTATAATGATTTTATTTTCTTTTAGGTTGATTGTATGGACTTACATGAAAAGGAAAATGCACCAGATAAACTTAACTTGAAGGGGAAAAACATACTCACATGAGTTTACTTACCTTAGGGATTTTGATTATGGAATTATTCTTACTATTTTTAATGTTCAAAACCATTGTATTATTTGAGAACAATGTGTGATGTAGACTCTGTAAATGTTTGAACCCTTACAGATTTATATTCTTGAAATCACCATTTTTAAAAGATTAAAGACTTATATATTGAAAAAAAACTAGTTGTGTATGAATCTATAATTTTTGGATTACCACCCATGCAAGATTATATGAAATCTCTCTAGGGAACCCTAGAAATTAAACTAGGGGAATTATGGAAGTTTCAATTTTTTATTATGTTTTTTGGTGTGCTTACTATAATTATTTTATGCTTGTGGGAGAATCTTGGGTCTTGTAAAATGATGGTGGTGACTGAATAAAGTGTGGGATATATTGACGTAGTAGGGTTGAGGTTTTTTTGAATGTGATGGGTTGAGGTATCATTTGTGATATTAAGGTGATGGATTTGCATTTGAAATATTTGGGCTGTAGTGATGGTTTGTGTTTGATATAGAATATTTTTTCAAAGAGATAGATAGGATATTATATCGAGGTATGAGATTTAGTTTCCTAATATGAGTTCCAATTTACTAATTGAATTTAATATTAATAAATGTTTTAGAATTAATTGGTAAATTATTTAGTAAAATATGGGGCATGATTGAGAGTGGTATTTTTTAAATATGGAATTAAATAGTTATTAAATGGAATGCAGTAAGTATATTTTGTAAATCATGAAAATGGTTTAAATGGGAATAAATAAATAAATATTTGTTTATATTTGGCTATTAGGTGTGGTGAGTTTCTTTTAGTAGTGGAAGTAGTTAGTAGTGAACATATTTTCATTTTATAATATATTTAAATAATATTTTTACACTTTTAAAATTGAGGAAATTATTATAATGGATAGTATAATATTCTTAATTGTCAGAATAAATTTCCTACAGTCATATTTGAATGGTGAGATTTCTATTACAATGATCATATTATTAATGGTCAAATGGTTTCCCTACATCTTATAAATACCTCATATTTCATTAATTTTTCATTAAATTATATTTTATTCAAATGAAATATATATTTTCATTTCCATGATGAAGATTTTATTATTAATATTTAGTTTCATTTCTATTGTGTTGTTAATGAGTGAAGTTATTTTGGTGGATTGAGAAGATCCAAATTTTCATATTTTATTTAAATTATTTACTATATTTTTATCCCATTATAATATTTTCAATTATCATGTCCATGTTTATTATCTGAATAAAATTTTCAAATTATTATAGGTCTTAAGAAATATATTGTTATCGAGGGATCCCAAAATAAATAATTTTAGGCTGTTGTTGATTAGGCCTCAAAAATGAACATAGATTTTTCTCAACAGCAGGATGGTATATTAGTTTACTAGGAATTTTATTCTTGTTCAGTATATGGAAGTGATATTTTTTTAGGTTTCATCATTTCTTAACATAGATTAGTCATGATTTGGCTATTGTTAATGGTTCGGTTGATGCAAACCAAGTGAATGCTACTATTGTTAATTGTATGTTTGGAATTATTCTAGTTCTTGATGTTGTCCCCAATAAAGATACATACCAATTGTATGTAAAATTAATAAGTTTTAGTCCATTAGGGAAGGGTAACTAGTAAAGTGTGTCATCAGGGTTGGGCAGTGTGTCTGAGTTTTTAAATATTTCTCAAGAAAAAGGTTTGGGGTCTAAGGGACTGGAACTAGTACATAGTTTGAATCTTATATATATTTTACTCCTTACAGGGTGTGTAAAGTGAAGGTTAATCCATAAAAATTGGTTCATGATGATGTTTTTTAACTGGTTAGTAAGAGAGTGATATATATGATGATGGTGAGGAGGATAACAGGTATATTTAGGCTGGATCCTTATTATCAATTATTAGGATGAAATTAATATGTTTATTTATACAAAAGGAACTAAAAACAAAAGGGAAGTTGAGGGTGAATCTTCAAAAGATATATTTTTTAAATCTTCCTTGAAAATGGGTAAAAAATTTGTGATTTATGAGGAAGGGTTCCAATTATTTTATCATAACAAAGATATACCTCATAAGGACTACAATAATTTAGAGACATTAGTTAGTACTAATACCTTATGATTCTTAGGATATTATTCTGATTGAAATGATTATTTTGATTATTTTAATTAGTTTGAAAATGGGTACTAATGTTTTGTTTTCATGAATGAGGAAAGGTAAATTTTCCGAATCTTTTCGTTTTCCCATTGCTCTATCTTCTCATTCTTAATGAAGGGGTATCTGAACCCCAACCTATTATAAAAATTATTACATTAAAATTTTGTTTGTTCAATCATATGGTTCAAGTAATTTATATAATACTCCATTACTAAGTGTGAAACAATTATTTAATCATATGGGGAATTCCATTGATAAATTTATAGGTTGTTACATTATATCCCCTTATGAAATCTCATACAAAAGAATTAATTTTACATATTAAGGTTAAAATAGGTGAGGGTTCTTCTTCTTATTGGCTTCCTCAAGTTCCCATGTATGCTCCTCGTACTCATGTTTTTTTCATCATACTTTCACTATGTGAGTTTATTTATTTCCTATATCTTTATCTCATGTCTTCAATATATATATATTGGTTACTCCTCAAATGATTCATTTGTTTTCCAATTTTCCACCTCTAAATTCAGTATACGTGAGGTATCTGGTATGTGATTTCTCAAGATAGTTTTCTAGAATATTACATGCAATTGAAATAGGGTTATTGGGAGTTCTAGTAGATAAGACACATATTAAATGCAATAAATAGTATAAAATGGGCTAATGTACCTATGAATTATCTTCTGATTCATACCAAATCTAAAGACCATCTTCTATGGAGATATTATTAAGAGAAACATTTCACCCACCTAAAACTATAGGTCTCATAAAAAATTGTTATCACAACTCTTATATCGACTATGAGAAGCCTTGATGTGATGCTGAATAGTCATGACCTTTAATGCTTTTTCCATGATCATTTTGGGTCCCAAAATCTTGCATTTACCCACATGATCTCAACACATTGGTTTGTTTCATATGTTTCCATAAAGGAAATTATATGAATCCATTTGGATTCATGAGTAAAAGTTGATATTGCATGAGAATTAGAGGGAAGATTTATATCCCATCCTATATTAAATTTTATTGAGAATTCTCTCAACATATCTTTTAGCTTCTAGATAGTGTGATGAGATTGGCCTTTATTTTGGGGGTGATAAATTGTATTAAATTTCAACTCATTTTTTCAAAACTACTGTTTTCTCCTCTTGAACATAGACGTAAATCTTGGTTCTTCATCAGATATGATCAAAATTGGTGTTCCATGTAGAATAAAAACTTTTTTAATGTATAAATTTACATGTTTATAGAGTGACAAGTCATCTAAAATTGTAATAAAATGAGATGTCTTAGAAGTAAAATTCACCTCAACCGATATTACATTATTATTTTTGGATGTACATGGAAGACCAATAAAAAAATATGTAGTGATATTATCCCATTTCCATGGGGTTATAGGCAATGTTTACATCCTCCCCTTGTACTTGTACCTTTCAGTATTCACCTATTGACATGTTCTCAAAATGATCCTCCTTTATTTTAGATTATATCAAAATACTATCTATAAATTAAAACATTCATTTGTTGCAATAATATCAAAATAATATAAACATTATGTCAATGAAGATTTATATAGAATTAGTGAGTTTTATGGTAATCACAATGAACCCATAGTGTCCATACATGGTTTGAAAGTTACTTTTAGTAATATCTTCTTTCTTTACCTTTAATTGGTGATATCCTGACAAAAATTCTACAATAAAGAAGTACATTTATCCACATATTTGATCAAAGATAATTTTCATTCTATTATAGGGGTTTCATTATATTTATCGTGATTTTTTTGAGTTTATGATAATCAATGTAATGTCACATTAACCCATCCTTCCTCTTGATAAATAGGACCAAAACACCCAAAAGTGGAAAACATGGTGGTATAAAACCCTTTTAAAGACTCTCTTTTAAATACATATTTTGTATTTATTTTTCTATGGTGGTAATTCAATAAGGAGTTTTGGATATGAGAATATATCTTGATATAAGGTCATTAGAGAACACAACCTATCTTTCTGAAGGAAGTCCATACAAGTCTTCAAGAAATACACCTGTATAGTCAATTATAATGGGAATGTATTCAAGCATGATTCTCTCCATTGTCTTAATAATTTGAGATGGATATGATTTCTCATATGGTAATAATATCCATGCTTGAGAATATGATTCTAAATGTTACTCACCCATCTCATTATAGTAGTATAGATTTATTTGATGACTTATATTGTAGAGATTAATATCCCTACAATGATAATTGATGTTAGATTAATATGATAAAAACCAATCCATGAATAATATATCATGAAATTACACTAAACAATGATGATAGGATTTTATCAGAGAGTTGTTCCAAAAACATTTATTACAGAGGATTAATATACTTGGGATAAATCAAAATTAAAATTTCTATCCCAAATCATTCAACCTATATGTTTAGAGGCAGGGTTTAAATAGTTCAACAAAATTTGAAAGAAATAATTGAATGTGTAGAACTAGAACCAAAAATAATATTCATTATTCTTGATTTAATAACCAATATTCCTTTCACCACATATTATTTAGGATCCACCCCAGTTTATGTGATAGAATATTCCCTTACTTTCACTATAGTACATGGAGAATTTTTTTCATTGATCGTCTCTAGAATCCCTTGTATTAGGCCATTGGTTTTCATAATTCTCATGTTCCTTGTAGTTGAAACAATATACCGCAAGATGATTCTTGATCCGAAACATATTTTTAGCCACTTTATTATTGGTATTCTTTATATATATTTGTAAGTGATTATAATTGTTTCCCTCTGTTCCACATTTGAATCATCTATTGGTTCCCATGAGATATTTTATGGGATATTTATTCCAACATGTGTTAAAAATGAGTAGTTTGTTTTTATATCATCCATGGGATTAATAATTTTATCCCCCAAATTTGAACTCAATTTTATTTTTTATCTCCAACCCAATAAGACCACTGAGTGTCACCCATCTCTATCATGACCTTAAGGGAATAACATAAAACCTTTTTTGAGTTATCAATGGCTCGAATCAAAAAATATTTTTGAAGACATGAATTTAATCCACTATCATATTCCTCCATATATTCATCATCATTTTACTTAATTTGGGGAACTCCCTCTCTATTTTAATATAGAGGTTTTATGGAAGATATTTAATAAACAAATATTTTCTTGAATCCTTCACATTTCAGGGAATCAATATCCTTTTGGAATATGAGTTCCTAACCAGTGTCCACAAATAATTAGCTTCCCCATCTAGGGGATAAATGTCTAGAAAAACTTTCTCTTATTCTGATCATTATATGATAGAAAATATCATCACAATGAATTTAATACGTCATCCCAAACTATGTGGATCAAATGATCCAAAAAAGGCATCAGGCCTTCATTTTATAAATGAATCAACCACAACCTTCCCTTTATTTAGAGAAGGAGTGTGTTCTGCTTATTTCATGTATTCATTCATAAATTTTGTATGTTGAGGAAGTAAATCCAGGATATTCCTATAAACATATCTTTTCAAATAGGCATATAATTATGGAAATTATCATAGTTCCTATTAAATTTATTTTTGGAATAGTTTCTCCTATTTCCCACCATTAACATAAATAAAGGAAATAAAAATTTGGGAAGAGAAAAAATTACCTAAATATCATATATTAATGGAGACCATGAATATAGGAGTAACTTATATATGAATCATAAATCCTAACTTATAACTATAATATATCATATCTAGGTTATCCATAATAATTTCCTTATCTTTTTTTCCAAAATAACAAACTATTTAATTACTTCATAATGGTTTATAAAGAGTTTTTGAGTTTTACAAATTATATCCCCAAGGATTGTTAAACCAAGTTTATAGAAAAGCCTCTTTATTATGCTCCATTGGATGATAAATATTGTACCCTTTTTTGTGTTATTACCCCAAAGCACTACTATTTCAGAGCCACATGAAATTTTTGTATTTAGTTACAGATGTAATTTCTTGGAAATAGATCACTCTATACTTAACCATAATTTCTAGATATTTTGATATACATAGACTTATCACTAGGGTCCTCACTAAATTAATCTAATCCAAGTATATAAAGATATCTAGATATTTCCTCTAATACCAACTATAGTTAACTAATACTTTTACACATATTATTAGATTATTTTTAACATAAATATTAAACAAATACAAACCAATGATTGAGAGGCCTAACATCATCGTGAGACTACGTACATAATATAAATATATGAAAATAAAATAAACCTTCTATATTTTAATCAACATAATGAGATCTTAAATCTCATTGAGATCTTGAAACTATATATGATAATCTTGGGAATTCATTAAAATAAATATTTTTTCTATAATATCCAGTAAGAGAATTAAAAAGATAAAGAATCATAACATATGATTAAAAAATAATATAATGATATCATGAAAGGAAAGCATCATAAATAATCTTAAGTTATAATAAAATATAGTAACTATAATCATAATATCATGTAAACATAGGAATTTTGAAATAATATAAAACACAAAATAAGAATAAGTTAAGACTATCTTTGAAGACAATATCACATGGTGGACAGAGTCCCATCGTGGATTAGGTTTACTCCCTAATCCTCAAAAATATCATCTCATGATACATTAAAGTTACAAAATTAATTGAAGTTATATCTAAAACAAGCCATCATAGAATTTACATGCATAAATTATCAATATAATGAATAAAAAATAAGGGATAAACATAAATATTACCTATGTAAAGAAATGTGTTGCATAATAATATATTAAAGAAAAACAAGATGGTATATCATAATAGTTTCCATGAAATAATTGTTTAAAACATTCTTGTAAGTTAAAATATTAAAAATAATCATGGTTTATGAGAAATAATATCCATGTGAAGTGAATATGTGATAATTAGTCGATAGATAACCTATAAAATACACCATTTGATGGGAGTTTAGGGAAAAGGTTAAGGAATTTAAAATAATGGAAAAACTATTAGTTTCCATAAAAAAACAAAAAGGTTTTTCCATAACAAAATTGAAAACATTACAGGGAAATGGTTGTTTAAAAAAATTTGTGGAGTGTTACTTGGAATGGGGTGAGAAACATTGAAGACCCCTTTATTTTGGTTTGTTAAAAGAATGAAATTGATAAGGGATCCATTGAAAAATAATTATCACCATGAAAGAAAGATGAATTAAAAAAATTATGTATATAGGGAATGATTATAAAGAAAATAATAAATGTAAATAAGATGAATATAGGGATAAAGTGAGGTAAAGATGGAGGAATCATATAGAAAATAAAATATAGTTGTTTAAGGGGATACCTTATCTTATGATATAGAATCAATTTTTACATGCACTTAAAATCCTAAAAAAGGAAAATAATTCTGTTAGTTACAAAATCCATAAAAATTTAAATTTATATTTCGTTTATATAAATTATATTTTTTTCATTTACTACCATTTCAATGAGATATAATTATTAATTTTCTTTTTTGAGGTTGTTAAAATCATAGTTCCATGGTCAGAACAATTGTATATAATTATTCAAGTTATTATAAAATGGAACTTCAAGAATTTTAGTTAAATGAAATTATATTAATTTCCTTCCATAAATTTAAATGGTCCCAAATAATCATATGTGTTCTGATATAGGGATGATTTTATTTAATTAAATTAGTTATGTCATTAATTTTGTTCATTTTGGCGGTATTACCGAGCGTTATGAATTACATTAATTTTATTTAATTAAATTATTATAAAACAATTAATGAATTTAAAATATGTTGTATTATATTAATTATCAACATATTTAGTCATACTATTATATTTATTACCAACCCTAAAGGTTGTGGATAAAAATTAAGCAAATTGTTCATAGAGGTGTTGAATAGAGCATATTGTAAAAAATGGTATTTGTTTTAGAAACCCATGTATGGAGAGTAAAATATAGATATTATTTTAACAAAATAAAATAAATTATATTAATTCTAATGGATTAATTATTTAATGTTTTATTGGTCAGGAGAGGAAAAGGTATAATATGTAAATAATTTTAAATAGGTATTTTGTGAATGCTTCCTCTTGAATGTTGTTTCCTAGAAAAACACAAGGCACTTTGAATAGGTCTTTTGGTGAGACTGGTAGCATTAAAACATAGTAGAGTGTATTTTTATGATAATTTCTCATAAATGTTACTATCTACAAGTCTTAGAATATATGAGTCGAAGGAGATGTGTAGGGTATTATTGATAAGGGGAGGATAGGACCGTTTTTGAATATTATATTCATTAGTATATTATTTTATCTCAATACGACCAATAATGTTAATTTTTATAACTACATAAAATATATATGTAATTTAATTTTTAAATAATGGGTTCTTACATAACCACTTATTAAATTAATCATGTATTAATCTTATAATGTTAAATACAATATTTTACAATATTTCATAATTTTTGAAAAATCCAATTATATTCGAAAAAGAAATATAGATTACCCTAATAATTTATAGATTTGTAGATTCTAAAAATGAAATATAATTTTTGAGAAAAATTTAATAAATATAATATGTTTAATTTTTAAATTAAATACTGATTTCATTTTAAAAAATACCAATTTTAATATTATGAATGGTTTTGGACACATTGAAAATTTAGTTATGGTCACATAAAACAATAGTATCATTATAGTGCCTCATAATATTAATTTGTAAATAGATTTTATGAAAATAAAATTTATTATAATTTAATAACCCCAGTAATGATACAATAAATCACTTTCATGAATTTATTCATCCTAAAAGAATGAGTAATTTTAAAATTTGAAAGGAAATATTTTTAACTAAAATATTTTCATAAAATGTCTTATTTAAAAGTTTAATTTCAAAATATTAGAATTTTAATTTCCAAAAATGACTTTAATTTTTTAAATCATCATATCAAGATTTACCTTTGGTATAATTTTGGTTTTTGTTCGGAAAATATTCATTTTTCTCTAAATAGTGAAAAATACTTATTTTTTAAAAAACCCTTTCAATATCAATAAATTATGTAATTTAAAAGTTACCATATTTTTTTGAATATTATTTCAAGTAACATAAGTATTATTTATTTATATTTAATCTACTCAATTACTTTTGTCTAGAATTTATATTTTATTATAGTATATTTCTATTATTGGGTTTAAAAATGAGTTTTTTCAAAAAACTGTTTTAATGTCGATAACTTTTTGCAATTTTAATTAATTAATATAATCCCTAAAGAGAAATTATTTAAATTAAATTATTATATAAAATTTCTATAAATATTAATATTTATTCTTTTAATTAATATTATTAATCATTTTGTAAATATAAAATCAAATTCCTCTTGAAAAATACATATCTTGAAAACCTGATTTTTCATCACACCTGCGTGTTTTCGTTTAAATTAAACTTCCCCTTATGTGAATTTTATTTGGTAAAATGTATTCAATATTTTAAATAATAATAATTCATATTATCTAGAAATTTTAACACAATATATTTCCATAATTAATAGTGAAAATCAAAAACAATAATTACAATGGTTTAGGTAAGAACATATTTTCTAAGGGCTAAAAAAAAGAAATAAGTGTTAAAATAACCTATTTATTTTGAAAAATATACTATATTGGATTATTTTTACCTTAAAATTTCTAAGGCTCAATAATAATCTATTTAAGACTCTTTTTCAAGTGAAAAAGTGGGTATGGTGTTTTCTTTTCAAAAAGTACAACCGTGCCACTCACCTCACTTATAAAAGGCCACCACCTCTTTTGTCTTCATAAGATATTAAAACGCATTATTCAGATAATAAATACCAAAAATAAATTTAAAAATTACATTAACATATAGAATAAAACTATCTTTGGTCATAAATCCATTTTTGGAATAACTTAGGTATAATCCTAAATAGGTGGTCCGAGAAGATGTAAAATTCTTAACTATGTGTTTTTGTAATATGTTTTCTTTATCCTATTTAATTTTATTTCAATTTATTATTATATAATAACACCACTATATCCCATATAATGATCTGTTGTAGGATATGTTAATTACCAATTTTCCTCTTATATTCTCTCAAATGGTAAATGATAAAGTCACTCATGTGTATATAGGATTAGTCCCTCATAAACCATTGTGACATATTCTCTATCAAAACCTATCACTATTGGGTATGATGATGGATCTAAAGTATATATATATAATTAATTTAATATTTAAAACTATGGATTGATTATATCATATATAACGTCTTATAATTTCTATTCTATAGGTGATACGATAACATCACTTGTGTGCACTTTGAATTACCACCTCATGAAGTAATGTGATTAATTTTTCAATAACCCTATACTTTGGGGGTAGTAAGAATACATTTAATGAATATATGTGATATACCTGAAATAATTATGATATTTATTAAATATTATTCATTCTTAATGGGTAATATATCATTTTATTTCATTCCTTCTCATTCACTGAATAATGATAAGTCGATCATGTACTTGTAGACTACCGCCTTCTTGAAGCGATGTGACATTATCTTCATTACCACCCCACATGGATGATATATATAAATATATTTAAATATATAATATGTTATATATGATATTATTTTTATTATGGAAAGATAAATTATTACCTACCTTCTTTCTATAATAATCACTGAAATATGAAAATTTTACACATGCGTACGTACAGCCTATTGTCCCCATAATTATAACATAGTTATTTTTTAAAAAATGTATTTAACGATTGGACATAAAATTATAATTGATGTATAAATATGATAATTATTTCATGATAATTATTCAATATATGTTTAAATAATGACTTCTTTGACCTGTTCAACCAAAATAAATATTTTTAACACATAAGATGAATATGGACAAAATGTCCGACGTAAAACTAATTGATTAAGTAATTATATAAAACATTGTAACATATTATATAAATGGAATAATAAATATAAAAAAGTATTTTAAGAAATTAAATAATTAACTTATGTTTATTATTTATGAATATATATAATGTACATGATTAATCAAACATAATATAAGGGATTACATCTCAATATCCTTTTGTAGAGGTATATTTTGATGTTTTTCACCTATCATTTTTATGAGGTACATATAAAAACCCTTTAAAATATTATATCATTAAATTTTCTAATATCGTTTTATGTAAAACATTTTATAATGTCATTATTTGATGGGGATTATGATTAAAATATTTATAAATTCCTAAGGTTATTTTATTTAAAAACAAATTGTATTTTAATGTTTTCCTTCTAACCCATTATATTCCATCACCATATTTTTAAAATTGTTTTATGAATTTTTTTACATTGAAGTAGAATATTTATATAGTTAATTTTTTTCTATTATTACTTTATTTTAATGGTTTTCAAAAGGAATATTTTATGTTTTTTATATAATGTTTTTAGAAACAAGAAAAAAGTAATGATATATTTTTAACATATTGGGAAAATGGAATTTTCATTCCACGATGACTATTCTTTTTTATCTTCATTTTCATGATTCCATGTTTTATTAAATGAAGAAACCTATTTCCAATTTTTGGGTATTTGGGTATTCAAAATGGGGTTTTTAAAATATAATGTCATGGTTGTATCCAAAATGGTTTTCATATCTGTCCAAAAGTGTTTTTCAAATGATTTTTGGATGAAAAGTTGCAAGATTAAAATGTTTCATTTATGACATGGTCAATATAAATTGTTTATGATGTGTGACACTAGATGGAACAAGGTCATCCCACTATATATTATATAGTTGGTGTGCCCAGAAAGCACTCAAATTCATGGTGTACTTATTATGTTCTATGTATAATTATATTGGAAGATAGAAGAATGGTTACTCCAATTTGTAAGGGTTCTATAAGGGTTCTCTGAGATGATGTCCTAAAGAACAAAAATGACATTTCTGTGCTTTCTATTAATATTTCATGGAAACTAATTGTTTTTAAAAGGTAATATAAATGATATTTTTACACGAATTATAATTACATTTATGGTTAAAAGGTTATTTCTTTTAGAAATGGGTTTTCACAGGATTTCATATTTTTTCTAGACTAATGTTTTTATTCTTCTTATATCCAATACTGAGATTTTTTGTGCTTAACCCACATTTAAAAAAAACAGCTCACGATTTTTGGATGGGGAAGGGAAAGGAAAAGGACATGTTGAAATTTGTTAATATTTTTCAAAAAAATTCATTTTTTGTTTTATAACATTTATATAGTAGAGAAAAATTGATACTAATTGGAAGATTCAACTTTCTAATATATATATATATTTATTATGTATGAGTTATGAACTAAATATCTAACAATATAAACATGAAAAGATACAAAAATTTAAGAGAATTAATTCTTGAATTAAAACATAAGATTACATGATGTTTATGTCTGGGTAATTAAAGTTGATATTTAAGGATTTTATAAACAACTATAGAAGATATGATAATGTTAATAACATGCCCTTGAAAGAATATGATCTTTGGTTATGTTGAAATGATATATAATTTTATGATTACCATGTTTCCTAATATAAAATATGACTATTCAATTTTTTTTCCATAGAGTAAAAAAGAAGAGCTATAGTGGGAATGCATTAAGATAAAAAATATACTTCCAAACTAGTATCCTGATATGGTTTGAATTGAAAAAAAATAGTCTTTCTTAGTGATAGATCAATTAAAACATGTCATTTATGGTGGTGGTATTTATGCAAGTGATTAACACGATCTACCATGAGAGAATATGTCTTTAGTGGATAATTTTACAAGGCCATATTCCCCATCATTCAAAGGATTATATGACCCTCTCGTAGATGAAGGATGGAATAATATTCTGGAGATGATATTTTAATTCATGAGATGTTTGAAATTTGAAAAGGTACCTATTTCCATATATCATTTTGAAGATGAAACTGATTAATGGATGTCATTAGTTAATAATAATAGAGAGAAAGATAATATTGATTCCATATAATAGTAAACATTTAAAGATATTTTCCATGAAAAATATTTTAGTAAGGCTATTCGATTTTGGATAGAAAAATAATTATTAGAAATGATGAAAAAAGATGAAGACTATTTGGACATGTGTGAAGCCAATTTAACAATAATAGCCATAAAAATACTCGATATATTTGGAACATTGATAGTAAAATTGAAATATTTTATTTTGGATTCAGACCAAGTAAATGAAACACATTGTACATATGAAAATTTAAAGGTTATGAGAATGTTGATTACTGTACTAAAATGGATGAGAATGATTTTTTGGGAACTTATGTTCTGCATGATAATGAAATTAATATTTTTTAGGATGAAATCTAAGGGGGAAACATACAACAATGAAATATAGAGGTAAGAAAATGATATTCCAATCCTCTTTTAAGTGTGGTAAAAGGTACCCTTGAGAATTTATTATATAACCATTGAAGTGTTATCGATGTGTAATGTTTGCCCATATGCCCCGTGATTTTATAGAATATAATAATGAAGAATCATTGAATTGGGTAACTGATAGCCACATAAAAATTTGGTGTTTTAGTTGTAATGATTTGGGTCATTATACTGATGTTTTCACAATGTCAGTAAATCAGGCTAGAAATCATCATCATCAGAAGAAAAAGGGTGTGGAAATATCATTTTCTAATACTATAGTTGATGTTGGTTTATTAAATTATGTGTTGACCGATATGTTACATGGGTATTTAAATTATACCAATACCCTATTTGACTCTACATATTTACATTATTATTTTTAAAATAAAATTTTAACTAAATTCAGAATATCACCTCATGAATGTTAGATAAAAATTTTGGGTAAAACTTTGAGTTGAAGTTGTAAAGAAACTCATATTTATAGAAATCATTCTTTTGTTATAAATAAGATATTATTTCATATAAATCTGGTTAAACTAACCATAGTACTGTTTGATATCATTTTTCATATGAATTAGATTTCATTTTATCCTGCTGAGAAAGATTTTGAGGGTCATGAAAGTATTATTGGTATTTTTTCAAGCCCTTAATAACATACCAAGAAGCTGAAAAATATATTAGAGGTGGTAGTGAATATAATGAAGATCATTTTATTAAAAAGAAAGAAAATGTTCAAATTTGTGATGCACCAGTAGTGAAGTAATTCATTAATGTTTTTATATATTATTTTACCAGTGTTATTCTTTATGAGCAGGTTGAGTTTACTGTTGACCTAGTTCCTAATGCTAATACTATTTATAAAACCTATTATCAAATGGCTCAGGTGGAAAATTTAGAATTTATAAATAAACAACATGAGATGTTAGATAATGTTTTAATCCACCATAGCACTTCATCATGGGGTGAACAAGATTTTTTCAAATAGAAATATGGTTAAAAATAATTTTTATTGATTATAGAGCCTTGTATAACATATATATTAATAAAAATTATACTTTTCATCATATCTATGATTTTTGTAATCTGATCCAAGGAGAACCATATTTTCTAAAGGTTGACTTTTGGTCTAGGTACTATAACATGATGTTGAAGGAGGATGAAATTCCAATGATTTAATTTTATGCTACATATGGGAATTATGAGTTTGTAGTTATTCCATTTGTGTTATATAAATCACCTACTATATTTACAGATAATTAGAATAGTGTTATTCATGAGTACATAGAAAATTCTATGGTTGTGTTTATTGATGAAATTTTGGTGTATTCTAAAAGATATGAGGAACACGAAAGAAACATTGGGATTGTTTTGAAAACCTTAAAAGAACATAATATATCTGGGAAATTTAGATAGTGTGAATTTGGGTTATAAAAAATTTATTTTATTGGATATATTTTCTATAAAGATGGAATAACTGTTGACCCTAAAAAATAATGTTTAGGAATTGGCAAGATCCATAATTATCACAAATATTTAGAGTTTACTTGGATTAGAATGTTACTACAAGTGGTTTTTTGAACCCTTTTTCAGTTATCTTTCCCACTAACCAAGTTGACTCAAAAAAGAGTTAAATTCACCCCGATAGAAGGATGTAATGATTGTTTTTAGAGAAAAAATTTATTTTTGAATGATCCAGATTTGGGTATATCTTCTAGAAATATATAATTTTTCATCTTTAATGATGCTTATTTGGAGGGTATTGGATGTTTCCTAATCCATAATTATTAGGTAATTTCTTGTGCTCCACATTAGTTGAGACCTCCTGAGTGATATTACCCAACACAAGATATTGAATTATATAATATGGGTTTTTATTTAAAATATCTTGGTATCATTTTTATGGATTAAAGTGTGAAATATGTACTGATCATAAATATTTGAAGTATATTTTCATTCATTAAGAATTGAACATGAGTAAGATAAAGATGTTTTGAAGTGATCAGGTATTATTATTGCACAATTTATTAAAATAATGGAAAAATTAAAAAAGTGGATGATGATTTGAGTCAAAATAATAATAATAAATTAACTATGTTATGATTGTAACAAGGCTCTTTGGGTAATGATTTGAGAATTTTTTGGCTTTGAATTTTCACATGTAGATACATCCTTTATTTTTTTTCAAGTTTATGTAAAATCGAATTTGTTAAAAAAAATTAATAAAAAAACCCGAATCATAATTCTAATATGATTACTATATAACAAAAGAGTTGTTGAGTGAAGCTTATAGTTCTCAATTTTCCATTTATATGGGTAATAATATGATTTACAGTGACAATTGAGAGTATTACATATGGGATGGAATGAAAAGAGTTATTTTAAACTTTACCTTGAAGTGTTTTATTAGTTAGCAGGTTAAAGAATAATGAAAATTATTGAAGGAAATGTGTAAAATAATTTTAATTATAGAGTGTAAATGTGAAAATATATTAGTATATAATTTTTTTGTGGGATTACCGAATAATTATCGGGGTAATCTGTGATTATAGTTATTATTGATCAATTAACTAAATATCTGCACTTCCTTCCCATTTGAGATACTATTTATTTATATCCCCATTCTCAACATTATCTAAAGAAGATATTCATATTACATGGAGTGAACCACTCTATTTTATTAGATTGTTATCGTAAGTTCACTTCAAATTTTTATAAAAGACATTGGAAATTATTGGGAACTTAATTATATTTTAGTATAGATATTCGTTCTTAAACTGATGGTTAGTCTAAGTGGAATATTTAGAATATGTAATATATAATTTTTTATTATTCAATTTAATACTAGGGAAGTAGGGATAAAAATCTTTCTTTGGATGATTTTATTTATAATAATAGTTTTCATTCCAACATGAATATGGAACCATATGAGGCATTATTTGGAAGGTGGTGTCAGCCTCCAGATTTTTGGGATGAAGTTGGAGAAAAAAAGTTGTTGTGATCATTTTTAATAGAGTAAATTTATAATAAGTTGTAGTTGATTCAGTAACATATGAGGACAACTTAGATTAAGAAGAAATGTTATGAAGATAACGAGAAAAGATAATGTTCTTTCATGGTAGTTGATCATGTATTTATCAATGTTTTTTCATTAATTTTTTTATGAATTTTGTTAATAGAGAGAAGATAAGTCCAAAATTTATTGGACTGTTTGAAATCCTAGATAAATTTGGTTCGGTTTCTAATAGAGTGTCTTTTCCTTTGAGTTTATAACAGGTACACAATGTATTTAATATTATAATATCATGAAATTTTGAGCCATATTAATATTATATTTTGAGCTATAAAGTAGATTAATTGGAATGGAACAATTATTATGTGGAATAACTTGTTAAAATTTTGACCATAGTGGGAATTTTTACTGTAATGAGGATATTCACCAGGTTATGGTTTTAAGGAAAACCATATGGTTGAAGAGGAAACATGATAATTTGAAAATTAAGTAATAGAGAGATATACCTAATCTTTTAATTAAGTGAAAATCATTTCAAGTAAAATTTTAATTTTTTTTAATATTGTAAAAAATTAATTATTGAATAAATCACTTTCATGAATTTGTTCATCATAAAAAAATTTAAGTAAGTTTTAAATAAAAAATAAAATAGTTTCAACTAAAATATTTTTATATCTTTTTTTAATGTATATTTTCAAAATTTTCTAATTTTTATTTAAAAAATGGATATAATTTTTGAAATCATCATTTAATGATTTACATTGTGTGATATTTTTGGTTTTTTTGGAAAATATAGATTTTTCAAGGAATATTTAAAAAAACAATTTTTTTTTGTAAAAAATATTTTTGTTTTAATAAATTATGTAATTAAAAATTCAAAATATGTTTTTAATAATAATTATGTAAACATAAGTTGTATTTAGTTATATTTAATCCACTTAATAATTTCTAAATCAACTTCATATGTTGTTTTAGTATAAGTTTTGTTGGGGTTAAAAATGGGGTTTTCTAAAAACTATATTAATGTGAATAATGTTTATACATTTCAGTTAATTAAGAAAATAAATAATTTGAAATTCTATAAAAAATATTTATATTATATATAAAAACATATTAATATATATTCATAAAATTATTATTGTTAACCATATATTTTAAATAAAATCATATTTTTTAAAAATGCACATCTTGAATACCCGCATTTTCATCGTGTCTGCATGTTTTTTTAATTAAAAATCTCCCCTTATATGAATTGAATTTGGTAAAATAGATCATATATATTTTAAACATAATAATATATATTATCTAATAAGTTAAAATCAATTTTGGACCATAATTAACAGTTAAAACAAATAAAATTAATTATTGTTGTTAAGGTATAAACTGATTTACCGGGGGTTAACTTGAAGGATAAGGGATAAAATGATAGAAAAACTATTATAAAATATATATAGGGACCTATTTTTACCTTAACATGTTTAAATAACTATATTACTCCATGTTGGACCTTTATTCTTGTAAAAAATGTGGTGACACCTTTTTCTTTTCAATAATTTTAAGTGTGCCACTCACCCCATTTATAAAAGTATATACACTATCCTCAGTTATTCACACATTAAAACATTTTTATTTCATATAATACCTTCCCAAATAATATTATAAATTCCATACCCTCATCCAAGAATCTTTTTTTTGTTCAAAAATTCATTCTATGAATACGTTAGGTATTATTCTAAAGAGGTGGTCTATGAAGAGAAAAAATTACTAACTATGAATTTTTTTTATTTATATTTTGAACTCCATCAAATATTATAAAATTATTATTATATAATAATTAAAATATATCTATTATAATGATGTTTTATTATGTTAAGGGTGAAAACTATATTCATATCCTCTTCCATCAAATGGGAAGCGATAACATCGCTCGTATATATGATGAACTACCGCCTCACATACTGATGTGGAATGTTATCCATAAAATCTTCTCATGATTGGGTATGATGGTATATATAAAGTATATATATGATATTAATAACATAATTATATATCTAATGTCATTATATCATATATATTCCTTTTTAAATTCTATTCCATAGGGGATATGATGAAGTCGCTTGTGTGTATGATGAACAACCACCTCACGAAGTGATGTGATCTATTTTTTAATAAAACCTTACATGGAAGGTAATAATGACAATGTTAAAGAATATATGATATATAAATGACATAGTTATCATATTATGGAAATATATATCATTATAAAGAGATAATATAACATTTTATTTCTTACCTTTCCACTCACTAAAAAATGATAACGTTGTTTATGTACATGTGGACTACCTCCTTCATAGAGTGATGTGACTCTATTTTCATCACCACAACACATGTATAATATATATAATTATATTTAATGAAATAATATGGAATATATGATTTTATTATAATTTTTAATGTAAAAATATTACTTACACCCTTTTCATAGTGATCATTGTAAAAATAAAAACAATACTCATGCGTAAGAATGACTTACCATCTCTACGATCGTAAGATAGTTCATTTTTGATAAAAATATTTCATGATCGGTATGGATATTATAATTAATTTATTAATATGATAATAATTATACGATTATTATTGAATATATTTTCTAAATAATTAACTCTTTCACCATAGTCATCCTACCAAAATATTTTTTATCACATAATCAAAATATTGTCAAAACATAAAACACAAGCCAAATTGATTAAATAATAAAATATAGAATTTTAATAAGTGAATTAAAATTAATTATACTAATAAAAATGAAATTAATCAATTAAATAATTAACAAAACTTTATTATTCACAAATATATAGAATGTATTTGACAAATCAAACCTGGGGTTGCATACTTTATCTCAATATCCTTTCATTAAGGAATATTTTGTTGTTATGAACATATATTCTTTTAGGAGGTACCTATAAAAAAACCTGTTAAATTTTATATCATGAAATTATATATTATCATGGTTGTTAGTTTTTTTAAATTTTATTATTTCAGGGGGATTATAATTAAAATATTTTTATTGTGATAAAGGGTTTTTCTTAAAAAAAATATTTTAATGTTTTCATTATAACACATTCTCTTCACATACATGTTTTCAAAATGATTTATTGAATGTTTCTATATAGAGATAAACTTTTACTAGTGAAAAAGTTATGTCTCTATTTACATTTTTTCTATGGGTTTAAAATGTATTTTTTTGGTGTTTTATATAAAAAATTTTCATAAAAGGAATCAAAATTCTTATTTTTAACGTATATAAAAAAATGACTTTATCTTCAACTATGAATGTAATTTTTTTCTTGATTCTGTTGTAAGATTAATTGTTTTATTTAATGAAATCCATATTTTTCTATTTCTGGGAATTTGGTTTTTTAAAAATAATTTTTAAAATTAAATGTTATTTTTACAACCAATTTTTTTTTCATATAAGTTAAAAATTATTTTGGAGAGGGTTTTGATGAAGTGTTCAAAGCCTAAAATTTTTTATTCATTATATGGTTCTTGAAAATTATTAATGATTGGGGTTCCTAGATAGTGTTTTTAAGTGATACTTTACTAGCTTGTATGGTGGGTGACCCAAATATCACCCCAATAAATTATGTAATGATTATGTTCTCTAGAGAATATATTGGAAGGTAGATGTCTGGTTATTCCAATTTATAAGGGTTCTCTATGGATTTTATTAGATGATGTCCCAAGAAACCTAGATGAGTTTTCTATGATATTTATTTAGATTAAATGGAAATATTTTTTTTTCAAATGTTAATATAGATAGACATTTTAAAAAAATTATAATTCCCTTTCTAGGTAAAAACATATTTTTTTTATGAAAGGGTTTTTTATGGAATTTCATCTTTTTATGGGACTACTAGTTTTGTTATTTTTTTGTCCCTCCATGAGTTTTTTCATCTCATCCCAATTTTTTAAAACAAATTAACATGATTTTGGATTTTCAAGTTATAGGAAGTGGTAATGTTGATATTTATGAACATTTTTCATAAAATGAATACATTTTTTTCATCAAAAGTTTTATATGTTGGGGAAAATAAATACTGATAAGAAATTTCCACATTTTATATTATGGTTTTGTTCTGTACCAATTATAAAGTAACTCTCGAAAACTATAAACATGATAAGATACCAAAATGTAAGAGAATGAATTGTTGACATAAAAATATATACTATTTATTGTTTATGGATGGTTACTTATATTTAAGTTATTATACTTGTCAAAAAAATTAAAATAAAACATATGTGGTTTTCCAAAATACGAGAAAATGTTTTTTCAAATTTTTAAACATTTAATAAAGTTCATAAAAGTATTGAATTCCACCATTAAGATTTGGGGTGGGGGAGGGTGAATTAGTAGAGGGATGTTTTTACAATTTTTCTTCTATAAAAATAATCCTATGTGACTTGTTTCAATCTGATATAATCAAAGAATAAATATATCATCTTCACATGATCATACAGGAAATAAAAATACATGGAACACACAATTTTTTACAAGGTTTGTATCCAATTTGTAAAATTAACCCTTTACATTCATTTTTTCACTACCCATATATAAAATATATTCACTGGAAGTACATGTGATTTCCAATTATATTCATTGATGTGACATCGCACCATACACATCAAGAGTCACACCGAAGAACATAGCTTCATGATGTAGTACAATTAAGATGAATACATGATGAATAAGATTTATAATATAAATTAGGGTTATTTGGAGAAAAATGATAAATATGAAATTTTATGAGACTATATAATAATAAAGATAGAATTACTTATAGTGAAGTTATAACTCCCCGTCCCTAGTTACCCAGAGTCGGTGCATTATTACATAACATTGGCATGATCACAAAAGATCAAGTCTCGAAAGACCGATTAGTTTATTAGACTTGGAAATACTTGATACATTCATAAGTTTTAAATTACATTATAAAATGAAAAATACAACAAAATAGTCTCCATAGGCCACACTCATATCTTTTATACTATCACTAAAGGTTATTCATAATATAATTCTTCGCATCCTGGGAAAAATAAAACATTGATACGGTTGAGCTCAGATGCTCAGTAAGGATAACGATATAGTAGAAACTTTCATAAATAAACATAAATATTTAAGGCAATCTAAGACTAGAACAAAAGCATTTTAAATTTTAACTTCATAATAATATGGAAATGATAAAATCATATAATTCCATTTACTTATTCCCATGGATATTCTACTAGTCGAATAATCACATGCAATATCAATAGCCACATTCATAATGATGGAATCCATAATGCCAGAATTAAAAACCACATAGTCAATGACTTATGCCAAGAATAAAATTAAGATTTTGTCAAGGATTTGTGTGAAGACACTAGTTTGTCTCATGAGACCTACCGATGCATCGATGAGCTATAGTAGGCACCACCTGTCTCTTACTTTGTCCAATGCATTCCTCATATGAAAAGGTTTAAACATAACATAAAAATCCATATTAACACTAGCATATGAAATGTAAATACTTTACCCATAAACCATGAATGGTGTAAAAAATAACACATCCACAGTAAAACATATCACAAAACCATCAATACAATATGGAAGTTTTTTATCATAATAAATTAACTTCAAATAATCTTAAAATCCATCAAAGGATATTGACATAGATGAAATAAAAACATTTTTTAGAGAAATATCACTTTATATTTTCAAATCATTTAAAAGTAATATAATTATAAAAGAAAACATTTATTTTTAAAATATTCTTATAACCTTTTAAGGGAAGCTTCGAAGATGTTACGATGGTAGAAAATAGCTGCACCCACCGTATAACTTAAAAAACATTCTTACCTTAATTTTTTCAAAAATGTCATAAGGTACCTTGTTTGGAAAACGATGGAAATATTCATTTAAAACCATTTTATAAAAAGTAAAACAAGGGTATAAATGAATTTAAAAAATATTCTAGTAAATAGTAAATTTTTTTTGGAATACATTTTCAGGAAACATGGATATGGATGATAAAGAGGTCCCAGTAGATACTTAGGTAAAAACCACCTCTGATAATAAAAAGATTGTGAATCTAACCGTTACCAATTAGGTAACATACGAAAAATACACCCCATCAAATAAGTATCATACAATGAAGATTTAAATACACATAAATTAAAGTTTATTACAAAAGAATACATTTATGGTCAGTACATACACCACACAAAAGGAAACAATGGAAATATATCCTAAATCACACGGGAATAATGAGTGAGATGAAAACCCCTTACCTTGTACTTTTACTTAGTCTAGGGTAAAATAACTTCCTGTATAATAGTTAAATAATTGTTATTAAATTATAAAATAACCATATACATAAATATGTTATCATATATGATCTTCTAATATTGCTTTTTTAATAGTTTATTTGTATTGCTGTCGTTTTGGGTGTTAACTGATTCATTTTCCTTTATATGTTTTGTAACATAAGACATGTTTGTTATGGATATTATGTATTTGATTCATATCCATAATTATATTTAGTTCTTAAACATTATTTTTAATCATAAAATGAAAATTATTCTTGAATTATTATGATGGATAAATGAATCTCATCACATTCGTGGGGACTATAATGCGTACGTACGCACGAGCAAAAAAATCATTATTTTGATTTAAAATCATATGTAAATAGATGTTATATCATATATATTGAATAATTAACATGTTATATTTATTATTTACATAAATTATACATCATCATTATACCAATCCAAATAATAATGTATAGAATAACAATTACACCACAACATGGAGACGGTAAACCGTCTGCACACACATATGGGGATATGTCATTCATAAGATGGATAAAATAATTAATATGGTTATACCATATTTATAATAAAATCACTGTATATAGAAGATACTGGAGTTATTATTTTAGATTAGAGACAACAAGGAAATAAGAAGTGGAAGAAGAAAAGTACTTGAAATAGGTGATGAAATATTTACCTCTTCATCGGGTTATTCTTTTTTGATTTGATCAAAAGGGCTCTATAGGTTAGATTTCTGACTAAAGGAAGGCCTCTAGGATGAAGGGAGGATAGTTGGGATGACATTTCATGTGGGTTTGGATGATCCAAATAGCTTTAATGGTGTGAATTTTAGAGAAGGGGAAGTGCCCTTTTACAAGAGGGGTGAGGGGGACCTTAAGAAAAGATTGAAATATTATTTTATAATAAAATCATTTTCGGTTTATAATATATCTGAAATGAATTATTTAAAGTCTAATGTGGGTATGGGTCGAAACAATTTCAACCAATAGGGTTTAGATAGGTGTGGGTCACTATATTTATCTTATCTTTTAGATTTTACTCTTTGTTCAACAGTTTGACATTTACCATTTATCTTTTTTTTTATATTATATGGTTAATAAACATGATATAAACTTACAAGAGATCCAAATGTGGTTCATTAATGATACACCAATCATTATATAAGTCTTTTTTCCAATTCGTAGATTTTTAGAATTATTATATCAACCAATAATACTGTACTTGTTTTAAAAACTCATTTATGTCAATTTTGACATTATTTGATAATTGATTTTTGTTAAAGTCCTTACAAACTTATTACCTATAAATAAAAATATTTAATCACCATAACATGTCATATTAACCTAGAAAATTATTTTAATTCATTAAAAGTCTCAAATTAGGTTTATTTGGATATTTATAATATCAATTATTTTAATATTTCATTAATAAGGTAATTACTTCATCATCATTGTGTCATAAATAAATTTAATTATTTAATGTCTAAAAATTATAAATAAAATACCATTATGTAGGAAATATTTTTATATTTCTAATTAATATTTATATTCAAATTTATCTTATGTATAAACCTATATTAAAAATGGTTTAGTTATTAAAAAATGATTTTTACTCATTTAACTCTTTCTTAAATAAAATAATAGTAAATGTCCTAATCTAATCCAAGTGAACCAAAGAGGTTCATATTTCATTACTATGATTTTTTTGTTGCATTATAATTATCCAATTGAATTATGACATGTTTTAAGGTAATAAAAATATCATTTTTACACTTAATTACCCTATTTACTTTTAACCGTGGTAAATAAAAGTTAAAAGTTACTATTCACCAGAAATTATTTTAATCATATTGAACCATATTTTACTTATTGATATCAACCATGTTTCTCAAATTTTTTAAATTCAATTCACAGAAGCAGTAAAATTATTTTTTATGCAAATTTTAAAATGCTCTTAAGAGGTGGGTAAAAGAAGGTCAAAGTTCGATAAAATATATATATATATATATATAATTATTATAAACTGCATCCAATGAATTACATTGAAATTATAAAGATATTCTGCATCTATTTTAACATAAAATAAATTTAAATAAAATAAATAATTATTTAAATAAAAATTCGGTTTTAAAAAATAACTCAGTGTTTTCACTATTCATCAAAAAATTAAAAGTTTTCAGAAAAATAACAAAAATTCACACTAAGCTAATTTTGATATTCCAAATCCAAAAATAAAGTCTATTGTGAAAGATAAAATTTATAAAATTTCAAAAAGTGGTTATTAATATTTATAACGGCTAATTTGATTGGCCGCGGTGTGTTAGAATCTCGAAGTTTCTTACAATGAAAGCTATTACTTTCGTCTCAATTTTCTTGCTTTGCGACACATTCCATGTTATATATATATTTTGAATTGTGGTGTATAAAATTCCTTTGAAATGTTACATAATGAATCTAATTATTCTGAGGATATTTTAAGGTCTATGTAATTTTATTTTCCTACATGGGGAGTATGATTTAAAATTTACATGTTGAAAGAGTTTATTGAAATAATATCACCATTTATTGGGATTAATTATTATCATATTTTCATTAACAAAACCTTATGAGCCATCTTTCAAGAACACTCGTGAAATTTTATTCTCCTGTAGTTTGTCTTTATGTGTTCATGTATTAGTACCATTTTTTCCTATAAATTTTTATGTATGAAAAATAAGAAATAGTTTTTTAAGAAAATATGACTTTAACTCACTCTTCAATCAAAAATCCGTGCACTTTAAAAACAATGTTTTCTAAAAAGGGTTTCCAAGAATATTATAATATTATCCTGTAATCATTAAAACAATTTTTTCCATTTTTTATTTTAATATTTTTTTAATGGAATCATATTTCCATTTTCTGAATAAAGAATTTCTACACCCTTTTTACTGTGGAAAAGAAAAGTTCATGTTATCTCGTATGACATGTACGGATTTACTTTCTATTATTTCTAGGAAGCCTAATTTTCTTATTTATAAGGTTATTTTTTTGGGAAGTATTTTTAAAAGTTCTTACGTTTTTTTTAAAAAATATTTTCATGTTTCCTTTATAAGTGTTCAAGGTGAATGGTTTTGAAAATGTTTTTAGGAATTATTTATAAGTTTTAAATTATTTTTAAAGAAATATTTTTCAAGATATTTTGAAGCATATTTCATAAGTTTTCATGTAAAATGTTTTTTTTAAAAATTATAGTCTTTCTTTATAAGTTTTCATAATATATTCAAATAATACCGTTTTTAAAGTTTTTTGAATCTTATTTTATATGTTTTCAAGGAAAAATGTTTTTCATAATGTTTTGAAGCTTCTATTATAATTTTTTAAAGAAAATGATTCTTTAAATGATTTCAATTATTCATTATAAGTTTTAAAGTTATTTGAGACGAAAATAATTTTCAAATGGGTTTCTTTATGAAAAATAAATTTTTTTAAAAAATAATGGATATTTTCCCCAAGAATCATTTTTATAGATCTTTCTGAATTTTTTCCCATCCATGATATCATCCATTGGTGTTACTAATAGATTTTTGGGGTAATTATTCAATGTTTTCAATAATATGCTTGGTATTAATGGATTAGGTTTTTATGGAACGATGTTGAGGGAAACCGTTTATTATTTATGGGATATATTCTTATGAAAACTGTATATTTTTAGGGGTTAGTTTTATGATGAAATGATTAAGAAAAAGGTAATTTTCCACAAGTTTTAATATGATTTCATGTTTATAATATCCATTTTATTTCATGGGTTTTGATATGATTATTTATTATATTATTGAATATGTATGTAATTTTTTACTATGATAAGGGTGGGATCTATATCTCCCTCCAATGCATTAGGTAAATATTTATTTGTGATGATGTAGACTAAGATGGTCTTGAGAGTGAAATTTGACTACTAGAATGACCATGTGAGTGATAAATGACTACCAACATGGTGTGAGGAGTGAAATCATGAAACTAAGATGTACATGGGAGTGAACCATTATTACCAAGATAGTATGGGGAGTGATCCTATACTACTAAGATGGTCTAGGCATCAATTACTTGGATACTATAGAAGTCATATTATATGATTATGTGTCTACCAAAATTCTATGTTTTATTCCTATGTTATGCTTTCATGGATTATGTTATTTATTTCCTTATGATTTATATATTATGAAAAACCAAGAATTATTCGATAACTAAAGAATAAGATCTTTGATATGAACGTTATGATCTTTTATATTCATGTTTTGGTTCTTATACCCTTATTCTCATGATTCTACATATATATCTCACTTGTTTACCCTTACTAAGAATTTAAGCTTACCCGTTTTTATGTTTCATTCCCCAGGTCATAAATATATGTATTATGTTTGACATGTCGAAGAACGATTCTTATCATGAAATACCTAGGTCAGATAATACATCACACTTTTGTATCAGTGTTTATGTTTTAATGTTTCCAAAGACACTAAAATAGTATGGTCTTTGAGAATCTACTTGTATAATGTTTTATGTATTCTTCAAAAGTTATATAATGTTAATTTATATAAATATAGGGTCCCTAAAGTTAATATTATAGAAATGGTTTATTTATACTTTTGAAAATAGGATCATAATACATTAGTAACATCCCTGGGTATATTTTTAAGGACATGTCATGATAAGTCTCTATGGATATGTATAAGGATGAGTTGATGTTTAGGAAAATTTCTATAAATTTTATAAAAGGATAGAGTGAATGAATTCCTAGAATTAAATCCATGTATGGATATTATAAGTTGATGTGGAAATAGAATAGTTATACCTAGGGTTAAAAACTCTTACAAGGTGTTCCGGGCTTGACTCAAGGTAATATAATACACAACAATGTGCCTTACTGCACATCTAGTTTGACAATCCTAGGGGATATTATTTGAAAATTCACAAACCCTTCACGAACCTTAATTAAGGATTTTAAAAAGAATTTAGCTATGAATAACCTAGTATGGACTTCAAGTATCAATAATTATGCATGGTGTCACATGTTAGACATCCTATATGTAATTCTTCTAATGATTATGTGGTTTTCTTCTATAATATGTGTTTCTCACCTCTGGTTTTCTAATATTATTCAATAAGTAGAACAAGAAGGAACATGGTTAAAATTGAATGTTCTAGATGTTTAATGTATATAAATTATGAAAATCGATGCCCAAGTTTAAATATCATAATTAGAATTAGGAAGGCTGTATTAGTATTAGTTATAAATCTAAAGATAATGATACTGTAAATGACATGTGAAAGGTATTTGATATTATTCTTGTATTTTTTTACATTTACCATAACAAGCATCATAAAGTTGAGGTTTAGTAACCTTAATATATGACTCATATTTTATATTATTTGAAAGTATTATTAAGGAATTATTTAATGAAGCCTATGTAATGGTTTAATAATAATATTGGATGAAAGAAGTGAATATGTTTTGTAATTCAAAAAATTATGTTATATGAATCCAAAAATATATATTTATTTTAAACATAATTTTTCATTAAAAATTGAAATTTATATATTTAATAGTGATGAAAAACATTGAAAAGTGATATTTTGATTAAGGGAAGGTAACCCTTAATGTTATAAATTTTTGAGAAATTTGTTCTTTTCTTGGACAATGAGATTATTTATTTGGATAATGTAAATTGGATATTATTGATTACTTTTTATATGATTATTTATTGGAAGAAAAAGTGTTCTATGTCATCATGGATGATGTTTAAAACTTTATGTATTTAAGTAATATATCCAAAAACCTTTTGAATAAGGAAGAATGCATTTTTTCTAAAAGTATTTATGAAAATTCATGTTATTATAATGATTTAATATAATATATATGATTATAGTATTCATATGTTTGGAATGTTACAACAAAGATATACTTTGTGATATATGATGAATCAATGTGAAGCTGATTTCATGAATTTATTTTAAATTTTTTAGATTTTCATATTTATAGAATGGTTATAAGGTTAACAATTTATGGGATATTTAAGTTAAAACTTAGATGAAGTTTTTCAGATTGAAGTATCATATCCCCTCACAAGGATTCATTCACAATGGATTACATTATCTAGAAATATTTTGGTTTATGTCAACTCAAATGATATGGGATGTCTTATCCTGGATCTTATGATTTTCTAGTGCTTCAGGAATGAAAAATTCAACACCATTTTTGGAGAAAGAGGTAAAGTGGATCATGTAACAGGAAAGTGTGAGATTTTCCTAAAATCATGGAAGTATATATTTTTCATGAAAATTTTTTAGTTTCAGAAAAACGATCTATAAATAAAATGTTATCCTAGTACCTTCTTTTCTAAGGAATCAAATGGTCCCTTAAATAATCATATATTTATGAAATTATGATTTTTAACACTCTAATAGAACATGATGATTATATTTCTCTTAAATGTCCATGTTTTCACTTCCCACCTATGTTATTCTATGTGGGAAGCTTGTTATAAGTTACTTTGGGTTACCATTTTGGATCAAACTTCCTTTTTTAATCGATGTTTTAGTATTCATTTTTATGATGTTGGTTTCTATGAAAGGAACTATAAAGTATTACACCATTGATAACCAAGATTAATTTTTAGGGCTAGATTTAATTTAAGGGTGGTATAATTTTACACCCCTGGATTGTTTTATATATATATTTTTTGAATTAATTTAATCTTGTTTATATTTTTCATTTCAAGAAACATTGAAAATAATTTATTTTATTTTAAAGAACTGGTATGGATTTAATTATACTCAACAACCAATTAACCATGCACAATACACATAATAAATTGTATATTTGTCAACATGGAACACTGACATTAGCAAGTGTTACATGCAAGAGTGACTTTCCTCGATGACTTTCATAATATTCTAGACTCAGTGTTATAGAAAAATAATTAATTATTATAATATTATTATTTAATAGGATATAACATGGCCATTAAAGTTATGAATATAGGATTAACTAAATTATGAATATATATATAGTAGAATTCCATTTTCACTTATTTTTTTGAATATAGTATAGAAACCAAATGAAAATAAAAGGACTGATTTTATAAAAGTCTACTTTTATGTGAAAAAGTTGATGTATATTAATAAGTTAAATTAATTAATAATTGTGAAAAAATTTAATAAAATTTATATTTTCTATATTAAAAAAATATTTTTGATAATCATCCAATAGATTTTATAGATATAATACAAGAACAAACCCAATTTTATGTTTTAAGCCCTGTATTTTTATAGAGGTAGTTATACCCCCTTTTAATGGTGAACCAATTTTAAATAATTTTTTTTAACATTAATATATTTAATATGTCAAAATATAAATCATATTTTCAATAGAAAAAAAATTAGGTTATTATATATTTTTGGTGTTTTTATATGTGATTTTATTTTAAATTAATATTTAAAATACTAAAATTTAATTTCAATTTTTTTAATCTAATCCATTTATAAGGTTAAATAATATTTTAAAATTTTTAAAGGATAATTAAATAATTATTTTATAAGTTAATCAAATTTAGTTCATTGGAATAAATCTCACTTTGAAATTGAGTAAAAAAAATAGAGAAAACATTTGGACATTTTTACATTGAAAACTCGCAGTGTCATCCCATCAGTGGGATTAATTTTAAATTAATTTAATCTGCTTAATTGATTAGAATTTCGAAAAATGGATTCAATATTTTTAATCATCATAATTTATAATTTTTAATATGTTTAAATTTTTTGAGCAAAATTAATAGTGAAATTGATTAAAATTAATTTCAACACTTATGAGAAAAATTAGTTTAATAAAGTACTAAACCTAAAATTTAAGACCCCAAAAAACCTAGAAAAATTTCCAGCAACCATTTTATAACCAGTTTTCTCCCACTAACATTAATTTATTGTGTGTTTTTGTGTTTTTATGAATTTCTTTAGGTAAAAACCTCGGTACAGCTACCTTGTTTCCAAAAATTCCAACTGTGCTCTTTCCCTTCCATAAAAAGGCCAACACCTATGCCTCATATACTCACCTCTCAAACCACTCAGGTTTAGAAACAATCTTCATAATAAAATTCCCAACACCATTCTATTCCTCTTATAATCCTCCCATTGGGTAGAAATCAATCCAATGAAGCTATTTTTCACAAACCAAAAGGAGTTACCCGATTAAGGGGCAACCGTTTCACTCAAGACCATTTCTTTTATTTTACTACTACACCCCATCCAATATCATTCTCACAAGATCCTATAAAACAATAGAATATTAATTATACTCATATTTTTATTCTAAGGGTTTGAACTAAAATTTCACACACCTGTATCTAATGGGCAATGAACGTACTATTTACGTGTATGGTGTCCTACTGCCTCACGAAATGATGATTGTTAATTTTTCTTCTACCGCCTATCGTAGTTTACATTATGATGGAAAAATAAGTTTATATGTGATATATATTAAGTTTATTATTCATTTTATATTTTTTAATTATTTTAAAACACATGTCCTTATACTTTTCATTTTGTGTTAATATGAAAATTTCTTTCAAGAAGTGTGAAGAACTGCCCCTAAAAGCGAAGTGATTCGTTCATGCACTACATGGAATGTGTTAAAAATGGGTTTAGTGAATATATTTGATATATAAATATATATTATATAATAAATATAAATTAATAATGATATATATTCATATATATACATATATGTCTTTTACATTCTTTCTTTGAACGTGGTAATTAAACAGAAATAATGTTCATGTATACGTACGACTTACCATCTCCATGAGTGGTTTATACTATTTCATACCTATATATTTCCAGGATTGTTATAATACACATATAATAATTATAAATAATACTTAAATCATGGTTAAATTTTGTTAAATCGTGATATAAGTATAAGGACCAAATATATAAAAAATTAAGACACATGCGATAAAAAAGAAGATATTACCTAAAGTGAAACATTAACGAAGAATTGTTAACAAAAGGGTAATATAAATCCATATTAAAAACCTAAATAATATTATAAGTAATAATATACTTTTTTAAAATATTTAAAATATATTTATATTTATTATATAGGTGTTATTAAGGAGTACGACTAGCGTAAAGACACAAGGTAAGATAATTTCATATCAGTATTAATTTATGTGAGATACATTCCTTATTCACCACACACTTATTTTTTGTGGTGTATATAATTCCCATGAATGTATTATATGCCTCGTATACTGTTGGCGCTAAAATTGGGGAAGAAAAAGAACAAACAGAAAGCCTTAAAGGATGCCTCATGAAGCTTGTTTATAGATCCATCGCAGCCCCACGTCTGGTGTAATCCTTCCCCTCCGAAAAGGCGCCGCAGATCCAAGAGGCTGGAGGCTTCGTGAGTCCCCTTTGACTTTGGTGAACCCACCATGGATCAAGGAGGTAGGAGGCTCTGCATGCCCCCTTTAACGTTGGCGAACACTCTATGGATCAAAGAGTCAAGAGGCTCCACAATCCCCTTTGACATTTGTGAACCCTCCACGGAGCAAGGAGGTTGGAGGCTACGTGATCCCCTTTGACATTTGTGAAGCCATCATGGAGTAAAGAGGTGGGAAGTCCTGCGATTATGAAAACTTTCCATGTGCCTTCTCGCCCAACAAGCTCTGCTTCGTGGCACCTCTTGCCTATAAATACTAGGCTCCCATCGAGCCCAAAGGACGAATCCTCCAAACTTTCACCTTATTAGCACTCATATCATGAAGAAAATTCCGCTCTATGAACCATGAGCTCCTCATGGTACATTTGCATCGCAAATTTCCTCTCCCTTGGTTTTAATTCATCCCATCTTCAAAAAGGGATGCCCTTCATGGAGCCCAAAGGCCTCTATGAAGGAAGGGGATCCCCAAGGGGACTCGGGTATTAGCGGATCACTTATTCTTCACAAGATAACCTCCTTGCACATATAACCTACTTGCTAAGTTATAATGACCCACACTTTACATACATTGTTAATACTTCAAAATTGAATCACACTTATTACAACATATGACAAAACCACAAAGGACCGTATAGGTATAGTGTCTTTAGAAACTGGGAAACATAAACAACTGGTTCATAAATCTTCTACAGTGTCTCCCATTTATTTCATCATATCTAGGGTCCCTTTTAGCATATTCTACTTAATATCCATCTTCCTGACCTGGGGAAAAGAAAACATAAAAGGGTGAGCTCAAATGCTCAGCAAGGGAAAATAAAGGAAATAAAAATCATATCATATCTTTTTGAAAATCAAAACCTGCAAAAGAGATCATAATATCTTAACATGGAATAAATCATAGAAGTGAAAATGAGATCCCCAAAATCATAACATAAAACTTGAAACTTTGTGGCATGCACACATAATCATGGAAAATCATTTCTTGTTAGTCATGACTCATTGCCAAGACTATCTTAGTGGACAAAGTCCCTTTCTGAACCGAGTTCACTCCTCGTTTCAGTCCTGTATCACTGAACCGAAATAACCTTCCGTTCCAGCCATGTCTATCTCATGAGATATAAAATCATTACCCAATGCATTGGAGGGAGATATAGGTCCCACCCATCTTATAATGAATCCTTTCTTATGTGTGCCACATAATCATAAAATATACATCATCGCATAACACATATAACAAAAATGGGATTCTTGAAACATCATGACATCATAAATCAATTCATATATGATAAAGGAATTCATAAACATAATTCCATCACAACATAGTCAAACCAATGTAAAAATATGGATAGAAACAGAACCCTTTATTATCTTAGATGGAAAATAATTTTGATAAAACACTTGAATTGAATTCTTGAGGAAAATATCCTTTCTTCTTCAAAAACATTTTTCCTTTCATAACATGTCATACAACTTTAAAATAAAAGAAGTTGATTAAAAATAAACTTGAAAACTTGTAAAGGAAGCTTCTTTGAAGTAATGTTTTAAAAATCCATTCATGCCGTATAAGTTAAAAAAAACATTCTTCGTACTTTTGTCGGAAAAGTCAAAAAGTACCTCGTACGGAAAAACGACAAAAGATTCCTTTCATATTCTTTACTAAAAACTCACCTAAGGGTAAAATTGGATTTAAACTATTTCAAGTGGATGGAAACAATATTACATATTGAGGGAACATGGATGTGGATGATAAAATACACCCCAGTAAATACTTACGAATAAACAATCTCGGATAAAAATGAGATTGTGATATTTCCCTTACCTTAGGTCCGATTTGCTTTGTTCGTGTCCGAAGCTCCTGTATAATGGTTTAAATAATGTTATTGACTTATTCCAGAATCATACATATTGATATGAGATCATATATGGTCATATTATTAGCTTCTTGTTAGTAATATTTCATTGTTACTTGTTACTCGGGTCTTTATAACTTTTTGTTCTTATGCGTGTTTTGTCGAATAAATTCTTATTCTTATCTTTAGGTTATAGATAATTCATTTCCATAATGGTATTAGTGTAGTATATACCATATTCATTCATTCAATTCATTTATACAATCATTATGAAATGAAGATCATGTAGAACGAGTCGCATCACATCGTGGAGACGGTATTCCGTACGTACGCACGAGTGATGATATCGTTCCTATGATCGTGGAATTGTATTGGAGTATATATATATATTATTTCAGTATCAATATTACATAATAATAATCATATATAGTTACTCATTACACCATTATACCCATCCTTGTAAGGTGATGGTGGAAAATAGATTACACCACGGCGTGGAGACGGTATTCCGTACGTACGCACGCGCGGTGATTTCATTTTTCCGTAGGATGGATAGAAGGTGAATTAGGGTTGTTTCATATTTATAATAACATATCAGTATGTAAGTAATACTGATGTTATAACTTTATCATGAAACAACTAAAGAAGAAGAAGTTGAAGAAGAAAGAAATTGAAAAGATCGGTAATGGATATTACCTCTTCTTTGGAACGCCTTTTTGAATCCTCCACTTAAGGAACTAAGATTGGTCTTTGGAGAAGACCAGGACCTCTAGGATTATTCTAGGGAAGTGGAGAAGGGAAAATGGCAGGGGTTGGCCGAGCTTGAGTGCTCAAATTGGTGTGAGGAGGAGGGGGAGGAGGTGCCCTTTTATAAGGGAGGAGAGGGGCACCTTAGGAATATCTCAAAATATTATTTTATATTAAATTCAAAATCAGTTTATAATGGTTCCAAAGGGTCTTATTTCGAAGCCAAAGTGGGGATGGGTCGAAATCCTATCAACCAATAGAATTTAGACAAGTTTAGGGTATTATTTTAACCTTATCAATTAGATTTAACTCTAAGTTAAATAATTTAACTTTTACCATGACTTTTTGTTTTCTTTCACTATATGGTTAATACACTTACTATAACATGCCAAACGAACCCCAAATTGTTTATTATTAAAATATATATCCTTATCTAAGTCATTTGGCCGAACCTTAGATTTCTAGGAATAAAATAACAATTAATAATATAATATTTGATTTAAAAACTATTTTGTGTCAATTTTGACACTATTTGATATATGATTTTTGTCAAAGTCATAACAGAATTATATGTTCGAACCAAGTTGATTAAATCAATACTAATATATCATAGTAACCTAGAAAATTAGTGGAATTCATAAAAAGTCTCAAATTACATTTATTTTGGTATTTATATTATCAATATTTCATTAATAAGATAATTACTGCATCATCTTTGTGTCATAAATAAATTAAATTATTTGATGTCTAAAAATTACAAATAAAATACCATCATGTAGGAAATCTTTTTAGCTTTCTAATGAATATTTACAATCGAATTTATCTTATGTATAACCCTATATTAAAAATGATTTACTTATTACACTTTGATTTTAACTATTTTAACCCTTCTTTAAATAAATTAATAATAAATGTCCTAATCTAATCCAAGTGGGCCTAAATGGTAATATTTTATTCCTAAGTTTGTTTTTGGTCGAATTACACTTGTCCAATAGAATTAGGACATGTGTTAGGGTAATATTAATATCATATTTACCCTTAGTTACCCTATTTACTATTAACCGCGGTAAAAATAGTAAAAAGTTACTATTCACCAAAAAATTATATTCATCTCATTGAACCACATTTTAGTCCTTGATATTAACCGTGTCTCTCGGATTTTTGAAATTCCATTCACAGAAGCGGTAAAATTAAGTTTTATGCAAAATTCAGTTTTTAACCTACCACTTAGTGGTTTCACTATTCATCAAAAATTGAAAGTTTTCAGAAAAATACCAAAATTTCACCCTAGGCTAATTTCGATATTCTGAGTCCAAAAATGAAGTCCATTTTGAAAAATAAAATTTATAAAATTTCAAAAAGTGGTTATTACTATAACGGCTAGTTTTAATAGCATATTGTTGTTTAGTGAAACTCGGTATTGCGTACGACGCAAGCTATCGAGGAAGGTCGCGATTGCGTGTAAAGCAAGCCAAGAAAGTGTTGTGTAGAAAAAGATTCCTTTGATGATTTATATAACATAAAAGTCTCGGGTGTTACATTCTACCCCCCTTAAAAAGAATTTCGCCCTCGAAATTCGTCACTTTGCAACAAACAAATGAGGATACTTCTCCCTCATCATATCCTCAAGCTCCCATGTAGCTTCTTCAAGTTGGTGGTTTCTCCATAAAACTTTCACCAAGCGAGTGGTCTTGTTTCGTAGGACTTTTTCGCTACGATCCAGAATCTCTATCGGCTGTTCTTCATAAGAAAGATCTTGCTCCAGTGGTACAACTTCTGAGCTGAGTACATGTGAAGGATCTGGTATGTACTTTCTCAGGAGAGATACATGGAACACATCGTGAACTTGAGAGAGATTTGGTGGAAGCGCCAATCGGTAAGCTACCTTCCCAACACGATCCAGTATTTCAAAAGGACCGATATATCTAGGGCTCAACTTCCCCTTCTTTCCAAATCTCATAACCCTCTTCCAGGGAGATATTCGTAAGAACACTTTATCACCCACTTCAAACTCTAGGTCTTTTCTTCGGTTGTCGGCATAACTTTTCTGTCGACTCTGAGCTGCTCTTATGTGTTGTTGAATAGATCTGACCTTTTCTGCCATTTCATCAACGAGATCAGGTCCTAATAGCTTTCTTTCCCCAACTTCATCCCAGCAAGTTGGAGTCCTGCATTTCTTTCCATAGAGAGCTTCATAAGGAGCCATCTGAATACTGGAGTGAAAGCTATTATAATAAGAAAATTCCACCAAAGGTAGGTGTTGATCCCAACCTCCTTTGAAATCCATAGAGCAAGCTCTCAACATATCTTCTAGGGTTTGAATTGTTCTCTCAGACTGACCGTCTGTCTGGGGATGATAAGCAGTGCTGAAACTCAACTCTGTATCCAGAGTATGCTGAAGACTTCGCCAGAACTTCGAGGTAAATCTCGGATCCCGATCAGATATAATAGAAAGTGGTACTCCATGCAATCTTACCACTTCCTTTACATATATCCTGGCAAGCTGATCTAGAGAGAAATCCTCTCTAATAGCAATGAAGTGTGCAGACTTTGTAAGACGATCAACTATGACCCAGATAGCATTATTGCCTTTGGATGTTTTAGGAAGTCCTGTGACAAAGTCCATAGTGATGTTTTCCCATTTCCATTCGGGTATGGGTAATGGTTGTAACATCCCCTTAGACTTCTGTCTCTCAGCTTTAACTTGTTGAAAAACCAAGCATCGAGAGAAATATTCAGCAACATCTCTTTTCATGCCATCCCACCAGAAGTACTCTTTCAGGTCCCTATACATCTTCGTGCTTCCAGGATGAATAGAGAATGAAGAACTATGAGCCTCATCCAGCAGCTCTTTCTTTAATTCGGGGATGGGAGGAACACAAACCCGATTCCTGAACTTTATTATCCCATCACAATCAAGGTTGAATTCAGGAACATTTCTCACCTTCTTTTGTAACTCGACATCTTCTTTCTGTGCCTCTTTAATCTTCACATGTATAGATGGTTGAACATTCATTTGAGAAAGATAATATTTTTCCCATTCCATTATAATTCCAAGATCCATCCTTTGTAAATCCAAAAATATTGGATCTTTTGTGATCCTCATCATGGATAAACTAGCATGGTCTTGTCGACTTAATGCATCTGCCACCTTGTTTTCTTTCCCAGGGTGGTAATGGATTGAGCAGTCATAATCCTTAATCAGCTCCAACCATCTTCTTTGGCGCATATTCAGCTCCTTTTGTGTGAAAATATACTTTAAACTTTTATGATCAGTATAAATATCACACCTTTCACCATAAAGGTAATGCCTCCAAATCTTTAATGCAAAGATTACCGCAGCCAACTCCAAATCATGTGTTGGGTAATTTTGCTCATGGATTTTCAACTGTCGTGAGGCATAAGCTATCACCATATCATTTTGCATAAGAACACACCCCAATCCCTTCTTGGATGCATCACTGTAGATCACAAACCTTTCTCCACTACAAGGCAGTGTGAGCACAGGTGCACTGGATAACCTTCTTTTCAACTCCTTGAAATTCTCTTCACATTCCTCTGTCCAGACAAACTTAACTCCTTTCCGAGTCAACTTGGTGAGTGGATTAGATAATCGTGAAAAATCTTTTACAAAACGTCGATAATATCCAGCCAAACCAAGAAAACTTCGGATCTCAGTTACTGTTGTTGGTCTTGACCATCTTTCGATAACCTCTGTTTTTGCTGGATCCACAGATATCCCCTCTTTTGAGATTATATGACCCAAAAATGCAACTTTTTGAAGCCAAAATTCACACTTGGTAAATTTGGCATAAAGCTTCTCTTTTCTCAGGGTCTTCAATATAATTCTCAAGTGATCTTCATGCTCTTCCTTGCTTTTTGAATAGACAAGAATATCGTCTATAAAGACTACCACAAATTGATCAAGATAGTCTCTAAAGACTCTATTCATTAGATCCATGAAGATAGCAGGGGCATTAGTAAGACCAAATGGCATCACTATAAATTCATAGTGTCCATACCTTGTACGGAAAGCCGTCTTTGGTATATCCTCCCTTTTGACCCTTAATTGATGATACCCTGAACGAAGATCAATCTTGGAAAAGTATTGAGCTCCGCGTAGTTGGTCAAATAAGTCATCAATGCGTGGGAGAGGATATTTGTTCTTGATAGTGATCTTGTTAAGTTCTCGATAATCAATGCAGAGTCTCATTGATCCATCTTTCTTCTTAACAAATAGAACAGGTGCTCCCCAAGGTGACGCACTAGGGCGTATGAATCCCTTATCAAGATTCTCTTGGAGTTGCTTCTTCAATTCCTGCAACTCAATTGGGGCCATTCTATAAGGTGTCTTTGAAATAGGCAAAGCACCCGGTACGAGTTCTATTGAAAACTCAACTTCACGATTTGGTGGAAGACCCGGCAATTCCTCCGGAAAGACATCATCAAACTCCCGTACAATGGGCATATTCTTAATCGTGAGTTTCTCACCAACCATTTGAGATAAATAACCTTCATTTAGTGGAATCAATACCCATAAGATGGAAGAAATTTCCACTGGAAGGTTATGTTCATACTTGCATTGATAGACGATCGTAGGTTGATCTGGAATATGAAATGTGACTTCCCTTCTTTGGCAATTGATATGAGCTCCATGTAGAGAAATCCAATCCATGCCAAGAATCACATCAAATTCCACTAAAGGAAGGATCACAAGATTTGCAGGAAGCACTTTCCCACAAACTTCGATCGGAGAAGAATTATAAACTTCTGATGCGATTGATGTGCCATTAGGTGTTGTCACAGCTAACTCAATATCTAATTGTTGAGGTAATACGGTGATACCCTTAGAAAATTTTTCAGAAATAAAAGAGTGGGTGGATCCAGAATAAAATAAAACATTTGCTACTTTAGAGTGGATGGTAAGTGTACCTTTCACCACATCGTTATCGTACTCCACATCGCTGATAGAAATTGCATGTGACTTTCCTTTGTCTTTAGCCTTAAGAGTTTGTTGACGTCGACCATCATCATCAACCCTTGGATTTGGGCATTGATTCGCATAATGCCCCATCTCCTTGCACTTGAAACATTGAAGTGTAGCAGGTTCATTCTGTGTATCCCTTCCTTTGTTTGCATCATTAGACATCTTCTTCCCATTATCACGGCATTCAAATGCCCTATGACCTTCCTTTCCACATTTAAAACATTTACTTGTCCCTTTAAGACAACTCCCTCCATGTTTCTTTCCACACTTTGAGCATAAGGGAAAGTTCATCTTCTTTTCCGTGTGCTCTTTAGATTTTTCTTTGAATTCCATCTTCCTCTTCTTATCAAACCCATGTGACTGATGGGTTACTCCAATCTCCATCTCGACTTTGAGAGCACATCGAACGATTTCCTCGTAGCTATTGAAGTCCCTTATGGCTAACGCCCTTCGAAGACTTGGTTTTAAGCCACTAAAGAATCGATCGATCTTACTCTCAGGTTGGATAATAATACCAGAAGCGTACCTTGCAAGTCTTGTAAAATTTGCTTCATAGGTACTAACCGATTCATCATCCCTTTGCTTCAGTTCAAGGAACTCTTTCTCCATCTTTGTTCGGAGAATACGAGGGAAGTACTTATTGAAAAATAAGTTCTTGAACTCGTCCCATTCCATAGACTCAATTTCATCCCTTTGCCTCGTATTCTTAACAAGATTCCACCATTGATCCGCATCTCCTTCCAAACAATACACTGCTAGGATGACTTTATCATGCTCAGAACATTGAAGAACTGAAAATATCTTTTCAGTAGTACTAATCCATTGTTCAGCAACTAATGGATCAGTAGACCCGCTGAAAGATGGTGGACGCTGCCTCATGAAGGATTCAACAGAATGTTGCTCCCTTCTTTGTTCGTTTGGAAATCCTGCATGATTCATAGCTTGAGAAAGTTGTGTGAGCATGGCTACAAGATTTTTCATTCCAGCTCCCATATCGTTTGGTTGCTCAGGGGGACAATCATTGCATTGCCCATCACATTCCGCATTAACACGGTTCCTTCGGGTTCCAGCCATTGACTAAAACCAAGAAGAATAGTGTGAGCAACACTAATTATAATAGGAAACCACATAATTCAAGAATAAAATTTTCATGCTTAAGGTCTTATCCTAGGTTATTCAAGGCCATTTCTAAAACACTAAGATTGTGTTCTATGCTTAGACTTATCCTTAGGGTTCTTACTAAGGCTTTCACATCCTAGTTTCCAAAGGTTGACTATACCTTTCCTCTGATACCAACTATAATGACCCACACTTTACATACATTGTTAATACTTCAAAATTGAATCACACTTATTACAACATATGACAAAACCACAAAGGACCGTATAGGTATAGTGTCTTTAGAAACTGGGAAACATAAACAACTGGTTCATAAATCTTCTACAGTGTCTCCCATTTATTTCATCATATCTAGGGTCCCTTTTAGCATATTCTACTTAATATCCATCTTCCTGACCTGGGGAAAAGAAAACATAAAAGGGTGAGCTCAAATGCTCAGCAAGGGAAAATAAAGGAAATAAAAATCATATCATATCTTTTTGAAAATCAAAACCTGCAAAAGAGATCATAATATCTTAACATGGAATAAATCATAGAAGTGAAAATGAGATCCCCAAAATCATAACATAAAACTTGAAACTTTGTGGCATGCACACATAATCATGGAAAATCATTTCTTGTTAGTCATGACTCATTGCCAAGACTATCTTAGTGGACAAAGTCCCTTTCTGAACCGAGTTCACTCCTCGTTTCAGTCCTGTATCACTGAACCGAAATAACCTTCCGTTCCAGCCATGTCTATCTCATGAGATATAAAATCATTACCAAATGCATTGGAGGGAGATATAGGTCCCACCCATCTTATAATGAATCCTTTCTTATGTGTGCCACATAATCATAAAATATACATCATCGCATAACACATATAACAAAAATGGGATTCTTGAAACATCATGACATCATAAATCAATTCATATATGATAAAGGAATTCATAAACATAATTCCATCACAACATAGTCAAACCAATGTAAAAATATGGATAGAAACAGAACCCTTTATTATCTTAGATGGAAAATAATTTTGATAAAACACTTGAATTGAATTCTTGAGGAAAATATCCTTTCTTCTTCAAAAACATTTTTCCTTTCATAACATGTCATACAACTTTAAAATAAAAGAAGTTGATTAAAAATAAACTTGAAAACTTGTAAAGGAAGCTTCTTTGAAGTAATGTTTTAAAAATCCATTCATGCCGTATAAGTTAAAAAAAAACATTCTTCGTACTTTTTTCGGAAAAGTCAAAAAGTACCTCGTACAGAAAAACGACAAAAGATTCCTTTCATATTCTTTACTAAAAACTCACCTAAGGGTAAAATTGGATTTAAACTATTTCAAGTGGATGGAAACAATATTACATATTGAGGGAACATGGATGTGGATGATAAAATATACCCCAGTAAATACTTACGAATAAACAATCTCGGATAAAAATGAGATTGTGATATTTCCCTTACCTTAGGTCCGATTTGCTTTTTTCGTGTCCGAAGCTCCTGTATAATGGTTTAAATAATGTTATTGACTTATTCCAGAATCATACATATTGATATGAGATCATATATGGTCATATTATTAGCTTCTTGTTAGTAATATTTCATTGTTACTTGTTACTCGGGTCTTTATAACTTTTTGTTCTTATGCGTGTTTTGTCGAATAAATTCTTATTCTTATCTTTAGGTTATAGATAATTCATTTCCATAATGGTATTAGTGTAGTATATACCATATTCATTCATTCAATTCATTTATACAATCATTATGAAATGAAGATCATGTAGAACGAGTCGCATCACATCGTGGAGACGGTATTCCGTACGTACGCACGAGTGATGATATCGTTCCTATGATCGTGGAATTGTATTGGAGTATATATATATATTATTTCAGTATCAATATTACATAATAATAATCATATATAGTTACTCATTACACCATTATACCCATCCTTGTAAGGTGATGGTGGAAAATAGATTACACCACGGCGTGGAGACGGTATTCCGTACGTACGCACGCGCGGTGATTTCATTTTTCCGTAGGATGGATAGAAGGTGAATTAGGGTTGTTTCATATTTATAATAACATATCAGTATGTAAGTAATACTGATGTTATTACTTTATCATGAAACAACTAAAGAAGAAGAAGTTGAAGAAGAAAGAAATTGAAAAGATCGGTAATGGATATTACCTCTTCTTTGGAACGCCTTTTTGAATCCTCCACTTAAGGAACTAAGATTGGTCTTTGGAGAAGACCAGGACCTCTAGGATTATTCTAGGGAAGTGGAGAAGGGAAAATGGCAGGGGTTGGCCGAGCTTGAGTGCTCAAATTGGTGTGAGGAGGAGGGGGAGGAGGTGCCCTTTTATAAGGGAGGAGAGGGGCACCTTAGGAATATCTCAAAATATTATTTTATATTAAAGTCAAAATCGGTTTATAATGGTTCCAAAGGGTCTTATTTCGAAGCCAAAGTGGGGATGGGTCGAAATCCTATCAACCAATAGAATTTAGACAAGTTTAGGGTATTATTTTAACCTTATCAATTAGATTTAACTCTAAGTTAAATAATTTAACTTTTACCATGACTTTTTGTTTTCTTTCACTATATGGTTAATACACTTACTATAACATGCCAAACGAACCCCAAATTGTTTATTATTAAAATATATATCCTTATCTAAGTCATTTGGCCGAACCTTAGATTTTTAGGAATAAAATAACAATTAATAATATAATATTTGATTTAAAAACTATTTTGTGTCAATTTTGACACTATTTGATATATGATTTTTGTCAAAGTCATAACAGAATTATATGTTCGAACCAAGTTGATTAAATCAATACTAATATATCATAGTAACCTAGAAAATTAGTGGAATTCATAAAAAGTCTCAAATTACATTTATTTTGGTATTTATATTATCAATATTTCATTAATAAGATAATTACTGCATCATCTTTGTGTCATAAATAAATTATATTATTTGATGTCTAAAAATTACAAATAAAATACCATCATGTAGGAAATCTTTTTATCTTTCTAATGAATATTTACAATCGAATTTATCTTATGTATAACCCTATATTAAAAATGATTTACTTATTAAACTTTGATTTTTACTATTTTAACCCTTCTTTAAATAAATTAATAATAAATGTCCTAATCTAATCCAAGTGGGCCTAAATGGTAATATTTTATTCCTAAGTTTGTTTTTGGTCGAATTACACTTTTCCAATAGAATTAGGACATGTGTTAGGGTAATATTAATATCATATTTACCCTTAGTTACCCTATTTACTATTAACCGCGGTAAAAATAGTAAAAAGTTACTATTCACCAAAAAATTATTTTCATCTCATTGAACCACATTTTAGTCCTTGATATTAACCGTGTCTCTCGGATTTTTGAAATTCCATTCACAGAAGCGGTAAAATTAAGTTTTATGCAAAATTCAGTTTTTAACCTACCACTTAGTGGTTTCACTATTCATCAAAAATTGAAAGTTTTCAGAAAAATACCAAAATTTCACCCTAGGCTAATTTCGATATTCTGAGTCCAAAAATGAAGTCCATTTTGAAAAATAAAATTTATAAAATTTCAAAAAGTGGTTATTACTATAACGGCTAGTTTTAATAGCATATTGTTGTTTAGTGAAACTCGGTATTGCGTACGACGCAAGCTATCGAGGAAGGTCGCGATTGCGTGTAAAGCAAGCCAAGAAAGTGTTGTGTAGAAAAAGATTCCTTTGATGATTTATATAACATAAAAGTCTCGGGTGTTACATAAGTAAAGGTTACTATGCTTCATGAATCACATTTCATCACAATTCTTCCCTTTACAGGGCACCCTTTATTTGCGAAGCACAGGTCCACGGATGCCTTTCCACTTCGCAAAGCCCCTTCCATATGCACCTCTTCCCTACGCCTAGTCTAGGAAACTTCACTTTGCGAAACATAACCCTTCGTGAAGCCCCTCTATGACTTGGAGCACCAGAGCTTCATGACGCATCTACCTATAAACCCCTTTTCATCGTAACTACTTTTCCTGTGCGACCCTCCAGGTTTCCATGAAGTAATTTCAAGATCCCTTGGGCGAGACTTCCTATTTCATTGCTTCACCTCATGCATTTTCACACAGGCATGCTAACTACTTTTGATTTCTCATATAGCCATGAAAATGTCGACACCTCAATGGATCAATCCATAACACCCCCTCACCATGGCATTACTGATGCCTTCCCTTCCTCAAGGGCAGGCGGGAATCAGTAATGTAAGTCCGAGGGGTGCGGAGTGAACCCACCTCGTCTGAGATGAAGGGCGTTAAAATTCCAAGCACCATAGTCCTTAGCACATAATGTTAAATTATGACCCCACCCCATGCATAAAATCAGTGGTGCCCCATATTGGACATTCTTTATGCCCACTGGTCTCCAAGGGAGTGAAATCATTCTTCACAGGGAATGAGATCCTATTTATCGGAGTGGAGTCTATCTGCGGGGAAAGGGAAACCACCATGGTGTAATCCCCTAGCCTTTATTGGGGTGGCAGTATACATGATCCTCCTATATTCTTTCTAACCACGGACAAGGGGGATGGATGGGCACTAGATCCCTCCTTTATTTGGTGCCAAATCCCTCTCCCTTTGGGCTTTGTTGGCACCAGGCTTCCACCCTGGAGTAAGTCCTAGTATCCATCTCTCTAGGATGTGGACCACACGTTAGCCCCTGTTTCAATTTGAGCCACTAACTATGTGTTATCCCTATTCCTCTTCCAATGGACAAAACTTTCACGATGTGATATTCAGGTCATTGATGCCTCTTGTTTCTCACATAGAGCATGACTCACGTGGTCTTAGATTAAGCATCGACCATGAAATCCTCTCTGGGATGCCTAGAGTGTAAGCCCAAAACACCATCCAAACTATGAGGACTGTGATCCTTTCCAAGGAAAGGTATGTAGGAAGCCTCCCTTAGGTTCAAGACCAACAACCATTGGTCCTGACACCCTTCACTTCGGTGAAACAAACTAGGCCAAACTACGTGGTCTTTGATCCTTTCCAAGGAAAGATACGTAGGAAGCCTCCCTGAGGTTAAATCCCAACAACCATTGGTCCCGAACTCCTTCACATCGGTTCCCACCATCCTAAACTATGTGGACTTTGATCCTTGCCATGACAAGGTACGTACGAATCCTCCCTGAGGTTCAAGACCACCTACTACGTATCCTAGTGTGTAAACCCCAAACTCCATCTGAACTATGCAGACATTAATTATTTCCAAGGAAAGGTACATAGGAAGCCTCCCCGAGGTTCAAGCGCACCTACTAGGTAGCCTAGAGCATGAGCCACAAACTCCATCTGAACTACATGGACATTGATCCATGTCAAGGCAAGGTACATAGGAATCCTCCCTGAGGTTCAAGACCACCTACTGGGAATCCTAGAGTGTAAGCCGCAAACACCACCACGAAAAACATGGAATGTGATCCTTGACAATTTAAGGTATGTAGGAAGCCTCCCTGAGGTTCAATCCCAACAACCATTGGTCCCGACCCCCTTCACGTCAGTGCACCAAACCATTCCGAACTACGTGGACTTTGATCCTTTCCATGGAAAGGTACGCAGAAGACCTCTCTGATGTTCAAGCACAACAACCCTTGGTCCTGACTACATCACGTCAATCAAACCTCATACTTATAGAATCCCAATCCTTTTATATATAAAATTACCTGATTTTAATCATAATTATAAATTAGAGTACAAGCCAAAGATCATTAATTATTGATCCTTGGAATACATGGTACAGAAACATAAAACAAGGCGCTAAAAACATTCCTTTATTTAATCATCATAAAGAGATCCTAACTTCCTTTGAGCCCTTACATCTACATAGGGTACCCTAGGGAACACATGAACTAAGGGATGAGCTAAAAATTACAATAAGAGAATGAACATAAGGATACATCTCAAGCACATGAGATAGGAGGCATGACCTAATGATAGAAAAGAATGGAACATATGAAATCATATCATATATGAATGGGATCATATAAACATGGAATCATATAAATGTGGTAGAATCATAATATATTTCTTTATTATGGTTCAAGGCTAACTGCAAATTCCGTTTCCTATTTTAGTATGTGTCAAGGATAACTGCCAATCCCGTTTCACATTGCATCTCATGAGACTTAACATTAACCAATGCATTGGAGTTCTATCTCAGCACACCCATTTCAACATTTTCATGAATATTCCTTCCACATAAATAATCTTTCCACACCAATAATCATTCATAATCAACCATACATAAATATAAGGGTACCCATGGAAAGAATTAGGTACCACAACCATGACATAAATCATAAACAAGAGGTGTATCATTAAAGTGTCCATGAATTAAAGGAATTATACATGGAAATTAATTAGGCATATATCATGGTACTTGATTTCAAAAATAAGATACAACTTGAAAGAAATGTATTTGGGAAATTTTAGCATTAAAATATTTTGTGCGATTTTAAGGAAAATACTATAGAGCTTTTAAAATAGAAAAGGGGACAATCTTTTATATAAAACCAGATGTGAACCTAGAATGTTTTAATAATAAAAATAATGATTTTATAAAAACAATTTTGACTTAAAATAGAAGATAGAGTGCACTTGAAATTAGGTAATAATTTGAGATGTTCCCTTAAAACAAGATTGCTCATCAGTGGGTATCGAGGTGGGAATCACTAAAAAACATGTATATACCCAAAAGAGAATGAGGGATGGATCTTGGAACATGAGTTTGGAGAATATAAAAATTATTCTAATGTTTAACATAAAAATAAAGGGAAAATTCATTTGGGTAAAAATAATGATAGAGAAACCAAAAAGAGTAAAGGAGGTTCAGGTAGAATTCATTACGTATTATTGGCATGGTATCGGGTGTACCTAAAAAGGATTTGTTGAGAGAGAGTGGGGTTTCTAATAACTTATAAATTATGAGGGATGTAAGGGGAAGGTCTGAAATAATACACCATCATTACAGATCACACATAAAATTTTGTAACATAGAGGAAAATATTGAAATAAAAGTTAAATGGGGAGGATACCTTACCTTAAATCCATTGGTGTTCTCCACTTGTTATTAAAGAACAAAATAAAAAAATTTGGATTATTAATTAATAATTACAGAATCCATTATATATGCAATTGGTTTAGTATTATCATTTTATGTTCATTCATAATAGTTTTGATTGGTTATGAGTTTCAATTTCATTGTTTGGTCTCGTTTGTTTACATGATTTTAATGACTGATACACTTATATTTTTGTTTGGATAAACATGTAAGATGAAAGTGGTTGTCTAGAATTAAAGTTAAATTATATAATTGAACATTTAGGATATTAAATTTTTTTAAATTTAATTTTATTACTTAGAGTGAAGTCGAACTATTATATAGACCAAAGTGACCACCGTTTTTGTTAATTAGTGGGTTTGATTACAAAGAACATGTTTTGATTTATAAATTAATACCATTTTTAATAAATTATTACAGAATAAAAATAAAATATATTACATATATATAATTTTGTTCAGCCATAACAAAATGGTTTCATGTCTATATTTAAATATTATAATAGAAATTGATAAACCGTTGTCCTTGAATGTGCTAAATTATCACATCTCAAACGGTGATTTCATTCTATTAAAATGTAAGGTGGGTAAAAGAGATAAGATAAAAAAATATCTTATTAGAATAAAAACATTCAATTAAATGTATGTTACTGGATTTATCATACTATTTGTGTGAAGGGAGGTGATGAATGAAACAAAAAATAAAATAACATAAAAGAAAAGAAGGAATTGGAAATAGGAATTTACCACTTGAAACATCATCCTTTGAGAACCTATTAAGGGGATAAGTTTTAGTATATTGAAGAGTCTAGGGGTTTTAGACATGGGGTAGGATATTGGGGAGAGATTTGGGAAAGATATTTTCAAGTCAGAAGGCTTGAGAGGAGTGAAGAGAAGGTGTAAGAATGGGTGGTATTTATAGTGGACAGGAGGATGGTTTTCATGTTTTTCTTAATCATTAGTTTATAATTTCTTCACAAGACAAGAAATAGTAAGCATTCCATGACCAGTAAAAGTAAAAAATGTATGTTACTTGGAACCAATTGGGCTTATGTCAGCAAATCATCATTAATGACTCAACTAATCCATTATTTATCATTTATTGTAAATTATCAGATTTTTCCATTTGTAAAAAAATTCAGTATTTCAGAAAAATACCAACAATTCACCACAATAATTTTTGACCTGTATAATCTAAAAAAGAATTCCATTTTTCAAAAATAATTTTCTAAATATGATAAATTTAATATTTAATTAAAATCATAGTTTATTATTAAAACATAGTTTTAAAACATTCGTTTAATTATTCCAAAATACAGGTATATCATAATTTCACTTGAATACTATTTTAATACTATCATAGGTAAAGTTAATATTTATTAGGGTATATCACTATTAATAATGGTATGTTACTATTCATAAGGGTAGGTTACTATTCACCAAAAATTATATTTTTCTTCTCGAACTCCAAATAACTTATTGGTCACAATCGTGTATGTCAGATTTTCAAAATTCCAAACACAAAAGTGAAAACCAATGTTTAAAGGTCACTTAGCACTTAGTATTTCATTAAGTTGTGTTTTCATGGATTTTGTGACATACTTATGAGAAGGCAATTTCCATTGAAAAACATTGGGTCATTACATTATTCCCCCTTATGAAATTTAACCTTCGAAATTTTGTTTTACATTCTAAGCCGTAAATAGCTGACTGCACTTCTCTTTCATTGCCTCCTCTGGTTCCCAAATAGCTTCTTCAAACTTATGGTTCCTCCAAAACAATTTGACAAGGTGGGTTGTCTTGTTGAATAGAACTTTATCTTTTTCGGTCCAAAATCTTCACTGGCTGCACCTCATAATTGAGATCATCTTCCGGATGCACCACCTCTAAGTTCAGTACATGTGAGGGATCAGGTATGTACTTTTTCAGGAGTGGTACATGAAAAAGATCATGAACTTGTGCCATATTCGGTGGAAGTGCAAGCCGATTGGCCATGGATCTTATGCGTTCAAGGATCTAAAAGGGGCTAATGTACCTTGGGCTTAGCTTCCCTTTATTTCCAAATCGTATGACTCTCTTCCATGGTTATATTCAAAGGAATAATTTATCTCCAACATCGAACTCCATGTCCCTTCGATGGTTGTCAGTGTATATATTTTTCCGAATATGACCAACTTTGATATTTTTATGGATGACTTGAACCTTCTCCGACATCTCTTGCACAAGGTAGGGTCCATGTAACTTTATTTCACCAACTTCATCCTAACAGGTTGGATTTCTACATCGCTTTTACATACAGATCTTCATACGGAGCCATCTGAATACTCAAGTGGAAGAGATTTTTGTATGAGAACTCAACCAATGGGAGATGTTGATCCCATCCACCATTGAATTCTAGAGAACAGACTATTATAATATCTTCAAGCGTCTAAATAATCCTTTCAGATTGGACATGAGTTTGGGGATGATAAGTCATGATGAAATGAAATTTAGTACTCAAAGCATATTGAAGACTCCTCTAGATTTTAGATGTGAACCATGGATCCTGATCAAAGACAATTGAGATTGAAAAACCATGAAGTCTCACCACATCCTTCACATATATTTTTTTTCAAGTTTTTCAAGCGAGAGGTATTTCCAAATAGCGATAAAATGGTATGTCTTGGTGAGTTGGTTAATCAAAACCCATATCGCATTATTTCCCCTTGACTTATTCGGGAGACCCGTGACAAAGTCCACAGTTACATTATCCCATTTACACATGGGTACCAGAAATGGTTACATCATCCCTTTGTACTTTGGTCGCTCTGGTTTAAATTGCTAACATACCACACTCCTTGATATATATTCTGAAATCTCCTTCTTCATGTTATCCCACTAGAAGTGTTCTCAGAGATCACGGTACATCATGGTACTCCCATGAGGGATAGATAATGTTGAGCTATGTGAATTTTTTAATAGCTCTGTATTTATCCCGAGTGATGAAGGCACACAAAGCTGCATTCTATACCAAACCAAAACATCATAGTTGATATGGAAATATTGAAGCTTCCCTTCGTTTACTGTATTCACCCTCTTTTAGAACTCCACTTCTTCCCTTTGTGCTTCATTAAGCTTCTCTATAATGGATGGTTGCACAATCATTTGGGTAAGGTAGGATGTATCCCCTTCCCTTATGATTTCTAAATCCGTACTTTTCAAATCCAAGAAGATATGGTCTTTCTCAATCCGTAACATCGATATAGTAGCAAGTTCTTTTTTACTTAGAGCATCACTTACCTTGATTGCCTTTCTAGGATGATAGTGAATAGAGAAATTATAAAACTTGATTTTCTCTAACCATATCCTTTGACACATGTTTAGCTCATTTTGAATGAATATATAATTTATTCTCTTGTGGTTGGTTTATATGTCACACTTTACACCATAAAGGCAGTGTCAGCAGATCATCAAGGAAAAAATCACAGCTGCCAGATCTAGATCATGTGTCGGGTAGTTCTTGTCATGGATCATCAACCATCGTGAGGCATATCCTATCACATTATCATTTTTAATGAGTACACAACCCAATCATTTCTTTGAAGAATAACTTAATATCACAAAAAATTCTCCACTTTTTGTTAATGTGAGTACAGGTGTAGTGATCAGCCTTCTCTTTAGCTCCTTGAGGCTTACCTCACATTCTTCTATCCAGACAAAAATTACCCCCTTCTATGTCAGCTTGGTCATTGGGTTTGAAAATCATGAAAAGTTCTTAAAAAATTATCGATAATACCCAGCTAGACCCAAAAAGCTACAGATCTCTGTTACGGAAGATGGCCTGGGCCACTCTTCAATTACCTTCATCTTGGAAGGGTCCACAAATATCCCTTTTCTGGTGATAACATGCCCCAAGGATGATACTTCACCCATCTAGAACTCAGAGTTACTATAATTTGAATACAAATTCTCCCTTCACATAGTATTTAACACGGTTTTCAAATTCTCCTCATGTTCCACCTTGCTCTTGGAGTATATCAAAATATCATCAATAAATACTACTACAAATTTGTCAAGGTAATCTTTAATGACTCTATTAATTAAATTCAGGAATATTAAAGGAGCATTAGTGAGTCCGAAGGGAATCACTATGAACTCATATTATCCTTACCTAGTTTGAAAGGAAGTCTTGGGAATATCTTCCTTCCTCACCTTTAATTGATGATATCCTGACCGAAGGTCCACCTTAGAGAAATAACTATCCTTGTGAAGCTGATCGAACAAGTCATCTATCTGTGGTAGGGGATACTTGTTCTTTATGTTGTTTTTATTGATCTCATGATAATCCATGCAGAGACACATTGACCGATCCTTCTTCTTGATGAAGTGGTCTGTCACATCCCATGGTGAGGCACTCAGGCATATAAAACCCTTCTCCATATTATACAATAACTTCCTTTTCAGTTCGTCCATCTCTACGATGGCCATTCTGTAAGGTGTCTTTGATATGGGAAAAGATCCATGAATACATTCAATTGAGAAATCAACCACTTAATCATGAGGATGACTAGGAAACTATTCAGGGAATACATCAGTGTAATCCCTCGTGATGGGAATGTCTTCAAGAATGATTATCTATTTTATCTCAATCATTTGATCTAGAAATGCTTGCTCATAAGGAAACAATATCCACACTTGAGACAAAGATTCTAAAGGAGACTCATTTTCATCTATAAATTTATATGGAATCAGAGGATGCTTCGATATGTGAAAAGTAATGTCCCTTTTCGAATAGTTGACATTGGCCTTGTACAAAGATAGCCAATCCATGCCCATGATAGCATCGAACTCCACTAAAGGTAGTTTGATGAGAGTTTTGGGGATGTTCAGTCAAAAAATATTAACCAGGGAGGAGTTATAAACCTTGGATGAAATTATTTCCCCATTCACGGTTCTCACAGATAACATTTCCTCCAAATTTTGAGGTGGTGTTTGAATAGTTCTACTAAACTTTGAGGATATAAATGAATGTATATATCTAGAATCAAATAGTACGTTCACTATAATTGATTAAATAACTAGCATACCTATCACAACATCATTTAACTACTCCACCTCAGCAGTAGTGATGGCATAATCCTTTCCTTGTTTCCTTGAGGGTTGTTATTGATTGCCTCTGACAACCCTCAACTTAGGGAAATTGTTCGCATAATGCCCATTCTCCTTACAGTTGTAACACTGCACTGATGGCCGAGTATTGATCTGAACCTTCATTTTTTGTTCAACATTAGAAGGATGTTTCATATCCCTTCACCAGTTCTTTCCTAGATGACCAATCATTCCCCATTTTATGCAATTCTTGGTTCCCTTCAGATAGTTTCCAAGATGATTCTTCACACAAAATTTTCAAGGGGAAAATTCAGGCTTCATTCCATCATGGGATTTGTTTGATGAACCACCCATGTGGTCCTCCATTTTCCTTTTCTTTTCCCTGGGCCCAGGAGATCACTAAGAGTCTCTAATATCCATTTCAACCTTGAGGACACAATGAAAAATATCCTCATAAATGTCGAAGTCTTGAATCGCCAATGATTTTCGTAACTTGGCTTCAGTCTTCCAAAGAAGTGATCCACCATGCATTTGGTGTTCATGAAAAAGGTATAAGTGGACCTATCAAGCCTTGTTAATTTTTCATTATATGACCTGATGGACTCAGCTTCAATCTACTTTAGTCTAAGGAACTCTCTTTCTATCTTGATATGAAGGGTTCGAGGAAAATATTTTTTGAAAAAAATCCTCTTGAATTTCTCCCACTCCATGGAATCAATTTCCTCTTCAAACTTTGTATTCTTGATCAGTGTACAACACTAATAAACTTCTCTATCAAAATGATAAACTACTAGTACAACCTTCTCTTCTTCCGAGCACTAGAGGATGAAAAATTTCATTTCAATGGAGTTAATCCATTGTTCAGTGAGGAGCGGATCGGAAGATCCGCTAAACATGGGAATACATTTCCGCATGAATGATTATATAGTAACTTGCTATTTCCTTGGAAGAGGAGGTTATTACACATGATTCTAGTTATTATTCATAACTCGATCTAGCTGAGAAAGTACTATCCTGATTTTTTGAGCGCCCTATCCCATAATATCAGGAATATCATTATGGAAATCTTCACATTGCCTATCACATTGGTTTTTGGAGCATGTTCTTCTATTTCCCACCATTAAGTAAGAAAAAGAACGTATAATTAGAGGTCTTGAATACTTAGTCATTGAGCATAAAAAGGGAAATTTGAACATAATAGGATGAACATATAAATAAGAAGTATATCCTAACTTGTGATTCAATAGGTTTAAATCTAGGTTATCTTCAATCTATTTAATGACTGATATTCTTATGGGTTTTTTTGTCCCTTAATAATGGTTTGTACTAAGCTTTTGAATATACCAAATCATATACCTAGGGAGGGCCATAACCAAGAGTGCAACAAGTCCTGCTGCCATGTACCAGGATACCCCAGGTCAAGCCTTAAACTCCTTATCGGAGTTTTCAATCCTAGGTACAACTGTGCTAGAGCTGCCTCTACCTGCTCGTGTCCAGACATGAATGTATTTTCTTGATAAACCACTTACTATATACTTACCAAAATTTTGGGATTTTTTATTATACTTTGTCTCATCCTTAAGGTTCTCACTAAGGTTATCTATTCCTAATTTCCAAAAATAACTAAACCTCCCTCTGATACCAACTATAGTGACCCAAACCTTTTATATATAACATTACACGATTTTAATAATAATTATACATCAGAGTACAATCGAAGGATTGTTAAGTGTAGTGTCTTGAAATACTAGGTACATAAAACATAAAAAATGGGGCTAAAAATCATTTCTTTATTTATTTTCCATAAAGATCTCCTAAATTATTTTGAGCCCTTACATCTCCATAGGGTTCCCTGGGGAACACATGAACAAAAGAATGAGCTAAAAAGTCCAATAAGGGAATGAACATAAGGATAAATCTTTAGAACATGAGTTAGGAGGAATGACATAAGGATAAACATCATGGAACATATGAATGATATCATATAATCTTGGGATCATATAAACATGGAATCATATAAATGTGGAAGAATCATAGAACATTTCTTTAGTATGGGTCATGGGTAACTGCCAATCTTGTTTCCCATTTTAGTACGTGTCAAGGATAACAACCAATCCCATTTCACATCGCTTCTAATGAGACATAACTTTAACCAATGAATTGGAGCACTATCTAGGCACACCCATCTCAAAATTTTCATTAATATCTTTTCCATATAAATAATCTTTCCCCAACAACAATCATACATAATCAACCATACATAAACATAAGGGTAACCAAAGAAAGAATTAGGTGCCATGACCATGACATAAATCATAGAGAATAGGTGTGTCATGAAAGATTCCATGAATTATTGGAATTATACAATGACATTTAGTTGGAATATATCATGGTACGTGGTTTCAAAAAGGAGTGACAACTTGAATGAAATGTATTTTGGAAATTTTATCATTAAAACATTTTGTGCGATTTTAATGAAAATACTATAGATAATTTAAAATAGAAAAGGGAAAAATATATTATATAAAAATAGAAATGAACCAAGAAGGTTTTAATAATAAAAATAATGATTTTATAAAGACAGTGGTGAATTAAAATATAAGATAATGTGCACTTGAAATCAGGTAAGAATTCGAGAAGATCCCTTAAAACATGATTACTTATCGGCGGTATCAAAGAGGGAATCACTAAAAAACATGTATATCCCAAAACAAGAATGAGTGATGGATTTTGAAACATGAGTTTGGTATATATAAATAGTAAGTAGAAGTTGTACATAAAATTAAATGAAAATATCATTTGGGTTAAAAAAAGATAGAGATACCTAATGAAGTAAAGGAAGTTCAGGTATAATTCATTACGGATTATTGGTATGGTATCGAGTGTACCGAAAAATGATTTGTTTAGAGAGAATGGGGTTTATAATAACTTATAAATCATTATACAAGTATGGGGAAGTTGTAAAATATTAACCCATCATTAGATATCACACATAAAATGAAATAAAATAGTGGACAATCTTGAAATAAAAGTGAAATGGGGAGGATCCATTACCTTAAATTCGTTGATGTTCTCCACTTGTTATTAATGAACTGAAAAAATTAGTTTTATTAATTAATAATTATATAACCCCTTATATATTTAATTGGTTTAGTATAATAATTTTATGTTCATTCATAACTGTTTTGATTGGTTATGAGGTTCAATTTCAGTGTTCGGGTTTGTTTGTTTAATTGATTTTAATGACTGGTTCACTTATATTTATGTTTGGATAAACATGTAAGATGAAATTGGTTGTCCAAAATGGAAGTAATATTATTTTTGTGAACATCCAGGAGATTAAATGGTTTTAAATTTAATTTGGTTACTTAGAGTGAAGTCGAACTATTATATAAAACCTAAGTGACCACTATTTCTGTTAATTGGTGGGATTGATTACAATGAACATGTTTTGATTTATAACTTAATAAAATTTGCACAAAAATATTACTGAATAAAAATAAGATATATTACATATATATAATCAAGTTCAACCATAACAAAAATGGTTTCATGAACTGATTTATAGATGATAATAGAAATTGATAAACTGTTGTCCTTGAATGTGCTAAATTAGCACATCTCAAACAGTGCTTTCATTCCTTTAAAATAAAAGGTGGGGAAAATACAGAAGATAATGAAATATACCTTTAGCATAAAAAATTACAGTACATGTATTTTTCTAGAGTTATCATAATATTTGGGTGAAGGGTGGTGAGGAAAGAAACAAAAAGAAAAGAACATAAAAGAAAAGAAGGAATTGGAAAAGAGAATTTACCTCTTGAAACTTCCCCCTTTGAGAACCTCTTAAGGGGAGAGGTTTTGGTATTTTGAAGAGTCTAGGGGATTTTGTACGTGAGGGTGGAGCTTGGAAAGATATCTGGGCAGAATATTGGTAAGGCACACGGCTTGAGAGGAGTAAAGATAAGAGGTAATAATTGGTGGTATTTATAGTGGAGGGGAGGAGGGTTTTCATAATTTTTTTAATCATTAGTCTATTATTTCATCACAAGACAAGGAATAGTAAGTATTACATGAACAAGAATAGTAAAAAATTCATGTGACTTCGAACCAACTTGGATTACATCATCAGATCATCATAAATGACTCAATTAATCCATTATTTAGTATTTATTGTGAATTATTTGATTTTACTATTCATAAAAAATTCCAGTGTTTCAGAAAAATCCCAAAAATTCACCCAACCATTTTTCGATATGTAGAATCCAAAAAAATTCCATTTTTAAAAAATAATTTTCTAAATATGATTTATTTAATATTTAATTAAAATAGTAATTTATTATTAAAACCGAGTTTTAAAGAATTTGTTTACTTATTCCAAAATACTGGTACATAATAATTTCACTTGAATATTATTTTAATACTATAATTGGTATGGTTACAATTCATTATGGTATAACACTATTCATAAGGGTATGTTACTATTCATAAGAGTAGGTTACTATTCACCAAAAAATAAATTTTTCTTATCAGACTCCAAATAACTTACTCATCACAACCTTGTATGTCAGATTTTCGAAATTCTAGTAACAGAAGTGAAAAACCTATGTTTAAAGGTCCCTTAAAACATAGTTGTTTGTTATTTTGTGTTTTCATTGGATTTTATGACATACTTATAAGAAAGGAATTTCCATTGAAAAACATTGGGTCGTTACAGTCCTACATGGTATTAAACTGTACTTCCCTTCTGTACTGCATGACACTAAACTGCCCCCTATCAAGTGGTAAACTATCTTGCCTCCATCCAACGGTATGTCGTTGTGAACCCCATTAAGCGGTAATCCATTGTCAACCCAAACCCAGCTGTATGTTGCTGTCATCCCTTCTTTTGGGACACATATCTCTGGTCCGTTCCAGTGTAATTAGACCAACCTCGGGCAGTTAACCGTGAATAAGCCTCAATATATCATCGGGTCGCTTTCCTCTGTGAACACCCCAATCCTATACCACATTTAGAACTAAGTAGAGGTTGATTACCTAGCACGAGGATACATAAGAGGTCCGTTTGAGGCTCAAGAAAAACATCATCATCGCCCTTGAGGTGACTCCATCTTTATCCCCATCCACTTAACATAACCATCCATTATTCATATTGATTCTTACCCAGGCCACCACATCCCGGTGGGATCATGCCACCCCACTTCTCATTCCCTTTAGCAATAATCAGGTAACTAACCACACATTAGCCCCAATATCAGTGTGTCCTCCATGGGTGATTCCCATCTAATGCACTCCAGTCAGTGTTCTGATCAGTCCGATCCATCTCCACTAGGTGTTAATCTCACGACATACCCTATGTTAAACATGTTAAGCTAAGGAAAACCTTAGAGACATTCCTATGACATAATTCCCTGCATTCGATGTGGGATGCCTTAGGCTTCTCCACCCTTGAGAAGCCCTATAATAATGGAAAGAAATCCAGAGGTGCTAGTGTTCCGAAATCTAGACACACTAGTGATGTCCAATGTGACTACTCCCCCTACCTAAGGTTGTTTCTCGGACCGAACCCCTTAAGAAGTCTGGATAGGAGTGTAAAAAATTGGGATTCATGAAGATATGTCCTTGGGAAGAGTTTCACAAACAATGCCTTAGTCATTAAATTAGACTCAGACTAGGAAATGAGTTCCAAGGATGAATCCACATAAGAAAGAACCGACATCCCATCATTTAGTTTCGATCAAGGAGAAAATGTCTCGAAATATGGAACAGATGCTGCCCGCCTTTGGAAAGCGAGAATGTGGGGCAACATCCAGCGTGTCCTTATCCTCCTCAAGTAGATGGATGTACACACCCTAGTGAAATCATTGGAAATAGAAATGGTGAACCCGAAATAAAATTTATTCTCCTCAATGTGTATATTTGTAGCGTTTGAGACATCAGTGGATTATCATGTCACTGGATCATGTTACCCAGCGTCGGGTCTCGCCAAGTAAATAAAAGGCCCATCGTGAAACTCACTAGATGTCGGGGCAGTTAAAATGTTAGGAATATCGGTCTATGACATTGTCAGTGTTGATCTATCTTACCAACCATGGAAGATGGAATTTCTCTAGGGCATTAGACATTGATTTCATTGTTTCAGCATTAATGACTTAATCTCCCTGCTTTCTAGGAACCAAGCTGCTACACTAGAAATCCGATTGCCACCCGCCCACCGACACAGGGGTAGGGGCAATGCCAATGTGGCAATCCCACATGGCTCTACCGCTTATGTGACATATTCCACACCCACAGTAGTTAGGTTCCCACACCCCATCTCCACTTTTGAATTCATACAACAAAGGGTGATAATTGACCTCATAGACTGATACAAATAGGAAGAGATTATCCGGACTCGAGATATGGCCCACCAACATTTAGAGGTGTCTTCACCTTGTCGCCACCACCGCCCCCAAGGGCCGCATAGGGAGCCCATAATCCTCACTCCAACATACAACTAGTTCCGAAGCCTCCCCTGGAATGCCTTGATGATTCCTTCCCCTACGCCGATGAGGTAGGGGATGTCTAGGCCAACCCAGTCTAGATCCCATTTTAGGGCCTCCCAAAGAGGGCTCCCACTAGGCCACTCCAGCACTGCCACACGTTGTCACGATTCAAGGAGTAGGTAATCCATGTGCCTTCACTGCTTCCCTAGTCCGGTTGACCTGACACTAGCGTTGGGCCCATGGTTATGAGGATGCCCACCAAGGGGCGTCAACATTAGAAACTTCTATGGATCTTGCCATTTCCAATTTATATCTTTAACCTTTTGTGTATGCTGAGATGGGGAACTTATATAATCGGCCTAGATTGAGGCACCAACCACCCCACGGGAAATCTGTGTCAAGTTCATTGGTCATTGATGTAGGCAGTGGCCGTCTTGAAGTAACCCACAAAAATGACACCCAGTATGGTGGTCCTCCCCGTACTTCCACCATGGAGAACTAGGGTCATCCCTGCTTCCAAGCTCAGCACAATGGTTTGCCCCATTCTACCCTTAATCCGAATGATGGTCCCCCCCATGACAGCGACACTCAGTACAAGAGCCTCTCCTATGCTCGTTACATCATGTATGGAGTCATTCCTTCTACCACAAACCACCAGCGTGGGGACGTTTCATATTCGGTCAATATTTGGCATGGGGTCCCACCCCATGTCCTTGCAGCTTCTTGTGAAGGTCCTCCTCACCCCAAAAATCAGAGGAGTGAAGGTCAGCTTTGCTTCACCAACACCCAGCACGGAGGTCCTACCCGTGCTCTCCTTCACTAGTATGAGGAACCTCCTTGTGCTGATGCTTCCAGGGGAAACAAGATTGGAGGTCCTACTCGTACTTCTATCCACTCTAGATAAGATCCAACCCGCTACAACAAATCCCACCGAGGTCCTCCCCATGTTACCTTTGATATATGTCCCAGTGCTCTTCACACCCCATCTCACTCAGGTGGAAATCGTCTCTGCCCTAGAACCAGTACGACTAAAGGTCCTCCTCATGAAGAAAATCTATCCTGTCCTGAAAACCCATCATGGGGATGGAGGCCAGGTCTTCGCCACCGTAAAAAGAATATTGAGAAGATAAAAACCGAGATTAAACTAGTCTACTTCTCAGATTTGGCGGCGGAATATGACGCAACAATGGAATCCTCACCTTGATCCTCTGTGTCAAGGGTCGGGGCAGGAACAAGGTGCATCATCCACATACTTCCAGAATGTCAGGTCCATCATATTCTCACCTACCTCCGTAGGTACATATAGGAAGACAAAAATCTTGCATTTCCTCAAGGTCCAGTCTCACAATCGCCACCATCATCACACAAATCACTCTCTACCTCGACAAGAGATCACATAGAGCAATTTTGGGGACCAATGGAGGATGAGTAGTAGCATAGTCTATCCCCAGTAGTCATAGTCCCTTTACCCGAAACTGTGGTCGTCATCCCATCTTACCACGATCTGTTGGCTGAGTCACTACACTTTTCAGAGGATAGCCCTAGGTGTGGTAGTTTGTTAGCTCCCTCACAGTATTCTCCCTCGACCAACCTGCCATCTCAGCAATCTACCTCAGTACCGATATCGGTTCCCTAGCCGCCATCGATTGATGAGTGGGGAAATGAAAGGCCATATTCTGAATCTGGACCAAGGATCTTGTGGGATATTCTCGTAGTGGACCATTTCCCGGATATGTTTTGTCTAGTTACAACACCAAATTTTAGTGTACGAGAATCGCTCACCCAGGAAGAGGTCTAGTGTTTTCTCCAGACCCTCTGGGAGAATCATTTATTTCTTATTCATCGACGAGTGGCCCACCCCAAGAGTCAGACACACTTCGAATACATCAGCCAACAATTTTGTTTGGTTGATTTGACCACACTCTCCATGAACCAACACCCGGAGTCACCAAGTCTCCATAGGACCCTCCAACAACTATTCTTCCAAATCTTTAATGTGCTCTACCAGATAATCGAGGAGGCTTATCCCCATGTAAAAATCTGTGGTTGGGGGTATTACGAAGCCCTCCATTTTAGTTCCATCTGGCATCGACCTTATTCGTTGGGAGACATAGAGGATATGACTCTAGTCAGGGTCACAGTTAACATGGACGACCTGACGAGGGGTGAGAACGAGCTAGAGCTTCTTTGAGAGGACATAACCCCGAGGTAATTTCACCCCACTTGGATCTGTTGGGAAGGATTACTCTTCAATAGAAGAATCTACTGGTTCTTCCCATTCCCATAGAGGCATTGGTCATTAGATGAAATCCCAACAAGGGTAAGTAGCACTTCGGAGCCATTAAACCCTCTAATACATATGGCTCAGTGTAGAAGGTGGAAGATAATCCCCAAAAGGCCACGTTGTGGCATAAAATCACCAAACACAAGAAGATGGACTAAGACCTCCTTACTAAATGCGGTGCGAAGCAACGACCAGACTATGGCAATCTTCAGCTAGGGTAGCAGAGGCAGGAAAAAATCCCCCTCGGTAAATTACCTCGAGGTGACCCTGACCATCCTTCCCCCATATACTGGGTTGAGGCTAGAACATACGGAATAAGGGCATAATATGTGTCAGAAAATCCTCCTAAATGGTATGACAATACATGAGACCCATCTTAGGTTCTGCCAGATGCTTTGCATGTCATTCCTCCAGCTACTCCATTAGCCATTGGGCCCGATTATCCTCTTGAAGAGCCTTCCAACACGTTGGTGGTTTGGGATCCCCATAGAGATAAGAACTATCACCTAGATGATCCAATGGCATCACTCATTTCCTGTCTCGAGGCGTTGGAAACATGACAGGCGGAAATCCCACCTGATGGAAGTCCATATCCAACATGGGTGGATGATATGCCAGTACCCCTAGGGTTTGGAAATCCCACTTTGTCCCCCTTCAATGGGATAGGGGACCCGCTGCAGCACATTGCCCACTTTATCTCAAGGTGTGGACCCATTTGGGAACTCCAGGGCAACATGATGCGACCAAAATCAGGTGTTTCGTACAAACATTGGAGGGGATTCCATTCATCTAGTACAACCAGCTCCTAAAGAGGGGGGGATCTTAGCTTCGGCTGAGAGATATCAGATTCGCTTAGGGTTTTCCCCCTTTTTGGAAGCGGTGGTTGGATCCTTATTCGGACGATGACTCCATAGCTTCATCAATGTTGATGAGTTCCAGGAATTGATGATCATCTTCATGAGGCAGTTTCAATGGGGGTTTCAGATGGGAAATTGCAATGTAGACAGTGTGCTTAAATCCATGGCAGTAGAGCTTCATTCTTGGAGTTTTCAATGGCTTCGCGTAGAAGATATAGGTTTCTTTCGTCAATTCCTATTCTGGACTAGAGATGTAATCTTGTTCGTATGTTTGATGCTTTCCACGCTTTCCATCCTGATGGAATCAAAATTCTGGGGCTCTATATGTGGGTTTCTACTTGTGGGAAGATTTATTATTAAATCCCAATCGAAATCTTGATTCCCAAACTCGATGAAGGATTTTGATGAAAACTTTTGCCTTTTCAGATCTGATGAAATAGAAACACTGAGGTTGGATGAATCAGGAAGCAATGTTTATTTTTGGATTAACTATTTTTGTTTGAGTTGAGTTGTTCCTGCTCAAAATAACTGAAACTAAAGCCCGTTTGAAACATGGAGAAGTAGGAATGATCTGATAGTTTCAACGAAGAATCTTGTGATGTTCAGTGGGGGTATGGAGCCTAGTGGTAGAGGTTCTCAGCCTTGTGACACGCTCTTAAGCTACTCCAGAGACCTTTGTGATGAACGCCTCAGTTTGCTCCAATCGCCTCTATGATGTGCTTCAAGATGCTCCAATGTATTATTTTCTCTCCCACTCGATTTTTGTGTGGCTTTAGTGGGGGTCTGAACCTCATGGTTGTGGTTCTTGGTCTTGTGATGCACACTTATGCTGATCCAGAGGCCTTCGTGATGTGCATCTCTGGTTTCTCCAGTTTCCTCAGTGATGTGTTTTCTACTTCTCCAATCACCTCTGTGATGCTTGTTTCAGTTGATCCAGATTCATATGCGATGCATTTTGGGATAATCTGATTGTTTCTTCTAGTGCTAGTTTTGGTGATGGGTTCTCATGATGGGGATGCTCGAGTTGTCATGATGAAGGAGAAGGTGACACGTTGGTGCCAAGATGTGGTATCATCGATGATATATCCTGCCTCTTGTTGCTTTGTTCTCTACTATAGTGATAATATTCCTCCATTCTCTTCAAGGTGGATCATCATGATGGTATTTTTGGTCCTTAGGTATGTGAGTTTGAGCAGCTAGTTCTGGGAGATCGATGGTGATTATCGATTTGATGGCTTTTTGGTGAAGTTTTAGATTTGAAAATTGGAAATTTCTCAGTGGTGGTTTTTGAAATCTAAAATGGGTATGATTTGGGGAAGTTTTTGGATTTTTATTTTTTCGATCATTGATGGTGGAAGCATCCATCACTCAAGAAGGATAATCTCCTGATGAGGATACAAAGTAGGAAGCTTCCATCAGAGAATGACCATTCATATTTGGATGAATGAGAGGGTATGATTTTCCCATCAGTACCAGACCAATGCAACCCTGCATAGGACAACATGCTGAGTGGTCATGTGAGGTGGAGGCCTGACATAATGATGTTTTCACTAGAGTGGGGATGTTCCTAGAAGTCTTGATTTGTGTTTATTCTTTTATGATTTTTTGTCGGGTTTCCCACATTTTCCTCAAAAGTGATTTTGAAATGAAAAATTTAATTTTCAGCCAGTACATCGAGCTCCCCATCAGATCAGTAGCTGGCTGGAAAGACCTATGTAGGAAATTTCACTACAAGTTCAGTTCCACCACTAGAAAGATGAGTATAATAGACCTCTTCAAGTGCAAGCAGAGTTCCGATGAGTGAATTGAAGGCTTTTTCGCCCGGTGGAAATGGCTTACATACTCCCTTGACATGCCACTGACTCAGGAGCAACTGCTGATGATGTGTGTAGGGAATGTGAAGACAGAACTGATCCCCTCTCTGATCACCCGGAACTACCCTGGGGGATTCCTAGATTTCTCTAATAAGGCCCAACGCTTAGAAGAAGCCTTATAGTAGGCTAAGAAGGAACGTCCATTGCCTCCTGAAATCCCTGAGAGAATGGTCTCCAAGGCCAAGACCACTGTAGTGGCTCCAATAGATGCCCCAAGGCTACTAGAGTTACTACCAGTGGAGCTGCCTCCACAGCCTCGTAGAGGCTCTCTGCCCTAGGAACAACCTCCGATCCAGCAACACCCAACTCAGAATCAGCTGGTGCACCCGCAAAATGCTCTGCCACCACCCAGGCGAGATAACTAGGCTCCACCTCGTTGACTGGCTCCTCCAGCCCCTCGTTAGGGTAAATCTCCAAGGTCCCTCTTTCTATATAGGAGGAACCAGACTTACTCATTCAACAAGGCCTAGGTCCCTAGTTACTTCCGTAGTGCCATGGAGCAGGGGATTGTACGTCTACCTAATTACAGGAGGCTAGAAGATGAAAATCTCAATAATCTCCATAATTAATTCCCCAATCACTGGATCATGGGGAACAAACTCAGATAGTGATATGTGTTCAAATAATGACTTCAGGACCATGTGGATAACAACATAGTCTAGTTAGGCCCATCTCCAGAACTTGTGGCCTGTGTCGTCGTTAAGCCAGACAACAATAGTGATAGTGAAGGCGAGTGGCATCAGGTATCTAACAATGGGTTCACGAATTATGATTACTGGATGGCTCGTAAAACAGTCAGTCATATGAAAGGGGTTATCCGTGCACACCTGAATCTACCAGAGCCTTCCTAAGATGAAACTACTACTTCTGTATCGTTGTCTTAGTCGTCCTATTCCCAGAAGAGAAAACACCGAATGCGCAAGGGAAAGAGGTCCCTCACCAATGCCATCATCATCCCATACTATCCGCGAATTCATGCCCCCAAAGATGGTGATTCCTCCCAGGATCCATCTAGTAGTGGATGAATCTTTGAGTGAGAGTCCAGGGTTTTCCTGAGTTAATACCGTAGAGCTGGTAAATCCCTACATGATTCTGGATGATGAGGAGAACTATGCGGGTCCTCCCATCATCCCCAACCATCACCAGTGTTGACAGATCTGGGGCGATATGGGCCATCCGAGTTCCTCAGTCATCACTTTCATCTAGGATGTACATGCTACAAAAACTTGGAAGTACGCCCAGCATAGAGCTCAACACATGAAACCTTCTCATCTAGTGACATCAGGTCCAAATTCGTTGTCATTCATGTTGTTGGATCAGGTAGAGCCACCTCGACCACATCGTGACCATCCGCACTTTTCTACAGACCAGCCTCAGTCCTCAGGTCCCCATCTGGTAGTCACTTCACAGGCCTCAACTTGTGAGCAATGAGATATTCCTAGCACCATTCAGCTCCTAGTCCGGCCATCATGGCCCACCATACCTCTTGTCATTGAGCGACCTCCTCTAAGAAAAAGTTCACACCTGGAATGGAAGTATGATTTCTTCAAGCATCTTACTAACATTCAATCAATGCTCTCTATCCTTGAGGCCCTTCTCTTGTCATCGGTTATGCATGAGTCCCTAACCGATGCTTTAAGATGCCCTCTCCAATTTGAGATGGAGGTAGCAGCTTCAAAACCCTTCCATGCTGAGGCTCTAGAGCATTCTAAATTCCAATCCATCACCTCTTTCTCTATAGAAGATGAAGGCTCTCCTATATAGGGCCACATTCTCCCACTACACATCACCGACCAGTTTAATGGCATGGAGTTTCATCATTGTCTTGTCAACATGGGCTCTAGAATCAACCTAAACCTGACTCGGACACTGCAAAAAAACATGGGTTGTCTGAGGGTGATCTGAGTCCCCCTAACCTAAGAATCAATGGTTTTGACAGGATGAAGTAAACACCTGTCAAAAAGATCCATTTGAAGACCCAGTTCAGCGGTCTAATTTCCAGCACCATGTTTACGGTGGTCTCCCAGGAAACCACCTACAATTCATTGATGGGCATACAATGGCTCCACCTACATGTGGTGGTTCCCTCATCATATCACCAGTTCCTCAATTACTCCCTTGTCGAGTGGGAATGCTACAAGGTTACACATATCCCTTTTACTCTTGTGAATCCCATTATCTAGATGTTGAATATTACAAGAGAAAAGAAAAGAATATTCAGGCTAACAAGGTTGAGGATTCCATGACCATGACTGGCCTGTGGATAGATCTAGATGATGCCTATATCTTTACAATACATCGATTAGAGGATACAATTCCTGAAATTAGATAATGATTCATTGTTTCTTGAATGCGGGGGGAAAAAATTCCCCTGTCTAAGCGATGTCGAAAGATCACTTCATACTCCTACACAAATCAGGCTCGGATAATCCGACAGCTCCCTACCCCTATAAGGTATCGGGATGTCCGCCCCATGGCAACAGTGATACGTCATACATGCTTGTTTCAATGGGTGGAATAAACTGAATCCAGATAATGCACTACTATTACTTTGATATCTTCAAGGATGACCCATCGATTCGAATACCATATGGGATCAGATCAACATCCTTCATAGCTATAGTTTTGATAGTACAGGAGTTCCCTAATGTGGTGTCCACTGCAGCTTAGGCTGGTACCAGCCTCCAATCGGGATCTGTTGACTCAAAGGAAACTCCTCTCACTAAGGACCCCCCTCCACAAGTGAAGAATATGATTTAGAGGATTCTCTCCCCCGCCTTGGAAGAGGGCGTCCCTGCCATGATCAATGAGTTGGTACAAGTGAACCTCAGTAGTGAGGCTGACCCAAAACCCACATTGATTAGTGTCGCCATGTCCCTCAAGGAAAAACTTCAATACATATACTTCCTTAAATAGAACCATGATGTATTCACTTGGAGTTATTATGAGATTCCAGGACTAGATCCTCAGGTAACTGTCTACCGCATCGGTCTCCCAAAAAATAATCACGGGTTCAAGAAGCCTCCTAGAAAGATACACCCTTCTCATGGTGTCATGGTTGAGGCAGGAGTTGGTATGATTATTAGAACCAATTTCATTAAGGAGGTCCAGTACCCCAAATGTCTAGGAATCATTGTACCAGTCATGAAGAAGAACAAACAGATCAAAGTCTGTATCAACTTCCAGGATCTCAACTGTCACGGCCCGAAAGATGATTTTCCTCTTTCTATGATGGAATTGTTGATTAATGAAACACCTAGATTCCATGACCTCTCTTTCATGGATGGATACTCTTGGTATAACTAGATCTGAATGGCCCTCGAGGAAGAGGAGTTTCTAATCTTTAGGGAACCACAATGAACTTTTTGTTACCAAGTCATACCCTTCGGTTTAAAGAATACAGGTTCCACCTATCAGCGGGCTATGCATCGCATATTTATGCTGATCCTTGGAACATTGGTGAAATGTTACATAGATGATCTGGTAGTCCAATCTCACCAGTTTCAGGACCATATTAGAGACCTTGATAAAGTGTTCAACTTCCTCCATTCCCGCCACCTGAAGATGAATCCATTGAAGTGTGCCTTCGTGTTCACCTATGGAATGTTTTTCAGCTTCGTTTGTCAGATACAAGGGCATCGAGATTTAATGGGAGAAGATTAATGCCATCATCCAGATATATCCCCCAAGTAATATTTAGGGGCATGAAGGCTTCCAAGGTCTCTTGGACTATATATGCCGATTCATCATGAATACGGTCAAAAAGTGTAATCCCTTTTCATGGATCATGAAGAAAACCAATGTCTACGAGTGGGACGAAGAGTGTCAGACTACTTTCAAGGAAATAAAGTTGTACCTACTCCAGCCTCTGGTATTAATGACACCTGCCCTTAGAAATCCACTGGTCCTTTACGTGACCCCATTGAAATGATCTTTCGGGGCCTTTCTCACCCAGAAGAACAATTAGAAGATATAGAAATGTATTTACTACCTTAACCGCATGTTCCTCGATACAGAGATCAGATATTATTATATTGAGAAGAGTATCCTTCCACTGGTATTCGCAGTACATAAATTGTGGTATTACCTCCAACATCATGAGGTATAGCTGGTGTCCTAGGTAGATCTGTTTAATTACATCTAGAACTGCCCCATATTGACTGGCCGTCTAGCCCAGTGGGCTTTGTTTCTCTAGCACTTCAACATCAGGTTTGTCCCTCAGAAGCCTATTAAGGGTAAAGAGTTGGAAGACTTCCTTGCCTCCCATCCAGCTCATGCGGACCAGTCCCTGGATCTCGAATTCCCTAATGAAGTGATTCTCTTGGTAGAAGAAGCCATGTTGTGCTAGAAAATGCACCTTGATGGGGCTTCCCGGAGCCCCACCGACTGAAGGCACAATGACCCTAGCCTCAACAAAGTAAGGCTGGGTATCATATTCATTACCCCAGAACAATCCATTCTACCATATTCATTCTTGTTGTCAGAAGACTGAACCAACAATAAGGCAGAGTATCGGGCTCTCATTACTGCCCTCGAGCTGGCCCTCGATATTGATGTGCCCCATTTTCATGTGAAAGGGGACTCCGAAGTAGTCATCAAACAGATCAACGGTGACTATGTCGTTATTAATACAGAGATAATACCATTATTTAAACACACTCTCCAGCTAATTTACTTGTTCTCATCCCATATAGAAGTTACTCATGTACCTCAATCTTAGAATGGATGAGGTGACACCCTGGCCAACCTAGCTACATCACTTGCAAAGCCGGAATAGGATGATATGATTATCCACGTGGCACACCGAAGAGTCATTTCTCCCATCACTCCAGATGATGGTGACAGCCTATAGGTATGTCACCTTACTGCGGATGCCTCCATGACAGGACCCCCAAGTTCCCTAGATGTAGTGATTGATGTGAATCCTGACTGGAGAACCTCCTTTGTTGGGTACCACCAAAATAGTAATCTCTAGGAAGATCGGGCTGAGCATGAGTGAGTTCGATGCCTCGTGTTATAGTTTACCCTCCAGGATAGTCCTGGTCATGAGTAGATGCTCTACAAGTGCAAGCTTGATGGGGTTCTCCTCCATTGTAATCAAGGAGTCGAGATTTCCAATATCATGCAGGAGGTTCATGCTAGTATCTATGGGGCTCATCATAATAGGCTGAAACTATCTCACCATGTCAAGAGACTGGGGTATTTTTGTCCCTCCATGGTCCATGACTACTTTGAGTTCACAAAAAGGCGCCATGTGTACCAAATTTATGCCCACTTTATGCATCAGCTGCCAGAGCCTCTCCAAACTTCTATGTACTCTTGTCCATTGGAAAAATGGGAACTCGATGTCATGGGACCATATCCCCTAGTGACAGCTCTCTAGAGCTGGTTCATCTTGATGGCTACAGATTTCTTCTCCAAGTGGGCAGAGGAAGTTCCGCTAAAGGAGGTCAAGACCCATTATATCATTGACTTTGTGAGATCCAACATCATCTACTAATTTGGATTCCCTCACACCGTCCTCAATAATAATATCATGAACATCTGGTCAACTAAGATGAATAAACCAGACTCTATGTACAACATCCATTCTTACCTTACCACCCACTATCATGCACAAGCCATTGCAAAAATCGAGGCGTTCAAGAAAACCCTCAATAACATTCTTTAGAAAATGGTTGGTCAGAAAAAGAAGAGTTGACCGGACAAGCTCCCAAACACCCACTGGGATTATCAGATAACAACTCGTAATTCCACCCATGTGACCCCATATTCCCTGGTGTACAGAACGGAGGTCGTCCTGCCCATTGTGATTCAGTTGCCCTCAATGCGGACAACTGTCTATGATCATCTAGTGCCAGATAAAGTAGATGAAATCCATCAGGTTGAGTTGGAAGTGCACGAAGAGAACATGTATCTTGCCCTTCCAAATCTGGAAAGACATCAAAACAAGATAGCTATAGATTTCAACAAGATAGTTTTACTCTTCTCCTTCTTGCAAGGAGACTTGGTATTGGCCCTCAGGACACCAATGATACCTGGTAGGAAACCGTGCAATTTGGAGCCCAAATGGGAAGGTACTTACATCATTCATATGGTTTACTTGAATGGTGCATACTCCATGGTTACCATGGATGGTGAGCATATAACTCCTCCCACCAATTATAATTTCCTCAATAAATACCTTTCCTGAGTCAGGAGGTCCTACATGACCTTAAAATGTATGGTCCTGCATGACCCCAAACTGCATTGTGGTCCCACATGACCTTAAACTGTACGGTCTTGCACAACCCGAAACTGAATTGTTGTCCAGCATGACCTTAAACCGTAAGGTCCTTCATGACCCCAAACTACATTTTGGTCTCGCATGACCTTAAATTGTATGGTCCTGCATGACCCCAAACAGCATTGCGGTCCAACATTACATTAAACTTTAAATTTCCCGCATGATGTTAAATTTTATGTCGTATTGCATGTTGTTAAAATGTATATCATCCCGCATGACTATAAACCATATGACATCCCACATGATGATAAAATTTATTTCATCCCAAATTATGTTAAACAGTATGTAATGCCTCATGATGTTAAACTCTATGTCATCTCACATGATGTGAAACTGTATGTCGTCCTGCATGACGATAAATTGTATTTTGTCCCGCATGACATTAAACTGTATGTCCTCCCACCTGACATTAAACTGTATGTCATACCGCATGATGTTAAACTGTATGTTGTCCCATATGATGTTAAAATATATGTCATCTGTCATGATGTTAAGATTTATATCATCTCACATGATGTTAAACTGTATTCCGTCTCACATGACATTAAACTATATGGTGTTCCGCATGACGTTAAACTGTATGTCCTTCCACATGATGTTAAACTGTATGTCATCCCGCTTGATGATAAACTATATGTCTTTCTGCATGACATTAAACTATATGTCATCCCGCATGATGTTAAATTGTATGTCATCCAACATGACGTTAAACTGTGCATCATCTTTCATGACATTAAACCGCAAGAACTTTGTGTGGATTGATTCCCATCTTCATGGGATATGTAGTAAGGCTCAGATGATTCATCTTGAGTCCAACCCCAAGTTTATTATTTTACTATCCCCCTGGGCATAGCTCTCTTGGAGGATCCCACATGGTGTCGTGTAGGCTTCTTTGGCCCCAATCATGTCAGGATTACAATGACTGCACCATGTGCCCTTCTTCATTCTTCTCTCCTCCCACGTCTTCATTGCACGATTCTAAATTGTATGGCCTTTAGAACTACCTATGGCTTGATTCCCATCCTTATGGGATACGTAGGAATGCCCAGACATTTTTTTTGTAGGCCCAACCTCAAACATTGGGATCTCCCATTGGGTCGAAAAACATTGTGTGGTACATGATTTCTCTCTCGCATTTGTCGAGATCATCATGAAAGTACCATGTATCCCTCCTCCCTGAAGATCCCTACCTCTTCTACTAACCAACTTGACATTAAGTTTCACGGGAACATTTATGCTCCACACACTCCATCATTTGGTTTTTGATTGTATTTCACATCTGAAAGGGCCCCAAAATCATATGGATATTTAGCCTAAGGTCTCTCTTATTGATTTGGGCCAAAAACCTCAAGGATTTTGAACAACAAATTAATACAAGACCCACGTTGAAAATATAGTCAGTGGTCAACACTCATTTTTGGTTCCCATTTCAAGTATCTCGATATGGATGTTGTGTTTCAAACCTCGTCAATATCTATCCTTTGTTGTTATCACCACCCCCATATGTCCCAAACATTGAGTATAGTGGATCATTTTTCCCCGATGACTCTTTAAGCTTCGGTCTGCCTCGGGAAAAAGTGTGACTCCAGTTATCAGACAATTATATGATGGGAAGAGCCTAGTCCTACTCATTATTTCCCACACCGAGAATTTATCACATGGTCTTAGGAGCTGAGGTGCGTCGAAACCTACATGAGAGGTCATCTGGTTACAGTTGGCTGGGATACCCAGCCTCAGGTCCCTCAACCCTTTCACCCCCTTGGCCTGAGTTCTCATCTAGGAGTCTGCAATTTGGTATGAAATCATGTATTTATTCACTTTGGGCTATTTTTCCATGCTGCACATACCCCCTTTGAGACATTCCTTCATTTATCATCTTTTCTACAAGCACAGGCCCCACCATTCTATGAGAGCCCCATCATTTGGGTTTCCATCATCTTCTAGATCCAAAAGGACCCCCGAATGGAATGGATGCTCGACCCAAGGGCTCTTCTACCATTACGGGCCAACATCCTCATAGATTTGGAACAAAAAATTGATACAAGTAATGTGTTGTGAATATGGTCAATGTTCGATGCTCAATTGTTTTCCCCCGATCCCTAGTCACACAAATACAGATACTATGTTGTGAACATGATCAATAGCTATCCTCCATCATTGTTTCCCTTTTGTGGCTTTTGACTGTTGCAATAATTCAACCTCTTTACTCAGTTGTCCCATGCATATGACATTAAACTAGGCATATGATCTGATCCCTATGACATTAAACTTAGAGCACCACCATCCTCACTTCATGATGATAAAATTTCACAACATCCTTCTCCCAGAACAATGTATGTATTGATTCCCATCCTTATGGGATATGTAGGACCACCCGAATGTCTAGTCATCGGGTCCAACCCCATCTCATAGATTTATCCCAATAATCTTGGCCCCTTGGTCTTTGTTCTTCTAGGAGGGGGTATATGGTGTGGTATGGGCTTTTGTCTCCATTCACGTCGGGTTTATAACAACCAATCCACATACCTCTCTCTAGGATAACCACCCTTCGCTCCCTTACCCTACACTCATATTTTTAAGTCTGCAGCTCTTAAGTTGGGTCTCTTGACCCTATTCGACGATTTTCCAATGTGACTAGGAGAACTTTGGTTTAGGGAAGGTGTGTTGGATTTGTTGAGTCAATAAGGTTTTACTTATGAATTTTCCATTCCTTCTTGTTTTGAAAATCACAACCACCTTTCTTTAAGGAAAATCACTTTTATAAGAAAAATCTCTTTTATAAGGAAAATTGCTTTTATAAGGAAAATTGCTTTTATAAGGAAAATCACCTTTATAAGGAATATTGATTTTGTAAGAAAAATCATCCTTATAATATTTTCATTCATATATTTCTTAAGTATAAGTTTTGGTTTCATTTCTATATTCTTGGAATCATTTGAAACTTTGATATAAAAACATTCTATTTTATGTACCGAATTCCAGATGAGAACTGTAATGAAGTTTCATTCCGAATTCTGGATACGAACTCCGATAAAGTTCTACTCCGAATTCTGGATACGAATTCTCATTACGAATTATGATGATGAATACTCATTACGAATTCTGATGACGAATTCTCATTACGAATTCTGATGACGAATTCTCATTATGAATTCTGATGATGAATTCTCATTACGAATTCTGTTGACGAATTCTCATTCTAAATTCTCATTCTGAATTCTCTTATTAAACAGAATCTGATCATCTTTGTTTTATACACTCCGTATTTATTTAGACTCCAAAAAATTATTTTTGTTTACACTCTGAACTTTTATTCCGAACTTTTGATTTAGACTTTAAATGATGTCGTACATTCTATTACACTTTTTTTGTTATAAAACGATGTTGTCTATTCTGTTATAAACTAACCATTGGCTAAGTTACACATGTACAGGTCCATCCGATTTTTAAGGGAAATATGACCGTTGGAAATGAGGCCGACCGAACCTATAAATAGGAGCTCATTTGAAAGAGCTCGGGAATGATTGAGCTGGATGATATGCTGACTGATCTTCTACTCATGTGATTACACGCTTGAAGTGATTTCTAGAGAGAGAGGCTCTTATTAACTCTCAAAGCTTCGTGCGACTCCGAATGTTGGTGATTACATTCGAGGACTTCCAGGGATAGGAAGACAGAGGTGCCGACTACCTTGAAGTTCGAGGGCTTCCAAGCTGAGGAAGACAGAGGTTGCCAACTACCTTGAAGTTGAGGGCTTGTGGGGATAGCAAGATAGAGACTCCGATCTTCGTATCGAGGGCTTACCCTGGTGTGGGTAAGACAGACTTTCTTGAAAGTATAAATCAAGGGACCTTTATCCAAGGTTGTTGGATACCCTTATCTTTGGGTTAAAGACTTATATCTTGTTACTTGTAGTTTTACTACTTGTTTATTTCCACTGCATTTTGTATTATAAGGAAAGTATAACTTTCTTATACTTCCTTACTTGTACTCTATTTCATTTAGATTCTATACGCTTTATTGTAGAATCTCATATTGTAATCTTTTGTTAAGTTTCAATTTCCGGAACCATATCTCCGGAACCTAATTTTGGAATCCCTTTATTGTTTTAAGAAAGTACATAGGACTTGAAGTTTATAACTTCATTACTTTTTCCAAGTTTTCAATTGGTTTTAGAGGTGTGGTGAATTTTCATGGTTTAACTTTGTTAAACTTAGCTCTTTCCTTTGTTTAAAGGAATTTTTAAAGTGTACAATTCACCCCCCCTCTGGTATATTGAGCATCTACATCATTATTTAGATCCTACAATTGGTATCAGAGGAGGTCTCTGAAATAATTATTCTCACGTATAAGTTTTTCTTGCTGACTTTCTCATTCCGAAATTTCTCATTCTGAACTTTCTCATTCTGAATTTTTTCATTCCGAACTTTGTGATTACGAACTTTTTCTACTAACAAGTTTGTGTGCCAAAGGTTTTTTATTATGGCAGGAATTAATGTTGGTTCTATTGATAACCTAAATCCTACAAGATCACCAATATTTTATGGTAATGACTATTAGTACTAGAGAGATCGAATGGATACTTTTTTTTATCAATACTGGAGTGGACAACTTCGTTATGCTTACTGGTGATTATAAAATTCCTGATAAGGAAGTTAGAACTTTTACTAACCAGGAAAAGCAAGAGTATCAACTCAATTATAAGGTACGCAATACCTTACTTTGTTCAATGACTAGATATATATATATATCCAAGTTTCTTCTTGTGAAGCAGATAATTGTATCTAGAAGAAGTTAGAGGTTACACACTTTGGAACTTCTAAAGTGATTGAGACTAGGAGAGCTATGCTTAGAGATGAATACCATGGTTTCAATTTTCCTTATGGTGAACCAATCTGTAAAGTTCAACAGAGATTTATGACTATTGTCAACAGTTTACAGTCTATGGGAGAGAAAGGGTTAGATGATGAATCACTTGTGGATAAGATAATTGATATTATTCCCAATGAGTGGGAATCCAAAAGAACAACTATAGATGAGAATAGGAAAGTGACTCAAATTTCTCTTGATGAGTTATTTGGAACTCTTCTTCAACATGAAACAAGAATGAAGAGAGATGCTGACAACATCAAAAAGAAGAATGGGAATGGTACTGTTGCTTTTACAATAACATCAAATCAGATGAAAGCTAAGACTCCTGAGAGAGTAACCAGATCCATGTCTAAGAAAGTTATTTTCCAATCCGAATCTAGTGAGAGTGAAGTCTCTGAAAATGAGTTAGCAAATCTTTCTCGAAGGATGAACAAGATATCTGGCCAGAGAAGTTTCCAATCCAAGTATAAGAATAAGGAAAGGAAAGATAAGAAAGATGGAGAAGTCACTTGTTATGAATGCAAGAGAGCTGGACATATTAGACCAGATTGCCCTTTGCTCAAAAAGAAAGAAAGGAAAGAAAGGCATTCAGACAGAAACATAAATAATTATTATAAAGTCAAAGCTAAGAAAATGTTTAAAGCTAATGACACCTGGAGTGCCAGTGGTGGTGACTCTTCAGATGAATCTTCTGATTACGAATATTCAGGACAGAAGAATTTTGGTCTTATAGCCAGATTACCTATTGACAATCATTGTTTTATGGATAAGGTACGAAATGCTGAATCATTGAACAATGTTTCTTTAAATTCTAATGATAGTAAGTATTATAACTCCTCAGATGAAGAATCCTCTTCTGATGAAGAAAATACTTTACCTACTTATGAATAATTTTCTAGGTTTACTGAACTTCTTGAAATTGAGAATTCCAAACTCAATAAAAAACTTGATAAGGCAAACTCTAGGAATAATATTCTTACAAAAGAGATATCAAATCTTTCTAAAGATCTTGATAAGAAAAATGCTGATTTTGAAAGTATTTCAAAAAATCTTGAGGAAGTAAGTTCTGAGAAGAACAAAATTTCTGAAGAGTTAGAAAAAGTAATTTCTATGAAAAATGTTTTCAAGCCTAGTCCTAGTTCTAAAACTAATGATTTTAAGGATATAAACTTGGTTATAAAACTCAAGTCCGAATTTTTTTCCTTAAAGAAGTGTTTATCAAACTTTACCCATGGTAAGGAAAATTTTGATAAAATGTATTCCCAAATACGACCTTTAATAAATAAATCCAGATTTGGTTATACCCATGCAAAACCAATTTTTAGTAACAATTATTTTGTTCCTCAAAGTGCCCCATTTTGTACTAAGTGTCAATGTGGTGGTCACTGGGCAAAGAATTGTTCCTTAAATAAAACCCAATCTCTAGGATTTCAAAAAGCTTACTTTTCTAAAAAATGTGGGTACCTAAAATTTTGTTATCTGGAAATCTCAGATCCAGACAAGTTTGGATTCCAAAAGTCTAATTCTCTTCTTGATTTCAGGAAAATAAAGAGATTACCAGCAACAATACATGGTACATAGATAGTGGATGTTCCCGGCACATGACTGGTAACAAAAGCTATTTTGAAAATATTATCAAAACGAAAGGAGGAAAGGTAACTTTCAGAGACAATGATAAGGGAGAGATTGTTGGTATTGGTAATATTGTTCTTTTAGGTAAAACTTTGATTTCAAATGTTCTTTTTGTTAAGAGTCTTAAGCACAACCTCATTAGCATAATCAGTTATGTGATGAAGGTTACCTTGTGAATTTTAGGAATGATAAGTGCTTAGTTCACAATTCCAAGGAAGAATTTATTCTCTCATCAAATAGGCATGAGAATGTTTACACATTAAATTTAGAAGACCTCAGGAGCCAAGATTTACCTTGAATAAGTGCAATGGAAGATCATTCTTGGTTATGGCATAGAAGACTAGGTCACTGTAACCTTATAAACCTATGTAAACTCACTACGATGAAACTAGTTAAGGATCTACCGGAGCTTAGATTTGATTCTTCTAAAGTTTTTGATCCTTGTCAATATGGCAAGAAACATAAATCTAGTTTTAAGTCGATCGGTGAAGTCTCAAAAACTGATGCATTGCAGTTAGTGCACATGGATCTTTTTGGTCCAACACAAACTGGAAGTATTGGAGGCAAATACTATGTGTTTTTTCTAGTTGATGATTACACTAGATTTACTTGGGTTTATTTTCTAGCAAAAAAATATGAAGCTTTTTCTTATTTCAAAAGTTTTAGAGCCCAAGTTAAAAATGAGAAAAACCTTCCATTAAAAACTATTCATAGTGATCATGGAGGAGAATTTCAAAATTCTGATTTTGAAACTTTTTGTAGTAGAAAAGGTATTACTCACAATTTTTCAGCACCTAGAACTCCTCAGTAGAATGGTGTAGTTGAGAGAAGAAATAGAATTCTTCAAGAGATAACTAGAACCATGTTGAGTGAATATTCTATAGCTAGACATTTCTGGGCTGAAGCTATAAGTACTGCTTGCTATACTATAAATCGAGTTTTGATTAGACCTTTTCTTAATAAAACTCCTTATGAGTTATGGAATGGTAGAAAACCAAGACTATCCTACTTCAAGGTTTTTGGTTGCAAAGTATTCATTTTGAATACTAAAGATAACCTACATAAATTCTCACCAAAATCTAATGAAGGAATTTTCTTAGGTTATTCCACAACTTCTAAGGCTTATAGAGTTTTTAATAAAAATACTTGTACTATTGAAGAAACAGTACATGTAAAATTTGATGAGTCTGATCCTTTTGTTTTTAAACCATCTCGGCCTACATCCTCGGATGTGTTTTCAAAAACTGATTGTCAACCTTTGATAGAAGAACCTTCTAATAAGGATAATGTTCAAGAAGATACTTCTGAAATATTTACCCCAGAATACTTTCTACCCTATGTTGATGAACATGATTTTCAAAACCCAAATCAGGTGTTTCTTAAGAATCATCCCAGTGATAGTATCATTGGTGATGTAAATCAACCTGTAAGGACTAGAAGTTCCTTAAGAAATGAATTAGAACATCTAGCATTTCTTTCCCAATTGGAACCTAAAAGCACTGATGAAGCTTTAGGTGATGATGATTGGATCAAAGCCATGCAAGATGAACTAAATGAATTAGAAAGGAATAAAGTCTGGACCTTGGTTGAAATACCTAAGGAAACTTCTGTTATTAGAGTAAAGTGGGTCTTCAGAAACAAATGTGATGAAAATGGAGTCATAGTAAGAAATAAAGCTAGACTTGTTGCTAAAGGCTATAATCAGCAAGAGGGAATAGATTATGAAGAGACCTATGCTCCAGTAGCTAGACTTGAATCTATTTGTATTCTACTTCCCTTTGCAGCATTATTTAATTTTAAACTTTTTCAGATGGATGTGAAATGTTCTTTTCTTAACGGTTATGTCCAAGAGGAAGTTTTTGTTGAACAACCTCCTGGCTTTGAAGATACAAAACATCCTGGTCATGTTTTTAGACTTACCAAAGCTCTGTATGGTCTTAAACAAGCCCCACGAGCATGGTATGATAGACTCACTAGATTTTTGCTTCAAAATAACTATGTTAAGGTAAATGCAGATCCAACCCTTTTTATATACAAAGATAAGAAAATGTTTTTATTGTTCAAATTTATGTTGATGACATCATATTTTGTTCAACTCAGCAATCTTTAACTGACTCTTTTGAAAGTCTAATGAAATCTGAGTTTGAAATGAGTATGATGGGTGAGTTAAAGTTTTTCCTTGGTTTTCAAATTTCTCAAAAACCAGAAGGAACCTACATATCTCAACATAACTATATTAAAGATATTCTCAAAAAGTATGGTTATGACAACACTAAGAGTATAAGTACTCCTATTGGTACCTCAAACTCCTTAGATCTTGATGAACCTGGGAAACCAGTAGATCAAACATCTTTTAGAGGTATGATAGGAAGTTTACTTTACTTAACATCTAGTCGACCATACATAATGTTCTCAGTATGCTTATGTGCAAGATATCAATCCAATCCTAAGGAATCTCATTTAAAGGTAGTAAAAATAATTTTTCGCTACCTTAAGGGAACCATGGATCTAGGATTATTTTACACTTCTGGAAATGATTTTTTTCTAAAAATATTTTCTGATGCTGACTTTGGTGGATGTAGAATGGATAGAAAGAGTACATCTGGAACTTGTCATTTCTTAGGAGATTCATTAGTTTCTTGGTCCTGCAAGAAGAAACATTCTGTAGCACTATCCACTACTGAAGCTGAATATGTAGCAGCTGGAAGTTGTTGTGCTCAAGTGTTGTGGATGCAACACACACTCACAAACTATGGCTTGAGTTTTACTAAAACTCAAATTTTGTATGATAACACAAGTGCCATTGCCTTAAGTAAAAACCCTGCACATCACTCTCGTAAAAAACACATAGATATTAGGCATCACTTTATTAGGGATCACACACAAAAAAGAGAAATTATTCTTCAGTTTATTGGAATGCAAGAACAACTTTCTGATATTTTCACAAAATCTTTGCCTTCTGATAGATTTGAATACATTAAACAGAAGTTAGGAATGATAACCGTAAGGTAATATTTCTTAATTAAATTTATGTTAAAAAGTTTCCTTATAGTAATAAACTCCTTTTTATAGGGGGAGTACATTTGATTGTTAGAGTAACTAAATTTTTTCAAAATTTGTTTTCAAACTATTCGGAACTAAAATTCCGGAATGGGAATTTCCGGAACTAAAATTTTCCAGAATGGATATTTTCATAAAGAAAACATCTGGAATGGAAATTTTCGTATTGAAAACTTCCGGAATGGAAAATTTAGTACTGATATTTCCATAACGAGATTTTCGTACCAAGGTTTTCATGATGTTTTTTTTGTTTTTCATTTTTTTTGTAATGAATTTTTAGTACTAAGTTTTCCGTAGTAAGTTTGTTTTTTCGTAGTGAGTTTTGAGAATTTTTTTTAATATTACCCATTACGAATAATCCTCCTAAGCCAATCCGAAAGGTATGATTTTCTTACTCAAGTTTTCGTAATCATACTTTACTTACTGGTATTTTCTTATATTTTGTTTTCGGTTTTTAAGTTTTCTTAAATCTTTGTTTTAATAAAAACCTCAAAAGATCAGATTCAAGTTTTCTTGAGAATTGGTTTTCAACCGTCAGATCTGATCTCAGCTTGTCACAACCGTTCGATCAACTGAGGAAGTTGAACCGTATTCTCGTTTCCTATATAAAGGGGACCCCAAATGGTTGTCCCACATCGGTTTTCAAGCTCCAGCATCCCGAAGCTCTGCCTCTCCATTTTAAAGCCGTTCCGAACTTCAAATTTCTCCGTTCCAAACTTCTCAGAGGCCTTCAGATCCAAATGTATCTGGAAGTAGCTTCTCAAGACATGTATTCTTCTAAGCCAATTTCTAAGTGGTTAGTATATAGAGAAAGGTTGGTTCATCCTGATTTCTTCAAAAAGTATGATTATCTTATATCCAAGAATATAAAGATTAACGGATGGGAATATGTTGCTGTATCCATGCCCGGAAATCAAGATGAAGTTTATTCAGAGTTTCTTATAGAATTATATGAGACAGTTTCCTTCTATAAGGAAGATGGCAGGGAGAAATTATTATTTAAGTCTTATAGAAAGACTTAAAAGCTTTCTTATGCCAAGGCAGCCAGTTTGGTAGGGTTGAATAATAAAGGAGAAGCTGAGTTTATTTCTCATATTTTTCCGGATTCAAAAGTAAGTTTCAACAAGGAAAAGACATTGGAAACTCTCAGACTGTCAGATGATAAGGCTCCGAAGATTGCTTCTCTGTCTACGAATTTCCGGATTCTATAATTATGGGTACAAGGCCTTATCATACTGAGAAAGGGTGACAAAGATAGTCTGAAGAAGAGTGAGATTTATATTCTACATTTTCTGATAAATCTGAGGAAGTTTAACCTGATGAAACACATTCTTATTACTCTTGAGAATGTTAAGAAAGGGAATCTGAGAGCACAGATCATAATGTATCCAACAATCCACTCAAAGTTAATAGTTTGGTGCCTTGAGTCCTTCAAGGAGGCTTGCAAGTCTAAGCCAAAAGTTTACAAGATTATGTTAGTGAGTGATGGTACTCTCAAAAGAATGGATGTTGCCTTCGACAAGAAGACTGGTTAGTTTTTTGACTTACCTGCTCAAGAATAAACGGTTCTGAAAGTTTCTGAACCTAAATCCTCTAAGTCAGTGAGGAAGAGGAAGTTGAAAGAAGTTGAAGTTGAAGTAGAGAATCCCAAATCTAAGGAAGTTCATTCCGCACCTCCAAAACTGAAGAAGAAGAAAGCTTACCCAGATGAATTAGTTTCTAAATGGAGGGAAATCAAAGAAAAAAGAGTCCAAGGGGAGCCTCAGTTTTTCTTGTATCTTGCGGAGGCTAAGGCCTTGTAGGAAAGAACTGCGGATGAGCTATAAAAACAAGTGAAAGAAAAGAAGCTTAAGAAAATGATGTTTGAAGCCAAGGTGGTTAAAACTTTGTTAAAGCTTACAGAGATGGCTTCAGGAAACATTACTATTCCAAGATCTTTTTCTTTGGAATCTCTACCTGAGACTCCAGGAAGAATCTTTGTCGCTCCGGAAGAGGCAGCTGCTAAGAATGTTTAGGAATTTGAGAAAATTGAGCAAGTGGAAGAACAAGAACCAGTTGCTGAAGGTAGTGGTGACACCAGATATGTTTTGAAGCAAGTAGATGATTATAAGGGGACACCTTCGGAACATTTGTCACTTCAAACTTCAGAAGCTCAGTCATCGAAGTTAGTCAATCCAGGGAACAATGACCAGGAAGGAGAACAAGAAGTATCCTATCATGAAGAGGAAGAACAACTTCTACATGATATTTCTCAAATGGATAATGTAGAGGATGGTGCTCAAAAAGCTGATGATGATGAAGACAATGTTGTTCAAGTTTCTGATAGTGAACAGAAGACTCCAGAACAGCAAACAATTCCGAAAAAGGACAAAGGAAAGAAAATTTTTGTTGATACCCCGAGATTTGTTGTTTTAAAGAGAAGGAAAGTTGGTGATTCTTCTAAGAAGAAGAATGAGAAAATTGAAGAAGGAAATTCTCCAAGCAAAGTCTCGGATTCGGAGTCATCTTCGTTGGGGTATGACTTTGTTGTTCAGTCATTAAAGAAGTTGGTAGGTTCTATTCTGACTTTCTCAAGTATTGATTCAAGATGCCAGATGCTCCAACATGCTTTGAATTAGAAAACAGACCCTGTATCCATGGTCATGGACAAATGTGTTGAGATAGAGGCTCAGTTCAAAAATTTCTTTATCATCTATGAATCCCACAAAAGATCTTGCAAGAGGATGACTAGTTGGTTGAGAAAGACTGTAGAAGAGATGAGGCTCTTTGATGAATTACAAGATAATGTGAAGGATGCCTTTGAGATATAATACAGGAAGATAAATCAACTTACATCATCCTTTGAAGAAAATTTGACAGATGAAAAGAATTTCCAGATTCAAGAAGTCGGAGATCTGAATGGGAAGATGAATTCTGTTTCTCAAAACTGGAAGTATGAAAGGGATCATCAGATTGAGTTTCAAGAAAAGTTGTTAAAACGAGAACAAATCTTGAAGGATCAGGAAGAAAAGCTTCAGGCTCAGGAAGAAAAGCTTCAAGCCCAGGAAGAAAAGTTTGAAGCTCAAAATGCAAGAATTGTTGTGTTAGAGAAGCAAGCCAAGGAAGATCCAAAATAAATAGATACGATCTTTTCTTGTATCTAAATTTCATTGTTGTTGAGCTTTTAAACTTAATGAAAATTGTGCTTGCTCGTTTCGTTTGTTGTTACTACTAATTTTTCAGGTAATTTGTTATTTTTTCCATTCCCTCAATTTTTTTTTTGAAAATCACAAAGGGGGAGAAGGAAAAGAACCCTAACAAAAGGGAAAAAGAATCTTAACAAAGGGCGAGAAAGAAAACAAACTCTAATAGAGTTTATCTAAGGGGGGGTTTTTCATTAAAGAATACTTTCTTATTATTAATGAAATATCATTCCGGAAATATAGAATACGATCCTTAGTGTTTCAAAGCCTAAGGGAGAGTTAGTCTTATTCATAAACATCCATAAGAAAAAGGAGATAAGCCTTAATGTTTTCTTTCTTCTTAGACTTTATTTTTCATAGGGATGTTTGTGCTTTCCAAAAAGGGGGAGATTGTTGAGTCAATAAGGGTTTCCTTATGACTTTTCCATTCCTTCTTGTTTTGAAAATCACAAACACCGTTCTTTAAGGAAAAGCACTTTTATAAGAAAAATTGCTTTTATAGGGAAAATCACTTTTATAAGGAAAATTCCTTTTATAAGGAAAATCGCTTTTATAAGGAAGATTTCTTTTGTAAGAAAAATCATCCTTATAATATTTTCATTCATATATTTCTTAATTATAAGTTTTTCTTTCATTTCTATATTCTCAGAATCATTTGAAACTTTGATATAAAAATATTCTGTTTTAAGTACCGAATTCCAGATGAGAACTGTAATGAAGTTTCATTCCGAATTCCAGATACGAACTCTGATAAAGTTCTACTCCGAATTCTGGATACGAATTCTCATTAATAATTCTGATGATGAATACTCATTACGAATTCTGATGATGAATTCTCATTATGAATTCTGATGACTAATTCTCATTACAAATTCTGATGATGAATTCTCATTACGAATTCTGTTGACGAATTATCATTCCGAATTCTCATTCCGAATTCTCCTATTAAACATAATCTGATCATATTTGTTTTATAAACTCCGTATTTATTTAGACTTCGAAAAATTATTTTTGTTTACACTCCGAACTTTCATTCCGAACTTTTGAGTTAGACTTTAAATGATGTCGTACATTCTGTTACACTTGTTTTGTTATAAAACGATGTCGTCTATTCTGTTATAAACTAACCGTTGGCTAAGTTACACGTGTACAGGTCCCTTCGATTTTTAAGGGAAATATGACCATTGGAAAGTAGGCCGACCGAACCTATAAATATGAGCTCATTTGAAAGAGCTCGGGACTGATTGAGCTGGCTGATATGCTGACTGATCTTCTACTCATGTGATTACATGCTTGAAGTGATTTCTAGAGATAGATAGGATCTTATTAACTCTCAAAGATTCATGCGAATTCGAATGTTGGTGATTACATTAGAGGACTTCCGGGGATAGGAAGACAGAGGTGTCGACTACCTTGAAGTTCGAGGGCTTCCTTGCTGAGGAAGACAGAGGTTGCCAACTACCTTGAAGTTGAGGGCTTGTGGGGATAACAAGACAGAGACTCCGATCTTCATATCGAGGGCTTACCCTGGTGTGGGTAAGACAGACTTTCTTGAAAGTATAAATCAAGGGACCTTTATCCAAGGTTGTTGGATACCCTTCTCTTTGGGTTAAAAGACTTATATCTTGTTACTTTTAGTTTTACTACTTGTTTGTTTCCGCTGCATTTTGTATTATAAGAAAAGTATAACTTCATTATACTTCCTTACTTGTACTCGGTTTCATTTAGATTCTATACGCTTTAAGGTAGAATCTCATATTGTAATCTTTTGTTAAGTTTCAATTTCCGGAACCATATCTCAGGAACCTACTTTCGGAATCCCTTTCCAGTTTTAAGAAAGTACATAGGACTTGAAGTTTATAACTTCATTCCTTTTTCCAAGTTTTCAATTGGTGTTAGAGGTGTTGTGAATTTTCTTAGTTTAACTTTGTTAAACATAGCTTTTTCCTTTGTTTAATGGAATTTTTAAACTGTACAATTCACCCCCCTCTTGTATATTGAGCTTCTACATCATTATTTCGATCCTACAGGATTCTACCTAGACATGCATTCACCCATTTTTCAGGCTTCGTGTTACCATTAATTTGGGCTTTCATTATCTTTCACATCTAAAGGGACCCCCAAATGGAATGGATGCTCAACCCAAGGGCTCTCATAGAATTACATGCCAATGTCCTTAAGGGATTTGAACAAAAAATTAATACAAGTCCCACGTTGTGAATACAGTCAGTGGTGGACACTCATTTTTGGTTCCCATTTTACGTCACACGATATGGATGATGTGTTTCGAACACGGTCAATAGTATCCACCATCTTCATGCCAACTCCTTCATGCCTTAAATGTTGGTTACATGATTCACATCATTTTCTACCATAGCATATATAAGTGTAATTTTTATGTGTCTGATACTATCCATCAGTGTGCAGTTTCATGTTAGGAGGACTAAGCCATGTCTGGGAGTCATTCAAGGCTCTACACTAACTTCCCCATTACGTGTGTCCCATGTATTACAAAGACCTCTTCCAACGTTTTTTCCCACACTGATTTTGACTCACGTGGGCTTAAGGAATAGATTGAGGTATTCACTCCTTGGAAGAGTGTCACATCTTCTATGGTATGAGCTCTAAGACCTTAAACTAAGACCTCCTTATAAGTCATCTCCAAGAACTACGTCTAGATCGATTCTCATCTTCATGGGATATGTAGGAATGCACAGACATCTTGACTTTGGGTCTAGCTTAACTAAGAGATAGTCTCTCCTACCCCATATTCTCTAAAACTTTTCTATACACTCATCCCGAGGTTTATTTCCTATAATCACGCGCGGTGTGATGTGGACCTCGTCCTCATTCACGTCGTGTATTATTTATCACACCATGAAATTTCCCTCTTGAACCTCATCCCTCCTATATATGTCTGATCCATTTGACATTAAACTATGCTGCCCAGTCCAGCATGACTTTAAACTGTTATGTCTATACTACACGATGTCATAGTGTATGGTTGGTCCCATCACATGGCCCTAATCTATGACATTATCATCCTAGCCGCACGATGAAAAATGGAACTGCATCGCGATGTCCTCACTCAAGGGGACATCATGTTTGGTATTAGTCACCCACCATACCCTTTTTCAATGCTTGCATAAGACTTCATTCCTGTGGCGATTCCTGTAATTTCTATCCTATGTCAATCGCTTCACAAAAAAACACACATTCTTCTTGAAGGACAAACAAGATATATCAAATGACACTTATTTTGGTGCGAGGAAGGACCTTGTTATCTATGGCATTGTTTTCTTACCATGTCACCTTAACAAATATGTATGGCTTGATTCCCATCCTCATTGGGTACTTTGGAATGCCCTGGAACTTACAAGCCCATTATAACTTTCACTTTTAGTCCCCTGACCTAGAAGTTTACTTGGGATCCCATTTTGGTGATACAGACTCCTACTATCCTCACTCACTTTGGGTTTAGTAATTATTTCACCCCACGTATCCCTTCTTTAGTTCCATCATAGTCAAAGATCTATGAAAGTAAGCTAAGACCACTCCACATCCTTTTCGCAAGACGTTAAACTGCATGACATCCCCCAGAACAACTTATAAATTGATTACCTTCCTCATGGGGTATGTAAGAACACCCAAACATCTTGTCTCTGGGTCCAGCCCCAAAAATCTGAAATCCTATCCCCTCTCTTTCGGCCCCTAGTCCAGAAAACTTTTAGGAACATGTGTTGTGGAGAGTACTTCATGGGTTCTCATTCGCGTTGGGTTTTTCAATAGACGCACCATGTTCCTCCCATGTCTTTTACCAACCGGGTCCGAGTTCTCTGACCCTAAACTAAGATGTCCCTATGGTAACTACGCATCAGATTTGGCTACTTCGCCACCCTGCACATAGTCCATTAAATCAGGTCCCCTTTATGGCCCATCCAAGAACCATTAAGTTGGAAGCATGCGACCCCACGACCCTTGTTCTTGGAAAAGGACCTGAATCCCTCTATCTGATATGCTTTTTTTCATACTCAGATGCATCGGGACAAAGAGGACAAATTGTGGAATTTTCACAGGGACATTCATCTCATTCCATGTCGAAGATTCATCAACCCGTCATTTGGATCCTCACACACTTCCATATCCGAAGGGACCCCCTTTATGGAATGGTCTCATACCACATTGGCTTTCCTACCATATTGGGACAACACCCATGAAGACCTCTTACGACATTTGCAATAGGTCCTGTGTTTTGAACATGGTCAGCAGTCGACCCTCATTTGTCTATCCCAATTCTAGGCTAACATTAAATAGATACTATGTTTTGAACAAGGTAAGTAGTTATCATCTTTTGTCACACCACCATCATTGTGGTCCATATCTTGAGAATCATGATTTACATATTTCCAACTCCTTATGTTCAAGTGGAATTCCAACATACTCAGCTTTACACATTCGTGCATCAAGGTGATTCAATTAAGAGTGTCGACATTATTAGACGTCATTCAGCTAGTGTCCCATCGCTCCAAACATGCACCTTCCTACACTATCAAAGTCCCATCCCAAATCCTTGTTTCCCACATCAAGCATGACTCACATGGGATAAATAGTTCTTGTAGGACGTGTACTGGCGCAACCATGCCACACATGCCTTTATTCATCCCGTATGATGTTAAAATACACTCTCAAAACTACATTTGTCTTGATTATCATCCTTATGGGATATGTAGTGATTCCCAGGCATTCCGCATTGGGCCTAGACCCAGGGTCATTGACCCTTCTAGCCTATCAGGCCTGATATTGGTCTAGCAAGTGTGACCTTTTAACTATGTGTATCGTCCTCACCATACAACATTTAAACTATGTGTTTATCGTCTTTATTAGTATGAAGTAAAAATAAAAATCATTCAAGGTCCTTGACAGAGAGGTCCTATTCATAAGTATGTTTGATCCCAGATTAGACAGATACAGCCATGTAATGTGTTTCCACCCTAGTGGCATGATTTTAAGAGTGTTGGAATGCATTCAAAAAAACCGATCACTCCATACTCCATGCTTTGTGTACCCTCTGTTCAGACCCTCATCCTATTTCAAGTCTAAACGAACCCCTTAATAGGATGGATGCTCGGCCTATGGCTCACCTACTATCATGGGAAAACGTTTTGGAAGACTAATGGATGGCATTTTGAGTCAGGCCCCATGTTTAAAATATGGTCAAGGATCATCCCACATTTGTTATCTCTATCTTAGGCTAACAAAATAAGGATATTGTGTTTCAAATGTGGTCAGTGGTTATCCTTCATTTTTACGCCACCCCCACAGTATTCTGAATCTGGGGAATCGTGATTCACACATTCCACTACCTTGTGTTTGGGTTGATTCCAAACGCCCCTGGAATTACCCCTCTCGTGCATTTCAGCACATTGTGAAGACAACACGTTGATTGTTCGGAGGTCCTTGTCCTCTAGTAAGGCCTCTCCCTTTCTTCATGGAAATATGGATTGGTTTTTCAAGCCCCAGATGTCTGGAGCTTGATTTAAAATCGTATATTCAGATTGAATGGAATGATGGTCATCCCTTTTTTCTCGCATCGGGCCCGACCCACGTTAGCTTAGGGACTGATTGTTGGATGTTCCATGAATGTAATAGAAATGAAATGGACCAAAAATGGATAACAGAACTCATGCATTATTCTAGCCTGAAAAAAAACATGAAGGCGCATTCAAAGTTACATGAATCATAGAACCTAAGGGTCAAACCCTCCCATGGATGTGTTGACCCCATAAAAAAGCATTGCACCTCCACTACCCTCTATCTTGTGGCGTCCAGGATTTGATGTTGCCTGTTTAGTTCCCGATCCTCCTCGATAGCGATGGGGAATAGTTCATCATCTATGATCGGATCCCGCTCCATGTTGTTTCTGATAATAGTCATCTCCTCTGAGTCTTGCCTCGTGCACTCTTCAGCCTCTGCCATCTAGGCCTACATTCATGACATAATCTCCGACTGTGTGTTGAGGGAAGCAGAATGTTCATCTACCAGTATGTGAATCTATTGAATCTCATTTTTTGCCTCCTAGAGCCTCTTTATTTTTACCACTTTTCTCCACCACCAACCCACACCAAGGTCGAGGTCATACTATTAGATCTTTTCCACCATGAGATCTCGGACGAGCATGTGGGGATGCTGGTCATCCACTCCCCTAGTACACATTTTTAGCCGTCACAAACAAAGTCTCTCCATCTTGTCTATCCATTGTGCTTGAGGGGTGTCATCGATAAAGCTCTTGATCAGCTTCCATGTCCAGAAGAAGAATATCTTATTGTCCTCTTGATCATAGGTCATCTCATTTTAGTCCACAGGGTGGGCAGGTTCATATGTGGGGAACACCCCCAAGAACTTGTTGGCTGGGTACTCATCTGGTGTCTGATCGAATATGGAATGACTCGTGCTGTCCGATCGATCTTCATCATTAGATCCTACCTCAATAATCTCAGGATCAGCTCCACTAATGGTCCCACTAGTGATCGGTAGTGACAAAAATTTGTCGGTATGAATATATTCTTCCACAACCACCAGCGTTCCCCAGGGAAAGGCGCCGCCAGGAGTACCTACCTATCCTACTATGGCAGCCCATTCCCTTTGAAGAACTGGGATTACGAAGAAGTTCACGGATGTTAGTAAATATAATCAATGGGTGGTAGGCTTGAATTATTTTTCAAGGGGACTTATATAGATAAAATTATTTGTCTCACTCCTAGGTTTTTTCCATTGGGACCCCAAGATAATTCCCTCATTATATTTTAGAGAATTATAAAGTATCCAGGGGAACCACCTCGAATGGCCTGGACCCGCTGGATGCAGTAATCGTCGTAGCCACAAAAATATATCCTGAAGTCCCTATGTCTATATCTATTGAGGAGTGAGAATGGATTATGAATATGAGGCCCTCATACATAGATTAAATATTAGTGAAGGGGTCTAAATTATCCTAGAAGCAGAACCTGGGGAAGGGACTCAGGGTTTTACCTCGAGAGGCTCTGCAAACTCTTCAAGCTCTGGATATGAGCCACAGACATCACCCTCCTCCAATGTGCTCCCTCTACCAACCTCCCCCCCTAGGAGGACTCGTCTGATTCTTCTGAAAAAGGGCAGGGCTCCCTCAGTTATGCAGCCGACAACTGAGGAGGGGTCATTCGATCCAACAACACCTTCACCCAGTCTTTCATCGGACCTAGGGCACCTTGGGAGTGCACGAAGTCCTCCAACACTGCCTGGTATTGATCCACCTCCACCTAGGATACTGAAAATCTGAACCTGAAGGTCCCGATTCCCTAAAAATCCATCTCGAGAGGTTTCGAGTGTTGCCACATCTCGAACTAGACAAGGAATTGCATGTTGACAACCCAGATGCCCCATGCCTCTAGGAAGATAGCATTTTTCGACCTGTCTATGTGGCCCAACATCTTCCCCAGAGCTTGGGTGGATATTATACTGAATCTTCTTGGTGGCCTCCCCTCCAGATAACTCTTCTCTTCTGGGACCTTTGGGTCCGCTGCCACTACGGGATCTACTGCTGATACCTCCCCCTCATCTGGAGTAGGCCTCACTGCCACAGCATCCCCGCCACCACGAGATTTATCTCCCACCTTCTGGCCCCGACCTTGAGGTTGGGGAGGCACACCATCACTGGACCAAATGGTTGGCTTCTTCAACATCTCCTCTGGGTAGGCTTCCTCCCAGTATTTGGTGTACTCCTTCACCAACTTGAAGATGACTGTGGATAGAGGAATCTCATTCCTCATTCTCCCATCTTCCCATGTGAACATGAGCCACATTTTCCTCATCAAGAACATTTTCTCCTCATAGTGAAATATTAAATAGACCTATGGGATCAGTTGATGCATGCACCGAAATTTCCTGGAGAAGCGGTGTGTGGTATGCGGCTCATATAGGGGCTCATGATCCACCCATGCCACTAGGACTCCACCTCGAAACGCCAGAAAGTAAAACTGATGATCTTCTATTCCCTATCCATTATCAGTGAATATAACCATTGGAAATGGGAATGGGTGAAAGTTGAACTCCTCTACCTTCCAGACCTGGTTCAGTACTGTCTTCATGATTATCTTGTCCAAAAAGCTCCCTGCGATATTCAGAATGGACGGGCAGAAGATTGATCCTCAAGGGGAGATGGGGTTTAGATATTAATATATCCTCTTGATATGCGCCACTATCCACCCATAAAAGAGGTATAATATCATGCATATTCTTTTTGGCTTTTCCCTCACTGATATTCCACAAAATTATGTACAGCTTGGCGAGCATCGAGATCCCGAGGTTGACCCAGCCTCCGGTCACCAGCATGGAATCCATGATAAATGTTCTTGGTCGCACACCCATGTTTGTATCTCTCACCGGAAGGATCCAATTGTAGATGAGTGCCGCTATGAATGCATCCAACCTGACTACCAGTTGCTGCTTGGTGCTGATGCTGAATCCCTAGGTTTTCCACTGGTTGTCCTCCAAGAGCTGCCAGTACGAGTGCTCCTTGTCCCATTGGGCCCCCTTTGGGAAAGTTTGAGGCCTCACTAGAAATTTCCTATCTTCTTAAAAGTTTAGGAAATTCTTAAACAAATTTTTTAAGTGTATATCCCTCACCAAGTGGTTTTCCTCTCCTGATACTAAGTTCATCAACTCCATCGCCAGCGGAGGAATTTTCTCCGGATCCTTCCACTCACCCATAACAGGGAGGAACTCGTCATACATTGACCCCATTATTGGGACCGTCGATATCTGATGCAGGTCTCATAAACTAATACCGAACTCTCCATGGTGAAAATGGAAGGTATTGGTCTTCGATTACCATATGCTCATCGACTCCGAAATCAGCTGCTTCGGATGATAGATATAAAATGGGGAGGCCCAAGCCGCCTCATATAGGCCCACTCTTCACAGATCTACCCTGAATACCTCGCATGAAGTACCTACTTAGTAGGCCCAGGTTCATTCATATTTCAATTTTCTGACCTTGAGAAGATCCCACTTATTAGACCACCCCTTTCCGGGGATCCTCAGGGCCGCCTTCAGGATAGAATTTGAAAATGGGGGAGACGTCTCTGACTGTGATTCCTCCCGTTAACATTGTTCAAGTGATTTTATAGGTAGTCAGCGTTGACATGTGTGATGTACTCCCAGGCATGGCCGTCAGCTTCCTTGAACCACTGGTGCTTCCAAGATGTGCTCCTAAATTAGTAAGTGGACTCATACCAACTCACTTCAAGGATAAAGATGTCATCCCTCAGTTCAAAGCCGTACTGAGGCAAACTCTTAAATAGTGGATGGTTCTTTTGGATTTATGACAGAAGCTCCACCAGTGAATTATGGTTAGAATGGATTTTCACAAACTCCCCGATACTTGAGCTATTTGGTATCTCCTACCTCTGGGAAGCATCCACAAGGACCCCCTAACGGCCTCTTGGTGAACCATTCAGTTTTTGAGTTTGGGCGTTCATTGGTTTTGGTTCATGATGATCTTTCGTGGAGCTTGTTCGTAGAGGTCGTTTGCGAAGACTGTTCATGGAGCCCTAACTTGGCCTTTGAACACAAGATGCAGAGCGTAGAGTCGCAAAGTCAAAAAACCCATTGTGCACCGCAAAGCAGAAGGCCCGATTCACGAAGGGAAATCACGGAGTACGTGGAGCTTCAAGAATTGAGTGTGCTAAAATCCAAAATCACAGAGATGAGAAAGGATAAAAGAGAGGTCTGTGACCCCTATTTATAGGTGAAGACCTAGTTCTTCTCAGCACATCTAATAGAGGAGATCTTCGCAACACACTTATCTCATACGTCGCCCCTCCACTTCACGAGCCTCCTTCACGAGTCAGCTTCACGATTGGCTAAGGAATTTTGGCGATTGACCCTCAAACCTTTACCCTCACTTTATCCTTGGCTCCCAGTCTGGGGGGGGGGGGGAATTTGTTGGCACCAAACATTGGGAAGAAAAATAACAAATGGAAAGCCTTAAGGGCTACCTCGTGAAGCTTGTTTTCAGAGCCCTCATAGCCCTGTGACCGACACAAAGATTTCCCTCTGCAAAGGTGCCATGGAGTAAGGTGGTGGGAGGCTCAGCGAGCCCCATTTGAAATTGGAAAACCCACTGTGGTGCTTGGAGGCAGGATTCTCTGTGAGACCCTTGGAATTTGGTGAACTGGCCACAGAGCAAGGAGGTGGGAGGCTCCACGAACCCCTTTGAAGTTTGAAAACACACCACGGATCAAGGAGTCAAGAGGCTCCACGATATCCTTTGACTTTTGTGAACCCACCACACAGAAAGGAGTCGAGAGGCTCTACGAACCTATTTGACCTTCGGGAACCCATAACGAAGCAAGGAGGCGAGATTCTTCATGATATTGAAAAATTTCCACATGTGTTGCCACCCAGCAAGCTCTGCTTCGCTGTCCTTCTTGCCTATAAATATTAGGCTCCCCTCAAGCCCAAAGGATAGATCCTCTGACCGTTCTCCTTATTAGATATCAAATCACAAAGCAAATTCTGCTCTGTGAACGATGAGCTCCTTAAGGTGCATTATCATCACAAATTGCCTCTCCAATGGTTTGAACTCACCCCCTCTTCAAAAATGGATGCTGTTTGCAGAGCCCACAAGCCTCTACGAAGTAAGGGGATCCCCAAGGGGACTCAGGTCTTCACAGATCACTTATTCTTTGTGAGATACCCTCCATACACATGTGTCCCACTTGATTAGGCAGGTTCACTATGCTTTGTGAAGCACATTTCATCGCAATACTATGCTTCACAGGGCACCCTATCTTTGTGAAGCACTGCTCCGCAGATCTCTTTCCACTATGCAAAGACCCTTTCATACACACATATTTCCTATTCCTAGTCTAGGACACTTCACTTCTCAAAGGATACCCCTTCATGAAGACCCTCCACTACATAGAGAACCAAAACATCATGAGGATTCTACCTATGAACCCCTTTTCTCAGCAACTCCTTTCCCATGAGACCTTCTAGGTTTGTAGGAAGTAATTTCAAGATCCATTGGGTGCTACTTCTTGTTGTGTTGATTCACCTCATGCTTCTTCGCATAGGCATGCTAACGGCTATGCATTCTTCTCACAACCATGATAACGTGGACCCCTGAATGTATCACTCCTTAACACTCCCTCACCATAGCATTGCTAATTCCTTCCTTTCCTCAAGGGAATGCAGGTATCTATTATGTAAGTCCCAGGGGTGCAGAGTAAAACCACCTCATCCAGGTTGTAGGATGTTAAACTGCCAAGCACCATAATCCTTAGAACATGAAGATAAACTATGACCCTGGCCCATGCATATTTCATGGAGTGCCCCATCTCATAAATTCTCTACTCCCACTGGTCCCCATGGGAGTGAGATCATTCCTCACATGGAATGAGATCCTTTGTATTAGAGTGACATCTGTCCGTGAGGAATGTGAAACCACCTTGGTGTAAGCCCCTAGCCTTTCTTGCGGGATGCAGTATCCCTGCTCCTCTTATCTTCTTCCTGGATAAGGAATAAGATGGGGGGATGGACACCAGTGCCCTTCTCTCTTCAGTGCAGAATCCCTCTCCCTTTGGGATTTGTTTCCACCAGGCCACCACCCTGGTGTAAGTCAGAGTCTCAATCTCCCGGGGCTTCGGATCATGCGTAATCCCCTGTTTTCATTTTGGGCTACTAACTACGTGTCAGCCCCATTCCACTTCCCACAGAAACAACTTTCATGACATGATCATCAGGTTTTTGCTGCCTCTTGTTTCTCACCCAAAGCATGACTCACATGGTCTTAGAGTAAGCATCAACCATGGCATCCTCTCTGGGAATCTTAGAGTGTAAGCCCAAAACACCATCCAAACTATACGTACTTTGATTCTTGCCCAGGAAAGGTACGTAGTAAGCCTCCCTAAGGTTCAATCCCAACAACCATTGGTCTTGACCCCCTTCATGTTGGTTCACTAAACCAGCCCGAACTATATGGAATTTGATCCTAGCCAAGTCAAGGTACGTAGGAAGCCTCCCAAAGGATCAAGCCAAAAAACCGTTGGTCCCAACCCCCTTCACATCAGTTCTCACCAATTCTGAACTACGTGTAATTTGATCTATTCCATGGAAAGGTATATAGGAAGCCTTCCTGAGGTTCAATCCCACCTATTGGGTAGCCTAGAGTGTAAGGCCCAAACACCATCTGAACTACGCGGACTTTGATTCTTGCCAAGGTAAGGTACAGAGGAAGCCTCCTTGAGGTTCAAGCCCACCTATTGGAAATCCTAGAGTGTAAGGCCCAATCACCATCCAAACTACAAAGACTTTTATCTTTTCCAAGGAAAGGTATGTAGGAAGCCTCCCTCAGGTTGAATCCCACCGAGTGGGCAGCCTAGAGTGTAAGCTCCAAACACCAGCCCGAACTATGTGGACTTTGATGTTTGCCAAGGCAAGGTATGTAGGAAGCCTCCCTAAGGTTCAAGCCCAACAACCTTTCATATTGACCACATTCACGTCGGTGCACCAAACCGTTCTGAACTATGTGGACTTTGATTCTTTCCAAGGCAAGGTACGTAGGATATCTCCCTGAGGTTTAAGACAAACAACCATTGTTCCCGAACACATCATTTTGCTTAAACCCCATCCTGTATGGATTTAAACTTTACATCCCTATTATCCCACATGACACTAAACTTTCACCTATCTAACGGTATGCCATTGTGACCCCATTAATTGGTAAGCCATTGTAAACCCCATTCATAGGTAAGCCATTGTCAACCCAAACCCAGTGGTAAGCTGCTGTCATCCCTTCTTCTGGGACACATATTACTGGTCCGTCCCTATGGCATCAAACTAACCTCGGGCTACTAGACATGCATAAGACTTAGTATATCATCAGGCCGTTGTCCTCTGCGCACACCGCAATCCTATACCCCATTTGGAACTACGTGGACTTTGATTCCCTACCATGAGGATATGTAGGAGGTCTCTTAGAGTTTCAATCCCAACCCCACCATCGCCCTTGAGCTGACTCCATCTCAGTCCCCATATGCTTCACATAACCATCCATTATCCATATTGATTCTTACCGATCCTCCTCACCATGGTGGGATCATGCCACCCCATTTCCCATTCCCTTTAGCAACAATCGGGTAACTAACCATGTGTTAGCCCCTATATATTGTGTCCTCCAGGGGTTACGACCATCTGATCCACTCATTTCAGTGTTCTGATTTGTTTGATCATTCTCTACTAGATGTTAAAATCACTATATACCCTCTGTTAAACATGGGAAGCAGAGGAAAAACTCAGAAACATGCCTATGGAATATAATTCCCCTCATTTGATGTGGGACGCCTCGGGACTCTGTGCCCTCGAGAAGCCCTATAATAATGGAATGAAACCTTGATGTGCTAGTGTTATAGCATCCAAACATGCTAGTGATGTCCAACGTGACTACTCCCCAGACTGAAGGTTGTTTCCCTAACCATACCTCTTGGAATGTCCTGACAGAAGCAGTGTAATTAATCGACATCAATAAAGATATGGAACTAGTAAGAGTTTCCCGAACACCGTCTTAGACTATAATGGAGATATGGACCAGGTAAAGAGTTATAGGGAAGAATCCACAGAAGGAAGAAATGACATCCCATCATCCCATTTCAACCAAGGAGCAAACGTCCCTAAATAAGGAATAGATGCCGCCCACCTTTGGAAAATGGGAATGCAGGGAAACATCTAGCACATCCTTATCCTCCTTAAGCAGATAGATGTGCACAACCCAAAAAAATAATTAGAAACATATACTTTAATCTATTGGAATTTACAAAACCATTTTATGATCATTCTATCTTGGGGTTTGACTTTAAAATGCTCCCAAATTGGAAAATTAATTTTTCCTCAAGTTTCCTCTTCTGAGATACATTTTATGTTATACACCTATATTTTTATTTCAGCTGTATACATTACCTTTGAATTGTTAAATAATGAATATCCTTCTCTTAATCATATTTTACGCTCCATTTAATTTCATTTTCGTATATGGTGAGTATGATTCAATGTTACCATTTTGTAATATTTTATTGAAATAATCTAAAAGTTTATCAAGATTTTTTATGATCATGTTTTCATTAATGATACCTTATGATCCATTTTTCAAGAATACTTGGGAATTTTAATTATCCAATGGTATGTAGTGATGTGTTCTTTTATTAGTTCCATTTGTTCCACTCTTTGGTACTTATGTTAAATAAGAGGACATTGTTATGAAAATATGACCTTACCTCTCTCTTCGGTCGCAAATCTATGTTCTCTCAAAAAAACTTTTTCTAGAAAGGGAATAAAATAATATTACACTATTATCCTATGATCATTTAAATAAAATTTTGGGCTTTTTTTATTTTACCAATTTTATCAAAGTAATATTAATATCAATTTCCAAACAAGTCAATTTTATACTCTTTTCACTGTGAAAAAAATGTTCTTGTTACCTCGTATGTTATGTATGGATTTACCTTCCTTATTTTATGTGAAACTTAATTTTCACATAAAAAATGTTAATTTTTAAAAAATTATTTTTAAAATTATATTAAATAAAATTATTTTTCAAAATGTTTTAAATATGATTTTATATGGTTTCAAGGTAAAAGGTTTTGAATATGATTTGAAGCCTTATTTAGAAGTTTTCACAGTATTTTCAAAGAAATTGTTTTCAAAACATTATCAAGATTATTTTATATTTTATAATGCCAAATGGTATTCAAAACATTCTCAATATTTCCTTATAATTTTTCATATTTATTTTCAAAGAAATCATTTTTAAAATCTGTTCATGATTTATTTATATTTTATAAAATTGGTTTCAAAGAAAAAGTTTTTTACAAAGTTTAGAAGAATATTTTATAATATTTTAAATAAAAAGGGTTTTCAATATTTTTGAATCTTATTTTATATGTTTTCAAGGAAAAAAATTTTTCAACATGTTTTGAAGCTTCTTTAATATGTTTTCAAGGAATGAGGTTTTCAAAATTATTTCATGTATTATTTATCAGTTTTCAAGGTATTTTAAAAGAAAATGTTTTTGAAATGGTTTTATGTATTAAAAATACTTTTTCAAAGATGAAACAATATTTTCCTTAAGAAACATTTTTAAAAAATATTTTAAAAATATTTTTCATCTATGATAACAACTTTCAGTGTTACATAAGCCTTTTGTGGAAAATTATTCAATGTTTCCATTTATATTCATTATCTAAATGTGTTATGTTTTTATGGAATTATAAGTATGAAACCCATTTCTCTTTCATGTTTCATATTTTTTTGAAACCTGCTTCGTTTCATAGGTTATGTTTATGATGAAATGATTATGAAACCCATATTTTTCTACAGGTTATGATATGATTACATTTTTATACTACCCATTGAATTTAATGGTTTATGATATGTTTGTTCATGATCTTGTTGAACATGTATATATTAATTCACTATGAGATGGTTGAGACTTATATATACCTCTAATGAATTTAGTAAAGATTGATATCTCATAAGATACAATAATATGGTCTTAAAAGTGAACCTTGACTACTAAGATGGCCATAGGAGTGAACTATGACTACCAAGATGGTATGAGGAGGGAACTCATGATACTAAGATTTCCCTAGGAGTAAACCATGAAAAACAAGATGTTATGGGGATTGAACCCATACTACTAATATGGTTTGGGTAAAAATTCCGAGTATACCATGGAAATCATATTATATTATTATTTGTCTATGATAATTCCATGCTTTATTTCAATGTTATGATTTCATGGCTTATTTTCTTTATTTCTTTATGATTCAAATCTTATGAAATTAAAAAATTTATGAAATGATTCACGTATATGATATTTTATAAACAAGGTATGAAATTTAATTTTTATGACCATGTTATCATACATTTATGCTCACAATTATGCTTACATATATCACTTGTTTATACTTTCTTAGAATTTGATATCACCAATTTTTATGTCTCCTTCCCCATGTTATGATGGAATGTATTATGTTTGATGTGTCTATTAAGGGAACTAGTCAATAAGAACCTTGAAGTAGGTAATGTTGCTCACTTAGGTATCAATGTTTATGTTTCCATTTCTCCAAAGGCACTGGACTAGTACAGTTTTTTGGAATATGTTTTTAAAATATTTTAGGTATTCTGCAAAAGTTATTAATATTAATGAATGTAAAGTGAGGGTCAATATGAAAATTAATCTATGAGAATATGGAATACATGATCCCATCCAAAAAATATCTAACTCATGATAACTCATCACTATATAGAAGAGATGAAAAGGATTGAATCTTTGTGAAAGAAACTGAATTGTCCATGATAGACATAGAACCCTACTCCAGGTACATGAACTCTATGGATCCGTCATCTATCAGCATCTGGGAGAAAAATTAATCATATAATACAGTTTGGAAGTACATGTAGACCATTCCATGTTGATGACCAGCCTGACTAATCACATCTCACCTGATCTAAGGGAAATCAAACAACATGTAGGTGGAATTATTGGTGATTTGATATGGTGTCATCTCTAGTTTTTTGAAGATAGAATGAATGGACTCAGTATAAGACTAAAAATCCTGAGAGAATCCATCCCCTAAGAATATCGAAGGATCATTCTACTAGAACACATGATTCAGATAAAAAAGCACAGGTGCATGTCCTAGAGAAACCTATATATACTAAATCAATCATAAGAATACCTCTAATAGACAAGCATCAGGGTCTAGTTAGGGAATAAGACATGGTTCTTTAGGTGGGACTACATGAGGTATATTTGGTAGATTAGGTCCCACCACCTCTATAGAATGATGACCACCACCCTCCAGGCATACAACTAGAGACTGTGATGGTGGAATTTCTCTACAAATTCCTGGCACATGCCTTAGAAAAATATTGAATGTTAGAAAAACTAGTCAAAGAAGGTTATAAGGAAAAGTTTTGAAAACTCAATATAATATCCTAAATAACCTCTTAGAATTATGGATTATTGGAATGTGTTTCTAGATTATATTTACAGTGGATCGAATACATGGAAGGGTTAATTTTAATTTAAGAAGGAAAATAATCTTTAAATGATAGTTGTCCTACCCATTTATTAGAAAATATTTATTTTATAAATAAAAATAGTTATTTGATTTTTGTGTCTTCCTATATACATATAATAGGATTCTATTAAATTTATTATCATTCATAGTTAATAATGACCCACACACCTTATTAAATGAAATAGAACCCAATTTAATTCAAATCAACCCCTGTAAAATTCAGTTTGAGAATGCATTAGGCAAAATATGATGGATTGAATCAATAATTTACCCATTATAATATTTAAGGTACCATACACCTCATAAATTTAAACAAGTATTCACTCAATCAGACAAAAATCCTAGCTCATGTAATGATATCTACATACCTTACATGGGTCAAAGTTGGCTATTTAATATGCCACCATCAATCTATATAGGAAAACCCAATTCATATTGATGATGACATTTAAACAACCAATTTACATTCCCTTCAGAAGATGTTTTTAGTAAAGGAATATATAACAAATATGGATCACCCAATAATCATTGGCAACAATGGAAAGGAAAGAAATAAAATGCACCTATATATATTGGATTATCTATGGAATGTGAGACCTAGGTGCATGTAATAATGCACGTGACAATAATACTTATCATACTTGGCCATGAAAGAATAAAAAAAATATTAATTAAAAATGTTAATGTGAATCACCCAATTATTAATGTATATCAATTGAAATAAGGGAAAAACATAATTAAAATTTCATATTCTTTGGAATCATTACATTTACTCTAAATGTGCGTAAGGTACTATAAGTCATAGACTAAAAATTATTTCCAAAATGTTCCTAATCAATGGTCTAAATTTCCCAAACAATAAGAAAAAATCAAAAGATAAAAACCCCTTCTGATACCAATTTTTTACATTCTATCATTGTTCACTCAATAGTAACCAAACCAAATCAGCCACATGGCCTCAAGAACACCTCTTTGTATTCTAGAGGCTACCAACTTATAGTGAGGGCCTATGTTGTAAAAGTGGGGATATTATGCCCCTTTATCAGAGTGGATTAGTTCAGTGATATAATAGATGGATGAACAATGAAATCATAATAATGATTAAAGAATAGGATAAGAAGTGGAATAAGAATAGTAATCCATGTAATAAATAACTAGATCAATTTTGTAAAATATAGAATATACTAAACAATAATGATATGTATATATAAAATAAAACAAGGAATACATGGATGTAGGAAGAAAATAATGTTCGCGTTATTAGAATAATCAAAAGAAAAAAAACAATCCAATCATCCCAAGCATTGACTCATTCATCTTCATATAAGACCCCTTCCAAAAGAAATTAAGTAATTTTTGTTTCCCCTTTTACATACCTACTTTCATATAATCAATCCAGGAACCTACGGTTTCCTCGAAGGGTGTAAGATAAATGCTTGTAGTCCACTACTAATGGAATCTATAAAAATCTCATCTGTGAATATAAATAGAAAGAATGTACATGTATATAAATGTTAATCATTACAAATAAATATCTCATAACTACTTTACCCCACCTAGGGACTGAATAAGAATAAATTTAATTAATTATCATTCAGTTTATATAGGGATTTAATGTGAAGGTGTCAACTATACCCAGACAAGATAACAAAATAATAATAAACAGATCCAAGGTAAAACCAATGCATCCCTGATCTCAAGGTTTGGCCAAATCATAGTAGTATCACATGTAGTATAGCTATAAGGGTTATGAGTGTTATCAAATGTGCACACCCAATTCATTTCACTATAAATGAGTCTAAAAAAGTCAAAGGATATCATCCATATTAATCCCTAGCTATGAAAGACTGGGCCCAATGTAATGAATTCATGGTGTTGCAAGTCCAAATACATCCATGTGAATCCAAGGAGGGTATCCATGGAATTTTATTAATTTGGAAGTGATATCAAGTGGATCATCAGGACTACACTATGTAATTCATGTGATAAGAAAAATTCCAATTTCAAAGGTGGGTATCTCCATTGGGAACTGCATCAATTAATTAGAATGGAATCCATTTAGGGCTCTAAGAATTCTCATAGTAATCCAATGATGGATAAAATATAACCATTCCCATAAAGACAAAAATGCTCCAATAATGACTGAATATTACCTTTTTATTAATAAAATCACTTTTTAAGAAATGTGACAAACCAGTCCCAATCAATCCAGTGACGAATACTCATAATATAAAACAAAGGAATCAAAGCATAGTCTCATCTTATTTGTACATTCATCCCTATAAAGTTTCTAGTTAATAAGCCATACCTTAGCATCAAGTTCTTTTCTGATAAAAACATTGATGAGAGATGCCATTTTGTCCCAATTTTGAATATACTCTTCTTTGCTGATTTTCCTATCATTGAAGCCTCTCATTTGGATCATATCCTGTTTTTCAATCTAATTAGCCTACTCGCTATTGACCTCCACTTGAATATGTATTCTCATAATATATACCTCTCCCAGTACAGGTGAGGAAGGGTGATGATGTTAAACAGATGAAACAAGTGGTGAACAATGGGGTGCAGAGTAAACTACCGGGAAAGAAGTTTGAGAAACCCTATGTATCAGGGGTTTTTTATTGGCTCAAGGAGGATTTGAGGGACTGGGACACCGGTAAATCAATGGCACAATATAATACTAATCCACCCTTTAAATCTCCTCAATAGTGGGGAAAAAAGGAATAACAACATAAAAAATCTAATTGGGTGGATGAAATTGAAGTCCTAACCTCTAACAGCATGATGAACATGTATAATTAAGGTTTTACAACATAAGATAAATAATTATTATTAAGGAAGATGAATTTTTGAAGGAATCTCTTGTTGAAACATGTGTGCACACAATGATGTCAATTTATAAATGAAAAGAATTTTTAGGAAATTTTATATACCACCTAAATTAAACATGTAGTAGATGATTTGTCCAATATTAGTCCATATTTTGGATTGGATCATAAGGAAAAGGAATAACATACAAATTCCATAAAAGTAGGGTATATGACCCTGTATCAGAATAGAATCATCAATAGGAATAATAACAATGATAGCTTCAAGAAGAACTATGATACTACTGGTGGTTATCCAATGGGATATATTGATCTCGAATTGGAGTCTGAATGGAGATAAAGGGTTAAATCCTAGGTCAGGCCAAAGGGGAGACCCATTGGTGGACCTCCTGCATGAGAGAGAAAAAATAGGGGTTGTGATTCTATAAAAAAGAGACCCCCTGACATTTTTTAAAATATTTACCTTGGTAGTTTACATGGCATGTAAACAATACACTCCATGTAATTCTTGGGGTTTTACCTATATGGAAAAAACATTACACTTTGTGATAGTGTTATCCCGAAAAATACATGTTATGTATTTGATAGATTGTATATTTAAATACATGACATGTATTTTATCTATAAACATGTTCTACCCCCCTACAACCTTCCTTCAAGAAATAAAACAACTTGCCTAAATGTGGTGGTTTTCAGGTTAAGCCATACAATGACTACAATGAAGGGTTAATCTAAAAATTGCAAGGATCCATATCTGGTATGAGAAATTTGGAACTTTCAAATTTAATGTTTTCTATCCACCTAAAAATTCCTCTTATCAGAAACTATCATATGACAATAATTTCAAAATTGGTGGATGACCTACTATGGACTCATCCCAAACTACCTATCTAAGAAATAAATTGTATTTAAGGATTTGATACATCCAACCGTGATGACTTTTTCCATCCAATATTTATAAAATGCTACTATTTAATCAATAAATATTATACATTCTCAAATGTAAACATATTGGGTCCAATAATGAAAACCCACTTTGATACTAGTTAAAGTGCTTGGAAGGATCAATTTCTTCAATTGGGATGGGGGTTTAATCAGTGATTGGAAATTTTTACAACTCAATTTCAATAGAAATAAAAAAACTGCGACTTTTTAGAGTCTATTCCACTAAAACAAATATAGCAAGATCACATGATTATTATGGAAATAAAATGGAAAGGAAAAAAACATTTTTAAAACATTATTATTCAATGTGGAATCCTATTCATTTTCTTGGATAGTTACCCTTACCAATAATGAATTATCTTTACTATATTCATATATGATTTCTAGTTACAAGTATTCATATAGAATCCCACCACACACACCTAAAGTCCCAAACTATAATATATCTTTATACCATAGTACAAATAAGATGAATACTAGATGAAAAATATCACAAAATAAATGAGGTTATTCTAAAAATAAATAAAAAGATCTACTTCCCTAATCCTCTTGAATAAACAAGAAATTTTTTTTCACAGTGCAGTCTTGAATTATACTGCAAAACTATTCTCATATAAAAATCTAATCTCCTAATTTAATGAGATTAATTAGAATCTAATCACTAAAAATCCAAACTCAACCACAAAATCTTCTTATTCATAATTTTTATAATAGCATAAAAAATAATCACAATTATCACCTGACTATTTTTGAAAATTCATCATTATTTATTAAATAAAATTCAAAAGAAAACTATATAAAATTCATGAATATGAGGACTTCATATTTTAAGTGATATATATATATATATATATGCACTCACCACCTCATTTAAATTTCTGATGGGATTGGGAATCCTTTACTAATATTTATTGTAAAACCAAACAATCCTACATATCTAAAAAATCCATTCAGTTTAAATCTCTACTAAATGTTCCATAAAAATCATATTATTAAAAAAAACCCCCATGATATCTATAAAAACAGCCTCTTGAATCTCTTTCATGTGAAACTTCCTTTTTTAATGTTTCAGACTCTAAAAATATTCTTAAATACATAAAATAACAAACAATTATGTGGTGATCAAATGATTATGTTAATCCCATATGTAGATATGTGGATAACTTTGACTAAATTTTACCAAATGGGTTTTTTCAAATTGTAGCTATATGATGGTTATGAATTCCTCAAAGAATATATTTTCTAATATAGAAAAATTTTGAAATGTGGTTTCAGGTACGCCACTGAAATGACTATCAAAACCCTTATAGCTATATCACTGTGTTCTCTTATTTCATTTGATCATCTTGGTGATGCTGTAGAAAATGACTATATAAAAGATTTGGATATGTGATTTGGCAACATGATAGATTTTTCTATATGATTATATCCAAAACATATAAGCAATATATTTGGCTATGCGGTTTGGCTACATAATAAAATTGGATATTTTTATTACCTTTATATGAAAAATTCTTATGTGAATTTTGAAAATTCTATATTTTAGTCAAACTCACTTAGATCCTCTTCTTCCGACGTCCCTCCAACCTCATAAACACTTGATAGAATCATGAAACTCTCTTCCTTGATATATATACGTAATACAAGATAAATAATTTTCCCAATTTTTGGTCACATCAAAATATGTTTATCAACAAATACAACAACCCAAACTCACCAATAACCATAAGTTGTTCAACCATCTGAAAATTAAATCCCCAAATCCATGGGTTTATTCATTTAGTTACTAGTACCACAATATAAATATGTCATATTTTTATTTTCTTAGATATTTAAATATTATTCTATGATTCCAAAAGTGATTATACTATTCTTGTGGTGATCTTACTTTTCCTAAGAGTCATATTACTATTTCAACGGTCTAACTACTATTACAAATGGTCAGATCTATAAAGATAATATATTTTCTCAATATCCTATAAATCCCACATATTTTATTTATTATTAAATAAATTCTAATTTCCCTCATGTTTGCATTTATTTTTCTTTCCATGAATTATATTGTATTTTTATTATTTTGTTTCATTAATAATGTGTTTCTTTTGGGTGAAATTATTTTAGGGGATCGAGCGAATCCAAAGTTTTCATATTTTAGTTATCTAATTTTATATTGTTTTTTATCCCATTGTAATATTTTCAATTCTTATGGACATTGATATTATCTAATTTAAAATTTTAAACTATTATAATTATATTTTATTTGTTTTATCACATGATTAATGTACTTTATATAATTATACATATGATGGTATGACACAATTATATAATCGAATGGGAAATTACATAGATACATTTCTAGGTTATTAAATTTTTTTCACATTGATTAATAATTTTTACCCTTTAAATTACCCTTATTATCATAAATAAACTAAACAGGATACTCAGGTCATTAAGGTAAATCAATAAAAAAATCAATATTTTCATGTTTGTGGACAACTCTTTAGATATCCGCAAAAATATTTCATGTTCTTATTACTTTATTTGGATCACATTTAATGGTGTTAAGAATATATTATTTTAGAATCATATATAAAATAATAAAATATGTTTAATCTTGATTAGAATATCAGAAGAATAAAATTGAATCCAACATGATATAAAAATCTGTTAGAGTCATTAGCTAATTAAAATTAATAAATTATTATGATTATATATTTTAAGATTATTCTGATGCTGATGAGACAATGTACTTATCTGATTTGGATGCAGGATTATCCCCTATAATGAATTTCCCAAAGGACGATATGAGTGCTCCTGGCTCGACTAATGATAAGTAGATAAATTCTTAAAATGAATAGGATAGAGAAAACATTTCCATAGATAATATTACTCATATAATGGTATGTATAGAAGGAGAAAAAACTCGATATCATCGAACATTCCATGATCTGAGTTGTACTCCCAAGTAACTACAATTAATTACCTAGTGAAAATTGTAATTAAAGCCGAAAATGTGTAGCTACAACCCAAATCCACCAGACACTGATGAATGTTAATACAAAGTCTACATTAAAATATTAATTCTAAACTGATTGAATGAAACATAACTATTGATAATAAATCTTAATTTGATGTTGTATTGCTTTCTAGTTCATCTCTATAGTATGAGATTACCATTCAAACACAAAAGCAGAATCAAGCCATTATATTGACCCAATGCTACGGCATACTATTTGATTAATTAAACATTCACTCAACTACAAGGAAATTCATTCGTTAAACCTCTATTAATATCCAGATCAATAAATTATTTAAGGTAAAATAAAAGTATTAAGAATGATGACATAATCCAAATTTCTAAATTCCATTACTGATCAATTATAACTTATTGAAGTTGGATGTAAACTAGTATTACTATATAAAAATATATACAATGTATTGGTGGATGGGACTCCTCCACTCATCTTTTGAAATCCTAAATCATCAATGTTGAATGGAACATGAGATCTAGAAGATCACCTCATTCAATTTTCATCCCACCGTGTAATGATGTTGGGAATACCATAACAAAAATATGTTTCTAAAAATAGAATTGTTGAAATAACATTTTAGAAATCAATCTTTATTAAATGAATTAATCTAGTATCTTGTGACATTAATAGTTAGGGAGGGTCTAAATTATAAATTTCTCTATTATTTTATATATGCACTGTGAAAACAAGAATCCTTGATCTGCCTAATTACAAATAATAAGAGAATCTGAGATTAAATGACTTCACTACCATATAGACGGTTTTAATGTATTCCCTTGGAATATAATTTCATTCAGAGCGATTTCATGTGTTTTTAGGATAAAACTAAAGGATGATTTAGTAACTATACCCACAAAAAAAGTATTTATGTGGATTATTAATGTTTTTCTCTAGAACATAATACATATATGATTTCATTCAGTTAAATAGGTTAAAACCATAGTAGGAACCAATATCACATGTATGAAACTATGGAAGATGAGAAGAGGTGTATTTTACTCTTAATATAATTGTATAATAAGATCCAACCTGAAATCTTGTCAGGATGAATATTGTACCCCCTGTTTATAGTTTTAATGCACACCCAACATAACACAGTCACACATATGATGTGAACATAGAGTAGTCACATCTTAATTTTGAGAATCTAAATAATTGAATTCATTAAATCTTTAATAATTATGTTCTATGGTATTTCATCTATTCTCTAATTGTTTTCTAAGATACCAGATTTCATGAAACCCTATTATAGAGTATTGAATGATTTCTAGACTTACTTATTTTAAAATTAGATTTTGGGGTACCGAATATGAAAATGATTTATTTTGAAATACTTGATGATAATGTTATTAAAAATTTTAATTAGTGTTGGATAACCTATAAAACATGTGAACTGTTAATCATCCAGTCTCTCTAAAGATGGTTATGGAAGGAAAGAGGTACTAAATATGAATATGTATCATAATGATAAGATAATGAATTGTAAGTTAGTAAATCAAACAAATGATCCAAATTTAACATTAATAAAAACTATTTCATTTAATACTCTTATTAGGGAACCTATTAATTCATATCAATATTAGAACAAACATTATTAATTCTAGAGAATCACATATCAATAGGAGGAACCCATATGGATCCCTAAACTAATCCAAGGTCTCATAAAATTAATTCCCCCATGTTTAAGAAAATATGAACTGCCATATCAAAGACAACCTTTTTATAATGAATAACACTTGTATATATCAATTAATTTCATATGGATAATTTATACTTATACTAAACAATTTGATCCATTGTAATTTTGACTATCTAGTAGTTCTCACATAACCATATGTGGTCATATATGAAATACCGAGGGATAAACTATAATCCATGAAGTTATCCATGAATACATTACACACAAAACCAAAACTACATGAAAAGAAATACAATAATCATTACACGAGTTTTAGTTATTCCGAGGACCCTTCAATGTTCACTATACTATTATCTGGACAGTGAATTGATTTGATGATGGATAATTTCTTAATCATCCATGAATTTCTGGTAAAAATTATTGCATACTATTATAAGTAAAACAATTCTCAATGATTCAAACCCATGGATGTTCTATCACCATTTACCTAAATATTTAGTATTATAATATTGAGAATAAGTGAATTTAAAGTAGAAAATTCCATTGAATAAAAAACATGACATGTATAAGCCTATTTACCTTATTTAAAAAAGAAGCTAAATGTTATATTACTTTTATCTCTCTAATGAACTGAGATAGTCCCTTATATTGGTGTTAGGAAACCATCAAGAATTCAACATCTTAGTGGCTACAGGTGAAACACATCTTACATCGAATTAATCTCCCAATTACCATGATTTTATCTCTTTAATAATTATATATCAAGGTTCAAAAATACAAAGAAATATATTTCCATGATATATATTATAAAATCCCAAAAAGTTCACCATACGTCCAGCCTTGGTGGATAATAGTTTTGAAATTCTCATTATTCATATACAGAACCCCAATCGTTTAGGGTATAGGGATATCAATTTTCATCTTTCTGATATGAAAATCCTTGTCTGTAATTAGAGTGAGCATAAATCCATTCTGATGATTAGATTTAAATCATAATCCACAGATCTTGTGTCTGTTTCAAAATTCACGGTTGATCATAAAGTTTTTTCGTTTAATGACTCGAATACATGGCCTTAGTTTTTATTACATGTTATGAAGCCTTATTCTTAATAAAAATGGATAAATTACTGTATTAATGGGTACAATAAAATACTTTTGTGTAGTAAATTACCATTTAATGCTTGAAGATATTGATAAATCATTTCTATATAATATAAAAGAGAATAGATGCAACTATATCATGAATAGACATCAGAGGTCAGTGCCCCAAACAGTTTAGAAGCTACTCCATCTATCCAATGTAATTTCTTAAAGAAACCTTCACCCCTATCAATAAGATTAATGTGATGAATATGGATATAGAAAATTATGTGATCATACTAGAAAAGAAAAAGAACCCAATATCACCTTATTATCTTATGATGGTGACACACACCTATCATGTCATGTGTAAAGATACTATTTATAATTCCCTAGTGTATTGTAATGGTTTCCTAGGGTTATATCACTTGACGATATTTACAACATAGTCACATTATAATTATTATACACGTAAAAATACTTATTTATATTGTTTTTATTATTTATGAAACTAATGATAAATTCTAAACTAATATGAAATGAAAAACAAACTAGGGTTGGAAAGAAAGAACATGGTCTTTAGGATTGGTTTCACATTCTTTCAATTTCGATGTTTTTCATTTCAAATTAAATTTGATAACACAATTTTGAAATATCACTCTAATTTTACATTTAGTTTATTTATTAATTTAATAATTTTAGATGATAAGGAAAAATCAACTACATATCCTCCTAAAATTAAGGTTGATGACCCAACTCAACCAAGATTGTCAAATATTCAAGGTACCGACTCTATGGTATTACATTTCATTCACGGAATGTCTCAAATCCATATTATAAAGATCTTTTATTAAATGGTAGGGAGGAAACTTTTTCAAATAAAATAAAATAAGTTAATTCTTAATCCATGTTGTAGTGAAAATCTATACAATTAGTCATTTATCCTTCATTCACCAAAAAAATTCTAAATTTTAAAGAATTTAAGAAAATTATTTGGAAAACATCTATCCTCCCCTGAAGAAAATCCTTTAGCTATTAACTCAATTTTATGTGAAAGAGGTCACAATGGATGAATGAGGAAGAAGAGTGTGTGTGAGATAGAGGAAAATAAAAAGTGAGATAGTGGAAGAAACTGAGTGAAACAATAGAATTAAAATAATTACAATGAATTAAAATTAGAATCCCAAACAAAATAATCTATAGAAGAAGAAAATAAAAGAAAATACTATAAATACACAAGAGGATAATACAATTCTATGATAATTTCTTTTGTAGTGGTACCATTTTATTTATTGAGTAAGGATACCTGTCTTCATTAGTAATTTAAATCATCAATTTTCTCTTCCATATCTGGTCAAAATTACTTTTTTTATTTAATAGTAAGAGTATATTTAATTTAAATCTCAACATTCAATCTATATAAAAATCATATAGACTCAAAATGTATATTTACTTATGATGTAAAAAATATTTGTATCTCCAAATTCATTGTATATTCTACTTTAAAAACTAGCCCCATTTTATAACATGTATATCTTGATTTAATTCCACTGAATCTACATCTAGTGAGAGGTGTAGCCTATCTTCTATATGAAAGTATGTAGTCATTTTTTTATTGGGATGATATAGTTGAATCCTCATCATGCTCACATAGTGGTTTCATGTACAGATCACATAATTGAATCCTCATAACTCCATATAGCCATTTCTCATTATCCTCCATTGTTAGGATTTTTGGTGGTCATCCAAGTTCCTTTCGATGAAAATAGTAACCCTTAGTCTTAGAAGTGGTCATCCCCTCAAACTGAAGCTTCTCCAAGGGTGGAAAATGAGATATCTATTGATTTAGGAGTGTATAATACATCATTTAGTGGTGTTAGGATGTGTCTTAAGTAAGGGGACATGACTGCGAAGTGGAAAGACATCGCCTTTATTGAAATGAATGATACTAGTGTGTAATATAATTCCACATCGAGTCTTCATGTGTGATTATTTATTATTTATTAACTAATCCAAAGTGATCAAAAATATGTAACCTATAGTGGGGATGGGTTCCTATAAAATATTACACACATACATGGATCATTCATACATACATAGTCCATGCATGATTTTTCCCACAATACAAAGGGGATACTCCCCATATGAATCTCCCTCCTACTAGCTTGAGCGGGCTCTGTGAGTGGCTGTCATAATATAACTATAAATGAATCTTTTTCTCTAATCACTCATGATAAATATTCATGTATATTTATGATCTAATCATAAGTAAATGATCATTAATTATAGAACTTCAATGGAAATAGTTTCTCCAGTTTATAAATACAAATATCACATGAAATAAAGAGGACTTTGAAATTAAGGTTCAAATGACTCTGAGACTTAATGATGGTTGGAGTTGATGTGAAAACATTAAATCTAAAAAATAAGGATTGTCTCCAAAGCATAAACAATGGAATTAAATGTAATGTGTAATGAAAATATCACTTTTGAAAAGAGAACCCCCATTTTCCAATCTCTAATTATGGTTATTATCAATGGAATCATAATATAAGACTTGGACCTTATTGAATATCCTATAATTTTTACTTTTTTTAAAACTAAATTTTTATTTCATTTGAATTTCATGTTTGGAATAAATCTCATATAACCTACTAATAACATTATATAAATATCCTTGGTCTTGTAATTGTTATTTTTTATGCTTCTAAGTCATAGACCATTTCTTTTTTTTCTTTTCCTTCATTTTTTATACGAAGAAATGAAATAAGTAAATGTACAATGTATGAATAAAAACCATTATTAATTCCCAATTTATCACACCCAAACATTTCTATTAAAATATAATGTATCCCTTTTTGCATGAATTCCATAAATCCCACAATTAATCATTAAAATATCATGTAAGCACAATGAGGAGGGTAAGAATGGATAAAAATGGCTTCAAATGTGGCTCATTCATAACATGGTCATGGTACCAGTGAGATAAGAAATGATAAATATAAATATTGGGATCAAGGATAAGGTATTATTCATAAAAATACCTCAATAAGTTTTCATGTGATTCTTCACAACCATAACTTTGAAAATTGTCGATGTAGGTTTGAGAAGGTTAAATTCCCCAAAATAATTCAAGAAATATGATCAAGGTAAATTTGGATGAATTTGGTCGTGGAATCCTATAAAGAATAGAAAATAGGATTTGGGACAACCAAAAAAAATAATAACAAATAAATTCACATGAATTTCATAAATTCAAATTATGAAAAATATTAGTGATATTTCATTTACATGCATCAACTAATTCCCTCAAATAATGAATCATTATTTCAATATCCATGGTTCAAACAAATCATTCAATTCTACACCATACTCATTCAATATCATTATCATTGAATTCTAAAACATGAAATCATATGGTACCTAAAAAATATTTTCTCCTAGATTTTTCTAATCATGTAGGAAATTTCTAGCATAAGCATGTAATTTTTAATTTAACATAATTATTGAAATTTTTATCTTTATGAACTAATTTTTTGAGAAACTATAGGGATTAGAAACCAAAATAATGTATAAACTAACTCCCATTTGATATTATTCATTATTACTATCTTCTCCTTGGCTATTTTGGTGGTTTCCTTTTTCCCCCATGGTCCTACAAAAGTAAATTTATCAATTAAGAAGAAGGATCATGTAATTAATGCTGAAAAAGAATGAAGGGGTGGGACGAGTCATAAACTAGATCCTTTGGATTAAATTGAATGGTCCTAAATATCAAACGAAATATAATTCTTCGTTTAATCCCCTAAGTGGGATCTGTATTTTTTATACCTCCAGAAGGGAAGAACAATATATTATCCACATTTTTTTGATGGGTGGTTCTTCTTTTAGTTTAAACACAAGATAGGGATTTTATTGATTCCAATATTGTTTGAGAAATCCACGGATTAAATACACAAAATATATCCCATTTTTAATTAAGTAAAACTTTCTTGGTGGGGGTAGGACGATGCAAGGATCATCCTTCTTCATGGAACCTACTTGAAAATCATTCTATGGCTTTTCTAGTTCTTTATATATGTGATATTCATGATCAGAAGGATAAATCGATGTTTTTATGTAATGTAAATTGAATAATATTTAAAAATATAGTGTGAAAATTAGAATTCTACCTTTGAATGAAAATTGTGGCTATCTCAGTTTCTTCACAATCTACTACATTTACCTCTTTAATGAATTCCTATAATTTATGTACAATAAGAGCTATAAGTTCATGTGTTCCTCAACATGTTCATGTTCAAGTTATTCTTCCTCCTCCTATATAAAACAAGAGTTATCTGAATATAAAAATTCAAAATAATAGGAGTTTAATAGTCATTTAAAATTGAATAAAATAAAATGAGATAGAGTTTAACATAAGATCATCTTATAGTGTTTTGTTAACCTTTTATCACTTTCTCAATGGTAAGTTCCTCTTCATGATATATTTAATTAGATTGAGGTAGGTTTTATAGCTCATCTATCAAATATTAAAATTACATAACAAGATTGTTGTGTTCATCCATCACTAGATAACTGTATAAGGGTTATAATGTTTCTACTTTCCAATCCTAAAGATCACGTTTCATTTTATAATTTTCCCAATCACTCCAATATTGATATATATATTTTAGATCTCTCATACTTACATTAGCACATGATTCTCCGTATTTAATCTCTACTTATTAATTGTAGGTTCCAATTTGATCTTTGAGAAGGCTGGGATTATAATCTTCCTCATGTGTAGCCTCAATTTGTTGGATATCCTCAGTGAAACATCGAAAATATACATGTTCTTCCTTATTAGTCTTTAATATTTTAATAACTACATCTGCTTCGTCAACCATTTCGTCCAACTCATGATATAATATTCATGTTTCATTCCCATTCAAAAAATTCTATATCATGGTAATGACTTCATCAATTCATCTATGTAAAAGGGATTCCGTATTATTTTTAATAACATGATATTGGTAATGCACATATGTGGAACTGTTCCATGCATAGAAGTAATCATTTGAAAACATAATGGTAAAATAAATTTTTTGGTTATTTTTTATTAATAAACAAATGAATCCTTTCAATAATGTGAAAATTAAAAAATAACAAGAGAAAATATTACATCACCGAAAAATTTACCATGTTTTGATGCACAACCATAACATGGTAAGAAAAAACCTACTATTTATAATTTTATAGTGAAGAAAAATGGATAACCAATGTCATATGACTTGAATAGATTCACATTTTATTAACATGATAATAATTATTAACCTAAAATTATTTTTTTATATTGATTATTTAGGAAAAAAATGATAAATTATAAACAAACAAGCAATGAAAATAAAAATGAGAGTTAGAAATAAGATCATGCCCATTAGGTTTGGTTTTGTGTTAAATTCTATTTAATAACCCAATTGTAAAATATTAATCTTGGATTTATTTCATTTTCATTAGTTATTGTATAATATTGAATGCTGAGTGAAACTCAATTGAACATCATCTTATAAAATCAATGTTTATGTAACACCTCAATCAAGGGTGTGACTTCTTCTAGGACCCAACTACATTGTATTTGATTCCATCCATTGAATGGATAAACTTAATCTTGTAAATATATTGTTTTCAATATAAGGGATATAAAAATTTCAAATAAAAGAAACTATGTGAGGTCAAGATTCTCTCCACAATATATAATCATAACAATCATTAATTTTGAATTTCATTCATGAAAAACTGATTTAAAAATATAAACAAATTTATGAATAAATTTGGGAAATAACTATACTCTCCTAAGGCCTAGCCATAGTACAATCATTAATTTTTTTGTATAAGTGGTAACAGTGGATTAATGTGGAATAATAGCTTTGGAGAGAGAGAAAATAAAGAGATAAACAGTGGAAGAAACATAGTGAGACACTTAAAATTTTCAATGTAGCTAAAACATTTGATAAAATGAAATAGAACTCAATATTGTTAGATGTATATTCAATGTAGACAATAATATTTCATGGGATAAGGATATATCACAATAATAATACGCTTATATTAAGGGATTCTATTTGTACTCCCATGGTGTTATTTAATCATGGGGAGCCTTCACCAAATTTTTAGGAGTTTGTTCCATAAAAAATAAAAAAACTTATTATTCATGATTTTCATACTCAATTGTTTAATCAGTACTTTATTTATAAGTCTGATGATAGATAGGATCTCATATACCTGTCACTTTCTTTTTATGAGGGTGTATACACAACTATTGATGAGATTTAGGATCTATGCTTTGGAATAAATTAAAATCTATTCCTAATGAAAATTAGTGAATCCCTGAATCTGATTATGAAAGACCATTATATTTCATTCCTGAAGAATCCCAAAGATTTTTGTTCCTAGATTTACAAAATAAGGTTGAGTTTCTATCCTCATGAATTTATCCATCACATGGATTTACCAGCTAATTATTGAGACTGTAAACCTGATTTGAAAATAATTAGTCCATCTCAAGGTTTCAATGTATAATATAAGGTGGATATGTTAATAAAATATAATTTTATCTATGAGTTTTAGTAACATAAATGGATGACCAATAACATCATTATTATAAATAAGAATGATAAAATATGAGTCTAAATTAATCATAAATATTTAAACTATTATTTAATTAATGATTCTTTCTATATCTCAACCATGGAATTATTGATTGATGTAATATTTTTAATTTCAATCCATGTCTTTAAAGAAAAATATTATCACTATAATAAGAATTGAATGTTCCATATATAAAAATAATAAATATATATTATTGATATTGAAGGGGTATATTATGAAAGTTGATTATTTTTTCTCATAAAAACACTTACACTTATTAATGGGAAAATCCATATTACTTATAAGGACTATAAAATTATATGTCAATGTTCTGGTCATTAAATCATACGATCATCTTAATAGCATCAAAGATTTATAGGTGGTGTTTATGAAACTATAATCCCTCAAAATTAAGGTGAATCCATTGAAATGTTGGTTTGAAATAACATGATGTAAATTTATTATATTTTTAGTGCATTATAATGGTACTGAATTCAATCTAGAGAAAACTACAGGGAATTAAATATTTCTATCAATTAAAATTATTGATATATTACCAAAATACAGGGTTAAATTTTTTATATTAGGAGATTCAATGAAAATATATTAGTGAAACTTTTACCCTTTATGAAACTAATTATGATGGGTATGATTTATAAATTTTGAAAAGATTTCTAGTGTACCATTGATAGCCTCAATTAATATTTATCACATCCTCTCATATTAATGGAATCCATATTAGGAAAAAGTATCCTATTCAATATAGTCACATTATAATTTTATCATATTGACCATGTTATTGAGAATAATGATATAGGAAGATAGCACAATATTTATTTCCTTAGGGAAAAAATTTCTTAACCTAAGATTAGATATACTACCATTAGAATAATTATATCTCTTTGATATTAATGGTGTTAAAGAATCAACATTATACACAATAATATAACATTCACATAGTATCCCACATTGATCATTTGAAGTATATCATTGTTCAACCCATGTTGAAAAGATGACTTGAAAGGTGGATTGCTATTCATCATAAGGAAACCATGGAGAGGAATTGAATGATTTTATAATAGATTTTATTTTTTAAGAGGAATCACCTCTAGATACAAAAATCCCCAATGAATATGTATTCTCTATCAATGGCTCATTTTTCAAATTGGGAATATGAAGGACCCCGGGACACCCTGAGAGGGGAGGGGTGAATCAGGGTGACAACTTTTCTTTTAACGTGGTGGATCTTGTTCCCACGTTGGTAGGAACTTTTTGAACCTGTATGATGATTATGATTAGAAAGCAAACATTCACATGCACAGAGAGGACACAACACTTTTTTACTTGGTTCACCACAAAGGGCTACCTCTAAGGAGCATATGCCGACAAGTTTCCGGTCGTACCAAAATCCACTAATCTTCACAAGTTGTGGATTACAATTGTTCGGGCACAGTCACTCTGTCCCAGGCTCACTGCCTTTACAAAGGTTCAGGGATAGCTCACTACTTCCCTCGGGTCACTCCTGTTGACTCCACCTGGCTCACTGCCGTTGGTGAAGTGTCACTCAGTTTATAGACATGAAGGTCTCTTCAATAGATTTGCATTGAAGTCTTTGCCTCTGCTCAGCACGAGACTCTTCTTGCATCGAAGTCCAAAATAGATGCACTAGAACGCACAGAACCACTGAACCGGATAACCAGAACGTATAGACAAACCTTACTGACAATTGCACGCAACACCAACCCTTTGCGCGCAAACCCTTCCTATTGCGCGCAAAATTTAATCTTCGCAAGGAAAAATATTTCGCGCAAAAATCCCCTTTTTCGCGCAACTGAATATTTTATGTGCGAACCCAATTTTTACGTGAAACCCTTCAATTTTCACACATCCTGAAATTTTCCGCGCAACTCTGAATGTTTCGCGCAAGCCCTTTATGCGATCCTTTTTCACGCATCAGACCTCAGATCTCTTCTATGTCTTTAACTCTCCTCAAATGAGTGGGGTCACCTCATATTTATAGGTGACTGAGACCCCCACGCGCAAAATCACCTTTGGTGCAGAAAACATCTCATCTGGTGCATAATATTTCGCGCATGTATTGTTTTTCGCGCACCTCTCTAGATATTTCACGCAACCCATGCCTTTTCCATTTTTCGACGGTGTGATTCTGAAACACTATTTGCGCAAAAAACTTCGCTCCGCTATTTCGTGCACCACGCTGTTTTTTGTGCCCAGCTCAAGTATTTCACGCACAACCCTTATTTTCCGCGCAGCCCATGTCTTTGCCATTTTTCACCAATCTGATTTCGAAACACTATTTGCGCGAAAAACTATTTCGCACATCCCACTGTTTTCCGCGCCCAACATAAGTATTTCATACAATCCTCTAATATTTCATGCACCAATTCCTTTTTGTGCGAACCAGCTTTTGCAGACAATCCATGTCTTCATTTTCCGATTTTGAGGCCCGAAAAATTGGCAAACACTGGAAAACAACGCCACCTTCAACACTGTTGTCTGCTTGAACTGTATGATCACCTTTCTGACAGATATTCGAAACATCCACTAAGTATTGACAACAAACACAAACCAAAATCCAATTCCTGCAAAGAACAACCATGGTTCCAACAATATCCCCCTTTGGGTTTGTTGGAAATCACCAAATAAATTCAATATATCACCATACACATGCATACCAAAAATGAAAGGATCAACTCAGCCAACACTCTAAGTCTACGTGAGCAATGCTCAGTGTAGAAAACAAGATAGGAATCTTGAATTGGGTTCCCAAGTTTTGGAATGCTCAAAGAAGCTCAAGAAATTTTCTTACACTGAATTCTCATCGTTTCACAGAAGCATTAAATGTCCACAGAAAATCCTGAATTCCTAAATTTATTCCTCTCCTTTCCCCCCCATTGACAATAAACCCAAAGGCCGGTAAAATAATCACTGTTCAACTCAAACCATACTCCCCCTGGATAGTATTTCCCCCATAAACCTGCATCCCAGCCATAAACATATAAAAACAGTTAAAACAAATGGGGAGAGGGGAGTTCTATAACCTCCTTATGCCCTGGGAGGTGGTCGAACACCGAGGTTCAACCGATGATTCTCAAACATAGCCGCTGACAGTGGCTTTGTTAGGATATCAACCACTTTCTCATCTGTTCCCACATGATCCAATCTAGTCACGCTTTGCTCAAATTTCTCTTTGATAAAGTGATACCTAATTTCAATGTGTTTTGTACAATAATGCTGAATAGGATTCTTTGTAAGATAAATTGCGCTCTTATTGTCACAGTAAATCACCATTGGTTGCTTTACCTCATCGCCAATATCAGTTAATTGCTGCTTCATCCATAACAGTTGAGTGCATGCCTTTGTGGCAGAGATATACTCAGCTTCAGCAGTACTAAGAGACGTACTTTCTTGTTTCTTGCTCAACTAGCCAACGCATTTCTGCCCAATATAGAAAGCTCCACCACTAGTTGACTTTCTGTCTATTACATCACCAGGCCGGTCAGTATCAGAAAACGCTGATAATTCACTATCCCTGCCTGCAGCAAAAAATAACCCGAAGTTATGTGTACCTTGAATGTACCTCATGATTCTTTTTACTGCTGCCATATGTTCGTCCTTTGGATTACTCTGAAAGCGTGCCGCAAGGCATGTTGCAAAGACAATATCTGGCCTTGTCACTGTCAGGTACAATAGGCTTCCAATGATCCTCTTGTACATGGTGGGATCAATAGAGTTCTCATCCTCATGCTTTCCAAGTTTAGTTCCAACCGCAATCGGAGTTGACATTGGTTTGGAGTCTTGCATATTGAACTTCTTCAGCAGCTCTCTTGCATATTTTTCTTGAGAAATGAAAGTGTATTCCTTCTTATGAATCACTTGCAGCCCCAATAAATATGTGATCTCCCCAATCATAGACATTTAAAATTCTGATTTCATGTGGTTGGGAAATTCATCCACTGATTTCTGCATGCTACCACCAAATATGATATCATCAACGTAGACAAGAACCATGAATTGATCTTTTGGAGAATTCTTCACATAGAGATTGTGATAAACTCCTCCTCTTTTGAATTCTGACTTCTTAAGATATGAATCCAGCCGTGAGTACCACACCCGTGGTGCCTGCTTCAAACCATATAGAGCTTTCTTCAGTTTGCAGACCTTTGTTTCATCAGTACCCAAAACAAAGCCCACTGGTTGTTCAATGTAGACTTGTTCTTCGAGTACACCATTCAATAATGCTGTCTTGACATCCATTTGATATACTTTATATCCTATTTGGAGTTCCATGGCAAGGAAAAGCATGATTGACTCTAGTCTAGCCACTGGAGCAAAGGTTTCTTCACCACCAATGCCTTCAATCTGGGAGTATCCTTTACATACCAGTCATTCCTTGTTTCTGATGACACTTCCATGCTCATCAAACTTATTTTTGAAGATCCATTTGGTACTAATCACATTGTTACTTTCGGGTCTCTGGACAAGATCCCATGTCCGATTCTTGTCAATCTGATCTAACTCTTCATTCATGGCTTTCACCCAGGATTCATCCTTTCCAGCTTCTTCAAATGAGGATGGCTCCACAACTGACAGAAATGAAGAAGGTGTGTTATTCCTCATCCTCTTTGTCTGTGTGGGTGCATTCCTCTCTCCAATTATGATAGATGGATCAATCTATTCTCTTTGATTTCTCCTATGAGGTTCAGTCGCATTCTCACCATCCAAGATTTCCTCTTCAGATTCTTCGTCAGTGTCAACATCATGATGTGACTGCTGAGTGTTTTGAACAACTTCCTCTATTTCTGCATTTGTATTTTCTTCTCATTCACTTTCTTCCTGAATTTCCATCATATCAGTATATGACGTCCTTGAAGAATTTGTACTTTTCTCTTAAATTATCTTAACATCACTGGTTTCCACAATCCTTCCTAAATGCTTTTTGAAACACTTGTATGCTTTTCTGTTCATTGAGTAACCGAGGAAAATTCCTTCATCTGCATTGTCGCCATATTTCCCTTTTATTTCCTTCTTTATTCCTGATGAAGCATTTACTTCAAAAGACACGAAAGTATTTTAAAGAAGGCTTCCGTCCATGCCACAATTCATATGGTGTCTTCGTCTCACCCATATAAAGTCCCGTTCGATTCTGAATGTACACTACAGCTTGAACAACCTCTTTCCAGTAATGTCGTGGAATACGACTCTCAATCAGCTTAGTTCGTGCCATGTTGTTCACCTGTAGATTCCTACGTTAAACAACTCCATTTTGTTGTGGAGTTCTCACAACAGCCACCTCATACCGTATCCCACACTTCTCTAGATAATTTTCAAATTCAATGGACGTGTATTCTCCTCCATTGTCAGATCGCAACACTTTGATTGTTCATCCAGTATCATTCTCGGCGATTCGCTGATATGATTTCATGCAGTCAAGGACTTCTCATTTCCTGTTAATGACCATCACACATGCCATTCTACTGTAATCACTTATGAAAAGGACAAAGTACCTTTCTCCATGAGTTCCAGCAATATTTATCGGCCCACATACATCTGTATGAATCAGATCAAGAAGGTGAGATTCCCTTTTCTTCTTTGGCCGATATGAACTGCAGACCAGCTTCCCACGAATGCAAGCATCACAAGATTTTTCACGCTCACGCTTCAGGTTGGGAATGTCCACGACAATTCTCAATTTTGAAATTTTCTCCATGTCTTGTTGATTGATGTGTCCCAGTCTCCGATGCCACAAATTGTTTTCTTCCTCAAAAGTCATGTAACATAAATTTTCTTCACTATCAACCTGATATAAGTTGACTTCTGTTCTGCAACCATTCATAAGTGAATTGCCTATCTTTCCGTTGATAGTGAAACCTTTCTGATTAAAATTAACTATAAGTCCTGCGTCACAGAGTTGACTCACACTGAGGAGATTGTGACGTAGGCTATCAACATAAAGGACTTAATTCTTCTTTAGTTCTCCATTAGCTAACTCGGTACTTCCACTCCCTTTGATTTTCAGATCCCCATCATTACCAAATCGTACTGTACCATCAACCGTCCTTTTGATATTCGTTAGCAGGCCCGCATTACCCGTCATATGAGATGAACAACCACTATCCAGAATCCAAGAACTGTTGTTCTTTGTAGAATTGAGGGACACCTCTGCAAGGTTGGATTTCTCAATCTTCTTCCTTTCCTTCCATGAGACATTGGATTGAGTATATAGAACTGATGGCCTTTCAATTATCTCTTCTTCATACCCAGGTTCTTCATAGTCGAAATCTTCTTCGAGAGGAGAAAACCTGTTTGAAAGAGAAACACTGTCTTGCTGATGAGACTTGACTTGTCTTGAACTTCGGTAAGAGGTGTCCATGTCCCTTATCTTCCTGTAATTAACAGCCTTATGACCAAAGTTAAAACAATTAAAACAGTAACCATAGAATCTATTTCATCTATAAGATGGAGGATATGAAATAAGTCTCCTTTGTTGACTTCCTAGATCTTCTCCATTCAAGTACCTCCTTGCCTCTTTGCAATATGACATGGTATGGCCTAGATAGCCACAGAACTGACACTTCATGAGAGGTAATTTCTTCTCACCTGAATTTCTCCTCATACCTTCATCCTTGGGAGAATAGTTGAACTGCCTATCATTTCTGAATGTTTGAGTATAATTTTCAGTTATCCTTCTAGTTTGGATTGTGGGGTTATTTTTCAGCACTTCAGGAAATGTTTCAACTTGTTCAACCTTCGTTTTGTCTTTCTTTTGGATCTCTTTATTTCCAGCAGTTGATGTCTCAGCTTCACAGCCAATTCCACTCTTTCCCATGCAAGAGGGTCTTTGAACACTCAAGATTTTTTCAACCACATCAGAACCACACTTGGCTCTTGCCAGTAATTCTGCATCTGAGAATATTCTAAACGGTATTTTCTTCCTTGATTATTTTGAAAATGATTCAGTCTCATGTTTACTCCTAAGAGTAACAACTTCCTCCTCAAGACCCTCAGCAGTCTTGGACCTTTCTTCCAGTCTTGATGTGAGGTCATTGATGACCTTTCCCTGCTCTTCAATTCCCAGCTTTAGATCCACTACATCATTATTGATTTCAAGGATTTTAGACTGAAAATTCAAAAATTCTTCTAGATGTTCAATTTCAGCTTCAAGTTCATCAACATATTTTGATGATTCTTACACCATCTTCTTCCACTTATTACATCTCTTACATTTACTCTCAAGCTTTGAGAAGGCATCCTTAATTTGAATATTTGTATTACCAATAGTAGTAGTCTGATTATCTCTGCCTTCATTGATTGAGAATTCTGATATTTCAGTGGTAGCCATCATGGAAGCAAGGTTTCCGGTTTTAAATTCTGGTTCTTCTTCCTCACAAAATTCAATATCATCATCTTCTTCTTCACAGAAAAAACTCTTCCTCTACATTTTCTTTCCAGATTTGAAGTCACCCTTTTTGAAAAACCTTTTCCGAGGCTTCTCAATGTCTTCATCTTCGCTCTCATCATCCTCTAACTTTCTTTGGCACTGAGAGGCAATGTTCCCAACTCTTCCACAATGGAAACACAAAAGAGGTAGATTACCTCTAAATTTACCTTTTCCCTTTTCCAACTTCTTGGCGATGAGAGAAATAATTTCTTTTTCTTCTTCATCTTCACCACCACTATCTTCTGACATTTTCAATTTGTCCATGGCTTTGAATGCCATTTCCTTGCTCACACGAGTCGTGGCATCTTCGGGTTTTACTCTCATATCATATGCCACTAAACTACTTAACAAATCATCTAGAGATAGTTTAGAAAGATATCTTTCTTCAAGGGCTGACAACTTTGCATTGTACATGGGAGGAAGTCTTCTCAAGATTTTCTTTACGATATCAATGTCTTTGATTTCTTCTCCAAGACCTCGAATTTATCCCACTACTTCAGTAATTCGATTAAAAAATGAATCTGCATTCTCATTAGGATGCATCATTAGATCGTCAAACCTGTTGTGTAAAACCTGAAGTTTGTCCTCCTTTACCTTTCTATCTCCTTCATAAATGTTTTCAAGTTTATCCCACATAGACTTTGCTGAAGTGCAACTCATCACCTTTAAATAGATCTGGTCAGAAAGAGCTGCGGTGAGTGAATTTTGTGCTTTAGCATCTGCATCAAGAATTTTCCTGTCTGTGTCGGTCATAGCCATGCCTGTTGGATCAGTGACTTGTATTCATTGCACTGTAGAAAACGAAACTTCCATTCCAAGAGATCTTAGATGAGATCTCATCCTGTTCTTCCAGATCTGAAAATTACTTCCATCGAAGAGAGGGACTCCCCTAGAATTGACTGCATTCTCCATGGTGACAAAGGACATATTCAACGCCAACAACCTTTACCCTCTGATACCACTTGAAGGACCCCGGGACACCCTGAGAGGGGAGGGGTGAATCAGGGCGACAACTTTTTCTTTTAATGTGGTGGATCTTGTTCCCACATTGGTAGGAAATTTTTGAACCTGTATGATGATTATGATTAGAAAGAAAACATTCACATGCACAGAGAGGACACAACACTTTTTTCTTGGTTCACCACTAAGGGCTAAGTCCAAGGAGCATACGCCGAAAAGTTTCCGGTCGTACCAAAATCCACTAATCTTCACAAGTTGTGGATTACAATTGTTCGGGCACAGTCACTCTGTCCCAGGCTCACTGCCTTTACAATGGTTCAGGGATAGCTCACTGCTTCCCTCAGGTCACTCCCGTTGACTCCCCCTGGCTCACTGCCGTTGGTGAAGTGTCACTCAGTTTATAGACGTGAAGGTCTCTTCAATATATTTTCATTGAAGTCTTTGCCTTTGCTCAGCACGAGACTCTTCTTGCATCGAAGTCTGAAATAGATGCACTAGAACGCACAGAACCACTGAACCGGATAACCAGAACATAGAGACAAACCTTACTGACAATTGCGCGCAACACCAACCCTTTGCGCGCAAACCCTTCCTATTGTGCACAAAATTTACTCTTCGCGCGGAAAAATATTTCGCGCAAAAATCCCCTTTTTCGCGAAACTGAATCTTTTATGTGCGAACCCAATTTTTACGTGCAACCCTTCATTTTTCGCGTATCCCAAAATTTTCCGCGCAACTCCGAATGTTTCACGCAAGCCCTTTACACGATCCTTTTTCGCGCATCAGAACATAGATCTTCTCTAAGTCTTTAACTCTTCTCGAATGAGGGGGGTCACCTCATATTTATAGGCGACTGAGACCCCCGCGCGCAAAATCCCCTTCGGTGCAGAAAACCTCTCATCTGGCGTGTAATATTTCGCGCAGGTATCGTTTTTCGCGCACCTCTCCAGATATTTCGCGCAACCCATGCCTTTTCCATTTTTCGATGGTGTGATTCTGAAACACTATTTGCACGAAAAACTTCGCTCCGCTATTTCGTGCACCACGCTGTTTTTTGCGCCCAGCTCAAGTATTTCGTGCATAGCCCTTATTTTCTGCGCAGCCCATGCCTTTTCCATTTTTCACCAATCTGATTTCGAAACACTATTTGCGCAAAAAACTATTTCGTGCATCCCGCTGTTTTCGACGCCCTACTTAAGTATTTCGCGCAAGCCTCTAATATTTTTTGAACCAATTCCTTTTTGTGAAAACCACCTTTTGCAGACAATCCATGTCTTCATTTTCCGATTTTGAGGCCCAAAAAATTGGCAAATACTGGGAAACAATGCCACCTTAAATACTTTTGTCTGCTTGAACTGTATGATCACTTTGCTGGAACATATTCGAAACTTCCACTGAGGATTGACAACAAACAAAAACCAAACTCCAATTCCTGCAAAGAACAACCATGGTTCCAACAGAATATACTTTGATGGTGTTTTCTAAATTATAACCGAAAATAGGATAGAGGGCCTAAAACCTAACCAAGTTTGATTAAGAGTTACATTCATATATATGGTAATAGTTCATATACTATACCCTTTCATTATTATAATTGGATGCACTAAATATAAAATAAAATACCTAACCCTCATTAAAGACTTAAAATTAGATTTATAAATATCTATTTCTTAATTTAATGTCTAAGGTGAATCCGAATTTGTGATCAAATAAATCAATGTGGAGTATACTATTATGGAAGAATAAGTAATTCCATTTTATGATCACATATGAGAATAGGTATTTTTTCCTATAGAACCATTTCTATCCCACATTAAAAAACTATGCAATGCTCAAGAAAACCTGTTATAAAATATAAATATAAAACATAAAAATCCTAATTAAGATAACATTATCATATATATCACTCATAGAAAGGCGTTCATTCCAATTCTTAAAATTTTTTTAAGAAGAAATATATGAAATTGATAAAACCATGAAATCATTTGGGTAATTATCTCAACTAGAAAATCAATAAACCAACTAAATGTTTATGATAAATGATTGTCTTCATAATAGACATATTCTTCAGGAGTGATCCAGGAAGGTCTAAAATCATCAATGTGCCGAATGTTTTTCCATTTGGATAGAAAAAAATCGAAACTATCCACTATAAGTGAGGTATTGATCAGGTCCTTCTAAAATTAACCAATGGAGGAGATACCCTCACTTTTATTCAAGAAGTGAACATTGCAACATGGTGAATGCATAAAAAATAAACCTATCCCTCTAGCTAAATCCAGATACTTATGTACATGTTCCATTATATGATGAAATATTGGGTAAAAGTCACTAGAATAGATTCATTCATGTTTTATTCACAACATATTTATTCATCAACCCTAGAGTTAGTACACATTGAAAAATAACCCAATCCTTTTTTTTCACTGGGTAAAATGCTATTAGTCCATACGGTTCAAATAATATGGAATAGTTCATGTTTATGACTCCTAACACCGATTTATTTTCCAAATGGGTTGAATATATAACCTAAAAGTGGGTTAAAAGATATTCTATTAATTTTTTTGATGTATAATATCATCACATAGGAATATAGGCTAGTCAAAGAAATAATCCTGGTCAGAAAGTTGGTCAGTAAGAGAGGAGAGTCACAAGTCATACTGGACGGTCAATTGAGAATAGGTTACATTAACAAATGTAAATATGGGGATATAATGGTTTTTTTATCTAAAATAAAAATACAAATTTCCCCATCCTCAATTGTTTTTAAATATTATCACTACATTTGGAGTTCATCAAACTACTCTCATGGATAATGGTACACATTTTGGGGTATCAGAGTTGAAGAAGATGTATTCAATGTTTAATATCTAATTCAACCAGTTATCCCACTATTATATGTCCATAAATTAAAAATCAATATCCTTTAAAAAATTATTAAATATACTATAAGATATGGTGGGGAAAAATTAAAAGTCTTATTTTCAAAAAATACACAACATTTTATTGATTTATTTCACTACCATGTGTAACCCTACACCATCAAACACACATTTTGTAGTGTATTTTACTGAATAAGTGTTACATATCAAGGTGATATTTCTTTCACCCCTACTAACTATTTGAAATTAACTGAATTGATATGATATGTCATTGATTTTTTTGAATGACCCTGATGAATATGCTTAGAAAGGTCTCTAACCAATATATAATTTTGAGGTTCACGAGGATCATGTTGTATGTGAATTCAATAAGAAAATATTCATGCACTCATTTATTCAAGGATAATATTCGTTGGAATTAAAAACACAAATTATAACCTTGGGAAAACAAAAAAATAGTAATTGGAAAAGGAATTACCTTATATAATATGTATGGTTACACCCTAATAACATTTTATAGATATCACAACACAACTTCCACCTGGGAAAGCTTTCTTGAAATATATATTTCATTAAAATTAAATAATATATTCATAAATCCTTATTTGGATTCCTTAAACTATATGACCGAAGGTGCCTAATAAATGAATTTAAATGGTATGCTGAATGTTCATTACAACATGTGCATAAATTAAATATAGAATTTTCTATCCCATATTACCATAAATTGCATAGAGTGGTTCATCCAAGACAAGATTAATCATCTTGTGGTGGTCCTGTGACTTCCCATATATTATTACACCATAATTAATGATTTATTACATAACTATACACTTAATATTACCCAAAAATTTTGAGGCCTAATCTCTTTGAGTAATTGATTACATATCATAACAAATTTCCAAATAAATACAATAAAAGTATTTAAAAACATCATAACATGCACTTATATTCCATGGATACTCTAAAAATGCATGGTATAACATGTAGATATACATAATATGGTGGTGAGCTATAAATCCATGTAATGAAATAAAAAATATATAGAATAATGAAACCAGTACATGAGAGACATGAAGAATATCAATTTAACATTAGAGGGGTGATAATCATAATATTTAACAATGAGCCATGATATAGCCTGACAACATAATGGTAACATAGGAATGGGGAAACAACATAAAACATGACATCATAAACATAAGACATGGATAACCACCAAGACAACATAAGATAGTATTCTTATTATAACCACCCATTCACCATACATGACCTCTCATGAGATTAAAAATTTTCTTATTGCATTGGAGGGCTATGTAATTTTGGCCCTAGACGTCATGTCACATACATACGTAGGTGTTCCAAAAAGATCATACACTATAATGATTTAATTAATCAATTTTCATCACATGACTAACTTGTTTGGGTAACATACATATAAATCCCCAATCAATGAATGATACATAAAATTAGGTGAATACCATTTTGTGGAAATGCATATGGGAATTTACTTTACAAATGATTGGTATAGAAAATTATAGGATAAATTCTACAGCATATATAGTGTACATAATGGTTTATAGGAGAGGAAAGAGGAAATGAAAAGGTTTTCTCATTATATGGTAACTATAAGTAAAGTAAGAGAAATGTGTATAAACATATCCCAACATGAATAATTAGAAATAAAAATGCATGACATATAGAATGTTATTGATTTAAGAGGAGAAGGAGATGATCTATTACCTTTAGAAGGAACTTATAATATCTTGATAGGATCATATTAATAACTTGGTGGAACCATGGAAGGTATATATATATTTAAGTGTAAAGTAAATTCATTCTCCTAGACTTTTGAGTAATGAGGAATGAGAGGTCAGGTGGGTTTATATAGAAAAATAATGAATGGATCTATATTAATTTTCAATGAAGAGTGGTATTAATTATATTATATATATATATACCGAACACATTAAAATATTACTCTTGGTGATGTGTAAGTGAGCCATGTTTATAAATAATTGGTTATAAAACCTTAAAATAAAACATAGGTTTTGGTTGATTTATTAATGGTATAGTAAATTAAGCAAATAAAATTAAAAAAACATCATTTCAAAGATGAAACATAATTTTAGTTATAGATACCTTTGATGGAATACATTACATCACTTCTCAGTCATTAATATGCTAAAATACAAAGTGTATTTTTATACAGTATTTACTTTAAAACCAAAAATAGAAGTTCCTTAAAAAATTATGAATCATTCACCATTTGATTATTTTGAAATTATGATTTAAAAAATAATATTCATTTTATCAAAATACTTTTCAAAATATAATAATTTACCCTCTTAAATGAAAATCTTTATTTATTGAAAAATAGTAGTTTTTTCACAATAATAGTTTTCCAACCCTTAAAAAATATACATTTTACATCCTAAAATAATATTATCAATTATATTTAATAAATAGTATTTTATAATATCAATATTTTATTAAAGGTAAACTAATTTTAAATATTCTTTAATTCACCAAATTGAGTGTCTAGATTGAAACTATATATTTCCCAAAAATACAATTTTTGCTTCATCGTATTAAAATAATTTTTTTTATCAAAATACTTATTTAATAATTTAACATTTAATTTAAAAAGGGATAAATAAAATCAATATTTTAAGAAAAATATATAATAAATCATACTGTTAGGGTCTCAATATATAGCCCTTCATTTCACTAGTGATTTCTTTAAGGGTATGGTGTGCACTGGATAGATTTTCATGGGGTGGATCAGTAAACATGGTTTAGGATATGATCTCAATGAGGTTAAAATTATCTTGTAAATTATTTCATTCATAATGAAGTTCCTAAATCTATGTTTGGATTTGGTTAAGGGAAAATCCTAGTGATTCTATCTCCCTTGGAATATCTGATAAATGGGACACAATGGGTATGATTCTACGGGTCGTGGCCACTGCTTCAGGTTTTTGTATCAGTGGGACTTTATCATAACCCATAATGTATACTAATCATACGATCATAGTATAATGGTTATTCTGTCAATATTTATGATTCTCAAGGTTATCTTAAATATGATAGGATATAACATATAATTATCTAAAATAACCAAATTAGTGAATGTGTTTTATATATCTTCATTTATTAATAAGAAATTTCTAATTTAAACTTTAATTTTTTTATAAAGGTTTAGTTTATTAAATTATTAACCATTTAAAAATTTCTCCCTAGAATGTTTCATTACACACACTAAGACAGATGAGGGTACTTATGTTTGATCACTTCTACAAGTTCCCACGCTCTTCCTCAAAATTTTTGTTTCACCATGACACTTTTACCAGGTGAGTAGTTTTATTTCCTTGAAAGTTTTCTATACAATATAAAATATTCACCAACTACTCCTTCTTTGAAAGATTATTCTCTAATGGAACCATCTATAGATTTGTTAAATGTGTGGGTTCTGGTATGTACTTCCTCAATAGGGATAAATGGAACAAATCATATACCCAAGATAAGTTATTTGGTAGTTCTATATAATAAGCCACCACTCCAATGGGATCAGGATCTCATAGGGGATGATGTACAGAGGACTAATCTTCCACATATTCCAAAACCACATTACATTCTTACACGAAGATATATTAAGGAACACATTAACTCATTACTCAAGTACTAGGTATTATAAATTATTGTCTATATAGATTTTTCAGCCAGCTTTATGAAGATTTAATATGAAACTAAATGGGTTAATATTTTTTTAAAATATTTTGTATAATATCATATCCCACCAAATTAAGCTCTTCACCTTCATCACATAATTTGAGATTCCTACACCTCTTTCCTTAAAAATCTGCATAAGGTTCCATTTCAATGCTAGAATAGAAAATTTTGTTATTGGAGAACTCCATTTGGAGAAGGTTCTAATTTAAACATCCTGGTAAATCCATTGTACATGATATTATCATATACTATTTATCTTTAATGTTTCTTTAAGACTTATCCTACATATAAGGGTGAGAATCAATGCTAAAGATCTATTTTGTATCAATGTTTTGCAGAAGGATTCTTCAAAACCTCATGGTAAACCTTAGAGCTCAATAAGAGATATTCATTTGTGAAATTTCAGGCACTCTTATAACTAACCATATGTATATATTAGTGATTCGTTCCAAAGAGTAATATTCCTTAATATAAATGAAATTTACTAAATTTTTAACGTGATTGACTACCACCCATATGTATTAATTTAATTTAGGTGTCCTGTGGAGTCTTACGATGAAATCCATGGTCAGTTTTCCCATTAATATACTGGTATGGGAAATGTATTCATCATAAATTTAGACTTTTATTGTTCTACATTGAATTGTTGTCACATGAAGCATCATGATAAAAAATATACAATCTCACTCTTCATATTATTAAACATAAATTCTTTTCTCAATTATATATAAATATTAGTGATTCTCTTATAGATAGAGAAGGGTGATATATGAGAATAATCCAAAATTTCCCGCTTATGTTGTTGTTTTTATGGGACACATATCTAGGTTCCAAAACTTATAACTACATCTTCCAGAAATATGAACATTGAAATATTCACTATAGTGATCTATAGAAACTCATCTTCTTCCAAGACCTCCACAACCTTTCAAGAATAGATGGATAAGAAGTTATTTCACCAATTTAGTATAAATATCCATTTTCCCCATATCCAAAATTGTAATGTCCAAAAAGATTGGATCACATTCAATCCTCATCATAGACCGGGTTGTTGGATCCCTTCCACTCAGAGAATCTTCAATTATATTTTACTTCCCATGATAGTAATGAGTTTAAAAATAAAAATACTTGGACATCTATAACAACCTTTTTTTGGGTACATTTTATATTCTTTTTTTGTAAATATACACTTGAGGATTTTATTATCTATATACATGTCCAAATTCTTTATGTAGAGATAATTTCCCCAAATCATCAATGGAAGATCACAGCATAAAATTCTAGACATGAATTGCATAGTTCTATTAATGCATATTTAATTAAATGAGGCATATAATATCACTTTTTCATCTTTCATTAGTATAAAAACCCTATCCATTTATGTATTAATCCTTTTTTTTCATACATACTTCCCCACTAGTTGTTAATGTGAGCACATTTGTATTGATTATCTTCTTATTCACATATTTTATGATTTATTCACATTCACTAGTCTAGAAAAACATGAATACCTCTTGACCAATATTTGTTAGTGGGATTTAAAATAGTGTGATGTTTCTCCAAAATCAATCATATTACACTTCTAATCTATAAAAACTACATATTTTCATCACAAATTTTGTTTTGGGTCATCCTTTTATTGCCACTATTTTTGATAGATCTTTAGAGATCCCCTTGTTGGAGATAACATTTCGCAAGAAATTTACTCCAATCAAAAATAAAATTTATAATAACTTTCTTATAAATTTTCCTTTTGTATTTTATTTAGTAATGTAATTTAAATTATAATAATATTCCTCCATTATTTAGGAGTAGTTAAGAATATCATATAAAAATACTACCATAAATTTTGGGAGGTTATCACTAGGGAAAATATTCATTATGTCCATAAATATCACTAGATCTTCAGTGTGTCCAAATAAATGTTGTATAAAATTATAGTGCATGTAAAACTTATGAAAATATGTCTTGGAGATGTCCAGCTTCTTCACCTTTACTAGATAATACCCTGAATTATGATTCACCTTAGAGAAATACTAGGATATATGTAGTTGATTGAACAAGTCATCCATCCATGGAAGAGGATAATTTTCCATTAACTTTATCTTTTTTAGTTCATGAAAATCATTGTTGTGTATAATTTATCCATCATAATTGTAGAAAAAGAGGACTATTTTACCCCATTGTGAAGCACTAGGGTTTATAAACCCTTTGTCCTGATTCACCTGTAATTATTTTTTTCAGATTCTCATGTTCAACATTGTTTATTCCATACAGAGTCTGGGATATCAGTAATTGTTTGAGTATTATATCAATTAAGAAATCAACATCACAGATTTGAGGAAGAACAAAAAAATATACAGGAATCACATCATTGAATTCCTTTACAATGGTTATTTCATCAAGGATTATTTATTCAATATTAATAATCATTTTTGTATGAAATTATTTCTCACAAGGTAAAAATATCCACACATGATATGTTGGTAATAAATAAGACTCATCATCCTTCTTTTAATTTTATAGATTCAAATGGAAATTTTCAATATGAAGGGTAATTTCCTTCTCTCAGAAATTTATGTTGGATATATTCTGGAAAATCCAATCCATACCCAAAATAGCATCAAATTACACTAAGGGGATTATCACAAAGTTTCTTATGAAGTTTATACAATAAATTTGTATTGGGGAAGAGTTATATTCTTGGGATAAAAAAATTGAACCATTTTACACCTTTATTAATAAATATAATTCCATGTTTTGAATTCATGTTTAAATAGTTTTAACAAACATGCATGATATGAAAGAATGTGTTAAACAAGAATGAAATACTACATTCACTATTGTTAAATGAATAACCAACGTACCTATCACCACATAATTTTGGGATCCACCACAATTTTTGTAATGTAATATTCTATCCATTTATCACATGGTCATGGGGGTTAATTTGGTTTTTTATCATTGGAAAGTACTTAGATTAGTAAATTGATTCTCATAGTTTCTGTTTTCCTTGTAGTTAAAATGTTGTATAATAGGATGATGGTGTACTAGATCATTACATTATTACATGACGTTTGTGGATTTCTCCCACTAGAAATAACTAGCTAGGTGTCTCTCTTTCCCACAAATATATAATTTCTTTTCCCCTTTAAGAAATTTCATAGATGCTTCTTTCCATAATTTTTGACAAGTGGGATAATGGATTTTCTTAACAATATGATATTTTCACATCGCACCTCCAGAATTAAAATCCATTGTATTAGTATTTTCTCTATTTTTAAAAGTACCTTAATATTATACTATTCACATTTTGACTTTGATGTAACACTATATAATTCCTCATTGATTTAAAATCCTCAAATAGTCAATGATTTTTCATATATTTGACAATATCCCATGAAAGAATTAGTAAAATTTATATTTGGTGGTAATGACAAAGTCAAAGGTGTAACATGAATGCCTTTTCCTATTATATTGACCTGACCAGATGGATTTATCCTCCTTTTTCTTGAGGCTAAGAAAATACCTATCTCTTTTATGTTAGAGAGTGTGAGGAAAACATTTTAAAAAAATATTTTTGAGAATTATTTCCACTCCATTTCATCAATATCATACATAGGCTTGATATTTTTAACAAATGTCCCTTATTGACAAGATTTTACCTCCATACAATAAACATCCAACCTAATCGTATAATCCTTATAACATTAGAAGAATCAGAATATATTTTTAATGGATTTGATCCATTACTATATGATTAAGGGATCAAAAGATCTCCTAAAATCAAGAGTTAATTTTTTATTAATGGTATCAATTGAAATAGTTTTTTATTAGGGGTATTTGGGAATTCATCTTAATTTTTTTTAGTTTAAAACCTGAGTTAATTGATAAATTATTTTCATAAAGTCCCTAAATACTCCTCCCATTAGGTCTGGAATATCATTTAAGTATTCATCACATTACTCTTTATATTGGTTTTTGTGAAAATTTCTCATATATTTTGAAATTGAATAAATGTAGATGTAAAGTTAGAGATGTGAATTTTTAAACAACTAAATATTTAAAACAAAGACCATGAATATTGATTTATAACTCATAAATGATATATATTATTTAACCAATGAATTTTATATTTCAATCTATGTCTTCCACGACCTATTTCTTAAAATAAAATATTATTGGGGTTTTTAACATTAATATTGTCTTGTAGATATATTTTCAATTTATCAACGAAAATACCCCATCAGAGATAATCCTTGTGTATAGAAAGGCCCATTGTCCTACCTCAGGTGATGATCGAGTCAATCTAAATGTACCCTTTTTGGATTATTACCACTAGGTACATCTCTACCAGAGCCTCATCCACATGTAGTATGTAAACATGCATGCATTTTCCTATAAATAACTTACTGTATACATTATTAAATTTAGGTTTTGTTTTTATATGTTTTTTTATATACATAAGTCTTTCAATATAAATTTCTAATACAAATCCACCCAAAAAACAAGACATTGATCTGAAACAAACTACTACAAACCATATTTTATTACACTTCAATTCATGATTTGTTACATAATATGTACTCAATAAAAACCCATATAATTATGATTACTAGTGTATTTGGGAAATTAGGTACACATCACAACATATTTTAATGTAAATACCACAAAATTATTTAAAATATCTATAACATGCACATATATTCCATGGATCTTCTAAAACTACATAAGATAACCTTGGGACATATATAAGAATGTTGTGAGATATAAAACCCTACAAGGGAATAAAAATAACATAACATAAGGTAAAATAGTATATGATATCCAAGAGGAAAATAAAAAAAACATTAGAGGGGTTATAATCATAATCATAAACAATAATAAATGGTTTTATTGATAGCATAAAGGCAACATAGGAATTTAGAAACAACATAAAACATGAAATTGTAAAAATTGGTCAAGGATAAACAACATGAAAACATAAAATAATATACTTAAGATAACCTCCCTTTCACCACACATGGAATTTCATTGGATGAAAACATTACCCAATGCATTGGAGGGATATATAATTCTTATCCCACCCATCACATTCATATCATGGTCATGCATAAGTGTGAAACATAGATCATACAATATACGGATCCATTTCATCAATTATAAACCTATGAATAATAAGTATAAGTTATATTAATTTAAATCCAAAAAAAATTAAGGATAATAAATCTAAGGTGAATACCTTTGTGTGGAAATAGATATTTGTATTCAATACAAAAATGTTTAGCATGGAAATTCAGAGGATAATTTTGGTAGGTTAACAGATGTATATAAAGGATTATTTATTTTGTTAAGGAGGTAAAAAGGGATATATAATTACTTGTGAATGATAATAATAGTAATAGGTATGCTTGAAAACATATACCAACATGAACAATTGTAAATCAAATGGAATGACATAAAGAAGGCGCTTGAACAAAGAGGAAGAGAGGATCCCTTACCTTGAGGGAGAACATTTAAAATAGTGGGAGGATCTTATTAAGAGGTTTAAGGAACCTTGGGAGGGTTATAGAGATGTAAGGGTAGATTCAATTCATGATCCAATAGTTTTTGAGTTAATAGGAATGGGTGTTTGGGATGGTATAGATATAAAAAGAGAGGATAATTATTTAATAATTTTCAAATATAGGTTTTGGACCCTATATGATTAATTATGGAAGAAAAAAAAATATAAAATGGTTTCTTCTAAAGAGTAGTGGGTTTTAATTATTTGTTATGGCTAATAATTTAGTACATTAAAATAATTCCCTTAGTGATTTTGAAGTGAATCATGTTTATAAATAATTTATTTTAAAATCATAAAATATATTTTAGATTTTTTAGGTTTCATTAATGGTTATTAAAATAAATAAAAGAAAATAAAAAATGATTATTTCAAATGGGAACAAATTACCTCATCGATACCGTTTATGGAATATATTAAATCACTTTTGGGATATTATGTTGTCATAATTCATACAGTATTTTTACACCATATTTAATTTTTACACAAAAAATATTTTGTGTTAAAAAATATTGAAAAAGTTATCATTAGATAAACTTGACTTTTTGATTTGAAAAATTATTTTTATTTCATAAACATTATTCTCTAAATAATATTACTTACACTTTTAAATTAAAATCCCCATTTATTAAAAAATACATGTCTTTTGACAATAAAATATTTTCGGAACCATAGATAAAAATATTATTTAAGTTTGTAAAACTATATTATCATTTATGTTTAATAAATATTAATTTTTTGATAATAAAATTTTACAATATCAAAAAATATAAAAAAGTATTTAATTAATAAAATATTTTGTCTTTATTGGAACCATATATTTTCCAAAAATATTTTTTTGTTTCGTTACATCAATATATAATTTGTATCAAACACATTATTTATTCATTTAAAAAGTAATATTAAAAGGGGGAATTTATAATTATAATTTTTTAAATAAATTATAGATATTCATGTTGTTAGGGTTTAGATAAATTCCCTTATCACCGTTGAGAATTCCCCAATGGTAAAGTGTCCAATGGTGACATTTTCATGGGGTGGTTCAACAAACACGGTTTTTTCAATGATATTGATGATCATGAACTTATCTTATAAACGGTTTGATTCATGATTTATTTATTGAATATTAGAATCTATCTTGTCAGGGGAAATTTCAAGTGATGATATATCAATTGGATGCTCCACTAAATGGGCTCCATTAGGTACGATGCTATTGGTCATGTAAATTGCTTCCTTATACTATGTTAGTTGGACTTTACCATTAAACCTAACATATAATAATAATAATATCACTGTATAATATTTATACTATCAATTATTATGATTCATAATAGTCTTTCAAATTCAACAAGATAATACATACAAAATAGTAAAATTACTAAATTAGTTTATGTAATATGTATATCTTCAATTAATAATAAAGTATTTAGTTATTTAGAAAGTGAAATTAATTTATAATAGTTTTGATCATTACTGTTATGTCCTATATAACCTTAAATTTCATAGATAATTTTATCTTTTGTGACATTAAATAATTGGGTTGGTCTATTATATATGTTTTGAACTACTTGGAGCTGTCCATTCCACATTATCTAAAACATCATAACACATATAATTTAGAATCTTGATATATGTTTTTTCTTTGTTATATGTGACACTGGATGGCTATGATCATATTCAATATCTATTACATTTTTCTTTTTATCCAACATGTGAAAACATTACCCCTTTATAGAACATTGTGTTTCTTTATTGCTGTTCCAACATGATACAAACTGATGTGTGAATTTCTTATTCCAAGAACAACTATAAATTTCTTTCACATTTAACCATTAATTCATCCATGGTGTTTAGGTTCAACCAATTCATATCAGGTTTGGACTATTATCCTTAGACTAGGGTACCCTTCACCAATAAGTTTTATATCTCTATATTATGTGGATTCAATCTTGGTTTCTAATGTCAATGTTGTATTTTTTTCCTTTATTAATATTATTAATGAATATATATAGTGGTTATTAGATCTACAATCCTAGGACAATATGAAAATTCCATCTTCATTACATTAACCATTCAATTAACTATAATTCATCAATCTAGATATTCTATATTGGGTTCCCACACTTCACAACCTCACCCATAATCCCCATTAATTAGTGTTGAGTTACTTTTTTCATTGGGGTTTGATTACATTTTTTTGGTTACACACTACTTAATTTGTGTAAGAACCTTTATATATCATGAATTATGTATATATTTAATCCTATTACCATACGATACCTAATTACACCATGATCTTATATCCTATTCCCAACCAAAAATTTCCATTTCATTCTATCCACCATTAAAACCATATAACATTATATTCCCACCAATTAATTTAAATATTTAAATGTATGTCTTATATTGGTATGTAACATGATAATTCCTAGATCTATTATCTTAGGCTCTTCTATAAGTTCCTCTTTCATCCATTCCATTATTTTATATCAGCATTGTGTATGAGATTCACAATTACGAACATATTTCATTTAATCAAACCTTAAAATAGTATAAAACATCACATTTATTAATATACCATTTTATTGATTATTATTACTGAATAATATATAGATAATCCTTGATATCCCATTCATGTACCGACCACAACATATTATCTACTTCATCCCCTTTCATAATTTTCACTATTGACTCCATTTAATTTTTATACAACTATAATATTTTAAATAACTTTGAATGCTTCCCCTAATAAACCATATGCTACATATTGAATAACTAAATTAAAAAAATACATTATTAAATTTTGAAATGATTCTATTGGATTGAAAGAATAAAATTTCGTGTGGTGATAACATATGTTTCCCAAATTTGAACTACCTATACCCATACAAGGGATTATATTTTTCTTGAAGAAACATTGAAATAATATTATATTACTTTAATACTATTAACGTTGAAACCATTACATAAACATGGTCAGTAGTCATCCTATGTATATCTTTCAAATAAATTGTTACCAAATTAATTATATGACTATTTTCACTCGTTATTCTCTCCAATTATATATCATTTAGCTGTAACTAGTTGAAATAAATGATGTTATGGTTTATAGATTTCAAAATTATTATGTTTAAAGAACAAAATATATTCTTTATAATTTTTCTTTGATTTGGTTTCGACTTTGTTCCCTCTACCAAAGCCAATGTGTTTTACACTAGTGATTGATTCTCTATTCATGATAAGCTAAATATGGTCATACTATGAAAGAAAACTACTACCTCACGTTCTAGCCCAAGCCACATGAATTTATATAAAGAGACTCATTCTAGCCAATATTATATGACCCTACACTATAAACACTAATCATAGTTCAAGAACTAAGAACCTATATTACATGAATGTTTCCCCCCTTGATTTTTTCAATAATAAAATTGTGTAAATCATTTTTGGGGTCTTATTTTTCCTTTCAATTGATTAGGTGACTTAAATGTTTTTTAATGATATATAACATTAAACTTCAATAAATTTTATTTCAGTTTGTGGGAAATTAAAATTTTGATACCCAATATGGTCTAAGAAAACATACTATTAAACTACATTCACATTCCCCCCATTGAGATTTATAATGATCATATTAGGATTGCCGATTCAAGTAAAGTCCTTCAACCATTGTTTTTGATAGGGGGTATCTTATTTGATCTAGGATCTATGAATATAAAATAGTATCCATATCTTGGTCAAGAATTCATTACCTAATGAATTACCCACATTTGGATAATTTTTTTTAAAATAAACCCAAAACATCAGCCTAACACACATTAATTTAAACCCCAGTTAAAAAAATACCCAAGGACTTGTTAGGATTAAAATCTATAAGTGATGATCAGAGATAAATTTTTATATTTAAATGTTATGAAATTTCCTTCATACTATTAGAAAATAACTAGAGTGAAAAAGAAAAGAACACATGGGACCAATATCTATCTCTAACAAGAGTCATGTAATTCTCACAAGGATTATATATCTAGGAAAAATAAATATCTATTTCATAACAAAGTCCCTCCAACGTGATTATTCATCCTTTTTTTTATATTATGGTTTCTTACACTGATGTTTAGTTTATATATAACATATAGTTAGTTATAATTATTCTGGATAAGAAATACCATTATGGTATGACCAAATTATCCTCAGACCAGGATCCAGATTTTGGTCAATGATGTATAATATTAAAATAAAAATAAATTAAGTCAAACATGTATAACATTAAACTCAAAAAATATTTTTTTTCTAAATATTTCAATAACTTTAATTATAATAATAAGAAGATACAATGATTTTCAATTTGAAAACCCACAATGGGAAGTATGATAAAAAGTGAATATTTTCTTTCTAAGCCTAATTATGTAATGGATTATGAAACTTTGAGAAAAAAAATATTTATAAAATATAAATTTGATAAGGATTAATCCATGAAATTAAAAAATTTCAAATCTACTTTCACAAGGTCTATATATCTATGAGAAAATTATAAAACCTTTATATTCCTCACTTTTTTAGTAAATACAATTTTTTCAATAATAGTGAATAAATTTTATGATATTAAAACCATTCTACACTAACATAAAATTCCTTTTAATATATAAATTATCTCATGTTCATAATATTTCCATATCTTAATTGATCAACCTTGTATCATGGTGACATAAATGTGTGATATACATAACACACCTATATTCATACAATATTACAGATATTGTTGGAAATAAAGAATCTTTTAATATTTTATATGACTATGTAACCTCAACCATCAATGGTGGTATATATGATATTTACATATCCTACCTATACCCATATATGGGAACACGTCATGGATGATAATTGATTAAACATGTCCCTACAATATATACTCATCAATTTTAGATCATGACATTTAAAATATATTTTAATTTTTTGAACAAGTGGTTTTAATTACTTGGATATCAATATTTATTCACTTTTTTAAATCAGAAAATATTGATATATAACTAGAGTCACAGAGAATATAAATTTCTATAATGTAGTCAAATTACTGATGTATCATTTAAAGAACACCCTCATGATATATTATAATCGAAGGCAATGTATAAGTGTGTAAAATTATATAAAGCCTATGTTTAGATCCTTCTATTAGATAGCCTCTCCCAATAGAGTTTAATCCCGGAACACATTGAAATATTATCTAGAGTCAGCATTTTCAATGTCCATCAAAAATTCATTACTCATCATTCACATATAGATCAGGGTAAATGAGTATTTTAACTACTTGATATATAAATTATTAATCCGAGTTCCCAATTTTCCTAGATGATCCGAATATTATTTTCAAATAAATAAAATTATATTAGTGCAATTGTTATAGAAAAATGTATTCTTAACAATTTTGGGAGAATACATTAATGTGATCTTTAGTCATATGTAGTAGGAAGTGTTTGAGCTCAATTTGTATCTATGTCTATGAAGATGATGAAAATTTGATATATATATAAATATTTGTGTGTGTGCGACTTTTGATTTCTCAAACACCACAAGATATGATTCTTCAAAAATGTTACACAATATAGTGGTATACTAGTGAAAATCTATTATTATGCATATGAAAAGGATTCCATTCATCCATATCAGATTTGTTTTTTGGGTATTCATGTCTTTTATTATAAAGGGAAATTTTCTACTACGATTATAATTTATATATATGGGTAAATAGTTTTTTATCTTTTATTTTACATTTCATGAGGATATGAAATATTTTTTGATCAAAAGATATAAATATTTAGATTTTAATTTGAGAAAGTAATTCAAAATATATTGGAAGGAAAATGTTTCCCATTGAAGCTAATAATGTTCACAACCAATGCCTCTGTGAATTATTAACAATGTTGAGAATGTAAATACTTAGACATGCATGTGTGCACAACACTAGGATAAATGAATACATGAAAATCAAGGATGGGTACATTTTGAGATAGAGGTTATGAACTCGAAATTCTGTTTCCTATAATAACTTTCATGACGTCCACATCAATAAATGAGAATAAAAAAGATGAGTTGAAAAATTTGGAGGGAAAATGAGTCTTATAACATTTGATATTGAAGAACTCTTTAAGGTGATTCTATTATCAAAATATATGGGAATAGGGGAGATATTAAGTTATTTTAAGGCCCAAAACCTAGTAACATCATGAGAAACCACTTTTATTTGAACCTAAATATATTCCAAGGAGAAGGAAACATAATGGTTATTATTCAAAGGATGATTTCTATAATGGATGTTAATCCCAACGACCTTTATTCTAAGAAAATTTCACACAACAGACATGGAATAACTGAGTCCTCAACATAGTATAGGTCATTTATCTTCATAGATACATACCATTTCACCCATGTGGTTCTTCTGACCAAGGTAAAATTATTTTTTCCAAGTATTTTACACAAGGATATAATATCCCTAAGCTATTATACATGGGGATAAACTTTACCCATGTCACCTAGTTGGGATATTCACATCAATTTTACAAAACTAGATGTCTTTACCTTAGTTCTACCTAGCATCACATTTTTACAATTCATCATGGTTTTTTGGGAAGTTTCCGACTCTAGTGTTCTTTACGACATGGTGTTAATCTAAAATTTTATTATCCTTAACTATATTTATACATATAATATATTTGATAACAATAAAATTTTATGCCACGTTCTTTTAAATTTTTTAGTTTCAATCAACCACTACCAATTCTTGTTGATATTATCACTATGAAGTAATTTATGGGAATTATTAAATATATAAGTGATTCTTGAACCCAAAAAAACACACCTTATGCGATGTTTTCACATATCATCCTCACATATTTTATATATATTCCATAAATAAATCAAATAAAAAAAACAATATATACACTAGGAAATGATGAAAACACTTACCCTACTTCATTAATTATTTTTATGTAAACCCATATTCTCATCTAATAGTGCCAAATACAGTTACTCCCCTCTCCCAATTTCATAATACCTTATCATATTTTCAAAATATGTTGAAATAAAAATAAAATTTACTTTAGGATCAAATTCATTAGTACTAGTAATCCTAACTTTTTTCTATTCTATTGAAACAAATAACCAACTATCCACATGATGCTAGAACTTGTGAATTCTTCCTTGACTAAACTTATTCTTTTTCTTTTATCTTTAGTAATTTGTTAAATTTTTGTATCAATTTTCTTCCCAAAAATGTTTTCTTTATGAAATATATTTATTTTTTGGTTTTAATGTTTTTTTTGAATTACACAATTTTATATGGATCAAAACATGATGATTTTATATGCCACTACACTCCTTGATATTTATAAAAAAATATTTGATATATTTTTAAAAACATGATCATATGAATTAAAAGGTACATCACATATTACAAATAGTCATTATCCACATACATAACTATTTTTAACATTAATAAAAAATAATATAACATGACAATTTTTGTATAATTATTATAATCATATCCAAATATATAATAATATAAAATATTTTCACTTCTAGGTTGTACAATTCACATTTAAATCTATATATTACTTTTGAAATTACATATATGGGGTTATATATTTGGTTATATGAACATCTCATTAATTATGTCTCATCCACCCATACATTTTGTCTAATTATAGTTCATGTTCAAAGTTTTTTAAACATTTTTTAAATTATTATATTTTTTATCTCTATAGAACTATACATTTTTAGTATATTTCAATGAACAATAATTAGGAGTAGGACCATCATAGAAAAATTTCATTTATAAATAATTTAGAAACAAAATATGTGGATATTCAAAATGGATATTTATGAACCTTATCCTTACCCATAAAACTACTCATAATATATGTATATATATGTATATATATATAATTATCAATATCCAAATACAAATAACCATGATACTCTATGTTAAGTATAATATAAAAATAATTATATTGTACACCTGACCCCAACTATCTCTTGATTTCTTAAACAACTATGATAGAAAATAAAAATCATTCCATTTTAAAAAATAAAAAATTACTATATCATATCTCATATTGTAAAAGTCCAAATAATGTTATATTTTTTTATAATAATTCAGAAATACCATAAAAATATTGATGCATTTTCTGATTGTAAAAAATTAAATTTTTAATAAAATTACAAAATAGTTTATTTCAGAAAACAAATCCAAAAATTAATTACAATATAATACATAATGTGTAATTTCCTCACTTTAAAAATTACTTAATATTGAGATATGTCAAGAATTCACATTGAGGATATTTTCAAGTTTAGAGTTTTAGAGAATTAAGACATAACTCATACATAAAAAATCATATAATTAAAAATTTGATAATTACAACAGTATCCATTTCACTATAAAACCAAAAAACATTTAAAAAAAATATGGTTTCTTTTCATGTTAAATAATAAGTTTTCCTTGATCCCATCACTGGCTCACTTCTTCTTTAAAACCTGTGAAAAAACATTTCCAAACATGGGATGAGAATAAAATGCTCAGTAAGGGATACATAAAGAAGAACAACTATTATTATTGTTATAATATGTAAACCAAGAATAATTTATCATAATGTAACACTTTTAACCTTTAAGAAAAAGTAAAATACACTTCTCTGAGTATAAGTTCATTGCATACCCTCTTTGTAATTAAAAGATAACCATAAACCCATAGAATGTATCATATAACATATAGAGGTAACATGAGACATGATCATACATAAATTGAATAACTATATGGTAAACTTACATACATATCACTAAATGGAATAGCCATATGTCCAAATTCCATACCCAATTCATTAGAGGTTATAACCTAACCACCCATCCTTGCTTTAAGATGTAACCATAAGGCTTTGGTTTATCATGTAACCAACCATCTTTAGCTTATCACTTAACCACACATCAAATTTCAAGGGACCTTTATATAGTCATAACACATAAAATATTCAAATTATCATCATTTCACTGAAAAAATATGTTATCAAAAGAAATATTTTCATGATATTAAAATATTCAATCCATTTCCAAAATCATTTAAAACATTTAATAAAGATACTTTTGAATCCAAGTGTCCCATACCAATTTGAAAAAATTGAATGAAATTGAAATTTTAAAACATTAATGTCCATATAAATAAACACATAATATTTTTAAACTTGGACAACAAATAAAAGGTTTTAGAAGAATAAATAATTAAAACATTTAAGAAAATGCTTTAGTTATATAGTCTCTTACCAGTAGAGAAACACTCTAATAAAAATCATTAAGGAATAACATTAAATAAAATTGTAAATGTCATGATATTATAATAATTCATGATATAATGTGCCAAAAGGGTTGTATATACACCTTATAGGATAATGAAAAAGTTAAAACCATAAAGATATGCCTCAATTAATAGAGATTGAGATGAAGTCCCTTACCAATATCGTATAATTAGATTAAGGATAAATCTATGACATAATTATGTGGTCCAAATATAAATACACCTAATATATGTGTCTATTTAGTGTGAAACAATCACAGGTAATTCACACATTATAATTGGAAAAACAAAACCAATGACATGGATATTTAACTTAGTGAATGAAGATTGAGTTTTGATTTCCCTTACCTTGAGTCTGACATATCTCATATGTTCATTTTCTTCCACTAATTTGATTGATCACCTTTAAAAACCCATTAACTCCTATAATAGGGTGTTATGCCTAAAAAAAGGATTTATGAATGTGGGGAGATATTCTTGTAAGTGTTTTGGATAAAGATTGGATAATCCAAAAGGATTTACAAGTGGTCATAAAAGAGAAGGAGAAGTTCACTTTTATAAGAGAGATAAGGGGTAATTTTTGAAAGTCTAGAAACATTAATTTATTATAAATTTATTTTCAATTTCTAATGGTCCCAAACACACTTATTTCAAATATAATATGATTTTGGATGTTATCCCCATTATCCAATTAAAATTAGATAGGTTTTGTATATTTCTTAACCCTTGTCCATTTGGTTTAACCATTATTTTACTTTATTTAATATTACCATGATAACTTGTTATTTACAATTTTTGTGTCAATTAAATTACCATTACATGTCAAAAGGAAAAAAAAAATTCATTTATGACATATTAGGACTTATCCTAAAAATTTGGTCAAATTTTATATTTTTAGAAATTTTATAATGTAAGGACTCAGCCTAAGTTTCCCAGAGCCGATGCCTTATTTTAACACATTGGAATATAAACAAGGAATCAAATCACGAAGGAATGAAACGTTTAGTAGGTTTTGAAGAAATATACATAAATAAGATCAATATTACATCATGTAATGAAAACAACACTAAATGATTCCATTAGAAACATCCAAGCCTCCAAGATTAAGCATGAAAGTAACTCATAACTTACATTTTCATATCCTGGGAAAAATGAAACATAAGAAATAGGTGACCTCAAACTCTCAGTAAGAGTAAGAAATACAGAAAAAGATAACATAAACATAAAGCTTAGGAAAGTTAAATAACAAAAATCATATAGCATTAACAAAAAGATGAACACATTATGGATGAAATAAGATTTGAGTAAGTAATTCCATAATAAAACATAATCAAGGTATTCTACTAGTTTAACAACCACATAAACCATCAATACAACTTTCATAATAATGTAATGCATAATGCGGGACATCATCACCATATAGTCAAGGCCCCGTGCAATGACCATATATAATCATCTGGTCAAGGCCTTATGCTAAGTCCATAATTTGTCTCATGAGACCTACCGATGCACCAAGGGGGTATTATTGTCCCCATATGAAACATTCTATATCCAATTCATTCCCCATATGAACATTTATAAATATAAACAACATATACATTTATATTAAAACTAATTTATGAAATATAACTATCTTTCCCCAAACATTAAGCATAAACACAAACCATTCGAAGTAAACTGGTGAATGGTTTAAAGATAGAACATGCACCAACTAATTATATACCATTAAAAAAAATATGGTAGGTCATATCATAAAATATTAATCCCAATAATACATAATATTCAACAAGAGAATTGAAATAGATGAAAATACTCTTATAAAATCATTGAGTAATTCTTGAGACAAATAATCTTTTATTTTGAAAAGAAGAGTTATTTTAGAAAATAATCTGTATAAAACCAGAAGTGATGTAAGATAGTATTTTCAAAATTAAATTAGTATGTCTATAAAATATTGGTTTCCAAAAACTTATTATAGAGTTCCCTTGAAAATATGTAATAATTTGAGAAATTCCGTAGAATTTGGAATGTATTTCAGAAATAATTTTGAATGTTCATTTCAAAGTGTGTAACTCCCCATAAAATGAGGAAGGGTTCTGGTTGGTAAACATATATAGAACAATCACATAGAATTTATTAGATGTATATAATAATATATAATAATTTAATTGAAGTAATTAGACAATAACAGTAATCTGAAAGAAAATGGAGGTTCGGGTGGAAAACCCCAACAAATTTGTAATCAATTGAATTCTATGACCCATTGGGTGCAGGGTACTATAGTAGTACTGGAGTATACTGTAGCAGCAGCAGAACTGTAGCAATGGTGGGCACTGTAGTAGTGGCGGAACTGTAGAAATGGCGTGCACTTTAGCGGTGAGAGGGTACTATAGCAGCGGCGGGGACTATAGTAGGGCGGGCACTATAGCATTACTATTCACAGAATGAGCCTTGGACCAAAAATAAAAATGGGCCTACGAGCCATGTAATTGGCTAAATTCCCAGTGGGCCTTCAGGCTATGTAATGGGTCTCCCTTTACCCAATTAAAGAGAAATGAGGCTTCGACCCCAACCTTTAAAAAATGATCGTAAAATGATATATTGAATACAATGATAATAAAGATATTCATGATTTGAAACACCAAAGTGAAGTATACATACACAATACACAATTAATATTATTGAATTAGGAATGTCTCACAAAAATGAACGTGAGATGAGGAAACCCTTACCACTTTGTAATCAATCGATTCGTATGGCCCAAAATTTAATAACCATAATATGATACATTGAATATCATGAAAATAAATAAATTCATGATATGTTACATAAATTGGAAGTATCAATACACCATACATATGTATTAGTAGTATATACGGAAAATCATAAAAAATTAGAGTGAGATGAAGAAACCCAAACCTTAAGTACGAATGTGTTCCTCACTTGAACCAAAGGTCATGGAATATGAAATTAGAGTTATTAATAATTTATTTCAGAACCTATTAGCTATGAATTTATTTCATCATAATTTTTTTTGGTTCATTTTTCCCCTTTATTGATATATTATAATATTGAATTTCATCGTTTCAGAGTGTTCATTTTTTTTTCGGAATCGGTTCACTTGTTCTTAAGTAATGGATTTCATGTGGAATGGATGTAAATCTCTAGAATTAAAATTAAATATTATTTATGAACCTCCAAAAGTGTTAATGGTAATTTATATCATTTGGTTACATGGAAAGATGATGAATCATTAAATGAAATATTAATGACATTCACTTATATTATTTTAGCGGAATTTTTATTATTATGAACTACTTTGGTCATACGATTTAATAATATGTACATTTATTGGTTTCTGAATTTTAATTAGGTTATAAAACATATATTATAGACCATAAAAATTGTTTCATTACCAGTAATGAAAGTGAAATTGATGAAAAAACTTCATCATCAATGAATGCTATATATTGGAACCTAATGGACATTGATTTCATTTATAAAATAAAAGGGAGAGAGTAATGATATTGATGATGGTTATTTCATTAAAATTCTATAATTATAGTATATATATGATAATGGAGTTATAATTTTAATTTTTATAGTGTATGTGGGTATAGGATAACAAAAAATGATAAATTTAAATGATACTAAATGGAAAAGAAAGGTGCTTTACCTCTTGAAAAACCCTCCTTGAGAACCTCCTTCAAGGAAGAGATTTTGGCCTTTTGGAAAGACCTCGAGCTTCTGGAACTTGGGGAGTTACTAGGGAATGGTATTTGGGAAGATCCTTTAGGATATTCAAGGCTTAGAGGTGTGAAGATAAGAGTGAGTGAGGGGGGTACTTATAGTGGAGGAGAGGAGGGTTTTCATAATTTTTTAATAATTAGTTTATTAATTTCCTTCAAGACCAACAATAGTGATGATTCCATAATAAAGAATCATAATAAATGAATTTTAGTTTGAACCAGGTTGTATTACATCACTTATGTTTTCATAAATAATGTATTTTAATGATAATTTGTATATACGGTAGTTTAGCGTATTTCACTATTCATCAAAAAATCTAGTATTTCAGAAAAATACCAAAAATTCACCCTACACATTTTTTGACATGTAGAATCCAAAACTGATGTCCATTTATCCATAATAATTTTCTAAATATTATTGATTTAATATTTAATTAAAATCATAATTTATTCTAAAAAACAATTTTAAAACATTTATTTAATTATTCAAAAACATAAGTATATCGTACTTCCACTTGTATATAATTTATATACAATCTTAGATAATTTTAATATTAATTAGGGCATATCACCATTCATAAGGGTATGTTACTATTCATAAGGGAAAGTTACTATTCACCAAAAAATTATGTTTTTCTTATCAGACTCCAAATAACATACTGATTGAAACTGTGTATGTTAGATTTTTGAAATTTACATGATTGAAGTGGAAAAATTATGTTAAATTGGATAGGTTATAACAGAGCGGTGTTAGTAGAGACTCAATGATCCATGCATTCTATAATAATTTTTTTTGTAAATTATCTAGTGTTACGTTTTCCCCCTACAAAAAATAAGTCCTTGAATTTTGAAATTGAACATCGAAAGTTAATGGTTGAAACTTGAAAATTACCTTATGTAAACCCACATCTGAATATCGTTAAAAAAATATCCACTTAAAAAGGGTTAAGGGAGATTAGGTGGTCACCCAAAAAAGTATTCTTTAGAATGATGTGACATTAGTTAGAAGTACAAACCTGGACATGTAAGAAAAATATAACTTTGATGTTCTGATGGAATATAATAGAGGACATGTTCGGATTAATGTTGATTACTCCAAAATAATAATCTAAAAAAATTATTGATATTATCAATTTTTATGATAATATGAAAACATTTTAATTAACAATATTTTCCATAAGTCAAGGAATTATTGCACTCTATTAGAGTAAAAATATACATTTCTTCTTAAATACTCATCCTTTTGTTGCACTTGAACTATCTATACCTCATCACTTAGAATGGGTTACACCATTTGGTGAAGCAATACATTATCCTCTAAAAGATTATACAATGATCAACAAAAACAATTTCCTAAATTGTTAAAATTACAAAACATAGTGATTCAACACATTTTAATGAAGGTATCTAAATTTCCATGGTGAACATATCATTAACCCTTAATCAACAAGAAGAAACTCTAAAATTTACAATCCAAATATATGAATAACATCATCATGTACACTCTTGATATATGATAATAAGTTGAATTACCTTAAAACCCATATTGGAAACATGAATTCCTTTGTATTCCTTGAGTAATATATATGTTATTGGATATATTTCTAAAATAAAAAAGTACAGTTCACTCCATCGATGATAGCATATGACACTTCTCGACAAGTCAATAATCATTTCCAAGGTAGTCAGTACTTATCCAAATAAATAACTTTTTCATCATTATCTCAACATCAGATATATATTAAGGTATTTCATTCCCTCAGTTATGTGTTTTCTAAAAAGTATAACTTTCTAATGAATAATGTTTTTTTACCATTCACCTTATGACCTCAAATCCTTAATAGTACTATAGTAGAATCCTTATTTATCTCATAATTATTACAAATGGTACATTATTGAAAAAATATTCTAATGAAATGATTATTGAAAAGGAATATTAATCATTATACTTCATCTATGGTACCATCATAACATGATCATTATCCAAAATTACCATTTGGGGTACACTCCTCTAATGCTTGGGACATTGATTCACATAGTGTCCCATATCTTTACTGTTGAATCATTGAATATAGGAAAATTCTTTCCTTTTCTTGAAATCGTGATCATGGTGGCCTTTTTCACCACACATGAAGTAGTCTCATTTTTCCTTAAATCATATACCAAGGTGTTTCCTTCCAAAATTATCACATGTGGTAAAATAAATCTTTCCCTTCATTCCTTTATCTATGTTTTCCTTCTATAATATTATTATTTTGATTCCCTTCAAATCCATAGGACTCAGATAAGTCCTTACAAACCTTTTCAACAGGTGATACTATTTCTTCATATAGTGAGGATAAATGGGAGGCAATAATCTTTTGAAATGATGGCTAAAGACTATTATAGATATGATCCCTATTACGCTTCTCATCAAGTGAATTGTTGAAGTTCACATTACTTCTAATAGGTTCCATTTATAATCAAATACATATTATATATTAGCTCAAAAAATTATGAACTCTATATATATATAAACACGGTACAACACATAACATAAATTTATGCATCATAATTCCTATAACTATATACTTTGGTTACTTCGGGGAAAAAATACATCATAATTGTTTGTAAAGAAAATGTTAATTAACCTAAGAATATCCCCCCAAGAGTTTCAATACCAAGAGTTCAACAAGGACCATTGTCGTGTACCAGGATATCACTGGTCAAGCCCAAATGTCCTTATTGGAGCTTTCACTCCTACGTACATCTGTTCCAGAGCCATCTCTACCTGTTTGAATCAAGACATGGATGTATTTTCTGGAAATATCCAAGTAATATATTCCTTACTGAAACAAAAGGATGTTATTTTTTTGATTATCCTTAAATACTATCTTAGGTATTTTTTGCCTAATCTAAGTTTTCTAAATCTAGTTTCTGGGTTTTCTACTGAACCTCTTCTGATATCGACAGTAAGGTCTCGACCATAATTTCCCAGATCTAGAGCCTTATTTTAACACATTAGAATATAATCACGGAATCAAATCCCAATGGAACGAATAGTTTAGATGATTTGGAAACAAGATAAATAAATAAGTTCAAAATTATATCATGAAATGAAAAAAAACACTAAATTATTCTATTAGAAACATCCAAGCCTCCTATATTAGCCTAGAACGTCACTCATAACTTACGTCTTCCTATCCATAGAAAGATTAAACATAAGAAAGGGGTGATCTCAAATTCTCAGTAAGGGTAAGATATACAATATAAGATAACATTAACATAAACATTAGTCAATTTGAATAAGTAAAAATATATGCCTTTAACAAAAACATGAACACATTATCGCTGGAATAAGAGAGGAGTAAGTATTTCCATAATAAAAAATAATCATGGCTATTCTACTAGTTGAATAACCACATCAACCATCAATAATATTTTCATAATGAGAAAATGCATAATGCGGGACACCATCACTATACTATCAAGGCCTCGTTCCAAGACCATAAATAATCATTTGGTCAAGGCCTTATACCAAGGCCGTAGTTTGTGTCATGAAACCTACAAATGCACCAAAGGGATATAGTGGGACCCACCTGACACTTTTTATTTCCAATTCCTTCCTCATATGAAAAGAGGTAAATATAAAAAATATGTACATTCATATTGAATCTTATATATGAAATAAAAATAACTTTCCCTGATCATTATGCATAAACAGTAACCATTCAGAGTAAATTGTTGAATGGAATTAAGATAACACATCCATAGACATGTCATATACAATTAATTTTTTTAGATCATATCATAAAATATTAATCTAAATAATATATAATAATCAACAAGGGTTTTGAAGTAGATAAAAATATTCTTATAAAATCATTGAGTAATTCTTGAGAGAAATACTCTTTTATTTTGAAAAGAAGAGTTATTTTGGAAAAGTATTTATATAAAACTAAATGAGAAGTAAGAAAATATTTTTAAAATAAAATGAGTTAGTTTATATGATAATGGTTTTGAAAAATATATTATATAGTGACCTTTAAAATAGGTAATAATTTGAGAAATTCCCTTGAATCAGGTTTGTATTTTGGAAATAATTTTGAATATTCCTTTTAAAATGTGTAACTCCCCATAAAATAATGAAGGATTCTGGTTGGTAAACATATATATTTATATAACACTAAAAATAATTTATGATTGGTATATAATAATATATAATAATTTTATTGAGGTAATTTGACAATAAAATTAACCCGAATGAAAATAGAGGTTCATGTGGAAAACCATTACAACTTTCTAATTAATTGAATCATATTACCTATAATTACTGTTCATGAAATTATACATTGAATATCATGATAGTAAAGAGATTAATCATATGAAACATCAATGGGAAGTATACATACACCATACACAAGTAATATTAGTGAATAAGGAATGTCTCACAAAAATGGATGTGAGATGAGGAAACCCTTTCCACTTTGTAATCACTCGATTTGTATGCCCCAAAAATTAATAATCATAAAATAATAAATTTAATATCATGAAAATAAATATATTAATGATATGAAACATCAATGGGTACTATAAATACACCATAAACAAGTATTATTAGTGAATAAATAAAATCTCACAAAAATGGGAGTGAGATGAAGAAACCCCTACCTTAAGTCAGAATATGCTCTTGAACATAAGGTCTTGGAATTTGATATTTTAATTATTAATAACTTATTTAAAAACAAATTGGACATGTATTTATATAATCGTGATTCTTTATAGTTCTTTTATTCCCTTATTTGATAAATTATTATATTGAATTTCATCATTCGATAGTGTTCGTTTTATTTATTTTCATAATCAGTTCATTTGTTCTTATTTAATGGAGTTCATGTGGAATGGTTGTACATCTACGAAATCAAAATTAAATATTTTTTATGAACTTATAGAAGTGTTAATGGTCATTTCTATCATTTGGTTACTTGGAAAAATAATGGATCATTAGATGAAATATTAATTATATTCAGATATATTATTTTAGCGGTAATGTGATTATTATGAACTAGTTTGGACATACAATTTAATAATATGTAGGTATAAAAGTTACTAAATGTTAATTAGGATATAATAAACATAATATAGTCTGGTTAAACCATTAAAATGGTTTCATGACTAGTAATTAAGGATAAATTGGTGAACGAAACTTCATCGTCCATGAAGTTTATAAATTGGAACCTCATGAATGTTGATTTCGTTTATAAAATAAAAGGGAGATAATAAAAATATTGATGATGTTTCTTACATTAATATGATATAATTATAGTATATATATGATACTATAGTTCTAATGGGAATCTTGATAGAGGAGGTGAGGGTTGGATAACAAGAGAAGATAAATTGAAATGAAACTAAATGAAAAAGAAAGGTTCTTTACCTCTTGAAAAAACCACCTTGAGATCCACATTAAAGAAAGGGATTTTGGAATTTTGGAAATAAAGATAGATTCATGGGCATAGAGTGTTACTAAGGAAGGGTATTTAGGAATAAATATTCAGATAATCAAGTCTTAGGAGAGTTAAGAAAAGAGGGTGTGAGGGTGGTGGGGTTTATAGTGAATGAGAGGAGGGTCTTCTTAATTTTTTAATCATTAGTTTATTAATTTCCCTTAAGACCAGAATTAGTGATGATTAGATGAACAAGATTAGTATTAAATGAATTTGAGTTCTAACCAAGTGGTCTTACATCACTGATGATGTCATAAATAGTGTATTTAACTAATAATTTTTATTTAGGGCATTTTTTTATTTTACTATTCATAAAAAATTCAAGTATTTCAGAAAAATACACAAAATTCCCCCTAACCATACATTGAAATGTAGATTCCAAAAAGGAATTCTAATTTTCAAACATAATTTATAAATATGATTAATTTAATATTTAATTAAAATCATAATTTATTAAAAAACAGTTTTAAATCAATTATTTACTTATTCCAAAACATTGGTATATCCTACATCCACTTGAATATTATTTATATACTATCATAGGTAATATAACTATTTATTAGGATATGTCACTATTCATAATGGTATGTTACAAGTCATAAGGGAAAGTTACTATTCACTAAAAATTCTGTTTTTCATATCAGACTCCAAATTACCCACTGATCATAACCGTGTATGTCAGATTTTCGAAATTCACATCACAGAAGTAGAAAAATTATGTTTACGTGGATAGATTATATAAAAGTGATTTTTGTAGAGACTCAGTGATCCATTCATTCTATAATAATTGTATTTTTGATATTCTTAGGGTGTTATATATAACATTTAATAAACTATTTTAAATTTTATTTTATGAATTATGTCATTTTTGACACTATTTAGAAATGAATTTTTCAAAAAATGATAACAACTTGATTACTTGGAAAAAAATACATTAACACATTCCTAAAATTTCATATCTATCTTGAAAATTCTGGGATGTTATGAAATATTTCAAATAATATTTATTTTAACCTTTATAATATCATTTATTTGAATCTTTTATTATTGAAGTAATCACGACATCACCATTGTGTCATAATAAAATTTATTTATTTAATGTCTAAAAATTATAAATAAATTACATGATTTAGGAAGTATTGTTTTTCTAGTGACTATTTATAGTGTAAAATATAATTTATATAAACATATATTAATATTTTTTTAGTAAGATGATTCATTTTTATAACATATTTGTTGTTACATTAAATAAAAAGTCATAAGTGTCATAATCATGCACAAGTGGATTGAAAATGACACATTTTAATCCCAAGGGTAGTCTTGGTTGGCCATATGTCATAAAATAGGATAATGACATGTTTTATGAATGTTTTATATTAATATAATATTATTTTTACCCTTACATACCTCATTTTCTTTTTAACTGTGGTAAATAAAAATAATTTCTGAAGTTACTATTCATAATGTCCCAAAATAAAAGGGACCTATATAAAATATTTGAACTTTATGATACCAAATATGAAATCATGTTTTTCAAATTCAAATCATAGAATGAAGAGTAATTAATATAAAATTAATTCCTTTTGTCAAAATGAAAAAATGAGTATTTTAAAAGAAAAAAATATTAAAATATTGACATGTATTTATGTTAAATTTTAATGTGGAATTAATTAAAATGACTAAAATTGTATTAAATTATAAAAACATAATCCATTTACACTTCAAAACCATTAAAAGTAATATTATATCTATAAAAAAATTAGAGCCAAAGGCAGTTTTGAATTAAAATGCAATATTTTTCACTATTTATTAAAATATTAATTTTTTCAGAAAAATACCAAAATTTAAACCAATGTAAATATTGTTTCCCCTTTTTAAAGAAGATTTTTATTTCAAATAAAAATTATAAATGTTTAAAAAATTATATTAAAAATGGGTTCACTATCAATAGGAAATAAAAATGCCTATTTTTAAAATACATATTATTTACATAAAATTGATTATATTCTTATATATTGTCTAGAAAACATATTATATGAATTTCAAACATAATATCGATTTTATATCTCAATAATATAATCCCAAAATAGTGATATAATTTTATAAACACAATTATTCTCATTTAAATATGTTTTCATAAAAACACATTATTTAATTTTAATTGGTTTTTATTTATATTTCTAGTAAATTTGGTAACCAATGAATAATTATATAAACATTTTTAAACCAGATTTTCATAATCTAGTTAATAATATTCATTCTCACCATTCCAATAGCTAGGTTATTATGATAACATTTAGATAATACTATTTAGTTGTTTTTTAAGCTCGATGTAGCGTATCATGTATGCAATTAAACATTGTTTTTCTTTCTGGAAACTCAGGATGTTTCATCATCCCACTTCAATAAATTTCATCCTCAAATTTTTAAATTGAGGTCAATAACTAGGGTATGAATTTTTAAAATACCTTTATTTAAAACCCACATTGGAGAAAAGGTTAATAAAACTAAAACATTAAAATAAAGAAAGATAAGTACAAATTTCACCCATGATAACACACAATAGGATTAAATGTAGTAAAACATGGATATAGAATAAAAACGGACCATATTTATCTGATAGAGAGTGATAGGAAACCTGATTAGGATAATGTTAACAATCAGAAAACCACAAACTTGTGATGGGGTTATTGATAATTGATTTCAAAGTAGGAAAAGTTAGTGGAAAACATATTTTTTTAATATCCTTTTCATAATTTTGTGGAATTTATTTATGATATTGACTAAGAACACAAGGAAAAATACTTTCTTTTGAAGTAGAGTTTCATCCATTAAAACATTTCTACCAAAAAACTCATCTTTTCTACAAATTATGAGTATTCAGGATGACTTGGTAACCATTGAAGCACTAGAATAAACATATAGAGGATCACGTAATCCACAAGATATTGACTATCTATTCATCCTATCTTGAAACATTAACCAAAACCAAAATGGTTCTAATAAAATCAGATAATTCCTCAAAAAGAAAAAACGATTTTATGACAAAAAGATTTCAAATATCGAAAATTAACCAATAATATCCAAAGTTAAACAAAGATCATTTGATAAATAATTGTCCGTAAAATTCGCCAAAATAATAAAAACTAAAATTGAATTCCAAAATTTAGAAGGATTTGATAACATAGTCTTACAAGATTAATTTTAAAATTAATCTCCAAATAACATCAAAGGATCTTAATGTCTGATACCAAAACATAATTAACATAATAACATTTTCTTCATAATAGGTTAATCACTTTCATAAATAACCCAAATCAACATAAATCTATAATTAAATCAACGATTTCTACAAAAATAATTCAACCTTTATTCTTAAAAGAAAATCCCATAGTATAGTATTTACCTTAATCATATAAAGTTCCCAAAATAGTTAACTTCTTCGAAAATTACATTTGTCACTTAAACCCAAATCATTTTCCAATACCATGTTTATCTATTTGATAAAATATATGTCTCCCAAATAAACTTATTCTAAATCCATAAAATCATTTAACTAATAAGAATAATTCACACTAACTATGTAATTCCTGTAATCTAGTGGTAGGAGATACACCATTGTCTCTCTTCGGTTGTGGGCTCGATCCCTATGACATTTCCAGACAAGACGGGTTGTCACATATCCTACATGGTATCATTTTTATAAAAAAATATAATTCTTACAATATTCCAAAAAAATTATAAATAACATAAAAATAACCGTAACATGTTTCAAAACTCAAAAGTTATTTCATAAATCATATTTTCCATCCCAAAAACTATTAACCCATAATTTCCACAAAGGTGAATGTCTCCAAAAATACCATTAGTCACCTTAATATTTCAAATCATAAAGACTCAAAAGGGGTTTCTAAGACATTGAACTGATGATCTCCCTTAAAATTATGAACCCATGATGATTTCCCCATCTTTTTATAAAATATTCCAATATTCAATTTTGTTTAAACCATCCTATGATACGAACTATAAGAAACCGACCTTGAACATTACATAATCTTAAGATAAGTCAAGAATTAACATTGTGGGTCTTTTCATGATTATAGTTTTACAAAATTTGTCCATAACTAATATGTAATGAAAAAATATAAATAAAAATTGGAAGCTTTCAATTTTATTCATTTCTTTCATAAAACAAAAACTTTTAAAAATAAATGGGGTTTCTTTTCATTTTAAATCATAAATTTTCCTTGATCACATCCTTGACTCTCTTATTTTTTAAAAACTGTGAAGAACATTTTAGAACATAGGATGAGTATAAAAATATTAGTAAGGGATACATAAATAAGGAAAAATATTAGTCTTGAGACAACATGTAAATCATGAATACATTATCATAATGTAATACTGTTCACATTTATGAGGAAGTAAAATACAAGTCACTAAATATATTATCATTTCTTACCTTTTTTTGTAATCAAAAGATTACCATAAACCCATAGAATGTACCATATAACATATAATGGTAACTTGGGACATAGTAATCATTAAATGTAATAACCATATGGTCTACATCCTTATATATAATTAAATAGAATATCCATATAGAGGACTTCTATACACAACGCATTAGAGGTTATAACATCACCACCATTCCTGGGTTTATCACATAAACACCCATCTTTGGTTTATCACGTTACCACCCATAAAATGTCTATGTACCATTATATAATCATAACACATAAAATACTATAATTATCAACATTTCACTAATATAATTTTTAATAAAAAGAAATAATTTCAAGGTATTGAAATATTCAATTTATTTCCAAAAACATTTAAAACATTTAGTAAAGAGACTTTTGAATCAAAGTGTCCCATACCACATTGGAACATTTGAATGAAATTGACATATTAAAATATTAATTTACATATAAATAAATTTATAAAAACTATTTTGAAATCATGGACATTAAATAGAAGGTTTTAGAAGAATAAATCTTTAAATATTTTAAAATGATGTTTTAGTTAAAGAGTATCTAACCACTAGAGAAATACTTGATTTAAAATAATTAAGGAATAACATTAAATAAAACTTTAAAAATCAATATAATATAATAATTCATGATATAACATGTCAAAAGGGTTATATATACACCTTATAGGATAATAACAGTGCAAGAAATCAAGATATGCCTCAACGAAAGGAGATTTATATGAAGTCCCTTACCAAGATCATATCGTTAGATTAAGGATAAATCAATAACATAATTATGTGTGAGAAATATAAGTACATCCTATATATGTGTTGTGATGCTGCTATATGACTCTTCTCTCACCTGATTGAATCATGTATAGACCTGATTTGACTGGTTATTGATTTTTCCTGATCTGTTTTTATACATTTTTTATTGTATTCTTTCCAGCATACTGGATGGAAATTGATTGAATAGATTTCTGTTTGTACCGTAATGAATGCTGCTGTCCAGTCCTAAAGAATGCTGCTTGGAAAAATCTCTGATGGATTATTCCCACCTCATTGCTAGCCATACTGTAAACCACCTTTAATTCTATTTGAGGATTTCTTTCAGGCCATAAGGGCACAATGGCGATATCTGACTGGAGGTTCATTTTCAGCAAGCTAATGCCTGAATGGAGGATCCTTGATTGAAGGTTCTACACTCTGGGAATCTCTTGTTGGCTTTTTTGCATTGGTAGCTTGGATACTCATGGGTCCATTTCATTGTATCCTGGATACTTCCCTACTGGTTCATGTTCATTTCACCTCGTACTTGTATTACAACTCTTTTGATTTTAATAAATTCTTATTGGGGCATGAACTGGGAAACTAGTTCATGTCACCACTTTTCTCAAAAAAACCTATCTATGTGGATATGTACTGTAAAATAATTGAAGGTCATTCAAACATATTCTATGAATAAAACCCAATAAAATGGATACTTATATTAATTAATGGATATTGAGTTCATATTTCCTTTACCTTGAGTCCAACCGGTCTCGTTTGTTCTTTATCTTCCTCTTCTTTAGTTGATTAACTTTGAAGAACACCTTAAAACACTTAATAAGGGTTTTCTTCCTAAAATAAGGATTTAAGAATGTGGGGAGTTATTATAAGAAGTGGGTTTTCTAGATCTGGGCCGATCCAAAAGGATATGGAAGTTCTAATAAGACAGAAGGAGAAGTTCACTTTTATAAGAGAGATAAGAGGCACTTTAGGAATGTATTGAAATATTAATTTATTATAAATTTATTTTCTATTTATAATTGTCCCAATATAATTTATTTAAATATTATATTTTTTATAGTTTGTATCCCCATTAAACAATTAAAATTAGATAAGTTTTAAATATTTTTTAATCCTTATCATGTTGGATTTACCATTATTTTACCTTGTTTTATGTAATCAGGAAAACTTCTTATCTATATTTTGTGTGTTACTGTAATTACCATAACATTTCAAATAGAAAAAGTGAAATTTTTGAAATATTAGTACTTATCATCATTATTTGGTCCAAATTATTTTTTTATGAATTTTATAACATTTAATCTACTATTTTATATTTTAAGTTATGAATTATGCCAATTTTGATACTATTCATCCATGGCTTTTTTAAAAATTCATAAAAATATGATTAATTAGAAAAAAATACTTTAACTCAATCCTAAAATTTCATGGACACCCATAAACTTCATGGATGGAATCAAATATTTGAAATAATATATATTTTATCATTTATAATATCATTTATTTGAATATTTGATTAATTAAGTAATCACTACATCACCATCATGTCATAAGTAAATTTGTTTATTTAATGAATAAAAATTATAAATAAGATAACATGTTATAAGAAATATTTTTATCATTATATTGAATTTTATTGTCCATGATATCATTTATATAAACACATATTAAAAATGTTTTATTAAGATGATTGAATTTTATTACATATTTTCCATTTTTTTAAATTAAAAGTTATAAGTTTCATAATCACACCAAGGTGGATTCCAAATGATAAATTTTTTCCCATGGTTTTTATTGGTTGTCCATATGTCATAAAATAGGATTATGACACATTTTATAGTATTTTTATATTATTTTGATATTATTATTACCCTTATTAACCTTATTTACCCTTTTAACAATGGTAATAATAATTACGAAAGATACTATTCATAATGTCCAAAAATAAAAGTGATCTATTTAAAAAATTTAAACATATAATTCCAAATATGGAATCCATATTTCTCAATTCAAAACATATAAATTTTAGTAATTAATTAAAATAAACACCCACTTTCGAAACGAAAAAAAGGAGTTTTCTAAAAGTAAATACCATAAAAATATTGGCATGTGTTTATATCAAATTTCAATGTAAAAGAACTTACAATGAAAAAATGGATTAAATGATAAAAAATTATTCCAAAAACACTTAAAAATTAAATAAATGGATAGTGTAACTATATAAATAAATTTGACAAAAGGGCAGCTTTGAATTAAAATACAGTATTTTTTCACAGTTCATTAAAATATGTATTTTATCAGAAAAATAAAAAAATTCCAACCAAAGTAAATTTTGATGACCTAATAATAAATAATAGTTTTAGTTTTTTAAGCAGATATTTTAAAAATTTCAAAACTATATTTTAAATTAGCTCACTGTTAAAACGCGGTAAAAATGCCTTTTTATAAAAATACTTCTTTTATGCTTAAAATTTATTTGGTTCTTATATATTTTCTAAAAAACTGAAAATATTAATTCTAACCATAAAATTGAGTTTATATTTCATTAATATAATCTAAAAATATTTATAAAATTTTATAAACACAATTATTCTCATTTAAATAGGTTTTCATAAAAACCCATCCATTATATTCAATTGGTTTTTATTACTAATTATAATAAATTTGGTGAAAAATGAAACATTAATAAATATGTGTAAGCCATATTTTCATAATTCAGTTAATACTATTCATTCTTGCCATTCAAATTGCTAGGTCATAATGGAAACATTTAAATAATACTATCTAGTTGTTTGTTTAAGATTGATGTGGCGTATCATGTATGCTATTGAATAAACTATTTACTTCTTAAAAATCGAGATGTTATGAAATGTATTATTTATTACCAATTGAGTTTCAAAATAAAAAGTTATCAGTTACTAGAAAAATATTTGGAAATTATTAAAAAAAGAGATCTTATAGAACATTTTTGAATGGGTTTGTGTAATACCCATCAAATAATGTTCAATTAGATTGTTTGTTACTAAATAATTATATTTATAATGAGTTTTCCAGTATTGATGATTACTCTAAAAAAAATTTATATGAAAATAATATATGTACATATATATTTTTTCATAAAGTTATATATTTATTATACTTTCCAAAGTTATATGGGCACTAGGACATTTCCAGTGATATCTTTGAAAACAATTTGGCTGAGAGGATGGGATGTTGGGCTCACCACATCCTATTGAGGGGGATTATTTCCTACTTCATGAATATTTTATATATTTAATACATATTCATGAATCCTTCACAAATTCTAGTGGATGACTTTTTGCCCTTATTCTAATGACTTGATTGAGATAATGAATTTCATGTGATATTATTAGTATATTACTGAATCCCCATATTTCTATTATGAATTCTTCACAATTATATTAAAAGTTGATAAGCTCAGATATCTAGAGTTTATTACTATATGGGGAGGTAGTTGGTGATTTTATTAGGAATTAAACGTAGAAGATGTGTTCTACGTATCCAATGAAAATTTGGAATCAAAAACCATATAGAACAATTTAATGGTTATGTAAGAAATGAAATTGGGTTTGAACCCCAAAAAGGATTACTACGTATCCTACCAAGAACAAGAATCATAACCCATGTAGTTTGGTTGAATGGTCTGGCCCTGTGATTCAAAAGGAGGCCCAAAACTATGGAACTTTTTTCATACTGATGGAATGATAGTCACAGATGTTTAATCCCATGTGAGTCATGATAAATGTAAGAAATGATAGATAGTAGAAGATCAATCACATTACATGAGACCTATCGATTCGATTTTAATTTTGGGCTTAAACATCAACTTCCTTGAGAATATTACTATGTCATGAATGTGGTGACAATAGAAAATATAGAGGGTCTTACACATGAGATTCCATAAGATACCGGACCTAGTATGTTGGTATCAACTCAAGTAAATTGGGGGATTTATTGGATCTTACACCTATGTCGATTCCCATGCATTTGAAACCTAGAGGAGTATCTCAACTCGAGGTGATAAATGATAACAAGGAAGAGTATTTGGACTCAATGGTAATTAATTGTTTTATTAGGGCTTAATACTAGTAGGATTTCCAAGTTTATGGGATGAATAAGAGTATCTCGAATCATGGTGAACAGTGTTAACCATGAGTCAAATATCATCTAAATAGTAATTGAAGTATTGGTCAGGGAATACACCTAGGAGTATAATTGTGTTTTTGAAACAGAGAGGAGATTCTTAACATAAGGAGAATATTGATATCCCTGAGAATTATCTCAAATCAATGGTAATGGAATATTTTATTAGTGATTAAACTTTGGAGGACACACATTAAGTAGAGTTGGGGATTACACATAGTAACAGCCATAATAATAGTTTCCCCCCACCATCTTCTAGTGGATGGATGAGTGAGGGATATTTTCATGGTTGGGGATATCACATAGTAGGAGTCCCTAGTGGATGTGGTTGGGCCTTAATCATTATAGTGTGGCCCAAAATGGAAATCCATCAATGATCACATGCTCGTATATGAGCTTCACATTGGGGTTTTGTGAAGGAGATTCTACATAAGAGATTTCCATTGGATCCCCGAAAAGGGTCCTCATATAAGTATTAATGTATAACACTTGAAAATGAGGATGGAAAACAATATTTACCACGTAATACACATGAGGGAGACAAAAATAACACTTCACATGGGGTTGGACAAATAACATTGCTGGCAACTGAGCATCTGCTACAAAAGGTTGGATAAGGGGTGTCTATATAACACTTCACATGGTGTTTCACAATATTTTTAGAACTATGTCATCGGTGAAACAAATATAAGTTAAAAAATGGCATCCAATTATTTTTAGACTACAATGGATTCTCAAAGTGATTGAAGCTCTATACTATCATTTAAAAGCACTATGCGTTCAAAGACAAGAACAATGCATTAAAAAATCATCACATTTGAGAAAAATGAAAGAGGATCAACATACATATTTATGTTCTAGTAATTCTAATCAAATTTTGTTTTGGTATTTTATAATAGTTTAGTTCTTATTGGGATAAAATGATACTTGGTACAGAGAAATTATAAATTTTGATCCATAAGTGCCTTCCGGCTTCACTTGTAGTCAAATAAGACAAAAAAGTGATGTATACCCCTTTTATATGGTGTAATAAATATATTAAAATGTTTTATTATTCAAAAATGATCCTAAAAGACCCTTAAAATGGATATCAATTCCTCAACACCATCTTATTAGAAATTTTTGAAATCTACAGCCTAATCCAAGAAGAATTTTCAGACCACTATTTTTCTAGGTCATGCAATTTTTCTATGTAATCTACATCCCTCGATGTGTGAGTAGTATTTTAGTGCATGAAAATATACTATTATTCTTATTATTTTAGATATACACTTATATAATCAAAATTGAAATGTGTTTTCTAAGTGAGATAAAATCATGTGCCATGTGAAAATTTTCATGGAAAAAATATTTTAATTCCATCAAAATTTCCCCCTTAGAATTGGATTCATTGGGAATGAATGAAATTTGATTCTAATTTAAATGTTGGGATCATTAATGAATTCCCAAATAATCTATTGGGATTCAAAGAAGTATCAATATTGGGATGATTCTTTACATAATTAGGATATCAAATCAAGGTTTGTTAATGTTCCCATGAGGAGAATATCAACATATAGAATTTTTTTAACAATAGGAACAATTTACTCAAGGTGTTTGTGTTTCCAAGAGGGGTGATATCGATTCATTTAATGGATATCAAATATTATAAAGTATATAGATATTAGGATGGGAAATGGGATTATATTTTTGGCTAGATCCATGACAAGAGAAATGTATGTATCTATATATCCTATGAGATTATGAATCTGGACACAGTTCTAAAAAAAGTATCTCTTATATAGGTCAATCTCATACAAAGATGTATGAAATTTTATACATGTGTTATATAATGAATAACTAAATGATGAAGGATATTATTTAGATATAGTTCTTATAAAAGATAGTGTATATCATAACTTTACTATGGATTCTTATGCAGGGAACTAGGTTCCCATAAGGATGTTGCATAAAACCTAATACTGGAAAATGGCCCTATACCCATGGTATTGGAAACAATCGTGGGTATATGTCACCCCTATATCCATATAGGAATATTTTTTAGTAATAACCTATAACCATAGTTATCCAAAAACAATGGGTATAGGTACCGCTATACCAATGTGTTTGGGAGAAATATGGGTATAGGTTTCACAGGGAAAAGTTTTCTTCAAAGATAATGACCTAATACCATGGTACAAGAAAACTCCTGCTATAGATTACACATATACCCATGGTTTATGTAAATATTCTCAATATAATGCGTAGGAAAATTAAATTCCATGGAAAAAACTATACTCATAGTTTGAAAAAACCATGGGTGAAGGTTATCCATCTATTATTCCATATTAATAATAAAAAAAATTAATATAAATAAATTTGTATGCACACACACTCACCCATATAAATATTTGTATAGAATTACATAAAAAATGATGTAGGATAGATGTAAATTAGTTCTTTTATATGATGAAGGATATGGGACTAAATCCAAATAATATTTTTTTTATAATAACCTATACGCATAGTTTTACCAAATTGTTGGTGTAGGTATTTCCATTAAAATTTCATATCCCAACTATTTAAGAACCATGGTTATAGGTGTCAATTCCAACAGTTTTCCAAAACCAGGGGTATAGGTCTATATTTTTTCATTAATAGACCATGATTCTCAAAACCCTGGTTATAACCTATACCCATGAATTTCTGGGCTATACCCACAATTTTGAACTGTGGGTATATTACAATTTTCCATTAGTGAATGACTCACATACCAAAATTTCTGGCCACATTGGGTAAGCAACTCTAAGAAGTTTATGGTCATGTAAAATATATCACATATAATTTAGTTTTTTATTTATGTAATGAGGAAATGGTACCCTTATATAGGTCATTAACATAAAAGTGGTGCTATAATATTTCTCCTTATTTAATAGTTCTAGCGAGAATAGATCAATTTTTATAGGTATGAAATAAATTCACTATGAGATTTATATAATTATATTTTCAAACTAATATTTTCTAATCTAGTAATAAGAAGCCCTAAAAAATAAGAAATTAGTTATTTATCTAGCTTCCCATTGTGGGTTTTCAACCTAACATGTTTTATCCATTGTTTATTTTTTTCAAACAATCATTTTTCTCCTATGCTATTTGGGGAGCATATTTAGTGAGCATAGACTAAAAATTTTTGCAGGGTAACCTTTAGAGGTTTACAACCTATAGAATTAAATATATATTTCCAGGGTAGTTTAATGTCCTTTAATTCATACCAGTGTACATGATATTTAATGTCAAACACATTTGACAATATACTATTGCAGTTCAAAGTCACATCACATTGACACAAAAGGTGGGTGATCGAGCCTATATAACAATGGTAAAGAGAAATAAAAAATTAATAGATGGGTCAATGATAGTATAAAATATATAATGAATATGTATATATTTTTTAATGTCATAGTGTTCATACTACTGGTTGTTGTCATTTTAACTGTCACACATTTCAGCCAAAGAGTGGTATAGTCTATGTAGTTTGGATAATAAAAGATCCAACATGAATGATGTTTTGATATGATAAAAACTACATTGGAATGGGAGATTCATTCGATTTATGTTTATAATGCTTGTCCAATTGTTTTGGGTTATTTAAGGTCATCTGATAAAGACCCTTTAGAAGATAATATTTTCTAAATGGATATTCTCAACTTAATGCATTTGGGTTTCTATATGAGAGCAACACCTATATAGAATTTGCATAAAAAAATAAATTTCATAATATTGTTGTGAATGTGTTAACAATCCATAAATTTGTAACACTGAGTGTGGTTGATTCTCCTTGAATGGATAAGTAATAAAAGGTTTAAATCATAATATATGTGTGATTTAGTAAATTGTAAATAGAGAGTAGTGGGAGTAGAAAGGCAATTAGTAATGGAATAAAACTAATTCCACACTCATTAAATAATGTATTGTTAGATTAGGTTGTCCTTCACCACAATCCATATAGGGCTATCATATGTGGTTAAGGTGGGCCTCTCCTTGGGGGCCAAAATATCACATATGGGTTCCTCACAAGCTTAGGGTCCCAATATATGATTCACCATAAAACTATTTCTAGGCCCCTTTAGATTAACAAATACATGTTACAAATATTTCAACACAAGGGATATCTAAGAGGATTAATTTACTCAAGATTAAGGGGTTTCCAAATGAGTCTCTCAATTCAAGGAATTTTTAATGGTTGTATCAGACATCCGAGATATAATGTTGGTTAATAGATAATAGGAATATTGAAGAAGGGTTCACAATAAGAATTTATTACACAATGTAATAAACACATTATCAATGTGATGGGATACAACTTGAGATTCATGAGTAAAAAATTACCTAAATGTGAATCCTATACAATGTGAAGGGGTAATTGGGTTGTAAAATCCATGTTACATATAGAAAAAATAATGTTCACTTATGAATGGAATGAAATATTTTATCTTCTATTATACTAATATAGGGGTCAAAAGATAATATCTTGGATTACTGTTGGGGCTCATAGTGAATCCCAAGAACTTTTTTCCACTTTTGTTTGGCTCTATATGTTTTCTAAACCATAAAGAGAAATGGATTAGTGGGAAAATGCATGAATTTTTCTCAAGTTCTCCTTATGGGTTTTCAACCTAACATGATGTTATGAATTTTATGATTTTTAGTTTTTGGTCTTAAAATTAATACCATGAAAGGATAAAGTCTGTATAGCATGAAAATATATTAATAATGATAAAGGTCACACATTTGAGACTAATGTTTCAAGGGATTATAGTCTCTTAGGTAGGCCCTAATGTCCATGAGGTTTAAGGGTTAATTTCTCAGACAATATTTTTCTGTCTAGGACTAGGATAAGATATCCCCATGTCCCTATATATCACATAAAAAATAAAATTAATCCATACATAGTTCATATGAATTATAGGTTTATTCTTTTCTGATCATGGGTTAATAAATGAGATAACTTTTTTTTGGAATATCCTATAAAGATCGGGATCCTACATAGGATGCGAGGCATTAATATTATAATAAATATATGATTTGTGTTCAAAATATTTCTAAGAATCAATCTTTCATGTATGGAATACATAATCCATAGTAAATGGACCATCGTGAGTGGTTTAGAGTCAGGTGGTTTAATGGATCAGGGCTTTGGGGTCCATTACTTGGTAAACAACTGATGTTTGGTGTGTTCTGGGTGGTCTGGAAGGCTATCCCAGCTTCTCGGTGAAGCTTAAGACTCTTAATGGTGGCCCTGGTCTACTGGTAGCCTCGGTCTACCGGTAGCCTCGGCTTACTTGTGGCCTCGGCCTACAGGTAGCGTCGGCCTACCCGTGGCTCAACCTACCGGTAGCTCGACCTACCAGTGGTCTCGGCCTATTGGTAGCTCAGCCTACCGGTGGCTCGGCCTACCGGTAGCTCGGCACACCGGTGGCTCGGCCTACTGATGGCTTGGCCTACCGGGGGCCTCAACCTACCAGTGGCCTTGGCCTACCGGTAGCTCGGCCTACCAGTAGCATCGGCCAACCGATAGCTTGGTCTACCGGTAGACCTAGCCTGCCGGTGACCTCTCCACGAGTTTTCCAGTAGCGGCTCCTTTGCGCGAATTGGTTTGTAAACCACGTTTAGACCCCCTTTAAGCATGTTTTAAAGCCTATTAATGGTGTTTAGTTAAATGATTGTTGAGGTATCCTCCTTAAATAAAAAAACCATGTGTTTTGATCATGACTTTAACCGCGTTTTCAGAAACGCCTCTACCGCATCTTGTGAGGAGTCCTTCCTTGGTTAAGGAGGTGAGCATCGGTTTCAACCACCCAAAAGGGCAGGGACCTTTTTGGTTGGATGTGTGGGTTGGCCCAGCCGCATGGTCAACCCACAACCCCGCTTCTTCCACGGTTTCAAGTTTTTATCCAAATCTTAACCGTCCCGGGGATGCTTTATCTCAGCCTGTATAACCTCAATCACCCTAGGTTCTTTTTTCTCCCTAGGTTCTTTTTTCTCTATCACCCTGTGCTCGGAATACCCTTCCTCCGGACGAGTTGTACCCCCGTGAAGTTTTCCTTGATCGTGTTCTGTGGAGTTCCTGCTACTCCTTATTTCCAGTTACCACGTGGGGACTTAACATCGATCCTTGATCAATCAAGTAGGTATTTTCTCCTTCGTCTCTCCTTTATGTGCATCATGCGGGTTGGGTATGCTTTTGTCTCTGTCGAAATTAATGAAACCAAACTTAATGAATATAATGAACGAACCTCTAAAGAAGGAATGTGGGGGTGATTGACGTTCTTCTGTACTCTTTTATGTTGATATGTGTTATGAATTATACAGGCCTATGCTCACTAAAAATCATGGCCATTGGTGGTCCTTCTCTGTGCACTAATGAACCTCAGTGCTCCTGGATGTATAAATAAATGTAACATGGAATTGGTTTATTAAGTATACTCAGTTAAATAAATTGAAAGCACTAGGATCATCCCTTTTCTGTGATAACTCGGGTTAAAGAACAGTGGAATTGAAAACATGGAGTGTGTTAAATGTTTTAAATATGAAAATACCTGCAAGGTCCTTCCTTGTGTTGGTGGTAGTGGATTGGTTGTTTTCTTTCACGGGCCAATTACAGGTGACTTTATGGTTTTCTTGGATGGGGGATTAGATTTCTAGGGTGATATGGGTGGGGATGGGATCCCCTGTTGTTATACTTTCACCGGTTGTGAATCTAAGGCTATATGGTTTCTCTACAATGGCACAAATTCGGGTGGGATCCCCTATTATTGAGAAACCATTGGCTCCTGGATTTTGGGGACATGGGGCTGTGTCTTGGGGTTTGTTTTGTTTCTAGTACTTCGAGGGATCTCACTTGATCTCTAGTTTTTGTGACTTTACAAGAGAACCGGGTGTGAATGTTTAAATTTTTCCAGATAGTTTTCCTTCTTGATTTAATTGTTGTTTCATCTGTGAATGTGCCTGTTAGTTTCCCTACAGTGAAGGGATTAACTCATACTAAAATGTTATGAAATGATAACTTGAATAGGGAAACTGGGAACTATTTGTTGTGTGCCTTTTTTATGAGGCAGCAGTGCTTGGGAACCTACTTGTATTGGTTGGGGAGCCATAGGTTGGGTTGTGTGTTTGCATAGTTATGTAACTGTATATCTTGCATTTAGTCGCACCCCGCCCACATTGGGAACTTAGTTTCGGACACCCCATTTCATGGGGAAAGTGGTTTTCCCATAGTTTCTCTCCATCCTGCTCCCTCTTCCCTTGGCTGTGATGGCTGGAGGTGACCTTACAACCAAGATTCTTCAGGTAGGTTTTGATCGATGTGTTGTTAGCCCAGGACTCTCCGGGAAGGTTTGTTTTCCCAGGTGTCTTTGTGATGAGGCTCGAGTGTGTGCAGGCATGGATGGATGGTTTTGAGGCCCAAGTGTGTGCGTGTAGGGATGTGTATGGTTGTGAGGCCCAGATGTGTGTGGGCAGGAGGATCATGGTAGCGTCAGGACGTTTCCCGTTCTGGATGAGCATCTAGCTAGTTGGGGAAATGGTGGTGCGGAGTACCCAAATGTTTTGTTCTTACTATTACCTTACTTATTGTGTTATTTGGTGAGTGTGGCCAGTGAGGTGGGATGGATAGATTCCTTGATAGATTATGTTTCTTCTGCTTCTCACGGGACATTAGGACACCTCCCCACTTGTGCACGAGAGTTTAGGTTTTCCTACTAAGTATAATTTGTATGCTCACCCTACATTTACTTTAAGGTTTCTAGGACGGCTTCAGAGGCTGTGTGGGAGCTTACTAGTCTGGACATTGGAGTTTCTATTGGTCGCTGTTGGATTCTGCTTAGCCTTTCTCCATTCCTGTTGGGTATTTTACTTTGGAGTCCTTGTACTTTTTTGCAGTTTTATTAATAAAGATTCATGTAGTTTGTTTTTTACCATGAGTTTTATATACATGGTGGTGTTTGGTGTTGACTTATTCTTTCTCCCAATCTTGGTTAACAAAAAAGGGTAATGCCTCCCATATTGTGAAAATGTTATACCCTTGGTGCTAGTTGCCACTCCAGGGCCTACTGGAGGTGGGACTCGGGGGTCATTATCTCTCCTTCAAATTAAAGAAGGAAGAGAATGGAAATCGGCTATCCCTTCCCTCTTTTAGGTGAAGGCGGGTTGTGAAAGAATGGTATCAGAGGAAGGTTGAGGGATAGGATGGAGTATGGAGTTAGGAATAGTGAGGATTGCATGGGATGGTAGGGCAACAAGGTTAGGTGATCTTGGTTCATGAAATAGACCAGGGAGGACCGACTAGGACATGGGATTTTAGGGACCCCCATGATCTGATGCAAGGACTATGAGCCTATAAAACGACCAAGTGAGACTACATTTCCGGCAAGGTAGAGACCCTAGGGAAGGTACATGCATCATACTGAGTGTGTTTTATTTGATTTCGGGCACCATGGTGAGAATGTTTTAATAATAATAATAATAATTTCCCTTACTATTCGGGCTTAGGAATTCTTTGTTTAACATGAAGTTATGGAACCTGTACGTTATCCACAAGAGACTCGGGCGGTTGATTCCCATCGGATCGAGGTAGTTGACCAGTAGAGGATTTACTGAGATGAGGAGGACGAATTGTGGCAGAGGACACTTCACCCCTTCTCACGAAAAACCCTCTAGAAGTACGAGGGCAGCGTTTCTGACTCAGTAACAGAGGGATGACTTGAGGATCTAGCCATCACCTTCTCTTTGATCCATGCCACGATGGAGTACTGGGTTCTGTTGGCCATCAGTCAGCTAAGAGGAGCAGCATGTCAGTGGTGGATTCTTTTCCTGGGAGAGAATACAGAGGCAGAGGTTTCTTGGGCCAGTTTCGAGAATGAATTTTGTGAGGAGTTCATCTTGTAACAGCCCGAGATTTTATGAAAAATATTCTTTTTAATTTCATTAATGTCTTGTGTTGTACGCTACACCAAAAGAAGCTTTCACAACACACATCCTTGACTTTCCTTCCATTACACGCAATCGCGACCTTCCACGATAGCATGTGTTGTACGCAACACCAAGTTTCGCTAAACAACGATATGCTATTAAGATTTTATTAAAACTAGTCGTTATGAATAGTAATAACCACTTTTTGAAATTTTGTAAATTTTATTTTTCAAAATGGAATTCATTTTTGGATTCGTAATATCGAAATTAGCTTAGGGTGAAATTTTGGTACTTTTCGGATAACTTTCATATTCTGATGAATAGTGAAAATTACTAAATTATAATTAAAAACAACTTTTTTAATCAAAATAATTAATAGTGATAAATTATTAATTTGAGTGGTTTTAAAGTATATTTAGAATATATTTTTACAATTTAATACAATGTTGGTCATTGGATGTAATTTCACATTTAAACCAGACATAAACAAGTGTCAATCTTTTGATAGATATTGTTTCTTAAAAACACGCTATTTGTTTTAACAGCGGGATTTAATTATAAAATTAATTAATGCAACTTCTATGTTATGAATTTGGTAAAATAGAATTCATTTTTGAATTCGGAATATGAAATATAGCTTAGGATGAAATTTTGGCAATGTTCGGAAAAACATCAATTTTTGATGAATAGTGAAACTACTAAGTGATAGGTAAAAAACTGAATTTTTGCATAAAACATAATTTTACCGCTTCTGTGAATGGAATTTCGAAAATCCGACAGACACGGTTAATATCAAGGACTAAAATGTGGTTCAATGAGATGAAAATAATTTTTGGTGAATAGTAACTTTTTACTTTTTTTTACCACGGTTAATAGTAAATAGGGTAACTAAGGGTAAATATGATATTAATATTACCCTAACACATGTCCTAATCCTATTGGACAAGTGTATTTCGACCAAAAACAAACTTAGGAATAAAATATGACCATTTAGGCCCACTTGGGTTAGATTAGGACATTTATTATTAATTTATTTAAAGAAGGGTTAAAATAGTTAAAATCAAAGTTTAATAAGTAAATAATTTTTAATATAGGGTTATACATAAGATAAATTCGATTGTAAATATTCATTAGAAAGCTAAAAAGATTTCCTACATGATGGTATTTTATTTGTAATTTTTAGACATCAAATAATTTAATTTATTTATGACACAAAGATGATGCAGTAATTATCTTATTAATGAAATATTGACAAAATTGATAATATAAATACCAAAATAAATGTAATTTGAGACTTTTTATGAATTCCACTAATTTTCTAGGTTACTATGATATATTAGTATTGATTTAATCAACTTGGTTCGAACATATAATTCTGTTATGACTTTCACAAATATCATATATCAAATAGTGTCAAAATTGACACAAAATAGTTTTTAAATGAAATATTATATTATTAATTGTTATTGTATTCCTAAAAATCTAAGGTTCGGCCAAATGACTTAGATAAGGATATATATATTAATAATAAAAAATTTGGGGTTCGTTTGGTATGTTATAGTAAGTGTATTAACCATATAGTGAAAGAAAACAAAAAGACATGGTAAAAGTTAAATTATTTAACTTAGTGTTAAATCTAATTGATAAGGTTAAAATAATATCCTAAACTTGTCTAAATTCTATTGGTTGATAGGATTTCGACCCATCCCCACTTTATCTTCGAAATAAGACCCTTTGGAACCATTATAAACCGATTTGACTTTAATATAAAATAATATTTTGAGATATTCCTAAGGTGCCCCTCTCCTCCCTTATAAAAGGGCACCTCCTCCCCCTCCTCCTCACACCAATTTGAGCACTCAAGCTCGGCCAACCCCTGCCAAAATCTCTTCTCCACTTCCCTAGCAACATCCTAGAGGTTCTGGTCTTCCTCAAAGACCAATTTTAGTGCCCTAAGAGGAGGTCTCAAAGAGGCGCTTCAAAGAAGAGGAGGTTCGGACACTTACAAAGCAAGTCGGACCTAAGGTAAGGGAAATATCACAATCTCACTTTTATCCGAGATTGTTTTTACATTGGTAATTACTGGGGTGTATTTTATCATCCACATCCATGTTTCCTCAATATGTAATATTATTTCCATCCTTCTACAATATTTTATATCCAATTTTACCCTTCGGTAAGTTTTTTTGTAAAAGATATGAAAGGAATCTTTTGTCGTTTTTCGTACGAGGTACTTTTTGACTTTTCCGACAAAAGTACGAAGAATGTTTTTTTTAACTTATACGGCTTGAATGGATTTTTAAAACATTATTTCCAAGAAGCTTCCTTTACAAGTTTTCAAGTTTATTTTTAATCAACTTCTTTTATTTTAAAGTTGTATGACATGTTATGAAAGGAAAAATGTTTTTGAAGAAGAAATGATATTTTCCTCAAGAATGAAGTTCAAGTGTTTTATCAAAATTATTTTCCATCTAAGATAATAAAGGGTTCTGTTTTTATCCCTATTATTACATTGATTTTATCATGTTGTGATGGAATTATTTTTATGAATTCCATTATCTTAAATGAATTGATTTATGATGTCATGATGTTTCAAGAATCCCATTTTTGTTACATGTGTTATGCGATGATGTATGTTTTATGATTATGTGGCACACATAAGAATGGATTCATTATAAGATGGGTGGGACCTATATCTCCCTCCAATGCATTGGGTAAAGATTTTATATCTCATGAGATAGACATGGCTGGAACGGAAGGTTATTTCGGTTCAGTGATACAGGACTGAAACGAGGAGTGAAATCGGTTCAGAAAGGGACTTCGTCCACTAAGATAGTCTTGGCAATGAGTCATGACTAACAAGAAATGATTTTCCATGATTATGTGTGCATGCCACAAAGTTTCAAGTTTTATGTTATGATTATGGGGATCTCATTTTCACTTCTATGATTTATCCCATGTTATGATATTATGAGCTCTTTTGCAGGTTAAGATTTCCAAAAGCTATGTTCTTATGTATATGATGTGATTGATATTTCTTTTGTTTACCCTTACTGAGCATTTGAGCTCACCCTTTTATGTTTTCTTTTCCCCAGGATATAAAGAAAGGTTTTTAGGTAAAAAAAAGGGAAGTTCTTTATGGGAGATATTGAAGATCTTTCACCACGATTAGAAGATTACGTTCCGAGTTTCCAAAGACACTAAACTATTATGATCCTTGTGTGTGTGTTTTTGTTATGTACTAAGTATTCCGCAAAAGTAATGTAATGTCCATGTACGATAAGCTTCGGGTCTCTACACATCTCCTATACGGTGAAGGCTGAGAAGAGAGAGGAGTTTCTCTCCCTTCATCAGGGAAACATGTCAGTGAGGGAGTTAGGGATCAAGTTCAATGATCTCTTGTGATTTTCCATGGATCTCTTTCTGGATTTGGAGTCTCAGGAAAGACGGTTAGAGGAGGCACTCCGTCCTTCTCTTCAGTACACTGTCAATCCCTTCACTCTTATGATGTACCTAGAAGTACAGAAGAAGGCCGAGATATTAGAAAGGATGCACTCGAATGGAGGCACACTACGAGAAGGAAACCATCTGAGTTCATCAAAGGGGATGGCAGTCAGCAGCAGGTCTCCAGCGACAGGGCCTTCCAGGTTTCGACAAGTAGGGTTTATGCCTCATCAGTTCCAGTCCCTAGCTTCTGGCCCTCTCCCCTTATCCACAGGGTCAGGACCGAATTGTTTCTTTTGCGGAGTTTTCGGGCACGTCCAGAGAAGGTGTCCGACTCGAGCTCCACATGGTGGAGGTGGGCAATTTCATTACCCACCTCAGCTGCATCCGTTGTAGGAAAGGATTTTCCAGCAGCAGAAGTAGGCCCCTGGCCCTCTAAGGGACAACCGTTCAGGAGGAGACTGACACCAGGGAGATCCTCAGACACCTCGACCAGGTCGTGGTTGGGGAGGTGGTCGATAGTAGTGAGGCGGAGGAGCTAGGCATGGAAAGTTGCATGCCACATAGTTAGTAGCTCCGGTAGGACCAGAGGTCGTTGAAGGTACGATATGTTTATTAAGCACTCTTGTTTCTGCCTTGTTTGATTCGGGAGCTTCAAACTCCTTTGTTATACCCAGATTAGCCCATGCTCTGGGTCTGGATGCTAAGAGACGTTTTGTGCCCTTAGTGTTGATAACACCAATTGGGGGTCAGACCAACGTATCTTACTTTTTCCAGGGATGTAGATTAATGTTTGGACCGTATCAGTCCAGTGGAGACATTCTTTCATTACAGATGCAGCAATACAATGTCATTCTAGGCATCGACTGGTTATTCTCCGTGCATGACATCATCAAATTCTATCGAAGAAGGATCAAATTCTCCAATGAGGATGGACGACATGTGGCTTTTGTTGGGCTGCGAAGTTATCAGGTGGGGAGTCGACATGTGGAGACACTTTTTTCTATGCTGGACGGGGTGTCAGTGGAGTCGGAGGATGCAGGAATGATGGATGTCCCAGAGGTCATAAGAGAATTCCCTGATGTCTTTCCTGATGAGGTTGTGAGTCTACCCCCTCAACGTTACATTGAGTTTGGGATAGACTTACAGCCTGGTGCCCGCCCGATCTCGATGGATCCTTATCGGATGGAACCTTCTGAGTTGTGGGAGTTGCAGATTTAGATTGATGATCTAATGGAGAAGGGCTTTGTTTGACCCAACGTGTAACCGTGGGGTGCTCCAGTTTTGTTTTTAAAGAAGGAAGATGGTATTCTAAGACTGTGCATAGACTACCGAAGGTTGAATCAGGTGACGGTGAAGAATCGTTACCCCCTCCCGAGGATAGACGATCTTTTCGACCAGCTGAGGGGAGCAGGTTGGTTCTCTAATATTGATATGCAGTCTGGATACCACCAGTTGAGAGTGAAGGATGGTGATATCCCGAAGATGGCTTTCAGATGCAGATATAGCCACTTTGAGTTGGTGGTCATGTCGTTTGGTGTTACAAATGCACCAGCTATGTTCATGAACCTCATGAAATCCGTCTTTCGAGAGTTTTTAGACCAATTCGTTGTGGTGTTCATCGACGACATCCTTATCTACTCAAGATCAAAAGAAGAGAATGTTGAGCATCTTAGGGCAGTTTTGGGAGTCCTCAGACACCACCATCTTTATGGAAAACTGTCTAAGTTCATGTTCTTAATGCGAGAAGTACATTTCCCTGGACACGTAGTGTGTCAGTAGGGAATAGCTGTAGACCATCGAAGGTTGAGGCATTCATTTCATGGGACACACCCAAGAATGTGGCGAAAGATAGTAGTTTCTGGGTTTGACAGGCTATTACCGGAGGTTTATTCCTGACTTCTCTCGAGTTGCAGCTCCATTGACAGCTTTGACTAGGAAGGAACAGGCCTTCGTGTGGAGAGACCAGTGCCAGATAGATTTTGGATACCTAAAGGAGAAGCTGGTTAGTGCTCCAGTGCTCAGATTACCAGAGGAAGGGGTGTTGTTTGAAGTGTTATGTGATGCTTCCGGCCTTGGGTTGGGATTTGTGCTGATGCAGCAGTGAGGAGTGATATTTTATGGGTCTAGGAAGTTACTTCCTCATGAATGTAACTATTCCACCCACAATCTGGATCTTGTGGTCGTGGTGTTCTCATTGAATTTGTGGCAGCATTATCTCATCAGAGAGCGCTTTGTGGTCTTCTCAGATCACAAGAGCTTGTGTAATTTCTTTTCACAGTGGGATCTGGACTTGCGGCAACAGAGATAGGTTGAGTTCCTCTAAGAATATGACTTTGAGATCTATTATACTGAGGGAAAGGGTAATATTGTGGCTGATTCCCTGAGCAGGAAATCACAGAAAGAAGTAGTTCTGAAATCTGCAGATGCTTAGAGAGCAATGGAAGAGTTAGCGGTCATGCATTTGGATTCAAGGGTGGAAGGTGGAAGAGGCTGTCTATTTCAAAAGGTTGTAGTTTCCTCTTTAGTGGTGCAGGTGGAAGAGTCTCAGTGGGGGGACTCAGAGGTGGAAGTGATGAGAGATCGTGTTTATCAGGGAAATGCTCTTGAGGGATGGTCGGATGATGGTCAACATCAGATGATTTTCCATTGAAGAATTTTTGTTCCGGAGATAATGCGTAACAATGTTCTCTATGATTTCCATGGTTCAGATTTAGTGGTACATCCTGGGTTCTCAAAGATGTACCAAGGCCTGAGGGGACAATTTTGGTGGCCCGGGGTAAAGCGGGTGGTGGAAGAGTTTGTGGCTAAGAGCATAGTGTGTCAGCAAGTGAAGGCTGAACACCATTTTCCTGGAGGGTTGTTACAACCCTTAGGTGTTCCCGAGTGTAAGTGGGATGACATCTCGATTGAATTCATCACAAGGATACCCAGGGCTCAGGGAATATATGATGCCATCTGAGTAGTGGTGGATCAGTTGACAAAATCAACACACTTCTTAGAGATTAAGGAGTTGAGCCCGGTGAGCACCTTAGCCCAGAAGTACATCGATGAGGTGGTGCGGTTGCATGAGATTCAGAGATCTATTGTCTCTGATCAAGAAACACGGTTTACCTCACAAGTCTGGAGGGGATTACATCATGACTTTGGCACCCAGCTACGCCTTACCACTATTTTCTACCCTCAGACAGAAGGAAAAAAAAACGAATGATCCAGACGTTGGAAGACATGCTACGGGCATGTGTTCTGGACTTTGGGGGATCATGGGTATGACACTTTCCTCTGGTGGAGTTTTTTTATAAAAATATATTCCACTCCACTATTGGCATCTCAACGTTTGAGTCCTTGTATGGAAGGCTGTGTCGTTCACCCGTTTGGTGGATAGAGATTGGGGAAGCAGCTGTTCTTAGTCCAGAAGTGGTGCAGGGCACCACTGAGAAGGTTCAGCTCGTGCGTGAGAGGATGAAGGTAGCCCAGGACTGGTAGAAGTCTTATGTCAATCGTAAGAGGATTCCCTTGGAGTTCAAGGTTGGAAATCATGTGTTCTTGAAGGTTTCCCCTTGACGTGGGCAGCGAAGGTTTGGGAAGGGGAGTAAGCTCTCCCCTAGGTTCATCAGACCTTTCGAGGTGTTGGGATGAGTTTGTGAGGTGGCGTATCAGATGGAATTGCCAACTCAGTTGGAGAAAGTTCACAACTTCCTTCACATCTCCCAGCTTCGTCGATATCTATAGGACGACGCCCACGTCATCGATTGGGGAGAGTTAGATATCGAAAACGATGCAACCTTCAAAGAGTGACTGATCTGGATCGAGGATCATAAAGAGAAAGTGCTTCGTGGACAAACCATCCCCTTGGTTCATGTGTTGTGGAGTCATGGTGGCCTCGAGGGGAGAACTCTGGAGCGGGAGGCCCAGTTACGCGTTCAGTACCCAGAGCTATTTTGACTTCCTTGTTGTTGTTGTTGTTATGAGTTTTGTTGAGATGTTTTAACTTGTTCTTTAATATATGAAATGATTGTTTTGCTAATCTATTAGATTATTTGTTCCCTGTTCCTTGTGTGTCCGAATGTGTGATGATGGGAAAATCTGACTGCTAATCAGGACACATTAATGTGGATGTGATTAAACCAATGCGGGCGAGTTAGTGCCGCCCAAAGCGGATAATATCCTGACATGTAGGAAGGGACTCCCTGACTTAGGTGTTGGAAAATGTGATTCTTGTATTTGTTGTGAATTTTTGTGGTTTATAACTCTTGGGGGGAGTATTCCTGGATGTAGGGGGTTCTGTTCCAGCTTTCGAACAACTCAGGGGTTTTCCCCCGAGAAGTATCTTTAGAGGGTGTTTGTTTGGACCCAACTTTTCTCATTTCTGGTTTGTTATTATATTCTCAGGGATGATAAGAGTTTGAGAAGTATCATATGTAATAGCCCGAGGCTTTGGGGTCCATTACATGGTGAAAATCTAATGTTTGGGGTGTTTTGGTTGGTCTGGAAGGCCATCCCAGCTTCTCAGTGAAGCTTAAGACTCCTAACGGTGGCCTCGGCCTACCGGTAGCCTCATCCTACCGTTATCTCGGCCTACCAGTAGCTCGGGCTACCGGTAGCTCATCCTACCAGTAGCTCGGCCTACCGGTAGCTCGACCTACAGGTGGCCTCGGCCAACCGCTAGCTCGGCCTATCAGTGGCCTTGGCCTACCGGTAGCTCGACCCACTGGTAGCTCAGCCTACCAGTGGGCTTGGCCTACCAGTATCTCGACCTACCAGTGTCCTCATCCTACCGGTAGCTTGGCCTACTGGTAGACTCTCCCTACCGGTGGCTCGGCCTACAGGTATCCTCGGCCAACCAGTATCTTGGACTACCGGTAGACCTAGCCTACCGGTGACCTCTCCATGGGGTTTCCAGTAGCGGCTCCTTTGTGCGAATTGGTTTGTAAACCATGTTTTGACCCCCTTTTAGCATGTTTTAAAACCCATTAATGGAATTTAATTAAATTATTGGTGAGGTACCCTCCTTAAATAAAAAAACCATGCGTTTTGGTCATGCCTTTAATGTTTTTTTCAGAAACGCCTCTACCGCATCTTGTGAGGAGTCCTTCCTTGGTTAAGGAGGTGTGCGCCAGTTTTAACCACCCCAAAGGGTGGGGACCTTTTATGTTGGACGTGTGGGGTGGCCTAGCCATGTGGTCAAACCATGATCCTGATTCTTCTGTGGTTTCGAGTTTTTCTCCATATCTTAACCATCCCGGGGATGCTGTATCTCAACCTTTATAACCTAAAGCTTCTTTTCTCCCTAGGTTCTTTTTTCTCTATCACCCTGTGCTTGGAATACCCATCCTACAGACGAGTTATTCCCCCATTAAGTTTTCCTTGATTGCGTTCCATGGAGGTCCTGCTACTCCTGATTTTGAGTTTCCATGCGGGGACTTAACGCCGATCCTTGATCAAGCAAGCAGGGATTTTCTCCTTAATCTCTCCTTTCTATGCATCATGCAGGGTGGGTATGCTTTTGTCTCTATAGAAATTGATGAAACCAAACTTAATGAAGATAATGAACGGACCTCTAAAGAAGGATGGGGGGTGTGACTGATGTTCTACTGTAATATTTTATGTTGATATGTGTTGGGAATTATATGGGCCTATGCTCATGGAAAATCATGTCCGTTGGTTGTCTTTATTTGTGCACTAATGAACCTCGGTGCTCCTGGATGTTTAAATGAACGTAACATGGAATTTTTTAATTATGTATACTCGGTTAAATAAATTTAAAGCACCGAGATCAACCCTTTTATGTGATAACGCCGGTTAAAGACCAGTAGAATTGAAACCATGGAGTGTGTTAAATCTTTTAAATCTGAAAATACCTGTAAGGGAATTCCTTGTGTTGGTGGTAGTGGTTTGGTTTTTTTCCTTCATGGGCCGATTGCGAGTGACATTATGGTGTTCTTGGATGGGTGCTTAGATTGCTGGGGTGATATGGGTAGGGATGAGATCCCCTATTGTTATACTTTCGCTGGTTGTGAATTTGAGGCTATATGGTTGCTCTGCTATAACACGAATTCGGGTGGGATCCTCAGTTGTTGAGAAACCATTGGCTCCTGGATTTTGGGTACATGGGGCTGTGTCTCGAGGTTTCTTCTGCTTTCAGTACTTCAAGGGATCTCACTTGATCCCTACTTGTGTTCACTTTACTAGAGAACCGAGTGTGATTGCTTAAATTTTTCCCGACATTTTTCCTTCCTGCTTAATTGTTGTTTCATCTATTAATGTGCCTATTAGATGCCCAGTAGTGAAGGGATTAACTCATACTGAACTATTATGAAATGATAACTTGAATAGGGAAACAAGGAACTATTTTTAATGTGCCTGTTTTCTAAGGCATCAGTGCTTGGGCACCTTCTTGTATCGGTTGGGGAGCCATAGGTTGGGCTGTGTGTTGATATATGTGTAACTGTATTTTTTGTGTTTAGTCACACCCCACACACATTGTACAACTAGTGTCGGACACCCCATTTCATGGGTAAGGGTGTTTCCCCCTATTTCATCTCCTTCCTGCTCCCTCTTCCTCCGGCTTTTATGGATGGAGGCGACTTGACACCTAAGATTCTTCATGTAGTTTTTGATCGATGTTTTGTTAGCCCAGGACTCTTCAGGCAGGTTTATTTTCCCAGGTGTCTTCAGGATGAGGCCCAGGTGTGTGTGGGCAGGTATGGATGGTTGTGAGGACCAAGTGTGTGCGGGCAGGGATGTGGATGGTTGTGAGGCCTGGGTGTGTGCGGGCAGGAAGAGAGTGGTAGTGTCAGGACGTTTGGGATGACCATTTAGCTAGTGGGGGAAATTTTGGTGCGTGGTACCCAAATGTTTTGTTCTTACTATTACCTTACTGCTTGTTTTATTTGGTGAGCGTGGCCAGTGAGGTGGGATGGATAGATTACTTGATAGATGATGTTTCTTCTACTTCTCATGGGACTTTAGGACTTATCCCCACTTGTGCACGAGAGCTTTAGGTTTTCCTAATGAGTAAACTTTGTCTGCTCACCATAAGTTTACTTTCAGGCTTTTAGGAGGGCTTAGGAGATCGTGCGGGACCTTAATAGTTTGTACGTTGGAGTTGCTGTTGGTCACTGTTGGATTCTTCTTAGCCTTTTTCCTTTCCTGTTGGGTATTCTACATTAGAGTCCTTGTACTTTGTTTACTTTTATTAATAAACATGCATGTAGTTTGGTTTTTACCTTGAGTTTTCTATACTTGGTGGTGTTTGGTGTTGACTCATTCTTTCTCCCAATCTTGGTTAACTAAAAAGGGTAATGCCTCCCATATTGTGAAAATGTTTTACCCTTGGTTCTAGTCACAACTCCAGGGCCTACTGGGGGCGGGACTCGTGGGTCATTATCTCTCCTTCAACTTAAAGAAGGAAGGGCTTGTCAATCTGCTGTTCCTTTCCTCCTTTCGGTGAAGGCAGGCCGTGACATGTGGGATAGACTTATGACCCATCATTTAATGTCATATACTGGGGACTATGTTACCTATCATTTAATAAAATCAATCTCAATAGCTCTAATCAAAGTGACTCTCAAGGTCCTCTAGGCTCCCATGAGTCACAATGAGCATGGGAATGAAGTGTAAACATGAGAAATCATTTTATCCTAATTAAATATAATGATAGAGAATATATGGGGGGATTTGCATTTCAATATAAGAAATAATCCCAACAAACATTTCATTCTTATGGAGGTACATGGTTGAATGTGATGAAGGATCATAGAAAATGGGGTAATATTGTCCCTATCTTTGGTAAACTACGACATTATGTGTAGATGGTATAAAAATAAACGTCGAATCCCATAAAAAGAAAATGGACCCATATATATATTGAGATTTTATGTAGGGGATGTGTATTTTTCATATTTGATCATTGTGTGGGATTCGAACAAAATGAATCTCCATAAATAGCTCCAATGATATGAGGAATGTGCTACCTTCGTAATGGGGTTCTCAATTCTTAGATTTATTTATATATATAGATCTTATACTAGATAGCTTTACATGTGTCTAGCTCCCATGTTGGTTGTTGGTCACATAGAATAGAACATGTGTCATTTAGATTAATGTCATGATATAAGTACTTATATATTATATGTTTTAGGTTCATACAATGATGAACCTAAACTAAAATATAAAATCATTCATCTTGGTCGAGTTTCATAAGATTAATTTCATGTTACTAGGATATTTTCCACAGAAGATAATTTCATATTTCTAGAATGTATGACTACTACAGTTCAAGGTTTCATATATTTTAAGAATACATGTTTATTTTATGGTCTTACATATTGGAAAATTAGTTTTTCAATGGTTTAATATAATTCATGTATGACTATGATGTTTTTGGATTTATTTTCATATGGATAGTATTATGGCGAGATGAGATGAATGGCCAGGGGAAAACAAATATGATGTGAATAAAGGAAGCTTAGTAGATCCAATCACTGTATAAGAAACCCCACTGATGGGGGAGAATATTGTGATTGTACCCAAGAATGGAAGTGTAGATACCACCACATATCCCATGAAAGATAATAATGTCATAAACTTCATAAAATGGGAGAAAATCGGACACTAACACTAGGATTGGGGGTCCCCTTAGGTGAGGTCCATAAAAACACACAATTTTACAACACATGATATGAAAATTAACCCAGTATTTAGAATCCTTGTTATTGAAATTAGAAACTTATTTTAGTTTCGTAAGAATTGGATGGATGTATTTATAGTTTTATGTCATATGACCAGGAAAGGATTAATTGATTTAAATATTTTGTAAAGTATCTATAGTGAAACAATGCATTGGATGGGGTTGTATGCATATTTGGGAAATTATCATACTACATTAGATTATCAATAAATGACTATATATTGGGGGAACATATGTAGATATAAATCTTATGTAATTGTGGGTATCATGGAATATAACATTCTATGTAGTTTACGTTCATGCATTTTAGACTAAAGCATTACATGGCCTCTTCCTTTCTCGAAAACAAAATCATTCTTTATCATAGTGAACATAAGAAAATTGATAAATTAAATCATGAATAAATATTTATGAATTATATACTATAGATCAATGGGAGTAAATTAAACATTAGTAATATTGGAATACTATTTACACACTTATTTGATAGAGACTAAAGTGAGAAGGCTTGTCATCACCACACTCTGCCTAGGGATACCACATATATTTGAGGGGGGCCTTTCATCTAAGGCCAAAACAACCCAAGGGTTTACTTCATAGGATTAATGTAAAATAGTGATATTAATAATCAAATCATAGGGGGTCCCCTCAGATAATTCTATCCATTGAACCATTTTTTAGAAATAAGAGGACCCATAATATTTATCGACTCAATGAATTTTTCGATTTATACATAAAAATGTATGAATTAGGTTGAGTGAATAAAGGGTTGTTTAAATGGTTTTGGATAATTCCATTCCTATACCATCACGTACTAGAAGAACTATTTATATAGGAGTAATGAACCCCAAATATATGTAAGGATCATTTAGGCCTTACAAATAATGGAGTTGGAACACAATATGTAATGGGGGAATCATGGTTATTGATTACGTTCGTTTGTGAATGACCTGCTCAAGTATTTTACATTCATATTGGTTGTACAATGACCAAATAGTTTAATGTTAATATATATATGACCAAATTTTTGTTATTTTAATGTCATGTGGTGAGGACGAATGGTTGGACCTATAGTTTAACATCTTACGATAAGGACATTGGATATTCATTTTAATATTCTACATCAAGGAAGACTGGTTGATATAATTTAGGGTTGAATATCATTGACCAATTATGTTCCTTTTATAGTCTTTCATCTAGGACCAATGGTTATGGTGATACATCTTATGTATCCAATAATAAGGAACCTAATTTGAATATAGTCTTTAGGGTATGAATGCAAGAGAATAAAATATCTCCTATGAGAATAATATTTTATTTTTACTAATATAGATGGTCTTGAAATCACTAAATATCCCATGAAATCTATAATAATGAAATTCATAGTTCTTAAAAAGGTTCACAGTTGGAGATTGGTGCCTGATGTAGGTCCCCTCAGGTGATGGATAAAGTATCACACAAATTAACATCGTGAAATACGGATGTCAATTGTGTAGTTTAACAACTTTTGGGAAGGATTTTTTTTCTTGAATCTAAATGTGATGTGACTAATAATATTACAAGATAGTTTAATGTCACATTTCTCATATTACAGGGTGATTCAATTTTAATAATATTACTAGGAATATGGTACCTTGTAGTTTAATGTCATATGATTATGACTAAGTGTAAAAAATAATTAGGAATGATGATCTTCTGGGAAAGTGATATTAGCTGGGATGCATGTGGCATGAGTCTTGTGATATTTTAAGTCCATAAGGATTTCATCAACTCACTTATGAAGCCAATATTTTAATAAGATGAAATCCTTAATTTTATGACCCACAATAGGTTGAAATGGAAAATAATTAAGATGACCATTGATGACATCCTATAAGGTCTATTGATCCATAGAATCATAAGAATATTATTTTCTAGTAAATATAAAAATTATGAAGAAAAATCCTCATACGTAAATTATTTTACCTTAAATTATATATTATTGAGAGATGGGTGACCTAGAGGTTTTGATACACATTGTGTGTTCTACTTAGGACTTCCTCAAGGATAAAATGGAAACATAGGTATCATTGTATCCAATATCACCTCATCTATTTTTTTTATATTCCAATCCATGATGAAAAATATAATTTGTTTTATATTTCATTATAATTGATGGTAGGGAAATTAATGTGGGTTTCTTATCAATCATACCTCTTTAGGTAAAATAATCCATGGGAGCTTGATCAAATATTTTATATTTAATATGAAAAACACATGGGGGATTAATTATAGGGAAAGAATACACTTTCCTTTTTCTATCATCAAGAGATAGATGAAAAAATGATTTCCATGTCTCGTTAAATATCCGTCTATTGGTATGGGTGTGTAGTTGAATTTAGTATATGTGAGGTATGGTCTAGATATCCGTTATTATAGGGGTATAAGATGATTCAATTGAGACCCAAGATATTGATGTTGACTCCAATAAATTGAGAAACTATGACTCACCTTGAAACATTGTGATAGCTGCTGGGGAAGATCACTGTCTATAATTAACCTAATTACAAGATGGAAAATATGGAAATTCCTCCACTCAATAGAATGGGGGGAAATAAATTTTAAAATTCCCCCAAAACTATGGGCTAGCATAAGGTGAAAAAAGGTCCATAATTAACTCGATGAAGGGATGAAGAATTTTAAAATACCCCGATACTATGGGATTATGGTACTTTATTATATGGATGGCCTCTATAAGAGTATTCTAATATGATATCATGGGTAAGTGATTCATGATGAAATTTTCATAAATACTTTGTAGAAGTCATCATTTTATTACTTCAACTATGTAATCAGTTATTCAGTGAATATGGTCCAATAATCATCAATGGGCTAGCATGCAGAAGAATTTATTACACAATTTCCTCTTTGAATGGTAGGATGGGAAGATGATTATGAGTGTATCAATGTGGACCCTAAAGACAAGATATATTGTTAACATTGGCCACATGCTCCATCAACCACTTAATACAAATAAAAAACATAAATCATAAATATTTTTGTAGAGGTAGGGAGGGTATCATTGAGACCTTCATCAATAATTCTTTGAGTAATGGATGATACAAACTACGAGGGTTTAGTGGATTAGAGGAATGTGGAATTAACTTCATCAAAATTATGATAATCTAAAATAGATTGAAATTATTTGGACCGGGTTGATACCATATTTATGGAGATGTAGGATTACCAAATATTATATTTTGTTGAATATCACATTTTGTAGGTTGGTTACCATTCAATCATTTTTTGTAATGGTGTCCATTGGGCCATTTGACAGAATAGTTCCTATTCACTCATGTTTTGGGATAGTTCACATTTTACTATTTAATGGGTTGATTCCCCTTGACAATTTTTCTTCATTTTTTGGACGATGACTCAAACTTATTCTATATGTTCTATAGGGTCATAAAATGACACCATACCATCATCAACCATCCTATGTAGTAGATATTTAACAATGAATCATTTTTTCATCATATATTACAATATATGATTGTTAGAGATGCAATTTGGATGGTCATCTTACCCTAATTTATCTGGATTCTTGGTCTCTAGAAGCAATGTCAAGATTTCTTCTAGAGAAATGGTGAAGTACCCCATAACCCAATTATTATGAATGGAATAAATTTTATACTTCCTTCTTTCAATGTCACATCTCCTCGACCTTTATGGTATGATGGAGATAATATATTCTTATGTTTTCACTATGTTATGTATATGTGTAGGTGTTTCTTGATGATCTCTTTCTTTGGTCTAGTGAATAGGATACTATATGCAATTCTTATTATCTAAAAATCATAGAAGACAGTGGGGTAATTCAAAGTTACAAGAATAGTTGAAAACTCATCCTAAATGTTTTCCATACATAGGTAATTTTTTTTATTTTCATCAATGTAGATATGAATTTGAAGATGAATTTGTAACTGAGATATTTACACATTGAGATAGGCCTAGTATAAATTTTATTATACCATTAACATACATGCTCTTTTAAGGTTTGTACAATGAATCTGAGATTAGTAGTATCTTGTTCTTCTAAGGGTCCCAATACTTGGACACATTGGGGTAAAAAATGGGTAAGATAATATTATGGATCACCCATTACTTTAAATTTTGAGAAATTGGGTCCCCAAACTTAGTATGGGGAGGTTTCTAATCCTCCCACTTAGGATACAAATTTCTATTAGGTATTTCTTATGCATGTAATAATTCAAGAGAATCCATCTAAAAAATGATCGAATCTCATAATTCATGTGATATCCTCATCCTAGTTAAGCATGGATGAGTTTCTTTACCTTGCAGATGACACTTTTCATGTGGTTGAAAAAATTGTAATTAATTGATACTGAGTAGAATGAGTTGATTAATGATATCTCAATTCCATAGGATTTCTTTATTTTCCATTTATGGAGTAATCCAAATTATTTTACTGATTACCATAAGTTTAAGGAAGTGTAAAATCTATAATATAATAAATGTAACCAAAGGATTTGTTTTCCCAGAGTAATATAGCATTGACCTTCTGATGTTATGCAATTCTTGCTTCAATATTAGTAATATTTATTTTATTTTGATATGGATTTACCATGTTTGGAAGATGGGTGGTTAGTGATTAAGGCCAAAACTATATAGTTTTTTAAAATTTCATGTTTTGAATAATTATTTTTCCAAACGTGATGATAGTTTCTGATGTAATACACATGAAAAGAAGTACAGATTACTTTAGAGGAGAATTTGGATTCATGTATCCTTCCAGATCACTTGATGACACAAGATGTTATTAAATACTTAAAAATTATAATTTTCTATAAAATAATAATTTTTTTAGGATAGATACATGGGTGTTTGAATTTATAGCTATATAAAACCTATAATTATATCTATTTTTTTGGATATGCACATATAAGCCCCAATAGTTTCAGAAGTAGCAAGGAAATGGACCCATTCTAGAGTTGTAGTTACTAGATACACTCGCTGGGCTCTACTTCAAGATTGATGAATATAAATATCTAGGACATGTAATATTTACTTTTTAGATTCTTATATAATTTGGGTCACAGGTCTATGATAATGAACCCTGTAAAAAGGGTCTTACTGTAATCTTATGGGTGGTTTCCGTATCATGGTAGAGGTCAATTTACACCTCCCCATGATAGGGAATGAATGAATTTACTCCCTATAGATATATAATCTTTAATTTATTTGATGGGGTATAGGACTCCACTTTCATCCTTGAAACTCATCATTATTAGGATAACTAATAAGGCCTTATCCTCTGAATAAATTCATGAGCGACATTAAGTGTTGATATGTATCCATTGCAATGATACTTCCACAATATAGTGTTCATTTCCTAGTGTTGGAGGTTATCGGTAGATGATAATTTATATAGAGTCTATGAGGAAATGGTCTCTCTAGTATCCAGAGAATATGTTTTTCATGTCCGATGGTTGTGTGTAGTGGAGTGATGTGTCATGTGGGTATTACAAACTTGTTTAATGATTTTAGAATTCAATGGAATATTTCATGATGACATTGAAATTTTAGGATATATTGGATGTTTTTTAGTGGAAAAAAGAAGAAACTCATTAGTATAGCATCATAAATAGGATTTTATGGTCTTATGATATCAATATTTCTAGTGGATTTCATACCTGCACTTATTTTCTAACAATGAAAACCTTTTCTCAAAATGCAGGCTGTCATTGGGACTTTTCCAACGGAATCTTATAAAATGAGATTTCTGAGAAAATGGGTGGTTGGGATAACCACACATTTTTAGGGGGGATTTCTATTAATCTAAGAATATCTTATATATTTAAGTCATATTCATTAATCATTCACAAATACATGTGCAGGGCTGGCTACCCCAATGTTAATGATTTGATTGAGACTATGAATTTAATGTGAATCTCTATATATATTAGATATTCCCCATATTCAAGTTATTAATATTTGATTCTTTGGTTTAATAATTGTTATGTATACTATATAGAGTTTATTATCATCCATGGAGGAAGTGGTGTTTTATTGTTTGGATTAAAACTCAAATAGGAATCAAATGTATCATGTAAAAAATAGAAATCAAAACCCTCATAGTTTGATTAAATGAGTAATGGAAAATAAAATTGTCTACAAACCTCAAAGAGGCATCCTACTTATCATTATATTAATATGAATCTGAACCAATTATGTTTGGTATAATGGTCAGGCTTTAGGCCTCAAAAGGAACCCCATTATAGAGTATCTTTCTTCATATCGATGGAACGATCATTTAAAATATTTAATCCCACCAGAGTAATTCATGGTGTAAAAAATAATAGGAAATAGAATACCAATCACATTTCATGAGATCATACCATTGGATTTAAATGTCTTGTTTACACATGAGATTCCTAAAAAATACTTGTATTACATGTAAGGCATGACAATAGGATATATGTATAGGATTATGAGTGTGCTTCCATGAGATACCTTTCATAGTTGGTAATTCACATGAGATTGTGATTTAATAATATATGAAGTGTATCTTGACTCAATGAAATTGAGGGGTTCATTAGTGATTAAACATAAGAGGATGCCCAGGTATTTGAAACCTAGATTAGTATCTCGACATGAGGTGATTAATGTTAACAATAATGAGTATATCAACTAAATTCTAATAGAATGTTTTATTAGGCTTACCACAAAAATGATACCCATGTTTATGGGTCTAAAAGGAGTATCTTGAATTCTGGTAAATAACAATAACCATGATTATAATCTCAAATAAATTTTAATTTATTTTTTGGTTGGGGATTACACCTAATAGGATTCCCTTATTTTTATAAATAAGAGGAGTTTCTCGAATTAATGTTAATAATGATAACCAAGACGAGTTTCTAAACTCAATGTTAATTTAATTTTTATTTAGGAATACACATAAGAGGATATTCATGGAGTATAGTTGGTTATTACACATAGTGTGAGGCGAAATAATAGTCACCCCCATATTCTAGTGATAGGATATGGAAGGAGTATTAATACGATTGGGTCTTAGACATAGTGGGTGGTTCATGTGGATATAGTTGTGGATTAAAAATAAAGAGGAGGTCTAACAATGGAAATTGGATAAGGATCGAATGCTTTCACAGGGGATTCATGAAGGGGTTTTGTAATGGTTCAATCCCATAAGATATTCACATTGTATTCCCACAAAGGGGACTCACATAGAGAGAGAAACATAATATATATCAAAGGAGGGAGGTCATATAGGTGAATCACATAATATTTCACGGTGGAGAATATAATTTCACTTTTCATGGGGTTTTCCATGGAGAATTGGCTTCCTAAATTGATTTTTATATATAATTAGCTTCATAAGGTAGTCAAAGAGTAATAAATATAGAATATTTGTATTGGGAACTTCATATTTATTCTTCATATTGTGTTTTTTTGAGGTGTTTTCCTTATGGATTATATTGAAAATTTCCTCCCTAGTTTGGAACTCCATAATTTTATATGATTGATTCATGGATAGAGACTCTAGTATGAGCATTCTAGAAAGTCCAATGTGTTTTCACCCCTCATAGTTACAAAGTGGGGGTCTTTATTTATTTGTACTGGAGAATAACTACTATCTATGAATAATTTGACACAACAAAATTGGTGTCCACAAAGAAATTGGAGGCTCCATAGAAACATGTGAACATATAGTATAATGGTTCACTATGAAAGAGACAAAAAATTAGCACATAAAACTACAAACTACAACAGTTTTAGAGAGTCTTGAATTTCTTGTCTTAGATTGCAAAAGAATTTTTTTATGGGATGAGTGTTTCACAAACTATGTTTTGTTCTATGCGGTTCGAGAAAAGAATATTTGGTTGGAAAATCACTTTCATCGAGCCACACATATAAATGGATCTACATATTGATTAACAAACTATACATTAAGTGAAAATAGAAAAGTGGTCGGTGAAAAGTGTCATATAGTGGGAAAAAATAACTTTTTTCAGGCTAAAAATGACTGTGGATACCTGAACTAAATTAAGTGTTATATAGTCAGAGCATTGCGATATGTATGATTTTAGAATTTGTTAAATTTTATTTATGATAAAATGAAACTTGACTTATAAAAGTCATTTATTTTGATACTTAATACTATTTGGGATATGTGAGTAGTAAATTAAAAACCTACGAAGTGATCTATACACTCAAGATATGGTTTATACACTATAAAATGATTTCTTATGATGCCAAAAAAATTCTCAAAAGACCCTCAAAAATGGTTTTTCAAGGATAAACACCTTATTATTAGTAATTTGTTAAATCCATGTCCTACCCTTAAAGGGTGGTTCTCATCACCATATCATAGGGGTGTTCAATGATTATCTGGAATCTCCATCCCACAGGGCGAGATTAGTCTTTTATTGAATGGAATTTTAACTTTATTCTTATTCCCACATGAATACATGTTTCTACTTAAACGTTACATGTATTTTATCTATGTGGATAGTATTATGGGTCATGAAGAAAAGTACATTGAATTAATTTTTATGCTAAAAGTCCTTAAATAAACATGTTATATGGGAATATATTGTGTTTTTTTTGTAGATGTAGTATTTTTTTGAGAATATTAGATACAAGTTCTATGGGTGGGAAACATTTAATAAAAGAAAAATATATGTTATCTAAATGGATAAGGATTGGTTTTGGGAATATTTTCTATATTTAGATACATATATTATCTATATATATATATATATTATATGTAGGAAATATGTGTTGTGTTTGACAAAAAATGTTCAATAGATATCATTAAATAATATTTTGCAAGAAGAAATATGTTAAGCGATATGATTTTTTGTAATGTTTCATGTTTGGGTTATTAATTTTTAAAATTATATGTTCTATGATATGGTAACAATATATTCCAAGTATATATATTTTGAAATTGAAAATATGTTATGTGATTAATGATAAATGATATTTAGATAAAAGAAAATGGTCTACGGTTATGGTGAAGAGATAAATGATGTGTTAGTAAAAAATGGTTAGAGATAATATTTCTAGGCATAAAATCTTATATTGTTAAGTTAAGTACATTTTTATTAATTATTTTTCTGAATTAATCTGTAGATATACATTTTTTAAATAATTTTTTTTGTTAGATCAATAAATATGTTATGTGTCAGTTGAAAACATTTGGTATTAGTTTTAGGTATTATTTTTATTGGGGAATATGTTTTATAAAGGGAAGCATGTTTAATTTAGGAAAATAATATCAAACCCATGTTTTTAGAAGATAATGATAATTTGTATGACCGTTTAATTTTATATTTATTATTAAATAATTATTTTTGAATGAATAATGTAACATTGGGTAATATTATTAATGTTTTATCGAATAATGGGAGTGATTTTGAAGACAAATAGTTATGTATTTTGAGTATATAATGTTCTTTTAAATGATAAATGTTTATAAAGAAACTATGTAGAGTTAAGAAGTAAATGTATCTATTTTAATGAGGTAAAACCAACCATGAAATATATAAAAGTCATTATGGATTGTTTTACTAAGGAAAGTTATTTATTATATTAATTGGACATGTGTTATTAGACTGTTAAGTATGTTAATAATTATACCATGAGGAATATAAGATCCAAATAGATTCAATTATTAATACATTTCTGAAATATAATAATATTGAAATTTATTTTTTTATATCTAAAATCCATAAACGAGTATTCAAAATATGGTATGATTTCATGGATGAGGAATTGATCATGAGAGAGTAGATTGGAATATACAAGATAATTATTTGATTGGATTACCATAAAGTAGATCTCTAGTCACTTCTTTTAATAACATGATGATATAAAGTTTTTTGGAATCATTTAATAAAATAAAGAACCACCAATGTGATGAAGCGATAATAATGTATTGAGAGGGATAATGGGGCCGAGTCATGAGTCTGAATGAATTATTTTTCTTTATATGAAAAAATGAGTTAGTGTAAAAAATATAAATGGATAAATTTTATATTCATGAGAACAATGGATAGTGAATAGTGAATGTTCATTTTATACATGTATGAAAAATAAAATTAATACTAAATGATATCTAGATAGTAGGATTAGTTTATATTTTGGTATATCATATAAGTGAAATAAAATAATGTATATAAGGCGAATAATAGATAAAATGTATATATTCAAATACAATTTTGACTCATTTTTTCGATTGTTTATTATGATGACATTTCATTTATATTCAATAGTGGATTCCAATTGATTAATTATATATGTAGAGTTCCCCATGAAGAGGTATTGAGCTGACTCTAAATAGGTAGGTTAAGTGAAATATTTATAGAGAATGACAATTTTGAAGGTACTGAGTCATCCTTAAATTTAATGATTTAGTCAAATTTGAAGACACATCTTTTAAACCTAAAAAAATAGGAATTAAAATTTAGATATAGTTGTTATATTGCAAATATAATGGTTTGGAATTATCTTGTATTACTAGTGAGATAGTTTTTGTGAGATTCCCACACAACTTAAAATGGACTCACATTTGGGTAGTCCAAGTAAAACTACGAGTACTCTTTTTATATGGTAATTTTTTTGGTTGGGTTTTGATGTTAATTAATTATCATATGTAAACAAAAATAATAAAATTACTAAGAACATAAAAAATGGTTACCTTAATATTATAGGAGTTAATATTGAATTACTTTTCATGATAAATTTCACTAAATAACGTAATGTTGAACAGTATAGGCATCACCTTGATTTATCCCTCAATTAGTACACCAAAATGTAGTAATTGGTCTGAAAACATATTATTAGATCCATGGATAGGTTTATTTTTTAATGACTTTGATATCTTTAATGTTGAATCATTCTGGGTTTAATATATAATCTCATATTTGGTTATATCATAATAATTTAAATCAATTTACAATCAAATTGATTTTATGTGTAGATTAAAAATGGTAACTTAGAAAATGAATATTTGAATATTTTATAGTTTTGACTATGAAACCTCTAAAAAAGATACATTTAAACATTTATATTTTTAAAAATTGAAAATTGAATTTTTTTTCATGATGTTGATATAATATATGAAAGGAAAAAAGACCTTTAAGGAAGAACATAAATGATTTTATTTTGTGGTTTATCAAATAATGTATTTTAGTAGGCCATGTAATACTGGATAACCCATTAAATATGTTATATATTATGAATCTTATATTATTATTATGGTCTATAAAATTATAAAAATAAAATATCCTTAATAACAGTAAATTCTTGGACATAGATATCGAAGAAGAAAATTCCACTATAAAAAAATAAATAGAGATTTAACTTTTAAGAAGGACCGTAATAAAATTTTAATGAATAAGAATAAGTAAAAATATACTATTATGATTATTAAAAATAATGGAATCCCAATTCTTATTGGTCATTACATTAATATTTTTAATGATAATTTCTTATCTTGTTTAAAAGTGTATAAACTAATTTATTATAGAAGAATTGTATATGGGGTTTCATTGAGAATAAAAATTGGAGGACAATTTCAGTCAAAGGGGAATGAAAATATATTCTATTTAACTAAAATTAATTCTTGTAAGGATGAATTAATATATTTTATGTATATAATGTTTTCACGTCATTAAATTACTTTGGATTTGTGGTAGAAGATAATTTTTTTATGTTGGTTGTCAATAAAAAAATAAAGATTCATTTATTTAACAGGTGATCTCAATAATGGAAAAAATATTAATTACTAATATGATGACTCAATGGGAATCATATTTATAGTTGGAAAAATAGGGTTCAATTCCGAATCATTTGTCTAGATGTCATATGATAAAATCATAGTTGAAGATGAACTTGCAATATCAAGATCACTGAGATATGGATTTCAAGATTATCCATGCCAAATAAAATAAGACATTTTCATAAATATTGTGTATCTATAGAACATAATTTCGGAAATGGAAACCAATTAGAAGGAAAAATATAAAAAGGTAAGTGAAATATTTTATATGATTAATTCTGTTGAAGATAAAACCCGAGTGATAAAATTTCCACTTGACTATTTTATTTGCATAAATAATTCTCAAATGGATGTTATAAGACACTCCAAATGAAACCTATATATATGATATAAATTATATTAAAAATTTTATAGGTTCACATTTAGTGATAAACCCATTAGGGAGGTATGTATATTTTTTTACACTATACTTCTTGATTTTGAGTATGTAAAAATTACAAGATTTTTTTCTGAGAATTATATCCTTGTAAATTTCATAATTTCATTATTTGGGTGTGAACTATTTATTTCTTTAGTGAATATTTTTTCATTCAAAATTATTATCCAATAATATGTTCCTAGGAATTGAAATTTGTATTTTTAATTCCCATATATTATTTTGGTTTTTACCTTCCCCCTGATTTACCCCTTCATAAACTATCAACAATTTGACTATAGGATCGAAAAATATTGGTCTGGTTTAGTGAAATGTCAAAATATGATAATATTATATGTTTATTTTTGCACTAACACAATGATTGAGGAGTGTGAGAGATACATCAAAATAATAATGAACATTTGGGGCTTTCTAGTGTGGTTACATAAATGGGAACAGTAAGGAAGAAAATTGGATGGTATGAGAGGCATTCTAAAATTCCTTTTTTAGATAAATATGGATAGAATACGATAGTGGGAGGCACACCATCAATTAATGGGTAATTTTGAGAAGCCTTGGGATCTATTAGGAATGATAATGGTGATAATGGGTGGGTTTATAGTGTTCTACAGAATCTAGTCTTGAAGGGACCAATATGTGACATGTATTTCTGAGTAACACAATGTATATATACCTGGTGGTGAGATCTATCTTTTCAAGTAGATAAAACTATCACCAAAATTATAACCCTCGGTTGACAAGAAGGTTATATACCAGGAGTTCATGCATAGGTGGCAATTTGGACACACACACACACATTGTGGGCTAGGACCACATGCCATGTACCTTTGGTCATACATGACTTTGCCTCCCAAAAATTAATTGATGAGCGAGTCAACTGAATATATACACTATGTACCCTTTGGAGATCACCAGGGGTTCTAGAAATTACATGACATGTGCTATAGTAGATCTCATTGAGTACCCATTCTAGTTGTAAATTCCATGTTTTTTAAATCACATTCCATAGAGTTTGACCATTACACATCATGTGGCAATGAATTACACAACAAGACCATTTCTATTGGGATAAATCCCATATAACCCTACAGTACTTGTTGTTTACCTATATCCTTGGTGTCATCTTCATATCCCTTTGAATGAGACTCGTATTTGGGTACATGAGTAGTCCAACATGATAATTTTTATATGGAGAAGATGATTGTGTAATTCTATTCCATATTAGTGGTGAGATAACGGAGATTCAAATAGTTTAGTCTACTTAGTTCTGTAATGATAATTCTGGGGGATCATAATTCATTATGTGAGTGTTCTCAAGGCCTGTACTGATGCTTTTTACATGTGGATACCTAAAATGGGATCCCCTAGATCTCAGATAAGGCTTGATACTCACCAACATTTATGGGGAATAAATTCTCTATATACTGATTCAGTACTCTTGTACTCCCATGGGGTCAGTTACACCGTCATCAAACAATTTTCCTTTTGCAAGGAGCAGGTCCCCCAATAATGATTCAAATAGGTGACATGGGATTTTAGTTGGGTATTTTCAATTTAAGTTCATTTTTTATTTTCCCATGGTTAATTAATAAAGGGAGATACATTACCATAGGTTCTATTTTCCTTCCATTATAATATATATGTAGGTTAATTTAATGGGTTATTCTATTCTCCTTCTCTTAGGGTTCTTAGAGAATCGATTTTACCTGTTATCCTTTGTGGTTTTTATGATTTAGGGCTATATATTTATATAATCACCCATACATAGGATATTTTCCTATACATCTCACACCTTGTAGAAATGATAAGAAGTTCATGGTCACTTTATTGGTCATGGTGTTAAATGAGCTTAGTTTTACCTATAATCCTTGGTAGAAGATGATGAATGATTATATAGGTTATTCATCATGGGGATATCTATACTGTAACTATTTAGGTTGGTTTAGTTATTTGGTAATAATGGATGTGTATCCCGTCCCTTTGACATTATGAATTATTATTAGGTTATGTCTTTGGGGATCTTGGATGTTATCAATTTCAGTAGATATATATTAGTCAGATTATTTTCATCAAGCATTATTTATTTTATTCTATGAGAGGATGTGTATTTGTGTACAAGTGTATTAGGTAAAGGTGACCTGTCATATGTGAGAATCCTAATTGGTGCAATTAACTAGCCCATGACCTATTGGGATAATATTAGGTTGGAACACTCATATCAATATCACCTAGGAGGGTTCCTAGTGGGCCAGATCCTATTAGAGTGGTAATGGATAAGGTATGTCATAGGTATGATGTTTTGAGTTAGGTGTCTGGTGTGGATTTTTTTTGCGAACTTAGGAATATCCATTAAAGGTTATTGAGTTTGGAATTCAGGATAGGGAACCTAGTGTTTTTTACATAGACTCGCAAATCAACTCACCGAGAATCTAATTGCCTACTTCTTAACTTGATAAGCCGAGACACCTATTGTTGGGGAAAATATATGATATATGCATCACATTGAATCAAATTTCTGAAATAAATCTCATTAATAATTTATCCTCTATATATGATCTACAAAACATTTTTGATAGTATAGAAATTATAGGATTCCACCACATAGGAAACCATCTAGGATCTTAATATATGGTCATGACATGCTCATGATAGTGATTTAGCCTCATATAATTAACCAAATAGGTGATGATTCTTACATATAGGGGATATATTAAGAGGTATTCTTATAGGGGATGTGGGGAGTAATACCATGTCTTATTGGGAAATGAAAATATCTACCTATCATAGTTCAGGATAATGATACTTCCCCTATTTTGTAGCTGAATAGTAAATTAGGACATAGTGATGATGCACATAGGCAGATGGTCTACACATATTATATCAATAAAGTATGTATGGGTTCCAAGGTAACCCTTAACCTTTGGTGGAAAAGGAATAACTTGAGATAGTGTTCTAAGTATTTCTGTTTCTCTATATTCTGATTTATTACAATTTGTTGGTAAAATACAATCTTTTTCATGGTGTGGAAAGTCACTAGTCAACCAATATCACCCAGATACATGACAATACAATGGTTCCTTGAACTATGTTGAAGAACATTTTAAATTTGGAAAAATACGTTTTTATGTTAATATTCATGAACATGTATGATATTTTTGAGTTAATGTATGGTAACATAACTTTTTTTTATTGCATTTTTAGATTCAGTAATCTCATTAGGTAATACATCATCATGAATTTTAGTGGATTAATATGATAATTGAAGTTTGAGTGTTACCATGGTAGAGATATCTGAGTAGTCATGCTTATAATCTGTATCCCCAGCTATGATGGGGTTATATAGAGTGTCTTGGTGATGGGGAGTTTTTTATTTTAGGGATATATGGTTGTAGGTGTTGGTGGAAGTCATCCAAGAGAAGATATATTTTCTATGACCAACTAACAAAAAAATATCTGGATCATAATGCAAGAGGAATTCCCATAAATCATCTTGTAACAGAGGATTAATGACTCAAGACTTTTGTAGGGGAATAAATAATCCATGTAATATACATTATTATAGATTTGGAAAATTATTTCATTTTCTTTTGGACTGACTAAACCATCATATAGTTAATGTAATTTATGTAGTTGATAGACCCCTAGTTTTAGAGGTAGTTACATAACCATATTCCTTTTTATGTATGTCCCCAAGGAGGAATAATTTTTAGTGTATATGGTAGTGAAATGGGGGAAGGTCTTATATAACAAATCTACAGTCCAATTCCATGAATGCCTCCCCTAGGTAGTCTATTATAGAATTAGAGGGATGATGGTCTAATATGTTCTTAGATGAACGATATGGATTGTTTATATGTGGCAATGCCAAATATGATATGAGGTATTACATGTGTCTACTCTACATAGAAACCCATACTTATAAGCTCTAGTATGGGCCATTACATTGTTGTTGAATCTATAGTTTGGTAGATAAATGTTTTTATGGAGCCTTTATCCAAAAACATGAGGCTAATGACTCTTAGTGGAAGGGATTAGATACTCACCCACATCTTTCGACATTTTAAAATTTCACTTAATGGAGATAGGTTTCTTTATAACCTCAAATTTACTAAGATGACTCCATACAAAATCATCGTTGGTATATTTTATATGTCCATATTTAATGATAGGATTGAATATATCCATCTAAGAGTGGTGATCTTCCAAGATGATAGATCATGTGTTTCCTTCTTATGTGAGTCGGACCAAATGTTGAGGTGATCATGGAATATGAATTTGAAGTTACATTAAATCACTAAAAAGTTAGTGATTTTATTACAATACAAGGTAAATGATTGGATTGATTCACTTCATATAGTAGTAGGGTATTACCTGGATATTTTTCACGAGGATATACCATGATCTGCCTCTCAATAATGGGTTGTATTTTACATCGACCTCTACCATGAGAACACATTGATATCTTCAATAAAATATCTAATTTCCCCTACTAGTATCATGTAGTTGAGGGTATTGTTGGAGAAATTTAGGGGAAAAAGTTTAATCACACTTATTATATCCCCTAGGAATCTCCAATGTATTTCTATAATAAAGAAGAAAATAACATAAATCTATGTGTTGATTATCTCCACCTAAATCAAGTGATAGCTAAGATCACATATCCTTCTCCAAATATTAATGATCTATTTATCTAGATTATGGGAGATAATTGGTTCTTGAAGATCGAACATAGCTTAACCCATCACAAGAATCAATTTTTCCAAGAGGATATCCTAAATTAAAAATTCATATATCAATACAACCATTATGAGTTTTTTTGTTATGCCCTTCAGTGTGAAGAACAACTTGATGATTTTTTGGGACTTATAATCCAGATCTTATATATCTTGTTATATTATTTCATGTCTGGATTCAATTATAACATCCACATATAATCAATAGTAGATTATGATCATATTGAGAATATGAAGATTGTTTTGGAACTAGTTTTGGAGAACTAGATATATGAAAACATCCTAACGATTCAGATATGGATATGAGGGTATCACTTATTGGTGTATTTAATCTGATAAGGTGTATTATTTTTGGATGAATTGATGATTAATGAGACTATATATTGGTATAAAAAAAATAGAACTCTTGAGGTATATAATTTTTTTTGGGATAAGAGGTTATAACCAAATATTTAGGGTGTAATTCTCTAGAATTATAGCCTCTATGGATGTGCTTACTCAGAAAGGTCATACATTATTTTTGTCAAATCAATTATGATAATATTCTTAGTATCTATATAAGATATTGAAACGTTTTTCTATATATTGGTTTCTAGATGGTCGAGTCAATGACATTGTTTTTTTTGATTCATATAGAGATGTGATTGGTTGTTTTCCAATATAGAGATTGGAAGTGATTGATTATGGATCAAGGATATTTATAACTCACAAGAATAACTACGTGACCTATAATATAGAGATTGTGGCTGATAACCATAGTAGGAATTCCAAATCACAATTGATGTGAGATTGATCAATGTAGTTGGCCTCATTACAGATATTTGTTGTGTTTCAGGGAGTAGTGTATAATATTTGATTGATAGTGATATCACCTCAACTCATTCCATTATGTCACGAATTACCATATTATAGGAATATATTTCATGGTTTTATAGTACTTGATATCCTCATGAGATTCCCCTAATCATTATTCTAAAGGTGGAGAGAACATACTCTTCTTCAGATGATACATAGTGGTTCTAATCATATTGTGTGAGGAGTTGTTGAGGGAGTTAAATACATCAACATTAACAATAAATAATTGGGTGTACATTACGTACCAAGACTATAAGAATTAGTTTTTTTGGGAAGGTATGAAATGGATTGTTTCTGATTCTATCTCTCAATTTATCATTTTTCATTAGGTGAAGACAGAGCACCAGTTCCCAATATCTTTTTTACACTCACTACGGGTTAAAGAATATTAGTGGGATGACATATAAATTGATTTAATGATAGGATCCCCACAATCAACGAGAGTTCATAATTTTATTTGGGTTTCTGTCAAATTATTATCCAATTCATCCCACCTCATTTTTATTTTGTAGTAGAGTCTGGATAAGAGTTAAAAAAACATCAAGATGGAGGAGGTCATTTATAAGGCCCCAGCCTTAAACCTTACTTAATCTTGAGTTATTACAAGATTACACGTTGAGGATCTTTTCGGGTTTAGAGTTTTAGAGAATTAGATCATAAAACTTGCATTACATTCCACATATAAACAAAGTGGTTACATAAAGATAGTATTCTTCATTCCCATCAATGGAAACACATTTAAAATAAAACATGGATTATTTCTTGACACATCCTTGACTCTATCATCTTATCATGTACCTTTCCCTTGACCTGTGAAAAACATTTCAAAAACTTGGGATGAGCATAAAAACTCAGCATGGGTTATAAAACATGGAAAGGAAACATGAGTTCATATATACATAAGAATGAAATCATACTTTACCCATAAAACATAGGCACTTTAACATACCTCATAAAATCATGAATAAATCATAGAAATCATAAGACATAAAGGTAACTTGAGGCATTCATAACATTCTTACGTAGGGAGTAACCCTCTTGGTTACGTTTGGAATACCCATCACAGTATATTCCCTAAAATCTCTTCGGAGAAACCTTAACGTTTCACTCCTTCGCGTTACCCAATGCATTGGAGAGCTATAACGGGCTCACCCGCCCTTAGTTTATCACGGAACCACCCGTCTTCATAATAATGCCCAAGAACCATAACATAAACGTATCACGTAAAACATGCATAAAGGAAACATAAAATTTCCACATTTCAATCACGAGATATCAATACAACACATTGATATAATAAAAACATTATGAAAACCATTTCCAATACCAAAGTAAAAGAAAAGCAAAATATGGTATTTATTTTTCTTTTAAAAAGAAGGTATGGCTTGTAGAGGAAGCCGAAACTCAAATAACGGTCACGACGGCGGAGAAGTCTTTGTCGCCGCATACATACGACAAAAACATTCCCTTTTGTCGTTTAGTAAACACTTCGTATAAAAAAGATTCCTTTTGAATAAGCGTAAAAGTCAAAGGGGTTTATACACCCTATAAAAGAAAGTTGTGTATAAAATAAAATATGCCTCAACGAAAGGAGATTGAGACGAAGTCCCATACCTCGTATCCGACTTGACCCAACCGTTCTTTAATCTCCTGAATAATAAACTTGAGTTAATCTCTACTTGATTATGAATCTTTTTCAAGTTCATTATTCCTTTTATACCATGTTATGAACATCATGTAATCATTTAAGTTAATAATGTTCATTTTGTCGGTATTTGGTTCTTAAGTCAAAAATAGGCTTCTTACACTTACATGTTGTTAATTTGGTCAAAGGTTCATTATATCCAGAATGGTATTCATTATGTAGATATCATATATGTCATATATATCCAGTACATACATTCATTTATAATATTACATCACATTTAGAGGTAAGAAATGAAATGCACCGTTCATGGAGACGGTAATCCGTACGTACGCATGAACGCTACTTCCATTTCTATTTCATATTTTCTGGAATGGAATCATAATTATATAAGAGTATATTATAATTCCAGTATAATAACATATATAATATCATTAACTTTATCCTTTACACATCCCACATATGGTATTTAACGAATCAAATCACTTTTAGGGGGCGGTAGTCCGCACTTCCTAAAATGAAGATATCGTGTTTTACCCATAATGGAAACCATAAAGGTATGCCCAAAATGAAAAAACAGAAGCTTAAGGAAAACATAACATGTTATATATCATATATAAAAATAGTGACATCATAATGGCCACCTTTGAAGGTGTTAAATGAGTGTTGAACAATCATCGTTTCGGGCGGCAGAATTTTGCCATCCACGGAAACCTTATGTTCTTTAACCATTTGATGTAGTTGTGTGGGAGTGTAGCTCAAATAAATCTTATAACAACATCCTAGTATATTGAAGATACTGGTGTTGTTACAAAAGAAGTAAATAAAAAGAGTTTAGGGGGTTGGAGAAGCAAAATAAAACAAATGAACTTGAGAGAATGAATTACCTTTAAAAAGTGTAACTCCTTTTGAGTTTAGCCTAAAGGATTCCTTTGAAAGGATTCTGCCCAAAGGGAATCCTCTAGGATGAGTAGAGGGATGTGGAGAGAGCAAATGGGCAGGGGTTGGCCGAGCCAATGGCTTGAAGAGTGTGTGAAATGAGGTAGAGGTGGGGGCCTTTTATAAGAGGAGAGGAGGGGCACTTTTGGAAAGTAAAGAAACATTACTTTATTTGAAAATGTGTTTCGGTTTTAAAAGGTCCCACATTGATATAATTCGTGGATAAGGTGATAAGGGTTCGAAATCCACTCATCCAATTGGTTTTGGACATGTGTAGATCATAGATTTTACATTATCTTTCTATTTTATTTAAATCGTCAAATAATGATGTCATCACTGCATCATTATTATGTCATAAATAATTAAATTTATTTAATGTCTAAAAATTATAAAACAAATACTATGATATAGTAAATCTTTTTAGCTTTCTAATGACTATTTATAATCAAAATTTGGACTTGTATAACCCCAATTAAAAATTGTTTTCGCAAAACATATTATGTTTGTGTCATTTTCACTTTAACATTTAATAAAAAGTAATTTATGTCATTTCCCAACAAAAGTGGATCCATGGGGTCCCCAAGTTGACCCATGGCTTGTCTTGGTCGGCCATGACACAAACAATAAGGTTGGGACATGTGTCTAGGTCATTTCATATTATTAAATCATTATTTATACCTTAAACTACCCTAATTACCACTAATCGCGATTAAAAACTTAATAAGTTACTATTCACCAAAAAATTATTTTAATCTCATTGAACCACATTTTACTTCTTAATGACAACCATGTATGTCGGATTTTCAAAATTCAATACACATTAGTGGTAAACTTTCATTTAACTGAAAAATCAGTTTGCTTGATTACCACTTAGTGGTTTCACTATTCATCAAAAATTGAAGTTTTTCAGAAAATTACCAAAAATTCAACCTAAGCTATATTTCATATTCCGAATTCAAAAATGAAGTCTATTTTACAAAATTCAAATCATATAAGTCACACTAATTAATTTAATAATTAATTCCCGCTGCCAGAGCAAATAGCGTGTTTTTACAAAACAATATGTATCAAAAGATTGACACCAGTTTAAGTCTAATTTCAAAGTGAAATTGATTCCAATGACCACCATTAGATAAAATGGTAAAAATATATTCTAATTTCACTTCAAAACCAATTCAAAACATAATCTAATCATATAAATAAATTAGATTAAAAGTAGTTTTTATGTAAAATGCAGTATTTTTCACTATTCATTAAAAAATGAACATTGTTAGAAAAATACCAAAAATTCACACAAGCTAAATTTTGATGTCCCAATCATAAAGGATAAGTTTATTTTGACAAACATAGTTTATAAAATTGTCAAAATATAGATTCAAAAATGGTTTTACATCAAAAGGCACTAAAACAATCTTTTAAGAATATTAGTGTATTCCATGCATAAGATTGTATTTATTTTCATTTTAGGCCTCTAAAACACTATCTTTATCATTAATAGACATAGATAAAAATATCTATTATTCATTACTTACTTGGGATGTTACATCCTTCCCCCCTTTAGAAAATTGCGTCCCCGCAATTTATTTACTTATCAAATAAATGGGGGTACTTATCCCTCATTGCATTTTCTGATTCCCATGTTGCCTCTTCAATCATGTGGTTTTTCCACAAAACCTTTACCTGCTTAATCACCTTATTCCGTAACACTTGCTCCCTGTGGTCAAGAATCTGGACCGGTTGTTCCTCATAAGATAGGTTCTCTTCCAGCTGAACTACCTCTGGACTCAAAACATGAGATGGATCTGGCATATACTTTCTCAACATCGAAACGTGAAAAACATTGTGTACCTGAGATAAACTCGGAGGTAAAGCCACTCGGTATGCAACTGATCCAACTCTCTCCAGAATTTCGTATGGTCCAATGAACCTTGGACTCAACTTTCCTTTCTTACCAAATCTCATCACACTTTTCCAAGGAGAAACCTTGAGAAAAACATGATCACCTACCTCGAAAGATAGATCCTTCCTCCGGTTATCCGCATAACTCTTCTGCCTGCTCTGAGCTGTTCTCATGTGTTTCTGAATCAGCTGAACTTTTTCTGCCATCTCTTCTACCAATTCTGGTCCCATCAACTTCCTTTCACCCACTTCATCCCAGAAAGCTGGAGTTCGAAACCGCTTCCCATATAATGCCTGAAATGGTGCCATCTGTATACTGGAATGAAAACTGTTATTATATGAAAACTCAACCAAAGAAAGATGTTGGTCCCAACTTCCCTGATAATCCATAGAACAAGCTCGTAGCATATCCTCCAATGTCTGAATTGTTCGTTCTGACTGTCCATCTGATTGAGGATGAAAAGCTGTACTAAAATTTAACTCAGTACCCAACGACTTCTGAAGGCCTTTCCAAAAGTTAGAAGTAAACCTGGGATCATGATCCGATACAATGGAGAGAGGAACTCCATGTAACCTGACTATCTCTTTAAGATACAAACGGGAAAGTTGATCAAGAGAGAAAGTATCTCGTATAGCAAGGAAATGAGCAGATTTAGTCAAGCGATCAACAATAACCCAGATTGCATTATTACCTCGAGATGTCTTCGGTAATCCAACAACAAAGTCCATGGATATATTCTCCCATTCCCACTCTGGAACTGGTAAAGGCCGAAGCATCCCTTTCGGTAACTGCCACTCTGCTTTAACCTATTGACAAGTCAAACACTTCACAGTAAAATTAGCAATATCTCTTTTCATTCCATCCCACCAGTAATACTCCCGCAGATCTCTATACATCTTAGTACTGCCCGGATGAACTGAAAACGGAGAACTATGAGCTTCACATAACAACTCTCTCTTCAACTGTGAATCACAAGGCACACATAACCTCTTCACAAACCTCAAAACACAAACACAAACTTATCCAAGAACTCATGGAATTTTTTTTTCATAAGGTCCATGAATACAACAGGTGCATTGGTTAACCCCAAAGGCATAACTACAAATTCATAATGGACATATCTAGTACGGAACACAATCTTCGGAACATCTGCTTCTTTTACTTTCAACTGAGGGTACCCCGACCTCAAGTCAATCTTCGAAAAATACTGAGCTCCCTGGAGCTGACACCACTTCATTCGATGGCCCAACATCTGCTGAAGTTGTTGCAAATGATTTTACCACCCCTTTCTGCTTGTAGTCTAGCTGCTTCCCATCACTCAAGCTCCTTGTCGGACACTCGTTTGCATAGTGACCCATCTCATTGCACTTATAACATTTCACTAACTGTAAATCAAATTTATTCTTACCTTCACCTTGATCCTTTTCAGTGCAATCACGAGCCTTATGTCCCATCTTACCACATCGGTAGCACTTTCCAGAATTCAGAAGACATTCCCCAGCATGCCTTTTTCCACATTTATCACAAACTGGAAACTTAGTTTTCTTACCATCAGACTTTTTTGAAGAATTCTTACCTTTCTCCTGCCACCTCGGTCTCTTCTTCTGCTGGTTGTTATAGAAAACTTGGTCATCGGCAAACTCCATTTCCACCTTCTCAGCACATCGAACAAGATTTTCATAACTTTTAAACTCACGAGAAGCTAATGCCCTTCGATACTTTGGCTTTAATCCTGAGTAAAAACGATTGATTTTACTATCAAGGTCTCGGATAAAATTGGGAGCATACCTTGCCAATCGAGTGAACCTTTCTTCATAGGCAGCCACTGAGTCTTCCTCTTGCCTCAATTCCAAGAATTGCTTTTCCATCCTAAGTCGAACAGCCTTAGGAAAATACTTCTCAAGAAACATACCTTTGAATTCATCCCAGTCAAGAGCATCAATCTCATCGGCATCCCTGATATTTTTAACCATAGACCACCACTGATCTGCTTCACCCTCCAAACGGTAAATAGCAAGACTAACCTTTTGATCTGAACACCCCATGACATCAAAAATCTTCTCCAGTGCTTTAATCCACCCTTCAGCTAGCACAGGGTCAGATGATCCTCTGAATGATGGTGGATGTTGCCTCATGAAATGTTCCACCACTGACATGTTCCTCTGCGGTTGATCTGGCTGATCTCATGCATGGTTACCACCACCATTTATAGCCTGAGTCAACTGTGCCATTACTACAACAAACTGTTTAGTTCCGATTCCGACCATCTCAGGTTGCTGATTTGGAAGGTTGTCTTCCTCCTGATGTCGTCCCAACATAGATGCTTTGTTTCCTCTGCGGAAAACCATTCTGAACAACGAAATATCTTAGGCGAAGCAACATGGTAATCCGTAAATGCTATATCATTTCAATCATATTATAATTTAACACTTTTCTAACTCCTAAAGTTGTCTAAACCAACCTTTGATACCAACTATAAGGCCCCAGCCTTAAACCTTACTTAATCTTGAGTTATTACAAGATTACACGTTGAGGATCTTTTCGGGTTTAGAGTTTTAGAGAATTAGATCATAAAACTTGCATTACATTCCACATATAAACAAAGTGGTTACATAAAGATAGTATTCTTCATTCCCATCAATGGAAACATATTTAAAATAAAACATGGATTATTTCTTGAAACATCCTTGACTCTATCATCTTATCATGTACCTTTCCCTTGACCTGTGAAAAACATTTCAAAAACTTGGGATGAGCATAAAAACTCAGCATGAGTTATAAAACATGGAAAGGAAACATGAGTTCATATATACATAAGAATGAAATCATACTTTACCCATAAAACATAGGCACTTTAACATACCTCATAAAATCATGAATAAATCATAGAAATCATAAGACATAAAGGTAACTTGAGGCATTCATAACATTCTTACGTAGGGAGTAACCCTCTTGGTTACGTTTGGAATACCCATCACAGTATATTCCCTAAAATCTCTTCGGAGAAACCTTAACGTTTCACTCCTTCGCGTTACCCAATGCATTGGAGAGCTATAACGGGCTCACCCGCCCTTAGTTTATCACGGAACCACCCGTCTTCATAATAATGCCCAAGAACCATAACATAAACGTATCACGTAAAACATGCATAAAGGAAACATAAAATTTCCACATTTCAATCACGAGATATCAATACAACACATTGATATAATAAAAACATTATGAAAACCATTTCCAATACCAAAGTAAAAGAAAAGTAAAATATGGTATTTATTAATCTTTTAAAAAGAAGGTATGGCTTGTAGAGGAAGCCGAAACTCAAATAACGGTCACGACGGAGGAGAAGTCTTTGTCGCCGCATACATACGACAAAAACATTCCCTTTTGTCGTTTAGTAAACGCTTCGTATAAAAAAGATTCCTTTTGAATAAACGTAAAAGTCAAAGGGGTTTATACACCGTATAAAAGAAAGTTGTGTATAAAATAAAATATGCCTCAACGAAAGGAGATTGAGACGATGTCCCATACCTCGTATCCGACTTGACCCAACCGTTCTTTAATCTCCTGAATAATAAACTTGAGTTAATCTCTACTTGATTATGAATCTTTTTCAAGTTCATTATTCCTTTTATACCATGTTATGAACATCATGTAATCATTTAAGTTAATAATGTTCATTTTGTCGGTATTTGGTTCTTAAGTCAAAAATAGGCTTCTTACACTTACATGTTGTTAATTTGGTCAAAGGTTCATTATATCCAGAATGGTATTCATGATGTAGATATCATATATGTCATATATATCCAGTACATACATTCATTTATAATATTACATCACATTTAGAGGTAAGAAATGAAATGCACCGTTCATGGAGACGGTAAGCTGTACGTACGCATGAACGCTACTTCCATTTCTATTTCATATTTTCTGGAATGGAATCATAATGATATAAGAGTATATTATAATTACAGTATAATAACATATATAATATCATTAACTTTATCCTTTACACATCCCACATATGGTATTTAACGAATCAAATCACTTTTAGGGGGCGGTAGTCCGCACTTCCTAAAATGAAGATATCGTGTTTTACCCATAATGGAAACCATAAAGGTATGCCCAAAATGAAAAAAACAGAAGCTTAAGGAAAACATAACATGTTATATATCATATATAAAAATAGTGACATCATAATGTCCACCTTTGAAGGTGTTAAATGAGTGTTGAACAATCATCGTTTCGGGAGGCAGAATTTTGCCATCCACGGAAACCTTATGTTCTTTAACCATTTGATGTAGTTGTGTGGGAGTGTAGCTCAAATAAATCTTATAACAACATCCTAGTATATTGAAGATACTGGTGTTGTTACAAAAGAAGTAAATAAAAAGAGTTTAGGGGGTTGGAGAAGCAAAATAAAACAAATGAACTTGAGAGAATGAATTACCTTTAAAAAGTGTAACTCCTTTTGAGTTGAGCCTAAAGGCTTCCTTTGAAAGGATTCTGCCCAAAGGGAATCCTCTAGGATGAGGAGAGGGATGTGGAGAGAGCAAATGGGCAGGGGTTGGCCGAGCCAATGGCTTGAAGAGTGTGTGAAATGAGGTAGAGGTGGGGGCCTTTTATAAGAGGAGAGGAGGGGCACTTTTGGAAAGTAAAGAAACATTACTTTATTTGAAAATGTGTTTCGGTTTTAAAAGGTCCCACATTGATATAATTCGTGGATAAGGTGATAATGGTTCGAAATCCACTCATCCAATTGGTTTTGGACATGTGTAGATCATAGATTTTACATTATCTTTCTATTTTATTTAAATCGTCAAATAATGATGTCATCGCTGCATCATTATTATGTCATAAATAATTAAATTTATTTAATGTCTAAAAATTATAAAACAAATACTATGATATAGTAAATCTTTTTAGCTTTCTAATGACTATTTATAATCAAAATTTGGACTTGTATAACCCCAATTAAAAATTGTTTTCGCAAAACATATTATGTTTGTGTCATTTTCACTTTAACATTTAATAAAAAGTAATTTATGTCATTTCCCAACAAAAGTGGATCCATGGGGTCCCCAAGTTGACCCATGGCTTGTCTTGGTCGGCCATGACACAACCAATAAGGTTGGGACATGTGTCTAGGTCATTTCATATTATTAAAGCATTATTTATACCTTAAACTACCCTAATTACCACTAATCGCGATTAAAAACTTAATAAGTTACTATTCACCAAAAAATTATTTTAATCTCATTGAACCACATTTTACTTCTTAATGACAACCATGTATGTCGGATTTTCAAAATTCAATACACATTAGTGGTAAACTTTCATTTAACTAAAAAATCAGTTTGCTTGATTACCACTTAGTGGTTTCACTATTCATCAAAAATTGAAGTTTTTCAGAAAATTACCAAAAATTCACCCTAAGCTATATTTGATATTCCAAATTCAAAAATGAAGTCTATTTTACAAAATTCAAATCATATAAGTCACACTAATTAATTTAATAATTAATTCCCGCTGCCAGAGCAAATAGCGTGTTTTTACAAAACAATAAGTATCAAAAGATTGACACCAGTTTAAGTCTAATTTCAAAGTGAAATTGATTCCAATGACCACCATTAGATAAAATGGTAAAAATATATTCTAATTTCACTTCAAAACCAATTCAAAACATAATCTAATCATATAAATAAATTAGATTAAAAGTAGTTTTTATGTAAAATGCAGTATTTTTCACTATTCATTAAAAAATGAACATTGTCAGAAAAATACCAAAAATTCACACAAGGTAAATTTTGATGTCCCAATCATAAAGGATAAGTTTATTTTGACAAACATAGTTTATAAAATTGTCAAAATATAGATTCAAAAATGGTTTTCCATCAAAAGGCACTAAAACAATCTTTTAAGAATATTAGTGTATTCCATGCATAAGATTGTATTTATTTTCATTTTAGGCCTCTAAAACACTATCTTTATCATTAATAGACATAGATAAAAATATCTATTATTCATTACTTACTTGGGATGTTACATCATTAAATTGCTGGGTTACCATATAATGATCTAACCTAATATAAATTATTAGTTTACATCATGAGCATAGAGTGTTTAATAAGAGGCATTGAGTACTTAAGTGATGTTGAGTATTGTGTTTCACTCATAGAAAAATAAATAGATCAAAAAATCCATTTATGATCTTAAGGATATGCAAAGGGTTTCTATCTATAATTGACGAGGAAATGTTAGGATCAATTGTATTTAGTTGAGTTTTAAAAAAAGATAAAACTCCACTATAAATGTGTCCCATTGTTGGGATTTAAATATAATACACCACATGTCAACCCGATGATCAATGACGATAAGGGATGTAACAATCTGAGATTTCCCTATATTATCTCATTAAATAAACTGCATGTCAATGTGTGAGATTCAAAAAACACACTAAATTAAAACGAATGATTTTTTTTATATATTTTGATTATTAAATATGACCATTAAAACATGGGCGTTTACATAAATGGTATTAGTGAAAGAGTTTCTAGGGGTTTTCATGGAACAATCTGATGGAGAACTTGATCAATTAAGAATTAATAGAAATATCTTGTGGTAAAGATGAATCTTATAGAACATACTATGAAATCCATGCTAATAGAATCACCACCAACAACTACCGTAACCTGTTATCTAAATTCTAGATTTTATGTGGAGGTTATAAGGGTTTCTATGAGTTGAAATTGTAAAGATATAAACATGAATATATTATCCATATAATCTAATGGGGGTGTCAATATAAAATCCATTTTATGATTAAAATATATTTTTCATTCCTATTTTAAAATGATCATATATCACTTTTAGATACAAATATATATAAAAATAAATAAATTATCACACATTCAACATATAATCCTTTGTAATAAATATAAATTAAGAATAATTATAATTTTAAAAATATATTTACCAATATGAATAGTTTTCCATTATGTTACAACATTTCATTTATATATTGAATGATAAAATTTTAAAAATTTAATTTGACCAAAGTAACATAATTTTTTGGATTTATCATGATCATATCATCTTATGACTATTTTTGGGGTTTTTAAATTAATTATTATTTGGGAAATTGTAAATAATTCCGTATTAAAAAATATCTTTGATTCTAATACATCACATGGCTATAATTATAACTTTAAAGTAATTAAAACATTTTATTAAAAAAGTATTTGTCTATTAATTAACATTAAACAATTTAAATTATGATGTTTTAATTACAAACCAATATTTATAGTTAAAAAAATAAGTAAAATTTTCTCAAAAATTGGTTTAAATAAATTATATATTAAAATTAATTTTTTTTATCTATAGAATCAAATTGTAGTGATTTTGAATTTTAAACATATTATTAAATGATTTTAACAATAATTAAACATCAAATTACGATCTATGGACTGTAAGTTCATGTGTATTTAGATGATTAGGTAAATAAAATTGAAAACACGGAAATAAAATAAAACATCACTATTTTAATTGACCATAAATTGATCCTAAATATCATTAAGATCCTACATCTACAAATGATAACCTGGGGAATACATGAACAAAAGGGATGATCTAAAAATCCTAGTAAGGGACTAAAAATATGAATAATGAAAAGAACATGGGTTATAAGTAATAACATGATGATATGAAATTTAATGGAAGCTTAATAAAAACAAGGAATCATTGCATGTAGGCCATGGGGGTATGTTATCATGGAATCATATGAATGGGGAAACAACACATATCATGAAATAAGTACGAGTCAAGGAAAATTTACAAGATCATGGAACAAGGGAGAAAATGTCCCATAAAGGGACTATGTTCAATCTATGTACGAACTTGACATCTCATTAGACTAAACAATACTTAATTCATTGGTGAGATATCTAGGAGAACCCATTATCACATGTTCATGCATATGTGTTCCACATGAAGAATGAAGCATAAGGTTTACCCATAGATAGAAATGGGTATCATAATAATGTCATAAGGAATAGAAAGAGGAATATCATAATGGTTTCCAAAAAATAATCAATCTAAATAGTACATATTCATTAATAATGGAAAATATGTGATGTCAAACAGAAGTGAAAATAAGTAAAAAGAGTGTTTAAGATTCATTTGAAATGAATCATTTTCGTGTGGTTGAATAAAAATATTAATGCGTGTTTAAATAATATAAGTAATATTTGTTTTAATAAAACCAAGAAATTAACCATGATAGTTTTTAATGATTAAATGAGTGATTTTATAATAATATTGGTGTCTTAAACTAGATTATGGGGAGCACTGAAAAATGCGTAAGAAATCGTGATGTTCCCTGTAATTGGGCTTTCATATTAAGAATATTTTAGAAGGGAACATTTTTAAAACAATTATATCCCATAAAATAAGTATTAAGTGATATGGATACATGATTTTGGAACATATTAAAAAATTATAAGTTTTATGTAAAAAGAAAAAATAATTAAATTGGGGTAAAGAGAGAAAATGTGTAACCCAAAGGAAAAATAGAGGTTCATAATGAATCCCTTACCTTATGACCAAATGTTTTCTGCACATGATCTTAATGTCTTAGATAATAAAATTAAATACATTAAATAATTAATTAATAACCTTTTCTACATTTATTTTAATATTTTTATAATTTTATTACTTTAATTTATTACTTTTTTTATAAGTTTTATGATTGATTTTCATTGCTTCGGATTGATCATTTCAAAGGTTTTAATGATTGGATCATTTGTATAAATGTATGAAATATCCTGTTAAATGAGAATAGGTATGTATATTTTAATTTATATTTTATTATTAAACATACATAACATTAAATGGTTATATAATTCAGTTGTTTATTTTGGGTGAGGATGAATCATTAGACAAGACATTAGTGATAATTGTTTAGATTATTTTTGAGGTTTTTGGTTCGTCAGAAACTACTTTTGTTTAATAATATATTATGGTGACTAAAAGATAGTTTTATACAACAAAAAGAGTTATGAAATACATTTTTCAAATTTTAACAACAATTATAATGGTTTTATTTCTATCCATAAAGGATGTAAATGAAAATTAAATCTTTTTATCCTCAAAGGTGATAAATCAACACCTCACAAACGATATATATATTTTTTGAATAAAAAGAAGAGTATATGAGACCTCATAGTGGATTTTATATCAATATAATAACATTACAATATATATAATATACTTTAGTTATCATTCATGTTTGTATATAAGAGGAGAGGATATTATGAGAAAAAAAAGAAAAAGAAAATAATATAAAGAAAGTGAAAGTGGATTTTAACTCTGAAATTCTTCTCTTTGAGAGCTTCCTTAGGAAACATTATCTTGGTCTATTATTTTGACCAGATCCTCTTAGACATGGGTAAGATACTAGGGAGTTGTATTGGATACAAATTTTAAAATATTCAATTCTTAAGTGCTGTAATAAGAAGAGGTGGTATTTATAGTGGACGAGAGGAGTGTATTTTGATTATTTTACTCATTTGTTCATTATTTTATATGAAGACTATGAATACTGTAGATTATTGATACTAATTATAGTAAATAGTGAATGTCATTTGAATCTAATGGTGTATTAATCATCGATACATCATCTATGACTCAATAATTCATGTATTTATCTTATACCATTAATTACTGTATTTCAATGTTCACAAAAAATTAACCTATTTTAGAAAAATCCAAAAAACAATTCCCTACAATTTTTTTGACTTGTAGAAGAAAAAATTATCTCCATTTTATGATAATATTTATATAATTATAAGAAATTTAATATTCAAATAAAATCATCATTTATTTGAAAAATAGAATATATAAATTTTTAATTGATTTTATTACACATTGAAAAAATAATTAAGGTCTAAAAAAATTATCTTATAATCATAAGATAACAAAATAAAAATTTATGAATATATTTTTTGAAAATAAATTTTCTTTTAAATCATTATAAAATTATAATTAAATTACTTGATTAAAAAAATATCAATATATAATTTACCATTTTTCAAAACATTTATTTACTTATTCCATGTTATAGGTATATCATTTTATTATATATAAGATGCTTAAAGATTATTTTTACATTCATTTTTTATGTTAGTATTATATTATTTGTTTTACTATTCATAATGTCATGTTACTATTCCATTAATATATATTCACTAATTTCATTTATAATGTTTTTATTGAGTTCTATAAGTGATTTTATGTGATTTACAAGATATGAATTATTTTAAAAAGGGAAATATTGATTGATTGAATTCTGTGTAGTTACATTCATCACCCCTTATGAAATTGCACCCTTGAAATTTTGATGAACAAACTATGTCGAAAATAGGTGGGGGCAATTCCCCTTAATTTATTCCTCAAGTTCCCATGTTTCCTCTTCTTACATAAGGTTCTTCGATAGTACTTTAATTAGCTGAGTGGTCTTACTACGTAGAACTTTATTTATAAAATCCAAGATCTTCACTTGATTATCCCCATAAGAGAGAAAATTTCTCAACTGTACCACCACTAAATTATGTACCTATGAGGGATCCAGTATTTACATTTTCAAGAGGCATATGTCGAATAAATTATGAACTTGAGACATGGTTGGTGGAAGTGTTAGTTGATATGAAACAACTCCAATAAGAACAAAAATATCTAAGGGGATTAAGTACCATCGATGTAGCTTTCCTTTCTTCCCAAATATCATAACCCTCTTCCATGGAGATATATTGAAGAATACCATGTATCCAACCATAAAATCAAGGTCTCATTAATTATTATCTATATAACCCTTCTTTTAGCATTTTTCTGCTTTGATGTGTTTCTATATGGTTTTCCCCTTATCCACCATTAATTCGACCATTTCAGGTGCTAGGAATATATGTTCACTAACATCATCCCAACATGTTAGTGTCCTGCATCTTTTCCAATAAAGGTATTCATATAAAGTCATTTGGATGGTTTATTGGAAACTATTATTGTAAGAGAACTCAACCAAATATAGTTGTTGGTCCTATCTTCCTTTGAAGTCCATAGAATAATTTCTTAACATGTAATCTAGGGTCCAAATACACTTCATAGATTGGCCATTAGTTTCCATATGATAGGTTTTACTAATGTTCAACTAAGAGTTTAGTGCATTGTGGAGACTTTTAACAATCCTAGAAGAAAATCTCAGATCTCAATCAGATACAGTTTATTGTGGTAATCCATGCATCCTTACCACTTCTTGTATGTTTATCGATGCAAGTTTATCCAATGAAATTTTATCTTGAATTTTTATTATGTGAGTAATCGTTGTAATATAATCCAAAAAACACACATAGAATTTTTTCCATAGGATGTATTCTGATTTTTACTGAAAAATCCCATCATGAATGTTTCCAATTTCCATGTTTCTATGGGTAGTGGTTGCATCATCCCATTATATTTTTTCCTTTACACCTTTACATGATGACATACTAGGCACTTTTAATTATATTCATCGATCTCCATTTTCATATTATCCCACTAGTAGTTCTCTTGGAGACCCTAATACATCATTAGGATCCCTAGGTGAATTGAGGAGTTTGAGCTATCTGCGTCTCTCTGATGCTCTTTCTTTATCTTCGGATTGGATGGTACACATAGTTGTGACCCAAATCATACAACTATTTCCTCATAATGTTTGAGCTCTAATTTTTTCCACATTCTCATGGGTTCTATCTTCTTCTAAATTTCCACATCATTTCATTGAGCATATTTATTTTCCCCAAGATGGATAGTTGATAAATCATTTGAGAGATGATTGACATTGTTCCTTATTAAATGATTCCCATGATTATCCTTTTCAAATATATGAATATTATATTATTAGAAATTTCCATCATTGGTAATGTTTTAGGATCTATTCCACATAGATCATCCACAACATTATTTACCTTACTAGGACAGTTGTAGATTGAGCTTTCATAATCCTTGATGAGTACTAACCCTATTCATTAGTGTAAATTAATATACTTATATGTGAATATATATTTAAGGCTATGATGATTGGTATATATTTCATAGTTCACCCCATACAGATAATGCTCATATATTTTCAATGCGAAGACCAAAACTTCCAACTCCAGATCCTGCATGAGATAGTTTTCCTCATGATTCCTCAACTTCCATAAGGTGTAGGCTATCTATTTACCATTTTTCTTTAGTACATAACCTTTTCCCTTTTTAGATCATCACTATACACAATAAATAGTTCCATGATTTTTTTAGTGTGAGCACTCGTGTAGTGATAACCCACTTTTCAACTCTTTGATGTAGCCTACACATTTACTTGTACAAATAAACTTTACTCCCTTATGAGTCAATTTGTTTATTGGGTTTTACAATAGTGATACGTTCTTCAAAATTATTTTACAATACCCAGCTAGGCAGTGGAAACTATGGATCTTTTTATAAGTGTTGGCGTGGACCGCTCTTTAATTTCCATTATATTGGAAGGGTCCACATATATTACTTTTCTAGTGATATAATTACCCATGAATGACACTTCCTCCATCCCGAACTCAAAGTTACTATACCTTTCATGAATTTTACCCTTCACAAAGTCTTCAAATCTGTATTAAAATTCTCATTATGTTCATCATTGATAATGGAGTATAGCAGAATATCACTAATAGAGACTTCCACAAATTTGATATGGTAATATCTAGACTCTATTCGTTATGTCCATAAAATATTTTGGATCATTTGTGAGTATGAAGGGTATCACTATAAAATAATAGTGTCTATACCTCATTTGAAAGGGAGTGTTGGAAATATCTTCCTTCTTCACCATCAATAGGCGTTATCATGGGCGAAGGTCCACCATTGAAAAATTCATGGCCCCACATATTTGATTAAACAAGTCAACTATATGCGGAAGAGTATACTTTATCTATATCATGGTTATGTTTATCTCATGATAATCAGATGCATTGATCCATCCTTCCTTCTGAAAAAGAGGACAAGTTCACTCCATGATGAAGTACCCAGGTGTATAAAACGCTAGTCTAGATTCTACAGAAACTGCTTATTCAGTTACTCCAACTTGATGGTGGCCATTATCTAAGGTGTATTTGAAATAAGCAGAGATCTATGAATAAGTTCAATTGGGAAATCAGTGTCTCAGTCATAAGGACGACCAGTCAATTCTATAAGGAAAACATCAGCGTAGTACCTATCAATGGGAATTTCTTTGAGCTTGATCCTCTCCTCTTTATTAATATTTTGAGTATATATTCTTGCTTAAAAAATGTAATATCAAAACATGATACGATGATTCTGAAGGACATTCATCATCCTTCTTTAATTTTTGAAAAATTGGTGGATGCCTCAAGATGTGAAGAGTTATCTCCCTTTCTAGAAAATTGATGTTGGATTTGTATAAACATATCCAATCCATTCCAAATATTGAATCGATATCCACCAAAATAAGTACAAAAATATTTACTATGAGTTTTCCCCATAAACATGAGCTGGGGATGAGTTATATACTTTGGATATAATAATTTCCCAATTTTCTATTCCCACATATAAATCAACCTCTATATTTTGAGGTGGTATTTCAATAATTCTACTAAACATGCATGATGTGATAGAATATGTAGAACCATAATCAAATGGTGTGTTCAATATTTATGAATGAATAAGTATTATAACTATCACCACATCATTATTGGGTTCCACCGCAATAGTAGTGATTGAATATGCACTACCTTGTTTCCATAAAGGGTTTTTTGTTAATTTTTTCCAATTACCCTTGTCTTAAGACTATGAATTGAATAGTACCAATGTTTCTTACAGTTGAAACCCTTCACTATTGGTTGAGTGTTTATTTGATCATTACTTTCATTTCTCAAAATAGTTTGATTCTTAATATCCCTTTACCAGTTGCTGTCAATATGCCCCTATCTTACACATTTGAAACATATCTTGGTTCCATTTAATTAGTTTCTAATATGATTCATCCTACAATTTTGACAGATGGGGTTTTAGGTATTCTTTCCAACAAGGTATTTACCTTTTGATCCACCCATATTAGACTTCTTTTTTCCCATTTTATCATAGAGCCCATCAGAAAATTAATATTCTCCAATCTAAATTTCATCTTTAAGAGTGCAACAAACAATCTCTCTCACTAGAAAAATATTTCCCTTTTTTCAACGGTGACATATCTTTTGGTTAAAGTACATATTTTTTTAGTAAAATTTGTTACCAATATATAAGTCACTATCACTAAAATGTTGGTAAAAACTAGATTGTTAAATGTTTTTTTCATAGATAAAATAGTTCTATTGCAATTATGATTATACAAAAAGATAATATATATTTTGTTAAAAGTGTTTAGAAACACGTTATGGTGAAAATTTATCTATTGGTAATAATATTACAAACATATAATATATAATTTTTTATAAATTACATTTAAAAAATTGTATAAAATTTTATTACAAGTAAAATTTCATATTATATTTATTATTTTATCATATATAATACATTAAATAAAATTTTAACACATGTTAAAACTAGGGAAAAAATTAATTATATTAGTAAGATAATATTTTATGCAAAACATTGGATCCCCCAGTCTCCGCATCTTAGATCACCCAATAATGTCCATCCCCAATCTTCAGGACCCATCCATAGCAGTGACCCATCCATTCCATCTAGTCAGCTAATACATTAGTTCCCTAACTATGCCAAAGACCCATATATGCCACCTACTCAGCTCCAGCTCCAGCACCCAAACCATGCCGATGACCCATCCATGACATCTAGTCACCTCAAGCTCAGACAACCATCTTCAGATAATATCATGTTTAACATTGATTGGAAATAGAGGTTTTGGTATAGCCTCATGCACATCATGATCCACCACCTTGCTGGAAGGCCTATAATTCTTGTAATACTCCGCAATAATCCAGCAATGGACTTCAAAAATAAATATACTTTGGTAATAATTATGAAGAAAATTAGTTTGTCACCAACATATAATCAAAACAACACAAACAAATAGAAACTCAAGTTGTAATTCAAGATGTTCATTTGAAATAGAAGCTTAACCAGTTAAAAAAATAGAATCCCAAGATACATCTCATACTCCTATAACATCCATCCATGATCTTGAAACATCATCTATCGGTATACTGAATCACACAAGAATTTCTTTTCTCTCACACTCCCAACATCATTAGCATTATAATATTCAACTACAAACATCAATATACCAATGAGATATCAGTAATCAATCAAAATACAATTTCATTAAATTTTAATTGAAGATTCTTGTATGAAATAAGAATTTCATCATGGTATGTGTTTCAATACCTACAAGTGTAGCTGAATCTTCAAAGAGAGACACAATATTTACAATGTCAATTATTTTTTTCAATGAAAAATATGTTATAAACCAAGTGAAAAATAAAAAATAGGCTATACCTAAAATAATGAAATTCAAACCAAGATGAGTGTAAGAAACTAGAGCTTGAAACATTCCAATTTTGGGACACCATAACGCTATAAATGAATCACTAAAAAACCACACAATGAACAACATAACAGACCTCCAATATCTTTATTCCATCCATATCATATATTAATTTTAATAGATCCATTATTATATGATAATTTATTGAAAGATTAAATCCAATAGAAAATATGATAACCTCAAATAATTTATGTGTTTCACACCCTTGGATTCATTCACACTTAGTTTCCAAACCACAGATCTGAACAGAATACTGAACCTCTTCCAGCAATGGAAAATCATTCTTCATTTCAGTCATTCACTCTCAATAGACAAAAGGGATTAAAAATGGACGAAATGTTCCAAATTCATATTTCTAGTAAAATATTAGATCTCCATGAATATTTAATCTTTTTTCCAAAGAAATAATTTTGAATATTTAGCATATAGAGGGAAACATAAATATATGTTAAAAAATATGACACCATTTCTTGCTAATCATAGTCTCTGATTTTCAATCGGTTCACAACATACCCTGTAAAATCACTCGACATGAAATAGATTCTAGTGATGTATTCTTTTGGGCCCAAAACAAATTCTACCTCTTTCAAATGTTTTGCTGAGGTTCAGGTTTTTTGGCATTTGTATAGTGAAATGAGGGAACCCTACTCAAGTTATTATTGCGCTTTGGCATTCATAAGAAGAGTCTCAGATTCTAAATTGCACATGAAATCAATGTGTGTGACAACTATTTGTGTATTAGTTCTGAAATCTACATAATATATGTAATATTTTACAGGGAATCCAAGAATAGTTTCAATGATATGATAAAAGAAAAATGATAAAATCATGGTGAATCCTACAAACCATGATGACATTACTTGGTAATGTGAAATAATGATAAATACCAGAAGACCATGAGAATAATGGGTTTAATGGTGCGTCCAAATAATATCTTGACCCAAAAAAACACTCCCTTCACCTAGAGACCCAAATCATAGAATAAGGACATATCCTCCCAATGATTACCTATTGCAATGATGATAAAACTACCATATCCTACAACCTTGAGGAAAAAAAACATTACTCTCCATTTAGTTTCCCCCATCATGGCATGGATTGAGAATCCAAGCTACTTGTTTCCACTCTGAACCACAATAATAAAACCAATGTTAATGAACCGTCCAAATAATAGTCATACCTATAGAACCATCTCCCCTTGAATAATAACAGTGAATATGGTGATGAACACCCACCACAGAGATAACATCACACCACTAAAAACCATCCATGAAATTCAAATTACACCTAAAAAACATTAAACGAGACATTAATGAAGAAATAGAACAAGAAAAACAATTCAAACCCAACCTATCACAAACCATAAAAAACAAACATTTAAATAGTGCATCATTGGCAATTTTTCAAAGGAAATGTCCTATATCATTTACAATATTCACTAAATGAAAAGGGAGACCAAGAACAACCAATTTGTCTCTAAACTACTATTCTCACGAGTAAAGGTCACATGGTAAATGATATAACCTTCAACCTAGTGATGACGAGTCACCAGGAAGAACAAAAAAAATCAATGTTATCCAAAAAACAGGATGAAAAATCTCCACAAATCTAGATAAACCCCAAAAATAATAAATAAAACAGAGAAAAAAATCAAACATCCTTAATTTATTCTCCTCCTCAATCAATGACCATGAAACAATGATTATATAAATGATTAAATAAATAAATAAAATATGGAATATCAAAAATACTTATTAATATCATATTCAAGTTCTTAAAATAAAAAATCACTTAAAAAATTTGATAATATATTCCATTCTATAGAATCTGAAAGATAACCAGTGAATACTGGACCAAAATAATAATTGATTTGTAGTATAAAATAACAAAAACAAGAAAATCCTTCTTCATGTACTTCTTCACACATGGTAGAATATTCAACGAGGTAGTATAAGATTTTACACACCTAAGAATTAATTTTTGATTTATTCCCAAATGGTTTTATAAAATAAAAATCTACAAGTGACAAAAATATTAATTAAAATAAGAAAAACAAGAATAAAAATAATTAAAAAACCATAGATTATAAAATCTAAAAAATTTTAACACATCACTCACCCCAATCACAATAAATTGTTATTATATAGCTAGGATATTTAGTTTTCGGAGTTCTCAGACAAATTTTTTATCACTGTCGTGGTGACAACAAAGATTACAACATTCGTTAATTCATCTGTATTTCATGCACATTGGTTATCAGTGCCATTTTGGGGAATATGCATCTGTTTCACCCACTCATAAAATAAAAATACACTATTTCCTTTCATCTTATATGATAATCTAGTGGAAATAACCCGACACAAACAAATACAATGTTACAAAATTAGAATAATTGAAAAGGAAAAATGTATATTGTATATAATTAAAATAAAGAAGGGTTCACCTAAGTAATACCATCCCTAAAAATCGAAAAGAATCTAGGATTTATGATAACTATTAATGTGCTTCAATGATCCAGATATTCCCACCAAAAACACATATAAAATTAAAATATTGGAACATGAATTGGATGAAATTCCAACTAAATACTTTTCTTAAATAAAAAAAAATATAAAATCAATAAACCATTGTTTTTCAAACTCAAACAATTCATGAACATAATTCCTTTTTTATATGTTTAAATGTTCCAGAATTTCTAAAAAGATAACCCTAAAAATATAGTTATAATACAATTCTTAAAGACTATAATTATCCACAACAACACCGTGCTCCCCACTCTAAAATGTAAAAAACAATATATAAATCCATATTAGAATTATATGTTTCCTGTATTATATAATTATTATTATATATGAACAAATTAAATATTTTCATTAATAAAATAGATAATATAATGTTTAATGAGGTTTTAGAAAGATAATAAACAATAGAGAAACATCAAACCAAGAAAAACCTACTGCACACCAATCAGTTGCAACAACAGTAGGGTTTGAACAATACTTCTCTAGTCGTGAACTCATGAGGTGTGTGGTTGGAAATAAGGAGCACCTTGAAAATATCCAACCATTGAAGACTATAACTAACATAATTTCTACTGACAAGGTCAATAGTAATTTTTTCAAGCCTACAAAAAAGCTCTTAAGGATGATATTAAAGTGATTGACAAGATTATGTTGCATTTCCATGTAAATGATCAAGTTTTAATGTTGGGATATGTGAAGAGTAGGGAATGAAAATATTTACTATCCAATTCAGGGAACTCATACCAGATTTAGCACTCAATGCTATTACAGTAGTTGGAATGGACCTTTATTAGGGGTTTCAAGAGCTTTACATTTTGTATATGAAGGTCCAATAAGTATTTAGATTTCAATTAGAGGATTGAAAGGTTCTTAAATGTGTAATGTTAAAACCAAGGCTTTGATACAACTAAAAAATGATAAAATGGGTTGTGAACTCCAACATCATTATTAATGATTTTCCTCTAGGGTAAATGAAGTTGTCGAACAAAAAAATGTAGAGTTAGTGAGAGAATATTTTTTTTGTGTATGGAAAAAATAAAAGTGCATTGAGAATCCGTACATACACAACCAAATTTCAAAAATGATTTGGCTATAAAAAATTGAGGTATGAGTGATTTGGCCTACCATTAATTAAATTTTTCAGACTCATTGTATTCATATTATTTAGAAATGATGATGAAAAGTAAGTACATTCTTGTGAAAATGTTTTTTTTCTAAAAAGACCCAATGAACATGAATCCTACATGGGAACAAAATTTAGTATTTTTAGGTTATCTGGATCAGTGAATAGTTTTTATCTTTTATCATGGATCATTTAGAGAAAAAAACATTCACCTTTCTAACAAAATATTCTATAAGGGATCTTCTAAATAAAGTGTAATGTAATTTTCATGTTTTATACTCTATGAAGAAATATTATTAAGAATCTAATGTTCATACCTTGTTGTAGAGATACTGAGATTACAAGGTATTCCACTTTAAATTAGAAGTTCTCGTCTATTGAAGTCATTGATAATTAGCCTTACAAAGATACTACTATTTATTTTGTGGCATTACCCAGAACCATAGAACAGAAATGGTGTTAATGAGATTAAAACTATGACTTCCCTATAAGAAAATCATGTGAAATGTAAAAATTCTTGGATTGGAAAAGATGGGAATATATGTGTCATTAGTGACATGAATGAACACAAGATAAGGGATGATTGTAACCTAAATGAGAAAAATATATGGAATAATTGAAATGATAAATCTATTAGAAACAGATGGAAAATGAAAATTACATTCTAGACATGAATAATTTACTACTTACTTGGCATGTGTAGTGAATAAAAGACTTAATGTTTCCAATTATTGGTAACCATAACCATAAAAATCATCTAAAGACACCATGAAGAACATTATATAAGACATCTTATATCATCCTTATATTCCTGTCATCAAAAGGAAATAAAACTAAATATCCTTCAACATCTATATCACTTATATGACTACTCCGATGAAGTGTGAATACAAACCCTAATTCATAAAATCACATTAAAAACGAGTTAAAAAAATCCAACAAAAAATAACTAAATAAAATAAAACTAAACAAGGGAACAAATGTGTTCCAATCATGATCTTCTTATCAAAGTTAAACAAATAAAAGAAACATTAAATCCAGCCGTGGTTTGGTCCGAGATGATGGGGAAGAACCCTTACAAATAAAACACCAATAGAAACCTTAAAAACACTAAAACCGACATACAAGACAAAACCTGCACAACATCACCTCCAATTCCATATTTTTATATTTTCAGAGAATCTGTTTATAGATTTTTGAGAACCACACAAATTTCAAAAAATTCATAAAAAATTCATACAAAGGCACTTGTCAACTATTTTATAGAAACAAAAGGATTCATATTTCAAAAGGAGTTCATATTAAAGGAAGAAATATGTCGAAGCCTTGCGTTACAAACTACTTAGATCCATAAACATGACTATCACCTTCCCAAGGTTGTATCACTATGTCATCATTGTCAAACATCCAACATATAAAAAAACCGAGTCACCAAAATCCATCATCACTAGAGTTGAACAATTATATTCACTACAATTTCTAAACCACCACAATGAAAAAATCCATCAAACCACCACCACCACCACCAAGAATGAAAATGAAATGTTGAACTAGAATGTAAGAATCCATCACCATCATTACAAAGAGTCACTGAAAAAATCAGCAAATAGATGATATGAAATTGAACCCAAATAAAAAAGAAACCACTATAAAAAAACTAAAAAAAATTGGGCACTTAACTTGAAACTGAAATCAATGATGAGTCAGAATCCAAGCCACATAATAGAAATGATCCCAAAAAAATACCACAACCCTAAAAGGGGGAATTCGAACCAATGTGGTAAAAGGGATATAGAAGAGTAAACCATAGATGAATATGATGGGAGACTCGAGATCCATTTGAAAGGAACCAAAAACAATAAATCCTGGAGGTGAGGTGAAGAGGCTAGTTGCAAAAGAACGAAGGAAAGTGTAGAATGATGGAATTAAAATCCCTAAATCCAGCCCAAAAAAGAAGGTGAAACCCTTATTAGATGCCACCAATAATCCCATATAGTTGGTGTTAGATCAAGTTAAATCAATATGAGGTTTATTAATGATGGTTCATATAAAAAGATACACGTCACAATAATCAACGCCCATAATGGAGCATCAAAATAAAGAAATGGAAATTAAAATAGTCAAAGAAGCTAAAGAAGGAGGAAAACAACGACAAGTGGAAAACCTAGGGATGACCAATAGAAAGGAGGAGCACACCGGAGAGAAACCACTCACCACTAGGGAGACAAAGAGAGGGAGGGGGCGGTGGTGCTGGGATGGAATCCTACCATGCATATAATTTGGAGACCTAAGGTGTAACATCCCAAGTAAGTAATGAATAATAGATATTTTCATCTATGTATATTAGTGAATTAGATAGTGTTTTAGAGGCTTAAAATGAAAATAAATCCAATCTTAAGCATGGAATACACTAATATTTTTAAAAGATTGTTTTACTGCCTTTTAATGGCAAACCATTTTTAAATCTATCTTTTAACAATTTTATAAGATATGTTTGTCAAAATAAACTTATTCTTTATGATAGGGACATCAAAATTTACTTTGTGTGAATTTTTGGTATTTTTCCAATAAAGTTCATTTTTTTAATGAATAGTGAAAACTGTTGTATTTTAATTCAAAACCTCTTTTTAATCTAATTTATTTATATGATTAAATTATATTTTGAGTTAGTTTTAAAGTGAAATTAGAATATATTTTTACCATTTAATCAAATGGTGGTCATTGGAATCAATTTCACTTTGAAATTGGACTTAAACTAGTATCAATCTTTTGAAACTTATTATTTCATAAAAACACGCTATTTGTCATGACATCGGGAATTAATTATTAAATTAATTAATGTAACTTATATGATTTGAATTTTTTAAAATAGAAATCATTTTTGAATTCAGAATATCAAATATATCTTAGGGAGAAGTTTTGATATTTTTCTGAAAAACTTCAATTTTTGATGAATAGTGAAACCACTAAGTGGTAATTAAGGAAACTGATTTTTCGTTTAAATAAAACTTTTCCACTTCTGTGATTTTATTTTCAAAAATCCGACATACATGGTTGTCATTAAGAAGTCAAATGTGGTTGAATGAGATTAAAATAATTTTTTGGTGAATAGTACCTTTTAAGTTCTTAATCGCGATTAGAGGTAATTAGTGTAGTTTAAGGTAAAAATAATGTTTTAATAATATGAGATAAGCCTAAAACATGTCCTACCCTCATTGGATGTGTCATGGCCGACCACGACAATCCATGGGTAAACTTGGGGACCCCATGGAGCCACTTTGGTTGGGAAATGACATAAATAACTTTTTATTTAATGTTAAATAAAAAATGACACAAACATGAGATGTTTTACTAAAACAATTTTTACATAGGGTTATACAAGTCAGAATTTTTACTATAAATATTCATTAGAAATTTAAATAGATTTATTACATCATGATATATTTTTTATAATTGTTAGACATTAAATATATTAAATTATTTATGACATCATGATGATGGAGCGATTACCTCATTAATAAAGGATTTAAATAAAATGAAATTATAATATAAAATATATGACCTACACATGTCCAAAACCTATTGGATGGGTATATTTAGAACCCTTATCACCTTACCTTCGAATCATATCAATGTGGGACCTTTTGAATCCAAAAATCATTTTAAAATAAAGTAACATTTCTTTACTTTCCAAGAGTGCCCCTCCTCTCCTCTTATAAATGCCCCCACCTCTACCTCCTTACCCACACTTCCAAAGCCTTTGGCTTGGCCAAAACCTACCCATTTTGTCCCTAAACTTCCCTCTATTACTTCTTGAAGCCCCACTTTGGGCAGAAGTCTTCCTAAGGAAGACTTTGAGCTCAAACCAAAGAGAGTTACCTGATTTTAAGGTAATGTCTTCACTTGTGTTATTTTGTTTTATTTTGCTTCTCCAACCCCATAAAATATTTTTATTCATTTCTTTTGTAACAACAACAGTATCTTCCATATACTAGGATGTTGTTATAAGAAGGATTCGAGCTACACTTACACACACCTACATCTAATGGTTAAAGAACATACTGTTTCCGTGGATGGCGAATTTCTGCCTCACGAAACGATGATTGTTCAACACTCATATATCACCTTAAAAGGTGCCCATTAAGATGTAACTATATTTAAATATTATATATAATATGTTTATGTTTTACTTAAGATTCTGTATTTTTCATTTTTGGAATACCTTTATGGTTTCCATTATGGGTAAACATGATATCGTCATTTAAGGAAGTGCAGACTACCACCCCCTCAAAGTGATTTGATTCGTTAATACCATATGTGGGATGTATAAAGGACGGATTTATGATATTATATATGATATTGAACTGGAATTATAATATACCTTTATATCATTATGATTCCATTTCATAAAATATGAAATAGAAATGAAAGCAGCGTTCATGCGTACGTACGGCTTACCGTCTCCATGAACGGTGCATTTCATTTCTTACCTCTAAATGTTATGTAATATTATAAATGCATGCATGTGCTGGATATGTATGATATATATGATATATACATGATGAATACCATTATGTATATAATAGATATATGAACAACTTGTAGTTATAAAGGGTTTATTTTTGACTCAAGTACCAATGGTCGTTAAAACGACCGTTATTAACTTAAATAATTACATAGTGTTCATGAAATGGTAATAAGTGATATAAAATGAATAATGAACTTGAAAAAGGTTCTTAAGCAAGTAGAAATTTAGTCAAGTTTATTATTCAGGACATTAAAGAACGATCGAGTCAAGTCGGACCCGAGGTATGGGACTTCGTCTCAATCTCCTTTCATTGAGGCATATTTTGTTTTATACACAACCTTCTTTTATACGGTGTATAAACCCCTTTGACTTTTACAGTTATTCCAAAGGAATATTTTTTATACGAAGCGTTTACTAAATGACAAAAGGGAATGTTTTTGTCGTACGTATGCGGCGACAACGACTTCTCCGCCGCCGTGACCATTATTTGAGTTTCGGCTTCCTGTACAAGCCATACCATTTTTTTAAAAAGAAAAATAAATACCCTGTTTTAATTTTCTTTTATTTTGGTATTAAAAATGGTTTTCATAATGTTTTTATTATATCAATGTGTTTTATTGATATCTTGTGATTGAAATTTGGAAATGTTATGTTTCCTTTATGTGTGTTTTATGTGATATGATTATGTTATGGTTCTTGGACATTGTTATGAAGATGGGTGGTTCCGTGATAAACTAAGGGCGGGTGAGCCCGATATAGCTCTCCAATGCATTGGGTAACGCGAAGGAGTGAAACGTTATGGTTTCTCTGAAGAGATTTAGGGAATATACTGTGATGGGTATTCCAAACGTAACCAAGAGGGTTACTCCCTACGTAAGAATGTTATGAATGCCTCATGTTACTTTTATGTCTTATGATTTCTATGATTTATTCATTATTTGATGAGGTATGTTAAAGTTCTTATGTTTTATGGGTAATGTATGATTTCATTCTTATGTATATATGTACCCATGTTTCCTTTCCATATTTTTATATCCCTTACTGAGCTTTTTATACTCATCCCATGTTTTTGAAATGTTTTTCACAGGTCAAGGGAAAGGTACATGATATGATGATAATGTCAAGGAAGTGTCAATAAAGAATCCATGCTTTATTTTAAATATGTTTCCATTGATGGGAAAAATGAATACTATCTTTTATGTACCAACTTTTTTTAAATGTGGAATGTAATGCATGTTTTATGATCTAATTCTATAAAACTCTAAACCTGAAAAGATCTTCAAGGTGTAATCTTGTAATAAGTCAAGATTAAGTAATGTTTAAGGCTGGGGCCTTATAGTTGGTATCAAAGGTCTGTTTAGATAACTTTAGGAGTTAGAATTCTATTAAATGATTATCCAAAAATATTTTTTGAAATGATATAGCATTTGAAGATTACCATGTTGCTTCATCTAAGACATGTTTGTTCAGAATGGTTTTTCGCAGAGGAAACATGGAAGCAGTGCTAGGAAGGCATACAGAAGGAAATAACATTCCGAATCAGCATCCTGAGATGGTTGGAATTAGAACTGAACAAGTTTTCTTAGTAATGGTGTAGTTGACTCAAGCGATAAATGGCAGTGGTATCCATGCATGAGATTAGCCAGATCAACCACAGAGGAACATGTCAGTGGTGGAATATTTCATGAGGCAACATCCCCCATCATTCAGAGGATCATCTGACCCTGTGCAAGGAGAAGGATGGATTAAAGAACTGGAGAAGATTTTCGATGTCATGGGGTGTTCAGAAAATCAAAAGGTTAGTCTTGCTATTTACCATTTGGAGGGTGAAGCAGATCAGTGGTGGTCTATGGTTAAAAATATCAGGTACGCTGATAAGATTGATGCTCTCGACTGGGATGAATTCAAAGGTATGTTTCTTGGGAAGTATTTTCCTAAGGCTATTCGACTTAGGATGGAAAAACAATTCCTGGAATTGAGGCAAGAGGAAGACTCAGTGGCTGCTTATGAAGAAAGGTTCACTCGATTGGCAAGGTATGCTCTAAATTTTATCCGAGACCTTGATAGTAAAATCAATCGTTTTTACTCAGGATTAAAGCCAAAATATCGAAGGGATTTAGCTTCTCGTGAGTTCAAAAGTTATGAAAAGCTTGTTCGATGTGCTGAGAAGGTGGAAATGGAGTTTGATGATGATCAAGTGTTCTATAACAACCAACAGAAGAAGAGACCGAGGTGGCAGGAGAAAGTAAAGAATTCTTCAAAAAAGTATGATGGTAAGAAAAATAAGTTTCCAGTTTGTGATAAATGTGGTAAAAGGCATGCTGGGGAATGTCTTCTGAATTCTATAAAGTGCTACCTATGTGGTAAGATGGGACATAAGGCTCGTGATTGCACTGAAAAAGATCAAGGTGATGGTAAGACCAAATTTTATTTACAGTTAGTGAAATGTTTTAAGTGAAATGAGATGGGTCACTATGAAAATGAGTGTTCGACAAAGAGCTCGAGTGATGGGAAGCAGTTAGACTACAAGCATAAAGGGGTGGTGAAATCCTTTGCAACTACTTCAGCAGATGTCAGGCCATCAAATGAAGTTGTATCAGGTACTTTGTTTGTTTTTTCAGATTATGCCAGTGTGTTGTTTGATTCGGGGTCTACACATTCTTTCATCTCTGAAAACTTTTCTAGTAAAATGGGAATACCATCTCAAGAAATGACTCCTAAACTTGTGGTAAAAACACCTGGGGAAAATGTTGAGGGAAAAAGAATTTATAAGAATCTTCCTATCCTTATCTGTGGAAAGAACCTACTTGCAAAACTTATTGTTCTACCTCTAGTAGAGTTTGATGTTATCCTGGGTATGGATTGGCTCTCTATTTACCATGCGAAGATTGACTGTAGAGCTAAAGAAGTTTCTTTTCAGAAAGACTTTCAGTTTGTGTACAAGAATGAACCCTTACTGTTGATAACTTATCAAGAGGCCGATAAACTTGTAAAAGATGGAAATGAATGTTACCTTGCACATATTGTTGAAGATAAGGGAACTGTTCAGATTAATGATGTGCCAGTGGTAAATGAGTATCCTGATGTTTTTCCTGATGAGTTGCCTGGAATAATACAAGATCGAGAAGTTGAATTTACTGTTGACTTAGTTCCTGATTCTAAGCCAATTTCAAGACCCCCTTATCGAATGGATCAAATTGAACTTTTAGAGTTGAAGGATCAATTTCAAGATTTATTAGAGAAAGGTTTCATTCGACCTAGAACGTCACCATGGGGTACTCCTGTTTTATTTTTTAAAAAGAAAGATGGTTCAATGAGACTTTGCATTGATTATAGATCCTTGAATAACATCCCTATTAAGAATAAATATCATTTGCCTCATATCGATGATTTGTTTGATCAGCTCCAGGGAGCTTAGTATTTTTCAAAGATTGACCTAAGATCGGGGTACCATCAGCTGAAGGTAAAGGAAGAAGAAGTTCCGAAGACAGCGTTTTATACAAGATATGGCCATTATGAATTTTTAGTAATGCCTTTTGGGCTAACCAATGCACCTACTGTATTCATGGATTTAATGAATAGAATTTTACCTGAGTTCTTGGATAAGTTTGTGGTGGTTTTCATTGATGATATTTTGGTGTTTTATAAAAGTAAATAGGAGCATGAAAGGCATTTAAGGGTTATTTTGCAAATCTTAAAAGAAAATAAATTGTATGGGAAATTCAGCAAGTGTGATTTTTGGTTGCAAAAAATTTCTTTCCTTGGTCACATTGTTTCTAAAGATGGGATAACTGTTGATCCTGCAAAAACAAAGGTTGTTGAAGAATGGCCAAGACCCACAAATGTAAATGAGATTCGTAGCCTCCTTGGTTTGGCAGGATATCACCGAAGGTTTGTTAGAAATTTTTCACGGTTATCTAGTCCAATGACTAAGCTAACTCGGAAGGGTGTTAAGTTTATCTGGACAAAAGAATGTGATGATTGTTTTCAGCAATTGAAAAGAAGATTGGTGAATGCTCCAGTTTTTGCACTTCCTTCCAGAAATGGTGAGTTTGTTATCTACAGTGATGCTTCATTGAAAGGACTTGGTTGTGTCCTAATGCAGAATGATCAGGTAATTGCTTATGCTTCACGACAGTTGAAAACTCATGAGGGGAATTACCCTACACATGATTTGGAATTAGCTGCTATTGTTTTCACTTTAAAAATTTGGAGGCATCATTTGTATGGAGTAAAGTGTGAAATATATACTGATCACAAAAGTTTAAAGTATATATTCACTTAGAAATAATTGAACATGAGACAGAGGAGATGGATATAATTAATCAAGGACTATGATTGTACAATTCATTACCATCCGGGAAAAGCAAATAAATTGGCTGATGCTTTGAGTCGAAAAAGTAATGCTTCATTAATAATGTTGCGTTTGGAACGTGATCCTTTGGTTAAGGATTTGATGAACTTTGGCATAGAAGTTGTTGGTGTAGGATGTCCTTCTGTTTTATTTCAGGTATCAATGAAATCTTCTCTATCAGACAGAATCAAGCAAGCACAGAACCAAGACAGTGAGTTGCAGAAAAAGGTAGAGCTGGTTCAGAAAGGTAAGTTTCCTGAATTCAACATTGATAATGATTGCGTTTTGAGATTTGGGAAGAGATTGTGTGTGCCTTGTGATTCACAGTTGAAGAGAGAGTTGTTATGTGAAGCTCATAGTTCTCCGTTTTCAGTTCATCCTGGAAGTACTAAGATGTACAGAGATCTGCGGGAGTATTACTAGTGGGATGGAATGAAAAGAGATATTGCTGATTTTACTGTGAAGTGTTTGACTTGTCAGCAGGTTAAAGCAGAGCAGTAGTTACCAAAAGGGATGCTTCAGCCTCTACCAGTGCCAGAGTGGAAATGGGAGAATTTATCAATGGACTTTGTTGTGGGATTACCGAAGGCATCTCGAGGTAATAATGCAATCTGGGTTATTGTTGATCGCTTGACTAAATCTGCTCATTTCCTTCCTATTCGAGATACTTTCTCTCTAGATAAACTTTCTCGATTGTACCTTAACGAGATAGTCAGGTTGCATGGAGTTCCTCTATCCATTGTATCTGATCGTGATCCCAGGTTTACTTCTAACTTTTGGAAGGGCCTTTAAAAGTCATTGGGTATTAAATTAAATTTTAGTACAGCTTTTCATCCTCAATTAGATGGGCAGTCGGAACGAACAATTCATACCTTGGAGGATATGCTACGAGCTTGTTAGATGGATTATCAGGGAAGTTGGGACCAACATCTTTCTTTGGTTGAGTTTTCATATAATAACAGTTTTCATTCCAGTATACAGATGGCACCATTTGAGGCGTTATATGGGAAGCAGTGTCGAACTCCAGCTTTTTGGGATGAAGTGGGTGAAAGGAAGATGATGGGACCAGAATTGGTAGAAGAGATGGAAGAAAAAGTTCAGCTAATACAGAAACAAATTAGAACAGCTCAGAGAAGGCAAAAGAGTTATGCGGACAATAGGAGGAAGGATCTCTCTTTTGAGGTAGGTGATCATGTTTTTCTCAAGGTTTCTCCATGGAAAAGTGTGATGCGATTTGGTAAGAAAGGAAAGCTGAGTCCAAGGGTCATTGGACCATATGAAATTCTGGAGAGATTTGGATCAGTTTCATACAAAGTGGAATTACCTCCGAGTTTATCTCAGGTACATAATGTTTTCCATGTTTCGATGCTGAGAAAGTATATGTCAGATCCATCTCATGTTTTGAGTCCAGAGGTAGTTCGGCTGGAAGAGAACCTATCTTATGAGGAACAACCGGTCCAGATTCTTGACCACAGGGAGCAAGTGTTACAGAATAAGGTGATTTATCAGGTAATGGTTTTGTGGAAAAACCACATGATTGAAGAGGCAACATGGGAATCTGAAAATGCAATGAGGGATAAGTACCCCCATTTATTCGATAAGTAAATAAACTACGGGTACACAATTTTCTAAAGGGGGAAGGATGTAACATACCAAGTAAGTAATGAATAATAGATATTTTTATCTATGTCTATTAGTTAATTAGATAGTGTTTGAGAGGCTTAAAATGAAAATAAATCCAATCTTAAGCATGTAATACACTAATATTTTTAAAATATTGTTTTATTGCCTTTTAATGGAAAACCAGTTTTAAATCTATCTTTTGACAATTTTATAAGCTATGTTTGTCAAAATAAACTTATTCTTTATTATAGGGACATCAAAATTTACTTTGTGTGAATTTTTGGTATTTTTCCAATAAAGTTCATTTTTTTAATGAATAGTGAAAAATGTTGTATTTTAATTCAAAACCACTTTTTAATCTAATTTATTTATATGATTAGATTATCTTTTGAATTGATTTTAAAGTTAAATTAGAATATATTTTTACCATTTAATCCAATGGTGGTCACTGGAATTAATTTCACTTTGAAATTGGACCTAAACTAGTGTCAATCTTTTGATACTTATTGTTTAATAAAAACACGCTATTTGTCATGACATCGAGAATTAATTATTAAATTAATTAATGTAACTTATATGATTTGAATTTTTTAAAATAGACATCATTTTTGAATTTAGAATATCAAATATATCTTAGGGTGAATTTTTGGTATTTTTCTGAAAAACTTCAATTTTTGATGAATAGTGAAACCAGTAAGTGGTAATTAAAGAAACTGATTTTTCGTTTAAATGAAAATTTGCCACTTCTGTGATTTTATTTTCAAAAATCCGACATATATGGTTGTCATTAAGAATTCAAATGTGGTTCAATAAGATTAAAATAATTTTTTTGTGAATAGTAACTTTTAAGTTCTTAATCGCGATTAGAGGTAATTAGTGTAGTTTAAGGTAAAAATAATGTTTTAATAATATGAGATGAGCTTGAAACATGTCCTACCCTCATTGGATGTGTCATGGCCGACCATGAAAATCCATGGGTCAACTTGGGGACCCCATGGAGCCACTTTGGTTGGAAATGACATAAATAACTTTTTATTTAATGTTAAAGTAAAAATGACACAAACAAGAGATGTTTTACTAAAACAATTTTTACATGGGGTTATACAAGTCAGATTTTTGACTATAAATATTCATTAGAAATATAAAAAGATTTCTTACATCATGATAGTTTTCTTTATAATTTTTAATCATTAAATATATTAAATTATTTATGACATCATGATGATGCAGCGATTACCTCATTAATAAAGGATTTAAATAAAATGAAATAATAATGTAAAATCTATGACCTAAACATGTCAAAAACATATTGTATGGGTATATTTTGATCCCTTATCACCTTACCCTCGAATTATATCAATGTGGGACCTTTTGAATCCGAAACTCATTTTAAAATAAAGTAACATTTCTTTACTTTCCAAGAGTGCCTCTCCTCTCCTCTTATAAAAGGCCCCCACCTCTACCTCCATAACCACACTTCCAAAGCCTTTGGATCGGCCAAACCCTGCCCATTTTGTCTCTCCACTTACCTCTATTACTCCTTGAAGCCTCACTTTGGGCATAAGTCTTCCCAAGTAATCCTTTGAGCTCAAACCAAAGGGAGTTACCCGATTTTAAGGTAATGTCTTCACTTGTGTTCTTTTGTTATATTTTGCTTCTCCAACCCCCTAAACTCTTTTTATTCATTTATTTTGTAATAACACCATTATCTTACATATACTAGGATGTTTTTATAATAATGATTCGATCTACACTTACACACACCTACATCTAATGGTTAAAGAACATACTGTTTCTGTGGATGGCGAATTTCTGCCTCACGAAACGATGATTGTTCAACACTCATATATCACCTTAAAAGGTGGCCATTAAGATGTCACTATATTTATATATTATATATAATATGTTTATATTTTACTTAATATTCTTTATTTTTAATTTTTGGCATACCTTTATGGTTTCCATTATGGGTAAACGCGATATCTTCATTTAAGGAAGTGTGGACTACCGCCCCCTCAAAGTGATTTGATTCGTTAATACCATATGTGGGACATATAAAGGATGGATTTATGATATTATATATGATATTACACTGGAATTATAATATAACTTTATATAATTATGATTCCATTTCATAAAATACGAAATAGAAATGGAAGCAGCGTTCATGCGTATGTACGGCTTACCGTCTCCATGAACGGTGCATTTCATTTCTTACCTCTAAATTTTATGTAATATTATAAATGCATGCATGTTCTGGATATATATGATATATATGATATCTAAATTATGAATACCATTCTGGATATAATGGATACATGAACAACTTGTAGTTATAAAGGGTTTATTTTTGACTCAAGTACCAATGATCATTAAAATGACCGTTATTAACATAAATAATTACATAGTGTTCATGACATGGTAATAAGTGATATAAAAGGAATAATGAACATGAAAAAGGTTCTTAAGAAAGTAGAAATTAACTCAAGTTTATTATTCAGGACATTAAAGAACGATCGAGTCAAGTCGGACCTGAGGTATGAGACTTCGTCTCAATCTCTTTTCATTGAGGTATATTTTGTTTTATACACAACCTTGTTTAATATGGTGTATAAAACCCTTTGACTTTTATGTTTATTCAAAAGGAATATTTTTTATACAAAGCATTTACAAAATGAAAAAATGGAATGTTTTTGTCGTACGTATGCGGCGACAACGACTTCTCCGCCGCCGTGACCATTATTTGAGTTTCGGCTTCCTCTACAAGCCATACCGTTTTTTTAAAGGAAAAATAAATACCATGTTTTACTTTTCTTTTAGTTTGGTATTGAAAATGGTTTTCATAATGTTTTTATTATATCAATGTGTTTTATTGATATCTTGGGATTGAAATGTGGAAATGTTATGTTTCCTTTATGTATGTTTTATGTGATATGATTATGTTATGGTTCTTGGGCATTGTTATGAAGACGGGTGGTTCCGTGATAAACTAAGGGCAGGTGATCCCGATATAGCTCTCCAATGCATTGGGTAACGCGAAGGAGTGAAACGTTAAGGTTTCTCCGAAGAGATTTAGGGAATATACTGTGATGGGTATTCCAAACGTAACTAAGAGGGTTACTCCCTACATAAGAATGTTATGAATGCCTCAACTTACCTTTATGTCTTATGATTTCTATGATTTATTCATGATTTGATGATGTATGTTAAAGTGGTTGTGTTTTATGGGTAAATTATGATTTCATTCTTATGTATATATGTACCCATGTTTCCTTTCCATATTTTTATATCCCTTACTGAGCTTTTTATCCTCATCCCATGTTTTCAAAATGTTTTTCACAGGTCAAGGGAAAGGTACATGATATGATGATAGTGTCAAGGAAGTGTCAAGAAAGAATCCATATTTTATTTTAAATATGTTTCCATTGATGGGAAAAGTGAATACTATCTTTTATGTAACCACTCTGTTTAAATGTGGAATGTAATGCATGTTTTATGATCTAATTCTCTAAAACTCTAAACCTGAAAAGATCCTCAAGGTGTAATCTTATAATAACTCAAGATTAAGTAATGTTTAAGGCTGGGGCCTTATATGAGGAGTGGGTAGCCATACCTATAGAGCATAAAATTAAATAATAATAATACATTACCAAATTCATCTGAAGAGGGAATTGATAAGGAAGTGTAATGTTATGGGAGGGAGATCCATTCTTGGAGGGAATGATGATGAACCATGTTTGTGAGTGCAATAAGAGATCAGAGATTTTGAGGCGGTAGGCCACAATGATGTGGGGAGGACATAAGCGTAGGTAATACATGATGATTAGGGGATGTGAGGTAAATGTGAGGTGAGTCTGAGATAGGATGTGAGGTAGGGTGGCGAGAGGCAAGGCGAGGAAGTGGAATAGGTGTGTGTGAGGCGATTTCAATGAGGAATAGTCAATTAGGGTAAGGATTTTTATTAAAATTATTTAAATGTCCATTAAATAAACAATATTGAAAAATATAAAAACAATAAATGTTTAGAGACAAATTAATAAAAAATATTGAAAAATATAATAACATATAATATTTCTATAATGTAGAAAGCTGAAATCAATTATGTTATGTTTTAGATAAAAACTTAGGAATTTTTTTCACTTTTGATGTAAAATATATATATATATATAATTTTTCTCTTAATTGGTTATTGATAAAATATTTTATTTATTGTATGATTTATTGAAAAACAAATTATAGAAATAAAAATATTTGTTAGTGATATTCATTATTAATAACAGATTCAAGGGTTGCAAAAAATATTTTGTAATTAGTATGATAAGGAAATAAATTTTATTGTTCGTAAATGATATGTTCGTATAGAAAAAATAGTAGAAATATATATATATTTTTGAAAAAAACAAGTGTTTTTATTAAAAATTTATAATAATAAAACATAATATTTGTTGGAAATTCTCATTTTTCATAATATATATATTATCATTCAATAAATTTATTTTTGTATAAGAAATTTTTTTGTAGTGTCATAACCGTTGAAGTCCCAAATCACATATTCTTTTCGTAGACTCAACTTTAGTCTATTAAATAATCAATACACTTTATATGTAGTTTTCATGAAAAATATAGAGGCACATCACAAAATATTTGTGATGTTTTCCTCATAAAATCTAATTGACTCTTCTTCCTTTTGGTTCAGTCTAATGAACTTCCTTTCCAATTTAAGACAGAGTGTTCATAGGAAGTAATTATTAGAAAATATATTTTTTGAAATCTTCCCAATCTATAAAATAAATTCCTATTTAGAATTTTTGTTTTAGATTACCGTACACCAGTAATCGGCTTCCCCATTAAACTGATATACCGTTTTCATAACTTTCTCTTATTCTGAGAAATGGAGGATATAATGTATCTTCTCAATGGAATTAATCCACTCTTAAATGATGAGGGGATTAGGATATCCACTAATGATATGAGGCCTTTGAAATATGCAGGCATTGACCATAACATGATCTCTCTTAAGAGAAGGAGGGTTTTTTACATGATTAAAGTTTTTATTCATTTCTTGAGCCAGTAGAGCAAGTACTATCATGATGTTTCGAGCACCCTTTCCCATCATATTTTTTTATATCTTTATGGAAATATTCACATTTCATATAATATTGATTATTGGAATGATTTATCATTTTCCATCCATTAACTAATAAGATAACTTAAAATTAGGGTGCCTGAATACATAACTAAAAACATATAAAAAGGATAATTTTAATTAATAAGGATAAAGTTGAAAATAAAAATTATTTCTTATATTTTGATTCCATAAGTTTCCTTATATGTTTTATTTGGTGATAAAATTATCCCTAGGGTTATTAATAAATTTCTATTTTACTAATCTCCAAAAATAACTATACCTTTCACTGATACCCAATATAGAGAACCTAGACTTTTACATATATTATTACGCGTTTTTAATCATAATTAACCATCAAATTACAAGAGAAGAATCAGAAAGTCTTGTTTTTTTGGATGATTAGGTACATAAAACTGAAAACTTGTAAATAGAATAAAACACATTTATTTTAATCATACATAAATAGATCACAAAATACATTGAACTCCTCCATATTTATAGGATATCACGGTGAATCAATGAACAAAAGGGATGAGATAAAAAGCCTAGTATGGGTATAAACCAAGAAATAATGAAAATAACATGGGATAGAAGGAATAACAAAATGAAATAAAAAGGCATGCACCATAAATAATAATAAAGAAGAATATAATGTAGAGAATACAAATATAAAATCATGGAATCATATTAATTTGGATACAACACACAAAATGACATAATCATGAGTTAAGGATAACATCCATGACCATTGCACAAGGCAGCCAATGTCCCGTAAAAGAAACAGGTTAACTCCCTGTCCCAAAAAGACATCTCATGAGACTAAACATTACCTAATGCATTATAGAACTATCAGGGACCAACCATTTTAACAGGTTCATGCACATGTGTTCCACATGAATAATCAGTCATAATGATTATCCATGGAATTAATTGTGTTTCATAATCAAGTCATAAGTTATAAAAAAATGGAATATCAAAATCGTTACCATGAAAGAATGGATTTAAATCATACGTGGAAAATAATAAGTTATAATAGGAATATATCAATAAAATTTATGTAAAACTAAAGTTAAAACATATGAATAGAGTGTTTAAGAGTTATTAGAAATGAATCATTTTCCTTCAGTTTAATGAAAATATTAAAGAGTGTGTCAAACAGAAAAAACAAATTTGGTTTCTTAAAACTAAAAATAAACCCTGATTTTTTTTGATAAAATTAGGAATTTTTGAAAATAATGTTGAATTTATATAGATTATGGAGGGAACATGAAAATTGGTAACAAATGGATATGTTTTCTTTAATAGATATTACATATCAAAAATATTTAAGAAGGGAACCTTTTTAAAACATGTATTTCCTATCAAATGAAGGATGGAATGATCTGTATTAATTATTTAGAACATATTCACATAATAAAATATATTTATATAAAAATAAACTAGAATTACATTGGGGTAAGGAGAGATAAAGAATATCCCATAGGAAAAAATGGAGATTCGGAAATAATTCCTTACCTTATGTATAAAAGTGATTTACAATTGATTTAATTTCCTAGATAATCAAATTAAATGAATTAATTAATTAATTAATAACCCTTTAACATTGTTTTATTTATTATAATTTTAATACATTCAATTATAACATTTTTTATGAGTTATAAGATTCAATTTCATCATCGGGTAATGTTCATTTCCCTGGTTTTCATGATTTGTTTACTTGTATAAATGTATGAAACATAATGTAAAATAAGAATAGTAATCTGGAATTTAAGTTTTATTTCACCAATTAACATCCATAATGTTTAATGGTTATGATATTCATTTGGTTATTTTTGGTGAGGTTGAATCATTAAATAAGAAATCATTGATAACAGTTTAGATTATTTTGGTACTTTTTCAATCATCTCAACCCATTTTGTTTCATTATTCATTATTATGTATAAAAGTTTGATTCATAACACAAAAAGGGTTAAATAACATCTCTTAAAATGTGTAGGAACCATTTTAATTGTTTTATTTCTATCCATTAAGGTGGTAAACTAAAATGAAAAAATTTAATACCTGAAAGAGATTAGTAAACACCTCACGGATGATAATTTACTTTTTAGAACAAAATTAAGAGGCAATGAGACATAATGATGTATTTTTTATTAACATAATATAATTAAATTATAAATAAGATACTTGAGTTATCATTCATTTTTTATGGGTGATGTGAGTATTTTAAAAGAAAATAAAAATAATTTGAAAATAAAATAAAGAATGGGAAAGTGTATTTTACCTCTTGAATTCTTATCCTTAAGATCCTCCTTAGTGAGATTGGTTTTGGAATATTTTGAGACTAGAACCTCTTATATGTGGTATAGAGAATTGGGAAGTAAATAGTGCATAATATTTTCTTTAATTCAATATAGGTGTGAGGATAAGAGGTGGTGGGGGGTGGTATTATAATGGTTGAGAGGGATGTTTCTTGATTATTTCACACATTTGATTATTACTTTGTCTTAATATTAGGAATACTATATATTCTTATGAATAAGTAATGTATATAGTGCATGTTTGTTTTACCCAAAGATTCTTACATTAGCCATAAGTAATCCATGACTCAATAATTCATGTATTTATCTTATACTGTAAATTACCGTATTTCACTATTGACCTAAAATTTAATTATTTTTGAAAAATACAAAAAAATTCACCCCTCAATTTTTTCAAAGATTATAATCGAAAAATAAACTCGATTTTATTATTATATTTTATTAATATGATAAATTTATTTTTTAAATAAATCTTCATTTTTATTAAAAATACATATTATATAATTTAAACTAATTTTTTAAGACAAACTCTAATAAAATTATCTTATTATAATAAGATATCAAAATAAAAATTTATAAAGATATTTTATTTAATTAAAGATTTTTTAAAAATTTATAATATTTTATAGAAACCTTTTTGTTTAAAAAATTATCAATACATAATGTATTATTTTTAAAACATTTATTTACTTATTCAATGATATAAAAATATCATATTTTCATTTATAAGGTTCCTAAATTTTATTTATACCTTTATAGGCGAGGTTGATATTCGATTAGATAGTTTACTATTCATTAAGTTCCTATTACTATTTCTAATTTCATGTTATTATTCCATCGAAATAAGTTCCTTAATTTCATTTATAATGTTTTTATTGTGTTCTCTATGTGATTTTATGTAATTTTTACTTTATGAAATTATTATAAGAATTTAAATTTTCATCAATATAATTATGGACCGTTAAAAAATGAAATTTAATTTACATTTAAAATTAGTGGGTATAAATTATATAATAATTACCACAATATTTTTTGGTGTAAATATTAATTTATCATTGGTAAATATTTGTTACCCTACTAAAACAATTATTTCTCAGGGAATAACACCTTTCTAATTATTTTTTATATCTACATTTTTTAAAATTTTAAATTAAAAATATAATACAATTTTTAATTATATATATAAATTAACTAACACTCCTTTAATTGGTAATCAATGTTAAAAAATATTTAGAAAACATAATGATTAAAAATCAATTTTATAAAAAATATATATCAAGAAAATATATGTTATGATTTTGAATATATTTTTTCCCAATATATAAATTAAATTGATTTAAATGAGTAAAAAATTTGGATTATCCCATTATTAATTTTAAGAAGGCTCAAATTTTATTTTTAGTAATGAAATTACAGAAAAGATTATTATTTAATTAAGAGTAATATGCATTAAAAATACTAATCTATAGTGCCTGGAAAGTTCTTTAATTAATAAGACTTTTTGAACTTTTAGTTTTTTTAGATTTTTTAGTCTTACAAAAATGACTTAACAACATTAAATTACTTAACTAACAAAAAACTCATGCCTTTTAATTTTTACCTCTTACGTAAAATTCTATTCCATGGAAAAGTCCCTCTTTCGTGATTATAAAAGGGGGATCACTTCCACCTTTTCAACACTCAACACCAATTTAACAATTTTCTTTAAAACAAACAAAAATTTAATCAACATTAATTATATTACACTCTATGTTACTACTCACAAAAAATAAACCTATCCCCTCAAATATAAGGAAATTTTCAAGAGGAAGTTCATGGTCTCAACATTGGTATCACATCTTATGTAAATTTCATTGAAATTATTTTACTTATAAAATAAATCATTACCATAGTATAATAACAACCTAAACATAATTATTATTTTGGTATGTCATTATAATAATGTAAAAACAAGTATTTATTCTATTCTAATCTACTAATAAAAACATGAATCGTCCTTAGTGAGTGCACATAGATTACCGACTCCACGAACTAACGCTTCAAATTTTTTCTCACCATACCTCATGGTTGGTCTTATTTAAGGTTTTGATGAATAAATATGATTTATATTATGTATTTAATATTCTTTAATGAACACTTAATATCCACATCAACAATATTATTCGTTGTGTAATGGAAACACTAACCATGCATTGTGCAGACTACAACCTCCAAGAATAATTGTTTCTTCAATTTTATTATATATTTTAATTATTTATAAAAAATAATAAAATATAGATATTCATCATAAAAATAATCAAAACAAAATCATTATTATACTTTTAGAGTGATATTATGTAAAAATAAATATATATTTATCTATACTCATTAATCAAGTTATATCACATTCATGTTTGAGTAAGTTTGACTATATAATTGAGAAATTATATGAAATACTGTTGTAACATCAAGAATTTTTAAAAAGAAGCACTATGTTCGACAACATACATGATTCCCCAAATTTAGCTTTAATGAACAAATTAATATCAGTATTTAAAATGATAGTTATCTCATACAAATTAGAATGGTGGAAATTAAAAGGATTAACTGAATAACAAAAATATGGTTTAAAAATGATTAAATAATGAGTCATTGGTTACCAAATTAATTAAGAAATTAGATAAAAGCCTATTAAATATAAATAATGTGTTTTTATTAAAATTTATTTGAATGGGAGTAATTGTTTATATAAAAAAATAAAATACAATTTTTGGGTTATATTAATAAAATAAAAATTCACTATATTTTTTAAAATTCATCATATGTATTTTATAGACCCTTTATAAGAACAAATTCAATTTTACACATAAAAGGAATGTTTTTCAAAAAAGACATTTTATTTCCTTTTGATGGAGAACCCATTTTAAATATATATATATATATATATATATATATAATTTTATAAATTAATTTTGAGAAAATAAACATATTATTTGGAATAGGGACCTAAAATTTAATTTTGAAAAAAGTTATTGTTTTTTCGGATAATATTCATTTTTTAATGAATTGATAAAATTATTCATTTTAATTCAAAATATTTTTTCATCTAATTTATTTATTTAGGTAGATTATAGTTTTACTGGGTTTTAATGTATAATTATATTATGTATTTTTCATTGAATCTAATTTCGGACATTTGAAGAAATTTATCCTTGAAATTAGATATAAACGCATGTTAATCATTTGATGATTTTTAATTTCAAAACAACCATTTTCTCATTTTGATAATGTGAATTAATTTCAAATTCCTAAGTTAAAACTATGTGTTTTAAAATTTTAAAAATCGGTTCCATATTTATAATCTTTGGGTCCAAATTATGTAAATAAGTTCCTTTTAATTTTTTTGATGTTATGAATAATAACATTGGTAATTTTTATTTTGACGATTAAAGGTAAATCAGTTAAATTAGAGTAATAAATAATATTTTGAGAAAAATAATATTACCTTAATAGCTAAAAAAACCTATTGGATGAATAAGAGTAGACCCTTAACACGTAATAATTTGAATTTAATTATTTAATGGACTTTTTTTCCATGAATGTGATGTAAATATTATTACAACAAAAGAAAGTGAGAAGATGTCACTAACAAATTTATTCTAAGTATAATAATTTCAATATATAGATAAAAAAGATAAAACATCAATCATAAATTTCATGCCTAATGATAATGAAAATACCTACATCGTGAGAATTTATTTATAATTTTTAGAGATTAAACAATTTCCATAAATAGTGACACAACAATGATATAATAATTATTTTATTAATAGAAATAAGAAAATAAATGATAAAAAATTTAAATAATTATAATTATAACTAATTAGAGTACTACATGAATTTTATAGGTGATTAGGAGATATTATATGTCTATTAAATTGAGTATTATAAATTATCTATCAATTTGGAATATATTTAAATTCTTTTAAATGAATAGTGACAAAATTGACAATATTGATATTTTATAAAACTAATAGTTTATTTAATTATTTAAAATTCATAAAAAAATAACTAAAAGTTATAGGCTCCTATTATAAGTTGTAAAAGATCATAAAGTGTCCATATATGGCTAATATACCCTATATAATTAAAATTTAAAGCCACTTAATATTGAAAATTATGTTACTAAATTTAAAAATAAAGTAGATTAATTTTGGGTAAATTGAAAATATAAGGAGTAAAATAAAATCAATAAAAGTATAAAAATTATTTTATAAGAGAATGTATAACCCTCATCATATTAGTTTATACATAACTCATGTTTGATCCATTTGGATTTAAAAATTAATTTATATTAATTTACTATTTTAAGAGTTTCAAAGGGCTCCCCTCCCCTATTCTATTAAAAGGTACTCACTCTTTCCTATAACTCACTCTTTTAGTAGCATTTTTGCTTCTAATATCTAACCCACTACCTTCCTATAATCCCTCCCCACATTCTTGAATCCTTATTTTAGGCAAAACTCCCTCTTTGAAGGTGTTAAGGTGTTAGTAAGGGTTATCATCTAAAGGTGAGGTATTGATTTTTAAGTGTCTCTATTTCATTTATTCTTCCACTACATTAAAATACCCCAATACAAGATGAGATAATAACTCTATTATCCTCAGTATACTATGATATTATTGTTTTAATATCATCACCTAAATACATCTCAATTTTCATCAAATTGGAAATGAACCTTTCATTCATGCCTATGGCGGACTACCGCCTCATGAACCAATATAGTTCATTTTAATCACCATCTCTCAAGGCTATTCATAATGAAAGAATTGGTGTTTATATATTATATTAATGACATATTTATCACTAAAAAATATTTTTATATCAATTAAAATATTAATTTCCCTGCATATAAAAATGATAATGTCATTCGTGCCTACACGTGAACTATCACCTCTACAAAGCAATGAGAATTGTTTTCATTCACCAAATAGCATGTATGATATATATAAGTATATATAAATAATTATTAGGATATTCCGATAATTCTAGATATATAAAATTATAATTACATTATTTCTATATTGAACAATGAAATATAATCAGGCGTACGTACGACCTACCCTCTCCAAGATTATAACATTTTTCATTTTCCATAACAATAGTTAAGGGTTTAATTTAAAATATATTTTATGTATAAAATTGATAATAATTTCATTAATATTATTCTGTAGATGATGTAACTATGACCACATGGACTATTGACATAGTGACCAGATCATTTTTTACCCAAGTACCAAATAACAACAAAACGCCCGATATAAACATAAATAACGCTGTAATATTTATAACAGGATAAGAAGCAATATAAATTGAATAATGAAAATGAAAATGGCTATCAAGAAATTATTAATTAACTTATGTTTACTATTCTCAATGATAAATAACATATGAGATGATTCATACTCAAGGTAAGGGATTTCCTCTCAATTTACATTCTATAGAGTCTAATTTGTTATTATGAACCAATTCACCTTTAAATGGTGTATATACTACCCTTTTACATACAATATCATGAATCAAATTATTCTCATGATATTATATGTTTTATAATGTTAATATTTAATTAATTTTATTCATGTATTTCTCAAGTGGTAAGAGATTTTTTAACGCAAAACCTCATCATAATGTTTTAATGATTTATTCATATAAATATATATATTTTATGTATATGTTTTAAAAATGGTTTGTTTAAAGTATTTAAATGGAAATTATTGTTTTAAAATTGGTTCATTAGAATTTTTCTTAAATTTTTTCATAAAGCGATCCTTATATGGGACTTAATCTCAATATTCATTCATTGAGGCATATTTTGATGTTATACAACACCTTATTTTATAAGGTGTATAAAAAAATCCATTTCTACGTATTTTGGTATTTAAAATGGAATTAAAAATGGAATAATTATTTCAATATCATTTAATGATTTATTGTGATTACTAATTATATTTTATGAGTGAAATTTTGATAATTGAAATCTTTTTGGTGTTATGATTATATCATGACACTTGAACATTTAACAGGTAGTTATGTGATAAACCCGTGATGAGTGGATATGTGAAAACCAAACATGTATGGTTCGGTGATAAACTAAGGATGTGTGGTTATCATATAACCTCCCATGCATTGGGTATGGAAGTCAACCATATGGTTGTTCCATTTTTAGAAGTGATATGTATGGAATTTTACCATATGGTTATTCCATTTATGCATGATTATGTACCAGGTTACCTTTATATGTTATATATAATTTCTATGGGTTTTATTGTAATATTTGGATTAGAAAATTGGTATGTAATGACATTATATTAAATAAATAGTATTTAATACTTCTAAAAAGTGAAAATTGTTACTTTATGATAATGTATTCATGGTTTACATGTTTTCATATGGATTACTGTTTTCTTTATTTGTGTATACCATATTGATATTTTTTTCTTCTCCAAAGTTCTAAATTTTTTTAAGAGTATATATAGGAGAGTAGTAGAAAGGATGGGATAGTGGAAATGTTACAATGATTAAAAAAAATAAACCATGTTTCATTTTTAATAGTTTTCATTTTATTAAAAAATAGATAGTGAGTAGAAGTGTATACTTTGTAATATTTCATATTTTATGAATGTTTTGTGGCCTAATTCTCCAAAACATTAAACCAAATAATATCCTCATTGTGAATTATTGACTTCACTCAAGGTTATGTAATGTTTAAGGCCATTTCTTTATTGTTGGTATCATATGATGGTTTAAAAAACATTGGATAATACGATGTCTTCTTAAGAGAAAGGGATATCAGGATGGGTTATTAATTTTAAGGACGATCATAAGTACAATGTCTTATAAATCCCTTTTAATAATTTAAATTCCAAAATTTTGAAGTGATTAATGTTTTTTGGAGGCATTTATTTTTGAGTTAATTATGGGTTATTACATATGGGATACAAAATGAAAGGTATGAGAATAAATTTGAGGATAAAATATATTATGATTATTTTGAGGATTTTATAACATTTTGGGAATGTCATTATCATTATAATAATAACATAGGTTTAAATAAAAGTCAATTGCGAGGAAGGGTTACAATTTTTTATGTCGGACAAGGCTACATGAATCGAACCCACAAGTACAGGGAAAAAAGGGTGCATCTCCAACCACTATACTATGTGTAGTCCCTAGTTATTTTGAATTTATTTTTTTGTTTAACGAGTTAATGGAATAAGAATAAGTTGATTTTTGGAACTTATTTTTTTATAAAGTTGATATACTTGCTACTGCAAAATAAAATGATTATTAAGGGATAAATTTTATTTTGGAAGACATTCACTATATTGTTAATTTATATGATGAAGGTAAATAGAATACTTTTAGATTTTACTTAAGGTGTAATTGTGGAATTATATTTTAGAATAAATTATGATTTTATTTTGGAATTATGGTAATTCATGTTTTTTATGGAAATGATTAACCTATCTTGGAGAATATGTGATTAGATTAATTACTTATTGGTATGAGATATTAAGAGTGGTTGATGTTATTTGGAGTTAAAATTTAGAACTTATCTTGTATGAATATTTGATTAAATAATTTTGTTTTTTGGATATAATATTTGTTATAATATCTTCATGGAATTTTAATTATTGTTACTCGTTTAATGATCTATGTTGAACATTTAGAATTACAGTTGAATTTTAGAGATTAAAAGTAGTTTTTAATATTTTTAATGTTTATTTATTTTGGGATAATTATTTTATATTATCCAAACCACATTGTTTTTTAATGTTTAAAAATAGAAGTAATGTATAGTTAATATTTTGTAGAATATGTGAATCTATATAAGTTGATTCTAGTGTTTTAGGCATGAAACAAAATTCATCATAAATACTCACCATTTTTAGAAAAAGATGTGTTTACTGTGGAATTTTATTAATAGATTAAACTATACATGTAAAGTAAGTATATTACTTATGATAATAGTAAATTCAGTATATAAATTCCAGAACTCTATAAAAAGGATATTAAAAAAAATATGTTTACTTTTCCTACTGCGAAATTGAATACTGTTTAACCCATCAAAAATTTATGTTTTTTTTATTTTTAATTTTCTCCTAAATTTGTTTAAATAATTATCCATTAGGACTTGATCATTAGTATTCTATTCTATATCCATGTTTTATTACTTGGAAACCTAGTATGTGTTATCTCTTGTGACCTTCACACATTCCTTTCTTTTGATTAATGTGGATGTTTTGTAAATCTGTTTTCTAATATGGGATTGCAATAAATGTATTTTGAAATGTCATACCTTAGTTATCAACCAAAAATTCAAATAAAGGGGACACAATTTCAATAGGGGAGAATGTAACATCCCAGGTTTTAAAAAGAAAATGTTTTTTTATAACACACATGATACACCACATTTAGCTTAAATGAACAACTTAAAATTAGTATTTAATATGGTAGTTATAACACATATATTAGAATGATTATAATTAAGAGGATTAAATGAGTTATAAAAATATGGTTAAAACATATTTATATAATGAGTCATCTCTTACCAAATTAATTAGAAAATTAGAGAAAAACAGATAGAATATAAACGATATGTGTTTATGAAAAACTATTTAAATGTGAATAATTTTGTATATAAAAAAATAAAATAAATGTATTTGGATTATATTGATGAAATATATATTTAATATAATGTTTAACATTAATCTTATGTATTTTCTAGACCTAATATATGAACAACATAAATTTTGCTCGTAAAAGGAGTATTATAAAAAAGCATTTTTTAACTTTCTTTAAATAGAAAACCCATTTTAAATACATTTGTTTTACAATTTTATATTTTCATTTGACAAAATAATCTTATTATTTCTAATAGGGACTTAATATTTTACCTTATATATATATTTGGTATTCTTATGATAATATTTATTTTTTTATTAATCATAAAAAATATAGTATTTTATTCAAAAAAAATTTCGTATCAATTATGTACATAGATAGATTATCATTTTAATTGATTTTAATGTGTAAATAGATTAATGTTTTATCATTTAATCCAATTTTTTTTATTCAATAAAATTTGACATTGGAATTAGATATAAACTCATGTCAATCTTTTGATGGTTTGTACTTTTAAAAATCATGTTTTCTCATTTTGACAATCAACATTAATTTTAAGATAATTACTACAACTTCGATGTTTTAAATTTTAAAAAATGGATTCCATATTTTTATTCCTTTGGTCTTAATTATGAAAATTATTTCCATTTATTTTTTTATATTAAGAATAGTAAATTTGGTATTTTTTATTTACCACAGATAAAGGTAAATCAGGTAATTTATGGCTATAAATAAATATTTACGGATAATAAAATTACCTTAACACATTTTAAAATAATATAGGATGAATAAAAGTCCACCCTTAAAACAAAAGTATCAAAATTAACTCATTTAATGTACTTTGGATTCACAAAAGTGATATAAATATTTTTAAAACTATAGAATGTGACAACATGTGACCTTATTATTTCATAAAAGTATAATAATTTTAGTATAGGGATAAACATAATAAAACGCAATTAAACAATTTTCTCCATAACACTAATGACATTACCTACATAATGGAAATTTATTTATATTTTTAAGAGATTAAATAATTAAGATAAATATTAACACAACAATGATATAGTAATTATTTAATTAATAGAAATATCAAATAAATGATATGGAACAAATTAAAATAAATTTAATTAGAATTAAGTAGGGTACTAAAAGAATCTTATATGTGAATATTATTTTCTATAAGTCAATATGATGGGTTTTTTCAAAGTTACATATATGTATGTATTTTATTTAATTTCAATGAAATGAATAGTGACAAAGTGGACACTATTTATATTTTATAAAAATCATATTTTATTAAATTATTCAAAAATCATAAAAATATTTTTCAATTAAAAGTGGCTATCATAAGGTCTAAAAGTTCGAAATGTTTCAATTTATGGGAAATTAACCCCATATAAATTAAATTTATAGTATCTTAATATTGAAAATACTGTTTCCATAATAAAAATAAAAATAGATTAATTAAGTGTAAACTGAAAACATATGGTATGAAATAAAACTAATACATGTATAAAAATTATTTTATGAGAGGATTTAAGACCATTATATTCTTATCTTCTACATAACTCATGCTGGGGTAATTTTAAATTTTAAATTACTTTATATTAATTTTATATTTTAATAGTTTCCCAGGGTGATCCTCCCCTCTCAAAAATAATTGTACCCACTCTTCTATATTACTCACACTTCAAAAATAATTTGGTTAAAACAAGATACACAAAAAACATTCTGATAATCCCTCCCAACATTCATGAGGCATTAGTTTAGGCAGAACACCCTCATTAGTGATGTTAAGGTGTTAAGAAAGGCGATCAACCAAAGAAAATATAATGTTTTTAAGTCTTTCAATTTCATTTTTCTTACATTTCCTTCAAATATCGTACAAACATGATGATATAATAACTTCAATATACTAAATATAATATGATATTATTATTTTAATATCATCACCTAAATCCATATCTAATTTCATTAAATGAGAAATGCACTTTTCATTCGTGTGTTTGGCGGACTACCCCCTCACAAACCGATATAGTTCATTTTTCATTGTCATCTTTTATGAGGGGTAATAATGAAGGAATTAATGTTTATATATGGTATAAATTACATGTTTATCATTATAATTGAATAATATATCAATTTAATTCTTAATTTCCTTGCACATAAAAATGATAACGTCGTTCGTGTGTACGTGTAAACTATAACCTCCAAGAAGCACTGTGAACCGTCTTTACTCACCACATAACATGTATGATATATATTTGTATTTTTAAATGATTATTTTTATGTAATTATCATTATAGATGTAACATCCTCCAATGATAAAGGGTTAAATGACTAAATGATATGACGCATGTCAACAAGGTGCACCTTCCATTTCGGGAGGCTGTCTGATTAGAACTCCACAGTGAAGCGTGCTTGGCCTGGAGTAGTGATCAGGATGGGTGACCTTTTGGGAAGTTTCTCATGGTGTGTGTGAGTGAGGAAAAAGAACACTGGAAAAGACATGTGTTGGCCTGTGGGGATTGTCATTAGTCAGATGACCTGTTCAAGCATGTGGGTGGACCCTGTGGTGGGCCCCACGTGTCTACTGGGGAACTGAAGGTACCTGGTGGGCCATGACCCGACGACCATGTTAATGCGGGGTGGTTGTGCTGTCATCGGGGCCCAGTTGTCACCTTTGGTATCAGAGGTGGTACCCAGCCTTAAGTGCGGTGCACTGCCTGGGTTGAGATGTAGGGCCCACAATGAGGGCATTATGCTCTTAAGGGGGGGGGGGGTGATTGTAACATCCCCAAATGATAAAGGGTTAAATGAAAAAAATGATATGTCTAATGTCAACAAGGTACACCTTCCTTTTTGGGAGCCTGTCTGATTAGAACTCTACAGTTAAGCGTGTTTCACCTGGAGTAGTGATTAGGATGGGTGACCTTCTGGGAAGTTTTCCAGGGTGTGTGTGAGTGAGGACAAAGCACATTAGAAAGAACATGTGTTGGCTTGTGGGGACTGTCATTTGTCAGATGACCTGTTCAGGCATGTGGGTGGACCCTGGGGAGGGCCCCATGTGTCTGTGGGGAAACTAGAGGTACCTGGTGGGCCAGGACCTGACGACCATGTTAAGGCGGGGTGGTTGTGCTGTCACCGGGGCCCAGTTGTCACAATAAAGAGATAAAATTTTAATTAACTTATTTCCATAATGACCAATTAAAAATGGAAATGTTACTAAGGTATACGTACAACCTACCGTCTCCACGATTATAATGTCGTTCATTTTTCATAACAATACATACTAGTTTGATTTATAAGTAAATATGATATATAAAAGCGATAATACATTCTTGAATATTGTTTTGGTGGAGATGGAAATATGACCACGTGGACTATAGACATCATATCATGTTCATTTTTCACTCATGTACTGAATGTCGACATAATGTCCGATATAAAGGTACCTGGTGGGCCAGGACCTGATGGCCATGTTAAGGCGGGGTGGCTGTGCTGTCACCAGGGCCCAGTTTTCACATTTGGTATCAGAGGTGGTACCCAACCTTAAGAGCGGAGCACTTCCTGTGTTGAGATGTAGGGCCCACAATAAGGGCATTTTGCTCTAAAGGGGGGGGGGGGTGATTGTAACATCCCCAAATGATAAATGGTTAAATGAAAAAATGATATGACTAATGTCAACAAGGTACACCTTCCTTTTTGGGAGCCTGTCTTATTAGAACTCCACAGTTAAGCGTGTTTGGCCTGAAGTAGTGATCAAGATGGGTGACCTTCTGAGAAGTTTCACAGGGTGTGTGTGAGTGAGGACCAAGCACATTGGAAAGAACATGTGTTGGACTGTGGGGACTGTCATTAGTCAGATGACCTGTTCAGGCATGTGGGTGGACCCTGCGGTGGGCCCCACGTGTCTGCAGGGCAACTGGAGGTACCTGGTGGGCCAGGACCTGACGACTATGTTAAGGCGGGGTGGCTGTGCTGTCACTGGGGCCCAATTTTCATAATAGAGAGATAAAATTTTAATTAACTTATTTCCATAATGACCAATTAAAAATGGAAAAGTTACTAAGGCATACGTACGACCTACCATCTCCACGATTATAATGTCGTTCATTTTTCATAACAATATATACTAGTTTTATTTAAAAGTAAATATGATGTATAAAAGCGATAATACATTCTTGAATATTGTTTTGGTGGAGATGGAAATATGACCACGTGGACTATAGACATCATACCATGTTCATTTTTCACTCATGTACTGAATGTCGACAAAATGTCCGATATGAACTTAAATAATTATGTAACTGTTATAACATGATAATAAGTGATATATAAGGAATAATAAAAATACGTATTATTCTCATGGAAGTATAAATAAATCTATAATTATTATTAATGAAGATAAAAAGCATAAGAGATGATTCAAAATCGAGTTAGGGGAGTTCGTCCCAAATTACATTCGATTGAGTCTTATTTGTTGTTATACACCAATTCACTTTAATATGGTGTATATAATTGCATTTAAAATATTTTTTCATGAATCTAATTATAATCATGATATTTTATGTTTTGTTTAATGTTATTCTTTAATTATTTTTATTCATGTATTTCTAATGTGGTAAGGGACATTTTAACTCAAAACCACATCATAATGTTCAGATGATTTATTTGTATAAGTCTTTATTTTTTAAGAAAATGTTTGAAAAATGGGTTTTATGAATGTATTTATATGAAAATGAATGTTTTCAAATGGAAAAATTGAATTTATCTCAAATTGTTTCATAAAGGGATCCTTGTATGGGAATTCATCTATATATTCTTTAATTGAGTCATATTTTGATGTTATACACCGCCATATTTTATTAGGTATATAAATGAATCCTTTTATTTTAATTTTGGAATTGAAAATGGTTTTGAAAATAGATTTATTATTAAAATATCTTTAAATTATTTCTTTTGATTGGAAATGAGATTTTACGAGTCAAATGTTGATAATTCATATCTTTTATGTGTTATGATTATATCATGGTACTTGGGAATTTGATGACCAGCTATGGGATAAACCAAAGATGGGTGGTTATGTGATAAACCAAATACGGGTGGTTCATTGATAAAACATGGATGGGTGGTCACATTATAACCACCAACGCATTGGGTATGGATGTCAACCTTATGGTTATTCCATTTTTAAGAGTGATATATATAGAATCCAAACATATTGTTATTCCATTTAAGTATAATTATGTACCAAGTTACCTTTATATTTTATATGCAATTTATATAGGTTTAATGGAAACATATTGATTAAAAAATGGTAAGAAATGAGTTTATATTCAATGATGAGTATTTATTGCTTATTAAAGGTAAAAAGTATTATACTATGGTAAAGTATTCACGGTTTACATGTTTTTTCAAGTAAAAAGGTTTTCCTTTTTTATATATCCATTACTGAGTTTTTGGTGATCATCCCATGTTTTTAAAGGTTTTTCAAAGGATTTAGAGGAGAATAGAGTCAATAATAGGATCATGGAAAATTTATGATGATTAAACATAAAAGGAAACCATGTTTCATTTTTAATAGTTGTTATTTTCTGAAAAACTGGATTGTGGGTAGATGTGTCTACTTTGTAATATTTGGGTTGTTATGTATGATTTATGGCCTAATACACTGAAACACTAAGCCCTAAAATATACTCAATTTGAATTCATGACTTAACTCAAAATTATTTAATAATTAAGGCTGGGTCCTTATAGGTAACATGGATTATTAAAGAAACTAAATTTACAGTATACTAAAATAAGTATGAAAATAATTTTTGTTATTTTTTATTTTAAATAAATACAACAATATTTAAATATTTATTTAATGAAAAACCCTTTGAGGGTTGAAAGTCATTGAAAAATGTTCATTTTAGATTTAATCTTCCCTGATAAATATAAAAAAAATTAAAGGAAATTTAATAATAAAAAATCATTATAATTTATCCATTAGAGTGAAATTAATTTACATTGAATGATATACTTAAGAAGAATAAAAAACAATAACACCACACTTATGAAACTACTACAAATGGTCAAAATTATGAACACACGATTGTGGGAAAACTGGAACAACTAAATAATAATACATATATATATATATATATATATACATATAATGATTATAATTGTAAAATATAAATAATTTTATGAATTAATATTTTATGAATTTTAGATAACTTTTTACTAAGAGGGGAAACAGCGTAAGGGTTTATTTATCACAAATTTGAACCTATTGAGATAGGTTTATTCTATACACCATGAATCATTTTTTTATAGTGTAAAAAATAACCCATTTTACTTTTGGATTCATTTTTTTGTATATTTTATTTTATATAATCGTTACTCTAAATTAGGTTTTTTTATTCAAAATATAAAAAGGCTATAAGAGTATTCATCTCAACTTCTCTTCATTGAGACATATTTTAAGGTATTGCATGAATTTATTATTTATTTGGTGTATATAATTAACCAAAATGTATTTTAACACAATTCATGATTTAATGAATTGTATTTATAAAAATATATAATTTTAAATCATACAATTTCTTTTCATTCCAAAACAACTAAAGTCATAAGGGGTTTTTTCAGGACTCAATTATCCTCCTTGGTTCCTAATAACTTATAATTTTCTTTTCTTTATCATAATTTATCTAGTATATCATATTATAATTTTATAATTTTTGTACACCTTATTTTATAGTTAAACAATTTTTCATAATAAATAATTCTTCCTTTATGATTTATTCTTTATTAAAATTCAACTTGTTATGAATGATTCACATTAATGTTAATGAAATTTCCTTCCATGCTAATCTTTTTAATTCCCACTAATGTCATCCTTTCACGAGTTGAATCTGAAAACATTTTTAACTCTAATGATACTTTTATTACCCTTATTTAATTTTAAATAAAATATTTATTTACCCTTTATAACGTTATGTATTTTAAAAAAAAGTTATTTGAAAATGTTAAATTTTTATCCCTTCCTTTCAAAATATATTTTTTTCATCCACTATGTATTTTATATGGTTAAAATTTAATTTTTTTTTCTATTTTTACATTAATAAAGATAAATTATAAAAGTAACATTTTTAAATTATTTTCACTTTTTCTTTTTGAAAAATTACATAATTTCAATAATCATTATGTTGGAACTATTTAGAATCTTATTTTTAGAAATTATTATCTTTCCCTTCTGAAAAATTTGTTTTTGAAAACGGTTTATAGATTTTTTTAAAACAAATTTTTGTGATATTTTTTGTATTTTCAAAGAAAATTTTAATCCAGGGATTATCTCACATGAAGTTATTTTTTTTAACATACTGTACATGGTTCTATGTTATAAATCCTTTTCGAAAATTAAATTTTTATATTAGATGATTTCATATGTTTATATTATGCGATATGTTTAAAAATCCTATTTTATCACAAGATATTCATGTTCTGATGATGATTTATATTAATTGGAACACATATATATGGACGATTACAGGTTATTTCCTATATAATCCTCCAATATGTTAGTTTATGTTTATTTTACTTGATATAGAGAGGAGAACCAAAAATGATCTTGTTCTTGTAGGCATGATCATGATTGGTTTTCCCACAATTTCTGTTGTGGAGAAAAAGAGTTTGTTCACATAAGATTGGTAATAATTAGATTGATCACACTTACAAGCTTTTCAAAGGTTTATGATAAATTTTCAAGATGCATTTTATTTCCCTTAAATTCCATGTTATGTGTATTATGAATTAATTTTAACATATTCCACATTTTTATATAATGCTCACGCGTTTTATGAGTATTGATAACATTTTTAAGCCATGAAATGTATTCCATTTTTCTTAATGACATTTTTATGATATTATTGTTTTCATACATAATATAAGGGTATTTTATTGATATTTTTATGTATTCTACAAATTCTATTTAATGTTTATGATATGATACTTTATGATATTTATTTTCATTTATTGACAATTTTATGTCACCCATTTCAAATATTTACATTAACTAGGTTATGAAGAAGATTATATCATTAGTGCTGTCTAGGAAAAGGTTCTAGAGGAGAATAATTATGTAGAAAAATTATTAAGTGTTATAAAATTCTATGTTTTTGTAGAAAATCAACAAGACACAAATCCTTTAGATAGTACGGTTATACATCTATTTTTGAAATGATTAATTTAAATCATGTGATTATAAAACTATTACATTCACATTTATCCAGGGTCACTTCAGTTGGAATCAGATAAGGATTTATTTATTCTGGATATTATTTTACATATATTTAGAGATTAGTTAAGTTACCTTTGGTGTAACATCCCAATTAAATAATGAATAATACATTTTCTTATTTATTATATTTCTAAATTAAATATTAATGATATTTTAAAGGGGATTCTATTTCTGTTGGCGTACCTGATACACAACAATGATTTTCATTGAAGTCAAAATTTACACACAATGGTGAGTCATACAGAAAAATAATAATATAATATTATTTTAAATGGTAGTTAATGCCTAGATATTGAATTGACCGTAATTAATAGAACTAACTATAATATGATTATACATGTTTGTTATTTGTTCTTAAATTTATCCAATAAAATTTAGAGGCTTAAAATGTGAATGAATCTAATTTTATGTCTAAATACTTTGATATTTTTTAAAAGGTCGATTTACCACCTTTTAATGGAGAACCCAAAATAAATCTAGTGTTGGTTACTTTATATGTTCTATTTGAAATAATAAAATTCTTCTTTATAATCGGGACATCAAAAATTACTTTGGGTAAATTGTTGTTATTTTTTAGATTCATTTTTTAATGAATAATGAAAATACTGTATTTATTTCAAAACTTCATTTTAATATAATTTTTTATGTGGTTAGATTACCTTTTTAATTGGTTTTAAAGTGTAATTAGATTATATTTTTACCATTTAATCCAATTTTAGTAACTTTATGTAATTTCACATTGAAATTGGACATAAAAAAGTGTCAATCTTTTGATAGTTATTATTTATAAAAAAACACGTTTTTTTATTTGACAGTGGAGATTAATTTTAAATTGATTACATAAAATTATATTTATTTAATTTGGTAAAAAATTCATCATTTTTTAATTAAGAAAATAAAATATATCTTAGGATTAAGATTTGGTATTTTTCTTAAAAAACATTAATTTTTGATGAATAGTGAAAACACTAAGTAGTAGTTAAAATACGTGGTTGTTCATTTAAATTAAATTTTACTACTTTTATGAATTGAATTTCAAAAAACTAACATAAATGGTTGTTATTTTTAAGTAAAATGTGGTTCAATTGGATGTGTAGTGTCCGACCGAGGAAATACCTTGGTGAGACTTTTTTATTTTCAAATCCACTTCGGTACGATAATGATATTAATAACTTTTTATTTAATGTAAAAATAAATATATCATAAACATGTTTTATTTTGCAAAAAAAATAATATGGGGTTATATAATTGAAATATTTTATTATAAATATTCATTATAAAACTAAAATGATTTCCAACATCATGGTATTTTATTTATAATTGTTTGACATAAAATAAATACAATTATTTATAACACAATAATGATGCATTGTATACCTCATTAATGAATGATTTAAATAAATAAGATTATTAAAATTAAAACAATATACAAAACCAGTCCAATTCTTATTGGTTGGTTTTTTTCGAACAAGAGTCATCTTATCTTCAACATTAATATTTTTTCTACCTTTAGAATCCAAAAATCATTATTTAATAAAATAATATTTGTAAACATTCATAAAGAGCCCTTCCCCCTTATAAAAAGCCCTATCCTCTAACCCATTTCTCACACCTCTCAAGCCCCGTGTCTCATCAAAAATCTGCCCAAATAAGCTCTCAATATCCTTCTCTTACACCTAGAATCCTTACCTTTTGCAGAAGGAAATTCAAGAAATCCTTTTGTTTCAATCCAATGGGAGTTACCCTATTTAAATGTAACGTCATCTAATAAGTTCTTTTTTTTATTTTACATCTCCAACCCCTAAAGTCTTTTTATTCATTTATTTTATAAGAAAAAAATTATCGTTAATATACTAGGTTGTTTTTATGATAAATATTAAAACTACAATTATACACACCTCCATCTAATGGGTAAATAACATACTATTTTTGTGGACGGTGAACTACTTCCTCCCGAAACGATGATTGTTCAATATTCTCCTACCACTTCATATGGTGTCCATTGTGATGGTACTATACTTATATGTGATATATATTATATTAATGTCATCTCTATGCGTATTTATCATTCATTTATATCATACCATTATAGATTCCATAATGGGTAAACACGATAATTTCATTTGAGGAAGTGAGGACTACCTCCCCTCAAAGTGATATGACTCATTCATGCCATACATGGAACATATAAAGGATGGAGTTGATGAAGTTTTATATGATATTATAATTTAATTATAATATAAATATTTATCATTATGTTGTAATTCTCCTAAAAATACAAAATATAAATGAATGTAGCGTTCTTGCGTACGTACGGCTTACCATCCCAATGAACATTGCATTTCATTTATTACCTCCAAAAGTTATGTACTATTATAAATTCATATATATATATATATATAGGATATTTTTGACATATATGATATTTAAATCATGAATATTATTCTGTAGATAATGAACATATGACCACATTGATAACTTGTCAATATTAGAAATTCATTTTTTACACAAGTACCAAATATCGACAAAATGACAATTATTAACTTAAATGATTACATAATCACTATAACATGGAAATAAGTGATATAAAAAAGAATAATAAACTTGAAAATGGTTGTTAAGAAAGTATATATTAACATTATTTTATTATTCTGGAGATTAAATAATGAATGGTTCAAGTCGGACACTAGGTATGGGACATCATATCAATCTCTTTTCATTGAGGCTTATTTTGTTTTATACATGGAATTATTTTATAAGATATATAAACACCAATGAATTTTCATTTAATTTAAAGGGAATATTTTTCTATGTTGGGTTAGACTAAAAAAAGAATTTTTCTTTTAACGTAAACGGTGAAAATGACCTTTTCTCCCGCCGCGAGTATTATTTGATCCATGGCTTCCTTAACAAGCTTTAATTTTTTTTAAAATAAAAATAAATACCATATACTCTTTTACATATTCTGGTATTGAAAATGGTATTGATAATGTATTTTATTTCAATATATTTAAATGATATATAGTGATTGAAATGTGGAAATGTTATCTTTCCTTTATGTTTGTTTTATGTGTTATGAATATGTTATGGTTCTTGGGCATTGTTTACGTATACGGGTGACCCCTTGATAAACCTAGGGTGGGAGATCCTGAGATAGTTGTCTAATTTATTGGGTAATGTGACGGAGGAAAACCTGAATGTTTCTTCTAAGATATTTAGAGAATATACTATAATGGGTACTCCAAATGTAACTCCATATGTAGCTGTTAATGCTAAAACATAATCATGTTATGAATGCCACAAGTTACCTATGTGATTTGTGATTATAATTTGTTATTCAAAAATCTTATGATTTCATGAGATATGTTTAAAAAACTTATTTTTTGATGAACTGAAGTTTTCATTCTTTATTTTATAACCATTACTGAGCTTTTTATGCTCTTTCCATGTTTTGAAATTGTTTTGATAGGACTTAAAGATGAATAGGGTCAATGGTGGGATCAATAAAAATTCATGTTGTCTAAAAATTAAACTATACATGACCCATTTTTCAAGAGTTTTTATTTTATGAAAAATTTTGTAACTCTGTAGAAGTTTCTACTTTTAGATTTATGAGATGTAATGTAATAGTTATGGCTTATTTCTATAAACCACATAATATGAAAATATCTTAAATGTGAATTATTAATTGAATTCAATATGATGTAATGTTTTATGGCTGGGTCCTTATTTTTGGTGTTGGAGTTAAATAAAATTTGTAAAAACCCTATATTTTTCTATAAGTATAGGATTATATATTAGAATGCTTGAAATTTCTTGAGTATATATTATTTTACAGAAATAGATTGATTTTTAGATGCAACAAGTCAGTGAAGCTATTGTACAAATACTCTTAGGGGTACTCACCCAAAATAGGGTTAGTAGAGAATATCCTCAACCATCACCCAATGTTATAATGAGTGGGCCTAAGACAAGAGTACTGGTTTGAAACTTGTGTTTGTCATTATTTGGTTTATCACATGACCATTAGAAAAGACTAGTAAGGATTTATTTACTAGTTTTTTTGGTATATTTTGGGAAATGTAAAATAATACAACATAAGTTGACCTTGGTCAAACTAATAATGATATATGTTGAACTAAAAACTATAGGACAATGTGATTATTTAAAATAATAGGTTTAATTCCTTATATGATTAAAATAATTACCCATATTTTTAATGTTTCATCACTTCGGTCAAATATTTTTGTTTTAGTAATAGATGGATTTAGAATAATCCATCAGGGATAAGTACAAATGTATGATTACCTCCTAGAACAATCCATGTGAATGAGATTTATAAAGAGAGGCCATGAGAATTGTAAAAACAGTCAATCATAAAAGAAGTTTGAAAATGTGAATAGAGTCGTGGTACCAGACACACAAAAGAAAATAACTTGGGAGTCTTATAAAATACCAAGTGACGAAGATATGAAGGGAAATATGTTAAATCTCAAAAATTTCAAAAATGAGTTAAGAAGAATCAAGGTAATTACCACAAGGGGATTGGAAAATGATTTACTTATGGTAAGGGAGGCTATAGAGAAAGAAACTATGGAAGGAAAAAGAAGATTTTAGTTATCATGTTGAAAGAATATAGAACTAATCCATGCACACCACTAACAATTCAATGTCTTATGTGTGGATAACCCATGCATTACCGAAGTCAATGTAAAAATCCAAGGATTTATAAAGAATGTTGGAATAAACAATATCATCAACTCAAGAATCAAGGAATAACACATATAATGTCTATAGAAGAATAGAATAGTGGTAGTTATGTGTTTAGTTACCATCCATAATAATTATGCAGTGTTTACCTCATTAATGAATTATTTAAATATATAAGATTATAAAAATAAAAAAATTATCCAAAAACTGTCCAATTCTAATTTGGTGGTTTTATTTCGAACATGAGTCATCTTATATTTGGCTTTAATAATTTTTGGTCCTTTATAAACCGAAAATAATTATATATAAAATAATATTTTTAAACTTTCCAAAAGAGCCCCTCCTCCCCCCTTATAAAAATCCTTCACCTCTAACCCATTACTTACACCTCTCAATCCCCATGTCTCATCCTTTCTCTACTCAAAAAAGCTCTCATGATACCTCTATTCCTCTTATAAACCTTACTTAAAGAAGAAATAACATAACGAAATCCTTTTGGTTCAAACAATGGGAGTTACCTGATTTAAATGTAATGTCTTCTTTTAAGTTCTTTTCTTTTATTTAACTTCTCAAACCACCTAAAATATTTTTATTACTTTATTTTATAACAAATAAAGTATCCTAAATATAATAGGTTGTTGTTATGGGAATTATTCGATCTACAAATACACACACATCCATCTAATGGGTAAAGAACATACTTTTTCTGTGGGCGATGAACTACTGCCTCACGAAATGATGATTGTTCAATCTTCTCCTACCACCTATTATGGTGTCCATTGTGATGAAACTTTATTTATATATGATACATATTATATTTATGTTTTCTATATTCTTCTGTAGTTTTCATTAATAGTTTATCTTTATGGTTTCCATAGTGGGTAAACACGATTATTTCATTTGAGAAAGTGCGGACTATCGCCCCCTCAATGTGATATGACTCGTTCATGCCATACATGGAACATACAAAGGATGGAGTTAATTAAATTATATGTGATATTATACAAGAATTATAATATACCTATTTATCATTAGGTTTTCATTCTATTAAAAATATAAACTAAAAATGAAAGTAGCGTTCATGCGTACGTATGACTTACCGTCTCCCTGAACGATGCATTTCATTTGATAACTCCAAATGTTATGTACTATTATAAATACACACAAATATATATATATATATACACTTGATATATATGATGTATATTATATATAAATCATGAATATAATTATGGAGATAATATACTTTTTACCACATGGACAACTTCTAAATATTATAAGTTAGTTTTTGACATAAGTACCAAATATCGACCAAATGACGATTAATAACATAAATGATTATATAATGTTTATAACATGAAAATAAGTGATATAAAAAGAATAATAAACGTGAAAAATGTTCTAAATAAAGTATAAATTAACTTTATTTTATTATTCAAGAGATTATATAATGAAAGTTTCATGTTGAACATGAGGTAAGGGGCTTCGTCTCAATCACCTTTAATTGAGGCATATTTTGTTTTATACATGAATTTTTTTTATATGATGTATACACACCGTTTAATATTCATTTCAATCATATTGAATCTTTTACTTTGATTTGGTTCAGTAAATGAAAAAATATAATGTTTCATTTAACAAAAGTGGTGATAATGACCTTTTCCGCCGCTTCGAGTATTATTTGATCTATGTATTCCTTAACAAACCGTAATGTTTCTAAAAGGAAAATAAATACCATATACTCTTTTATGTATTTTGGTATTGGAAATGGTTTTGATAATCGAATTTTTATTTCAATATATAAAAAATATATATTTTGATTGAAATGTAGGAATGTTATCTTTCCTTTATGTGTTATAAATATATTATTGTTCTTGGTCATTGATTACGTATAGGGGTGGTTCTATGATAATCCCAGGGTGGGTGAGCTTGAGATAGCTCTCTAATACATTGGGTAACATGACAGAAGTAAATGTGATTGTTTCTCTTAATATATTTTGGGAATATACAGTTCATGGTATTCCAAATGTAACTCCCTACAAAGCTATGAATGCTAGAACATAATTATGTTATGGATCTCACAAGTAACCTTTATGATTTGTTATTACTATGTATTATTCATAAATCTTATGATTTCATGAGTTTTGATAAAAAGATTATCTTTTGGTGAAATAATCTTTCTTTCTTTATTTTATAACCCTTACGGATCCTTTTATACTCATCCCGTTTTTTGAAATGTTTTTGATAGGACTTAAAGATGAATAGGGTCATGGATGAGATCATGGAAAATTCATGCTGTCTAAAACATGGAACTAGAAAACACTCTTTTTTTCAAGAATTTTTATTTTATGAAAACAATGGAAACTGGGTATAAGTGTCTAATTTGTAATTTTTTATATGTAATGTAATAGTTATGGCCAAATTATCTAAAACCGTAAAAATGAAAAGATCCTCAAAGAGAATTTTTAATTTAATTCATGATTTTGTAATGTTTTACAGCTCAGTCATTATTTTTTGTATCAGAGGTTACTTTAGATAACTTTAAGAGATAAGATATTGTTAAAATAATGTCCATAAATTAATTTATGTTTATATTAAAATGATATAGCATTAATAGATTACCATGCTTCTTTGCCTAAGATATTTCTGTGTTTAGAATGGTTTTCTGCAGAGAAAACATGGAAGCTATGATAGGACAACATCATGAGGAAGGCAACCTTCTAAGTCCGCAACCTGAGAAGGTCGAAATTGGAACTAAATAGTTTGTTGCAATGATGGCATAGTTGACTCAGGCTATAAATGGTGGTGGTATCCATAGATGAGATCAGCCAGATCAAGCATAGAGGAATATGTCAGTAGTGGAGCATTTCATGAGGAAAAATCCTCCATCATTCAGAGGACCATCTAACCCTACGCTATCTGAAGGGTGGATTAAAGCACTGAAGAAGATTTTTGATGTCATGGGGTGTTCTGGACACCAAAAGGTTAGTCTTCTTGTTTACCATTTTGATGGTGTAGTTGATTAGTGGTGGTCAATAGTGAAAAATATCATGGAGAATAAGGAGATTAATGCACTTGATTGGGATGAATTCCAATGTATGTTTCTGGAGAAATATTTTATTATGTTGGTTCATCTTAGGATGAAAAAAAATTCATATAATTGGGGAATGAGGATGAAATAGTGGCGACTTATGAATCAAAATTCACTTGACTAGAAAGGTATTATCCAAATTTTATATGAGATCAGGATTGTAAAGTCAACCATTTTTACAAAGGATTAAATCCAAATTATTAAAGGGATTTAGCTTCTCATGAGTTAAAAAGTTATGAAAAACTTTTTGGATGTGCTGAGATAGTGGAAATGGAGTTTTCTGATGATCATGTGTTCTTTGGAAAATATCATAATAATAGGTCGAGGTGGATGACGAAAGGTAAGAAATCTTCAAAAAAGTCTGATGATAAGAAACTTAAGTTTACAGTTTTTAAAAATTGTTGTAAAAATTACATTGGGGAATGTCTTTTAAATTCTAGCAAGTTCTATCAATGTGGTAAAATGAGACCTAAGCCTCTTAATTGCCCTGAAAAACATTAGGTTAATGGTAAGGCAAAATTTTATTTACAGTGTGTAAAATATTTTAATTTTAATGAAATGGTTCATTATGGAAACTAGTCTCCAATGAAGAACTCAACTAAGGGTAAGTAGCCAAACTACAAGAAGAAGGGGGGAGGGGGTGAAATCCTTTGGAACTACTTCAAAAGATGTTGGGACATCAAATGAAGTAGTATCATGTACATTTTTTGTTTTTCCAGATTATGCCAATGTGTTTTTTGATTCACGGTCTACATATTCGTTCATTTCTGAGAAGTTTTCTAGTAAATTGGGAATTCCATATCAATATATGAATCCAGAACTTACGGTAAAATCCCCAGGGGGAAATGTTGAGATAAAAAGAAATTATAATAACCTTCATGTCATTGTGTGAGGAAAAAATATACCATAAATCCTTATTGTTTTGCATGTAGTAGAGTTTTATGTTATTTTGGGTATTGATTGGGTTTCTGTTTATCATGAAATGATTGACTGCAGAGCTAAAGGTGCTTCTCTTCATAAAGGATTTCAGTTTGTGTACAAGAAAGAACCATTACTTTTGATAGCATATTAGGATGCTAAGAAACTAGTAAATGATTGAAATGAATGTTACCTTTCACAGATTGTTGAACACAAAGGAACTATCCAGATTAAGTATGTTCTAGTGGTAAAATTGTATCTTGATATTTCTCCTGATTAGTTTCCTGGTATAATACCTGACCGAGAAGATGAATTTACTATTGAATTAATTCCTCATTCTAATACAATTTCAAACCCCCTTATCGAATGGATCAAATTGAAATTTTAGAGTTAAAGAAGAAATTGCATGAGTTATTAGATAAAGGTTTCATTCGAACTAGCACATCACCACGTGGTGCACCTGTTTTATTTGAAAGAAATATGGTTCATTGAGACTTTGCATTGATTATAATGTATTGAATAATATCACTGTTAAGAACAAGTATCCTTTTCCTCATATCAATGATTTTTTTGATCATATCTAGGAAGTTTACTATTGTTTCAATGATTGACTTGAGGTTGTGGTACAATCAGTTGAAATTAATGGAAAAATACATTCCAAAGATCATGTTTTTTACTAGATATGGCCATTATGATTTTCTGGTTATGAGTTTTGGATTAACCAATGCACTTTATAAATTCATGGATCTTATGAATATAATTTTCCGGGAGTTCTTGGATACGTTTGCGATTGTGTTCATTGATGATACATTGGTTTATTCCCCAAGTAAAGGGGAACATGAAAGTTATTTAAGGGCTGTCTTTCAAACATTAAATAGAAATAAACTATTAGGGAAATTCAAAAAGTGTGAGTTTTGGTTACAAAAAATATCATTCCTTGGACACATTATTTCAAAAAATATCATATATTATGAACCTTCTAAAACAAAATTTGTTAAAGATTGAACAAGAACTACTAATATCACAGATATTCGTAGTTTTCTTGGTTTAGAAAGTTATTACTAGAGGTTTGTTGAAATGTTTCCATGGTTATCTACCAACTTACTATGTTAAATCTAAAACGTGTTAAGTTCACTTGGAAAAAATAATGTGATGGTTATTTTCAGGAATTGAAAAGAATATTGGTGAATGCTCTTGTTTTGGAATTACCTACTAGAAATGGTGAGTTTGTTATCTACAGTGATACTTCATTGAAAGGACTTGGTTCTTTCCTTATATATAATGATCAGGTAATTGCTTATGCTTCACGTCAGTTGAATCCTCATGAGTTAAAATACTCTATACATGATTTGGAATTCACCATTGTTGTATTTTCTTTGAAAATTTGGAGTCATTATTTTCATGGAGTATGATGTGAATTATATACTGACCACAAATGTTTAAAGGATATATTCACTCATAATGAATTAAACATGAGACAAAGGAGATGGTTGGAATTAATCATGGATTATGATTGCATTGTCCATTACCCCCAGGGAAAAGAAAATAAATTGGTTGATGCTATGAGTCGAAAAAGTAATGTTTCATTAATCTTGCTATGTTTGGAACGAGATTATTTGGTTTTTCATTTAATGATATCTGGAATAGAATTTGTTGGTCTAGGAAATTCATCTGTTTTGCTTCTAGTGCCACTGAATTCCTCTCTATTAGATAGAATTAAGAAAGCTTAGAAGGAAGATAGTGAGTTGTAGAAAAATATAGAGTAAGTTTATAAGGGTATGTTGCGTGATATTAACATTGATAATGATTGTGTTTTGAGGTTAGGGAAGAGATTATGTTTTCCTTGTGATTCAAAGATGATGAACGAGTTATTATGTGAAGCTCATAGTTCTCTATTTTTAGTTTATCTTGGAATTACTATGATGTACAGAGATCTTTGGGAGTATTACTAGTGGGACGGACTGAAAAAAGATATTGATGACTTTACTGTGATGTTTTTGACATGTCAATAGGTTAAAGTAGAGTGGCAGTTACCAAAAGAGATGATTTAGTCTTTACCAGTGCTAGAGTGGAAATTAGAAAATATATCTTGGGACTTCATTCTAGGATTACCAAAGACATATCATGGGAATAATGAAATCTGGGTTATTGATGATCGATTGACTAAATATTCTCATTTCCATCATATTCGACATACTTTTCCTCTAGATCAACAATATTTTTTGTATGATAAAGAGATAGTCAGGTTTCATAGAGTTCCCCTCTCCATTATATCTAATCATGATCCTAGGTTTACTTCTAACTTTTGGAAAGACCTTTAGAAGTTGTTGGGTACTCAATTAAATTTTAGTACAACTTTTCATCCTCAATCAGGTGGGTATTTAGAACGAACAATTAAGACCTTGGAGGATATGCTATGTTCTTGTTCACTAGATTACCAGGGAATTTAGGACCAATATATTTCTTTGGTTTAATTTTCTTATAATAACAGTTTTCATTCCAGTATACAGATGGCTCCATTTGAGGCATTATGTGGGAAGTAGTGTCGAACTCCAACTTTTTGGGATAAAGTAGGTGAAAAGAAGCTGATGGGACCATAATTGGTAGAAGATATGTGACCGTGTTGTCATGACACGTCAAATTTATTATGTTTTTAAGGTTTATTTATAGTCTACGGTAGACCCTAGGCCATCTCTCAAGGAGAGTTGGTAGGTTTAGAGTGTGTATTTTTAATAAAAATGACTAAGAGAGGGGGTGGTTTTGAAAAGAGTTTAAAACAATGACTTAGTTGAAATGGCTTAAAAATTGAGTGACCTAGTGGATTTTGAAAAATATGAGATAAAAGTTTCGATGTGATTTCACTACACACATATCAAGTTCATTGTTCAAAGAGATTCATCTTAGGTTTAGAGTAATTCTTTGGTTGGAGTTAATTGGAATCCCGATTAATTCCTAAGCTTTTTTTTCAATGCTTTAAGGACCAAACCTTGACGTAACAATCGTCTTGTCAAGGTTCAGTACTTATGCATGGAATAAGAGATTCCAAATCATATTGAAATCTCAATAATGTGGGTATGAAAAGGATTCTTGTGATGTCCAATCGGAACAACACAAGTCACGCTCTCAAAACCTCACAACAACCAGTTTGAAATTAAGAGCATAACACTCACATGCATCAAATCAAGCCTTAAAATTTTAAATAAAATAAGATACATGGAATGAAATGTTTAAACACCCAAATTACTCCAAACCAGTAGCTAGTGTATGCATAGTAACTCCCTTGACATGTGTGTAGCTCCCTCACAATGAACACCCAACTTTTAGCTTGACATCGGGAGGAGGAGGAAGCTCGGGTGGAACTCCTTCTTCATCCCTGATTCCCTTATGAGGATAGGGGCCTCCAGAACCTACAAGGTGATTATGAGACTCCTCTAGGACTCCAAATTGGCAGCACTTCACTCCTTAGAGGAACTTGCAAATGAGGTTCCCTTGGTGCCCTTTTATAGGAAAGTTGGAAGGTGGTTTTAGGCACACAGATTTCATCAATCCAATTGTATCAAGCGTTTCGGCCTTCCGAAAACCTTATCTCACATTGGAAAAAATAGAAAAGTTGTATCCCTAGATCTTTACTGTCTCCACCGAACGTTTGGAACCATTTGGAGAACAACAGATCAATATATTAATAAAATACAGAACACTTCCATGGACTTGGTCCAAATTCGGTGGCTTGGGTAGATCAGTTAGGATGGGCCCCATAGAAGACGAATCAGGATTTGGTTCTTTAATATGAAATGTAGAATATTTAATTTTTGACAGGTACACAAAATTTCAGCCCATTTGGATTCACGGATTTTTTTTACTATGCAAAATATTGGAAAGATGTCCATGGATCCATGCAATTTTGGCCCATGTTTCTTCCACTTCATCAAGGGCCCTCCAAATCACCTCCACATAAATTGAAACAATAAAAACAAGTAACATTTCCCATTATAATATTGATTAACATTAATTTATTTATTCAAACATAAAGTGCAACTTATTATTATATTTTGAATATTCATTACAAAACTAGTTTAATACTGCTGTGTAAGGGTGGAATAAAACCGTGAATCGTGGTATGATCACACTCCGAAACCTAAACATTTTCACTTTGGGGAAAAGTCACATATCCAAATAAAATTATGAACATATATATATATTTCCAACATCCTGAAGATTTATCATTTGAGGAAATTTTATTTAATGTAAAGTTATTAATACACGAACCACACCAAGGAGTTCTTCCTAGTGAAAATAGAAAAAGTTGTCTCATAAATCATATCATAGCGAAATTCAAAAAGGATCATGATACCCAATTGAGAAAGGAATTCAGAAGTAAACCATGACACTAACTCTCCATGTGTGTGTGAAAACCATTACATGTTATTCTTTCCACTTGATATCCAATAAATATATGTTATTTTAACATTATTCATATTTAAATGATTTTTCACCGAACCTGTCCTACATCCTTTGCAATCATATTTCAAGACCCACTCATTTAAGAATTCCCCGAAGTCAAACCATAAGCTCCCAACCAAGATATCCCCATATGTTGCACATTTCATCACTCCCCCCATTTATTATATTTTTTGAAGTTTCATTTGGAACAAATCTCACACTCCTCTCTCAACCCTTGTTTGATCTCCTCACGACACTAATTGAAATAGTTATAACAAGATCAAAGGATGACGAGGAGTGGTTTTGGACCTGCCCAAGACACAAAATTTTTTTTGAGGGTGTACAACAGTCAGACATTAGGTACACACGCATAGGTCAATCTGGTACAGTAATGAAACAGATCGGATAAGGAACGAACGTATGGAAATATCATTTAAAGCTAAAAAATATTAACCCAACATATATTTACCTTATATTAAGTAATAAATAAACACATTTTGTGATTTGGTGAAAAATATTTGTGGAGAAATTAGTGACACAGTTTTCCAAAAATCTACTCACAAAAAGGGCATCAATCATCTCAAAGGATTCACATAGATACGACCATTTATATCATTGAAAGAAAACCAATTCACTAAAAATCACTCCTTGATGGTAAACTCATACACAAATTCTTTTTTTCCTTCGTTATGGTATTTTTACTTTCCCCACTTTATGGTCACCAAATCATGGAATTTCGACATTGTTGATGGGGAAAAATGAAAATATAATAAAGAAGGCCAAAAAGTCAAAACAAAAGGAGAAACGATGAAAATTCCTAACTAACCCAGGAATGTATCCACCCCCCACACCTAGAGTATGCAATGTCCTCACTATAGTAAAAGAGAATGTGCGAAGGAAGGATAAAAATTGGATGATGTCATTCATATATTGCTTCTTGAACTTGGAGTTCCTCCATCGGGGACTCCATAATGGGTTCATGAAAGTGCTTCAGCTGCTGCCCATTGACAGTGATGGTTTTATTGGTTTCATCATTTTGAACCTGGATAACACCAAATGGAGAGACATTAGTAACAGTGTATGGTCCAAACCAGCGGGAACGAAGCTTACCTGGATGAAACTTCAGCCTTGCATTATAAAGGAGGACCTTCTGCCCAATATGGAACTGACGATGAATAATAAGACGGTCATGAGTATCCTTAGTTCTCTCTTTATAAATCCTAGAGTTTTCGTATGCATCTCTTCTCATTTCCTCTAGCTCCTGAATCTTCAATTTCCTTTGAGCACCTGCACCAGATTGATTATAATTGCATTGTTTGATGGCCCAGTAGGCCCGGTGCTCAATCTCAAAAGGGAGGTGACAACTCTTTCCAAACACAAGACGATAGGGTGACAATCCAATGGGAGTTTTGAAACAAGTACGGTAGGCCCATAATGAATCATCATGTCTTAGACTCCAATCTTTCATATTGGGATAAACCATTTTTTCAAGAATTTTTTTTACCTCTCTATTTGACACCTCAGCTTGACCATTGGTCTGTGGATGATATGTAGTTGAAAGTTGATGACAAACCCCATACTGACACAAAAGTGATTGCGTTGTTTGATTGCAGAAATGAGAACCCTGGTCACTGATGATGAACCTAGGTAATCCAAACCTACAAAAGATCTGAGTTCTCAAAAATTCTACAACTGTTTTGGAATAATCTGTCCTTGTGGCCCATGCCTCTACCCATTTTGATATGTAATCAATGTCCAAAAGAATGTACATGTTTCCAAAAGAATTGGTAAATGGCCCCATAAAGTCAATGCCCCAAACATAAAAAATGTCATGAAAGAGCAAGGGCAGTTGTGGCATTTCATTCCTTTTAGATACATTCCCTATTCTTTGATAATGAGGACAAGATTTACAAAATTCATGGGCATCCCGAAAAAGTGTTGTCCAAAAGAGACCAGAATCAAGAACATTGCGAGAAGTCCATTGGGGACCAAAGTGGCCCCCATAAGTAACTGTGTGGCAGAATCTAAGGACAGACTGAAACTTGATATCAGGAACACAACGCCTAAGGACCTGATTGCTACATGTGTGCCAAAGGTAGGGGTCATCCCAAATGTACCAACGAGACTCATGTTTTAGATGACTGGATTGGTTTTTGTTGAAATCAGTAGGAATGCAAGATGCTACCAAATAATTTACAATTTCAGCATACCAAGGAATAACATCTTGCCCTATGTACAATTGCTCATCAGAAAACATGTCATTAATGGGAATACAGGGGGATGAGACAATGTCATAGGATGGGGGGATCATACTGATATAGTCTTCCACCACATTCTCTACTCCTTTTTATCTCTAATTTCTATATTGAATTCCTGAAGGAGGAGCATCCAACAAATGAGACGTGGTTTGGCTTCCGGTTTCTTTAGGAGATACCGGAGGGCTGCATGGTCTGAGAACACAATGACTTTGGACCCTAAAAGGTATGACCTGAATTTATCCAAGGAAAACACAATGGAAAGAAATTATTTTTCAGTGGTGGTGTAGTTTTCTTGGGGAGGGTCCAAAGTATGTGAGGCATAGGCAAGGACATGTGGAGCTCGATCGACCCTTTATGAAAAGACTGCCCCAACTGCATAGTTAGAGGCGTCACAAATGAGCTCAAATGGTAAATCCCACCGAGGTGGTTGGATTACCTGGTGTGATGTGAGACTCCATTTTAATTTATTAAAAGCTTCTTCACATTATTTATCAAAAATAGAATCTTTTTCTTTTTGGAGTAAGCAGGAGAGGCGAAGTGCAATCTTACTAAAATCACGAATGAAACGACGGTAAAATCCAGCATGTCCTAGGAAGGACCGAACATCACGTACATTTTTAGGGAATGGTATGGAAGAAATGACATCAAATTTTGATTTATCTACTTGGATAAAATCACTAGAAATGACATGTCCCAAACTATACCTTGTCACACCATGAAATGACATTTCTCATAATTTAATACAAGATTCTTTTCAATACAGTGATGTAGGATAAAACCAAGACTACTTAAACATTCATCAAAAGAGGATCCATAAACAGTAAAATCATCCATGAAAACTTCCATGCAATCCTCCAGGTAATCCAAAAAAATACTAACCATACATCGCTGGAAAGTACCCGGAGCATTGCACAAGCCAAATGACATCCTTCTATAGGAAAATGTGTCAAAGGGGCAAGTGAAGGTTGTCTTTTCCTGATTCTCAGGGGCAATATGGATCTGAAAGTATCCAGAATACCCATCAAGAAAATAGTAATGGGACATCCCCGCAAGCCTATCTTGCATTTGGTCAATCAATGGGAATGGGAAATGGTACTTCCTAGTGTGTTGGTTTAGTCGGAGATAATCTATAGAGACACACCAACTACTCTGCACACGAGTTGGAACCAACTCATTGTTTTCAATTTCAATTAATGTTAGGCCAGTTTTTTTAGGAACTACTTGAACGAGAGTGACCCATTGGCTATCAGAGATGGGGTAAATGATTCCAGAAGCCAATAACTTAGTTACTTCTATTTTAACTACTTCTAAGAGGTTTGGGTTCAGTCAACATTGTGCCTGCCTTACTGGTTTAGCCTCATCAGTTAATAAAATATGATGTGTAAAAATTTATGGGCTAATACCAGGAATGTATTAAAGTCTCCATCACAATGATTGTTTATTCTCCCTCAAAGGTTCAAGAAGTGTCAATTCATGCTCAAGAGGGAGTGAACTAGAAATAATGACGGGCAACTTGTTTCCATTCTCAAGATATGAATATTTTAAATCTTGAGTCAGTTGCATTAGTTCCAATTCATGTGTATTTTGGATTGATGGGAGTGTGTGTGAATGTGAGTGGTCACTAATCTCATCTAACTGCTCAATGGTATCATCCTCAGATGAGGAATTAGCTTTTAAAAGTGTAGCAATATCATCGATGGTCATGTAATCATCAGTGTTCAAGAAATTATCAATTAATAAACATGCATGACACTTTTCTAGACCACTACAACAATCAACACATGAATCATTACCAAGAATTTCAATCAAAGAGGAAAATTAATAAAGGGGATCAGGGGAAACAAATGAAGTGATTTTATGGGAAGGGAGTACATCAATTTAATTTACCAAGAGAGAGTAATGTTCTTCTTAGGGGTGCTTCATGGCATCAAGGATGTTGAAATGGACTATGTCACAACCAAATTTAATAGATAATGTACCATTATGGACACTAATTATGGCTTTGGGGGTTTTCAAGGAAGGTCTCCCCAATATAATTAGGGCATGTCCATTCATCCTATCATCTTCCATATTTAAAACATAAAAATCAGCAGGAAATTTTAAATTTTGAACCCTCACAAGAACATCCTCTAACACACCAGAAGGGTATGCCATACTCCGATTTTCTAGTTGAAAAACTATTCCTCTGGGCTTTAGTTCGCCGACCAACAAAGAAGAGTAAATAGAGTGAGGCATCACATTAATAGAGGCACCCAAATCAAGCATAGCATTGGAGAAAAAATACTCCCCTATGGTGCAAGGAATCGAGAATGTTCCAGCATCGTTGCACTTGGTGGGAAGTGGTGGTTGAATCAATGCTGAGACGTTCTTCCCCAGGCTCACCTTCTCATCACCTCTAAGTCGCCTTCGTTGGGTACACATCTCCTTCAGAAACTTGGCATATCTCGAAATTTTCTTGACTACATCAATCAATGGAATGTTAACCTGCACTTTTTTGAAAGTCACCAAGATTTCTTTATCAAGTTCAGTTTCCTTTTGTTTTGTTGGTTGGGTGGATTTTTGGGGAAATTGAAGAGGAATGTTTGGGCATGGTAACTCATCAATAGAAACACTCTTTCCTTTGGTAGGACTTCTCTCAAGACAAGGTTCCATCTCATTTGAACCTTTTTCAGTGGTTGGGATGGTGGTTCCCTTAGGAAAGGATGACTCTAATGGAGGGTTCATTTGGCTTTTAAGATGAGTTCCACTCATAAGGGTGATGGCACTAACATTTCCCTTATCCCTAGGGATGACAATTGGTTGAGAGGGTAGTTTACCAGACCCATGGATTTGGATTTCACCCACCGAGTAAGCTAGTTGGCCTAATTAGGTTTTGAGGTCTTGTATGGCTGATTGGGTGGTTTGTTGGAATTGGAGATTATTGGAATGAATTTGTTTCATCATATCTTCTAGGCTGGGTTCAGTTTTTAGAGGGGGTTGTTGGAAAGGCCTTTGGGGTGGTTGAAAATTTTTGGGTGGTGGTGGTTGATGACTACTTTTACCTAGTTGGTTCCATGGTTGATGAGGCTGGTTTGAATACCCCCCTTGCCAATAGGTTTGGTTGTCTTTCCACACAGGGTTGGATGGATAGTAAGGTTCTTTCCTAATGGGTTGGTTATAAGGGCGTCCTGGGAATATTGCCTCACAACTCTCAGAAGTATCTCTCAATTGGGGGCATTGGTCAGAATAGTGGGTATCAGAAGAGCATATACCACAATGTAGGGGAGGAGGAGTTTGGAATTTCCCTTGGGAAAGAGAAAGTTGTCGTAGAAGGGTACTCACCTCTTCAAACTTTGTGTCCACCTTCTTCTCGAATTCAGTACTTTTCACCTCATGGACACCTCGAATGGGTACAACAGACCTTGAACTGAATTGTTGAGTGTTCTATGCTGTGGTCTCAATTAGGGTCCTTGCAGCGAATGAGGTTTTATCCACTAGTGCACCACCTGCAGCAGCATCAATCATGTTTCGATCAATAGGGATTAAACCTTCATAAAAATACCAAATTAAAAGTTGATCACTTATTTGGTGATGTGAACAACTTGAACACAATATTTTAAATCGTTCCAAATATTCATGAAGGGTTTCTCCTTGATATTGTCTTATACCACATATTTCATTCCTTATTGTTGCAGTTCGAGATGCAGGGAAGTATTTTTCAAGAAAAAGTCATTTCATGTCCGCCCAACCTCTAATAGGTGAATTAACATAATTCAACCAATCTTTAGCCATGTCTTCTAATGAAAATGGAAATTTCCTAAGTATTACTTGTTCTTCATCCACATTAGCAGGTTTTAACGTTGAACACATAGTATGAAATTCTTTTAAATGCTTATGTGGATCTTCTCCAAGCAGTCCATGAAATCTTGGTAATAAATGAATTAAACCAGATTTTAGTTCAAAATTGGGTGCCTCGCCTTGTTATTGAATGTAAGTGGGTCGGATATCAACATCAGGTGAGGTTAGTTCTTTTAGTGTTCTATTATTTTCATCCATGTTATACAAGTTATGTTCAATTTTAAATTTGGTTTCAGAAGAAGAAGAAGGATCAAGAAGAATTTTATGATTTGAGGTCTCCTCCTTCAATGTGTGGTCTTGTGTGTCTCGGTTTCGTTGATGTAGGATCCTCTCCAGTTTGGGTTCAAAAGTTTGTCGGTATCCTGGAGTAGAATTCGTCATACACAGATCATACACAATAAATAAATTAGAACACAAAAATAAATGCAAAGGTTTAATATAAAACAAACAAATATTAAAAAAAAATACAAAATTTTTATCAAAAACACGCACAAAAAACTAAAGCGCTCCCTGGAAAAGGCGCCAAATTTTGGCCATGTTATCATGACACGTCAAATTGATTACGTTTTTAAGGTTGATTTATAGTCTAGGGTAGACCCTAGGTCTTCTCTCAAGGAGCGTTGCTAGGTTTAGAGTGTATATTTTTAATAAAAATGACTAAGAGAGGGGGTGGTTTTGAAAAGAGTTTAAAACAATGACTCAGTTGAAATGGCCTAAAAATTGAGTGACCTAGTGGATTTTGAAAAATAAGAGATAAAAGGGTCTATGTTAATTCACTACACACATATCAAGTTCATTTTTCAAAGAGAGTCATCTTAGGTTTAGAGTAATTCTTTGGTTGGAGTTAATTGGAATCCCGATTAATTCCTAAGCTTTTATTTCAATGCTTTAATGACAAAACCATGACGTAACAATCATCTTGTCAAGGTACAGTACTTATGAATGGAATAAGATCTTCCAAAGAATATTGAAATCTCAATAATGTGGGTATGAAAAGGATTCTTGTGATGTCCAATAGGAAGAACGCAAGTCACGCTCTCAAAACCTCACACCGATCGGTTTGAAATTAAGAGCATAACACTCACATGCATCAAATCAAGAATTCAAATCTAAAATAAAATAAGATACATGGAATGAAATGTTTCAATACCCAAATTACTCCAAACCAGTATCTTGTTTATGCATCAAAACTCTTTTTACATGTGTGTAGCTCCGTCACAACGAACACCCAACTTTTAGCTCGACATCGGGAGGAGGAGGAAGCTCGGGTGGAACTCCATCTTCATCCTTGATTCCCTTATGAGGATAGGGGCCTCCAGAACCTCCAAGGTGATTAGGATACTCTTCTAGGACTCCAAATTGGCAGCACTTAACTCTTTGTCCAAACATGCAAATGAGGTTCCCTTGGTTCCCTTTTATAGGAAAATTGGAAGGTGGTTTTAGGAACACAGATTTCATCAATCCACTTGTATCATGCGGTTCGGACTTCAGAAAGCCTTATCTCACATTGGAGAAAGTATAAATGTTGTATACATACCTCTTGAATATCTACACCAAAGGTTTGGAACCATTTAGTCAACTACAACTCAAGATATTAATAAACTACAGAACACCGCATTTGACGTGGTCCAAATTTGGTGTCTTGGACAGATCAGTTCAGATGGGCTCCATAAAAGATGAATCAGGATTTGGTTCCTTAATATTAAATGTAGAATATTAAAATTTGGACATGACCACAAAATATCATCCCATTTAGATTCACGGATTTTGTGTACTATACAATATAGTGGACTTATGTCTATGGATCCATGCAATTTTGGCCCATTTTTCTTCGACTTCATCAAGGGCCCTCCAAATCACCTCCACCTACATTGAAACAATAAAAACAAGTAACATTTCCCATTATAATATTGATTAACAGTAATTTATTGATTCAAAAATAAAGTACAATTTATTATTATATTTGTAATATTCATTACAAAACTAGTTTAAAACTGCAGTGTAATGGTGGAATAAAACAGTGAATCGTGGTACGATCACACCCCCACACCTAAACATTTGCACTCCTGGGAAAAGTCACATATCCAAATACAATGATTTTTATATATATATATATATATATTTACAACATCTTGAAGATTTATCATTTGAGGAAATTTTATTTAAAGTAAAGTGATCAATACACGAACCACACCAAGGAGTTCTTCCTAGTGAAAATAGAAAAAGATGTCTCATAAATCATATCATAGAGAAATTAAAAAAGGTTCAGGATACCCAATTGAGAAAGGAATTCAGAAGTAAACCATGACACTAACTCTCCATGTGTGTGTGAAAACCATTCCATGTTATTCTTTCCACTTGATATCCAATAAATATATGTTATTTTAACATTATTCAGCTTTAAATGACTTTTCACCGAACTTTTCCTACATCCTTTACAATCATCTTTCAAGACCCACTCATTTAAGCATTCCTAGAATTCAAACCATAAGTTCCCGACATAGATATCCCCATATGTTGCACATTTCATCACTCCCCTCATTTAATATTTTTTTGATGTTTCATTTGGAACAAATCTTACACTCATCTCTCAACCCTTGTTTGATCTCAACACGACACTAATTGAAATAGTTATAACAAGATCAAAGGTTGAGGAGGAGTGGTTTTTTACCTGCCCAAGTCACAACAATTTTTTTTGAGGGCATACAATAGTCAGACATTAGGTACACACGCATAGGTTAATCTGGTACAGTAATGAAACAGATCGGATAAGGAACAAACGTATGGAAAAATGATTTAATGCTGAAAAATATTTACCCAAATATATATTTACCTTATATTAAGTAATAAATAATCACACTTTGTGGTTTGGTGAAAAACAATTGTGGATAAATTAGTGACACAGTTTTCCAAAAAACTACTCACAAAAAAGGGAATCAATCATCTCAAAGGTTTCACATAGATAGACTATTTATATCATTGACAGAAAACCAATTCACTAAAAATCACTCCTTGATGGTAAACTAATCCAAAAATTCTTTTTAGCCTTTGTTATAGTATTTTTACTTTCCCCACTTTATGGTTTCTACATCATGGAATTTCGAAATTGTTCATGGGGAAAATGAAAATAATATAAAGAAGGCCAAAAAGAGAAAACAAAAGGAGAAAATGATAAAAATTCCTAACTAACCCAGGAATGTATCCACCCCCCACACCTAGAGTATGCAGTGTCCTCACTGTAGTAAAAGAGAATGTAGGAAGGAAGGATAAAACCCAGTTGATGTCATTTATAGATTGCTTCTTGAACATGGAGTTCCTACATCGGGGACTCCAAAACGGGTTCATGAAAGTGCTTCTGCCATTGCCCATTAACAGTGAAAGTTTGCTTGGTTTCTTCATTTTGAACCTGGAAAACACCAAATGGAGAAACGTTAGTAATCGTGTATTGTCCAAACCAGCGGGAACGAAGCTAACCTAGATGCAACTTTAGCCTTTCATTATAAAGGAGGACCTTCTGCCCAATATGGAACTAACGTTGAAGGATAAGACGGTCATGAGTAGCCTTGGTTCTCTCCTTATAAATCCTGGAGTTTTCATATGCATCTCTTCTCATTTCCTCTATCTCTTGAATCTGCAACTTCCTTTGAGCACCTGCACCAGAATGACTAGAATTGCATTGTTGGATGGCCTAGTAGGCCCGGTGATCAATCTCAACAGGGAGGTGACAACTCTTTCAAAACACAAGACGATAGGGTGACATTCCAATGGGAGTTTTGAAAGCAGTACGGTAGGCCCATAATGAATCATCAAGTCTAAGACTCCAATCATTTCTATTGGGTTAAACCATTTTTTCAAGAATTTTTTTTACCTCTCTATTTGACACCTTAGCTTGACCATTGTTCTGTGGATGATATGCAGTAGAAACTCAATGACCAACCCCATACCGATGCAAAAGTGATTGCATTGTTCGATTGCAGAAATGAGAACCCTGGTCACAAATGATGAACCTAGGTAATCCAAATCTACAATAGATCTGAGCTCTCAAAAATTCTACAACTGTTTTGGAATCATCTGTCCTTGTGGCCCATGCCTCTACCCATTTTGATACGTAATCAATGGGCAAAATAATGTACAAGTTTCCAAAAGAATTGGGAAATGGCCCCATAATGTCAATGGCCCAAACATAAAAAATGTCATGAAAGAGCAAGGGTTTTTGTGGAATTTCATTCCAGTTAGAGACATTCCCCATTATTTGACAAAGAGGACAAGATTTACAAAATTCATGGGCATCCTGAAAAAGTGTTGGCCAAAAGAGACCAGAATCAAGAACTTTGCGAGCAGTGCGTTGGGGACCAAAGTTTCCCCCACAAGCAAGTGTGTGGAAGAATCTAAGGATAGAGTGAAACTCACTATCGGGAACACAATACCTAAGGACCTGATTGCTACATGTGCGCCAAAGGTAGGGGTCATCTCAAATGTACCAACGAGACTCATGTTTTAGATGACTGCCTTAGTTTTTGTTGAAATCAGTAGGAATGCAAGATGCTACCAAATAATTTACAATTTCAGCATACCAGGGAATAACATCTTGCACTATGTACAATTTCTCCTCAGAAAACATGTCATTAATGGGAATACAGGGGGATGGGAAAATGTACGAGGATGGGGGGATCCTACTAAAATGGTCTGCCACCACATTCTCTGCTCCTTTTTTATCACTAATTTCTAGATTGAATTCCTGAAGGAGGAGCATCCAATGAATGATATGTGTTTTGGATTATGGTTTCTATAGGAGATAATGAAGGGCTACATGGTCTGAGAACACAATGACTTTGGACCCTAAAAGGAATGACTTGAATTTATCCAAGGAAAACACAATGGAAAGAAATTCCTTTTCAGTGGTGGTGTAGTTTTCTTGGGCAGGGTCCAAAGTATGTGAGGCATAGGCAATGACATGTGGAGCTCGATCGACCCTTTGTGATAAGACTGCCCCAACTGCATAGTTAGAGGCGTCACACATGAGCTCAAATGGTAAATCCCACAGATGTGGTTGGATTACCAGGGGTGATGTGAGACTCCATTTTAATTTATTAAAAGCTTCTTCACATTATTTATCAAAAAATAATAATTTTCTTTTTGGAGTAAGCGGGAGAGGGGAATTACAATCTTATTAAAATCACGAATGGAACGATGGTAAAATCCAGCATGACCCAGGAAAGACCGCACATCATGTACATTTTTAGGGAATGGTAGGGAAGAAATGACATCCACTTTCGATTTATCTACTTGGATACCATCCTTAGAAATGACATGTCCCAAAAATACACCTTGTTGCACCATAAAATGTGATTTCTCATAATTTAATACAAGAATCTTTTCAATACATCGATGTAGGACAAAACCAAGACTACTTAAGTATTCATCAAAAGAGGATCCATAAATAGTAAAATAATGCATGAAAACTTCCATTCAATCCTCCACGTAATCCGAAAAAATACTAACCATACATCGCTGGAATGTACCCAGAGCATTGCACAAGCCAAATGGCATACTTCTATAGGCAAATGTGCCAAAGGGGAAAGTGAAGGTTGTCTTTTCCTGATCCTCGGTGGAAATATGGATCTGAAAGTATCCAGAATACCCATCATGAAAATAGTAATGGGACTTCCCCACTAGCCTCTCTAGCATTTGGTCAATGAATGGTAATGGGAAATGGTCCTTCCTAGTGTGTTGGTTTAGTCGGCGATAATCTATACAGACACGCCTGCACATGAGTTGGAACCAATTCATTGTATTCATTTTCAATTACTATTAGGCCAGTCTTTTTAGGAACTACTTGAACAGGAGTGACCCATTGTCTATCAGAGATGGGGTAAATGATTCCAGAAGCTGATAACTTTGTTACTTCCTTTTTAACTACTTCTATGAGGTTTGGGTTCAGTCGACGTTGTGCCTGCCTCACTGGTTTAGCCTCATCTGTTAATAAAATATGATGTGTACAAATTGATGGGCTAATACCAGGAATGTCTGCAAGTGTCCATCCCAATGCTTGTTTATGATCCCTCAAAAGTTCAAGCAGTCTCAATTCATGCTCAAGAGGAAGTGAACTAGCAATAATGATGGGCAACTTGTTTCCATTCTCAAGATATGAATATTTTAAATCTTGAGGCAGTTGCTTTAGTTCCAATTCAGGTGGATTTTGGATTGATGGGAGTGTGTGTCAAAGTGAGAGGTCACTAATCTCATCTAACTGCTCAATGGTATCATCCTCAGATGAGGAATTAGCTTTTAAAAGCATAGCAGTATCAACGATGGTCATGTGATCCTCCGTGTTCAAGAAATTATCAATTAATAAACTTGCATGACACTTTTATAGACCACTACAACAATCAAACATGACTCATTACCATGAATTTCAATCAAAGAGAAAAATTCAGAAAGGGGATCAGGGGAAACAAATGAAGTTATTTTATGGGAAGGGAGTACATCAATTGAATATACTGAGAGATAGGAATGTTCTTCTGAGGGGTTCCTCAAGGCATCAAAGATGTTGAAATGGAATCTGTCACCACAAAATTACATAGATAATGTACCATTATGGAAATTAATTATGGATTTGGCGGTTTTCAAGAAAGTTCTCCCCAATATAATTGGGTCATGTCCATTCATCCTATCATCTTCCATTTCTAGCACATAAAAATCAGTAGGAAATATTAATTTTTGAACCCTCACAAGAACATCCTCTAACACACCAGAAGGTTGTGCCGTACTCCGATTTTCTAGTTGAACAACTATTCCTGTGGGCTTTAGTTCGCCGACTTGCAAAGAAGAGTAAATAGAGTGAGGCATCATATTAATAGAGGCACCCAAATCAAGCATAGCATTGGAGAAAGAATACTCCCCTATAGTGCACAGAATTGAGAATGTTCCAGGATCGTTGCACTTGGTGGGAAGTGATGGTTGTATCAATGCTGAGACGTTCCTCCCCAGGATCACCTCCACATAACCTTTAAGTCTCCTTCAGTGGGTACACATCTCCTTCAGAAACTTGGCGTATCTCAGAATTTTCTTAACGACATCAATCAATATAATGTTAACCTTCACTTTTTTGAAAGTCTCCAAGATTTCTTTATCGAGTTCTGTTTCCTTTTGTTTTCTTGGTTGGGTGGCTCTTTGGGGAAATAGAAGAGGAATGCTTGGGCTTGGTAACTCATCAATAGAAACACTCTTTCCTTTGGTAGGACTTCTCTTAGGACAAGGTTCCATCTCATTTGAACCTTTTTCAGTGGTTGGGATGGTGGTTCCCTTAGGAGAGGATGACTCTATGGAGGGTTCATTTGGATTTTATGTTGAGTTCCACTCTTAAGGGTGATGACACTAACATTTCCCTTATCCCTAGGGTTGAAAAGTGGTTGAGAGGGTAGTTTACCAGACCCATGGCTTTGGATTTCACCCACCAAGTTAGCTAGTTGGCCTAATTGGGGTTTGAGGTCTTGTATGGATGCTTGGGTGGTTTTTTGGAATTGGAGATTATTGGCAGCCATTTGTTTCATCATATCTTCTAGGCTACGTTTAGTTTTTGGAGGGGGTTGTTGGAAAGGCCTTTGGGGTGGTTGAAAATTTCTGGGTAGTGGTGGTTGATGACTACTTTTCCCTGGTTGGTTCCATGGTTGATGAGGCTAGTTTGAATACCGCCCCTTTCCTATAGTCATGGTTGTCTTTCCACCCAGGTTTGGATGGATAGTAAGGTTCTTGCCTAATGGGTTGGTTATAGGGGTGTCCTGGGAATATTGCATCACAACTCTCCGAAGTTTCTCTCAATTAGGGGAATTGGTCAGAATAGTGGGTATCAGAAGAGCATATACCACAATGTATGGGGGGAGGAGATTGGAATTTCCCTTGGGAAAGAGAAAGTTGTTGTAGAAGGGTACTCACCTCTTCAAACTTTGTGTCCACCTTATCGAATTCAGTACTTTGCACCTCATGGACACCTCGAATGGGTACACTGGACCTTGAAATGAATTGTTGAGTGTTCTGTGCCATGGTCTCAATTAGGGTCCTTGCAGCGATTTGGGTTTTATCCACTAGTGAACCACCTACAGTAGCATCAATCATGGTTCGATCAATAGGGATTAAACATTCATAAAAATACTGAATTAAAAGTTGATCACTTATTTGGTGGTGTGGACAACTTGAACACAATATTTTAAATCATTCCCAATATTCATGAAGGGTTTCTCATTGAGATTGTCTTATGCCACATATTTCATTCCTTATTGTTGCAGTTCGATAGGTAAGGAAGTATTTTTCATGAAAAAGTCATTTAATGTCCGCCCAACCTCTAATAGGTGAATTAACATAAAACAACCAATCTTTAGCTGTGTCTTCTAATGAAAATGGAAATGCCCTAAGTTTTACTTCTTCTTCATCCACATTAGTAGGTTTTAATGTTGAACACATAGTATAAAATTCTTTTAAATGATTATGTGGATCTTCTCCAGGAAGTCTATGAAATCTTGGTAATAAATGAATTAAACTAGATTTTAGTTCAAAATTGGGTGCCCCGCCTTGTAATTGAATGTAAGTGGGTCGAATATCAACATCAGGTGAGGTTATTTCTTTTAGTGTTCTATTATTTTCAGCCATATTATACATGTTATGTTCGATTTTAACTTTGGTTTCATACGAAGAAGAAGGATCAAGAATAATTTTACGATTTGATGTCTCCTCCTTCAAAGTGTGGTCTTGTGTGTCTCGGTTTCGTTGATGTAAGATCCTCTTCGGTTCGGGTTCGAAAGTTTGTAGGTCTCCTAGAGTAGAACGTTTCATACATAGATCCTACACAATAAATAAATTAGAACACAAAAATAAATGCAAAGGTATAATATAAAACAAACAAATATTCACAAAAATTACAAAACAATTATCAAAAACACGCACAAAAAACCAAAGCGCTCCCCGGCAACGACGCCAAAATTTGACCATGTTTTCTTGACAAGTCAAATTTATTATGTTTTTATGGTTGATTTATATTATAGGGTAGACCCTAGGTCGTCTCTAAAGGAGCATTGGTAGGTTTAGAGTGTGTATTTTTAATATAAATTACTAAGAGAGGGGGTGGATTAGAAAAGAGTTTAAAACAATGACTTAGTTGAAATGGATTAAAAATTGAGTGACCTAGTGGATTTTGAAAAATATGAGATAAAAGGGTCGATGTGATTTCACTACACACATATCAAGTTCATTGTTCAAAGATATTCATCTTAGGTTTAGAGTAATTCTTTGGTTGGAGTTAATTGGAATCCCGATTAATTCCTATTCTTTTATTTCAATGCTTTAAGGACAAAACCTTGACATAACAATCATCTAGTAAAGGTCCAGTAATTATGCATGGAATAAGAGCTTCCAAATCATATTGAAATCTCAATAATGTGGGTATGAAAAGGATTCTTGTGATGTCCAATGGGAACAACACAAGTCATGCTCTCAAAACCTCACACCGATCGGTTTGAAATTAAAAGCATAACACCCACATGCATCAAATAAAGCATTCAAATCTGAAATAAAATAATATACATGTACTAAAATGTTTAAAAACCCAAATTACTCCAAACCAGTAGCTAGTGTATGCATCGGAACTCCCTTGACATGTGTGTAGCTCCCTCACAACGAACACCCAACTTTTAGCTCGACATCGGTAGGAGGAGGAAGCTCGGGTGGAACTCCTTCTTCATACTTGATTCCCTTATGAGGATAGGGGACTCCAGAACCTCCAAGGTGATTAGGAGACTCCTCTAGGACTCCAAATTGGAAACACTTCACTTTTTTTCTGAATTTTCAATTGAGGTTCCCTTGGTGCCCTTTTATATGAAAATTGGAAGGTGGTTTTAGGCACACAGATTTCATCAATCCAATTGTATCACGCGTCTTGTCCTTCAGACAGCAATATATCGCATTGGAGAAAATAGAAAGTTTGTAGATCTACCTCTTTACTGTCTCCACCGAATGTTTGGAACCATTTGGACAACTACAGCTCAAGATATTAATAAATTACAGAACACCGCATTTGACTTGGTCCAAATTCGGTGGCTTTGACAGATCAGTTTGGATGGCCCCCATAGAAGCCGAATCAGGATTTGGTTCCTTAATATGAAATGTAGAATATTATATTTCGGACAGGCCCAAAACATTTCAGCCCTTTTGTATATACGGATTTTGTTTACTATGCAAAACAGTGGACATATGTCCATGGATCCATGCAATTTTGGCTCATTTTTTTCCACTTCATCAAGGGCCCTCCAAATCACCACCACCTACATTGAAACAATAAAAACAAGTAACATTTACCATTATAATATTTATTAACATTAATTGATTGATTCAAATAGAAAGTGAAATTTATTATTATATTTGGAATATTCATTACAAAACTAGTTTATAACTGTAGTGTAAGGGTGGAATAAAACAGTGAATCGTGGTACGATCACACCCCCACACCTAAACATTTGAACTCCTGGACAAAGTCACATATCCAAATACAATGATGCATATATATATATATATATATATATATATATTTCCAATATCCTGAAGATTTATCATTTGAGGAAATTTTATTTAATGTAAAGTGATCAATACACGAACCACAGTAAGGAGTTCTTCCTAGTGAAAATAGAAAAAGATGCCTCATAAATCATATCATAGAGAAATTCAAAAAAGTTCATGATACCCAATTGAGAAAGGATCTCAGAAGTAAACCATGGCACTAACTCTCCATGTTTGTGTGAAAACCATTCCATGTTATTCTTTCCACTTGATATCCAATAAATATATGTTATTTTAACATTATTTAGATTTAAATGATTTTTTACCGAACCTGTCCTACATCCTTTGCAATCATATTTCAAGACCCACTCATTTAAGCATTCCCAGAATTCAAACAATTAGCTCCCAACCTAGATATCCCCATATGTTTCACATTTCATCACTCCCCTCATTTATTATATTTTTTTTGAAGTTGCATTTGGAACAAATCTCACACTCATCTCTCAACCCTTGTTTGATCTCCTCACGACACTAATTGAAATAGTTATAACAAGATGAAAGGTTGAGGAGGAGTGGTTTTTGACCTGCCCAAGACACAATTTTTTTTGAGGGCGTACAATAGTCGAACATTAGGTACACATGCATAGGTCAATCTGGTACAGTAATGAAACAGATCAGATAAGGAACAAACATATGGAAATATCATTCAATTCTGAAAAATATTAACCCAACATATAATTACCTTATATTAATTAAGAAATAATCACACTTAGTAGTTTGGTGAAAAACATTTGTGGAGAAATTAGTGACACAATTTTCCAAAAAACTACTCACAAAAAAGGGCATCAATCATATCAAAGGTTTCACATTGATATGACCATTTATATCATTGATAGAAAAACAATTCAGTAATAATCACTCCTTGATGGTAAACTCATACACAAATTATTTTTAGCCTTCGTTATGGTATTTTTACTTTCCCCACTTTATGGTTTCCACATCATGGAATTTCGAAATTGTTGATGGGGAAAAATGAAAATACCATAAAGAAGGCCAATAAGATAATAAAAAAGGAGAAAACGATGAAAATTCCTAACTAACCCAGGAATGTATCCACCCCCCACACCTAGAGTATGCAGTGTCCTCACTGTAGTAAAAGAGAATGTGGGAAGGAAGGATAAAACCTGGTTGATGTAATTCATAGATTACTTCTTGAACATGGAGTTCCTCCATCGGGGACTCCAGAACGGGTTCATGAAAGTGCTTCATCCGCTGCCCATTGATAGTGAAGGTTTGCTTGGTTTCTTCATTTTGAACCTGGACAACACCAAATGGAGAGACGTTAGTAACAGTGTATGGTCCAAACCAGCGGGCACGAAGCTTACCTGGATGCAACTTCATGATTGCATTATAAAGGAGGACCTTCTGCCCAATATGGAACTGACGATGAAGGATAAGACAGGCATGAGCAGCCTTTGGTATCTCCTTATAAATCCTGGAGTTTTCATATGCATCTCTTCTAATTTCCTCTATCTTTTGAATCTGCAACTTCTTTTGAGCACCGGAACCAGAATGATTAGAATTGCATTGTTTGATGGCCTAGTAGGCCCGGTGCTCAATCTCAATAGGGAGGTGACAACTCTTTCCAAACACAAGACGATAGGGTGACATTCCAATTGGAGTTTTGAAAGTAGTAAAGTAGGCCCATAATGAATCATCAAGTCTAAGACTCCAATCTTTCCTATTGGGTTAAACCGTTTTTTCAATAATCTGTTTTACCTCTCTATTTGACACCTCAGCTTGACCATTGGTCTATGGATGATATGCAGTAGAAACTCGATGACCAACCCCATACCGACACAAAAGTGATTGCATTGTTTGATTGCAGAAATGAGAACCCTGGTCACTGATGATGAACCTAGGTAATCCAAACCTACAAAATATTTGAGTTCTAAAAAATTCTACAACTGTTTTGGAATCATCTGTCCTTGTGTCCCGTGCCTCTACCCATTTTGATACGTAATCAATGGCCAAAAGATTGTACAAGTTTCTAAAAGAATTGGGAAAGGGCCCCAAAAAGTCAATGCCCCAAACATAAAAAATTTCATGAATGAGCAATGGTTGTTATGGCATTTCATTCCTTTTAGAGACATTCCCCATTCTTTTAAAACGAGGACAAGATTTACAAAATTCATGGGCATCCCAAAAAGGTGTTGGCCAAAAGAGACCAGAATCAAGAACTTTGTGAGCAGTCCGTTGGGGACCAAAGTGCCCCCCACAAGAAAGTGTGTGGCAGAATCTAAGCACAGACTGAAACTCGCTCTCAGGAACACAATGCCTAAGGACCTGATCGCTACATGTGCTCCAAAGGTAGGGGTCATCCCAAATATACCAACGAGACTCATGTTTTAGATGATTGGCTTGGTTTTTATTAAAATCAGTAGGAATGCAAGATGCTACCAAATAATTTACAATTTTAGCATTCCAGGGAATAACATCCTGCACTATGTACAATTGCTCATCAGGAAACATGTCATTAATGGGAATACAGGGGGATGAGACAATGTCCGAGGATGGGGGGATCCTACTGATATGGTCTGCACCACATTATCTGATTCTTTTTTATCCCTAATTTCTAGATTGAATTCCTGAGGGAGGAGCATCCAACGAATGAGATGTGGTTTGGCTTCTGGTTTCTTTAGGAGATACCGGAGGGCTGCATGGTCTGAGAACACAATGACTTTGGACCCTAAAAGGTATGACCTGAATTTATCCAAAGCAAACACAATGGAAAGAAATTCATTTTAGTGGTGGTGCAGTTTTCTTGTGAAGGGTCCAAAGTACGTGAGGCATAGGCAATGACATGTGGAGCTCGATCGACCCTTTGTGATAAGACTGCCCCAACTTCATAGTTTGACGCGTCACACATGATCTCAAATGGTAAATCCCACCTAGGTGGTTGTATTAACGGGGGTGATGTGAGACTCCATTTTAATTTATTAAAAGATTCTTCACATTCTTTATCAAAAACAAAATCTTTTTCTTTTTGGAGTAAGAGGGAGAGGGAAAGTGAAATCTTACTAAAATCACGAATAAAATGACGGTAAAATCCATCATGACCTAGGAAAGACTGCACATCACGTATATTTTTAGGGAATGGTAGGGAAGAAATGACATCCACTTTCAATTTATCTACTTGGATACCATCCCTAGAAATGAAATGTCCCAAAACTATACCTTGTCTCACCATGAAATGGAATTTCTCATAATTTAATACAATATTCTTTTCAATACAACGACGTAGGACAGAACCAAGACCACTTAAACATTCATCAAAAGAGGATCCAAAAACAGTAAAATCATCCATGAAAACTTCCACGTAATCCTCCAGGTAATCTGAAAAAATACTAACCATACATTGCTGGAAAGTACCCTGAGCATTGCACAAGCCAAATGGCATCCTTCTATAGGAAAATGTTCCCAAGGGGAAAGTGAAGGTTGTCTTTTCCTGGTCCTCGGGGGCAATATGGATCTGAAAGTATCCAGAATACCCATCAAGAAAACAGTAATGGGACTTCCCCGCTAGCCTCTCTAGAATTTGGTCAATGAATGGCAAAAGGAAATGGTCCTTCCTAGTGTGTTGGTTTTGTCGGTGATAATCTATACAGACACGCCAACTATTCTGCACATGAGTTGGAACCAGTTCATCATTTTCATTTTCAATTACCGTTAGGCTAGTTTTTTTAGGAACTACTTGAACAGGACTAACCCATTGGCTATCAGAGATGGGGTAAATGATTCCAACAGCCAATAACTTTTTTAATTCCTTTTTAACTACTTCTAAGAGGTATGGGTTCAGTCGACGTTGTACCTGCCTCACTGGTTTAGCCTCATCAGTTAATAAAATATGATGTGTGAAAATTGATGGGCTAATACCAGGAATGTCTGCAAGTGTCCATCCCAATGCTTGTTTATGCTCCCTCAAAAGTTCAAGTAGTCTCAATTCATGCTCAAGAGAGAGTGAACTAGCAATAATGACAGGAAACTTGTCTCCATTCTCAAGATATGAATATTTTAAATCTTGAGGCAGTTTCTTTAGTTCCAATTCAGGTGTATTTTGGATTTATGGGAGTGTGTGTGAAAGTGAGAGGTCACTAATCTCATCTAACTTCTCAATGGTATCATCCTCAGATGAGGAATTATCTTTTAAAAGTGTAGCAGTATCATTGATGGTCATGTGATCCTCCGTGTTCAAGAAATTATTAATTAATAAACATGAATGAAACTTTTCTAGACCACTACAACGATCAACACATGACTCATTACCAAGAATTTCAATCAAAGAGGAAATTTCAGAAAGGGGATCAGGGGAAACAAATGGAGTGATTTTATGGGAAAAGAGTACATCAATTGAATTTACCGATAGAGAGGAATGTTCTTATGAGGGGTGATTCATGGCATCAAGGATGTTGAAATGGATTATGTCATTACCAAATTCCATAGATAATGTACCATTATGGAAATTAATTATGGCTTTGGTAGTTTTCAAGAAAGGTCTCCAAAATATAATTGGGTCATGTCCATTCATCCTATCATCTCCCATTTTTATAACATAAAAATCAGCAGGAGATATTGAAATTTTAACCCTCACAAGAACATCCTCTAACACACAAGAAGGGTGTTTCATACTCCGATTTTCTAGTTGAAAAAATATTCCTATGGGATTTGGTTTGCCGACCTGAAAAGAAGAGTAAATAGGGTGAGGCATGATATTAATAGAGGCACACAAATCAAGCATAGAATTAGAGAAAGAATACTCCCTTATGGTGAACGGAATCGAGAATGTTCCAGGATCATTGCACTTCGTGGGAAGTGATGGTTGTATCAATACTGAGACATTCCTCCCTAGGCTCACCTTCTCATCACCTCTAAGTCGCCTTCGGTGGGTACACATCTCCTTTAGAAACATGGCATACCTCAGAATTTTCTTGACGGCATCAATCAATGGAATGTTAACCTGAACTTTTTTGAAAGTCTCCAAGATTTCTTTATCATGTTAAGTTTCCTTTTGTTTACTTGGTTGGGTGGCTCTTTGAAAAAATGGAAGAGAAATGTTTGGTCTTGGAAACTCATCAATAGACACACTCTTTCCTTTGGTATGGATTCTCTCAAGACAAGGTTCCATCTCATTTGAACCTTTTTTAGTTGTTGGGATAGTGGTTCCCTTAAAAGAGGATGACTCTAATGGAGGGTTCATTTGGCTTTTAAGTTGAGTTCCACTCCTAAGGGTGATGGCACTAACATTTCCCTTATCCCTAGTGTTTACAAGTGGTTGAGAGGGTAGTTTACCAGACCCATGGATTTGGATTTCACCCACCAAGTTAGTTAGTTGGCCTAATTGGGTTTTGAGGTCTTGTATGACTGCTTGGGTGGTTTGTTGGAATTGGAGATTATTGGAAGCCATTCGTTTCATCATATCTTCTAGTCTAGGTTCAGTTTTTGGAGGGGGTTGTTGGAAAGGCCTTTGGGGTGGTTGAAAATTTCTGGGTGGTGGTGGTTGATGACTACTTTGCCCAGGTTGGTTCCATGGTAGATGAGGCTGGTTTGAATACCCCCTAGCCTATAGGCTTGGTTTTCTTTCCACCCAGGGTTGGATGGATAGTAAGGTTCCTTCCTAATGGGTTGGTTATAGGGGCCTCCTAGGAATATTTCCTCACAACTCTCAGATGTTTCTCTCAATTGGGGGAATTGGCTAGAATAGTGGGTATCAGAAGAGCATATACCGCAATGTATTGGAGGAGGATATTGGAATTTCCCTTAGGAAAGAGCAAGTTGTCATAGAAGGGTACCTACCTCTTCAAACTTTGTGTCCACCATCTTCTCGAATTCAGTACTTTGCACATCTTGGACTCCTTGAATGGGTACACTGGACCTTGAAATGAATTGTTGAGTGTTCTGTGCCATTGTCTCAATTAGGGTCCTTGCAGCGATTGGGGTTTTATCCACTAGTGCACCATCTGCAGCAGCATCAATCATGTTTCGATCAATGGGGATTAAACCTTCATAAAAACACTGAATTAAAATTTGATCACTTATTTGGTGATGTGGACAACTTGAAAACAATCTTTTAAATCATTCCCAATATTCATGAAGGGTTTTTCCTTGAGATTTTCTTATCCTACATATTTCTTTCCTTATTGTTGCAGTTCGAGAGGCTGGGAATTTTTTTCAAGAAAAAGTCGTTTCATGTCCTCCCAACCTCTAATAGGTGAATTAACATAATACAACCAATCTTTAGCCGTGTCTTCTAATGAAAATGGAAATTCCCTAAGTTTTACTTGTTCTTCATCCACATTAGAAGGTTTTAATGTTGAACATGTAGTATTAAATTCTTTTAAATGCTTATGTGGATCTTCTCCAACTAGTCCATGTAATCTTGGTAATAAATGAATTAAACCAGATTTTAGTTCAAAATTGGGTGCCTCGCCTTGTAATTGAATGTAAGTGGGTCAGATATCAACATCAGGTGAGGTTAGTTCTTTTAGTGTTCTATTATTTTCATCCATGTTATACAAGTTTTGTTCAATTTTAACTTTGGTTTCAGAAGAAGAAGAAGGATCAAGAATAATTTTAAGATTTGATGTCTCCTCCTTCAAAGTGTGGTCTTGTGTGTCTCAGTTTCGTTGATGTAGGATCCTCTCCGGTTTGGGTTCAAACGTTTGTAGGAATCTTGGAGTAGAACACGTAATACACAGAGTCTACACAATAAATAAATTAGAACACAAAAATAAATGCAAAGGTATAAGATAAAACAAACAAATATTCACAAAAATTTCAAAAATTTTATAAAAAACACGCACAAAAAACCAAAGCTCTCCCCATCAACGGCGCCAAACTTTGACCATGTTGTCATGAAACGTCAAATTGATTATGTTTTTAAGGTTGATTTATAGTCTAGGGTAGACCCTAGGTCATCTCTCATGGAGCATTGGTAAGCTTAGAGTGTGTATTTTTTAATAAAGATGACTAAGAGAGGGGGTGGTTTTGAAAAGAGTTTAAAACAATGACTTACTTGAAATGGATTAAAAATTGAGTGACCTAGTGGATTTTGAAAAATATTAGATAAAAGGGTTGATGTGATTTCACTACACAAATATCATGTTCATTGTTCAAAGAGATTCATCTTAGGTTTAGAGTAATTCTTTTGTTGGAGTTAATTGGAATACCGATTAATTCCTAAGCTTTTATTTCAATGCTATAAGGACCAAACCTTGATGTAACAATCATCTTCTCAAGGTCAAGTACTTATGCATGGAATAGGAGCTTCCAAATAATATTTAAATCTCAATAAGGTGGTTACAAAAAGGATTCTTGTGATGTTCAATCGGAACTACACAAGTCACGCTCTCAAAACCTCACACCGATCGGTTTGAAATTAAGAGCATAACACTCACATGCATCAAATCAAGCATTCAAATATGAAATAAAATAAGATACATGGAATGAAATGTTTAAACACCCAAATTACTCCAAGCCAGTAGCTATTGTATGCATCGTAACTCCCTTGACATGTGTGTAGCTCCCTCACAACGAACACCCGACTTTTAGCTCGACATCTGGAGGAGGAGGAAGCTCGGGTGGAACTCCTTCTTCATCCTTGATTCCCTTATGAGGATAGGGGCCTTCAGAACCTCCAAGGTGATTAGGATACCGCTCTAGGACTCCAAATTGGCAGCACTTCACTCCTTGTCCGAACTTGCAAATGAGGTTCCCTTGGTGCCCTTTTATAGGAAACTTGGAAGGTGGTTTTAGGCACATAGATTTCATCAATGCACTTGTATCATGTGTTTCGGCCTTCAGACAGCCTTATCTCGCTTTGTAGAAAATGGAAAAGTTGTATCCCTACCTCTTGAATGTCTCCACTGAAATTTTGGCACCATTTAGACAACTACAGCTCAAGATATTAATAAAATACAGAACACCACTTTTGACTTGGTCCAAATTTGGTGGCTTAGACAGATCAGTACAGATGGGCCCCATAGAAGCCAAATCAGGATTTGGTTACTTAATATAAAATGTATCATATTAAATTTTGGACAGACCCACAACAGATCAGCCCTAGTGGATTCACGTATTTTGTTTTCTATGCAAAACAGTGGACATATGTCCATGGATCCATGCAATTTTGGCCCATTTTTCTTCCACTTCATCAAGGGCCCTCCAAATCACCTCTACCTACATTGAAACAATAAAAACAAGTAACATTTACCATTATAATATTGATTAACATTAATTTATTGATTCAAACATAAAGTGCAATTTATTATTATATTTGGAATATTCATTACAAAACTAGTTTAAAACTGTGGTGTAAGGGTGGAATAAAATAGTGAATCATGATACGATCAAGATGATAGAAAAGGTTCAGTTGATTTAGAATCACATGAGAACAACTCAGAGAAGACATAAAATTTATTCATATAATAGGTAAAAGGATCATTCTTTTAAGGTATGTGATCATGTCTTTCTCAAATTTTCTCCATTGAAAAGTGTGATGCATTTTGGTAAGAAGGGAATGTTGAGTCCGAGATTCATTGGACCTTATGAAATCCTTGATAAATTTAGATCATTTGCTAAAAAGTGGATTTACCTCTAGGTTTATCACAAGTACACAATGTTTTTCATGTTTCAATGTTGAGAAAGTATATGCCGGATTAATCTTGTGTTTTGAGCTAAGAGGTTGTTCAGTTGGAAGAAAATCTATTTTATGACGAACAACCAGTCCATATTAATGACCGAAGAGTGCACGAGTTGTGGAATAAGGTAATTCATCATGTAAAGGTTTTGTGAAAAAACCATATGGTGAATGGGAAATGTGAGAATCTGAAAATTCTATGAGGGATAAATACCCCCACAAATTTTATAAGTGAATAAAAATATTGAGGACACAATTTCCAAAAGGGGGGAAGGATGTAACATACCAAGTAAATAAAGATTAATACATCTTCATATTTATTAATATTAGTGAATTAAATATTAATGTTATTTTAAAGGTTATGCTATGTTTGATGGAGTACCTGACACATAATAATGGGTTTCATTGAAGTCTAATGTTACATACAATGCTGATTTATACTGAAAAATAATAATATATATTATTTTAAATTGTAGTTAATTCCTAGCCATTGTATTGGCGGGGAAAAATATAACTAACTATAATAAGATTATTCACGTTTGTTAAATTTGTTTTACATTTATCCAAAAAACGTTATTGGCTTAAAATGTGAATGAATCTAATTTTAATCATATATACTTTAATATTCATTAAAAGGTTGATTTACCAACTTTTAATGGAGAACCTTTTTTAAATCTAGTTTTGGTCACTTTTATATGTTCTATTTGAAAAAAAAATAAAATTATTCTATATTATAGGGACATCAAAATTTACATTGGGTAAATTTTTGTTATTTTTCTGATAAAATTCACTTTTTAATGAATGGTGAAATATAATGTCTTTTAATTCAAAACTACCTTTTTATCTATTTTATTTATAGGGTTATATTACGTTTTTAAGTGGTAGTAAATTGTAATTAAATTATAGTTTTACTCTATAATGCAATTTTGGTCATTGAAAGTAATTTCACTTGGATATTGGACTTAAAAATGTATCAATCTTATAATAGTTATTATTCCTTAAAAACACACTTTTTTTGTTTTGACAGTGGGAAATAAATTTAAATTACTTAATGAAACTCTTATGTTTTGAATTTTTTAAAATATAAATAATTTTTGAATTCAGAATATCAAATATAGCTTAGGTTGAAATTTTGGTACTTTTCGGAAAAACATCAATTTTTGACAAATAGTGAAAACACTAAGTAGTAGTTAAAAAACAGAATTTTTCATTTAAATGAACATTTACTGCTTCTGTGAATTAAATTTCAAAAATTTTACTTATATGGTTGTTATTAGTAAGTAAAATGTGGATCAATAAAGAAAAAATAATTTTTTGTGAATAATAACTTTTAACTTTTATTTACCGAGGCTAAAGGTAAATAAGGTAATTCTAGGTAAAAACAATATTATAATAATATAAAGATACATTAACACTTATACTGTCCTTATTGGATGAGTAATGGTTGACCAATACAATCATTGGGTGAGACTTTTGGCCTTTGAAATCCACTTGGGTGAGATAATGATATTAACTTCTTTTTATTTAAAGTAAAAAAATATCATAAACATGTATTGTTTTGCTAAAAACAAATTAATGTGGGGTTATATAATTGTTATATTTTACTATAAATATTCATTAGAAAAATAAAACGATTTCTAACATCATGGTATTTTATTTATAATTTGTAGACATCTAATAAATAAAATATTTTATGACACAATAATGTTGCATTGTTTACCTCATTAATGAATGAATTAAATAAATAAGATTATAAAAAGTAAAAAAATGTACAAAACCACTCCAATTCTTATTGGATTGTTTTATTTCGAACAGTAGTCATCTTATCTTCAACATTAATATGTTTTGAACCATTAGAATCCACAAATCATTATTTAATAATATAATATTTTAAAACATTCCCATGGAGCCCTTCCTCCCCCTTATAAAAAGCTTTCACCTCTAACCCATTACTCATACCTCTCAAGCCACTTGGTTCATCTGAACTCTATCCAAATAATCTCTAAAGATCCATCTATTCCACCTAGAATCCTTTCCATAGGCAGAAGGAACTTTATGAAATCCTTTTGGTTCAATCCAATTGGTGTTACCCGATTTAAATCTAACGTCATCTTTTAAGTTATTTTCTTTTTCTTTTACTTCTCCATCCCCCTAAACTCTTTTTATTCCTTTAATTTATAAAACCTCTAGTATCCTTGATATACCAGGTTGTTTTTATGATAATGATTGAAACTAAACTTAAACACACCTCTATCTAATTGGTAAAGAACATACTATTTTTGTGGACGACGAACTAGTGCCTCACGAAATGATTATTGTTCAATACTATCCTACACCCACAAAAGATGTCCATTGTTATGGAACTATATTTATATGTTATATATATTATACTCATATTTTCTCTATTATTCTCTATTTTTAATTTATAGCATCCCTTTATGGTTTCCAGAATGGGTAAAGACGATAATTTCATTTGATGAAGTGCAGACTACTGCCCCATCAAATTGATATGACTCATTCATTCCATACATCTAACGTATAAAGGATGGAGTTCATGAAGTTATATAAGATATTATAATGGAATTATAATAATCCTATTTATCATTATTTTTTCATTCCCTAAAAAATACGAAATATAAATGAAAGTAGCATTCATACGTATGTACAGCTTACCGTCTCCATGAACGATGCATTTTATTCCTTACCTCCAAATGTTATATACTGTTATAAATACATATATATATTGGATATATATGATATATATTATATCTAAATATTGAATATTATTATAGAGATAATGAACATGTGACCACATGTACAACTTGTAAATATTATAAGTTCATTTTTGACACAAGTACCAAATATCAACAAAATGACCATTATTAACTTAAATGATTACATAATGATTATAACATGGAAATAAGTGATATAAAAAAGCAAAATAAACATGAAAATGGTTATTAAGAAAGTATAATTTATCTTTAGTTTATTATTCAATATATTAAAGAACGAAAAGTTCAAGTCAGACACGAGGTAAGGGACTTCCTCTCAATCTCTTTTCATTGAGGAATATTTTTTTATACCTGAAATTCATTTATACGATGTATAAAAACCATTTACTTTTCATTTAATTTATAGGGAATATTTTTCTGTGAGGTGTTTAACTAATCAACAAAAAATAAGTTTTTTTAATGTAAGCGGTGACAAAGTCCTTTTCCACCGCCATGAGTATTATTTTATCAATGGATTTCTTAACAGGCCGTAATTTTTTTAAAAGAAAACTAAATACCATATACTATTTTAAGTATTTTGGTATTGAAAATGGTTTTGATTATGGATTTTATGTTAATGTATTTAAATGATATATTGTGATTGAAGTGTGGAAATGTTATCTTTTCTTTATGTTTGTTTTATGTTTTATGAATGTGTTATGTTTCATGGGCATTGTTTTTGTATATGGGTGGCCCCATGATAAACCTAGTGTGGGTGCGCCCGATATTGTTTTCCAATTAATTGGGTAGTGTGACGGAGGTAAACATGAATGTTTATCCAAATAGATTCAGGGAATATATAGTGATGGGTACTCCAGATGTAAATCCCTACGTAGCTGTGAATGCTACATCGTAAGTATGTTATGGATGCCACAAGTTACCTATATGATTTGTGATTACTATGTGCTATTCTCCAATATTATTATTTCATGAGGTCTTTTTAAAAACTTATGTTTTGATGAAATAATGTATTCTTTCTTTATTGTATAACACTTATTGAGCTTTTTATGCTCATCCCAAGTTTTTAAATGTTTTTGACAGGACATAAAGATGAATACGATCAATGATGGGATCAATAAAAATTCATGCTGTCAAAAACATTGAACTAGACATTACTTATTTTTAAAGAGTTTTTATTTTATGAAAAATTAGGAAACTGAGTAGAAGTGTCTACTTTTAAATTTATGATATGTAATGTAATAACTATAGCCTAATTCTCTAAAACTCTAAACTTGAAAAGATCCTCAATAAGAAATATTAATTTAATTCAAGATTATGTAATGTTTTAAATTTGGGTCCTTATATTTGGTGCTAGAGTTAAATAACATTAGTAAAACCCCTATTTATGAGTGTAAGTATAGGATGAAATACTAGAATGATTTAAATTTCTTGAGTATATTTTACTTTATTGAAATGGATTGATTTTTTTTATGAAACAAGTTGGTGAATCTGTTGTACAAATACTCTTAGGGGTACTCACCCGAAATAGGATTAGTTGAGAATCACCTCAACCATCACCCTATGTTATATTGAGTGGGCCTAAGATAACAATACTAGTTTGACACTTGTGTTTTATATTATTTGGTTGATCACATGACAAATAGAAAAGACTAATAAGGATTTATTTACAAGTTTTTTTGATTGATAATTTGAGAAATATAAAATAATAAAACATACGTTGACCTTGGTCAAACTAATAATGATATAATTTTATCTAAAACAGAATAGGAAAATGTTATAAAGTAAAATAATTGTTTTAATTCCTTATATGATTGAAATAATTACCTAAATTTTTAATGTTTCATAACTCGTGTCAAATATTTTAGTTTTAGTAATGGATGGATGTAGAATAAATTATGAGGGATAAGTACAAACGTCTGATTACCGCCTAGAAGAATCCATGTGAATGAAATTTATAATGAGAATGCATGTGAATTTTAAAAACCATCTATCATAAAATATGTTTAACAATGTGAACATAGTCAAAGTACGAGACACACAAAAGAAGAGAATTAGGGAGTCATATAAAAGACCAAGTAATGAATATATGAATGAAAATATGTTAAATTTCATATATTCCGAAAATCTGTTAAGAATAATCACAGTAATTACCATAGGGGGATTGAAAAATTGTTTACTTGTGGTAAAGGAGGCCATAGTGAATGAAAATATGGAAAGAAAAAAGAATATTTTATTTAACATGATGAAATAATATTGAACTAATCCAAGAACACCACTAACAATTTAATGTCTTATGTGTGGATAACCCATACATTATCGATGTAAATGTAAAAATCCAAGGATTTATAATGATGGTTGGAATAAAGAATATCATAGACTCATGAATCATGGAATAACATATATAATGACTATTAATGAAGATAATAGTGGTAATTATGTGTTTAGTTACCATCCACAATAATGATGCAGCGTTTACATAATTAACGAATGATTTAAATAAATAAGATTATAAAAATTTAAAAAATATCAAAAACCTGTCAAATTCTTACTAGGTGGTTTTATTTTGAAAAATAGTTATCTTATCTTCAACTTTAATATGTTTTGGACCTTTATAAACCAAAAATCATTATTTAATAAAATAATATTTTCTAACATTCTTAAAGAGCCCCTCCTCCCACTTTATAAAAATCCATCACCTATAAACCATTTCTCACACCTCTCAAGCCCCATGTATCATCGATCCTATGCCCATATAATCTCTCAAGATCCCTCTATTCCACCTAGAATCCTTACCTCAGGCAGATGGAACTTCAAGAAATCCTTCTGGTTCAAATCAATGGGAGTTACCTGATTTAAAGGTAACATCTTCTTTTATGTTCTTTCCTTTTATTTAACTTATCCAACCCCATAAACAATATTTATTCCTTTATTTTATATCAACAAAAATATATTCAATATACTAGGTTGTTTTTATGACATGTATTCTAACTACAATTACACACACATCCATCTAATGGGTAAACTACATACTGTTTCTATGGACGACGAACTACTGCCTCACGAAACGATGATTGTTCAATATTATCCTACCACCTCTTATGGTGTCCATTGTGATGAAACTTTATTTATATGTGATATATATTATATTTTTTCTCTATGATTTTTTATTTTTCATTTATAGTAAACCTTTATGGTTTTCATAATGGGTAAACGTGATAATTTCATTTGAGCAAGTGCAACTACCGCCCCCTCAAAGTGACATGACTCGTTCATGCCATATGTGGAATGTATAAAGTATGGAGTTAATTAAATTATATATGATATTATGCTAGAATTATAATATGCATATTTATAATTATATTTTCATTCCATTAAAAGATAAAAATAGAATTGAAAGTAGCGTTCATGCCTATATACGACTTACCGTCTCCATGAACGGTGCATTTTATTTCTTACCACCAAATGTTATGTACCATTATAAATACATATATATAATGGATATATATGATATATATGATATCTAAATCATGAATATCATTATGGAGATAATGAACTTTTGACCACATGGATTCCTTGAAAATATTAGAGGTTAGTTTTTTTACACAAGTACCAAATATCGACAAAATGACCATTAATAACATAAATGATTTCTTAATGTTTATAATATCGAAATAAGTGATATAAAACGAATAATAAATTGGAAAAAGGTTAAAAATCATGTAGAACTTGTCATTAGTTTATTATTCAGGAGAGTAAATAACAAACGGTTCATGTTGGACACGTTGTGAGGGACTTCATCTCAATATCCATTCATTGAGGCATATTTTTTTTATACACAACTTTCTTTTATATGGTGTATAAAAACATTTGACTTGTAATTTCATTCCAAGGAAATATTTTTCTATGAGGTTTTTTACAAAATGAAAAAATAGAATGTTTCGTTTAACATAAGCGGTTACATCCACCTTTTCCGCCGCTATGAGTATTATTTGATCTATGGCTTACATAACAAGACATAATTTTTTTAAAAAGAAAATAAATACCATATACTATTTTATGTATTTTGGTAATGGAAATGTTTTTGTTAATGGATTAGCAATGTCAATATATTAAAATGATATATTTTTATTGAATTGTGTAAATGTTATCTTTCCTTTATGTTTTTTGTGTGTTAAAATTTTTTATGGTTCTTGAGAATTTGTTTACGTATATGTGTGGTTATGTGATAAACCTAGTGCGGGTGAGCTTGAGATAGCTCTCTAATGCATTGGGTAACATAACAGAAGTAAATGTGAATTTTTCTCTTAAGAGATTTAGGGAATATACAACAAAGGGTATTCCAAATGTAACTCCCTATATAGCTGTGAAAGCTACAACGTAAGTATGTTATGGATTCCACAAGTAACCTTTATGATTTGTGATTACTATGTGTTATTCATAAATCTTATGATTTCATGAGGTATGATAAAAATCTTTTGTTTTGATGAACTAATTTTTTCTTTCATTATATTATAACTCTTACTATGCTTTTTATGCTCATCCTATGTTTTGAAATGTTTTTTACAAGACTTCAAGATGAATATGGTCAAAAATGGGATCAAGGAAATGTCATGTTGTCTAAAACATAGAACTAGATATGACTCTTTTTCTCAAAACATTTTATTTTAAAAAAAATGGAAACTGAGTATAATTTTTTACTTTGTAATTTTTGATATGTAATGTAATTATTACGGCCTAATGCTCTAAAACTGTAAACCTTATATGATCTTCAATTTGAATGATTTATTTAATTCAACATTATGTAATTTTTAAAGGCTCAGTCATTATAGATGGTATCAGAGGTCAGTTTAGATAACTGTAGGAGTTAGGATATTGTTAAATTAATATCCATAAATTAATTTATTTTTCTATTAAAATGATATAGAATTTATAGATTACCATGCTTCTTCACCTAATGTATTTTTGTGTTAATAATGGTTTTCCACAGTGGAAACAAGGTAGCTATGATGGGACGACATTAGGAGGAAGAAAACCTTCCAAATCAGCAACCTGAGATGGTTAGAATCAGAACTAAATAGTTGGTTGTAGTGATGGAACAATTGAATCAGGATATAAATGATGGTGGTATCTATGAACGAGATCACCCAGATCAGCCAAAGAGGAACATGTTAGTAGTGGAGTAGTTAATGAGGCCACACCCCCCTTCATTCAGAGGATTATATAACCATATGCTAGATGAATGGTGGACTAAAGAACTAGAGAAGATTTTTTATGTCATGGGGTGTTTTGAAAATCAAAAGGTTAGTCATTTTTTTAGCGTTTTGAAGGTGTAGCCGAGCAGTGGTGGTCAAGGGTGAAAAATATCAGGGATAGTGAGGAGATTGATGCGCTTGATTGGGATGGATTCAAATGTATGTTTCTTGGGAGATATTTTCCTAAGGCGGTTTGTCTTCGGATGGAAATGAAATTCCTTGAATTGGAGATGGAGGATGACTCAGTGGCTTCTTATAAAGAAAAATTCACTCGAATGGGATGGTATGATCTAATTTTCATATGAGATCGGGAGAGTAAAATCAACCATTTTTACTTCGGATTAAAGCCTATGCATCTTAGGGTTTTAGCTTCTCATGAGTTCAAAAGTTATGAAATACTTGTTGGATGTGTGGGGATGGTGGAAATGAAGTTTGTAAATGATCATGTGTTCTTTGAAAAACAATAGAATCATTGGTCTAGGTGGCATATGAATAGGAAGAACTCTTTAAAAATGTCTGATGGTAAGAAATATAAGTTTACAGTTTGTGAAAATTGTGGTAAAAATTATGCTGGGGAATGTATTTTAAATTTTCGTAAGTGATATTGATGTGGTAAAATGGGACATAAGGCTCTTAATTTCACTAAAAAGACCATGTTATTGGTATAAAAAAATATAATTTATAGTCTGTAAAATGTTTTATCTTCTATGAAATGGGTCATTATGAAAATGAGTGTCTAAAAAAGAACTCAACTGAGGGAAAGCAGACAGACTACAAGCAGAAAGGGGTGGTGAAATCCTTTGAAACTACTTCAGTAGATGTTGGGCCATCAAATGAAATAGTATCATGTACATTGTTTGTTTTTTCTGATTCTGCCGATGCGTTGTTTGATTCACGGTCTACATATTCTTTCATTTCTGAGATGTTTTCTAGTAAAATGGGAATTCTATCTCATGATATGAATCCTGAACTTATGGTACAAAAACCAGGGGAAATGTTGAGACAAAAAGAAATTATAAGAAACTTCCTGCCCTTGTGTGCCGAAATAATGTACTTGAAAACCTTATTGTTTTATCTGTAGTAGAGTTTGATGTTATTTTGGATATTGATTGGCTTTCCATTTATCATTTTATGATATACTATAGATCTAAAGAGGTTTCTCTTCAGAATTATTTTTAGTTTGTGTACAAGAACGAACCCTTAACTTTGATAACATATCAAGAATATGAGAAACTAGTAAAATATAGAAATGAATTTTACCATACACATATTATTGAAAACAAAGTAACTACCAAGATTAATTATGTGCTAGTGGTAAAAACGTTTCTCAATGTTTTTTTGATGAGTTTCCTGGTATAATACTTGATCGAGAAGTTGAATTTACTATTGACTTAATTACTGATTCTAATCCAATTTCAAACTCCCCTTATCGAATTAATCAAACTGATATTTTAGTGTTAAAGAAAATATTTTAAGAGTTATTAGATAAAGGTTTCATTCAACCTATCACATCACCATGGGGTGATCCTGTCTTGTTTGAAATAATGACGGTTCAATGAAACTTTTCATTGATTATAGAGCATTGAATAATATCATTGTTAAGAACAAGTATCATTTTATTCATATCGATGATTTTTTTATCACCTCCAGGGAGCTCTATATTTTTTCAAATATTGACTTGAGGTCGGGGTAACATCTATTGAATGTAAATGAAGCAAACATTCTAAAGACCATGTTTTGTACTAGATATGGCCATTATGATTTTGTGGTTACGCATTTTGGATTAACCAATGCACTTGCTATATTCAAGAATATTATGAATAGAATTTTTTGTGAGTTCTTTGATATGTTTGTGCTTGTGTCTATTGATGATACTTTGATTAAAGAGAAACATGAATGTTATTTTAGGGTTGTCCTGAAAACCATAAATAAAAGTAAACTATTTTTTAAATTCAAAAAGTGCGAGTTTTGGTTACAAGAAATTTCATTCCTTAGACTCATTATTTAAAAAAATGGAATAACTATTGATCTTTCTAAAACAAAAGTTGTGAAGAATGGCCAAGAACCACAAATATCACATATATTCATAGTTTTCTTAGTTTAGAAAGTAATTAATAGAGGTTTGTTGAAAACTTTTTCACAATAATCTAGACCACTAACGATGCTAACTTGAAAAGGTGTTAAGTTCATTTGGAAAAAAGAATGTGATGTTAGTTTTTAGGAATTGGAAAAAAGATTTGTGAATGCCCGTATTTTGGCATTACCTTCCAAAAATAGTCAGTTTGTTATCTACAGTGATGCTTCGTTGAATGGTTTTGGTTGTTTCCTTATGAAGAATGAGCAGGTGATTACTTATGCTTCATGTCAGTTGAATCCTCATTAGTTTAATTACTCTTCACATGATCTGGAATTAGCTGTTGTTGTATTTGATTTGAAAATTTAGAGGCATCATTTGTATGGAGTATAATTTGAAATATATACTAACCACACAAGTTTAATGTATATATTCACTCAAAATGAATTAAACAAGAGACATAGGAGATGGCTGGAATTAATCAAGGATTATGATTGTGCGATCCATTACCATATGGGAAAATAAAAAAAACGTGGTTGAGGCTATGATTTGAAAAAGTAATGATTTATTAACCATGATATGTTTAGAATGAGATCGTTTGGTTTTTGATTTGATGATATTTGGTATATAAGTTGTTGGTGAGGGAAATTACTCTCTTTGGTTTCAGGTGTCAATGAAGTCATCTCTATCAGACATAATTAAGCAAGCATAAAATGAAGACAATGAGTTGTAGAAAAAGGTAGAGTTGGTTCAGTATGGTATGTTTCCTGATTTTAACAGTGATAATGATTTTGTTTTGAGGTTTGGGAAGAGATTATGTCTTCCTTGTGATTTAGAGTTGAAGAAAGAGTTATTATGTGAAGCTCGTAGTTCTCTGTTTTCAGTTTATCCTAGCAGTACTAAGATGTATAGAGATATTTGGGAGTATAAATAGTGGGATGGACTGAAAAAAGATATTAATGACTTTACTATGAAGTGTTTGACATGTCAACAGGTTAAAGTAGAGTGGAAGTTACCAAAAAGGGGTTCTTCTGTCTTTACTGGTGCCAGAGTGTAAATGGGAAAATATATCTAGGGACGTGTTTCTAGGATTAACAAAGAAATCCTGAGGTAATAATGCAATCTGACTTATTATTGATCAATTGACTGAATCTTCTCAATTCCTTCCTATTCGATATATTATTTCTCTAGATCAAACTTCTCGGTTGTATGTTAGTGATATATTCAGGTTGCGTGGAGATCCTGTCTCCATTGTATCTAATCGTGATCTTAGGATTACTTCTAACTTTTGGAAATACCTTTAAAAGTTGTTGGGTACTAAACTAAATTTTAATACAGCTTTTCATCTTCAATCAGATGGGAAGTCAGAATGAACAATTAAGACCTTGGAGGATATGCAATGTCCTTGTTCACTGGATTGCCCGGAAATTTGAAACAAATATATTTGTTTGGTTTAATTTTCTAATAATAATAGTTTTCATTCAAGTATACATATGACTCCATTTGAGTCATTATATGGGAAGTAGTGTCAAACTCTAGATTTTTGGGATGAAGTTGGTGAAAAGAAGCTGATGGGACCATAACTGGTAGAAGAGATGGTAGAAAAGTTTCATATGATTCAGAAATACATGAGAATAGCTAAGAGTAGGCAGAAAAGTTAGGCAGATAACTGGAGGAAGGATCTTTCTTTTGAGGTAAGTGATCATGTCTTTCTCAAAGTTTCTCCATGGAAAAGTGTGATTCATTTTGGTTAGAAGGGAAAGTTGAGTTCAATGATCATGGGACCTTATGAAATCCTGAACAATGTTAGATCATTTGTCTACAGAGTGGACCTTCATCCAAGTTTATCATAGGTACACAATGTTATTTGTGTTTCAATGTTGAGAAAGTATATGCAGGATCCATCTCGTGTTTTGAGATGAGAGGTAATTCAGTTGGAAGAAAATCGCTTTTATGAGGAACCACCAGTCCAGATTAATGAATCAATCCTAAAGACCATGGAATTTCAATGAATTTTTTTAAAGACTTTTGAATTTTACGAGTCTGTGGCTTTTGACGACACTTGATTCCAAGGCCCGGTGTGCCCGGAATCAATTTTCGAAGTTTAGCTCAGCTACGTTCAGTGAACGAACGAGCGGGTTTTTCTATCTTTTGAACCAATGCTCTGAATTGAAATTTGAGGGCACCGATGAACTCACAACTCCAATAATTGCTTAAGGGGACCTTTACCGCAGTTGCGTTTTAAGCGGGTTGAGAATTATTTATTGGGGGTTTAATCAAGAAGTAAATAAAATTGTTTTATAATTTTATTTTGTATCTAAGAAGGTTAATTATTCTAATGGGTAGATAAGGGTGGGACCCAAAACCACCTAACTATGCAAGTGTGGATGTTAGAGAGGTGGGTCCCACACGATCTCCAACCATTTATTTTCCTCTAAACTCACTAAAACCCTTCATTAATTTGGAAAAACCGCCTTTAATTGCCAATCTACCCACCTCCCTATCTCTAATAATCCATGTCAACCCCTCAAATTAAGGAGGATCTATCCTCTCCCTTTCCTCTCCCTCTCTTTAATTAAATGCCAATGCATTTAATTAATGAGGATCTTTCCTCTCCCTTTCCTCTCACTCTCTTTAATTAAATGCCAATGCATTTAATTAATGAGGATCTTTCCTCTCCCTTTCCTCTCCCTCTCTTTAATTAAATGACAACACATTTAATTAATGTGGATATTTCCTCTCCCTCTCATTAATTAATTGCCAACACATTTAATTAATGAGCTGATTAGAATTTTTGAAAGCTAAATTTCATGTGAAATAAAATAAAAGGAGGATCCTATTATTTTATTTAGGGGGAGAGCTTTCGTTGTGCGAAGGAAGTTTGGGAGAGCTCTTGAGATTTTGGAAGAACACTGGCCTCCGACGAAGAATGACATCTCCTTCAATAAAGAACACCGGTTACATGAAGAACGACAACGCACCTCCATTCTCTTCTCCATGATAAGTGAGGAGACGCCGCTTCCACCTCAGACGCTATCCGATGACATATATGAATCCTCACCCCACGACGCCGTCTTCCGTGATGCCGACGTTCGACATCGTTTGTTGAGGTAGGGGTTTATTCATGAAATTAAATGTTTTCATACCCCATTATTCATTGGGAATTGTTGTTTAAATACAACCAATTGCTATCGCATTACGCGGAGGGTGTGGGGCGAACGAACACAACCCGACGACCCTCCGTTGATCTCATTTATTATTTTTTCCACAACCGAAGGCCGAGGAGGCATGACGCTATTGCGTCATGCTCGAAATACGATGAAGGAAACCAGCGCCATTGTGCCGGCTATGCAGGAGGAACTATGGCCCGAAACATGGGCCACATCGGCAGAATAACCGGACGGTTTGGAAGGGCAGTGCCACCGGTTCGGACAGCCGGGTGTCGCGCCCCCCTCGGAATCGCTCGGCCTTCCGGCCGAGCCAGCCGGGCCACGCGCCCAGCCAGGCCGCGGCCATCCGGGCTGTGCTGGGCCATGTACGACAGGGCCGCGATGGGCCAGACCGAGCATGGCCGCGCCAGGCTGGGCCATGCCACATCAGGTCCGACCGCACCCTTCACGCCGAGATGTGTTTCTCCTTCGGACCTGTCCGACACCCCTTCCGGGTCGGACCCGTCAAACTGGGTTAACCCAACCCGTCGGCCCACTGGGCTAAACGAGTCGGGCCCGTTATTCACTTAAACGTGAATAAATTAAAGGCCGCGCGTCCGATCGACACGCCGTTTGCAGGACTGTGACTTTTTTGTTGAGGCAGTCCTTTTGGGATACTCTTAGTGAGTTTTGAGCATCTTTGGAAAATGAACAGGTTTGGAATTAGTATATTTTCACTTGGTCCCCTAGAAGGGAAAAGCCAATATCTCTCAGATTGGGAGTCCGTTTGACGCACCGTCTCTCACGTTGAGTTCCTTTTGACAAGACGGAACTTCAGAATACATCAACTCTGGACTTTGTGACAGTTGATGTATCAAACCCCCTTTATTCGAGGAGCGGACCCTCCCGGAATCGAGCTTGTTGTGTGCGGGAACCCTAGAGCTCGCTGTGACTCAACAACTATTGTACTTGAATCCTTCGTGGGTTTGACAACGAAGACTACCGTACTGGGATCCTCCATGGGTTTGACGGTGATGACTACTGTTCTTGTATCTTGTGTGGGTCTGGCAGTATTGACCTGTATACGTGTATCCTATGTGGGTCTGGGAGAGTAGATATTCTTGTATCCGGTGTGGGTCTGATAGCTTAGATGGACTTGTATCGTGTGTGGGTCTGATAACATATAAGAATCATTGAATACATCTAATAATCTCTATCGCTATACAAAAGATTTATACCTGTGTGAGTTGAGTCTTGATTTTCAATCATTCTCATCAATGTGATTGACTTGCTTTCTTATGTGGACTGGGTTGTACCTTCCTGTGTGGAATGGGTTGTGTTTCCCTATGTGGACTTGGTTGTGCTTGGGATCGAGAGTTGGAGCCAAATTGTAATTGATGACTTAGGTATATGTATTGGCATATACCTAAGTAGAGTCGGTTGATACTTCGTGATTGTATTTTTCCTTTGTGTTTTATCCTTCGTGGATTCTTAGAGACCTTCGAAGGTCTCGGGGTCCCTGCTGAGTATCATACACTCACCCCTGCACGGGCTATGCCCACACTATGTTGTGTTGGATTTAGACGACATACATCATTGATCGAGGTGGAGGTTTGTGGAGTTGGACGGTACCCATAGGTGGACACACATGGAGGGGCGTACACGGAGCGGAAGACCGGACCCGAGGAGCATGGAGACTATCTGTACCCACCATTCAGGTGGGATTTCTGGAGGATGACTCGGTGTTACTATTTTACTTTAGTGCTGCTTTAATTTCTTTTTAGTTGTACTATAATTTCAGTTGGGTTTGTATACTGGACCATTTACTTTTCATCACTTACTTTTGTACTTATTGCTTTCTTCACTTGCATAATCTGTTGTGTTTGTTTACATTATAAAGGCAATGACTTCCGTTTTTTTGGGATTTATGCCTTTGGTGCTAGTCGCTAGCCCCTGGCCTATGGAAGGAAGGCTTGGGGTAGTCATGACACGAGCCTCGAGGACAGGTCGTGAAAAATTGGTATCAGAGGAGTGGTTCTACCATAGAACTCAAGACTCTTATAATTTCTTCTCTGTGATGTAATAGTATTAAGAATATTGAGTGTGGTTTTTCAGTCCAGGGAGTCCAGTGTTGTTGCTGCGGCTGACGTATCCATACACCAGGACCCTGACTTCTAAATTTCGACTCAGTGCTCGAAAACACTGATTTCATGTGTTTTTCAAAAGTTTTCTTTTTTGATTACTTTGTGTCAGCTCACCAGGTATATTGTACTAACTGTGGCGCACATGTTTCTTTTCAGGATGGCCCCACAAAGGCAGCCATGTAGGGTTCCTAGTTACGTGTGATATGGAATCCCACTGAGCGACAAGGCCTTGGTACAGGGCACCATCACAGTGGAGGCCCCAGCGGTACCACTACCCGATGAGCCACTGATGCTACTAGCCCCAGCGGCAGAGAGTGCACGCCGCCTGAGCGCGTTCCATGAGTTTCAGTGATAGAGGCCTCCTTGGTTCCAGGGAGAGTCGGACCCTCAGGCAATCGAGGATTGGTTGGAGGCTACCATTAGAGTCTTCAGATTGGTGGGGACACCATCTGACCTTATGGTGATCCTTGCTGCAAGTCTTCTGCACGCAATAGTAGGTAGATGGTGGATCATGATGCTCCAGGTGCACGATGAGGCATCTCTACTTCGGACGGACTTCGAGAGTGTCTTTTGCTCAGAGTTTGTTCCAACCACTCTCTGTGCGGTGCCCATCCAGGAGTTACAACATCTGCGGTAGGGCAGTATGACAGTAGCTCAGTACTCGGTGAGGTTTACTAACCTCTCACGCTACTCCACTGACATGGTATGAGACCTATTCATGAGGGCCTAGACCGTCGAGTAGGGACTGAGGCACGAGATTAGAGCTTCAACAATTCCCCTTAGCATCCCGATGCAGGAAAGGGTGCTGGTGTGATCCCTTTTAGTGGAGATATTTCTCACTGAGCAGCCACCAGTAGCGAGACCCACTATAGGGAAACATGTAGCGGAGTCTTCTACAGCCGGAAGTAGATATGTGTCACATGGGTTCAAGCGGACCAGGTCATCTGGTGGGAGACCTCAGGATACAGGTTCGGTTGTGTGGGGCACACAAAATAGAGCCAGCCTTATGAGGAGTAGACAGTGCCATGGATGCGGTGGCTAGGGCCACATGGATCGTGAATGCCCGACCCACCATGCAGACTAGCATCAGATAGTGGAGGGACCTCCTAGGAAGAGGTAGAGGTTCTATCGTGGTGGTCCGCAGGGAGCAGGCGGACGAAGTAGAGGAGATGGCCGAGTAACGGGTGGTGGACAATGTTTTGAGGCTCTACCACCACTAATCCCTAGAGGTCCACCCCGACTATAGGGAGCTGGCGGGTAGAGGCAGGATTAGCTCCAAGCAGCGGAGGCTTTCGACCAAGACACACCTGAGATGATTCGAGGTACTATCTATGTCTACTCCACCCTTACTGATGTTCTTAAAGACACAGGTGCGAGTCATTATTTTATTGCCACTGCCCTTGTTCAGAGCTCAGAGATTCTGATGGAGCTATTGGCTCAATTATTATGGTGAGAGACTCCTACCGGAGTAGACTCGAAGATTACGCACTACTGCTAGCAGTGCCAGCTTTCTCTAGGAGGCGAGATCTTCAGCTGGGATCTTCTTGTAGTGGCATCAAGGCCTTACGACGTCTTCTAGGGTATGGACTAGTTATCTACAGTCCATGCCCAGATCGACTGTATTAGGTGCAAAGTGCGGTGTGTCTCCACGGATGGGACCAGTTTCATCTTCACCGGCGAGAAGGGAACCTTTTCAGTGCATGATTGACTTACACAGAGGAGAGGGCAGCCAATCACACATTAGTTAGCAAGTCTCATCCTCAGAGCTGTTGACGTACAGAGTCCAAGTTTTCCTATTGTGGTGGATCAGTATGCAGACATTTTCAATGATGACATTCCAGGATTACCTTATCACAGAGAGGTAGATTTCTACATAGACCTATACACCGGGACATCACCGATATCTACTCATGCATATAGGATGGCTCCCGCTGAGCTTCGAGAGCTGTGGGTACAGCTGGAGGACTTATAGGGAAAAGGATTCATTCGACCCATTGTTTCACACTTGGCGTCTCTGATATTGTTCTCCAAGAAGGAGGATGGGAGCTTGAGAATGTGTGTAGAATACCGAGACTACTGTCACCTAAACCAGGTGACTGTGAGGAACAAGTACCCCCTTTTGAGGATTGATGACCTCTTGGTTCAGCTCAAGGGAGAACGATGGTTCTCGAAGATAGACCTCAGTTCAAGCTATCAACAGCTCAGAGTTCGAGACAAGGATGTGCAGAAGACGACTTTTAGGTGTCAGTATGGCCACTATGAGTTCTTGGTTATTCCCTTCAGTGTGACCAATGCTCCAGCAATGTTCATGAGTCTCATGAACAAGATCTTCTAGCCTTACCTCGGTCAGTTTGTCGTGGTATTTATTAACGACATACTGATTTACCCAACTACCGAGGAGGAGCACGCCTACCACTTGCAGGTTGTAATGGATACACTCTGAGAGCACCAGATTTATGGAATGATCTCGAAGTACCAGTTCTGGATTTGAGAGGTTAGCTTCTTGGGGAACATCATCTTAGAGGCAGGAGTTGCAATGGATCGTGTGAAGTTCGAGGCTGTACTTTCTTGGGATCCACCCAGGAGCGTGATAGAGGTGCAGAGTTTCCTAGGTCTGGATGGGTACTATCATAGATTTTTCCTAGAAATATCTAGAGTTGTAGCACTACTCTCAGCATTGACAATGAAGGGTAATCCCTTCATGTGGTCAGACAGATGTCAGCAGAGCAACCAGGAGCTGAGGCTGAGATTGACCGGTGTGCCCATCTTGAGGCTACTGGAGGAGGGCGTTGGGCACGTAGTTTACTGCGATGCATTAGGGACCAGAATTGGGTGTGTCTTGATGCTAGAGTGAGCGATGATCACTTACGGTTCACAGTAGTTGAGGTAGCACGAGAAGAACTACGCTACCCATGAGCTAGAGTTAGCAGCAGTGGTCTTCGCCCTGAAGATTTGGTGGCACTATCTGATGGGGGAGCGCTTTATAGTCTACACTTCCCACCAGAGTCTTAGGTACATCTTCTCGCAGAAGGACCTGAACTTGAGATAGCGGTAATGGATCGAGTTCCTCCAGGACTATGACATTGAGATAGTATATACTCTTGTGAAGGGGAACGTTGTGGCTGATGCTCTCAACAGGAGGATTGGTATTCAGCAACTTGAAGAGGCGACGGAGTAGTTAGCCGCTTTATAGATATCCTTTGTGGATAGAGATGGGGCAGCCTTTCTATTGTCCCTTATAGTCACTCCTCCACTAGTTTAGTGGGTCAGAGGGCTATAGCGTGGGGACGTTGACTATGAGAAGTGATGTGCTCAGATATCCTCAGGGATGGCACCCGATGGATTTTCGGTAGGAGGAGAGCATGTCATCCTCTTCAGGGGACGTACCATGGTACCAGTGGAGCTGTAGAAGGAAGTGCTAAGGGAGTTTCACACTTCCCCTGTAGTGGTACATCTAGGAGTGGTGAAGATGTACCAGGACCTCAGATGACTACTTTGGTGGCCGAGTATGAAGAAATCTCTAGCAGAGTTTATTTCACGATGCCTCACTTGCCAGCAAGTGAAGGTGGAGCACCAGGTACCAGCAGGCTTGGTACAACCCTTACAGGTTCCAGAGTGGAAGTAGGATGGGATATCCATGGATTTTCTGACAGGGCTTCCACGTACTTCCAGAGGACACGAATCCATCTGGGTGATCGTAGAACGACTCACCAAGTCGGCCCACTTATTACCGATCAGAGAGCAGGGCTTAGTTGAGAGCTTGGGACGCCTCTACATCTAGGATATTGTATGACTTCATGGTTTTCCATCATCTATCATCTATGATTGGGATGCTCGATTTACTTTCTCGGATTTGTAAGGGGTTTTAGGAGGCTTTTGGGATGCAACTACGCCTGAGCACTGCCTTCCACCCCTAGACGGATGGCAAGATGGAGAGGACCTTTTAGACACTTGAGGACTTGCTATGTGCATCTGTCCTTGAATTTGGTCACAGCTGGGAGGATCACCTACCCTTGGTGGATTTTGTGTACAACAACAGCTACCACTCCACCATCGGGATGGGACCTTACAAGGCGATGTACATCCAACCATGCCGAGCACCTCTGTGATGGACTGACCCTGGGGATTCAGCACTTGTAGGACCAGAGATGGTACAGGCTACAACGGAGAAGGTGCAGATCATCTAGGAGCGGATGAGGACTACACAGTGCAGACAGAAGTCCTATGCTGATTGGAGATGGAGACTACTGGAGTTCGAGGATGGAGACCTCATTTTCTTACAGGTCTGACCTCGACGTGGATTGTGGAGATTTGGCCAGGGCGTCAAGATATCTCCACGCTTCATCGGACCATTCCAGGTCGTCAACAGGTTAGGTGAGGTGGCTTACCGCCTGGCCCTTCCACCTCAGTTACACCGGGTTCCTAATGTCTTCCACGTATCTCATATAAGGAGATAAGTGCACAACCCGATGCACAACATTGATCATGGGGAGCTGGAAATCACTGATGGGGATACATTCATGGAGGTCCTAGTGGGGATCGAGGATCGACAGGAGTGGGTCCTATGTGGATGGTCAATACCTCTGGTGTGCATTCGTTGGCGGCATGGGAACCTCCAGGAGAGCACATGGGAGAAAGAGGCTAAGATGCGTGCATAGTACCCTCATCTGTTTCCCTAGTTTATGTTGTAGCTTTATAGGTACATAATGTCTTGAGGTGGGAGTAATGTAATGACTAATAAATTTCAAGGAATTTTTTTAAATACTTTGGAATTTTACGAGTCTCTGGCTTCTGACGGCACTTGACTCCGAGGCCCGGTGTGCCCGGAATCAATTTCTGAATTATATCTTGGGTACGTTCTGTGAACGAATGAGCGGGTTTTTCTATATTATGAACTGGTGCTCGGAATTGAAATCCAAGGGCACCGATGAACTCACAACGCCGGTAATTTCTTAAGGGGACCTTTACTGCAGTTTCATTTTATGCGGGTTGAGAATTATTTATTAGGGGTTTAATTAAGAATTAACTAAAATTATTGTATAATTTTATATTGTATCTAAGGAGGTTAATTCCTCTCATGGGTAGTTAAGGGTGGGACCCACAACCACCTAAATACCCAAGTTTGGATGTTAGAGAGGTGGGTCCCACATGAGCCCCAACCATTTATTTTCCTCTAAACTCCTTAAAAACCCCCCAATAATTTGGAAACCCCTCCTTTAATTGCCAATCTCTCCACCTCCCTCACTCCATTAATCCATGTCAACCCCTCAAATTAATGAGGATATTTCCTCTCCCTTTCCTCCCCCTCTCGTTAATTAAATGCCAATGCATTTAATTAATGAGGATCTTTCCTCTCCCTTTCCTCTCCCTCTCATTAATTAAATTCCAATGCATTTAATTACTGAGGATCTTTCCTCTCCCTTTCCTCTCCCTATATTTAATTAAATGTCAACATATTTAATTAATGAGGATCTTTCCTCTCCCTTTCTTTAATTTATTTCCAACACATTTAATTAATGACGTGATTTGAATTTTTGAAAGCTAAATTTCATGTGCAATAAAATAATAGGAGGAGCCTATTATTTTATTTTTGGGGGAGTGCTTTTGTGGTGAGAAGGAAGTTTGGGAGTGCACTTGAGATTTTGGAAGAACACCGACATCTGATGAAGAACAACATCTCCTTCGACGAAGAACACTGGTTCCATGAAGAATGATAACACACCTCCATTATCTTCTCTACGACATGTGAGGAGACGCCGCTTCCACCTTAGACGCACTCCGATGATGTCTACAAATCCTCACCCCATGGCACCGTCTTCCACGATGCTGACGTTCGACATCGTTTGTTGAGGTAGTGGTTTATTCTTGAAAGTAAATATTTTCATACCCTATTCTTCATTGGGAATCATTGTTTAAATATGGCCAATTGATATCGCATTACGCGGAGGGTGCGGGCCAAACGAACACGGCCTGACGACCCTCTCTTGATCTCATTTATTATTTTTTTGGAAACTGAAGGTGGAGGTGGCACGACGCCGTCACGCCATGTCGGAAACACGACAATGGAATCTGGCACCATCGGGACAGCTATGTGGGAGGAACCTTGGCCCTCAACACGGGCCGCCTTGGCAGAAGAACTGGACGACCCATCTGCCAGCTGGGCGGAGCCGGACCGCAGAATCAGGAGAGCGCCACACTGAAGAAATCTGTGGCCCGCCGTGTGGGCCGCGTGCGCTAGAAGGCCAGCTAGCCTAGCCGGCTAGTTCGGGAAGGGCGGCGCCGCTGGTTCGGGGAGTCGGGGGGATGCGCCCCCATTGGAACCGCTCGGCCTTCAGGCCGAGCTTTCCGGGCCACGCGCCCGGCCGGGCCGTGCCATGCCACTTCAGGTCAGGCCGCGCCTCTTCGGGCTGGGCCGTGCCCTTTTGGTTGAGCTCTGTTTCTCCTTCGGACCGGTCTGTAACCCCTACTAGGTCGGACCCGTCAAACTGGGTTAACCCAACCCGTCATCCCACTAGGCTAAACAGGTCGGGCCCATTATTCACTTAAACGTGAATAACTTAAAGACCGCACGTCCGATCGACGCGACATCTGCGGAACTGTGACTCTTTTGACGAGACAGTACTTTTGGGATAATCTATGTGAGTTTTGGGAATCTTTGGAAGACGTTCGGGTTTGGAACAATTATATTTGCAACTAGGCCCCTGGAACGGAAAAGCCAATATCTCTCAGACCGGGTGTCTGTTTGACACGCTGTCTGTAATGTTGAGTTCCTTTTGACGAGATGGAACTTCGGGATACATGAAATCTAGATTTTGTGACAGTTGATGTATCGAACCCCTTGGATCGAGGAGAGGACCCTCCTGGAATCGAGCGTGCTATGTGCGGGAACCCTAGAGCTGGCTGCGACTCAATGACTACTGTACTCGAATCCTATATGGGTTTGACAACGACGACTACTATACTGGGATCCTCCGTGGGTTCGATGGCGATGACTACTATTCTTGTATTTTGTGTGGGTCCGACAATATTTACCTCTGTACTTTTATCCTGTGTGGGTCCTGCAGATTAGCTACTCTTGTATCCTGTGTGGGTCTGACAATATAGCTGGACTTGTATCATGTGTGGGTCTGACAACATAGATGAATCTGTGACTACATCTGATCACCTCTATCGCTATACGAAAGATGTATACCTGTGTGAGTTGAGTCTTGATTTTCAATCATTATCATCGATGTGATTGTCTTTCATTCCTCTGTGGACTGGTTTGTACCTTCCTGTGTGGACTAGGTTGTGTTTCCCTATGTGGACTGGGTTGTGCTTGGGCTCGAGAGTTGGAGCCGAATTGTAATTTATGACTTAGGTATATGTATGAGAATATACCTAAGTAGAGTCAGTTGATACTTTGTGATTTTATTTTTCATGTGTGGTCTATCCTTTATGGATTCTGAGAGACCTTCAGGGGTCTCAGAGTCCCCACTATATATCATATACTCACCGCTACACGGGCTATGCCCGCACTGCATTGTGTTGGATGCAGACGACGAACATCACTGATTGAGGTGGAGGCTTGTGGAGCTGGAAGGTACCCGGAGGTGGACTACATGATGGGGCGTACACAAAGCGGACAACCGGACCCGAGGAGCTGAGGAGACTATTTGTACCCACCCTTCAGGTGGGATTTTTGGAGGACGACTCGGTGTTGCTGTTTTACTTTACTACTGATGTACTTTCTTTTCAGTTGTACTTTACTTTCAGTTGGGATTGTATACTGGCCCATTTACTTTTTAGCACTTAATTTTGTACTTAGTGCATACCTCACTTGCGTACTCTGGTGTATTTGTTTACTTTATAAAGGCAATACCTTGCATTTTTTTTGGGATTTATGCCTTTGGTTCTTGTCGCCAGCCCCTGGCCTATGGAAGGCGTGTTTTGGGTAGTCACGACATAGGCCTCGAGGACGGGTCATGACATGAAGAGAGAAACTGTTTCGGAATAGGAGAAAATTATCATGTAATGATTTTGCGAAAAAAAAACATTTTGTTGGAGAGGGAATGTGGGAATCTAAAAATGTTAGGAGGGATAAATACCTCCACTAATTTGATAAGTGAATAAAAATTGTGGGGACACAATTTCTAAAAGGGGGAATGTTGTAAATCCCAAGTAAATAAATATTAATAAATTTTCATATTTATTAATATTAGTGAATTAAATATTAATGTCATTTTTAAGGGTATTCTATGTTCAATGGCGTAATAGATACCAACAACGGGTTTAATTGAAGTCTAATGTTACACAAAATGCTAATTCATACTGAAAAAATAATAATATAATATTATTTTAAATCGTAGTTAAGGCCTGGCCATTTTATTGGCGGGAATTAATATAACTAACTAAAATATGATTATACATGTTTGTTAAATGTTGTTACATATGTCCAAAAAAAGTTATTTTCTAAAAATGTGAATGAATCTAATTTTAAGCAAAAATACCCTAATATTAATTAAAAAGTCGATTTACCACATTTTAATGGAGAAACCACTTTAAATCTAGTTTTTTTTCATTTTCATATTTTCTATTTGAAAAAATAATTTTTTTTAAAATAGGGACATTAAAATTTACATTGGTTAAATTTTTGTTATTTTTTTGATAAAATTAATTTTTTAATGAATGGTGAAATATACTGTCTTTTAATTCAAAACTACCTTTTAATATAATTTATTAATATGGTTATATTCATTTTTTATATTTATTAAAGTGTAATTAGATTATATTTTTAGTATATAATCCAATTTTGGTCATTGGAATTAATTTGTATTTGATATTAGACATAAACAAGTATCAATCTTTTGATATTTATTATTTCTTGAAAACATGTTTTTTGATTTGAAAGAGAGAATAAATTTTAAATAACATAATGAAAATTATGCATTTTTAATTTTTTTAAAATAGACATAATTTTTGAATTCAGAATATCAAATATATATTAGGCTGAATTTTTGGTGTTTTTCTAAAAAACATCAATTATTTATGAATAGTGAAAACACTGAGTAGTTGTTAAAAAACCGACCTTTTCATTTAAATGATCTTTTACCACTTATGTGAATTGAATTTAAAAAATATAACACATATGGTTGATATTAGTATGTAAAATGTGGATCAGTAAGGTCAAAATAATATTTTTGGGAATAGTAAATTTTTAATTTTATTTATTGAGGTTAAAGGTAAATATGGTAATTCTAGGTAAAAAAATATTATAATAATATAAAATTATCTTAACACTTTTCCTATACTTATTGGATGAGTAATGGTCAACCAATACAATCCTTGGGTGAGAATATTGTCCTTTTAAAGACACTTGGGGGAGATAATGATGTTAATAACTTTTTATTTAAAGTAAAATTAAAAATATCATAAACATGTATTGTTTTTCTAAAACAATTTTAATATGGGGTTATATAATTGATAAATTTTACTATAAATATTCATTAGAAAATTAAAACTATTTCCAACATCTTGGTTTTTTATTTATAATTTTTAGACATCAAATAAATAAATGTTTTTATGACACAACAATAATGAATTGTTTTCCTCATTAACTTATGATTTATATAAATAAGATTATAGAAATTTAAAAAATATCCAAATCCTGTCAAATTATTATTGGATGGTTTTATTACGAACAAGGGTCATTGAATCTTCTACATTAATAAGTTTTGTACCATTAGAAACCAAAAATAATTATTTATTAAAACAATATTTTCAAACATTCCTAAAGAGCCCTTCCTCCCCTTAAAAAAAGCCCTCACCTCTAACCCATTACTCACACCTCTAAAGCCCCTTGGCTCATCTAAACTTAATCTAAATAAGCTCTAAGATCCCTCTCTTTCACCTATAATCCATTCCTTAGGTATGAGGAACTTTATAAAATTCTTCTGGTTCAAACCAATTGGAGTTACTCAATTTAAATGTAACGTCATATTTTAAGTTATTTTCTTTTATTTTACTTCTCCATCCCCCTAAACTATTTTTATTTATTTAATTTATAACAACAATAGTATCCAAAATATACTAGGTTGTTTTTATGACAAGTATGAAAACTACAGTAATACACACCTCTATCTAGTTGGTAAATAACACAATGTTTTTGTGGACAATGGACTACTGCCTCACAAAATGATGATTATTCAATGTTCTCCTACCACCACATATGGTGTCCATTATGATGGAACTATATTTATATATTATATATATTATACTCATATTGTCTCTATGATTATGTATTTTTCATTTATCATACCTTTATGGTTTCCACAATGGGTAAACGTGATAATTCCATTTAAGGAAGTACGGACTATCGCCCCCTCAAAGTGATAGAACTCATTCATTCCATACATGGAACATATAAAGGATGGAGTTAAGGAAGTTATATATGATATTATAATTTAATTAAAATAATAATTTATATCATTAAGTTTTCATTCCCTTAAAAATACTAAATAGAAATGAATGTAGCGTTCATACGTATGTACAACTTACCATCACCGTAAACGCTGCATTTCATTTCTTACCTCCAAATGTTATGTAATATTATAAATACATATATATTGGATATATATGAAATATATTATATATAAATCATGAATATTATTCTAGATATAATGAAAATATTACCACATGGATAACTTTTAAATATTAGACGTTCATTTTTGACAAAAGTACCAAATATCAACAAAATGACCGTTATTAACTTAAATGATTACATAATGATTATAACATAGAAATAAGCTATATAAAAAAGAATAATAAACCCGGAAAGGTTTATTAAGAAAGTATAAATTAACATTAGTTTATTATTCAGGATATTAAATAAAAAACGGTTCATGTCGGACATGAGGTATGGTACTTTGTCTCAAACTATTTTCATTGAGGCATATTTTGTTTTATACATGAAATTATTTTATACGATGTATGAACACCATTGAATTTTCATTTCATTTAAAGGGAATATTTTACTATGGGGTGTTTTACTAAACAAAAAAATAATTTTTCTTTTTACGTAAGTGGTGACAAATACCTTTTCCACCACCACGAGTATTATTTTATCTATGGCTTCCTTATCAAGCAGTAATGTTTTTAAAAGAAAAATAAATACCATATACACTTTTACGTACTTTGGTATTGAAAATTGATTTGATAATGGATTTCAAGTCAATATATTTAAATGATATGTTTTGATTGAAATGTTGATATGTTATCTTTCCTTTATTTTTGTTTTATGTGTTATGAATATGTTATGGTTCTTAGGCATTGTTTACGTATACGGGTGGCCTCGTGATAAACCTATAGTGGGTGAGTCTGAGATAGTTTTCCAATTCATTTGGAAACGTGATGGAGGTAACCTTGAATTTTTCTCCTAAGATATTTACGGAATATACTGTGATGGGTACTCCAAATGTAACTCCCTATGTAGGTGTGAATCCTACAATGTTAGTATGTTATAGATGCCACAAGTCACATATATGATTTGTGATTACTATGTGTTATTTGTTAATTTTATGATTTGATGTGGTATGTTAAAAAAACTTATGTTTTGATGAAATAATATTTTATTTCTTTATTTTGTAACCATTACTGAGCTTTTTAGGCTCATCCTGAGTTTTGAAATGTTTTTGATATGACATAAAGATGAATAGGGTCAAGGATGGGATCAATAAAAATTCATGCTGTCTAAAACATTGAACTAGACATGACTCGTTTTTTCAAGAGTTTTTATTTTTTAAAAAATTTGGAATCTATGTAGAAGTGTCTACTTGTTAATTTATGAGATGTAATGTAATAGGTATGGACTAATTCTCTAAAACTATAAACTTGGAAGGATCCTAAATGTGAATTATTAATTTAATTAAAGATAATGTGATGTTTTAAGGACTGATCCTTATATTTGATGTTAGGGTTAAATAATATTAGCAAAAACCCTATATTTGAGTATAATTGTTGGATGATATACTGAAATGTTTTCAATTTCTTGATTATATATTACATTATACAAATAGAATTATTTTTGGATGCAACAAGTGGGTGAAGTTATTGTACAAATACTCTTAGGCGTACTCACCCCAAATAGGGTTATTTGAGAATCACCTCAACCATCACCTTATGTTATAAATTGTGGGCCTAAGATAACAGTAAATGTTTGACACTTGTGTTTGATATTATTTGGTTGATCACATGACCAATATAAAAGATTAATAAGGATTTATTTGCTAATACTTTGATGGATAATTTGAGAAATATAAAATAATACAACATAATTTGAACATGGTCATACTAATAATTATATAGGTTGAACTAAAAAACTATAGGACTATGTGATAAAGTAAAATATTAGGTTTAATTCCATCTATGATTAAAATGATAAACCATATTTTTAATGATTCCCCATGCGGGTCAAAGATTTTAGTTTTAGTAATGGATGGATGTAGAATAAACCATGGGGGATATGTACAAAAGTATGATTACCTCTTGGAACAATCCATGTGAATGAGATTTATAATGAGAACCATGTGAATTGTAAAAACCATCTATCATAAAATAACTTTGACAATGTGAACAGAGTCAAGGTACCAGACACACAAAGAAAGCGAATTAGGGAGTTGTATAAAAGCTCAAGTGAAGAAGATATGAAAGAAAATATGTTAAATTTCAAAAATTACAAAAATTTGTTAAGAAGAATCAATGTAATAACCTAAAGGGAATTGGGAAATGATTTACTTGTGGTAAATGAGGCCATATAGAATGAAACAATGGAAAGAAAAAGAAGATTTTAGTTAACATGATTAAAGAATACAGAACCAATCCAAGCACACCACTGAAAATTCAATGTCTTAGGTGTGGATAACCCATGCATTATCTAAGTCAATATAAAAATCCAAGGATTTCTAAAGTTGGTTGGAATAAACAATATCATAGACTCAAGAAGCATGGAATAACATATATAATGACTATTGATGAATAGAATAGTGGTAATTATGTGTTTAGTTACCATCCCCCCCTAATTAGTTGATTTATTCTAGTTCTATCAAACCTATTTCATCTAGGATGATTTCTAAAAAAAGACCCTACAATTAGTGTTTTTTAAGAAAAATATTTAGTTGTTTGATTATTATGTTTTTTTGAAATACATTTTACAAAAATGAAAGTATTCTTTTAAAACAATTTGATTTGATTATATATATAGATTTTATATATTTTTCTTCACACCACATTAATTTACAAAAGAGGGAAGGAAATTCTAAATTAAAATTTTCCACCTATTAGTGCAAATCCAACTTTGAGTTATCTATGTAGAAAACCAAATCCCTCACATATGCCTTAATACGTGGTTATGATATATATTTAATAAACATATTTATGAAAAATGTTTCATATAGTATACCCTATGATATTGATGATCAGTATTTGATGAATATAAATATTTTCATAACCATTTTATATTACTTTAAGAGAATGGTAATTAAATTTAAATAATTCAATTTATTTAAGGGGTAATAATGAACTGATTATATATTTCATTATATTTTTTACTTAAAACAAAATATATATTAAACATCGTGTTTTATATAATGTAAAAAATTAAAATGAGATCAAAAACATTATATATTTAGAAAATTAAATATTATCGATAAAAAATAATCAGTAACTTATCATTTATTAATGGAAGTCACCATATTAAAAAATCGATAAAAATGTAAGAAGAAATGGAATCAAGAAGAAGACATCTTCCATCTGAATCCCATTTGTTAGAGCTTGGATGTGTGGTAGCTTCATTAATGGTTTCCCTAGATAATATTAACAAAATTTATCATTTATCTTAGTCATATGAATTTAATATGATTTATGGGATTTTTTCAAAAATAATAAAATCTTCTGTGAATAGTGAAAAACATTGTTTTTGAATATACTACGAATTTTAACATAAGACATGGATATAAGAATAGCCTAAAAATTAGTAATAATTTTCTAAAAAAATATATATATTTTATTGTAAAAGTAAATATTTTACAATATCATGTTTGAATAAAAAATATATTTTTTATATTATAAATCATAAACAATATTTTTAAAATATATCATATTTTTTAAATATTTAAATGACATTTTTAAAAAAAACTGGTTTTCAATTCAATATATGTTTTGATTTAAAAGATAATTATATCATATTTATTAATTGAATTAGTTTAAATGGATACCAAATTTAGATTCATCATATTAAAATTTGGTACTATGGGTCACATTAAATTCTTATAAAAAAATTATCAAAATTATTAATATTTAATTAATAGTAATAATTCTTCAAAAGGCTAATCTATGATTGCATGAATTTTAATAAATTAAAATGACTTTTAGACCATATATTAATATCTTCTTTGATTTTAATGTCTTATATATAGGTATTACCAACCTTAATTAAACTTACTCACCAAAATTTGATGCCTTTATATTCGTACCCATTAAAATTCTTTTCCATCGAAAAGGTCATATTCCTCACTTATAAAGGGGGGGTCACATCCACCCTCTTAATACTCCACTATATTTCATATTTCATTAAAAAAAATAACCAATATTAATCTACAAAAAATTCATTTACACTCCATAGATCCGTGGTCACCAAATATTAGTCTAATTCTCTAATTTTTTGGCCATCATTAATGGAAGTTTCACGGTTTTAATGTAGGTATGATATCATTTATAAATTTTCCTTCATTTTAATTTCATTTAAAACAATCAATAAACATATTATAATAACAACCTTAGAATCATTAGTGTGTTTTTATGTTATTGTAAAAATTATACCCCAATTATTTATTCAACTCCATATATTAAGAAAAACATGAATCGTCGTTAGTGTGTGTACACAGATATCCACCCCCATGAAGGTACCCTTTCATTTTTTCATCACCACTTCTCATGGATAGTCTTAATTATGATTTTTATTAATAAAAATGACTTATAAAATTTATTTATGATTCTTATATCATAAATTACAATCCAACTCCACCCCTATCATTAGTTGATTATAGGATACTCTAATCAAGTGTTGTGTAGACTACCACTTCTAAAAGATTCTTTATTTTCATTATTTTACTTTTTATTATTTATGTAACATTAATTATAAAAATATGGTTCAAAATTATAAAATATAATATAATTTTTCTCTATCATAATAATGTTATTTCAAAATAAACACCTCGTTTATCATACCCACCAATCAGGTTTAAACATGTTAAAGTTTCATCTGGTTTGAACTCCTACTAGAATAATGCTATCAAATTATATTGAAGATTATTTTGAAAGAATAATTTCTGATATAATTTGATAGAGACTCTTAAATAATAAAAAATATTTTTTAATTAATGGATAATGCAGTATTTAACTAATTAATTAAGAAAACACCATTCATAGGTTTAAAATCACTTATAATTTGTCATTATCAATTTCATCTTATAGGATAATGATTAAAATTCCCATAAATTATTTTTTTAAAAAGTAATAATAATAATTAATTAATTATAGTAAAATTATTTAAATTTAAATGTTTAAATTTCAGAAAACAATGAACACTGGCACCACTCTTACGAAACCACATTAAACAGTCAAAACTGTAAACTCCCACTGTTATAAAATGTGAAAAACTAATTAATATACATATAGAGAATGATTATAAATGAAATATAAAACAATTTAGGTTCTAATATGTTTTAGAAATATTATATATAGATATATAGGTTTTTTAAAGGTATTTAGAGTGTTTTTCACTAAGTGGGGAATCAATATAAGGGTTTCTTGGTCTAAAAATTCAATCAATTGAGAAAATGTTTGTGCTATACATCATGATTATTCTTTAAGGTGTAAATAATACCCCATTTTAATTTTTTATCATGATTTAATTAAATTTAATTAATTATTGTTTTTTCAATTTTCATTATCCCTTGCTGTTTTAATTCAAAATATTCAAAGGCTATAAGAGTTTCTATATTAACATATAACCATTGAGGCGTATTTTAATGTTTTTTACCAATTTTTTATTTTTTTGGTGCATATATATCCCAATAATAATTTTATATACCATATGATTTAATACATGACATTTATAGTAACATATGATTTTCATGCTTCCAATTTATTTTTATTAAACAATTACTAAAGTCATAAGGGGGTTTTCATGACTCAATCATATTCCATGGAAAATAACCAATTAAATTTTTAAATTATCATTCATGGTTGATATATTGTAACCTACAATAATTTTAGAAAGTATATAAACCTTATTGTCTTGGTAAATCATGTTTCCCATCAATAATTCTTTCCTCGATAAATTTAATGTCTCTTTAAAAAGAATATCTTGTAATGAAATCCCATTACGTTTTATAGATTTTTTATTCATGAAGATATTTTTACATCCCAAAAATGTTATACTTTATAGAGTGGGAAATCAAACTATCTATATCTATAGTCATTATTTTCTTCCCCTTGTATAAATTTAAATCAATTTTTTCTTTTCCCTTTTTAACAATGTTAATTTTCAATATGGTAATTTAAAAATGTTAATAAAAATTTCCATCCTTTCAAAATATTTTTTTATTATCCACTCCCTATTTTTTTATAATATTTAAGTCTTTTTCCAATTTTCCATTTCAAAATATGTCCTTTAAAAGTAAAGTTTTTAAATTATTTTTACTTATCGATTTTGAATCTCTATTTATTTTCATGTATATTTTATTTATAAAAATATTAAATAATAAGATAAAAAATTATTTTCTCATCCCAAAAATATTTTTTTAATATAGTTTACATTTCATATTTTTTAAATTTGATTAAAGATGTCATATGATATATATTATATTTTCACATAATTTTTTTCCTGGTTATCTATCATATGAAGTTATATTTTGATGACCCACTTTATGTAATTATGTTATGAATCATTTTGGGAAATGAGAATTTGATATCCAAATATTTATTATGTAAAGGTTATATGATATGATTAAGAAACCCATTCCTTTTTCCATGGGTTATTTAACTTATGAAGATGATTAATTTTAAGTGAAAAATAGATGTGCATATAATTATGTGTGGGGTCATATATTTATCTACATTGCATTTTTTTAATTTTACAACTCATGATATAGTCTGGTGTGGAAATAATGAGTTCGTTAACAATTTCATGTGCATGATGGGTTTTCTCCAATATTTTGGTGTTTAAATAATGAGTTTTATTAAATAGAAAATTATAGAATGGGTTTTTATGACGTAGTTTTCTTATTTTTATGAGTTTTCCACTATTCCATATTGTTCACCAAGATATAAAAAATTCACTATTCATTTACTTTTGTTGAAATTCAATGTTTTTTGGATTATTACTTATTTTTAAAGAATTATTTATTTATATATCAAGTTCACATGTTTCATGATTATTTATATGTGTTTTAATCCATGTTATATATTTCATGATTCTATAACGATCTATTTATGATCATATAGTTTTTATACATAGTCATAAGATCTTTTATTAAGATATTTAGGTCTTTCTCATATTCTATTTCTTTTTTGTGATAAAATTCCTTATTATATATCTTTTTCCGCCCTAAGCATCTGAACACACACCTTTAGTATGTTTATATTTCCTAGGTTTTGAATGTGATTATTCCATGAGAGTTTTATATGAAAGGGTTTAGAGGGGCATAATCATTGAATTTTTTTGTATGTTTTATAAAAGTTGATATTTATATATGCAGAATATTATACATGAAAAATTTCTATCCATGGGTTAAGTGACTTTTTGTGAGATGAATTATTTAAATCATCATATTATTATACTATTTAATTCATTGTTATCATGGGTTTCATTAGGCAAATCATCACCATTAAGGATAGAGCTAGTAATGATAATGTTATATAAACTGTTTGTGATCTAGGAGTGGATCATGGACACTAAGAGACCTCATAAGTCCAACAATGTTTGAATAAAAAAACCTTTATAGTTTAGTGATGGATATCATGCATTCTTATTGATCTCTCTATAGAGAAATCTATAGAAAACCGGTCATATGGGAAAACTATCCCTGAGGTTCATCACTCCATTCTAGATATTTTATAATCTTGGAGAGGGTTTCTTACCTCCTAGTGTTGGATCTTTAGTTGGATCAGGTTCATGGTGTCTTTTATGTGTTATATTTAAGTAAACAAATGGAAAACATGTTAAATTTTACTAATTGGCCTAGGATAAACATCGAACACGGAGTCCCATTCTTAGAGTACCCAGCCGAGATTGAGGAATTAAAAAAGAATAATCTTTTTGATAAGATATAATGCTAGTGAACAATTTGTGGCAATATGAAAACCTTCATGAGAGCTCATGGGAATGTGAGTGTAAGATAAATTCTCAATAACATCACCTTTTTAGGAAGTTTTTTCTTTTATAGATAAAAATAATTGAATGTGGGAAGGTTTATGTGACCCCATTTTATATTTTTTAAACATTTAAATATTTAAAAAAACATTTTCTAGATAATTCATTAGGACATCATAGCGTTGTATCCATTAAAAAGGCTCAAATATAATATATTAAAAACAATATATCAATTTTAGTATGCATGCACGTGACTATAGTGAAATATAATTTTATTCTAAATAGTTCCTTGAAAAGGAAATATAATTCCCTAGTTGCATTTTGACTGGGATTTTTACCCTAGGAATGGTATAATATTCATTCTCATTGGGGATCACCTAGTTCTACCCATGACATGTAGAACATGTTAATTTAATTAATATATTAAATTAAATTTAGTAATCAATTAGTTAATTAATAGAATATTAACTAGAAATACAATAACACAATTATATAATCCTCCTTATAAACTCTAATTAGGGGTCTTATAAACCATAATTAGTGAAGATAACATTAGGGGAGATATGAGTGACCAAAGAGTCTCCAAACTCAAACTCCAAGGAGGATCGACACGAAATTCAAAAACTGAAATGTTATTAATTATATATAAATCCCTTTAAAATATTGGGGTTTGTTATTTTAATATTTCTCCATTATTTATGATTTTATCATATATAGTTTTATATAATTTTTTCTAAAAAACATGGTCTTTAAAAATTATCATTTACTCTTCTTTTTCCTAGAAAGAATGGAGGGTCATTATACTTTTTGTTTCATTGAATTTCACTCAAAAAAATTAGTGATCATTTTTCAATATGAACCTAATTAATTCCCAAATATGATTTGAGTTTGATTTACCTTTCTCATTCCAAAATATCTCCATGTTTGAATTTTTTTTCTAGTGGGTTAACAAATATTTATTTGGTTTAACACATGATCAATCCATGGGACCTCAATTAACTGATTTTTGACTAATATTAAATATTGAGGCATGTGAGATAGATGTTTAGTGGTGATAAATTATTAAAGATGTGCTAGTGCAGTTACCCAAATGTAAGATATTATATGGGTGTTTGGAAAATGTGTAAGAAAAATAAAAATTCTATTTCTAGGTAAATATGGATGGAATAAAATATTTAGAGGTAGAAAATCCTTGAATGAGGTGTTTGAAAAATATCCATGATTAATTAGAGGTGATAATGGTGTCAGAGGGTTGGTTTTAGGCATTTCATTGAATATGAGATCAAATGGATGAACACATGACATGTTCTTTTAACTGACATTCCATGTAATTCAAAGGTTCTAGTGGATTGGGTTTTTGAAAAATATTTTCATCACATATTGTGTAACACTATGGTATATTCCATGTAACACTTGGTTGAACAAGAATCCATGTTCATGGATTACATGCCTAGGTGTTCATTTGGCTACACAATTCATGTGGGTCAGTACCACACACAGTATACATTTAGCATTTCATGGATAGACCTCCTCAACATTATATGCAATGTGAGTCAACAAAGTTTATATACCCTTTATCCTATTAGGAATTCTATATATTTCAGTATTGACAAATCATGTTCTATGGTGTTACACATCGAGTACCCCCACAGATCCCACATACTATGTACCCTAAATTAGACACCATTTATGTGGACCAGTGAATACTATTTTGAAATCTTGTACATGTACGAACTCTTTATTATGGTTTAAATGCTGTATATATGTATTGTACACATTGTTTATGTTTTTCAACCACATTGTCTTTTTGTATCTCATTGCACGGGGTTCAGATTTTTGCATGCAAGTAGTCCATCTCGAGATTTTTTTTTCAAATAGAACGTGATGGTTTAATTATTTTTTACATCATTGGGGATACATAAGGTGATATGATTATTTGAGTCTCCTAAACTCTTCATGGGAAGACATGCAAATTATATGTGATGATTAGAGAATTCTCAAGCTTGGTACTCCAGTTATTGTATGTGTTTGTTAAGGAGTTGTTCCTCCTTGATCTGAGATATGTTTTGGTACTACCAAATATAATTATGGAATGGGTCCTCTATCTATGAAGTTAGTACTACCTCATCAAAATGATTAGGTGGGGTGTGAGTCTCCCACTATATTAGTTATTCCAACGTCTGACACTTATCACCCAACATGTCATGATTCCCCCACTATATTTTTTTAGTTAATGTTTGTTACTTATTGATTTGTTAATGTTATTAGGGATTATTTATAATTATACTATATTTGGGTTATAGAGAGAGGGAATTTTCCTTATATCCTAAATTAATTTATTTTTAGTATATCAGGGTTTCCTTTTTTTGGTATTCATTTAACACTATATTTAGGTTCTGATCTGAATTATTTTCCCTAATTTACATTTTTGGTTTTATGGAATATTACTATATATTTATAAACACACACCTTCATAGGAAATTTCTCCCACACATTTCATATATTATACAGATAAAAGGTAGTTCCATAGTGTCATTAGAGGGAATAGTTGAGGTGTATCATAGTGGAACTTGTAGGTGGTGAATTTATATGATGTTCATATGCATAGATTGAACATTATAGGGATCTATGCATCATAGTAGGTTTGGTGGATTTAATTGTTTTTGTTTTTTACAAATATTTAACTCTCTTTATATAATGATTTTTATAGTGGTTATGCCCTTATAGTTCACAGAAAATAAAAAATACAATATATATAAAAATATATCATAGTTATATTATCATTATCATAATTTATTAGTATATTAGGTCAGAATATGTGTATTTTTATATTAGTGAATAGTATAAGGCTTCCCATCTTGGGTGATATGCCTAACCAGGGCTGGCCACTATCTTCTTGACTATTGGAGGAATTTTAGAGGTGACACAGTCAACTAACTACCACCCATAAGGGGTCTCTGTGAGATGGGCCAAGTCAATGTTCATGTTTTTTCATGAAATCAAATTTTTGAGGAATATGAGATGTTTTAGATAAAGAGAAAGTGTTTTGAAATTGAAATTTTTAGGGATCTAAATAAGATTAAGATACAAGAGGAAATAAAAATATAAGGCTAGAAAAAAAACACAATTATAGTGCGTTAAGTTACTTAAAAGGATAAAATAATGCATTATAATACATAAACCATATTACATAGAATTAATTTGAATCAGTTTTGATAATTCATGTCGGTAAAAGGAAACGTTCACTAGAGAATATAAGACTAAGGTGAAAATGTTTAATGATTTATTTTATAAGGATGTAAAATGAAAATAATAATATTCATACTAAAACTAAAATAGGAATTTATAATAGAAAATATAGAAATATATTATTCTTTCATGGAGTTCATGGCAATACATTAAGTATTTGTAATAATTCCAAGAAGTTAATTAAAAAGGGTCAATATAGGAAAAATTATATAATGGATTCTTATTGGTGACTACAATGTTGAATGCATAATTCTTATAATAAAAAATATATTCATAATAAAATTATCTCTAATGATTTTGGTGAACCGAATTATAGATGAAATTCATCTTATGTATAAAAAAGATACAAACAACAAAATATGTTTTCAAAATAAAATTTTCATTTATTTTTTGAATAATCCTATGAAACATTGTGAAATGGAAAAAGAAATCCTAAAATGTATTAAAATGTATATTGATAGAAGAAAAATTTTAGTTTTTCAATAGTTGTGACACATTCCCAAAAATATATATAAAACAATGTAATTTCAAAAAAACCCAATGAGTCAGGTGTGTAATATGATCATTTCGGCAGAGAGGGTATGAACAATGAAATGAAATAATGGTAGAACATTACACCAAAATTTATGTTTAGTATAGAATATGACATGATTTAATATATTTTACTAGAAGAGTGAACAATATTTTAATTATATAAAATGATATTATATATTTTAAAATTGGACTATTATATAGAATCTGAAATATAGATAAGTTATACTATTAAGAGTAAAAATGATGAAATTTATCCAAGTGGAATTATTTAATACTATAAATAACATGAAAGGGAATATCTATCATAAAAATAAAATAATTATGAATAATATTATATGTTTGAACAAATAATTGAATAAATTGATAAGCGTTCAAATTATTATTTGAATATGTGAATGATTAAATAATGTTTATGAGATTTTATGTAGTAAGGAAGAATGGTTAAGGTTGATTAAAATCCAAAGGTAAAATAAAAATGAAAATTAATGAAAAATAATAATGATATGTACTTATGTGTAATAATATTAAACTATTCCACTCAGAGGAATGGACATGTATATAATCTCAAAAAATAAACATATTCAGTCAAGAAATATAACCACCCAACAAAAATAATGGGGTCTTGGATTGACCCCCACTCCACAAAAAAATATTTTATATCTATGTTATTATTTCAAGTGGTGTATTTTGAATTGAATTAATTATAAAATTAAGGGGGATAAGATGATAGGGAGGGTGAATTTTGTTGGTAGATAATGATACAACAAAGGAAATCATGATATGTGACAAATAGTATATCTGAATATCATTAAAAACACATGTTATTTATAGATTTTATTTTCACTCATTTAATGATGCTTCATTTATTAAGAAAGGTTTCTATTTACAATATAAATAAATGAAATTCAAAAATATTGAATGTTTCCATTATAATTTTAGGGGTGATTTCAAAATAATATATGAAATGAGTATGATATTATATGAATAAAGTATATAGAAAAATTATTGGGGAGAAAATTTTTGGTGAGAAAATTTCTTAAATAAACATTAATTAAAAAAATGGTATTGATGAATTACCAATTAAAATAATGGAGAAGTTATAATGATATTGTGAAAAAGGTATATTCTACATTTTCAAAAGGAAACATGTGTATGTGATTTGATTATCATTGAAACCTTGAATTAAGTATGCTAAATATTATATCCTATATATATAATGAGAAATATGTTATTATATATGATAGAAAAGAATATTACTAACCATATTTAAATGAAATTAATTTTTATCTTTTGTTGAAACTGAATTTTCATTGGATTTATTTCCAAAAGATGAGAGCATAAGAGGAAAACAAAATTAAGAAAATTATTTAATTATATTGAACTTTTATTAATACTATCGTATTATATATATGTAATATAATAAAAATGGTATATTTTTCACTTTTTGAGTCTTATTTAATGTTATTTATTTTTATATTCAATGATCATTTTATGATAAGTAATTAGTGTTGGGGAATAAATTTATTAATAATTTTTTTATTGAATTAATTATAGAAATTATTTTTTTGAGGTCATGAATATATTTAGATTTGGTTAGAGAAATCATTGTTGTATATGTTCTGGGAATAGTGAAGGCTATATTAATTTTTAAAAATATGTTTTTTATTTTGTGGTTGGATGGCATGATATGCGAATATGTTCTATTGTATATCCTCTCTATTTATATCACATAATAAATAAATTCTGTCGATATTGTTTTTCAATGTATGAATAAATAATATTTATGGGTATATGTGGTGTCCTATGAAATAGGTATATATCATAGATATAGTTTATGAGTTATATGATAATGATATTATTTATGATATGAATATATATGTTATGGTCATATGAGTTTATGATTTGTTATCCACCAAGAGATATATTTTTATCATGTGTATGTTCTTTATCAATATAAATATATGTTCCATGATTACATGTTCTATGAAAACAATTTGTTATATATTCACATAAAAATGTTCTATATCTTGAATGAAATGTTCAATGGATGGTAGATATATGTTTATTAAATATGATTATATAGTATGTTATTTACTAGTAGTCGTATTTTTTATGTGCATATTTTTCATACCGTGAGAAGGATAATCTATAATTTCACAAATTATTTGAAAGCAGTATGTCATTTTTTAAAAGGAAATGATTCTATTTATTGATTTAAATAAACTTTGGTAAGTTGAAGATAAAAATTTTATGAATAAATCATGAATAAAGAAAAATATTTTGTGGAAGAAATGTTCCATGGTAACTCTAAAGCTAAATATTAATTAGAAAAGAATTGTGAGTAGTATGGATATGTTAATATTATATAAATAAATTTTTATATGGTTAGATCCCGATGAATGTTATATTTCATTTGAAAATAATCATTATCAGCTTCTTGTATTCAATATGATGAGAAATATGTTCTACCAAGATGAATGTGTTCTGTGTTCAGGAAAATTGTCTTTAATACATTTCATTTATAAATAATAATATCTTATATGATATATCTGTTTCATTTTTTTAAATGAAATAATTATAAAAGATATATATATATATATATATATAAGATAAATACCATTAATATTATTTAAATTTAGTGTAATTATTATGAAGAAACCAACTGATGTTTTTTTAGAATATATTGGTTTCTGAAATAATTAAACATATAAAAGCTAATACATAGATCTAAGAACGAATGATGTCTATCTAGATAAATGAAAATGTATTATGTAGAATATAAAAGTTAACAAGAATTTTTATATGAATAAATGCTATTTACTATGTTTATTGTACAAATGGAGATATTTAAGGATATATTCATTTGAGATTGAATTCTGATTTACTCAATGATGTGGCATGCTATTATTATTATTGCAACACTTTTTCATGGATATTCATTGTTATATTAGTGTTGTTTCTTCAATAACCACTATCCTAATATTATTCTACTGATGTTCCTAATATTAATCATTGATCCATTTTTGTTGATCTAAACATGCCCAAATGTTTACTTCTGTCTCTAATGATTTCTTATTAGGAGTGTATATTCTTCTTCTCTACCTACATGAATCGACAACCATCTAGAATGAAATTATTATTTTTTCAAGTCCACCAGTAGTGGAGACTTTATCATGGAACCAAATAATATTTTTTCTCTTCTTTTAATGGTGAGGAATTTAATAATTTCACATCAGTGGAAGTGATCCTTTGTTTTCATATCAATGGTTGTGAGATTGATTTTGAATGTGAGGACTTCATATGACTCATTTAGAGATAGTGGAGATAGTGAAATGTTGGATATTTTGACGATTGGTGGTGGTACAACTCAATGGTTCAATGGATCTGGTGGTAAGGTCATCTCTGTGAAGCTTCTATGTGTCTATAAGTGCTATATCGTTATTCATATTATGGTTTTCATTTATTTTCATTCTCTTATGTTTATAATAGCTATTGCACTTTCTTCTTAACCCATATAGAATAATATTTCACGTTCAATCTAATCTTTATTCCCCCACTACTGATTATTAGTACTGGGATGATAATTTCCCATCTCGATCCTCTAATCCATCAATGGATTGAGGAAGTGACACCCTTATATGAAAAATATTCGTCTACTTTATCTTAGTGGAAGACGTGTTTTTGGGTGTTCTTCGTGTTTATTATGATGGAAACGATGAATATTTTTATGGAGTTTTATTTTTAATGAGGATTATGCATCAGTAAAAAACCCATTGGGCGATGATTCTTGATGGTGGGTTCCCCTACCCGGGGAAATATTGTAGAAGAAATCATATACAATAACAAAAAATTCTTCAGGTAGTGATGAATGCTCTCCTTACTAAGATTCTATGATTTTAATTGTTTCCCTATAATGTAGGGATTTTTTCGATCAATAAAGGCATGTATTAATTCATTTTATTGAATTGAATCCTCTACTCATCCTTTGTTAGAGTGTTTCATTGTGTGGTTCCATGGTTGTGTAGGGATTGTGGCTTTTATCTCTGTATGTTGTTTCATTGTGCTATTTCCCCTAGACTACCCCACATGTTATCAATATAGACCCATTACGACCTAAATTTACTATCACTTTATCTACTTCATTTCTTCTCATTTTTAGGCCTTTATATCTTCTAGTTGTTTTATTAGTTTCCACTAAACATTAGAAGAATAAACTCATCCTAAATGACATTAAAAAAGAGTCAAAATAAAAATAAATAAAAATATATAAAAATTAATAAAATAAATTATTGAAAAATGAATTCAATTTTACATATAAAAGAATCATATAGAAAGGAATCAAAAATTACATTAAATATATATAATATAAATTTTATTTAAGTTTATATGGTAACCATGTAAGAGTATGGATGGTAATAGGTTTGGTACATTCGAAAACTGAGGTTCTTGGACCCAAACCACTTTTGGAAATCATTACTTAGATCGAAACCTATACCCATTCAACATTGGAAATCAATATATAAATCCAAACTGAAATAAAAAAGTAATATATATTTTAATACCATCCTTATTTATTACCCATTTAATTTTACTTTGTAAAAACATTTATAATGACTTTTCTATGGAGGAGATCATTTAAGACCCAAAACCAACCTTGGATATAATGTTTTTATAATATTTAATAAATTAGAATAATTTATATAAATGGATTTTGTTTTTGAGAACTCCATAAGTGGTTTTTGAACCAGAAAGAATATATAAATATGTATTATATGTATTAGCCAATACTAGACATAACTTAATTCAGAGGTATTGAAATCATAATTTGTTGGGCCTATTACGGTTGGGTAAGTTTTTAATAGATACCCTTTTTGATCTCAAATTAACATGATATTTTTTCATATTTTCATTTCATAAAAGAGTAAATAAATGAAATAAAAAAGTATGATTAGTGAAGAGGAATAATCTTGGGAGCTATATCTTATACACATATGATCTATATTATCATTTGGTGACATTATTTATTTATTAAGTGAATGCTAAAGAGTTAATTTTATCTGGGGTTTCAGATATAAAACATAATTACGAGTCAAGCATAGAGATTAACCTTTATTATGTTAGTTATCCAAACCTAATTGTTTATTGGGATTGATATACACACCAGGAGTGTTGCATATGAAGGTAGTGATATTCGCTATTGTAATGAAACAGGGTTAATTTTTAAGAGATAAGATACCACTCAAAATAAAAATAGGGAGTGAACTCAGATGGAGTGTATACCCTAGAAATTTATACCATACTATTAATTAATTACATATCACACATATTGTAATGTATACATAAGAGTTGAGATTAATAATTTATTTTTATTAGTCATTTTAGTAATGTTATATATCTTTATCAAAACCAAGCAGGATTTCCCTAAATGTTTCCGTGATTCCATTTTATTTGGGTGCATAAATTTTAAATAAATAATCTTATGAGACAGAGAGCACCAACATTCCATAATGGAACAATATCATTTTACCCATTAAATTTTATCCATATTTAATGATATTAATTTTAAATTCACAAAACAAATTTTGTTATCAAAATAGAATATCACTATTCTATAATGGAGTTATATATACAAATGTATCTATAAGGTAATTTTAAAAAATGGGGTTTCATAACCTTTATTCTTTAATTATAATACCCAATTGATTTCGAATTGGTGAATTAATAGTTGGAATGATTACCAAGATGAATTGATATTATACCCATTCCATTTTTTTAAATTAGAAAAAGTCCTATAAATCCATCAATGAATTATAAATACTTCCCTTACCATTTAGTAATTTTTAAAATTTAAAAATACCAACCAAAAAAATAAAATGTATAATTTTTGTTTTGATAAAATATTATAAATTAATATTAGAATACAAATAAATATTTAACATGATCAATGATTATAAGATAACATATGATAATATATTATAAATATAAAACTCAACTGTTCTAATATATTTCATTAAAACATAACTCTTATCATAAACATTAAAGTAAGTAAAAATAATATCCCTTTTTGAGTTTTTTTGGAAATACCTATATAGAAAACACATCATCAATGATATATATGTAATAAATTTTATTCATCATCTATAGGCTATTGAGAGTTAACCTCAAAATATAAAACAAGAGTGACTTAAATAATGAAAATTGAATTAATGAATTTCAAATTCACTTTCTCTTTTACAATAATCAGCTTCACCAAAACCACATTACTAGTGTACTGATACCATATTCCTTGTATTGATATAATATTTTAACTTTACGGAATAAATATCCTTAAAATAAATAATATTACAATTATCTCTCTTTTATTGTTACTCTCTATTGTATTATGTTAATGATTTTATTTAATACAATAGTGTTGTGGCATTTACTGCTAACATAGGTGCCGTAAATTTATTTTCCATGCTAGATTCAATGAAGTACCTTGTCTTTGATCTTCTCTATATGGAGATCCGTGAGTGGAAATGTAATTCTATAATGAAAAATCAGGTTATTCGTGGACCTTCTTTGGTTTCACATGCTAATGATGAGAATAATGAATTTCACCATACCCGGGAGCATTTGGGAGATGGGGATCAAGGGACTACTGAAAATGCTCATGATGTGAGTCATGTTGACACTACGAATACTCTTATTGGTGCCCAGCATGTTGAACATGACTCTGATGATGGACGTGCAAATGATCAGGGTGAGGCATTGACGACATCGATTTAGTGAAGAAGTAGTAAGAACCAAAGAGGATTTGGGGGTCGTCATGGAATGGGTGGAAGAGATAGAAAAAATAGATGCTGATTTATGTTTTTGATTACTTTGGTGTTTATTATTTGTACCCTGACTCTCTTTCTTTTCATGTATTCTTGCCATTAATTTTAATAATAATTTTCTAGATCATGGATATAACACCATGATTCCACAATTATGGTATTTAATTCTCAATTTTTTTACATTTGATTCATCCATTTTGAAATAAAGAAAATGTATTTGATTTAACAAATTATATATTACATTTCTAAAAAGAAAGATACAAATAAGTATATATAGTAATGGAGGTTTTTTTTCCACTTATGATGTTATGGTAAGAGGATGAATTCTATAAATTAAAAAATTTATTTGATAAACTTATCTAATGAATAAGTTTATCATCACAAGAATAGAAAAATAATTATTCAGAATGTATATAAACATTAACTATTTTAAACAATTCTATCGTACTAGATGAAAAATTATCTTATTTATTTTTTGTATGTAACATATACATTCCCTATAAATTTAAGAGACCACGTTATATTAATTTTTAATAATCAATAGAACTCATCCAATATGTATAATTAATTAACATTAAAATTTAATTATATTCCATATTATAAAACATCTAGATTTTAACAGACCACTGTAATAATAATTTTGAATGATAATTTTCACTAAATCCCAAATCAAATCCAATGGTATGAGTTATATTGTTATCAGTAATATAAGTCTTTTATAATTGTAGATCTTTGGTATGCGATATCACATGTATTTCTATAGTTATATTTTCTTTCATTGTATGTAAAATGTTTTTATGATAAAAATCATGTGATGATTTAGTTATTTATATTTACGTTTTATTTTATTAATGATGTTTTCAAAAATAATTTGGGTTAAAAAATAAAAACATTATAGTTTACAATATATGTCCAAACCATGAATGAATGTTGGTGAAATGTTCGAATTTAATGAGGGTCCTTCATTAATAATGTACATATATAGAAGGAACTATATGGATTCATATTGAGATATAAAACTATGTTACATAAGATGAATATATATATATATATATATATATATTATTTCTTATATTACATTAGTTGAATAATAATATACAGCGGTAGATAAACAATTTCATAACATTATTGTTTAGATATTTTATAGTTAGTGGGTCTCTATTGGTAGAAAGAACCAATTGGTTATATCTACACGATCATCACCAACTATAAGAGTTAAGAATTACTATATTGATGGTTCATTATACTCATGTTATTCATGTTTTCTTCTTTTTACCCTACTAAATGATAGTGTTATTTGGTATCAAATTTCCACTATATTTAATTATGATTTATATCTTCAATACCTATCAGTGGTATCCATTCCATACTTAGATATGTACCTAAAATATTGTATTCTTTGAAACAATTTGAAAACATAGTCATTATTGTTGGTATCAATATCAAAATATTGATCTATATGATAAGATAGAGCCTAATCCAAGTGTTTTATCACTGTATCACACAATATTTTATATTCTGAATATTTATATTCTATAATTTAAAGTGTATAAATTTATTAATGTTAATATTATTCATTCATTTGATTTGTTTCATAATATATAAAATATAGAATTTACTTTTACGTCAACTAAAATTAATGATTTGAATGTATAATTCCAAAATTAGAATTTATTATGACTATTTTAACATTTTGGATTTAAATTTATATTAAAATTAAAATTCTAATTTTTTATTACTTATGAATATTGGGAATGTTTAATGGAATTCCCACAAGACGTCGAACATAGACTCTCTTACAGAAAATATGGTTAGCTACCAATCACACTATTTTTTCATATGTCTTATTTTTTATTTCTTATTTTTTTAATATATTATATGAAATAGTTTCACATACCTTCCTAATAAGATTTATATGTATTTGAATTGAATAATTTAATTAATATTTTGATTGTAAATGCATACAAAAAATCATTCATACTATAATAATTGAAAATTAATGTGACTAAAACATGTTAATTTAGTTAGTCACATGAGATAAATTATTAAAATAATTACAATTAGAAATATACTCATGGTTTGTCTAAATTTGTGGGTTATACCAAAGATGAGTTATCATTGAGTATATTTAGTAAGAGGAGAAGAATATAGGAATTACAAACCACTAGGTTTCCATATTTGAAATAATTATTTAGAAGCACTTGGAAGGGAATCACTAACTATTACGATCCTAGATGAATGAAGTTAGGATAATCCATTTTTTAAATTTGTAAAAAAATCTTTAAACAATACAATAAATGAATATCATAAAATTTTTATGTTTTTATACCTAAATATAAAATTAAATAGAGAAAATCTAAAGATAACCCAAAAAATAGTGAAACCTTGATCATGGATCACTAATAGATATTATATAAGAAACAAAATTTTTCAAAATATATTTAAAATACGTTCATATTGAATACTTTTAAGAAAAACAATGATCACTCAAAATATATTTCTATTAGTTATTATAATTTAATTGAACATAATATTCATTTGTATATCCATTATAGGATAGGTTTACAAATATTTATATCTGAAATATAAATTTATATGCGTTAACAGTTATAATAAAAAATATATTGAATATAAATATATGTATCTATTAAAAATATATTTTTCTAATTCAGAATCATTAGTATTATGTTAAAATTTTTCATCTGATATATATTTTTATTTATAATGATTAAAAAATAAAATATAATTTTTTAATTATTATTTATATCTAAGCATTGACAATGAAGAACAGTTTACTCCATTTTAGGCAATCACATATGATTTACTTCTTCGTATTAGATTAGTTGTAAAATTAGAAAAGTGTTAGATTGTATATCTAAAATATAAACAAGATTTGGGTTTCCAATTTTTATAATAAAAATATTATATTTCATTCATAATGAAGAATATTTTTATATATAAATGAATGATGTTCTTATAGAAAAGTTATTATGGAAATTTTTGTTGTGTATTCTATACTTGTATAATATGATATATTATATAAAAATAAAATTGTGAATGTAAATGATTCAAACACCACCTGTTATAGCTAATAATGTATTTGATTTTGAAGGGTTACAAAAGGATTTTGTGTCACAATTATAGATTCTTTATGCATAATAGGTAGTGGAGGTGATTTGAGTTATTGGTGTTTTATTTTTAGGTTAAGACATGAAATTAATTATTACCATAAGAATCAAATTTCAACCTAATTGATTATTTAATCATGCGGCAATGGATTACATCATGAAATTAAGATATCATATTTGAATAATGTTTTGTAAAATCAAAAAATATTCATACCATAATGAAAAGTTTAATTTGATGATTTTTTTCAAGATTGTAATGATCCTTGAGCTTGTCATTAATCACATAAAAGTATTGTTAAAATTTAATGTTTATGATATCACATGTGTAGGATGTTATGGAGAGTCAATATGGTTTTCAAAAAGGGGGGAGTAATTTTTTTCATGAATAAGCCCATCACATAAAAATATATTATTACAAGTAATAATTGTTTTGAGATTAAAAAAATTAACTGGAATGATCAAGGGTAGACTATACCAGAAATGGTTATGTTTCACTATGAAAAATTATTTTTTCCTCTATGTTATAGGTTGTAATGTGTTCATGAAACATTATTTATATAGGATATTATAGTTCATGTATACATTCATATATTTATGCTTTAATTTAGAGGTGTTTTGTGAAGTATTTATAATATAACCACATGATCACATTATAGTGAATCATGTTTTGTTTTGAGCATCATGGTCATATCCATGTTAATAAGATAACAATGTAATTTCATTTAAAATCATTTTTTTCAAGTGTTTTGATGGTTTTCCTTATTTTACGATTCACATTCTAATAAAACTAGAAATTTCATGTCCCAAAAAATATCAAGTGTCACCAGAATTTATGGATTAACTAAAAATATTGAATTAAAGAGGGTGAAATTTTGAATTCAATTTAGTTTTTGATTTTAAATTTGAAAATAAAATTCCATTGAAATAAGAATGTGATTTATAACAATATTATTGGAGAAGATAGAGAGAAAAGATTATATAATGGGGTTTCATGAATTTTTTGAGCATGTTATAGAAATATGTATAAGAAAAAATAAATAAAAAGGTAGAAGTGTAGATAATCCTCATCAAAATAATATATTGACATTTAAATACCTAGATGAGAAGATTGAGGAATACATTTAATAAGATTAATGAATTTTTTTATAATGTGATGTAATGAGTCAATTATTATTGATTTATTATAAGTGAATTCTATTTTACTAAGATTTACTATTGAAGATATATAGAAGATGGTGGTTTGCTGAGGATTGTGATCACTCACTGTTTGGTAACATGATTAGTGCTTGATGAGGAGAAGTGGTTTTATTAATCATATATATCATTGTGGACTATCTTATTTGTGGTTTATGATTATTATTTTTTATTAAATTGATGATGATTGATATTATTATGAAAGAGAACATTTCAATGATAAAGATACATTTTTTATGTAACAAAATACAAATAACTAACAGTACACATATATTTATCTATGATGATTAAGGGATCATGTGATATTATCTAAGACCCAATTATTTTAATGTATTTTATTTGAAGGAATATTGAATAATTAAATGAAATTTTTAACACATAATCTATTGAATATTATTTGACCATAGTAGTGAAGTGCTATTAGTTACTTCATTAAATTTACATTAGATATAAGGAATCATATCATAAAGGATATAATAGTTTAGTAGTCTAGGTAAACTAGATATATTGTTTAATCTCATAATAAATTTGAAACAATAAAATACAAAAAAACAATGAAAGTAAATATATTGTATCCTTAGACTCATTAAATGTTTTCTATTGCATATATTGGGAAAAGGAATCAATATAAGGGTGATATCAAATGATCTGTATGGATATGTGTATTGTAATGTCTACGATCATGAAAATAAAACATGAATAATGTGAAAAAATCATAATCAAATACTCTAAATTACTAATACTAAAAAATATGAGACTAAATCCATTGATAACAAAAAAAATTGACAATAATAACAAGTTTTATAATTATTGAATTCATATTTCTGGAAATCATAAACATACCATCAATTCCTTATTCCAAGAAATCTTAAAAAAAGTGTAATGAGTCGACCAACTAAACTACTTGTTTTACTCATGAGACCTACTGATGCATTGGCGGGATATAGAGGGTCCTAGAGATCACTTACTATGTCCAATGCTATCAAAATAGAAAACATTCAATCATAATCGATGTAAACATTCATATTGAAAACCTATAATATGCAATGTTAATATTTTCCGGGTAAAACAAATTATAAAACATCTAGATAAAGAATAATGATGGTATCATTACAACATATCTCTAATGGATCATAACTCAAATAAATTATCATTGACCATGATGAACATAGATTCAATAAAAATATTATGAGAATCATTCTTAAGGATAATTTGATCATCATATTGAAAGTTTCTTTTCAAAAATAAAAATTTCATTAGTATTTTGAATACTATTTACGTGAAATGTATCATGGAAACATGAAATAGAAAAATAAAATCATTGATCCATCATGATGATGGAAATTATTTATCATGCTATTTACATTGAAATAAATATTCCTTTTGAAATTTCAGTAAAAATTCAATAATTACATCATTCGGTAAATTGAAAAAAATTCCTTTTAATTTTTTTAAAATACATTAATTGGAAAAAATGAATATAAACAATCATTGAAGAATATATAAGACATTAATGAAAAATAATTTATAAAATAAGAACATTGAAGTAAAATATTCCCAACTAAAGAGAAAATAAATAATTTTTTTCTTAAAAACATTTTATTAACATTTGTGTACATAAAGATTAAACGTAAATGAAAGCATATAATTAAAAAAGCCATATTATAAGAAAATTTATTTGGATTAATATATAAATGAAGTATAATTCTCCCAACTAAAACTTAAACATAAAATATCCCAAATAATGATGATATTTTGAAATAAAACCATTCGACTTTAGTAACAGTCAAATCATAACCCCCATGAATTAAATAACTTAAAATGATAAATTAAATACCATGAAAATATTTTAAGTCCTGATATATTTTATCAAAGGGGTAGTATATACAACATGTGAAATAATATTCATGTACAACATAAAAAATTTTCTAAAGAGGAAAATTTGATAATAAGAATTCTTACAATGGTCATAATGCTGAAGTGAGAATTAATCAACGAACTGATTATCTGTTAAAATTGTAAAACTAGAGAAACTATGTGGAAATATTACATAAATAATACAATTTTAATTTCACATAAAATATATACATAATATAATTGAATAATTTATGATATAAAAAAATGAAAAAAAAATTGAGGAATGAAACACTTACACATAAGTAAAATCCCATTCGATGAATTGTTTTTATTTAATCTTATAATATAAAGATTTATGATGTATTAATGAAATAGCATATAAAATAGTAATATATACATCATAAATAATTGGGGCCCAGAAATAAAATATTACTAAATTAAAGGAAATTGTGATGAAATCCCTTATCTCTTGTCTGAATCATCACTTACATTATTTATATTCCTAAATAATAAAATTATAATAATTATTTACATTATTAATATCATTTTTGGAATTATTATTCCATATATTTTATTTAATGCCATGTTATACTTAATTACATAATAAAAAAAGTTCATGTTTGTTTTTCTGAGGATATTCCATTCGTATATTAAAAATGTCTTCTATAATTTGTATATGAATAAAGTGGTAATTATTCCATTTACTAGAGAATAATAATAATTAATGCATTTTTATTTTATAAATAAATTGATCTTTTTCACTCAAAAATGAAGTATGGTTATGAAAAATTAATTTGGTTACACTCATGTAAACGATAAGATCAACATATTCCTGAGTAATGTTTTCATTTTTCAATGATCAAGATGGAATGAAAATTAAAATTATTTTATATTTATAAAAATAATAATTATAACATAAATATCATATTATTTCATTAAATATACAAATATTTTCTTGTGACGTTATTTGGTTATGAAAAACAAATCACATCGTTTAATGGGAGGGGTAACCCACACGTACTCATGAATGATGTTATAATTTTTAAATGAATAAAAAGTTAAGAAATTATATAATATATTATCTTTAAAAATGAGAAATATTTCATCAATATTATATATATATATATATTAACTCTTTTGTTAATAGTAGTTTTTATGGAAAACAAAATACATCTGTTGGTAAGGTGGTAGTCTGTTGTACCCTGAAATGAAAATTTTCTCATTTAATGGAATATAATATGGATATAGGGTATGGAATTTATAGAATAAAATGTAATGAAAATTTTTATATAGAATTATTATATCATAGTAGTTGGAAAATATTTTCTGTTATTGGGAGAAGAAATAAAACAAAAAATTCTTGATTGAGAACACTACCACGTCATTAGAAACACATATTACATTTTTACCAAAATACATCCAATGAGTGTTTTTAAAAAAATGTATCTATTATTTGGGAAGTTATTTAATGAAGGTGGTTGTGTAGGTATTTTCTGAGCCAAATGGACATTTATGTGTGATGAAAATAGGAGATGAGGTACCCTTTATAAAAGAGGGGAGGAGAACTCTTGGAATTTTGTAAACTATCAAATTGTTATAAATTAGTTTTTAATTAAAAATGTTATAATATTGATAATATTTTGAGATATGATAGATTTTATTATAAATAATCTCATCTAAATAAATGGACATATTTAGGTTTTATTTTCACTCATAAATTTTTATTTAATCTTGGTTTAAACCTTTTTGACATTTAATATGGTATTAGTGTTTTTATTGTCTGTTGGTCATGAATGTTCCTTTAATATAAAAATTTAACATTAATGGACCACTATTGATATTAAAAACAATTTACCATTCACATGGATAAATATATGTATTTATATTTTTTATATCATGTATTGAATCATTATCTATTTTAAAATATCATTTATGTTAATTCTGACATTATTAAATAAATTTTTATATAATAATATTAATGAAAATAATTATTTATAATACATACATTTTAATAATCCAAAAACTGTTATATTTATTGAAAAAAATTCTATATCAACAATTTTTAAAAAATATGTAACTTTTAATATTTGTAAAATCAATTGTTTTATTTTCATTTTAATTAAACAATTACTTCGTCGACATTGCATAATTATTTAAAGAAATTATATTATTACCAATAATTATAAAAATATAAATAAAAAAGGAAATTTTATATTTAAAATAATATTTATAATTGGACATATTTTATTTTTATCCCTATACCGAAATATTATTATTTATAAAAGAACTAAAGTAACATTTTTTCTTTTCTATACAAAAAAAATTTATATATGTCATAATCTTGGAATCATGGCTCGAAAATAAGAATTTATAAAAATAGGATTATTTATGATTGAACTATTTCTAGAATATATAAATTTGACTAGTTTTTAAGACATTATGAATCATAAATATTCAGATTAACCATCAATAAAATCATTTTACCCTTAACCATGGAATTTTTAATAATGTTATTAATATTCATTATGGCACAAAATTAAGTTGACATTATTTAATAATATCATTTATCATAATTCATAACATGGAATCCATTTTATAAAATTAAATTCATTAATTTTTTAGAATATAATTTGAAAATAAAAACAAAAAATGTGTTGCAAAACAGTTTTAAGGGCTATAATGTCTAGAATTAGTTGACCCTTCATTAATTATATGACTATTGATAATCATTATATGATTTTTTTCAAATATTTTTATATATAATCTATTGATTTAATTTAATTTATTCCCTATTAAATGCTATGTTAATGAATTAAAATTGAATGACATTAAGTATTTAAAATATCTTTCCATAAAAAATTATTTTTCACAATTCATTGAAAAAGAAAACATCTTATAAAAAATAAAAAACAATCACCCTAAGGTAATATTAATATCATGAATTTAAAAATTATATTCATATAATAAAATATATTCTCTAAAATTTGAAAACATTAATTATATTGTTTTTTCACAAAAAGGAATAAATATAATTTTTTAAGAAAACATATTTTTGAAGATTAAATTTAGTTTATTAAAATGGAGGTATTATGTATTAAGAATTTATATATCAATATAAATTTATTAAGAATCTCATATACATATTATATCATGAACATAATCAAATTATAACCTGTAATTTAAATTTCTAGATTATAATATTGAAAATTAAATAATATATTTCAATAGTTATTTAAGATTGGTGTTTTGTTTCAAATACAATATTGAAAAAAGTGTTCTTCTTTAGAAATAAATGGGTGTTACATTCTACCCAACTACAATTAATTGTGTTCTCACAATTTGAACATAAACAAAAAAAATAAATTGTTTTCTATTATGAAACACCTTTAATAAAATCCCATATTGTGAAAAGTGAAAAAACGTCATCTTGACAAGAGAGATTGAAATGTAATAAGTTCATTTATATTGACATGAAATAAGTTTTCAATGTAGGAAAAAATAATGGGATGTTAATATAAAATTCATTTATGAAAATTGTAATTCTTAAATAGGTACAGAGATAGATAGAAAACATTTATCACATGAATGTCAATGACCAAGGGAATATTAACAACCAAAAATCATAAGATTAAATTTTATAGAAAATAATATTGATTCATTAGAAATAAAGGAAACTATATTAAATATTTATTTCAATACCCTTTTACAAAATTTGAGTTATTACTTTACTATTATGATAAAGAACACCATAAAATATACTTAATTGATATCTTTTTTTATTATATGCACAATTTAATCACTTGGTTATGCATAAATAAATTTCCAATTCATTTAATAATCCATTAAATGAATATAAAAGAGTAATTTTTTATATTCCTAAATCTGGAAATTTTAATTTAAATAGATCATATGATTTGTAAAAGAGTGAAAAGGTTTTGCATACGTGTCAGAATATTTACCCAAAACAAAATGATTATCACAAGTTATGCAATATAATATATTAATCTCTAAACACAAATAGTAAAAAAACTTCACATTAATATTTATCCATAAAATAATTTATGTTTAAATAATGTCACATTTACTAGACTATCACATAGGCTAGGGGTAGGTATTGTGCTTCAATCGCCCTTCAATTGTAGGTTCAAGCCCCACGACCATACCAGATGAAATGTGGTGTCACCCACCATGTGGGTTTCCAATTTTATAAAAATATATAAGTATGATTCCATCCAAAGTTACAAATTTATGATGAAAATCCTAAAAAATACCATTATTCCTCAAATCACATTTAATATAGTAAGATTTTTTATACATCTAATTTTTCCCCACAAAACCACATAATCATAGATAAGTATTATTACATTAACACCGATGATCATATTAACCATAATTGTTATAAATATCATTAATCATAAGTGAAGAGAATTATTCCCTATATAATACGTCATGATAAATCTAATGGTTACATATATTCCAACACAATAAACTTTCATCCAAATTTACATTAGTCACATGAATATCCAATAACACAAAACATCGAAATGGATGTCTAAGACATTGAAATTATGATAAATATTAAAATCACAAACCCATGATGGTATTTATAATTCCTAAGTTAATATTTGATGAATATATATATTCATCCAAATATTAACACAATCCATAGATGTTTCCTGATTCATATATCTAAAATAGCATTAATAAAATTAATTTTATAACATAATTCTCGAATCCCAATACATAAATATTTAAAAATATTTAATTTATTTATAATCATATCATAGGTCCTTCCATTTTCTAGGTATTGTCCTTTAAAATCGATAATTGACTAGGATAAGGATTAGATTCCCCTACATTTAAGATAATAACTAAAAATTTATATCAATGGTGAAATTTATTTATTTGTATTGAACTCATCACTTTTACTTAGGAATTCATTTCTATATTCTCTTATTATCCAAATAGAAATTGTATCCTATTCATTTTAGACATTTTATTTTTGTCTCGTTCCACATTTCTCACGTGAAGAATATTGATAATTCCATCTTTCATGGTCTCTACCACTCAATCTCTTAAGAGACTCCATTATTAAAATATTTATTGATTATATGAGTTTGTTATGTTATAAATTATTTTTAATATACCCCAATTAATAATTTGGAATAATCAGAATACCTTTTACTTAAATAATCACCCCATTTGTTTCCTTTGAATTATCAAACTTTCCATCACATTCTCCATTAAAATCATTCATCTTCATTACAACAACTCACTAAAACCTAAATTCTTGGTTTGAAATTTTAACATTATGGTGAAAAACATTTATAGTACATCTAAACTATAATAATTTTTTTTTCAATTTATGATAAATTTTGTTTAACATTGATCATCCATGATCCTTATCTATTAAAATCATTTATGTTGGTTTTTAAAAAAAGGGGAATTTACCCCGTAATATCCCTCAATTGTGTCAAACTAGGTGTATATTGAGGTAACACTCACCATGCACTATGATGATTCCAAGATGTAATAAAACCATTATTTTTGGTATTTTTTCATGTATATTAGTTTTTCCAAAAAAACAACATCCACTTATATTGTGCATATTGGGATTTATTTCATTAGAACACACATAATAACCTCCTTAAAAAATCATTTAGGATGTTACACTAAATATAAGATTATCCTAAAATTCAATCAAAATATTTTATTCCCTAATCAATGTTATCCTAAATATAGATCTCATTGTTAATATTAAACATCCTATGATACCATATGTACAGTTTGCAACCTAGTAGCATAGATGTGAGGTTACATTATTACACTGGCACTCAATATAAATTATTGTGTGCTAAAGGATAGAATAAATTACTAGTCCTTATAATTAATATACAAACTCGAATATAACAATACATTTGAAAACATAAAATAAAAAACATTATGAAAGTAAATATCCTATATCCTTGAACTCATTCAATGATTTATTTTTCATATCATGGGGAAATATAAAAAATAAGTGTAATCTTAGATTCCCAATAAGGGGATTCATATAGTAGAAGCTAACATCAAGTAAATAAAACACAAATAATATGACCGAGAAAATGATCTAATATTCAAATTGGATAAAATAATAAAAGTGGGGAATAAATCAATGGAAAACCTTAAAAATTAAATAATATGATGTATAATAATATCTAGTTTTCTAATGATTGAATGTGTATTTCCAGAAACTATAAACCTACAATTAAGGGATTTTTCTATGAAATCATACATATATGGGTAAATCCTCATCCAAATACTCAAACTAATTTTCATAATGAGACTAATGTATGAATTGAAGGCCTATAATAGGCTCCACATGTCACTTACTAACATGAATACATTTATCATATGAAAGGGTTGAAACATAATCAATGAAAACATCTATATTAATTAAATAACATCCAAAATGTGTGTATTTCAGCATTAAAAATAATAATAAATCATACAAGGAAAGAATAATAATGGTATAATTAAATCATATCTATGGTGGATAATAAGTAAAATGAAGATGTTTTCTCATTTATGAACAAAAATTAAAAAAATGTAAAAAAAACATTCTATAGGAAAAAAACCATTTTATATTTGAAAATAAATTTTAAAATCAAAAACTTCCCAAAATAGTAAGAAAAATTATGATTTCAAAATAATCATGTTTTTTTTAATTTAATCATTAAATATTTGGGATATCGTTATGATGAAAATTTTCCATTTTCCATGTTTGATAAAAATAATTCTCTACACTTTTTTTGGAGAAAATCAATAAGTACCACATTTGGTAAATAGAAAAATTATTTCATGGAACAAATTTTAAAAAAATCATACAAAATAGTGATATTCAAAATTAATATACTAATATTAAACAATAAAATATTTAGGAAATTTTTTGAAAAATAGTCGATGGAAGAAATATATTCATTTAAAAAGAGTAAATAAAATATTTTTCTTCTAAAAAAAAGTTTTTTTATATTTTTAGTACATAAAATAAGAAAATGAAAAGAAAGATTATAATTTAAAAACGAGTGAAGAATAAAATATAGTGGGTTTAAGATATAAGGGACCTATAATTCCCCACCCATGGAATCATAAATATAAACAATCTCTATTAATTATTAGGTTGTGAAATAAACCCTTACCACTTCAGAAACTTTTGAATCATAACGAAAATGATATAAATAAATTCATATGAATTATTAAATACCATAAATATAATGGGAATCATGATATATATTTTTAAATGTGACATATATACCACTTATAGACGAAAATAGGTGTATAATATAACCAATTTCTTAAAGAAGATATTTTTGGAGGAAGAACACTTATGATGGTCATATTGTTGAAGTGATAATTAATAAAAGAATATATTTTTTGTTAAAAAAATAAATAATCAGAAAACAAGTGGAAATAAAATATATATAAACCAAATTTTATTTCACACATAAAAATTATATAATATAATCAATGAATAAGTAATACATAATTTGGATGAAAATTGAGTTATCAAATACATACCATATGAAAACATTCAAGTGAGATCACATTGGATGAAATTATTTAAATTAAGCCATAAAATACTATTATGTAATAAATATTCATAATATAACACATAAATGGTAATTATATTCACCATGTATAATATATTAGGTAGATAACAATAAAAATATGTATCAATGAATGGAAAACTGAGACAAAATTCATTATTTCAAGTCTCACTTGACACATACATTGTTTATATTCCCTACTAATAAATTTATGTTATCTATTTACATGGTTAATAACATATTTTATGTTTAAAATTCCTAATATTTTATTTAAAATGTGGTTAATGTTTTTATCTTAATCATTTAAGCTCATGTTATTTATTTTGATGATTCTCAGTTGATATGTCCAAAATAATTTTGGTGATTTGAATATGGTAAAAGATATAATTTTAACATGATATATAAAATAATAATAAAATAATTATCATTTTTTTAAAAATTAATTTTTAATGCATCCATGATTACTAATTAGGAAACAATAACTATGTTTCAATCATTGAGATAGTAAGATATACGTATGCATGAGTAACATTTCAAATTTTAAATGATCCTCCCATAAAGAACGTAAGTATTATTTTAAATTTTTAGAATGATTATTAATAAAAAAATATCATATTTGTTCTTTAAATATAGTTATATATACCAATCATGTGATGTGGTTATGAAAAAAATAATAACATCACTTCACGGAGGTGGAAATCCATGTAGCACCCTGACCGGAGAATCTTAGAGAACATTTCTACTCCAATTACATTGTATTGATTACAAGGAATCAAATTTTGAAGGTCTAAAGAGTTTAGTAGTCTTACAAAACCAGATAAATACACGAGTCCTGCATTACCAATTAATACATTAATTTCTAAATAATTTTTTCTTTATTTTTTAGATTATCACTTTATTACATCTAGTGTATCCTTGCATGTCTTTCTTAGTACAACTCTAGGACTAATATAGAATGGAAAAAACAAGGGTGATCTAAAATACTCCGTAAGGGTAATGTATAACAGAATAAATAATTAAAAAATGATAATAATAATATTGTAATGGTAAATAACAAAACACACATACCATGTAATCAACAAATTAAAACGAAAGTGCATAAATAATACGGAAGGATAATAATTAGAAACACAAGTCATTCAAATAAATAGATATGAAAAAATCAATTTGGAATTGTAAAAAGCTATAAAATTCCATTTAATTAATGAAATGATAAATAAATACATATATAGATATGTCTATTCATTATATCATGGATAAATAATAACTGAAATGAAGGAAACAATTATTTATTGAGTAACATGCCTTTGGCTCATGAAAACCTATTCAATCAAGATCTATCATCCTTAAAATTTAATACTATAGTTAAAAAAAAACTTAATTTGTTTAGATAATTTTCCTCATGAGAAACAATGGATTCATAAAAATTATATATATATTTGGGGCCCCAACTGTCATTGTATTTCAAAATCATTCCTCATATCAAATAACCGATTTAATTTATAAACAATATACCTTACCAAATATCTATATAGAATAAATTATAAAAATTTATTAATATTTCCCAAGAAAATCGTATATCTAAAAAATTAATAACCATATGTAAAATAATATTTGGTTTAGGAAATAAACATACACATGATAAATAATGTTGATAATTAGGAGAAATAATATATCTAATGATCACCATAAATTTAATATTTCAAGTGGATTGAGAAAAGAATCATGTTAGTGAAAGTTAATTCAACACTTGTCTAAATCAATCATAAAAATTCAAGAGTAAGAATGAGTATGAAATCAATACATCACATCCCATGTGTAGTAAAATAAAGCGTTGTTGTCTATAATGAATGTAATTATTATAAAAATATCATTTACAAATATTTGTGAGGAAAATATCCGTTTTATATTAAATTTTTTGAAAATAATTTTCATTCAGATTCAATTTTAAAAATATTTTCATAAAATATTAACCATTTAATCATGAAAATGAAGCTTCAAATTAAATTCAATAGGTATACTCTTACATGCAATACGAGGTAAATAGAACATTCCTTTTTCACTGTAAAAGGTATGAAAAATGACTTGTTTGGAAAGTGACAAAAAGATTGCTTTAAAAAAATGAGTAAAAATAATGTGTAGAAGCGTATTTAGTAGATCATTTTAGAAAGGTTGAAATCATTTTTTAAACTGTTATAGAAAACATGGTTTTTATAATAAAACAATCTATCTCATTAAATAGATAAATGAAGTTGAATTTTAATAAAAACGTTTTATATAACATTTTATATAAAAAAGAGTGAAAAATAGTACTATTATTTGATAAAGGCAATGAATAAATATAGTAGAATAAAATTAAGGTTTTATTTGAAAATTATCATATAATTTATGCAAATGGAAATATCATTGAATGGTCATTAAAATTATTCTTGAGGAAAATAATCTTTAAACATTCTAAAGTGTCACATACCACATTGAAACATTTCAAATAATAATCATCATGAAGGAAAAAAATTAAAATAAAGTATTAAATATCATGAAATTGAAAGTGTTATTGATATAATATATAAAAAGGATAAGTACATACCCCATATAAAATAAGTAAGTTCTGAATATGACATTTATCAAACAGATGTAAAAGGTGAGATTAAAATACCATAATTGGAGTCTTATTTTCTCGTGTATCGTAATATTAATAAATAATAATATAATATGAATTAATTATTTGATCTAGAAACTTATCATGTTTATAATTAATTTTATTTCACTTATTTCCTTGTTTTATATGACTACTTAAAAAATTATCTTTACGATTGGTGTTCTGACCAAATTCAATGTATGTGTCAGAAACAACTTTTGTAGGTCAAATATGGTAAAAGAGGTTATTATATAAAATATAAAAAATAATAACAATGAAATAATTATCATATTTATTCATTAATTATACTTTTAAAACCAATAAAATGATTTGGTTAGGAAAAATTAACCAACGTTATAACCATGGAGGTGGTTGGTCGTACATACGCATGAGTAACGTTCCAATATTTAAATGATCATTATATAAAGAAGTTAAGTTAAATTAATCTTACTATAATGATAAATATATTATTAATACCATATAATTTAATCATATATATTTATATATAGAATTATTTTATGTGAAATGAATCACATCGTGTTCAGAAGGTGGTAGTCTGCACGTCTATGAATGATTTTATCACTTTTTAAGTCTGTGAATGTGTAATAAATAAAATTATATATATTACATTTAATGAATTGTAATTATGTAATTAATATAATATATATGTTTTTGTGTCATATTATTTTAGTTTAAATCATCTTTTATACATTCCATGTATCATTTGAATGAATCACGTCACTTTTAGGAGGTAGTAGTTCACACTTCCCCAGACGATGTAATCACATTTATAGAAAATATAATCCATAAGAGAATATTATATATTAAAATTAAATAAACATTAGGAAATTATAAATATCATATAAAATATATATATATATAAATATTTTGTATCATAATTCCTACCATGATAGGGGGTAAAGAATAATTGACGATCATTGTTTCGTTAGGCAGTAGTTCACGATACAGTTAAACAGCAAGTTCATTTCCCATTTGATGAAAGTATGTGTATGTTTAGGTTACATAATTAACATAAAAAAATATTAGTATATTTGGGATAATTTTTTTGTATATTTTTTTGGAATAAGGAACAATTTATAAGCTATATAATGGATATCAGTCTAAAGAGCTTGATGAAATATTTTACCTATTTTTTTGGTAACTACTTTTGGTTTGCACCAAACGGATTACTTGGTTCGCATTATGAAAAATGAAAGAATTCTAGGATTAGGGGAGGTAATTTGAGAAGATATTTTTGATGATATTTTTTTAGCCAATGTGTCTTAATACATGTTGGGATATTGGAGGTATGCGTACCTTTTAATGGTGGATGAGGAGTGACACTCTTGTAAATTTGTAAAATGGGAATTAAATCTATTTTTTCTTTGGTAAAGTGGATACAATAATGGTTATAATTACATAGAAGGTATTATATAGTTGGTACATGTCAGTAAAATTAGTTTTGGAAATGTTTCTAGCCCATTTTGTTCATTAAGATTCAGGTTTAGTGCCATGTTATGCTTAATTTCACCATACTCATTTTAATTAATTTTAATCACTACAATCAATATTTTTTTAAAAAATATAAGTTGAAATTATTATAAATTATATATTTTTATGATTGAAAATTTGGAATCCATTTGTATAAATTCTAATCTCATAGGTGTCAGAAGGGAATCTAAATTTAATCTCATAGAACGAATGACAATGCAGGTTTTTAAAGATAAAATGTCCAAATGTTCGTTATGTTTTAATGTCCAAAATCAAATGGAAAATTATTCCAATTATATAAATTTTTTTAAATGATATTAAATTTATCTAAATAATCTTTAAAACCAATATAAAATTTAACTTTAAATTATAAATAATTTTTACAGAAATCTGTTTGTGTATAAAATTCATTATTTTCACTATTCATGAAAAACAAAAATCATCAAAGTAAAATACCAAAAAATCACCCAAACTTAATATTTATGTTCCTATTTAGAATATAAAATTTATTTTAAAATATATTATTTATAAATGGGCCAAATTTGTATTAATAATTATTTCTCCTATAAAAGGTGCTAAAAATGCATTAATAAAAATATAGATTCTTTAAGTGTAGTATTAGGTTTGTTCTTATCTCATGGCTATAAAATCTATTATGAAAATATAAAAATATTTTATTGAGTTTATAATATATATATTACATTAATATTACAGACTAATGGTAATTATTTTGATTTATTTTTATAGAACCCCTTTTTGATCATAAAAATGGTTTTCTCTAAAAACATTACCTTTATAATTAGTTGGTTTCTATATTAATTAATAATTAATTATTAATAAATAAATTCATTTAATATTTTTTTAAAATATATATTTCAGTATGTTTGTTAATCATATTCATAATTTCTAATTTATCAGCTCGGTTATATCTTATTATATTAAATAATAATATTATAATAATATATTATTGTATGGTAATAATCAGTCTTACGTTTAACACAATCTATTGATGAAACTCAATATTCTATGTGACGCACAATAACTCAGTGTCACATGACTTTAAAGAAATAAAATATATTTAATTTATTTAATGTTATAATTATATTATAACTTATTGGGATATTATATTCCCTTATGTGATTGGTGTTGCGTGCCATACACGCTGTCGAATAAAATGTTCTCACTTTAGGGGTGCTACATTCTCCCCATGATAATTAAATTGCATCCCAAAAATTTAAAATAGAAATTTGTGATATTTTTTTTGATGTTTTCTAGGTTTAAAATCTCACATCGTGATAAGGGTTTGTAAGAAATCCTCTTTAAAAGAAAGAATGTGAAGTTCAAATGTCACAAGGAATAACAAATTGCTAGGTCACCAGGTTGGAAACAATTAATAGCATGTAGATATATGTATTTATAAGAAAAGTGTAAATATTTATAGGGAGTGATTGAGGTCATCAATCACAATAGAATTAATGATCAATGGAATGTTTGAGTCCCAAATAAATAAATCTTTTATGATTTAGAATACCATGGATTTAACAAAGTTAAGGTATTAGAACAATATTTTTTTAAAATCATTTTCCTATTGTTGAGAAATTCTTTACTAACTAATAATATAAAAACATTTACATACGTGATATATATTAATTTTACATGTACAATACCATATTTTGGTTATGCTTCAATCAAATTTTAATTCCTCCCTAATTTCAAGAAATGGGTATATTAAAATTAACTTTGATCCCTAATGAACTAAAATAAATATTTAACAGATCGTAAGTCCCATAAAAGGATGAAAAGTAGTTTCAATTGTCTCCAACTATTCTCCAAATCCAATATGTTTAAGACATTAATCTCTAATCCTAAAATGTTACACTATTGGCTTATCATGAATAATTATTCTTCTATTTGTTTAACTGAAAAACTGACAAATTAACTAGGATATTGAGTATGTCATTGTTTGGAATGAAACCCTTACCATTCTTCATTCATGATTTTAAGACCTGAAACTTTTTTGGATTTTTTGTTTGTCACCTGGCTTTAAATTTAAACTTTTCTAAATTTAAATTAATATAATTTGAGGAATATATATGATGGATATCCTTGAAATAAAGATAATCACTAAATATCCTTTTTAATAATTTTTTCAATTCAACCCTTTTACATAAATAATTTATCCACTTATTTCAACTTAGAACCTTCCTTGATCTAGATATTATCATCTAGAAGAGGGAATTGAATCAGTTAATGTCAAGGTTTCCCACATTTATGGCAACAAACTATAAAGGATTCATTAGGATGAGTCTCATCTATATTCATCTCACTATTCATTTTTCCTCAGAAAAGATATGCATTATGTCCTTATTTCCTATACAAAATACATTTTTCCATTCCATTGATAAACATTCCTCAGGGTCTCCTTCCACATTTCATAAATGATTGAAATAGAGCCTTCAATACTGTATGGAATACCCCACATGATCTCGTAGAAAACTCCATCAATCATTTCTTTCTTGAGTTAAAAAATTTTAAGGTATATGTTGTTAATAATATTTTGGGAAAATTAATTGGGAATAAACCTGATATATTTCAATTCTAACATATCAACATTTGGTTTCTCATTATTACCACCTTGCCCTTCATGTTTAATGTTCACATTATTGTTTAGGGTACTATCCATTGACCAAAACTAGACATCATAGTGTGAGTAACAATAGTCATAGAAATATTATAATCATCTATAGGATATCTAAATAACATCACCATTTCTTAAATATAAAAAACCATTGGGTTGTCCAAGGTTATTCATTTTGAAAATCCTTTACAATTATCTATAATGAAAATTTTTATTATCCAAATCATATCACCCAGAAGTGTCATATCAGCTGTGTGGTAATCCATGTTGTCATATACATGGTTACAATGAGTTAGGCACGAGACACCTTGTCAATTTTGTTACACCTAAATAAAATTTTTCCATAACAATGTCCACTTGTAGTATCATAAAGGGTTTTATTGTTTGGAAGACCCATATAATATCTAATTTTCCATCATTCTAGGGTGTTCTTATATACTTATCCTCAGATTACACCTTATTTTAATGTCATTAAATATATGTTTTCCAAAATCTAGTTCATAAGGTTTCTACTAAAATTCCTCTAATACCAACAATAGCGGCCCGACCCAAGAATCCCATAGTTGGTTTCTACTACCATGACATTGGAATGATTACAAGGAATTGAATATTGATGGGATGAAGAGTTTAGTAGTATGGGTAAACCAGATACATACGAGATCCTTGTATTACAAATTAATACACTAATTACAACAATTGTTTTCAGTCTAAGATAATAACATTATTCCATTAGTGTATCATTTCATATCATTCTCTATACACTTCACAGATTCTTAGATAAAGGAAATAAAATAAGGGTGAGATAAAATGATCAGTATGGTTTTGTTTTAGAGTAATAAACAATTAATCAGTGATAATAATAATTATGGAATGAAAAATAACTGATCACACATACCACGTAATCAAAAAATTGATAAGAGTATAAAAATATAGGAAGGTAATAACTGGGACCACATTCCATTCAAATTACTAGATAAGGAAAAATATATATTTCAATATAATAAACTAAAACACATTCCATTCAATCAATAAAATTATAATGAATTGAATCTATGGATATTTCAATTAAAAATATCGGTGATAAATAAAAATTTAAATGATGTTAATTCTTATTTATTAGATGTCATGTCTCACACGCATGAAAAGATATACTGTCAAGATCATTCCTATAAAAAGTTTAAAACTATAGGTTGAAACATATTTAATTTTCACATGTAATTTCTCTCATGTGAACCTACCAATTCATCAAATTTATATATAATGTCTCATAACCACCCATCATTTTATGATCAAATCATTCCTCAAACTTAAGAAATAATTTAATTGATAAAAACATGACTGATCAAATATCCATATGAAACAAAGAATACATATTTATCAATACTTTCACAGATAATCAAATAAATTTCAACTAAAAAACCTATTTAAAATTATTAATGATTCAGGAAACAAATATATCTATTTTAAATGATATAAATAAATATGGGAAAATAAACATCTACTTGTTAAAGAAAATTGAATCTTTTAAGGGGACTGACAAAGGAATCATGGAAGTCAAGGTGAATACTATACATTGACAAATAAATCATAAAACACATAGAGGAAAAATAAGGATGGTATAAATATAGTATATCTCTAGTGTATTTGAATAAAGTTTTTCTATCATTAATGAGTTTAAATATTATAAAAATATCTTTTAGAAACATTCATGATGAAAATACCATTTTTATATTGATTTTTTTAAAACCTTTTTTTTTGAAAATCACTATTGAGAATAATTTATATAATAAGTATCCTTTTATAAATAAAATTGAATAAGAGAAGACTATTTTGTGGGTAAATCCAAACTTTTAATATGTGGTAAATATTATATTCCAGTTTCATAGTAATAAGTTAGAAAAAATTCCTTGTTTAGAAAGCGTCAGGAAGATTCCATTGAAAACATGGGTAAAAGACAAAAAGGGTAAAAATTTCATTATTAAATAATTTTGGAAGGGTTAAAATCATTTTAAAGAGGTTAAAATCATTTTTCCATACCTTTTTAGAAAAAATTTTTTTTTTAGAAGAAAACAGGTTCCCCGATTAAAGAGAGAAATGAGGTTAGGTTTTCTTAAAAACTATTTTTGGAAACATTATATGTACCAATGGGGGAAATTGTAATATTATTTGAAAAGGTATTGAATAAATATAGGAGATGAAAATAAATGGGTTTATTTAACAATGTTCATTTAAATTACTTGAATAGATATACCTTTGAAATATCATTTACATTGTTATTTAGGAAAATAATCATTAAACACTCCAAAGTGTCCCATTCCATATGGAAATATTTTATATCATAAGACTCATAAAGGATTAAAATTAAATTAATGTTTTAAATAATATATATATGGATTAATCATATATTATATCAAAAGTTGAAGAAGGTAAACAACCCAAATTATGTAACTAGTGAATATGGCATATATCTCACGGATTTAAAAAGTGAGATAGAAATATCATACCTTGAGTCCAACATGTACTGTGTGTATAAATATTCTTCAATAATAAAATTATATTAATAATTTAATTAATTAATAATAATATTCATATTTAACGTTACTTTTTTTACTTATTATCATGTTGTATACCACTATTTAAACAATTAAATTTTCATCAGGTGTTTTGACCAACTTTGATTTATGTATCAATAACAACTTTGGTAGGTAAAATATTTTCAATGAGTTTATTATATAAAATATAAATAATAATAATAATTACATAATTATCATATTAATAAATAAATTATTACTTTTAAAACCATTCATTAAATATGGTTATGAAAAATGAGCCAATGTTACAATCATGGAGACGGTAGGTCGTATGTATGCATGAGTAACATCCCCATTTTTCAATGATCATTATGGAAATAAATTAAGTAAAATTAAGCATTATATAATAATAATTATATCATAAATACAATATTACTTAATCATATATTCTTATATAAATAATCCATTTTATGTAAAAGGATTCAAATCATGTCAAGTAGGTGGTGTCCCACAAGTCCCTAAATGGCATTATAACTTTTCTAGTGTGTGAAAGGGTAATAAAGAAAGTGATATATATTATATTTAATGAAAGGTAATTATGTCATAGAAATAATATATAAATTTTTTATGTCACATATTTTTATTTAAAACATTACTTTATACATTCCATGTATCTTATGAATGAATTACATCTTATTTAGGAAGTAGTGGTCCACCCATTTATAGATAATGTTATCACATTTACACAAAATTGAAAGCATAAAGGTATGCTGGATATAAAAAATAATTAATTATAAGGAAATTATAAATATAATATATAAACTATATAAATATAATCACCATTATAATTTACACCATTATAGGTGGAAATGGAAGAACAAACAATCATTATTTCGAGAGGCTATAGTTCGCTATACACATAAATGGTAAGTTCATTACCCATTAGATAGAAGTGTGTGTAATTTTTGTTAAAGACTGAAATATTAAGACATGTTAGTATATTTATGATTCTGGTGTTTTTATATAATCATGGAATAAGTTGAGTAGAGGTGGTGGAGAATGAAAATAAAATTAAAAATATTGAAGAAAAAGATGTTACCTATTCTTTGGGTAACTCTTTTTGTTTTCACTGAAGGGCTTACATGTATTTATTTCACCCATAAGGGAGTCCTATAGAATGATGTGAAGCGGTTTAATAAGATATTTATGTAGATATTGGTTGATGCAATGTGTCTTGAGTTGTGTGAGTAGTTGGGAAATAATAGAGTTGTTTTATAGTGGAGGTGGAGAGACACTGCTGAAAATTATAAGAAAGGGAATTGCCCCCAAATTTCCCAAATCTAAGGTTGATCCAATAATGGTCCAAATAAGATAAAATGGATTAAAGGGAAAAATATGGCCATACAATGGATTTTGGAGAATTTTATTGAAAATTATTGCACTTATGGTTAATGTTTAATACCATCATAATCTTATCTTTTCCTTAATCATTGTAATTAAATTTATTCAATTTCACTTATATTTTTTTTTCAAAAACAAAGATACACTTTTTTAAAATTATAAATTATTATTATTCAAAATATATTATCCCTTTTTCAAATTTTAATCACAAAATTTCTGGAAATCAATTTAAAACTAATCCCATAGTCTATTTGACAAATTGGGATTTTAAAATAAAAATGTCCAAAGGAGTGCCAAATTTTTATATCCAGTTTAATGGTTAAATCATCTCAAATAAACTAAATTTTATTACATGAAATAAAATTGATCAAAATATTCTTTAAAAAATAAAAATATTATTTATCTTTATAAATAAATATGATAAAAAGACATTTTGGAGTTAAAATTAATTATTTTTCACTATTAATTAAAAAAAGAAACATCACAAAAAATACTAAAAATTCTATATTACATAATTTTTATGTTATTTATAAAAATATTAGGTTTATTTTAGTATATAATATATATAAAAATTCCAAAATATTTATTTAAAATTTTTTCTCGATTAAAATGCTGTAAAAGTGCCTAGGTAAAATATAGGTTTTTAAGTGTAACATTAGGTGTATTGTTATATCATTCTTATAATATTTATTAGATTAATATAAAGATATTTTATTTAATATATAAAATATAAGTTACATTTAAATCACTCACTAATTTTAATTAATTTTAATTTTTATGATAAAATAGATTTTTGAGTATAAAAATTGTTTTATATAAAAACATTTCCTTTATATTCAATTGGTTATTATATTAATTTATAATTAATTTGTATCCAATTAACTCATTTCATATTTTTAAAAGCTATATATTTTCACAAGTTAGTTAATTCTATATAGAACAACTAATTTATTCTGTAGTTTATATTTTATTATATTAAATAACAATATTTTAATAATATCTTACTGTTCGTTAAAACTCGGCCTTTCCTGTAGTGCAAGCTATTGTAGATATTAGTTGTTGCATCTGAGGTATGGAAAATCAGTGACACATGCACTAAAATGTATAAAATATATTGAATTTGTTTAAAATAGTAAATATATTATTTATTATTTGTATATTATATTCCTTTATGTGCTTGGTGTTGTGTCTCATACACACTATCGAATACAATGTTCCTAATTTAGATTTTCAAGGTGTGACAATTCCCACTTACACATGAAAATTATTATCTTTTTTAAATGAATGTAAAGGTACAAAATTATATGATAAAATATCATTATAAAATGAAAAATATGCCCTTAATTATATAATTATTTATATATATTAAATACATAATTAAAAGCATCTGTGAAATGTGGTAATTCAAAACAATGTACACCGGTTCACATGGCAGTTGTCCACCGTACAAACAAAAGATAGATTTATATCCCATTTGTTAAAATAATAGATGAATATAAGTTATGATATTAACAAAAAAATATCATAATATTGGATGTATTTATGTTAATATAACATCATGATTGAATAATATTTGACAGAGTAAGAAGACTAAATAAATCAAAAACACTTTGTTAAGAATAATACAACATCTTTAGATAATCTCTTTAGGTTTTCACAAAAAACCTTACTAGGGGGGTTTTCAAATCAAACCAAGCAATAGATGATGTGATAAGGGGTTTAAGGAATTTTTGGTTGGAGTGGACACTCAAGAGGGGGCGGGGTGAATTGAGTTCCAATTAAAATTTCTGTTTAAAATCCTTTACTAAAAATCCCCAATTTAATATACTAATTGAATTGTAGTGAATTTGAACTAAAGCAAACTTTCAGTTTGGTTCTAAAGGGATTGATTAATTCCCAGTTAATCTAATCAGAAGATCATATTAGCATTTGAAACTAACCTAATGATTTGAAAGTAATGCAAACACTTGCTAATTTAATTATCAGAGTAACTTTGAAAAACAGTTTAAGTTTTAAAGCACTTAGCAGCAAAATAAAAGGTTTTAGATAAAACTAAATAAAGTATAGTAGATATAACCAAGAGGTTTAATATCAAGTCGTGAATTAGTCCTCTCAAAAATTTATATAAATTGGAGCCACACCCTGGATTGGGGTTCACAACAGTTTACAACTGTCTAGGTCAAAGTCCTATACCAGAGTTCTACGTGGGAAACAAAAACAACAAAAAAATATAGCTGACCAGGTCACACAAGACCTCTACCACTATCCACAGTGGGAAATAGAAGATGTAAGGAGTTTGAATGAGGATTTAAAGATCCTCCAGTTAAGGTTCAGGAGACAGTGTGTCTGTAAATTAAAACTAATGACACACACTTCTCGTAATGTAAATAATAAATCACTGAGCAAGATATAGAGTTTAGAATGGATCTAGTGATTTCAGTGTAGCTCTGGACTCCTTCGGATTTGATCAAACATTGTTCTGAGTCCTCTTCTAGTTTTTGTCTGAAAAATAGAGTGTCATCTGCTTGACATCCAGGTTCAGAGACAGTGAAAATGTAGTTGATGATGTTCTTCAATGTCCTCGTGAATGTACACAACTCTTCTTCAGTAAACAGGGGTGTGTATGAGCTTCTTGTGTCTTTTTGGTCATGCATGCATATTTGTATGAGCTCTTCCTGTATATGTCACTTGTATCACTTCTATATGTGCTCTTGTTTCTTCTATATTTTCTATCTTGCAGCAACAGAGACTTCTTATATTTATGGCACGATCTATGGCAAAAGAAATGATTTCTTTTTTGCAGGTACGAGGTATGGTTCCCTGACATCCAACAACCTTAATTAAATAAATGATAGAGAATTAAAATATACCTAATATGACCGTTGGTTAGATTAAATAAAGATAAAGTAATTAAGACAACGTCGGATTCCTTGGAACGATAGCTTTAGATATCGGTAGCCTTGTTTCATGGTAGGTCTTTGTATCAGTAACTTCTTATATCGGTAACCTCTTGTGTAACAATAGACTTTCCATCGATAGACTTCATGTATGTCAGAAGACTTGATCGGTAGTGGTAGACTTAATGTACCAGTGACCTTTCGTGTAATGGTAGCCTTCATGTACCAGTAGCTTTCTTGGTGTATTGGTAGACTTCCTTCAGTAGCTTGTCTGTAATAGTAGGCTTGCATAACGGTGACTTTTCTGTATCAGTAGGCTTGTATAACTGTGACTTATCTATATTGGTAGTCTTGATGTATCGGTAGGCTTTCACAACAAGGTATACTTATTGTACCGGTGGACTTGATGTATCGGTGACCTACACGTAACAGTAGACTTGTTCTGTAATGGCGACCACTTGTCTATTTAAGCATTCTATTGGCAGAAAGGGTTAAGTTAAAATATATATCCATCCAATAACTGAATTCTCTGAATATAATATAAATATTGAAACATATGAATATGTGCATGGTGTACAAAAATACATAAATAAGTAATTAACCATTAATCAATATAAGGATTATGAAACCATAATTGAGCATAATGGTGATTATCATAATATGAGTGAGCATAATTGGGATTATCAAAATATGAGTTCAACTAATTTTCCCAAAGGGTTCAACAATCTCCCCCTTTTTGATAATCACAACTTATTCCAAAGTATTAAGAAAATAAAAATAGTATCAAATAAATAATTTCCCAAAAAAAAACTTTAAAACAAAGTTCTCATTTTTCTCCTCCTTTGGATTGCACTCCCAGTTCCCATTAGTTTCATTTTCTCCCCCTTTGTGATTAACATAAATAAGGGTAGAATCAGATAAATGTAGAGACAAAAAGAGAACAGATTACAAAGAAACATAGTAAAGTGGAGAATGTAAGAGTAAATTTCCATTAAATTACAAAAGGTAAAAATTGATAAAGTCAGTATTACAAAAAAACAAGAGAATCCTATCAAAAAAATCCAGAATCACTCAATAATCCTCTTGATCAGGAGTATTTACCTTAGGATCAGAAGAGGGTGCATGTTCAGATTGAGTAGATGGCTTGGGAATAGCTGAAAGAACAACTGGAGGGTCAGCCACTGAAACTGTACCAGATCTGAAATCTATGCTCTTCTGTGGGATCATAGGTGTCATGCTTCGAATATCCTGAACTGGAGTCAACTGAGGTGTACTCCCAGAGGCAGAGGTAGGAAGGCTAGGATGTACAATCATAGTTGTGACATCCACATTCAAGGATGGTATCAACAGGTTCCTGAAATCCATAATAATACTCCCTCCTCTCTCCATTGCTGACACAAAATCATCTCAATTTTCAATGAATTTATCCATGGTAGGAGTAAGCTCCCTGAGCTTACTAACCTGTTCTATGAAAGCTTGAGTTACTGGAGGCAACTTTATATTATCCAACAAGAGCTTGAAATGGTTTGTCATTTAATTATTGGTATAGAACTTATCAAAGTAATCATCCACTTTATTCTTAACTGCCTCTTGAGAAGTAGTAGCTTCTCGTAGGTGATCACAAACAAAACTACTAACTTCCTTAGTTGTAGCAAGGAATTGAGTATCTGAGGTACCACTGGTACTGACCTTAGCCAACACTTCCTGGATAACAGTTCTGATCTGGTTAAGGTTCACAGTGGAGCTGGATGAGGGAAGGGGTTTAACTGAGAAAGCTACTGTCTCTTTGAAAGATTGTGTCAGATTACTAACCACCTTCTGAGAAAGTTTATCTTGACTGTTCAAATGTTCTTTGACTGATTTATTAAAAGCCTAAAATACTTCCACAAACTACTTGACTACTTATTTGATATATCTGATATCAATATTCACTTGGGTTTGAGAACTGTTCATGGAAGTCAATGAAGCAATCGATTGTCTTAGAGCAACCACAACTCCTGTCCAACACTCAATTTGAGTATGGGAAACTCTAACATCATCCATCATTCCCTTCACTGGACTAGAAACAACACATCCCAGAGATAGCTCTAGGGATTTCTCCACACTCCTCATTTCATCAACTAATATTTTCTTCAAATCTTTCACTGATTCTATTAGTGCTTCTTTCATTTCAACCTTTATGGATGCAAGGTCCTCCTTGGTTTTCAAATTTTTAGCCACAGCAGGTAGGATAACAGATTCCCTTTGGGGATGGTCTTCCTCATTAGAATATCCATAATCGAGTCCAAGAACCACATATCCTGGATCTGATGTCCATCCATCAATGTCATACATTACAGAAACTGAACCAAGATGCTCCCCCTCACTTAGAGCATTCTCCTGAGGAATCTCCTCTAACTGTTCTGCTCGAGGTAACTCTATAGCCTCCTCTACAACTTCACCAGATGCAACAACCATTTGCTCTGATAGTTCAACAGTAGGGTTTTTCCTATCCATTTCTAAGTCATCAATGAATCCCTCAGTAATAGCAGTAGGTCCCACTGCTGATTCCTGATCAGGCACTATCTGGACTGTACTATCTATTAGAGGGCTCAAACTGAGCTCTTCTTCTTCATTTTTCTCATCATCTGCTTCACCAGAAGCCTCCTTTTCTCCATTAACAAAATGATCAGATTTGGTTGCCTCATCCTCTTCAGAGGTGTCCTTAACAACATACTGATATTCTTCTTCTTATTCTTCTGTGGTCTGAGTATCATTTTCCTTCAGAATAGTTTCTCTCCTTGGTAGTTCTTTTGGAGGGCTAGTTGCTCTATAGGAAATATTTTGGTGCACAGGACTAGGAGGTAAATCTGGGTCTCCTCCTTCTTCAACTGATATCTCTTCCTCCTCAACTTCAGCTTCATTATCACTGTAGACTTTTTCTGGCTCATCTGGTCCAAGACCAGGATCCCTCACATCCTTTGGTCTAGAAGGATGGTCCACAGGACTATACTTTTCATAGATTTTACCTTCATCATTAACCCATTATTTCTTCCAAGGGTTCCATCTAACTTTCATATATTTACAAACAGTCCTGCTGAGGCAAAAGTTATCCTTAACCACAACAGTTTCATCCTGAGGTCCAGCTACCTCCTTTGCCTTCAACAGAATAGAAATCAACTTAGAAAAGAAAAGTTCATTGGACTTAGACTTCGGTCTAGTCATATCCTCTATCTGAATCATTAACAATCTGCACAAATTCACCTTTACTCCATTCTTTAACAAACACAACAAATAAATATCCTGAAATCTAAAGGTAGCAAAATCTCTTCTCCTTGGACTAATCACAAGCTGAATGAACTTGAAATGTAGTTTATCCTCCCCAACCATCTCTGCAGAAATGAACTTTCTCCGAGTTCCATTTCCTGTTAATTCTAACAAGGCATCCTCATATTTGAAAAATTCACTGGTACTAGGTATGGATTTTGAATAAAATCCATAATCACCACTATGAAAAACTCTAAGGTTCTCATCCTATTAAACTGATGAAAACGAAAGATTTTGACCATTCACAAAGTAAATCATCCTATTCTCCTCCTCTAATGTTTCAAAATAGACAAACTCATAAAACTATTTTACCAGTACTGGATAGTACGGTCCATTATTGTTCATGAAGCACTCGAGCCATCCTTGCTGTTATAAGATCTTCAGAATCAAGGACTTGCTTTCCAACATCCATTCCGCACATAACTCCTTTTCCACTACAATTTATCACTTCGATAAATGCGGATTCACAATATTCCTTAGAGAAACACCTCTACTGCTTCCACTAGCACCATAATTGGTTACTTCTGCTTCTTAGCTTACAGCACATCACTCCCTTCATCCATTGAGGGTCGCTTCACACGGGCCATTTTAGATTCAGAGGCATATGGTTTTGCAAGCTTGAGAGGTTTAGGTAGGATGGATTCGAACAGACAGGTTCACGGGGATTGAGTGATGTCTAGAGTAAGGTTTAATATCATTTAGGATTCAGATATAAAATAAATCTCATATTTAGAAAAATGTTTTAGAGTATCGACATTGATACGAAAATATAAAACAGCGTGAGAGATGCAACGGTGAGGTGTCCTTAAACGGTGAGGTCTACCCTAATGGTGAGGTTTATCCTAATGGTAAGGTTTATCCTAATGGTGAGGTGTATCCTGACTGTGAGGTTTATCTTAATAGTGAGGTTTATCCTAATGGTGAGGTTTATCTTAACGATGAGGTTTATCCTAACTGTGAGGTTTATCCTAACGGTTTAAGAGTAAGTAATCATTCCTAATTCGTGTCTAATGATACTTAATCTTTCTGAACTTAATGTCTTAGTGAATATATCAGCTAATTGGAGTTCAGTTCCTTTAAATTCAAGAGTTATATCACCTCTTTGATAATGATCTCTTAGAAATTGGTGTCTAAGATCAATTTGTTTTGTTCTAGAGTGAGACACAGGGTTCTTTGAGATGTTGATCATACTAGTGTCATCAGAGTTAATTGAAACATGTTTAAAATCAAATCCATAGTCCAATAAAGTGTGTTTCATCCACAAAATATGTGTATAGCAACTACTAGTAGCTATATACTATGCTTCAGCAGTAGATAATGCAACTGAGTTCTGTTTCGTACTACACCATGATACTAGGGACTTTCTAAGTAAATGACATATTCCAGATGTTCTCTTTCTATCTAACTTGCATCCAGCAAAGTCAGCATCTGAATAACTTATTAAATCAAATGATTTTCCTTTTGGGGAAAATAGTCCCAAATTAGGAGCATATTTAAGATATTTGAAAATCCTTTTAACAGCAAGAAAGTGTGGCTCTTTAGGGTTAGCTTGAAATATAGAAAACATACATACACTAAACATAATATCAGGTCGACTAGCAGTAAGATAAAGTAAACTCCCAATCATACCTATATAATTGGTCTGATCTACTCGTTTCCCAGTTTCATCAATATCCAATTTACAGGTGGTACTCATAGGTGTATCACTTCCCTTAATACTATCCAAACCAAAATGTTTTAATAAATCCTTAGTATATTTACTCTGATTCAAAATAATACCATCTTTAGTTTTAAAGATTTGAAATCCATGAAAGTACTTAAGATCTCCCATTAAGATCATTTCAAACTCATTTTGCATAACTTTGGAAAATTCAGTACATAGAGAATTTTTAGAAGATCCAAAAATAATATCATCAACATAAATTTGTACTATTAAAACATCTTTTGAAATTCTTTTTATAATAATAGTGGGATAATCAATTCCTTTTGTAAATCCTTTTGCAATAAGAAAATTTTGTAGTCTTTCATACCAAGCTCTTGGAGCTTGTTTTAAACCATATAAAGCTTTAGAAAGTTAAAAAAAAAGATTTTGAAAGTGAGGATTTGAGAAACAGGGTGGTTGTTCTACAAAAACATCTTCAAAAATAAAAACATTTAGAAAAGAACTTTTCACATACATTTTATATAAATTTAAATTTAGATGTGATGCAAAGGCAAGTAAGATCCTAATTGCCTTTTATCTAGCTACAGGTGCAAAGGTTTCCTCATAGTCAATTCCTTCTTCTTGATTGTAACCTTTTGCAACTAGTCGAGCTTTGTTTCTAATGATGTTTCTAGATTCATCAACTTTGTTTCTAAACACCCATTTTGTGCCTATGGTTAAAGTAACTTTAGGTCTTTCTACTAATTCCCAGATGTTATTTCATTCAAATAGATTTAGTTCTTCTTGCATATCCATTACCCAAAATTAATCATTGATAGCATCATTGATATTTTTAGGTTCTAACTGTGAAAGAAAAGCTTGATGTTCAACGTGATTTCTTAGAGAAGCTCTAGTTTGTGTTCCTCTCTATAGATTACCTACAACAGCATCTAATAGATGGTTCTTTAGAATCATAGTTGGTCTCGAAAAGGTAGGGCTAGAAATTTCTGGTTCATCAACAAGTTGGGAATCAACATAAGCAGGTTCTGGAAAATTTCCAGAACTGGATGTTTTAACTACAGGTCCACTGTCTTTATCAATAAGGTTCAAAACAGAGAGATCATCTTCAAGATTTTCAAGAGAGGTCTTAGGTTCATATGGATCAGTTTCATCAAATTTTATGTGAACAGATTCCTCCACACATTTGGTTCTATTATTGAAAACTCTATAGGCTTTACTAGAAATAGAGTAACCTAGGAAAATTCTTTCATCACTCTTGGATGCAAACTTGTCAAGATTATCTTTGGTATTAATAATAAAGACTTTGCAACCAAAAACTCTGAAGTAGTTAACCTTATGTTTCCTATGGTTCCACAACTCATAAGGGGTCTTCTTAAGAACAGGTCTGACCAAGACTCTATTGATAATATAACAAGCTGTATTGACGGCTTCAGCCCAAAAATAAACAGGTAGGTCATACACATTGAGCATGGTTCTGGAAATTTCCGGAAGGGTTTTATTACTCCTTTATACTACACCATTTTGCTGAGGTGTTCTAAGGGCAGAGAAATTGTGACTATAGCCATTGTGTGAGCAGTAGGATTCAAACTCATGATTCTCAAACTCATGGCCATGATCACTTCTCAAGGTTTTAATCTTAATTCCACTAAGGTTCTCTACAGACTTGGAATATTTAACAAAGTAAGAATAAGCTTCACTTTTGTGAGCTAGAAAATATACCCAAGTACACCTAGAATAGTCATCTACTAGAACATAGACATAGTGCTTCCCATTTAAACTAGAAACTCTAGAAGGTCCAAAAAAATCCATGTGAACCAACTCGAGAGGTTGAGAAGTTGACACTTATTTCTTTGATTTGAAAGAAATTTTATGTTTCTTTCCCTTTTGGAAGGGATTACAAACTTTATCTGCTAGGAATTCAAGTTTTGGTAGGTCTCTAACTAAGTTCTTCCTAGTATGTTTTCTAAGTGAATGTACATTGCAGTGTCCTAATCTTATTTTCTAAAGCCAAGACTCTTTATGAAAATCATTTAAACAACTAATATTTTGCATAGCTAAAGAATTTAAATCAACAGAAGAGACATTTTCATTTCGCAAATGAGAAAATTCTAAAGTATTTTTAGAATGAAAAACATTACAAGAATCATTTTAAAATTTCATATTAAAACCATCATCACATAACTGAGAAATAATTAGTAAATTATACTTAAGTCCATCAACAAATAGAAATTTAAAAATTAATACTGAGTCAGTGTTACCAATCTGGCCCATGCCGATGATTTTCCATTTAGAATTATCACCAAAGGTGACAAAACCTCCATCAACTCTAACTAAGCTTTTAAAGCATGAGAAGTCTCCTGAAACATGTCTTGAACATCCATTGATCAAGTACCAAGTCTTTCTACATGAGCTATTTAAGCAGGTTCCCTACAAAACAGATATAGATAGAAAATGATTTTGGTATCCAAATTTTCTTGGGTCAAGGAAGGTTAGCCAATAAAACTTTAGGTAACCAAATTTGTCTTACGGGTCTTATAAAATTTTTAGAATTAACAGATTTAGACAAATAAACCTTTTTGGATCTGTAACTATGAATATAACTAGTTGAAGCATATGAACTTCCAGAACTATAACTATTTGTATTCTGTCCAGATTTAGAGATAAATCTAGTTTTTGTAATTTTTCTTTGTCTAGGTTGGTATCCTATACTAGTAGTATATCTAGGTGCAATCTGATTACCTAGCATTTGAGTAGGAGTATCTTTTCCATTTGTGAATTTTTCTAAATCCTTCCTAAGTTTCTCATTTGACAATTTCAATTCAGTGTTTTTTTAAGAAACTGAGCATTCTTTTCCATTTCTATGTTAAGATCAGATTTATGTTTAATAGTTAAAGAATACTGTTTCTTTAAACCTTTGTATTTGTCTTTCAACTCATTACAGGTTTCTTCCAACATATCACAATATTCAAATAGTTCAGATTTTGACATATTTTCAGAATCTGAATATTCTTCAGAATAATATGTATTTAAGGCAGGAGTTTCAGATGTTACCTCAGAAGTGTTTGTCATAAAACACATGTTTTCCTTATTTCTATTTTCAGTCTCAGAAGCTTCAGATTCACTGGAGCTATCATCAGAAGCACTCCAAGTAGCCTTCATGGATTTCTTATACTTATTGTCCTTATACTCATACGTTTTCTCGTATTTTAGGTTTGGAAAGTCTACTTTTATATGTCCTTTTCTTTTGCATTAATAGTAGTCAACTTCATCAGATTTGTCAGATTTCTTCCAGTCCTTTTTCCAGTGTCCCTTGTTGTCGTACTTACCTTTGAAATTTGATTTTCTGAAAAACATCATCTTCCTATAAAACATATTAAATCATCTGGATATGTGAGCCATTTCTGCATCACTGTCAGATGCACTTTCATCACAGCTAGAGCTATCAGTCATGGTTTGAATTTTCTCTTTATCCTTATTCTTTGAAGTAGATGTCTTGAAGGCAACTGACTTCCTTTTTGGTTCTTCTTCTTCTTCTTTGTTTACCTTAAGTTCTTCTTCATACATCATCAACTTACCAATATGTTCCTTGACTGGCAGTTTACCAATATCACAAGATTCTCTGATTGAAATAGAAGTTTCCCTCCATCTTTCAGGTAGGCATCTCAATATTCTCATGATCTGCTCCTTTGATGGAACATCCTTTCCCAATGAGATCATTCTATTGACAATTTTGTTAAACCTGAGATACATATCAGAAATGGGTTCATCAGGCTTCATCTAAAAATTATCATATTTAATAGTATAGGTATTCAATCTCATTTCCTTAACATTAGTTGTTCCTTCATGAGAAACACTTAAAGTATCCCAAATTTTGTATGTAGTCTTACAAGCAGATATTCTATTAAATTCCTCATCTCCTAAAGAACAATACAGATCATTCATATCCTTGAAATTATTATTGTGAGAAGTCTTAGTAGCTTCATTCCATGTAGATCTAACAGTAGTGGGAATTTTGTATTCTGATTCTATGGCAGTCAAAATATGAAAACCCATGCTTTCTAAATGAAATTTCATCAAAATCTTCCACTGAGCATAGTTGTTTCCATTGAAAAATGGTGGTCTATTATTAGCAACACCTTCATGTATGCAATCCATGATAACTAGGTTAAAACAAAAATTTTAAAGAGATAAAAATTTAAAAATAACTAAAATTTTAAGAACATTAAAATACAACTAAAATCACAGCTGAAAAATAGAGTACATCAGAAAATATTTGATCCTTTGATACCAAATGTTGGTCAGAGTGGACACTCAAGAGGGAGGGGGGGTGAATTGAGTTCCAATTAAAATTTCTGTTTAAAATGCTTTACTAAAAATTGCCAATTTAACATACTAATTGAATTATATTGAATTTGAACTAAATCATACATTCAGTTAGGTTCTCAAGGGATTGATTAATTCCCAGTTAATCTAATCAGAAGATCAGATTAAATTTTGAAACTAACCTAATGATTTTCAAGTAATGCAAACACTTGATAATTCAATTATCAGAGTAACTTTGAAAAATAGTTTAAGTTTTAAAGCACCTAGCAGCAGAATAAAAGGTTTTAGATAAAACTAAATAAAGCATAGCAGATATAACGGAGAGGTTCAGTCTCAATCCGAGACTTAGTCCTCTCAACAATTTATATAAATTGGATCCACACCCTGGATTGGGGTTCACAATAGTTTACAACTGTCCAAGTCAAAGAACTCTACCACATTTCTACGTGGGAAACAAAAACAACAGCAAATACAGCTGTCCAGGTCACACAAAACCTCTACCACTATCCATAGTGGGAAATAGAAGATTTAAGGAGTTTGAATGAGGATTTACAGATCCTCCAGTTAAGGTTCAAGAGATAGTGTGTGTGTTAATAAAAACTGATAACACACACTGCTCATAATGCAAATAAAAAATCACTGAGAAAGATATAGAGTTTATAATGGATTTAGTGATTGCAGTGTAGCTCTAGATTCCTTTGGATTTGATCAAAAATGGTTCTGAGTCCTCTTCTCATTTTTGTCTGAAAAACTGAGTGTCATCTGCTTGACATCTAGGTTCAGAGACAGTGAAAATGTAGTCGATGAAGTTCTTCAATGTCCTCGTGAATGTACACAGCTCTTCTTGAGTAAACGTGAGTGTGTATGAGATTCTTGTGTCTTCTTGGTCATGCATGTATATCTGTATGAGATATTCTTGTATATGTCACTTTTATCACTTCTGTATGTGCTCTTCTTTCTTCTATATTTTCTATCTTTCAGTAACAGAGACTTCTTATATTTATGGCATGAGCTCTAGCAAAAGAAATGATTTCTTTTTTGCTGGTACGAGGTACAGTTCCCTGACATCCAACAACCTTCATTAAATAAATGACAGAGCTTTAAAATATACCTAATATGACCGTTGGTTATATTAAATAAAGATAAATAAATTAAGTCAGCATCAGATTATCTGGAACGGTGACTTTGGATATCAGTAGCCTTGTGTCACGGTAGGTCTTTGTATCAGTAACCTCTTATATCGGTAACCTCTTGTTTAATGGTAGACTTTCTATTGGTAGACTTCAGGTCTGTCGGTAGACTTGATCGGTAGCGGTAGACTTAATGTACCGGTGAACTTTCATGTAACAGTAGCCCTCATGTAACGGTATCTTTCTTGGTGTATCGGTAGACTTCCTTCGGTAACTTGTCTGTAACAGTAGGCTTGCATAATGGTGACTTGTCTGTATCAGTAGGCTTGTATAATGATGACTTTTCTGTATTGGTAAGCTTGATGTATCGGTAGGCTTTCACGTAATGGTAGACTTGTTGTACCGGTGGACTTGATGTATCGGTGACCTTCACGTAACGGTAGACTTGTTCTGTAATGGTGACCACTTGTCTATTTAAGCATTCTATTGGCAAAAAGGGTTAAGTTAAAATATATATCCATCCAGTAACCGAATTCTATGAAGATAATATAAATATTTTACTATATGAATATGTGCATAGTGTACAGAAATACTGAAATAAGTAATTAACCATTAATCAATATAGGGATTATCAAACTATAATTGAGCATAATTGGGATTATCATAATATGAGTGAGCACAATTGGGATTATCAAAATATGAGGTCAACTAATTTTCCCGTAGGGTTCAACAGGAATGTATGTTTTCATATATTTAATAAAATAAAACTATATTGAAAAGTGATGAAAATATATCTGGATGTTCACATTTATAAGAGGGGGGGGGGGCACTCTTGAAATTTAATAAGGTATTAAATTAATATAAATTAATTTACATATTCTAATTGATCAAAATTGATTTAATTTTAATATAAGATGAATTTGAGTATAAAAAACTTCTAATAATGACAATTGGAAATTGTTTTTGATGTTTTTACCCTTATAAAGTTGTAACTTTTTGTAACCCTTTTTTATATTTTCTTAGGTATTAATGTTTTCACTATTTATGAGTCAGTAATGTTCCTATAAAAGGAAAAATATAGCAAAAAAGGAAAATGGTTGATATTATAAATTTTTTTTTATTCCCATGAAGAAATAAACAATTTTTATAAATTTAAATAATTTAATAAAATATTATTTATTATAAAATATCATTAATAACCATCTTGACAGTATTCGTTTAATTCGACAATAAAAAAATCAAGAAAATGTGGTAATTCAAATAAATAAAATAAAAAATTCCCTTAAACATTATAATTATCTAAAAAATATTTAACATAATAATTTATACAATTTATATTACTTTTAGTATTTTTTAAATCATTTATTTTATTTTCTTTTATGTTAAACATTTATATTGTCGACATAACTTTATAATTTAATGTAATTTTATTATTACAAAAAAATAAATAAATAAACATGATAAAAAATAATTTATCTTTTAAATTAATTTTTTGAAATCGATATATTAAATTTTTATCCTTGTCTCAAATATTATAGTTATTTAAAGTAAGAAACTGATTTTTTTTATTTTCATTACTTATAGTATAATAAAGGTTGCAAAAAAATTAAATCTGATGGAAAAATAAAAAATTTATGGAACATATATGAGATAGTGTTTAAATATTGGAATACAATAGAAATTATAAATATTTTTATGTGATTATATCCCTTATCTATTCAATTTAAACCACATTAAATCTATTTTACCTTTGATTGTGGTAATATATTTTTACTATTTTATATTCATTATGTCCGAAATTTATGATGACATTATTAAGTAGTATTAATTATACCAATTTTAAATTTTGAATATATTTTATCAAATATAATTCACATAATTGGGAGCATTTACTTTTAAAAAACATTAAAAACAAGTCAAAATCATTTTTAAAAGAATGGATTTTTCAAACATAAGATGTTCTTACCTTAACTATATGCCTAGTGATCATCATTAAAATGATTTATAATCATGTAAAAAGATTTATAGCCATTAATGTTTTTTAAAATTATTTTATATCATTGTTTATTTTTTTAATTATAATTGAAATACATTATAAATTTAAATAAAGTTTTCAATAAAAATAATTATTTTTAATTATTAAATGAAATAACAATCATCTCAGAAAAAACACAATTATTCATCATAAGATAATTTTAATTTGATAAAATCAATAATGAAGTTCAATTTTATCAAATAGATTTCCTAAAAGTTGAAAACATAATTATATTATTTTCTCATATAAAGAAGTCAAAATAATATTTTAAGAAAATAAATTTTTGATGAATAAATTGACTATTATAAAAATTGAGGGATTATTTTATAAATATTTAGCAATAAATTTATATTAGGTCAAGATTTCATATATATTAATAAAATTAATTAATCCAAATCATACCATCCAATTTAACGACTATGTGAAATCAATCATATTTAAATAATATATATAATGGGTCATTTAAGATAAGTGTTGATTGTCATAAATAGTATCGAACATAATATTCTTCCCTTAAAATAAAAAGCTGTTACACTGTTAGTCTAAATTAACCCCAACATAGTAATCCTTAAAACCTAGATTTTGAACTAGAAACTATGAGTAATAATAAAAAAATTAATAAAAATCTGTATATGGTTTTTAAATAATAAAAATATATATATTAATGCATAACAAATATGTGTTAAATTTTTAGAAAAGACAATTTATGTTTGAAAAATATGTTTTCATCCAAAATAATTTTTGTTTTATTTTTTAGACGATTATAGTTAATTTATAAAAATAAAAAAAAAAATTATTTTTGGAAATTAATATAATTTCTTAAATCATAAAATCAATATTATATTAGTGTTAATTTATTGTATTTTTTTTTTTAAAAGTTTTATGTTTCACTAAATAGTGAAATTTATATTTTTCTAAAATTGTCATTTCTTTTCATTAAATGATATTATTTTAAAAGTGCCATTTTTTTTAATTTTACCTTAAAATAACATATGCCTAATATGATTTTATGTAATCTAATTATAAAAATATGAATCAACAATATTCTACATTTTGGTATGAGTTTATGTTTTGGGATTAAAAACTATTTTTTCAAAAAACTGTATTTATGCATGATATGTGTTTTTATATGAAATAATATATATATATATATATATATTAATATTTATAATGAAAATTATAGATTATATATTAAATCATATATTATATCATTTATTTTATAGTTCTCACAAAGAAATTTATGGATGTAAATCCTTTTTTATGTTATAAATGCATTTATTTAAAATGGGGTTTCATTGTGTTTTTTGATGCCCATATAAAATTAAAATTTTGTACATATATATATTTAATAGAGTAAAATGTATTATATAATAATAACTAATGTAATTAAAATAATTCAATAGGTTCATCATTATTTTCAGTCTTAATGAAGAGTAAAAAAATAATATTTTGTTACCTTGGTTAATTTTAAAACAGGTTTATCAGGACATAAAATAAGATATAAGGGTATAAATTTCACGTAAACATGTATAATTATTATTTTCTGAATATATTAGAAAACATATTCACCTATATTTTTATTCATGTCCATTTGGATTCACATTCACATGAAATTAACCTTGTAATAAAGAAAATGTTGATGAAATTCCATGTGCATCCCTCCCCTAACTTATATCAAGGAACCTCTTATCCACACATATTCACACAATTTAATCCAAAAATTTCATCCAATACCTACACCAAAATGTTCCATGATTTCTTCTAGTCATACAAGATCATATTATTTTCTCCTATTTGTAATCCTTCCAAGTGTATGGATTATGCCATAGGAGGCCACTCAATGAAGTACTATAAATATTTACTTTGCTCTCTATATTTTATTTATTCTTAAACTTATTATGGACATATTTTATAGATGAGAAAATGGTTATTACAGTATCATAAATAAACCAAGATGTTATAATGATTTTTCAACCAACTTCTACCTCTTATCAATCAAATAGGAAACGAAAGCACCACACATGCATACATGTCCACTATCGCCACCATTTAGTGATATGATTACTTTTACACCATATGATCTCATGGTGTTAGTATAATAGATTTAATATATATATATATATATTATTTATAAAATAATAATGTTTTTTAATGATAAATTATTATTTACTTTTCTTTTTTTCCATCCATTAAAAATGGAAACATCATATGTGTGTATACATAGACAATTGTGTTTTCAATGTGAAATAATTCATTTTTATCATATGTTTATATGAATGGATATAAATTTTTATATAAAGAAATATTGATATTTATATCATTATTAAAATTCGGGAGATGTAGGAACCAATCTCAATATGACTCCCAGATCCTTTTCAAAATTATTATATGTTTAATAAATTAAAACTATTTTATTTCTTGTAGTACATGAAAAATTGTGTAATTCTTTCTCTACACACTCGATAGTAGGTTATCTTGCGTGACATACGATATTGAGTTTCAATAAAACTATGATATAATATTAATATTATTCAAACAAGAACATTATTACATATCCATCAATCCTACAAATATGAGTATTAATAACTACATTGAATATATTTTATAGTGGTTTTACTTAAATTAATCATATTGATAAAAAAGTACATTATTTTTTGTAAAATCCTTATATGTTTTGAAAATACTCATTTCTCAATAAAGGCTTTTTTTTCTGAAGAGTAATAAAATTAATTTTTAATCATTTATAAAATTAATTTGATAAAAATTTAAAATTTAAATGTTAAAAATATATGAAGTTCATTTTTTGGGATTTTTCTAAAAGGATTCATTTTTTACAAATAGTTAAAATACTATATTTTAATTGAAATATAACTATTTTTAATTTATTTATAAAGTTAATATATATTTTAAATTCGTTTAAAAGTAAAATTAGTTAAGTTATTAATCCATTAATCCAATACAGGTAATTTAAATCAATTTTAAATTGAATTTTTATGTAAAAACATTATAAACTAATAAAAATTTTCTCTTTAAAAACTCATTTTTTCATCGCGTCCATGAGATTAATTTTAAATAATTTTCTTCCACATATATTAATTGAATTTTTAAAATAAATTCCATATTTTTAATCATCCTAATTTATATTATCTAATAAAGTGAAAATTATTTTTCAAAATAATTAATAGTGAAAATAGTTAATACTCTATACCATTATTTAGGTTAAAATTGGGTTTTATGCATTACATGCGTTTATATTAAAATAAATTTTCCACACACATTTGATTTTTATTTAATAAATTTGATTTTATATTTATATTTATTAGTTATAAATTATATAATAAATTTAATTTCAATTTTATTTATAATGGATAAACTAACTAGGTAAATAAAATTAAACAAGTTTCCATGGTAATAAAAAAATGGGTTAAATTCAGTAATCTTAAAAACAATGGAATAAAATGATAACAATTTTGTTTATTTTTTGTTTTATAGGGGTTCCCTGATAATTAAATCCATAAAAAACTTTAATGATTTTTTGGGAATATATGCTATGATTGACCTCCCAAATGTGAATACTTTTGGGTATTTTTAATAAATGGCAGCCCTCTTCAATTATAATAGGGCACTCGCCCTCACTCTTTTCAAAACCCTTTTCTAGTAAAAACCCCACAAAAACCACCTCAAAAAAATTATCATCCATTTTATAATCCTATGTTTGTACATAGATACATCCTTGTAAGGCATTTGGTGAAAACGTAAGGAGGATACCCTAAGAAGAGGCAACATTCATCAACAATCATTTTTTTTGTTTTATTTAACCCTCATTCTCCATAAAAAAGTATTATAACCTAAAAATATAATCATCTAATTAAATTTAAAGTGCTTATATTTTTTATGATATTTTTCGGACATAATACCTTATTCAATTCCATCAAATAGGTTATGAAATCATCACTCTTGTATATAATGAACAACTACCTCATGAACCAAGGTGATCTGTTGTTCAATTTCCACCTCTAAAGGCTGTAAATAATGATGGATTTACTTTTTATATATTATATTAATTATATTACTATTATTTTTGAATTATTATATCATATAAACTTTCATGCTTTATAATATTTGGGTATACAATAATGTATCTCGTGTGTACAATAGACTACTACTTCACAAAGCGATGTGATTCATTCACGCTTTACTAAAATTTTATTAATGACATGTTTAATTTAAATTTGTGTTATATATAACATAAAAATTATTCTATAATGATAATATATTTCATTTAATTTAATTTCTTCTAATCTAATAGGAAAACAGAAACAACATTCATGTATTCGTACGACCTACCCTCTCCCGAAATGATGTACTTAAATTCCTATCAATTTATTTTTTGGACTAATAAATATATATATAAAAAATATTTATAATACTTATATCATGGTTTAAATTCTGTATATTGTGAAACTATGATCGATGTAAGAGGACAAAAATTAACATGTCAAAACATATACAAAAAACAAAGTAGTTACTACGAAAAACATAATTTTTACATGGAATTGTTAATAAATATATATGAAAAGGTCATAATAAAAACATATAACATATGATATATATATATATAATTTTCTATAATATATGTATAATAATCATATATTTATTATACTATAGTTTTTAATGTGTATGACGTAATTCAATACTTAAGGTAAGGAATATTTCTCTCAATATTCCTTAATTAAGACACATGTTATGTCATGGGCCTATTTTCATTAATTAGGTGCATATAAAGCCCATTTGAAATGTAATATCATGAATTTATTCATACTCATGATTTTTTATGTTTTTATTTATTTTTTTCCTTCACAGGGGTTATAATTCAACGTTACCAAATTGGTAACGATTTTATATCACAATCTCATCATTTATCGAGAGTGATTAAGAGTATGTTTTCAATGATAAATTATTATGATCCATCTCCTAATAAACTCATTATTTTTATTCTAATATATTTACTCATGATATTTTTATGTAATAGTACAATTTTCAACTTATTATATTTAAAAAATAGAGAAACTATTTTTAAGAAAATCTGACATTATTTATCTCTTGTTCGAAATTTTTTTTTCATAAAACATTACTTTCCAAAAATGTTAAAAAAATGATTTACTATTATCCTATGTTTTTTTTAAAATATTTTTTTTACCCATGTTTGACTTCTTATAAATTTTTATTGGAAGTAATATTCATAATGTTTTTCAAATAATGCTCGTTTTTCATTTACTAAAAATGTTAATAGAATCATTTTTTATATTTAATGAATAAATATTCCCATAATCATAAACATAATTTTAATTAAATATTCATTTATATTAATTCAATTTTATTTTCAAATAAAAATATTTTTCAAAACGTTTGACTATATTAAAAATTTATTTTAAAAGATAATTGATATTTTACGCAGGAAATGTTTTAAATGATTTGAAAAAATTATTTTCCAGATAAGATTTCATCTGTTTCGGTTACCAATTCCTAATTGGGATATTATCCAAGTATACCATTATTATTATTTCTTTGAATGGTTTATGTTTTGATGGAATTATTATTAAGAAACCATTTTCACATCCAGGGGTTATACCATGATTAAAATTATAATAATAACGCTTATTTTTAAATGGTTTATGAAATGATGAAGTTATGAATGTATTATGAAACATGTAACTTTTTTATAAGTTATGATATGATGAAATGTTTATGAACCCCATGATATTAAATGGGTTTTTATATGATTAATGTTTTATGATATTGTGGCCCACATAAAAATGTTTTTCATTAAGAGATTATTGGGAAAAATATCTTCATAAAATGAATTGGGTAAATATTTATATCTCATTAGATAAATAGGTCTGGAAGAGGGAGTGATCTCAGTTTTGTAGTGTAATTCATCCAAAATTATGGTCTTGTGAGTGAAACAAGTCTACATTGTTGGATAAGGGAGTGAACACATTACACTATGATAATTTGGTATATAGGCCTTGACTAATGTGAAAATTATTTTCTATGCATATTTGTATTAACAAAAACAATGTCTTATTCCATTATTTTTCTTTCATGGATCATTTTATTTGATTCCTTTATTATTCATGTATTATGAAAGACCAATTTTTATTTCATGATAGAAGATTATAGTATTTTTTATGTAGGGTATGGAATTAATTTGTTTTTCTCATGTGCTTATTCCCTTATATTCATGCTATGATTATGTGTACCCCATGTTTATCCTTAATATGTATCTAGGCTCACCAATTCTTATTATTCATTTCCCTGTGTTATTATGATATATTTTATGTATAATTTTTCCAATAATCATTATAGATATGAATAACATATTGGGATATTTTTTGGATCACATATAAACTAGTTGTTTATTTTTCAATGATTCCAAAGGTGATAAACTATTAAAATCATAAGGGGTGTGTTTTTGTTTGGAAATGAATAGTTATAAAAAATTATATAATATCTATTTGTGATAATCTTGGGTTTCTATAGATGATATGAAATGATTGTTTTAGATAACATTTGGAATCTAGGATGGTAATAACTTATTAAGATACCTAAGGATATTTCTATGGATAATTCTATGGACAAGACAACATGGAGGAAAATGTCTTGGGATTTTGGTAAAGGGAAGATGTAATAACCCAAAATTTTTTAAATGAAATATCCCTTATTATAATTATTGCATATGGTATAATACCTATAAAATCACTTTTAGAATAAAATGTAATATTTATAAATAAATAATAATTGAAATAAGATGTATTTGTAGAAATAAATGAACATATCATGATGGAATAGTAAAACAACCTTTGGAATAGTTTAATGAAAACTAAGAATATTTATGTGAAAAATATAATAGTAACATCACCTAAAAATATATAAATAAAATTTAGGCATCTTATAAAAGGAATTATGATTAAATTAAATTATATTATATTTTAAAATATGTCTTACAAATTATAAATTAGGCGTTGTTATTTTTGTAAGACATAAATATTTATTTAACTTTTTATAATTAATATAATGATTTAAAACAAAATTTATTTTCACAAAATATAATAAAAAAATTGTATTTTTTTTCCTAGGATTATAAGATAATTTTATGAGACCTTACTTAATTTTATAATGTTTTATTAACCCAATAATAATTTTAAAATCAGTATTTTCCAAGTAAAAGATGATCCAAAAAAACAACAATTTTGAAAATATTTTTCACAAAATGGATTTCTATATTATATCCCACACATAAAAAAGGGTTAGGTTTAGTTTTTAGTATTTTTCTAAAATAATTAATGTTTAGGGATTAGTTAAATACACCAATTTACAATAAAATATAAATACATTATTTATAGATTCATAGATTCTTTAAGGATGTTTTAGCCCCCAAATATTTAATTATCATAAATTAGTTTAATATATTTTTCTGTAATGTTCAAACTATCTACAGTCACAGTTCCAAATAACAAACAAATTAATAAAATAATGAGAGAACACCCTTTTTCTCCCCTATAAATACCACCCCTCACCACCTATTCTCCTAACAACATTTAATGTTTGATCATTTTCTATGTTATGTGAAATAATCATCCCAATACCCTACCTCGCATCTAGGATCAATTTTTATCACCAAAATACCATACCCTTTTCCCTACAGAGGTTCTCAAGGAGGAGAAATTCAAGAGTGAAAACCCTCTTTCTTTTCCTTTTTAATTCCATTTCAATTTCATTTCCATTTATTGTCATCTCCTAACATCCACTAATACAAGAGGCGTGATAACTAAAATTTATTTTATATACTGGAATTGTATAATTCAAATGAAATAATTCATCTTCTAGTCTCTTTCATCCTTAATTTATTCTAAAAATGAAAATATCATCAGTAGTGTATCGATTTACCGTAATCATGGAGGATGTGTTTTCATTTATCACTAACTCATTCAAGGATGGTTATAGAAAAATAATTACAGTTAAATATGGGTTTTTATACATATTATATGTTATATAATGTTATGTGAACAATATATAATCCTGATGTTAAATAAAATCATATGAAAATTTAATGGTCGTAAAATCCACCAAATAAATTATGTCATTTTCATTAACTATTTGTCTAGTTATTTATCAACATACCATATAACCAAATCAAATATAATAAAAAATACACGTTTTTATGTTCATTAATAAAATATAATTTAAATTTATAGTGAATAATTCCCGTTTTTCATTAACTTCCATACTCATATACAATAGAACCGACCATCAAAACCAAGAAAACATACACAACTGAATGATGAAATTAAACTCTATAACTCATCATATAGACCATAAATTAAAATAATTAATATATAATTAATGTAATAAATGTATGAATGTTTATTTTAAAAAAAAAAAATTATTTAAATTTATTATAGAGGATATTTATGTGATTAAATAATTTCGATATGTTGTAATGGGAATCTCAAACCCAAACCTCTTTTTTTTCTCTATTAAACTACATTTTCAGTATAGAGGTTCCTTTATTATTCCATAAATACCATTTTCTCAAACCTTTTCTTTTCTTGGATATATATTTTTTCAAAATGGATTTATGCAAAATGCAAGTATTTTTTCAAAATAAATCATGTTTCAAGAAAACACAATTTTTTACTTATCTGGAGATTGTTTCTTCTTCAATAAAGTTTAACACCAGGAATCCTATTAACTTTTTATCATAGGAACTCTAACTTTGATAAATGTATGATTTATGAAATGAATCCCATTTCTTTATATGGGTTCTTTTATATCCAACATTGATATATTTTCACTGTGTTACACATGATAATATAAATGTGATGATGTAATGGGTGCACACGGAGTTATATTGCGCATCGAAATGTTAGGATGTGACGGGTGCACCCATAATTATATAGTGCTCCATTTTAATGGGTAATGTGATTAATCTCACGAGATAAAGTGAAATAACCATGAATATGATACTAGATTTGATTAAAAATATTTGTCGTAGTTTACCACTAAAACATGATGTGTCATTTTTATGAATTCCCACATTCAATGAATTTATATAATTATAATAACTACATTTTTTGTAAGAAACACAATGTTTGATAGTTTAAATGATGTGGCACATAGATCTTAACAAAACAACTAAATTTTATTATTTAATATAGTATTTATCACCAAGCTATTAGAATGGAATGAATGAACTTTATTATCTGAATTAAGAAAATATTGTTTACATATGTTTAAATAACAATTCATTGGATATCAAATTAATTATATCTGGAAATAAAAACAAGTTGAATATAAAGGATTTGTTTTTATAAAAAACTATTTAAATTAGAATAAATTTGTTTTAAAAATAATTAAATCACACTTCATATATTATATTAAATAAATATAAACTCAAAATTATTTTTAAAATTCATATTATTTGTCTTATAGACAGTTATAATAATTGAACCAATTTTTTTTGCATATATGTAGTATTTTTGGGAAAGATCCATTTTTAGCGCCTTTTGATGGAGAACAAAATTTAATTTTTATTTTTGACAATTTTAAAAGTTATAATTAAAAAAATTCATTTTATCATTACAATAGTGTCATGAAATTGTATTTTGAATAATATTTTGTAATTTTCTGATAACTATCTTATTTTAGTGAATTGTGAAAAATACTGGATTTTAATACAAAACTATTTTTTCATCTAATTTATTTATATTGTTATATTATACTTATACTTGATTTTAAAGTACATTTATAATATTTTTATAAATTTTAATACAAATTTGGTAATTGAATTTAATTTCAAATTGAAATTAGTTATAAAAATATTTCAAACTTTTAAATGATTCACTTTTAAACCCACATTTTAGTTTTGTCCACAAATTTAGTTTTAAATATAATTTTTCCAATTATGGGATATAAATTAGGTTAAATGCATTATGTCTTTTGAATTATATTGTCCAAATTAGTTTTTAAATTTTATTTAATTTTTTAGGTATAAAAAAGATACCCTAGTAAAATAAATTATTTATTATTGTATATGTAAAATTGCGACAAGGGTTAAAGTTAAAATGTAAAATCATAACATACTAAAAAATTAGAAGATTTAAAGGGTAGTTGAGGTGTTTGTGAACCCTAAAAATCTTATAAATTATTAATTACAAGGCAATGTTGTGGAATTTAATGCCTCCTTTATTTGGCTAGATTTTAATAGAAAATAATCAATAACTTAATCACTTGAACCCACCTCTCCTCAAGTAAAAATTCCACATCTCCACCACCCATTTTCAACTCAAAAAAGAAATATAGATCCTAAAATCTCTACCCAAACCTCTCATCAACAATCTGTCCACATCCATGTGCTTATAATATCACCAGAAGGCCATATCTAATGTCGTTCTGGGTCTTTCAAGGAGGGGATCTTCAAGAGGTAATTTTCGATAAGTACTTCCCTTAATTTATTATCTTTTTATACTTTAACCTCACCTATATCATCCAAAAAGTTATGATAAATTCAGAATAATGTATATACTAGAGTTTTTTATAATGGAATAACTCATATATATATATATTTTCACCTTCTCTTATTCAAAGAAATAAAACTTTTTTCCACGTTATGAAGTTTAATCGTCTCTGTGAATAATGTTTTTCCCTTTTAATTACCACCTTAATGTATAGTTTAAAAACTATTTTTTAGGAAAATATTATTTTGAAATTTATATTATATCCTATTTAATATCTTTAATTTTTATATTAAACATACCTTCATGATTTCCATTTTTTTATACGATAACTTCATTTGGGGATGTCTGGACTACCGCCAACTCAAAAGTATGTGATTGTTAACACATAACATGGAATGTATTAAGAATTGTTTTAGAAAACATTAATGATAAATATTAAATTTTAATACTAATTTTATTGTATTATAAATGCATAAATATTTACATACATTTTATTTAATGTCATTCTTTCAATATGATAGGAAATAAATTATGTTCAAGCGTACGTACGACCTACTATCTCCATGAACGTTGTTTTTAGTTTTTATTCAAAGATTATTTTAAATATTTATATAATGAATATATAAGTCATTTATATTGTGTTTTATATTCTGAATATGATGTAATTATGACCACATGGACTATTATCATCATACCAAGTAAATGTTTGACTCAAGAAATGAATATCAACAAAAAGTCTGATATGATATTAAATTTGTTTTAATTGCAATAACATGACAATAACTGATATGAAAGGAATAAAAAAATGAATTTTTTTATGATAGTATAAATTATACTATGTTTCTTATTTAGGTTGAACACGGAATATACAAGACGTGGCAGACCCATGGTAAGGGATGTGTCTAACTCAATTTCCATTCATTGGGCTATACATCTACATTGCTGATTTTATTATTCCAAGATTATGTAGGGAATAAATTTTTATTGATTTATGTTTTATTTACACTTCAAATTTTTTTGTATATAATGTGGCTACACATAATCACCCCATTTATAAATTCTTAGTACATTGATACGAACTTTGTAAGGATTTACTCATCTCACTTTTCACCTCTATCAGATATATGCATTATTCAAAACTAATTATTTTTTTTGTTTGTAGGTAATGAACATTGATATGAAATATCATGAATCCCTTTATCTTCATGTTATTAAATGTACTATTTGATGATTATTACTTTTTTGGGTCATACAATTCGTCAGATTATAAGTGGTATGGGAAAATCATAACCCAATTTCAATTCTTTGTGTGAAACTTCTACTTATTGATTATATCGTTCAACTATTATGAGTTTTATGAATTTTTAATATCTTATATTTTATTTATATCATGAATTTTATTTTATTATATTTAAATAAAATATTTTCATATGGAGTGTTTGAATTTTTGTACAAAAGGTCAAAAGGAATACTTTTAACATATACAACGACAATGACTTCTTTGCCACCATAATCATTATTTGATATTTGGATTCCTATATAAGACTAAATGTTTTAAAATGAAATAAAAATAACATATTATATTGTGTTTTAATTTTTATTGAAAATGGTTTTTGTAAGGGATTTATAATGTCAATATCTGGAAATGATATACTGTGATTACAATGTGGAAATGTTTTTTTTCTTTTATGCATGACTTATGTGATGTGATTATGTTTTTCTTATTGGGAATTCTTTATGTAAAAATGTGGTTATGTGATAAAATGAGAGATGGTGATCCCATGATAGCTCTCCAATTCATTGGGCAATGAGAAGAAGATACATGATATGGGTTCTCTTAATAGATTCTTAACACCACATAAGAATAAAAAAGACTATGAAGATAGAACTTGATATTTAAAAATAACAAGGTATGTTTTGAAGAATTCAAAGGAAAGAAAAATCCTCTAAAGGCCTATGAGATAGAACTACGCAGTAGAGCTCCGCAGAAGTCCTATGAATCAGTATAATTTCCGTACGCCTACGTAACGTACATGCATGAAGATGCTACACTGAGGGTCTACATGGGAACCACCACATCAACCAGAACCCCTCCATGCCTATAAATAGGACCCTTGGGCTCCCCATTTCACAGTCTGAAATTTTTGAATTACTCTCTGAAGCTCCCATTGCGTAGCTCTTTCACCCAAATCCCTCAAATTATCTCCGGTAGCTCTCTATTTTATGAGAGAATAGATAATTAAATGGGATTTCAGTGATATGTTTATCTCATATGTGGTTCCCTCTCACCCAAAAAGTGGTTTTCAATATCAAATAAAAATATCATTTTTAGTCATCTCTCTAAAGTATGAGAGAAGAGATAATTAAATGGGATAATCATGTTTTGAAAGACTTTTCTAAAAAATTACAAGGGTTTGGTTCCCATTTGTGAAATATATACATTATTAACAATAAAAACCTGCACGGTGCACTAGCGCAACACATGTGCATGGAACACCTGCGTAGCACACTTGAATAGCACACCGACACAGCACACATGTGTGGAACACCTACACGACACACCAGCGTGTCACAACTACACAGTATAGCTGCACAGTGCATCAACTTAGGGTACCTACGCGGCACACAAGCACAAGGTACCTACGCATTAGAGCTTGGTATAAATCCTACATACCAACTTATGTACCCTTATTAATGACATTCATGGAAGGGTAACTCCTTCCTTGGTTTCTTTATCTGAAAGGCACTAAGTTGAAACCTCCACAAAAACCTCCTAACTTATCAAACCTTTGGGAAATGCACATTAGCGTGTCTCCTATTTTGGGTTTGTATTTCCACTATCAAAGGATTCAAAATTTGTTTCATATTATGTTTTGGATTCCTGGATTGTCTATGGGTTTGTATATCTAATGTCACATGGAGCTTTCTCCTAGAAAGAGTTCTGGGAAGTTCCCGGTTTGGAGGAGGGTTGGGTAATGGCCTCTCCCTTCACAAAGAGATGACCCAGAACCTTAGGTCTCTAAAAGGGAAGTTAATTTTCAAACTTTATTTTATTCCTTTTGATCAAAGGTTACATCTCCCTCCCCTACCAGGATAAATTTTAGGGAAACCATCCTAGAATAAGCCCCTAGCTTTTCTCAAAATAGGTAGTATCATTGATCCTCCTCTCTTCTTGGGTGCTAAAGACCAGAGGAGAGATTGGCACATGGACATTCATTACCCTTTCTCTCTCCCATTGAGCTTTGTCCCCTTGAGTAGCCATCCTAGAGTAATCCTATAACCATCATCCCTTCTTCCATTCATTGGACCCTTTTCTAATGTAAAGAGGATAGATGGAGTGCTATTCACCTCACCCTCTTCCCAGGCCACCTTTCCCTTATCCACCATCGCCATCATAGGATCTCCATTCTCTACCAGAAGAGGAGGGAAAATGAGTTTAATTGTTGAATCTTTCACATCCTCATGTTTCCCACATTGAGCATGACCCACGTGGACTTATAGATTCATGTAGATTACAACTTGTTAACAAACACTGACATTGAAAGAACTAAGAGAAATACGATTCCTATAAAAACCAGGATACACAAAAAGTCCTATCAGGGCCCAAGATCACTGGATATCCTCTTCAAGAATCCAACCATAATACCCATAATCTGGGCATCCTCCATAGGAATAATCCCAAATTTAAACCCCTAAGTCATCGAGGCATCCTTTTCCAGATGTAATCCCAAACAAATTTCTCTCAAAGGAATATATTCTCATATGAGACATATTGAACTACAAGGGCTTTGATTCCCATACAAATGGGATATTTATGAATCCTACTTGAGGTTCAAACCCAACATTTCAAATCAAACCTATTCTCTTTAGGACATATTCCAAACATGGTCTAATCTAACTAGGAAACCCATATTCTTTCAATGTTCATTGGGCGGTTTCAACATAATTCCCACACCAAAAATTGACTAAGTTCTTTTCTCTTAGATGTCCTTACCACATGACATTAAAATGTATGGTACCCTCCTTATCACATTATCGTAAAAGGTATGATGTGTCCCATTAATCGTCACCGAACTAGGAGGGTTATGATTCCTTTTACAGGGATACATTGGTAGCCCATTTTATGGGTACAATCCCAATATTAAAATAGGCCTCCATCTCATAGGATGACAATAAATCCAAGAGTTCCCCACTGAGTGTCTTAAAAACCACTATCTTCATAAAGATGATTAAAATAATCTTGAAATAGTATATTATAGGATACCATTGTTGGAGACCCTCGAATACATAAAGATATCTCTATTAATTAAGAACCATTAATGCATACAGATGATTGTAAATTTATCACATGTTAATATGTGATTGTAAATTCTAAGGTAAAATTATGTTATTAATGAGGAACTAATAAGGATTCATGAAAATATCATAAATTTACATTGAGAGTTCTGAAGTAGACAATAATTCCACCCAAAAGGGTGTGATGAGTCCGACCTCCCATCCTCTCCGCCAATGTACATTCCTATGTATCGTAAAGTTCAAACATAACAAACACTTCCCTATGAAAATTAGGCCCCCTTGGGATAAATAACTTTCAAAATATTCTATTTCTCAGAATAAATCTAATAGAAATTGCTTGTATGAAGTGACTCCAAAAACTAGAACACATGTTTCAAGGAACTATGAAATAAAAGTGGTGAACCCGACGTGAATACTTAACCATGTTAATAATGTTACCAACCTATCAGATCCCTATTAATTGATAAATGAAATCCATAAAAAGGAATCAATCATTCATATATTCATATAACAAGTGTGTCTTTAATGGATTTTATTGTTGTTTCATGTTTTCTTATGAACTCCCTTCTTTCCCAAATAGATTTCTTCCAGACGACATCTGCAAAAATCATGAACGTTTCTCATGCTAGATCTTCATCCACTGGATGAAAGTTATCACCCAGTCATCGTCTTCAACATTGGGTCTATAATGTGTTGGTAAAGGAGTATCACCATCAGGGTACAATCCCAAATTTAGGGTCTACCCGACAGGCCCACCAAGTCCATAATAATCCGTAATCATTAGGCCAACAAATGATCAAGAAGTTGACGGTGCCTACCATTGTTTTCAACTATTTCGATTCCTTATCCATGTAACACAACAACAATTCCATCCCATACTATAGCTATGTGGATCAAGAGGCCCCTTAGGGACTAAATTCAAGGAAGTTGGGATCCAACTCGAGGACTCCCACCAACAATCTCCACTAACATAATTGAACGATAGTGAAACCCAAACAAGATGTGGGTGTTGTCTCTAGACGTTTGGCCCAACACTCTGAAACCTAGGCATGCAAGATGTACCACCGATGACAAATTCCAATCAATAGGGAGCATGTTTTTAACTCTTCCCCCTCCAGAGATGTCCATCAACCTCACTTGATGGTGAACAACGACAAGTATATACACCTGTCTGTCCAAATTTTCATGTTCAGCTGACTCTTTAAGAAGAAAACCTCAAATCCCACCAGATAAATCCGATGGAGTACTATGAAAAAGAACATACACTTGATTACAAGTTATCAGCTAGTCAGTAGGCTTGTATGACTGCATTTAAAGAATCCCACCAATCCAATGTGGTGGAAACTAGTACACAAGAACAAAGACCTGCTTACAATCACTAATTATTCCCCCAGTGTCTTCATCTAGTGTTGAATGATGTATGTTAACCATACATGATGGGAAATATCCAGCAGTCACATACACCTTCTAGAATTTATCATGTTTGCCAGTAGTCTCATTTGGCAGCACCTGAAGAAGTCAGTCGAAAAGCTCCGATAAAAAATTTGGGGTAGAACCAATTCTTTACCCCCTACATAAGTACTGTTAATAACCATTGATGGGAAAAGGAGGACAATAGAAGTAAAATACACGTATTACTGATGTGGAATGTACATATATTCATAATCTGACCTCTAAAGTCACCAAACACATTTTATCAATAGTGAAAGGGCAGACGCAAAGCCCTGCCCAAATTCTGGAAGCATATCAAAATATTAAAACAAATAATTCAGTAGTAACAGGGGAACTGACACATAAATATGTCCCCACATATGGGATGACACATTGTCATTCCATCCTGGAGAAGATACACACCTCTGTTCCATTCTAGGAGGGTCATGGGGTGTACCCTTATATCATATTGACAACAAGATTGAGAATATACACCCTTTCCAATTGGTGGTAATCAGTCAGTTCCAATGGATGCTCCAAATTAGGCACATAAACAAGCCCATGATAACCCCTTCTCCTAGAAAGTGGCCCCAACTAAGTGTAAGAGAACATCCAAGAATAAATCTTGAAAAACACAGCTGGGAAATCCAATGTCAAATTGCAATTTTTCTCCTCTTAATGAGGTTGTTCATGAATCCCTCAAACATTTATCTATTACAGATCAAGATACTATCCTATAATTACCAAATTATGAGAGTGGTAGAAGTATTTATGAATTTCCTCATCAGAAACTTCATCATGAAAGATAGATTCATGAAAATACTATCAATACAAAGTTCCGATCTCTGGATGTGAGCCACGACAACCCTCAGTGTGGCCAGAAGACTAAGGAGCAAGAGGATTCATAACTTTCTGTAATCCACTAGGGTGTCCTTCCTAGGCTGGAATTCACTACGAAAGACCTATATGAAGTAGTATTTCACATTGTCAAGATAGTTCTATAATATATAATCTATCTATGAGAAATACCTCATATCTTGAGGAACTTGAAATAAACAAGGATAGTTATTTTTGATGCCTTGTCATTGACGAGGGAAACACTTTCTCAACTAGAATACATCTTATGGAAACAATCATTCATCGAACCTCCCATGGGGCATTTTCCTTCTAATAAAGATCATCCACATTAGTCAACCAAGTGGATAGACCTATAGTAAATGACGATGAAGATATGTTAAACATGAGGAAACAATTGGATAAATAAGAAATGCCATTCATGTTCTAGCCTTTGGAAAATTATCAGTATAACATTCCAAAATTTGTGGTAGAAGATTGTATTCGTGATATCTTCCTCAACTTATGGAAGAATCTTAGTCATTTGAAAACTAAAGTAGTACCAAATGATGAATATCAAAATCAAGTAATGTTAATAAAAGGGTTTCAATACCGAATTGACATGGCATCTCTCTCCATTTCCCAAAATCCAAAGGCTGAAAAATAACAGAGAACCCTTCAATGTGCATGCCTTAATGCTCTAAAGAGGCTGCGCCAGTTAATTTCGGACACCCCATCTGGTGTTTGTATCAGAGTATGGGGTTCACATGGAGCATTGCATTTCACAACACTCTAAAATAAGAAAATTCCTCCAAAAGTGGCCTATGTAAATTTTATTACCCACATTTAGCTATAATCAACAGATTTTGAATGTAATAAAATGTACAATCAAGAACATGAATAAACCAGCTCTCATCAAGGTCATGCCCAAAGAAAAGAATTTTTTGAGTTAATTTTACATGAAAAATCTGAGAATCTTGTGTAGGCATCCTATTCAGAGGATGTCAGCCATCAAATAATGCAATAGTCTATAATAGTACAAAGATATTTTGAAAGAGGTGATTTGAGTGGTTGTAAGATGATGCACCCATCAAATGTCAGAAATAAAATTCAAAAAATCAGAAGAGCAGTTGCACGAATCTCAGCCATAGTAGTTCTAGAATAACACCATCTTGCGAGGATGGGGGTTCATAAAATTCAACCATCTAATTCATTAAAAAATGTTTAGAAGTTTGAAGAAAAAGATCAAAAACATCCCCAGTCTGTAAGGCTAGGTGATTTTTCACATCTACAATCACCTACAAATAGAAGCTAGTTTTCTCTCGATTAGGGTTGAAGCCACAAAGAGAGTGCACAACTAAAATATCCAATTACACCCTTCAAGTTATTGTCCATAAAAAACTCAATAGAATCCATCATATTGGAGAATAGAGTCTCATGGATTATATAGAGGGAGACGATCTTACAAAGAAACTGACCGAATTCCGTCAATGCATTATGCATCAGTAAATTTCATAAACACCATTTCATAAGATCCTCTAGAAAATGAGTCTAGTTCAGGATAATCAAAAGATTAAGTTCTTATCCACAATATGGTACATACTTAGGAAAATGAAGAGGTTTACACACTCGAAATCAAGGGGTTACCCAAAATCTAGGTATGCCTTCAAATAACCAACTCCCACCCCTCCAAAAGGCACCGAACACGGGGAAAGGTAAAATCGAGACTGCATCTCACTTTTCCACTAGATGAGCTCAATATCATTCAATTGAAGTGATATTTTCATAGTAGGATGAAGTAATGAAGGGAATTAAAGACTCAATATAGAGTTATTTCGAAGCAGCATTTCTGCTAGACGTACTCCAAAGGTATAACCTCAAATAGCAACTCCTGTAGGAGATATTTAGCAAATAGGATTTGTAGAAACTATAGATACGAATAATGAATTCCTTACATTGGGTACACAACCAAGGAATGATCAAACAAATCCTAATAATCCTGTTCCCATGGGTTATTCAAGGAAAATATCATAACCACCACCAGTGGTTTTGCAGTTCATTGCATCAGCTCAAGCTATAGTTAATGTACCTGCATAGGTTATAGCTCATCCTGATGTTCCCCAAATTCTTATGAACACAATTGATGCATTAACAACTCGATTGGAAGATATGGAGGAACAAATTTCACCAGTTCAACAAGAAAATAATGCTTACCTTGAATGGGTGGACCTGATCCCCCCCCCCCACCAAATTTTGGGAATACCATGTATCTAATGTATAATTATTCGATAGATCCGGGCCAATATTTAAAAAAATTCGTTTCTCATTATGATCCCCTAATAGGAACTTCTCAACAACTATAAATAGTAAAACTTAGGTGTTTTGTGAAGTCACTATAGGAATCAGCTTTTTTCGGGTATACACATTTACAATCTCGATCAATTACTGGATTGGATGTTCTTCGCTAGAAATTCTGTCTTCAATTTAGCTCATTGCTACTAGTGATGATAGTTTTTTATCATAACAATTGTAATCAAAGGGATAATGAAATAGTTTCAGATTTCATTGTATGATGGAAAGGATTAACATATTCCATAAGTTTGGCACTCCCCCAAGAAGAGTTGCTGCCAATTTTTGTGGAAAATCTACGTGATGAGTTTCACACAACATTGATCCCTATAAAATACATAGGAAGGTTTCAATATCATACTTAAATTTATAAACAGATATAATATTATATCATATAGACTAAGGCTAATACTCGTGTAATTCCATTAGCTCTGGGATGGAGAACAGGGAAAGCAGAGGCTGCTACTATTACAGTCAACGAAGCACATGTACCTTCTTCTACTTCAAAAACTTCATCATATTGAAGGGAACTGTATGATGAGCATCATAAAAAGTAACTTCCTTGTTAAGATGATCAAAGAGATCAAAGGCAGAAACAATTTTAGTAATTAAAGAATAATGTTTATTCTTTACTGAATGAAAAAGTTTATGGTTACATCATCTCAGCTCTAGATATATATTTGGTTTAGTTTTCATGTCTAATTAAACCAAACAAAGAATGATATGACGAGATTCCAAATTATTGTCCCTTTCACAATATTTTAGGTAATCCCATTTAGGATTGTTTTGTTTTTATAGACCTCTTGAAAAAAATGACGGACTCTCAACAAGTGAAACTGAAAAGTTTGTCAGTCCAAATAGAATGTGTTACTGCTACTGATCCAGAGGAATAATGCAAATAGAATGAAGTCAAAAGTAAAATATTCAGAAATATGATGATTGGATGATTAGGAAAATGAACAACCAAACTCATGCAATTTTATGAACATAGTTGAAACAAAAAAATTCTGCCTTCTACCACTCCTACCAATGTAAAACCACCTTCATCAAAAGGTCAATCCTGAATAAAATTAGATGATCATAATGACAAAGAGAAGTACGAAGAAGATGAGATCATGTTAAGGATAAATTCTTCCTTGACCATAGAATATTTCATGCCATCCACTTGAAAAAGACTGGCACCGCCCCGCCAAACAGCACAACTAGTACCAACATTTCAGGAAGAATCTTCATTAGATGAAGAATTGATCATTGGTTATTTAACATTATCCACATAACAAATCCTTATTCAAATGGTGATTCTGATTATAATGAGCCAAAGTTCATTGTACCAAATTGGGAAACCAGAGGAAGAGGGAAAGGTTGATGATATAGGGGAAGATGTGGGAATTCTTGAAACTTCAATTTAAACTATACCCTTGCTTGAACCGTATATGCGGTAGAAACTCATGGAAGATCCCTTAAGCGGGATCAACAAGAACAAGGAGTTTCTTCCAAGAAAGGCATATTCAGTCCTGACATGATTATTTTGGAGGACCAATTAGAAGTCATACCATCTTCCTCTCATTATGTAGATAGAATTAATCAATCTAATCTACCAAGGCTAAGAGTATTTCCATCTTCTTCTCCAAACACTGGGGTCATCTACATCAGAAGTATCGAATACAAAGACACTTGAAAATCCACATTTCCTTGATGGGAATCGTAGAAATTTAGATCAAAAGTATGATTTTTTGACACAACTAGCTCAAGATCATTCTAATTTATTGATTTTGGAAGCATATAATATGTCAAAAGATCTTAAAAGAACACATATTGAGGATTTGTCAAGTCCTCAAGAGTTCAAAACCAATGTTGCTACTGCTGGTGATTACCATATAGAGAGTGATACTGTAGAATTTCATGCAGTCATATCTTATAAATATGTTGATAAAGATGATTTTTATATAGATATATCATAACCATGTATTTATCATGAAAGGTCAATGATATAGTCAACTGATGAGCCTTCTTGGAGAATGGCTCTGAAGTCAGCCTCATTCTTGTTCGTACACATTGTCAATTGGGCCTAACTGAATATGACTTATCTCATTCCACTTTAATGTTAGAAGGATATGACAAGAATGAGGAAGAACCTTTGGGCGTGATCACACTCAAGACTCAGTTTGAAGAACTTGTTTCTAATTCAGATTTCGTGGTTGATTTTTAGGACATAGTCTTCAACATTTTGCTCGAATGGCCTTGGCTGAATCAACATGAATCCATACCTTTGTCATAACACCAATGCCATATGTACTATTTCAAAGGTAAAATAGGGACATTGTGTGGTGACAAGGCTCCATTCAAAAAGTTTGAATCGCAATATATTGAGGTAGAGTTTTATCACAAAAATGGAACGAGGTCCATGAAAAAGGAAATAACAAGAGTTAATGATCCAAATGGTTCAGAAAAGATTCCAACAAACCCATTCATACATTTGATTACAGATTACGTGCTACTCATAATTCTAATTTAAAGGGTAAAACCAGATCTAATAAATCATCTCGTAACTTCTATAATGTCAATTGTGGAAAATTTTTCTGACTGCATGAGAGAAATTATTGATTTACCAAGCAGTGATGGAAGCTTAAATAGATATGTCTTCATTTCATCCACCGAACTACAACAACCCTCTACTTCATCAATCATAGTATAAGAAGTTGTAGAAATGGTAGAGGAAGACAAAGATGTTGATTCCCAATCCATCATCTCCTCTCTATTACCCTAGAAAGACCCTCTATCCTTAGTAGCGTAAAACATTGTGGCCTATTCTTCATGATGTTTAAATACTGACTCATCTCCTAAGTCAAATTATTTTGTTTCGTCATTTACTAAGAAAGTAGAAATAGAAGATTTAATACATAATGAGGATGAAGAAGAAGATCTCAGGGATGGTCCTCCAATATTTAATGAAGGTAACTCTACCACTGAGGATGAGCTGAAAGAAATAAATCTTGGTATAAAAGAAGATCCACAACCACTCTAATTAGTACGACCATGACCTATAAAGACCAAGTAGTGTATACTTCATTTAAAAATCAACATTTATAAACATATTAATTGAATTATATAGTGATTATAGGTCTTAATCATGATGTAGCCACTCATAATTTGGGTTTTCTAGACGAACATTGCAGATTCAAGCTGGCAGCAAGAAGAACACTTCCAACTCATGCGTCTAAAATGGAAGTTGATGTTGATAAACTTATAAAGGGTTAATTTTTCAGGGAAGTGAAATATCCAAAATGGCTGGACAACATTTTCCCAGAGAAAAAGAAAAATGGGCAAATCAGAGTTTTCAATTATTTAAGAGATATTAACCAGAATTTTCCTAAAGATGATTTTATAGTTCCAATTAAAGAGAGTTTAATTGATGGAACAACTATCTATGAAGCTATTTCTTTCATGGATGGATACTCTGGGTAAAAAAAATCAATATGTCCCTAGAGGATGAAGAATAAAAATCCTTCAGAGCCCCTCAAGCTATGTTTTTCTATCGGGTAATGCCCTTTGGCTTAAATAATGTAGGTGCGACATATAAACGTGCCATGTACCATATCTTCAAACAACTATTAGGTAAATTTGTTGAATGTTATGTGGATTATTTGGTGTTCAAATTAAAACAACGTTCCAATCAATTGGTTGATCTAGAAACTATATTCAATAATCTTTGGCAACATAGTTTGAAGGTGAACCCCTTGAAATGTGCTGTCAAGGTAACTTTAGGAAAGTTCATCAGCTTCATTGTGAACCATTGTGGTATCAATGTTGATCCTAAAAAAACAATCAATTCTTGGTATGTCACCTCCTCGAAATTAGATATAATTAAATGGAATCCAAGGAAACATGGGCTCTATTTGACAAAATATCACCAATTTTGCATGCAATTGTGTGACCTTCACTAGATTCATGAAGACGGGAGTCACCTATCAGTGGAATGAAAACTACAAAGATGCATTTGATACCTTCAAAAATTATCTGTTGTTTCCACTAGTATTAATTTTACCAGTTGAAGGATTACCACTTATTCTCTATGTGACAACTTTATAGTGATCACTGGGTTCCTTCCTTTCCCAAAAGAATGATGCTGGGAATGTGAACCGTCTTTACTATCTTAGTAGAACTATGCATGATCTAGAAACTCGGAATTAATGTATTGAAAAGTGTTTTCTTGCATTAATATTTTTAGTTCAAAAATTGAGGCACTACCTGCAACATCATGACGTCTAATTTGTATATCGCAATAACCCGCTCAAATTTATCCTCAGACATCCTATGCTTATAGGGTATTTGGCATGGTGGGTGGTTATTATTAAATAGTTTGATTTCTAGTTTGTGGAATAGAAGGCAGTAAAATTCCATGTTCTAGATGACTTCCTTGCTAAAAATCCATCTGCGGAAGATACATCAATAAATACGGAACTTCTTGATGTAGAGGTCTCCTCTATTCAAAATAATTCCCAAACATGGGAGATTTACATTGATGGTGACTCTAGAAGTCCAACATGGTAAATAATGGAAAACCCTAAACTCAACAAATTTGGGTTAGGAATTGTCTTTATTTCCTTATAAAAGGCAGTATTTCTTGATTTGTTCCTATTTTTCAAAAGGAGGTACCAACAATGAATTAGAATATCATGTTCTCATTACAGGCTAGGAATTGGAACTTTAGGTGCATGTGAATCACTTAAAAGTGAATGGTGATTCAGAATTAGTAATCAAGAAAATCAATGGGAAATATTTTATCAGAAAATAATAGTTAATCCCATTGTGTGATTATGTTGGAGTGTTAATGGATGAATTTACCTCAGAGCTGATATTTTCTTATGTCCCTCGATCACAAAACACCCAATTTGATAAACTGGGTAAAGTAGCTATAGCCTGGTATATCCAAATTGGGTTGAAATAATCATTATCATATCCCATCATAATGTGCTCTCACCTTTAGTTCATCCCATAATCAATGAAATTAATAATATTAGCCCTATTTTTAAGCCATATGTTCATACCATGGTATGGAGAACACCCATCATGGGATTTTTTCTTAAAGGGAGTCCACTAGAGAGGGATAAAGCATGCAACCAATTTTAATCTTTATGATAGTCCAAATCAACAAAAGATCATCTAAAAATGGGGCTTTGATGGAATCCTCTTCAGATGTATTGATTGATGATATATAGCAGCTGTCATGAAGGAATTAAATTCATGATACTGTTGTGCTCACTAGTCTGGGCACAGACTCTCTGATCAGATTTGAATGCATAGATACTTTTTCCCTTCAATCATGCTTGATTGTACTGATTTTACTATTAAATTTCATCCCATACCAGATGATGCCAACTTCATTCATCAACCCAAAGAGTTTCTACATGCAACTAAATACTCCTGGCCATTTTCCACATGGGGAATGGATATAGTATGACATTATCCTCTAACCACAACTAATTAGTTAAAGTATATTTTTACTGCTATGAACGTATTCCCAAAATGGACTAAGGAGATAACATTCAAAGAAGTCGAATAGAAAATCATTGTTAGTTTTGTTAAAACTAATATCATCTCAAGATTTGGTGTCCCTCATACTATTTTGACAAACAATGGCACCAACTTTTATTCTGGTGGGGTAAAAAATTTATATCAAGAACATAATATCAAATCCAACCGTTCATCTCACTATCATTAAACATCCAATGGACAGATAGTGACCTTCTATAAGACCCTATAAAGTATACTCTAGAAAATGGTGGATAAAGATAAGAAATCATGACCTGATAATTGTTTTCTTACTTTATGGAATTATTGGACTACTACCTGTACTGCCACCCAAATAACTACTTATTCATTGGTATATGGATTGGAAGCAGTCTAGCCAATTGAAATGAAATTTCTTTCACTTTGATTTTCAATTTGAGATAAGTTTTCTAGAGATGAGAAGTATCAGAAATGATTTGATGAACTGGAGTAGTTTGACAAAAAACTATTGCATATTTTTCATCATTTAGAAGTCTACCAAGACAAAATATGTAAAATTTTCACAAAGAATGTTTGCCTTTATTCATTTATTCAAGGATAGTTTTTATTGGTCCTCAGGACTCCTATGATTCCAAGAAAGAAACCTCCATAACTTGAGCCAAAATGGGAAGGAACTTAATCAATACATAAGGTCTACTAGAATGGGGCTTATGCCTTTATTTCAATGGATGAAGACCTCATTAAAACTCCATCAAATGCGAGATTCTTGAATAAAAACATTGTGTAATTGAAAAGACAGACGTCCTTGCTACAAAACAAATATTTTCACATCCCCCAACATCCATACTGCAAGAAATAAAAATACACAGTACAAAGTCATAACTACAAGACATTAAACAGCACAATAGCCATATTCCTCGTCACATGACATTAAACTATACGGTTAATGAATTATCTACTTGAATTTAGGAGAATTCATAACAAAGCATCATTGATATCACTTCTACTCCTTAGTGGCACATGAGTACCTCCCTTCCCATAGTTTGAGTCAGATATGCATATGGACCTTATTTCGAGAATGACGTGTGGCTTGATTCTAATCTATATGAGATTCATAGAGATGCTCAGATCACCATTCTTGGGCCCAGCTGTAACCAAATATATTTTATTTCCCTTTTCTTCTCCTGTAAATGAATTAGATCTATACCTAGTTCTCTTTTTAGATACATGATTTGATTTTCATACTTTTTTGTGTATTAAATTTATTCATTTATCTATAATGACGTGTTAATTCCCTATCTCCCATGTCAAATTCGATTGGTGTGGGAAATAAATGCTTAAAGAACTATGTATTGCTTGATTCTAATCTATATGAGATATGTAGAGATGTATAGATCTCAAATATAGGGCCCAACCACAATATAAAAAACCCATTTTGTTCCTTAGTAAGAATCAAAACCTACAGAGTGAATGATTAATGATTTACATATAGATTGGATATGATTCTTTCCCTCCGTAAGACAAGTAGTGACACATGGGTTTTATCCCTTAGTCTAACTACAACAAGTCTTTTTTTCATATCAGATCATTTTCATCGTTACTGCATGACGTTAAACTCCATGGAAATCTAACACCCCAATTCATCAATTGTTTCACCCTAGTATTGTAATATAAGTCCTTACTGGTTCTTTTTTCTCACACCAAGCATAGCTCACGTGGGCTTAGGAAATGGGTAAAAGGATTCTTAATATAAATAAGGTGTCTCAATTTCTTATGGGGATACAAATGTCTTCACTACAGGACTTAAAAATCTGCATTACAATGTCCTCATTGCATGACTTTGAACTACCCAACAAAATATTAATTCATAAGGAAACAAAGAAAGTATCTATTTTTCATATGAGTTATATCTGTGTGAAGGGATTAAAACTCATGTCCAAAATTGATTCAATTATTTAATATATGCATTAAGAATAACTCCCTTCTATATTTTACACTCTTAATTTTGAAAATTTCTAAATATTCATAATCTTTCTTACATTTGTTTGTGATAGATTTTTCAATATATGAGAACTCTTTTTCCCTTACTGTACATCACGTTCCCTTTCGTAGCCTTGCATAAGTTTCCTACATAATGGGAATATCATTAAAATGATGCCACTCTTAGGATATGCAACATATACCATAGTTTTCCTTGCATAACATATCCACCATAATAGGTTTTTCAAGTGATGGTAATTTAGTTCTTGGTTATAATGTCTTTTTCTCTATTAATCCTTGATGACAATATACATGAATCTGTATTTTAAAATAGTCATTCACATGTATTTGACCCATTATCATTATTTCAATTTGAAACTCTTAAATACCATCATATTCACATTTCCCTCTCCATGAGATCAAAGCAATATGAAATAACCTTGGAATCACTAGACCACATATCACATACTGTTTCCATTTTCTGGTCATAGTTTTATGACCAAAAACTACAGACATGATAACTTTAACATTTGCATCAGACCTTCATAAAAGCCATATTCATCTGAATCTTTGTAAAACTTGGTTGGAAATACACTATCCTTATTCCGGTACCTTTAGCTATAAACCAAAATATGTATTTCATAAAATATGAATCTCCATAAACATTCTTCTGCTTTTAGTAATTGAATGTCAAAATTCATATGAGCTCTTTTTCTTGACTTTTTAGCAGGTGCCCTTAGGCGGCCTTCCATAAGATGCCTACATAACGGGCATGTCAGTCAAAAGATTCCACTAATTGTCTATGCAACATATGCCCCCGTTGGCCCGGCATAATACATCCCCCATAACGGTTTTTTCAAATAATGGTAACTTATTTTTTGGAAAAGACTTCATATAATTCCCTTAGTCATTATTTCCATGTCATTCGTTAGATCTACAAATTCCCAAATCATAGTTTACAATTTCCTTACCATACCTAAATATGGTAGTACGTTTCCAAACAAATTATAATGATATTGGAAGATTTTCATACCTTTTATCGAAGCTAAAGACCTTAAATTAAAGACACACATTTTCCTCACTACATGAACTAAAACTGCAGAATAAAAAGTCTTCAATAGATGACATAAAACTACACAATACTACATCCTCAATGCATGACTTAAAACAAAACAGTAACACATCCTCACTTCATGACTTAAAACTGTGTAATACAACATCCTCACTGCATCACTTAAAACTGAACAGTACAACATCCTCAATGCTTGACTTCAAACTGCACAGTAAAACATCCTTACTTCATGACATAAAACTACACAGTACAACATCCTCACTACAAGACTTAAATCTGTAAATTATTTTCCCTATTCATGACATATGTTAGGATAAATGGCCCTTTATTCATAAAATATCTTTTCCTTAGCAAAGACACCCACTGTAGTCTTGAGTCACCCAAATCTTATTTTCACTTGTCTATCAATAGTAAAATGTTAAATTCTTAAGAACCCTTCAACCTGACTATGAAGCACATGATCTTAGGTGGAATTGAATAAGTATCCTACATAATGGGCCTGTCATCCAAAAGATTCCACTATTTGGCTATGTAACATATGTCCCATTTAGACCTGTGTATTATACCCCCCATAATGGGTCTGTAAAATAATGGTATCTTCATTCTCAGAAGAGACATATTTAGATAAAAGTTTTAAATTTGGTGACCATAAAAATCATGGCTCAAGATTACCCTTGGGAATATTTAAAGAATATTAATAAAATTCAATGTCACTGAGTATTGTCTAGGATTTAATTTCAAATTTCTGGTCAATGATATTTCAACCATAAACACTAGCCCTTTATAGTACGACATGCATGAAACTAAAATATCAAAAAAAGACATAGTACTCCCCAAATTGAAAACCCGTAAAGGGCACTCTGGACAAATGACAAGTCTTAGCTTACCAAATGTACATTTTTTATGATTTAGGTAATATTATGCAAAATAAGTAAAGTATATGATGTTTGTTTGAATCTCCATACAAAATTATCAAAAATCAAACTATGCTCATTAGGCCCATCAGCTTATTAAGAAAAATTCTGAGCACCCCCATTCTTGTAATTGTAATCATGATTTTATAACATAAAGTTTGATGTTTAAAAAAATTCATCATCATCATTACATTTAAAATCGAAATAAAATAAGAGAAAGAATGAGAAAATATATTATTGGAGATAAAGTTTCTTCCATTCATATGAAATCAAAGGGACATACACAAAATGGAGCCTCTCTATCATGTTTTAAAATAAACTATAAACATGACTCTTCATAAGTTGAATAGCTTCATAAGCCTTATTAGAGGCCTGTTGATGTTGAGATAGCTGAGGAACTTTGGCCTCCTCATCACAACAGAGTGCCTCCTTAGCATTTGAAATGGATGTTATCCCCTATAATTGGGTTTCTACCAATGTTTGGTTCAATTTATATAGTTTTTTATTAATATAATCTAGTTAATATTAAAGATATAAATAAACGTTTGTGGTTTTTTTTAATTTTTTGGTTGATTTGAATCGATTTAGTGTTCTAATCTGCTTATGCCTCAGCTATTACAACTTGCAAGCTCTTAACATTGATGACCCATTTAGCCTTTTCAAAATCATTCCACAGCTTATGGTCTTTCTCCTGTCAGAGAAGGGTCTCTTTCATTGAATCATAGACTGGTCGATAAATAAATCCACCAAATAAAAATATGTAAAATAATTCAAGGAGTTTGAAAAAATGGGATAGCAGATCATCTAAAGGCTTCACAAAAATTATGTTGTAGACACGCCTCCATGTATTCTGACATGGCGGGACAAGAGCATATTTCTTGTCCATGTCTCAATGAGATTCACTACTATGAGGTAAAAAGTACTATGGAAATAGGTCAGTTGTGGATTTTCCATTTCCTGCTTCTCTCAAAACAGTAGAAGCTTCACCTTCAACTGACATTTGAGAAAACATGGAAGCTTCACTTTATTATCTAACCGTGGATGCATATAACCCTGAACACTAAATGAAGGTCATTTTTTACTTTTATAAAAATTATAAAAACATTGTAAGATCTAGAAAAATGGTGATATTTACCTAATAAAAAGTCGACCACTTGATTTGATTCATTCCTGGTATTCTTAGCTTCATCATGTTGATTAGATGTTTCTCTAGAAGTTGGACTCTCTTGAGTGTTCCTAGTTATCCTAATTAAAGGCTCTTGATAATATCTTGGTAGAGGATCCTATGTAGATATTTCTACAGCTCCAAAAAAATAATGATAGAGTGGAGTGCCCCATTCCTAAATAGCCTTTGAAACAGTTTCTGCAGATAATGCTTCATAAGGTGAACATTAACGTAACTAATCAAATAAATAAGAACAATTCTATATGGAAAATGTATGAATAAGGAATTAAGTCATTGTAATTTTTCATGAAAATCCCCAAACACCATGATGGAACTTGGAATATCAATATTTTGTTTAAGGGATTCCATTATTTCAGTGTATGCATCTTGGAATGTTATAGCATCATCACCATTTAAGGTATCCAACAAAAGTTGGTTGATGCCCAAATTGGCTCCACTAGAATTCGATTCTATTGGATCTTAAATTTTTAAGACATCATTAGATCATGCCACATTTGTTCCAATATCAGTATATATCTCAGATTTCCATGGGACTTCATTCATTTCTTCGAGAGCAATATGAATATTAACATTGGATGTTATAGGACCCATTGGAGAAGGCAACAAATTAGAAATATGTTGAGAAGAATAGTATTATAAAATATGTTAATATTCAAGAGAAATGTATTTGTTATTTCCATGAATTTTCTCTCTTTGTGGAGCAGGGAATTGGTACAGATGAATCATTTGATGATTTATCAGCTAAGACACCATATTCATCAACATGAATATGAGTTTCTCATGGGGTTTCCTTCTATGGTCTAGATGAATCAAATATTAGTCCCATGAGAGAAGAGAGAGACACAGATCCCGAAGTGGATAATCGTGATTACCAGAGTGTATTGAGAAAATTTTAATTACCTAAGGATAGTATAAATACTTATTCTTTTGGGTAACACTTTAGATTATCATCAATTCTCTCTTGAGTATCTTTTCAAATTCTTGGGGAGAAATCAAAAAACTCCTCTTAGTAGGAGAAAATTGAGGTAATGGCTGAGGATTATCCATCTCCATTACCACCATAATGATTCTCGCCACTAGAGAAAGTTTTGGAGACCTAGGTGGATCATTTGATTTGTTTATTGGAGAGCCTCTAGGCCAATACTTTGGTAATTCAAGAATTGGTCTGGAGTTTCCTTCCCAACATTCATACTGGACAAATGCATTTTCATCAAGATTAATGATGATGAATGGTAATGAAAAGTTTATATAAATGAAAAGGATAATACATTATTAGTATTAAAATAAATATCACACTCCTCCTTGGGGTCGATAATTACACCTTTGTGTACTCATAATTCTATCATATGAGATAGTTGTTTAGAGGATGGGATTTGTTCATCAGTTACATATATAAAAGCCTCCAGCTCCGTAATATTCTCCTGTAAATTAGCTAGGTTATTATCCAGATTGCAATCAAAATGTGAAATACTGACACCAACATTTGGTTTTCGAATGCCATGCTAGTGGAATGACCATGCATCCCTAATCTCATGGGTCACATTCTCCCAAGGATGAATGGATGAAGGTCGCAAAAAATTCAATCTCGGTATGGTTGATTTTGGAGGAGATTCAACACCTTCTAATTGATACACCTCTTCATGACTCTTTTCTTCTTTAGAGAGTTCAACATATGTAATAAGAACCTCAGTTTGATGGTGACGACTTGATCACCTTGGAGTTAGAGGTATTGCTTCTCTATCTATAGTCATCCTGGTATACCTCCTGCATGGATGTTTTAAAGTCTCTTAAACCACTTGAAAATCTACATTGTCACTATATTTGGACTTCTTACCATGATTTCCACACACAACAGTCATTTTAGCTACCACTCGATATATTTCTTTCGCGAAATCATCTTGAGGATATGAGAAAGACCAAGCCTTGACATATCTATCTTCCAATCCGATTGATGCATCTGGTGGAGGTAATGTAATCGAAAATTGGGATTTCACTAAATCCATTAGAATCCATAACTGTCTCACTACCATTGGGTTTTTCTCACGGCTCCCATACGTGGGTGGAAAAGTATTTGATTACAGAAGACATATGAACTGACGAGAAAAACTATAAGGGATGTAATCCTCACAGATAATTTCACCCTCAATCATGGTTGATTATACACCATTCCTGAATTCCATTTTATAAGACCTCACTTCCTAATTATTTTCCTTACCATCATTAATAAATTTTCTAGTTAGTGGGTTACCAAAAGTAAAGAAACTGAATTCTCTTGAGACATTCAATGCCTTCAACACTACATCATGTATCAAATTTTGAGGTTGAATACAAGAAAAGTTCAATAAAAATTTGGCGAATAAACCATTGGGGAATCTAACTGAGTTCAACACCAAGTATGATGAAAATTGTGTTTCAATCCAACACTATAACATGTGTAATGACCATGAAATTATTAATAGAGACTTCCTATTGTATAAATTTAGCATAGAATATAAAATTTGTATCAATACAAGACTTTCTTACCCAATATACTTCCCCTCTGCTTATTTAGCTCTGATAAAAAAAGTCCCCAGCCTTACACCACCTCCGACTCATGAACTAAAAGAGAGTAAATTCTACTCCACATTGAAAGGAAGGAAAAAAAGCATATATTTGCATCAATATCATATTTGAATTTGTAGCCCCAGTGTTTATAGTCACCTTTCTCTAAAATAGGACAATATGTGCATGAGCTACCCCTATTATCTGCAGAAGTACAAACAGTTGGACATCCACAGGTGAGTCCTTTCATAGTTTTTGGTTATAAAAAAGCATCCACCCACACCCGAGAATGAATAAATTTATTTCCTTTGGGTAATTGATTTGCTATTTTTGAATAAATCTTGATCTAAAAATGGTGTTCTTGTAACATTACACCTATTGAAGAAGGGAAAAAAACTAATCGTACTTTTACATGAGAATGGAAACCCCACCTATTTGGTAAATATCCCACAAACTAATTCCAACATCACCATGTGTGAAATGGAATGAATTCATTTGTGGAATCTATCAGCTAATCAATTCAGGAATGAAATTGTTTTTATAAATATAAGTTTGTATCATCCAGAAAACTTCAAAAATACAAACATCTTATAATTATTTATTGAAATCTAGAAAAGTCCAATGCACCCAAAATGCCCATATCCATTCAAGCATCACACCTCCTCCAGAACCAAGAACCTAGCCTTCTTTCCAACCATTAGACGGAACTGTATGAGAAACCCAAATGGTTGAATCATAGCAATGTGGACTTGTCTCTATAACATGATCCTTCATATTTGGAGTACAACCGCAGTGATGTTGGATACATCCAATATAGATTTTAACTTATTATACTGGAACCCCCTTGCACTAATATTCATGCATTTATAGTTGGAGTACTAAAGAACCCAATTTTTTGGAATGTACTTCTTAACAGATGGAACATGGGAATCTTGTAAAATACCATTCCCGTAAAGGGGTAAGTAAGGAAATTGTTGATATTCACATTGATATAGAATTAAACTCTTCTGTAACATAGTAAGCACACATTCAACAATGTTATAATAGTCTGGTCTGAAGATCTACATCATTTCATTTTGACGAGCCTTGGGTTCTTCAGTAAAGGTTATCAAATGAGTCATTTTCTTGCAAAACTAATACCAAAATTCCCCTATTTGGATGGTAGTTTTTAAAATTTCATCTTAAAGGAAAAGTAAATAAAAAAAATATATCCTCTTAAGGAAGTTTTTCACATAGGTCCTTCGACGATGTCCGTCGTGTAAGTCCTTCGACGAGGTCCGTCGTGTAGGTCCTTCGATAAGGTTACTTTCACAACTCCTTCGAAAATGTCCTTCCACATAGATCCATCACCAAAAGTAGTTTCACCTTGAGACATTTTCAAAGAGAATATGCGAGATCACAATATGTTGAGGCCAAACGAAAGAGCTACGCAATGAGAGATGGAAAATTTAGAGGCCTAAGTGAAGAAAATCACAATGAATTGAACATATTTATAGCCAGCCATGAACTTTACGCGACAACACTATGTAGAACACCTATGTGAAGTAGCTTCGCGGAAAATATGAATTTTCTATTAATTAAACCATAGTCTTTTTCCCAATTATTTTACCCCAGGACTTGACCCCCTTTCTGATCAGATCCAATCTTGAGGGGGGGATTTTATTGACACCACATATGAATACAAGAAGACTATGAAGATAGCCATGGATATTTTAAAATCCCAAGGTAAGGTTTTAAGAATTAAAAGGAAAGAAAAACCCTCCAAAGATCTATGCGACAGAACATCGCGACAGAGCTACGCAACAGACCTGCATGACAACATAATTTATGAACTCCTACGCGATGTACCTACGTGAAGAAGCTATGAGGAGGATCTGCACAAGAATCAACGCTTTGACTAGGCCCCATTTATGCCTATAAATATGACTCTTGTGCACCCTATTTCAAGGACTAAAAAAGTATGAATGACTCCATGATGCTCCGATTATGTTGCTCTTTTGCCCAGATCCCTCAAATTATCTCAGGTTACTCTCTATATTATGAGAGAAGATATAATTAAATAGGATAAGCATGTTTTAAAAGTCTTTTAACTATTTTAATATAGGTTTGGTTCCCATTTGTGAAATAAATTGTTCATTTATCATAAAAACCAACACAGCACACCTGCACGGTGCACCTGCACTGCACAGGTGCACGGCACACCTATGCCGCACACCTATGTGGTACAGCTACGCAGTGCGTCAACATGGGGTATCTACATGGCACAATTTAATGATGTACCTATGTGAGAGAGCTCGGTATAAACCATAAATAACAACTTATGTACCCTCTTTATAGCCATTCATGGTATGTAATCTCCTTCCTTGGTTCCCTCATCTGAAAGAGACTAAGTTAAAACCTCCACCAAAACCTCTTAACTTATCAAACCTTTAGGAAAGTCACATAAGCATGTCTCCTACTTTGGGTTTGTATTTCCACAGTTAGAGATTTACCGAATTTGATTCATAATGGGATTATGATTCATGGAGTGTCTGTGGGGTTTTATGTCCACAGTCACATAGACCATTCTCCCAGAAACAGTGCTGGGATGTTCCATATTAAGAGTAGTGTGGGGTACTAGCCTCTCCCTTCTCAAAGAGACGAACTAGAACCTCAGGAATCTGGTAGGGAAGGTAAAGTTCACATTTTTATCCTTTTATTCAAATGAGATATCTCCCTCCCCAACTAGGATCAATTTTAGGGAGACCAATCTTGCATAAGCCCCAAATATTTCTTGTAGGAGGTAGCATCATTGATCCTCCTCTGTTCTTCATTTCCATAGACTATAAGAGAGAAGGTCACATGGAATTTCCTTACCCTTTCCCTCTCCCTTTAATATTTGTCACTACGGGAAACCATCTGGGTGTAATCCGTTATCCTTCATCAATTCTTATTTTCATTGGATCCTTGTCCAATGTAAAGAAAATATAGGGAGGGCTCATCGCCTCACCCTCTTCCCGGGTCTCCTTGCCTTCACCCATAGTCACCACCATAGGCTCTCCCTCCTCCACAAGAAGAGGAGGAAAAGAGAGCGTCATTGTTGAATCTTTCACATCCCCTTGTTTCTCACACCGATGATGAATCACATGGTATTAGGTATTTGTGATGATTAAAACATGTCCACAAACACCCATAGTGAAGAAACTATGAGAACTCTAATTCTTGTTTAAACTAGGATAGATTGGAATACATTTCAGGGCCTGAGAAAAATATATATATTCTTCAAGAATCTAACCCTAATTCTCATAATCTACACATCCTCATTAGGGACAAGCCCCAAATTAAACCCCTAAGACACCAAGGTATCCTTTTTTGGAATTAATCCCAAACTCATTTCTCCCAAAGGACTATATTCTCCAATGAGACTTATCGAACTACATGGTATTTGATTCCCATCCACATGGGATACGTTGAAATCCTTCTTAATGTTCAAACCAAACATTTCCAATAAACGTTTTACTATGTCGGCCATATTCCCAACAAGGTATAATTTAACATGGAAACCCATATCCTTTCAATGTTCATTGGGATGTTTCACCATAAGTTCCAACCCAACTTTGACTAAGCACCTTTCGCTTAGATGTTCTTACCACGTGTCATTAAAATATATGGTTAGGTCATTATTACATGAACATAAAAGGAATGATCTGTCCTATTAAGTGGCACCAAATTATGAGGGTTATGATTCCTTTTACAAGGATACGTAGGTAGCCCATTTTATGGGTATGATCCTGATATCAAAATATGCCTTCATCTCCATTGATGAAAATAAATCCCAGAGTGCCGCACTATGTAGCCTAAGAACCAATATCATCATAATAATGATTTAAAGAATCTTGAAATAGTATATTAGAGAATACCATTGATGGAGAACCTTGAATACATATAGATATCTTGACTAATGAATAACCTTGAATGCATATTATTGACTGAATGAAAATTAATTTTTTATTATCAAAACACTTTAATGGAAAAACTGAGAAACCAAAAAAATAGTTTAAACAAAATAGTGAAACACCAGAAGAAAAGAATAACCAAAAAAATCTATCATACCTTCCACACCGCAGTAAATAAGCCATGACATGAATCCTTTACCAACACAAGACCCTTTGGTAAGCAGTCCCGGAAGAATGCATGGGCACATTACCGAAGGCCTAGACATACCCTCTCAAGCCTCCCAATCCAAAAGACACACACCAGTGAAGACTTTGCGCACCCATACCCTTCCGGTACAGGTCCAAGTAGAGATCTGGAAACATGAACCAAGACTCCAAACAAAGGCAGACAATAAGAATAACCAAAAGACAACACAATACGCACAAACAAACCTCTCAAACCATCTGACCAATACAACCAGATTAAAATGAATCATTAATTTGAAATTTTATATTACTTGAATTCCTCTCCCTAAAAAGTCTCCATGATAAATACGAAACTTGAAGGTTAGAAACCTCCAGCATCCTCTTCTCAAACTTAGAAGCAAGTTGATCCCAGGTCTAAATATACTCCTCAACACTGATTTCCCCTCTGTTAAAACCACCAACTAGAATTGAGCCCTAACTGTGAATCCATGATAGTTTTTCCTCATTGAGATAAACCTCTAGTGTCCTCCCCATCATATTGGTTTCCTCCTCCTTTGATGAATTGAGCATCAATACCTGATCAATCACTTCTTCTTCAGAGCTAAATACGAGAATGAAGTGTTCCTCTTTTTCTCTGGGCCCATGACGGTGCAGAGACTCCATGTCAATCTTATTTTCATTCAACTTATTTGAGGAGGGGTTCTCCAAATGTGGGGTAGCAAGGAGTATTCCTTTTTATCCTTCTTCTTTTTGAAACTCATAATGTTCATTGGAATTGAGAACTCAATAGAGGAATGGTCTAGTTCACTTCTATTGGATTCCTTCATGCCAACCCCATCTCCATCACCTAGGGTAATGTGTTCCAAATTTACATTATCCTATGATAGAGCTTTGAATCTATTACATAGGCGAACTGAGGCCCAAATCAAGCCCAACCCCCTTCTCTCACCCACCATTTGTAACTCCCTTCCAGGTGTAGAACCACAACCACCCAAATGGTTATTCGGTGTACCCAAGCCAGCCCCCTCAGCAAGTGATATTATCCCAACTGACTTAGCATGGCTGGACTGTAAGAAGCCACACCCCATTAACAGAGGCTGTCTATTAGTGTCCTCTAAAGTCACCTCATGGTTTGCACAATATTCTTATATCATAGGACCTTCCTCGTTGAGATCAAATTGAGAAACACCTGCAAGGATATCCTGGCTGGACCTACCAGTTTCAATACCAATTGAAACTATATCTATCCTGATCACTCCATTGAGTTCACTTAACAATCTGCAAAAGACATCGTGGAATTTTGGCTCAAGAGGCAGAGCAAGTGGTTGCACCAGACTCACCTGATTTCCAGCACCTGCAATCAGTGGACTTGAGCCAACTGAATTAACACTTGCATCTTGTTCATCATCTACCACACCATCATTATGGAAAACCCAAGAAATGTCTGATAAATCACTTCCTTTAGGGGATCTATTGCAGGGTTCCCCAACATGTTCTTAAACCAATGAGTTCACCATCATGTTATTCTCAGAAAAACTACAATCAAAGTTGATCGCATTCCTCTGAAACCCGATATCCTTTTCCCCTCACCTACATTTCTCCAATGAATGTCCAAACCATTTACAAGCAGAAAAATAATAGACCCATGATTCATAGAGTACTAGCTGTTTACACAAGAACGCTTAACCTATGGTGATCCAAACTATGTACAACGGAGCCCTTGGGGAATCCACCTCCACACACACTTGAGGGTTAACCGGATGATAGGTAATAATGGTCCGACTATAAGAGCAAAGATATCTCCCTAGTAGGTTCCCATGAATTTTCACAATCGATGGATTTTGAAACGGTAAAGTGGGATCTCAAAAACTAACCCAAACCGCTATGGAGGGTGAATCACACCTCATATGAAAATCACATGACCATCGTTATAGATAGAACCGCGAGCCGTTGTAGTTACGGGGGACTCTCTACCAGGCCCTTATCAAGTCTTCCTCTAAAGTAAAAAAGATGAAGATATTTCTATTATCAAACAATACTCCAGTTGCCTTCTATTGAAAATCCCCGGAACTGATCAAAAATCTATCAAACATATCACCTAAGGTTCTTCTATTCAAAAATTGAGAAACCAGTGTCAAAATATGTATAGATAATGCTTCGTTAAACTCTGTAACTAAAATTGGAAGATTAGTTCATCCATCATGTAGATCTGGAACCTCTGGTCTCATGAAACTTCTAGGAAATGGGGGAAGGATGTTCGGGTTGGAGAACGGGAGAAAAGGAGATACCACTCTTGTGCGCCGCAATGGAGGTCCCCGCTAGAGGTGGAGGAACCTGCTCAGAGGCCACTGCGGTCACTGTTTGGGAGTAGAAAAGCAGTTACATTCTCGATGATAATAATTTTCCTAGAATTAATTCATATTGATGATTCTAAATTTTACACATGTTAATAAGTGATTGTAAATTCCAAGGGAAATTTATGTTATGCTTGGTCAATTAATGAGGATTCATGAAAATATCTTAAATTTAGATATAGGGTCCCAGAGTAGACAATAATTCCCCCCAAAAAGGTGTGATGAGTCTGACCTCCCATCCTCTCAACCAATGTACATTCCAAAGAATCATAATGTGCAAACATAACGAACACTTTCCTTTGGAAACCAGGCTGCCTTTCAATAAAGAATTGTTGGAAGTTTCAGGTTCCATGAGTAAATCAAACGGAAAATTCCTAGAAGAAGCAATTATTAAAAATAGAAAACATGTTTCAAGGAACTACAAAACAAAGATTTAGGGAATACACTATGATGGTTATTACAATCATAACCGGGAAGGATACTCCATATGTAGTTGTGGAAGCTAAAATTTATGTATTCTATGGATTTCACAAGTTACCTTAATGATTTATTATTCCTAATAAGTATTTTCAAGAATCATATTATTTCATGAGGTATGTTTTTATGGGAGAAAAATATGATTTTGCGAAAATGTTCATTTGAGTTTAAAATATTCATGTTCTAACCGTTTCATTATTTATTTTTTATCTCTTAATGATATTTTTGTGCTCATAACATGTTTTTAACATTTTTATTTAAGTTATAAGGATGGATAATAGAAAGGGAGACTTATATAATATTTTTATCAATAATAAAAATCATGTTTTAATTTAAAATGATTTATATTATGAAAAAATGGATAGTTAATAGAAGTGTATACTAGTAATATTTGAGTTGTTATGTAATAGTTATGGACCAATTCTTTAAAACTCTAATCATGATAACATCGTCAATGTGAATTCTTTACTTAACTAAGTATTAAGTAATATTTAATAATGGGTTATTATAGTTGGAATCATTGGAATGGTTTAGAAAACATTAGGGATTAAGAGTTTTGGTTAAACATATGATAAATTCCTTGGTCTATTATTTATATTAAATCATTCTTCTATAAATTTTTCAGATTGAGGGTAGTTAATTAAAATTGGAATGAGGAGGATATCAAATAAAATTTTAATCTCTTACTAATGACATTATTTCAAAAAATATTGTAAAGTCGTTTTCAAGTGATTCTAAAAAAATTTCGGACAAACAATTGCCTTGAAAACCGTTGTATGAGATATCATACACCTTCTTTATACCTCAATACCATCTTGGATCATGGGTTGTTTTTAATCATATACTATTTTCACAATATTCATATATATATGAAAAAGTTAAATAATTTCAAGTAAATGTCAAACATTTTACATTATCATAGGATTACGAAGCCTATTATAATTTTGAAAAAGATGCTGATGAAAGATACCCTTATAAAACCTATTTATAATTTCATTTAAAATACAGCCTCTCAGTACAAACTAATGTATTTTAAAAGGATAATTGATTGAAATTTTCATGTCAAACACAGTCTAAATGTTTTATAAACATCAAATATTATTTATTCTTATGAAATTATATGTCATAAGAGATTATTTTCCAAAACTATTTCTCTATGAACTTCGATATGAACCATGTTGTAAAATGTGTATTTGGACAAGGGATGAATTGGAATTTCAAGAATCGCTACAACATTGATGGAATGAATGGAATATGAATCTATGTAAACAAAATGATGATGAAACTAGGTAGACACCATGATCATGTTACAATGTTTTTTATTTTTTGAATAGTTTTATTAAATCATATATTGGTGAAATAAAAAATGATAATATATATAACAGTTCCTGAATTAAAATGTTGAGGTCATTAAGAGTTGGGATGAAAATGAGAGGTATACGAAAACCTTTTATGTTAAAACATGTTATAGTAATTTTTAAGGTTTATAAAAAGGGACAACATTCATGATGGGTGACAATCCATTGCGTTTGGTAGGGCTTCATGAATAGAACCCCCAAATAAAGGAAGTCAAGGGTGTATCTCCTACTGATGAACTACATGAAGTACTTGGTTAGTATAACCTTTTTATTTTAAGGAAAACATGTCAATTGAATGTGAATTAGTTTATCTTTGTAATTTATGTTTTATCAAATGGATATCCAAGGTATGGGAAAATGATTTGGGGATTATGTGATAATTTTTATTTTGGAAGTCGTTCACTATTTTGTGAACCCTATATGAAAAATTTAAACAGAATACTATGGGATATTATTTAAGAAGTAATGGTTGAATTTTATTTTGTAATAACCTATGTTTTTAATGTAGACGTATGGAGATACATGTTTTTTTATGATAATGAGTAACCTATCATAGAGAATATGTGATTAGATTAATTACATTTTTGTATGAAGAGTGATCGATTTTTTTGTAGAAAAATGTTAAAATTTATCTTGGATGTCTATGTAATCCAAATTTTTTTATTTCTAGGTTTCAAACATTGTATGGATTATTTTTGATGGATTTTAATGACATTTAATTATTTAATGGTGAATGTTGATCTTTTTGTATTACAGTTCAATTTTGGAGATTAAAAGTATTTTCTTAATCAAATGGTTTATTCTTCTTAGATAAATGTTTTTAATTATCCAAAACATATTATATCTGGTTAATGTTTCATAATATGATAAATATATAGTTAATATGTTTCAAATTATATGATTATATTGAAGTTGATTCATCTTGAACACCCATCATTTAGAAAAAAATATGCATTTGTGGTTCAATTTTATTAATATATGAAACTCTACATGAAATGTTAGTATGAATAGTTATGTTCTTAGTAAATGATATAAATTAATTCTACGACTCTAGGGAAATGAAATTGAAACCAAATTTTTTTTTCTTAGTATGTTATTTTTCAAAGAAACAAATGGACCCTAATATAATTGCATATTTATATCTTTGTGATTGTAAAATTTTCCATTACCATATTCTTTATTACTTTACATATAAACAATATAGTTTTTTTGTTCAATATCCATGTCTTCCAACATGGAACCCTAGTATTTGATATCACATGTGACCTTTTTGTACTTTACTTCATTCATTTAAAGTTGAGTTTTTTATTGACAAAGTTTCTGACATTGGATTGAAATAATATAATTTTAAAAAATAATCCCTTAATTACCAAATCTAAATTCCAATTGTATGGTCACAATTTATTAAAGTGTTGATGATTCAACATCCCAATTTTTGAGAATGAAAGACAATTTTTGATAGATTACATGCTACGCCACATCGAGCTAAAACAAACAAACAAATATTATTATTTAATATAGTATTAATCACTTATCTGTTATAATGGGGGAATGAAACATTTTAATTGAATGAAGAAAATATTGTTTTCACATGTTTATATAATGATTCATTTGTTACAAAATTAATTAGAAATGGAAATAAAATCCAATTGAATATAAAAGTATGTATTTTTATAAAAAACTATTAAAAGAAGAATTATTGTGTTTATAAAACTATCGTATCTCTATTTTTGGATTATATTAATTAAATATAAACTCAATAGAATATTTAATATTCATATTATATGTTTTGTAGACATGATATGAGAAAAAAATCAATTTTATTCATAAAAGAATAATTTTTTTTAAAAGCATTTTACCATATTTTAATGGGGATCCCATTTTTATATCTTTTTTGACAATTTTAAAAGTTATATTTTACGAAATATACTAATTATTTTGATGTGGGGATTAATAATTTATTATGGATAAATTTTTGGTATTTTAATGAAATGTTTCATATTTTAATAAACAATGAGAAATACTACAATTTAATTCAAAACTGTTTTTTCATCAAATATATTTATATTGTCAGATTTTAATTTTAATTGGATTTAAAGTATATTTGTATTATGTCTTTATCATTTAACAATTTTTTTAATATCAATCAATTTATAATTTAAGTTTTATATAAAAACATTTCAATCTTTTAAAGGTTTCACTTTAACAACCCACATTTTAGTTTTGTCTAAAGAATTAATTTTAAATTTAATTTTCCCAATTATTGGAATTGAATTAGGTACAATAGATTCCATATTTTGAAACAGAAGGTCCAAATGAGGTTTTATGGCCAATTTTATTTTTTAGGTATAAACAGATACCATGGTAAAAAAATTTATTTACCGTAGTATAGGTAAAATTGTGAGAAGGGTTAATGATAAAAGTTGAAAACATATGGAACCTAAAAATTGAAAAAATCTAAGGTTTATTGAGGTGTTTATCATTATAAAATATCTTATAAAATCTTAATTATAATAAAAATTTGTTGAAGTTAATCCCACATCGATTTGGATAGGTTTTAATAAAAAATTATAAATAAATTAATCACATGAACCCACCTCTTCACAAGTATAAATACCAATTATCCACCACCCTATTTAGACTAAAACAATCATTGTATATACTTAAATATATTCCCAAAAAAATACTACTCACTGTATCTACATCTAAGTGCTACTGGTTTAACAAAAATTCCAAATCCAATGTCCTCAAGGGTCTTTCAATTTTGGAATATTCAAGAGGTAGTATTTTTAAAGTACGTCTCTAAATTGATTTTCCATTTCTACTATATGCTCACCTCCATCATTACGAAATGAATTATAATTAAATAATAATTTTTATACATTATTTTTATGTTTATAATTAAATATTTCATATACATTTTATTTCTAACTTTTTATTATTCAAAGAAACAATGTTTTTGTTCAAGTTATATCGGTTAATCACCTCTGTGAATAATTGTTTTCTTCCTTTTCCATTTCTTCCTTCATGGATGGTCTTAAAACTATTTTGTTGTCAAATAATATTTTAATATGAATATAATAACATATTTTAATATCTATAAATGTTATATTAAACATACCTTCAATCTTTCTATATTGTTGTTATATGATTACTTTTTTTGGGGACCTATCGACTACCGCCTCCTTAAAATGATGTGATTCGTTCACAAATCACATGGACTGTATGAATGATTTTTTTTGTAAAAATATGTAATATTAATTAAATATTAATGATACTGTAATGATTTCATATATATAAATTTTCACATTCATTCCATTTTATTTCATTCTTTCAATATGATAGGAAAAATGAAAATAACGCTCATGCGTACGTACTGCCTTTTATCTCCATGAATGATGTTTTTAGTTTGTCTTAAAATATCATAATAAATTATTATATAATGAATATATGAGATATTTATATCAGGTTTTATATTCAATAGATTATATACTTATGAACACATGTACTATTAATGTCATACAATGTTTATTTTCGAGTCATTAACCGAATATCGACAAAACATCCGATATAAGCTGAAATAATTTTTTAATTGTAATAAAATAGTAAAAAGTGATATAAAAGAAATAATAAAAATGAATTATGTACTCAATAATATTTAAAGTAAGCTATATTTAATATTTAGGAAGAAAAATGAGCATACAAGATGAGTTAGACTATTTGTAAGGGATTTTTCTAACTAAATTTTAATTGAATGGGTTACACATCTACTTCATCGATTTTATTATTTCAATGTTATGTGTGAAATAATTTTTTTGGTTTTAATAATTATTTTATATTTGTGTATTTTATTTTTCTAAAAATAATAACACCATTGATAAATTCTTACTTCATTGGTATGAAATTTGTAAGGATTTACTCATATCAAATTATAACTCTGTGAGATTTATTCATTATTCACCAAAAATTAACTTTTTTAGTTTATATACAATGAAAATTGATATGAAATATTATGAATCTATTTTTCTTCATATTATTAAATCTTTTATTCAATTATTATTATATTTATGGGTCAAATGATTCGATAGATTACAAGTGTTTAGGGGACATCTTAACCCAATTTTCATTCTTTATTTTAAATATATAATTTTTTATTATGTCATTTGAATCATAAGATTGAAATGAATTTTTAATATATAATGTTTTATATAAATATTTAATTCAACTCTAATTTTTTAAAATAAATCTATTTATAATCAGTGGTTGATTTTATGTACTAGACAATAAAAGGAATGATTTTTTATGTATATGGTGACAATAACTTATTTTCTGCCACAACCATTATTTGAAATTTGGATTAATATATAATACATAATGTTGTAAAATGGAAAATAAATACAATATTTACTTTTCATGAATTTTTACATTGAAAATGGTTTTGATAAGGGATTGATTTTGTCAATATCTTGAAATGATATCATGCGATTTAAATGTGGAAATTTTCTTTTTCTTTTTTGGGTTATTTATGTGTTGTGATTATATTTTGGTTCTTTGAAATTTCTTATGTATATCGATGGTCCCGTGATAAATCATGTTCATGTGAGCCTATGAAATCTCTCCAATTCATTGGGTAATGAGTTGGAGTTAAACAATAAAGCTTATACAAATAGATTTAGGGGATATATTGTGATGGGTATTCCAAAAAAACCATGAAGGATACTACCTATGTAGATTTGAAAGCTATAATATAAATATGATATGTATTCCACAAGATAACTTTATGATTTATGATTTCTAATAATTATTTTCAAGATTTTCTATTTTCCTGAGGTATATTTTTATGGGTGAAAAGTATGATTTTTTTAAAATGTTTTTTTGAGTTTAAAATATTCATGGACTAACAACTTCATTCCTTATTTTTTTGCCATTATGGAGATTTTTCTTCTCATCCCATGTTTTTGAAATTTTTTGCACAGGGTATAAGAATGTGTAAGAAGAAGGAATGAATCAAGTATATTTTTTCAAAACGAGAAATCATGTTTTATTTTAAAACATGTTATATTATTACAAAATGTATAGTTAGTAGAAGTGGAAACATATAATATTTCTGTTGTTATATAATATTTATGGCATAGTTATGAAAAACTATAAACCTGATAGGATTCTCCAGGTAATTCTTGACATAACTCTAGGTAAAGTAATATTTAAGGCTGGGGTCTAATACTAACGTCTCCTGAACTAATTTTGATTAAAATACTTTTATTATATTATGATGATAATTCTTACCCATGTTTCACATCTTTTATTCATCCTATTATCAATATTTTTTCAAAACCCTTCATTTGATGTATATCATTAATTGAATACTTCTACAAATGAGAAAAGGAGGTCCAACAAGAATCTAGAGATGAAGGAATTATGTAAATGATTATGTCTTATCATGTAAAAGTTTTGAATGATTCTTATTTTCCTAAGACACTAGTCCTTTGGATCCTGGTTGTATAACGATTTTATGTTTTTTACCTTTAAAATGATGTAATAGTATTGTAAAAAAATAAGGGTCATCATAGCTTATATTAGACTATAGTTTAGTTAATTTGGGAATTCTTATTATATAACCTTAGTGAAAACACTTCGTATAATACTAACTATTTGGAAGATTCCAAGAATATTTTCTTTAGAAAATTCTAATCATATGGATCTCATAACATATACCTTTATACATAATTGAAAAAACAATAAATTATTATTCATGAATTTTTGACATATGTTAAGTTCTAACCATTTATATGTTTGATAATTGTGTAAAATAGGAGAAATGAGGCTAAAAACCATTTGAGGGACAACACAAAAATTTCTTGAAGGACATACCTAATTCCGTAGGTGGTGGAGTTCACAATTTCACTCATATTCTTAACTAGATGTATCAGGTTATAAAAATTAACTTGAAAATGTGGAATGTACATCATAGCCTAATAAAGAGAAACTGGGCATCAACTCTTTTATACATTGACGGACACTAACATTTAATAGATATTATAATCCTCTAATCAAGGAAATGTGGGTCAACTTAATGGAGAAAAAATTTTATGTGCTTCACTGTTATGAGATGGAGATAGTGACTCTAGCCATTTATCATTTAGTTAGAGACGCTAAAAAATGGAGGGCATTGAATGAGAACACCAAACCAAAGGATGAAAGTATAGAGAACGAGTGGAAAGAATTTATGATAATGTTTATTAACAAGTATTTACCTCAAAATATTTATAAAAATATGGATAGAGAATTAATAGAGATGATGAAAAAGGAAGGATAATTTATCATGTCCTATGATAAAAATCTTACCAGGCATTCACGGTATGCTCTGGGATTTGTTATAAACAATGATAGAACAATTTATAGATTTTTTAGTGGTTTAAAACCATGCCTTTTAAAAGATCTAGAAATTAGATACTTTGGGTGTTATGAAGAAGTTTTTAAATGCTCTCTCAAAGTGGAGATGATGTTTGGAGAATAGTCCCATGATATATGTGACAATAAAAATGGTGTTTCAAGATGGGGGATATAATGAGAAATGTGGAATGAAATATCAACCACCACATTTAAAAAATGTTGTTGGAAACATCATGGTAATTACCTAAAAGGGATAGGTAAATGCTGCTTTTGTAGTAGATAAGGCCACAAAGCTCATGAATTTTAAAGAGGCATAAATAAGCAAGAAAATTATGTGGATCAAGGGAGAGCACCATCCATGGTTCAAGGATTCAAATATTGGTAGAAAGGGAACTATGTAAGCCAGTACACTAAACTTAAATCTTCAATGGTAATCAACATCATCAGCCACTAAACCTGAAGAATCAATGGAAGGATTATACAATCACTACTATTGTGGTAGAGCTTTAAATTTATGTTATAAAAGGTGAACTAATAATTTATTCAAAAATAGAGAACATACTATTTGATAGTTACATGAATTATTTCATATATATAATGTTTAGTATAACTATTCAAACACCACCTCAAAATGTAGAGGTTAGGTTTTATGTAAGAACACCAAATAGGGAAATTATTGAATCCAAATTAAATAAATAATCTTCAGTTAATGTTTGAGGAATGAACCTCCCACAAAATCTTTTATTACTTCCATTTGTTGGAGTTTTATTCTATTTTTGGCATAAATTGGCTATCTGTATAGAAATCCAGCATCGAATTTAAGGAATGGGGAATCAATCTTCACATCCCATAGAATCCTCCAATTATGTACAGGTGTAATTAGGAGGATGAATCTTCTTCAGATCTATAATCTTATGTGTGGATATTATTTCCTTTTGATCACGCATATCTGGATCAAATGACAGAGACAAATGAGAGAATCATGGTCAGACACCTTCCCATTGTATGGGACTTCACTAATGAGTTCCCTGATGAATTGCATGGAATTACTCTTGATTGGGAGGTCGAGTTATCAATTAATATTATTATTAGATCTTTACCTATATCAAATACACCTTATAGAATGGCCACTATTGAGTTGGAAAAACTGAAGATTTACTTACTAGAGAATCTGGACAAGGGGTTTATATTCCTGTGTGCTTCACCATTAGGTTTACCAGTCATTTTCATCACAAATAAGGATGGATCAATGCACCTCTTTATTGATTATTGGGAGCTCATAAAAATCATGATAAAGTAAAAGTGTCCCCTTCACCATTTATATGACTTTTTTCAATCAACTGTATGGTGAAAATTATTTCTATAAGTTGGATCATCGGTCACTATATCACCAATTAAAGGTTATGAAGGGTGATATTCCCAATAAAACCTTTCAAACAAGGTAAGGACACTATGGGTTCATATTTTTACCATTATGATATAGTTATGCTCTAGAAATATTCATGGACATAATGAATAGAGTCTTTAGAGATAACCTCGACTAATTTTTGGTAGTCTTTATTGATGATATTGTGATATACTCCAAGATAATGGAGGAATGTGAGGAGTATGTGAGTACTATAAAAATGAATTTATAAATGGAGGAATTTTATGCAAAGCATAGTGATTGTGGGTTATCGATGGATGAAGTATCATTCATCAAGCATGTTACCATAAAAAATGAATATATGTAGAACCTTCCAAGAAAAAGGAAATTGAAGAGTGGCCCAAACCGATATTTGTCATTAATATCCTTAGATTCCATGGTATAGATGTGTATTTCATGCGATTTATGAAGAAATTATCATGATTTTCAAATACACTAACTAAGATGACTCATATGGGAGAAATGTTTTCTAGATCGGTGAATGTGAATACTTCATCAAAGAGTAAAAAAGGAGGCTCATCACTGGGCCATTACTCACACTTCTAAAAATTGGGGAACTATTTGTATACTATATCAATTATTAAAATATGTTATTAGGATTTCTTCGGATGAGAAATGATATTTTGATAGCCTACGCTACAATGCAATTGAAAATTCAGGAGTGAAACTATCCTACATATGATATGGAGTTGAAGTTGTGATCCCTGGTTGAACATCTGGAAACATTATCTCTATGGGGAGAACAATGAAAGGTATAATGATCTTAAGAGGCTAAAATATATATTCACATAGACATAGCTAAATATCCACAAGAAAATATGGTTAGAGATCCTCAAGGATTGTGACTGGACAATTGACTACAATCTTAGATAAGTTAATATAGCGGTAGATACTCTGAGCATGAAGGATCATGTAACATTATCATTGATGATAATAGAGAAGGATCCAATATTCTTAGATTTTAAAGTATGGTCATTATAATCATTAAATAAGTAAAATCATCAATCCTTTCTAAAATTATTTCTCAACTATCCATTATGGAAAAAATAAATGACGCTAAATGAAATGTTGTGCAAATTTAGAAGAACGTAGAAGTTGTAAGAAATCATAAATCTAAGGAGTCTAAAATTAATGTAGATGGAGGTGAATGATTTGGTTCATGATTATTTTTACCATTTTATATAGAGGTAAAGAAGGAGCTTATGAATAACACATATAACTCAACCTTGTCAATTCACCCATGGAGAACAAAGCTATATCAATATAATTGGGAGAACTATTAGTGGTAAATATGAAGAACAAGATCATATAATACACAACAAACTACCCGATATGTAAGAAAGTGAATACTGAAGGAAAATGTCTATGTGGTTGATGAATTCATTACCCATACAAACATGGAAATGAGAAAAGTTAAGTATAGAATTTGTCACTGGACATCCAAAGAAATAAATTTGTAACAATACTATATGGGTTGTTGTTCATCATCATATAAAGAAAAGTCACTTTATCACAATTAAAAAAGACTTTTCACTAGATCAACATGGATAAATATACATCAGATAAGTAGTAAGGATTCATGGAGTACCACTCTCAATTGTATCTGATCAAGATCTGATATTCGCCTCATTGTTTTAGAAACGTATCCAATATACTCTAAACACTAGTATAAACATTAGTATGGATTATTATCCTAAAATGATGTCCAAACTGAATGAACTATTTAGATACTGGAAGATATGTTAAGGCATGTTATATAGACTTCGAAGGAGTATTGGGCCAACATCTTCCTCGGGTTGAGGTCTCCTACATCAACAATTTCAACTAGAGCATCCAAATGGAACCATATCAAGCTATTTATGGGAAAAGATACATAAGTTCAATGTGTTGGGATGAATTCCGTGAATGTATATTGATAAAAATTGGGATGATAAATGAAATGGTTCAAAATGTGAGAACCCATAAGTAGCATGTTCAGGTAGCCCAAATTTTTGAGAAGATATATTTTGAAAATTTTCAATGGGACCTAGATTTTATGTTTGGAGACATGGTATTACTCTGCATATCTCCATGGAAGAGGTTTATTTGACTTGGGAAGAAGGGAATGGTTTGACCTGTGTATATCATCCCATTCTAGTTTATTGATTGAGTTGGATTTGTTGCCTATCGACTGGAAGTTCCACCTACCATGTCTCAAATACATGATATATTCCTTTTATCCATCTTGAGGATGTTCATACTAGATCCTTCACTTGTACTAAATCTAGAGGTGGTATAATTTTAAAATGATCTCTCTTATGAGGAGAAACTATTAAATATAATGAACCATAGTGATAAAGTACAATGAAACAAGTCTACCAACTTTGTCAAAGTAATATTGGAGAACTATAAATATGAAGTTGAAATATGGGAACCCAAGGATATGATAAATGGGATATACACTTAGTTTTTTTCATCATATCACAAAAAATGAAATTTCTTGGGACATATTACATAAGATTAGAGAATATAATGACCCAAAATTTTATCAATGGAAATTAACTTTTTATAATTATTTCACATGATGTAAACCACATAAAATGACTTTGAGAACACAATAATAACTTTATAAAAGAATAATGAATTAAATTAGAGGTATTTCTAGAAATTAAAAAACCTATCCGGATGGATTAGTAACATGACCATTGGAAGAGTATTATCACCATTAGGAATAGTAATCCGACCAATAGAATAGTTACCCCACCTACTAATGTATAAATAAAATTTAGGCATGTTATAAAGGTAAATATGATATAATTATATCATAGTATAAGTAAATAAATTTTATAAAAAATATTAATTAAGTGTTAGTTTTTTGTAATTCATAAATATTCATCTATAATTTTATAATTAATATAGTGATTTAAGTTAATATTTATTTTCATAAAATAGATTCATAAATTATCTTTTTTCCCTATTATAATAGAAAAATTTCATTATAACATTCTTAATTTATCAAATTGATATAAAAGATATTATAATTTTAAAATATGTATTTTCCAATAAATAAGGATATTATTAAAAATTAATTTTATATTGATTGGAAATTATATTCATAAAATTGAGTCCATTCCTGAATTCTACACATCGAATAATAGTTATGGAATTTTTTTGGGATTTTTATAAAATACATGAATTGTTTTTGAATAGTAAAATACGGAAATGTATGATAAAAGCTATATTCATGATTTATTGAGTCATAGATGATGTATGAATGATTTAATCCCCAAATATATAAAACCAATTCATTATTTAAATATATTTAGAGTTTATTCTCTTATTATTCCATGTCGTGGGAAACAATAATAAACTATTGAATAAATTAATTAAAAAACACCCCTCTCCAACCTAATAAGTACCACCCCTCACCATCTATTATCCTCACAACTATAATGTTTTGAGACATGTCCATTTTCAAACTAACAATTTTTCCAAGACCCTCCCACATGTATAGGATCTCATGGACTCATTAAAATACCAAACCCTTTTACCTTAGGTGGCTCTCAAGGTAGATAAATTCAAGATGTAAAACCCTCATTCTTTTCCATTTAATTTTAGTTCCATATCATATCATCACCTCAAATACACATATCAGAGTGTTATGAAAAGTATAATTTTATTTATATATTTTAATATTATTATGTTATTTGAATAATTAATCTTCTAATATACTCCAATTTCCTTTTATTCTTAAAATAAAAAATATTGTCGATGGTGTATACTGCCACTATAGAGGATTTATTTTCACTTTTCACCACCTCATTCAACGATGGTTATACGACCATAATTATAGTAAAATAATTATATTATTTAGATATTATATGTTATTTTATTTTATTTAACCTATTTATAATCATTATGTTAAATATAATGATAAAGTCACATAATGGTTGTAAAATCTACAAAATAAATTAAATCAGTTTCATTAGATATTTATCTATTGATTCATATTCATACCATATAAATAAATTAATTATAATATAAAATATACTAATTTATTTTCATTAATAACATATTATTTCAATTCTATAGAATCATTCCCACTTTAAATGAACTTATATACTCATATACAAGAGAATTGGTCATGAAAATCAGGACCACAAACACTCCCAAATGATGAAATTGAAAACTATAACTCATTAAAAATCCCATAAATTAACTTAAAAAATATAATGAATCATGTTAATGGATTAAAAGTTTTTGATTTTGAAAAAAAAATAATTTTATTTTATTTTCTAGAATATTAATTTGACGAAAGAATTCCGACATAATGTAAGGGGATTATCAAACCCAACTCTCTTTCTTTGGATATTCTCTCTTTCACTCCATTTTTTATGGGTGATCTTTTATTGTTACATTAATTTAATTTTTATTTCCTTAACATTTATTTTAGAGGATATACATGTTTCTAATTTGATTTTATGAAAAATACAATGATTTTTCAAAAGAAATATCCTTTCTAAAAAACACATCTTTTACTTCTATTGAAATTGTTTCATCTTTAATCAAGATTGTTACCATGCATATTATTCCCTTTTTATCTTGGTAACTCCAATTTTTATGAATGTATTATTTGTTAAATGAAAGATATTAATATCTATGGTTTGTTTTATATCCAATATTGATATATTTTCTATGTGGTATACATGATAACGTAAATGTTATGACTTGACTAGTGCGCCCAAAATTATATACTGTATGTAATTTTTATGATGTGATGGGTGCACCAAGAATTATATAGAGCATGAATTAATTGGTTAATGTGATGAATCTAATGGGATAAACTAAAATATGTATGAAAATGATGCTATATGTTTTCAAAAAAAATGCATGTTAGTTGACCAATAATATACAATGCTTCATTTTTATGCTTTTCCACATTCTGTTCCTTTATCAAATGTTTCCTATCATGATCATGATTATAATCATTTATTATATAATGAAGATTATAATTATTCTCTCCCATGTTTAATTTATATTATTAATCATATTAATGGTAAATTAGATCACTCCTAATTTTTATGAATATCCTTTGGTGAATACATGTACAATGAATAAAAAGAGGACTAATAAGAATCTAGAGATGATATAATTAAATAAATGTTTCATTTTTCTAATTAAATTTATTTAGTGTCCTAATTTTTCAAAGTCAATAAACCTTTTGATCTTGCTTGTGTAATGAATTTATGTTTTTTATCATTAAAATGATTTAATAACAATGTACTAAAAGTAGGGTTGATGTTGTAGAGTGATTGGTTTCTAGGAAATTTAATCAATGTTTGGATTTTCAAGTGGATGTGGCTCTGGAACACAGGTACCAAGGATTAATTACTCTCAATAGAGTTCATTGATCTAAAATATATCATCACCTTATGCATGATCATGGGCCTTACTATAGACCTAGTTTGATTCTCCAATAGGATAACTATTATAAATTCAAAAACTTATTATGATCCAACATAATGGAAAAAAATAGATGATGATCTTGAATGAAATAGAAAAAAACTAATGTGTCATTGATTAAATAATTTTTCATTATTTATACAATATATAAGTGATTTGTTTGACAATGTCCTTCTACATCAAGGTTTTTGTTTAATACACTATGATTTTATGTTTTAGTAAATGGATGCAACTGAAGGAACCTTGTTAATGTCGAGTCTAAAAAACATTTCCATGGTTTTCCTCAGAAGTATCAAAAAATTATGAGAGTTGGAAAACAAATCTCATTGGAATTATCACAAAACTTTTTAAATCTATGAATCATGCTGGACTTCCAAGTGATGATTGGAGGGAACAACATTCTGTTGATTCTTTACGTGGCAACACTGACCTTCATTCAGTGGGTATTCTAGTCCACTAGTTTTTGAAAACTAGATAGGAGCCACTAAAAATATTTTATTCATTATAGTGTGTTTATAACATGAGAAATTATGTTTTATTTTCTACCAATTAGATGGTGAAATAGATCAATGGTGGATACTTATCAAGAATATGAGGTAACATGATGAAATTGACACCATGGATTTGGACGAGTTAAAGAACATTTTTTTAAATATTACTTGCCTTATATTCATCATTCGATGATGGGAAATGAGTTAATTGATTTAAAGAAAATATATGATGAATAAATAGTTATATTTGAGGAAACATTTATAAGACATGAGCGGTAAACTTCTGGTATTATCATCCAACACAAAGGAAAGGTTGATTGATTCTTAATTGAAATAAAACAATGTCTATGTAGGGAATTTTTCATAAGATAATTCAACAACTATGAAGGTTCTGTTTGGGTGATATCTATGTGTAAATTTTGGTTGGTGATATGTATCAATATAATGAATATATTATGAAAATAAATATGGAGTTACAATGGAAATTTAAATCCATCAAGAGAAGAGGATGAGGATTATTTTATACTCAATGTATGGGATGAATCATTGAGAAAATTATCTTAATGAGAATATTAAATATTTTAAACATGTAAGAAAAGTTCATTGGGAAATTTATTTCCAACATTAAGGTAAGAAGTTATCTAATTATGGTAATAGATAGAAATCTACAAATAATGCACCACCCGCCCTCCAGTATTCAGATAGAAAGGAATATGGGAACTATGCTAACTATTTCCTAAATATGAAGGTTAATGAAAAGCATTGACCTCATCAACCTATGAAGCTAAAGGATAAGGGTAAATATCAGGTGATCACAGTTTTTGATAAGGGGGGAAATAATGATGTGGATAATGGTATACATAGCAACCATAGTAAAAATACTAATGTTTTATTAGAATTGGTATCTACCCATTTTTCATAACTTTCGATTTTTATGGTATTAAGAATCAACCAATATTATTAGATATATAATTAGTAGTGAAACCCATAATGGTAAGATGATAAAAACTGAATTATATGATTCCTATATTGTAGATGTTGGGGGTAATTTTCTACTTTAAATATTATCATTCTTACTCTAGTTGCATTTGATGTTGTCTTCAGAATAGATTTGAATTTTAAGCATAAAACCCATATCATTTTTCCCAGAAGGAATTCACATTCGATATTACACAAAATCCTATGATTTAATATCAATGTGATGATATGTATAAATATAAAATGGATATCACAAATCTGGTATGTGTCTTAATTTTAATTCAGAATAGGTATTTATCTCAAATGGTGGCTGAAAATTGGCAACGATGATATTCCAAGTGTGTTGGAATTTATTGATCGCTTTCTGAAAAGTTTCGATAGATTCCAACACAATGTGATTTTGACGTGTCATTATAACACATACATGGTGTCATAAGAATTCTAAAGACTACCTATAGAATGTAACTGATTGAGTAGAAGGAATTAAAGAAGAAACTATAGTAAAACCATGATGATGAAATCATTCAGCGATGTGTGTCACCTTGGGGTTGACATCTTATCTATGTTGAAAATAAATAATTATCGACATTATATTTCATTGATTGTTTGTATGTTACCAAGATCACAATTAATAAAATGTATCATCTACCCCATATTTATGACTAGTTTTATCAAATTTACTTGTCTAAATACATTACCATGATTGAACTTCATACTTGATATCGACAATTAGGGATCATGAAGGATGATATACAGAAGATAACATTCCAATAAAGGTATAGGCACAATGAATATATAGTTATTCCTCTCAGTATTACTAATTCCACAAATATCTTCATATATTTAATGAATAATGTCATTAGATATTACCTTGATCAATTTTTGGAAGTATTAATGGATTATATTTATATCTATTAAAAGATAAAGGAAGATCATAAATCCAATTAATAATTATACTAAATAATATAAGTAAGAATAAAATCTATGAATAATTGAAAAAAATTTAATTTTCGATGAAAAAGGTTTCATTTTTGGGTCATATAATCTCAGGATATGGTATATCAATAGATCCGTCAAAGTCAAGGCTATTGCATGTTTACCTATACCACTAAAAATTACTGATATTTGTAATGTTATTTGTTTTATTTGATATAATTGATGTTTTTTTGGAGAAAATATCAGCAATATCTAATTCCATAACTATGTCCACTCGAAATAGAAACAAGTTCCTCTGGATAGTTGAATGTGTTGAAAATTTCAAGGAATGGAAACAACAATTGGTTAACACAGTTGTTCTTACATTACAATATAGTGGAGAGGGTTTTGTAATCTATGGTTATGAATCCATGATGTGATTGGGATGTGTTATTTTACCTAATGAAATGATTATAGATTATGCCTTATGACAATTGAAGATTCATGAGAAAAAACACAGAACTCGTGATTTAGATTTAGTTGTTGTAATTTTATCATTAACGATATGGACGAATTATCTTTATAGAGAGAATTTTAATATATTTACCAATCATAAAAGTTTAAATTATACATTTAAACAAAACTAGTAAAATATTTTTCTAATATGATGGTCATATTTCATTATTGATTATGACATCTCAACATATTAACGCCCTGGGAAATTGAACATGTTTGATGATGAAATGAGTCTAAAATATCGCGCAATATTAACCATGATGAGGATAAAAAAGATCCAATATTTTTGGAATTGCAATGAATAGATCTAGAAATCCATAAGGAAGTTGAAATAATTTCTTACTCCATTGAATATTCAACTATCTATCCAAGTGAAAATTAAAGAGGTTTAGAATGAAGATGATGAAATGAAAAAGAAGACTAGAAATATTCATGTGTTTAACCTTAATCAAGATGGAATGATAAGGTTCAATAAACATGTAAGAATTCCACCCATATCATATTTGAAGAAGGAGTAGTTATACAAAGATTATAATTTTTCATAATCTATTAGTCCTTGAATTATGAATATGTATAGATATTTTAAAAAATATTTCTAGTGGGATGGAATGTAGAGAGATATTGTAGTTTTTCAATCTTGATTTATTGTGTGTCTGTATGTTAAGAAAAAAAATTCAAAGGGTATGTTGCATGAATTACCCAAAACAAGATAAAAATAGGAAATGATTACCATAGATATTGTCATTAGACTCCCCAAAAAATCTAATTTTCATTGTACTATAGGTGTTGAAGTCGATCTACAAACTAAGAAAACACAATTAATTATTATCAGAAATTTATTCTCTCAAGATTAGCCTACATGGATATACATTAAAGATATGGAATGTTTTCTTGGAGTACCAAAGTCCATTGTTTCTGATTGGGATATGATGTATACCTCAATGTTCTATATAAGTCTTTAGTAATATAATGATATTGAGTTGGGTTTCATCATTTCATATCATCCTCGAACATATTGTTTGTCGTAGAGAACAATTGAAACCCTAGATGGTATGTTTGGATATATTTTTGCTTTGGATTTTAAATGTTGTTGGGATCAAATACTTCCTATAGTTAATTTGTTTTAACAAATATATTTCACTCAATCATTATAATGGATCATTATGATTCCAACTATAGAAATAGATGCATAGAACCAATGTGATGGAATGTTGTCAGAGAAACAAAGCTATTAGAACGTGAGATATCTTTAGAAATATTGTAGATGATTAAATCCAATCAGAATCACATCAAGGTAACTTATATTTTGTAGAAGCGTTATGTCAATAATCACCCACAATATATAAAATTTTATGTTGACGATAAATACCTTCTTAAAATTTCTCAATGGAAATAAATTATGAGATTCATGAAGAAAGGTAAAATATTCCATAGGTATATTAATACCTTTGAAATCATTTATTATATCAGGATAATATCCTATCATCTACAGATTCCACCAAATACCTCCCAAGTATATGATATCTTCCATGTATCGCTTCTAATGATTTATATACGTAACCCTTCACTTTTACCGAACTCAAAGGACATACCAATGGAGAATGAAATTTATAATGAGGAATAATTGATAGAAATTTTTACCATAAATAGAAATTACTAAGAAAAAGGCCCGTCACATGGTTAATTTTTTTTGTGAAATATCACGTTTAATGATTCTACATATGAACATGAGGATATGATACAGAATAATATTCTTAGTTGTTTATATAAAAATGAAATCTTTATTGAGAGAAATTCATTGGGGGGGGGGGGGTAGAATGTAAAACCCTATGTTTTTTCATGTATTAATATTAATAAAATAAATTTATTTTTTAGCTTACAATACACAGAACAAAATGGTAATCTTGCACCACATACCACCGGGTAACCTTTCCATATAAGTGATACATAGTTTTAACAATACCACAATATATTTTTAATATTACAAAAAATTGACAATTATAACCCAATCATTAATCCAATAGGTATTAGTAAAAATATATATTTTTCTCCATTAATTATTATGGATTTACATAGAAGAAACATATTTCTTTTTAGTTAATTGTTTTTTTGGTAAAATAATTATTTGTTTTGAAAATACAATTTTTTTAAAAAAATATTTTATTTATTTTATGAGTAGTAACAAAATTAGTTTTTTGGATATTTTAGGAATTTATTTGTTTAGATAATTTCTATTTTTATTAATCATGTAATTATTATCTTATATTTAAATTTTTGGTTCCTTCTGAGATGTTTTATTTTTTTGGGAAAAATCCCTCAAGGTAACATTGCAGTATTTTTGGGTTGATTTTGTTTGTTGACAAAGAGGGTTTTCATGGAGAATTGTCGAGTTCTTGAGAAGTTGTTAACAATCCATGTTGAAAAATAACAATGACAAAGGAAAAGATGATCTGGAGGTGATACAAAAAGAGTAGTACAAGGTGGCGACGTTTTCTAGTGTTTGCCAAAATTTTGGGGTCCAAAATATGGATATTGGTGAGCATCATAAAAATAGGATTTCTATGAAGATCATATTTAAATATGGGAAAGGCATGAATTTCGTGAAGAGAGGCATCATTGATTGGATTTCATGAAAGAATGAAAAATGATCACGGTGGTTCTTCGCGAATACGTCAAGCTTCGCGAATGGCATAGGTTGAAGCGCATCGTGGCGGTGAAGGGCATTAAGAGGGAGCTTCACGACGATGGAATGAAGGGATTGACGGTGATTCTCCCCAATTACGTCATGCTTTGCGATTAGAAAATTTCGGTGGTGCTTCGTGAGATTGATAGAATTTCAGCAGAAACATCAGAGCTTCGCAATTTGAGATGACGTGGCATTGACTTCACGCGGAAGGGTTGAGGGTTGGTGGAATCGCCTATAAATAGAGGGCGACCCCCTAGAAGGAAGTAGAGAGCATTTTTGAAGAAAATATTTTTCTCTCGGTTCGCGAAGGTGATTCGCGAAGGTAGTGTTCTTTGCGGGAGAGAGGTGCTTTGCAGCGACTAATCTAGCTCCACAATGGATGTGCAATTCATGAGGCCATGTGCTCTAAAGAGTGTGATTCGATAAGAGGTAAGAGCTTCGTGACGAACTAAGCTTTGCAAAGGATTGAGCTTCATAAAAAGGCATGAGCTTTGTGAGGGCATGTTTGAGATTCACGAAATTGGGAGCCTCGCGATGTAGGTTGATTTGAAAAGGTATTTCCTAAGGAATTTCCTAGTGTTTCAGAGGGCAAGGTGTATTCAACAGTGGATTAAAGTTGGACTTTATCAGAGCATCTATCAATAGTTAATGACTCATTTATTCCTACAAATGAAGAGACCTATAGGTCTATAAACTGTAAGTGGATCCTTTCCAGAGAATTGAGTGAAGGAAGAGGAAGAAGTTGATCCTCTCCACTAGAAGTGTGCCAGAGAGAGAAACAAGGAGTGACCCTTGGGAATGTAGTGAGATGACCTTAAACATTGTAAAGGTAGTGATCTTGGGAATAGAAGTGATCTATCTTGAACCATTTAAACAACAATTCGCTTTTAGTGGATTTGGTACATTAGCACATCGCTAGTGTATGCGCCTTGGACGTAGCTTAGTGAGGGAAAACCAAGTAAAAGTCTTTGTGTATTTTTTATGATTTAGTTTTTGTTTATACTTTACTACAGGAAAGGAAGAGAGGAGAGTCTTTCTTAACAACGAGACAAGATCAATAGGGGAAGTTGTTTTAATCTGTCATACCCTGATTCACCCCCCTCTCAAGGTATCTAACCAAGTGGACCTAACAAGTTGTATCATAGGGAAATGTTTATATTAGTGGTTCTATCTCAAATTGAGGTCACTAATCATAAAGGGATTCCAAACTTCGACGAGAAAAATTTTCAGCAATGGTAGAATCGGATGCAACACTGCGTCCGATCTTTGGGAATGAATGTATTCACAGTAGCAATGCGTGGTATAATAGCTAATATTAATAGTGGTGAATTATCAGAAGCTAAATGTAGAGAGTTGGACGCAGATGACAAATCAATTAATGCCTTAGGGGGAGCCCTATACAATCTTATCTATATAAAGGCGATGTCATGAAAAACGTCACATGCCATGCGGGAAAAGCTATTGAATATATATAAAGGGGATATAAGGTTCAGAGAGGCAAATCTGTAAGTGTTGTTTAACAAGTATGGAAATCTGAGAATAAACCAGAATGAGTCTATTGAAGCATTTTTTGATAGGTTAAATGCTTTAGTAGAAGACATGCAAGGTATTGGTGAAGTTATGGAAGACATAAAAATTGTGAAGCATATCTTGAGAAAACATCCTCCTCGGTTCAATTCAAAAGATTTTGTTTTGGATGATAAAGATGTGAAAGAGATAACATTGGATAACCTACACCGCACCCTTGTTGAATAAGAAATGAGAAATGATGATAACGACGTTGTGGAAAAGGGGAAATCCAAAGAGGTGGCATTTATGACCATGAAGAATCTCACCATAGAAGATTCTCAAGAGGAAGAAGAGACAGATGAGGTAATGCCATTATTCTCCTCAAATCATCAATGAGGAAAAGTAATGTTCAAAGGGAAACATCCAATTGCTTGATTTAGATGTGGAAAAGTTGGTCATCTTTCCATAAGGTGGCCCAAAACGTTTCAAGAAGAAAATGATGAAGACAAAGTTGAAATTCCAAAGAAGAAATCTTCAGCCTATATGAAAGGGAATAAGCAATTCAAAAGAAATTTCTTCAAGAAGAAGAATCTTCTTTCAAAAGAAATTGAAAGTTCAGATGAGTCCATGATTGAAGATGTTGAGGGGATTGAAAATTGTAATGATTGTGGAGAAAATGCAATGGTGGCTATTGTCGGTAGTGCTTAAGGAAAGGAAGAAACCAATGATGAAGAAGAAGAAAAAGTTGAAGGAAGAATAGATATGCAAGCTGAGTTAGAGGCTTCTCTTGAGGAGATAGATGTTTGGAGATCCAAAACAAAGAAAGCTATCAAATTTATTCGTGATGCTAAACTCTATATGCAGCAGCAGGAAGAAAAGAAGTCTAAGTTGATGAAATAAATTGGGAAACTCAAGTTGTCAACACCAGAGACCTCAGAAACAGTTAGTGAGTATAAGATCAAGATTGAAAAACAGAAAAGGGATATCAATGGCTTGAATAGAAAAGTGAAAGATCAAGTCAAGTGTATTGAAGAACTTGAAGAAGAGGTTGTCAGTCTGTGACAAAAAATGAAGGATTAAGAAAAACTCTGGACCCCTAATGTTTTATCAGAAAAGAAGGCCATTCAAAAGACAGAAAACATGAAAGAGAAGGCTAGTAGTTCAGTAGGAAAGAAGCAGTAATAGAGATTAGGTGTTAAGACTGATTCAGGGCCTAATCAGAAAAAAAAGTCTATGAAAATTGAAGTCAGACCGAAAGCACCTATCCTGAGATTGAAGGATGATTTTGGCACAAAGAAAAATCAGAATATTCAAAGATCCCAAGGGGAAACTCATAGTGCAGAAGTAACACAAAGGAATGCAACTTATATCAGGTGTTATTTTTGGGGAAATATGGTATATTCATAGTATGTGTGTTCCATAGACAAGATCTATCGAAGGAAACAAGAACAGAGGTGGCAGCCTAACATAGAATGGTTTCCCAGAACATATTTTGGGGGACGCTATTTTTGGTGTGGAGGATTTGGGCACATGGATAGGTACTTCACCTCAACCATATAGAGTAATGTGCCAAAGCAGAATCAAAACTTTTTCCAATAGCAGATCAATAAACCACCAGGTGAGTAAAAATGTAGAGTAGATTTGTGGATTTGCAAAATGAAGCTGGTCCATCACACTCTATGGAAGATCATCTTCTCCAAACCACACCGACTGTGAAATCAAAGACATGGATAAAATAGAAATAGGATGAGAAGGCAGTATTTGCGGAAATTTCCCTTAATGCTTTAGATCGTTCTAGAGTATGGATCCTTGATAGGGGTTTCACATCCTATATGACAGGTAACAAGGATCTCATTACAGGCATTAAATATGACAATGAAGGTGTTGTCAAGTTTGGGAACGATGAAGGGCTGAAGATTATTGGTTCTGGAAAGGCTAAATTTGGGGGAAAATAAATGAGACGTGATTATATCTTGGTAGTAGAGGGTCTAGTCATAACTTGCTCAGTGTCAGTCAACTATGTGACTCTAGGAACTCTATCTGATTTACTAAAAAGATGTGTGTTGTGAAAGGAAGAGATGTAGCTTTTGTTCTATAGGGGAAAATGAAAAACGGAAATCTCTACCTTGCAAGTGGAGAAGAATATATGTGTCTTTTATCCAGAGAAAAAGAAAACAAGTTGTGTCATAAACAACTTGGTCATCTCTTCCAACCATCTATGGAAGATATGGTAAAGTGTGATGCTGCTAGAGACCTTCCCAAACTATCACGTGATCGTACTCATACAAGTGATGCTTTCCAACAAGGAAAGATCATCATAAAGGAATATAAGCTAAAGGAACAGAAATCATACAGAGTTCTATAATTGGTGCATGCTGATGTATGTGGACCTATCTCACCAAGATCTATAAATGGGAAAACGTACTATGTCCTCTTCATTGATGATTATAGCATAATGTCATGGGTATTTTTCATTACCCATAAGTTAGATGTGTCCAGTTTCATAAAGAAGTATAAGAGGGAATCAGAAAGGATGCGTGGGTAGTAAATTCTGAATTTTCGTACAGATAATGATACAGAATTAAAAAAAAATCATGTTCAAGACTATCTCGAGAAAAACAGGATAATGCATGAAGTTTCATCAGTGAGAACTTCCCAACAGAATGGAGTGGTTAAACGGAGAAATCAGATCATCTACATCATGGCCAGAATGATTATTATTGAAAAGGACCTTCAAGAGAAATTTTGGAAGGAAGAATACATCGTTCTATATTTCAATCAGTGCTCTATTGTGTCTGATGGAAGGGAAGACTCTATATGAAATGTGGTACGGAATAAAGACAACGTTGAAATAATTTCTAATCTTTGGAAGTAAGTGTTTCATTATAAAAAAATAAAATCACAAGAATATTGAGTCATGAGGAGATGATGTGATATTACTTGGCTACTCATGAAAAATTAAAGCATAAAACTGTTTTAAGAAAAGGCTGAGAAAAGTGGTTGAGAGCAATGACGTCAATGTTGTGGAAAATGAAGAGAATATTCAACAGCACAGTGAACTGTTTATTGATGAAAGTGATGAAGAAGAATGTAACACATGAGGTGTAGAAATGGAAGATGCTGACCCAAAAGAAGACACTGATAATGAACAAGAATGTGTCAATTCTATGGCTGCAAGGAAGCCAAAGATTCGAGATGAAATTGATAGGAAAAATATCATTGGTGATCAGACAGCTACAGTTTAAACAAGAAGAATGAATTCACTGCAGCAGACATCATTCCTATCTCAGGTAGAGAATAATTGCATTGTTGATGCAGCTAAAGATAAAAACTGGGTTCAGGATATGAATGAAGAGCATGATCAGATTGAGAAGAACCAGACATGGGAAATTTTTTTTAGACCAACAGATAAGAATGTCATCGGGACTAAATGGGTCTTTCGCAACAAGATGAATGAATATGGAAAAATGGTTCGAAATAAAGAATGGATAGTGGGAAAAGATACTCCCAGCTAGAGGGAATAGAAGTTGATGAGACATTTGCACCAGTTGCAAGGCTGGAGACAATCATATTATTCCTAGCCATTGCAGTGCAATAGAAGTTTAAAGTGTTCCAGATGGATGTCAAATCAGCATTCTTGAATGGGTTTCTAGAGGAGTTAGTGTATATTGAGCATCCATATGGTTTTCTCATTCATTAAGATGAGTACAAGGTTTTCATACTGAAGACGGCGTTGTATGGGCTCAATTAAGCACTGAGATCTTGGTACACAAGGCTTGATGAGTACTTGATTAAGCTTGGTTTCTAGCGTGGGGGAGTTGATTACAATCTCTATTTCAACAAAAACAGTAATAAAAGGATGATAGTGCTGGTTTATGTCGATGGAATTATATTTAAGGGATCAGATGATGCTCCGTGCATAAAGTTCTCCGAATTCATGAAAAGTGATTTTGAAATGTCAATGATTGGAGAAATAACATTTTTTCCTTAGTTTATAGGTGACATAAGGAAGGAATGGAAGATTCACTTCTCAATCCAAATATGCCAAAGAGGTTTTGAGAAGATTTGGCATGGAAAATTACAAGGATATGAAGGCTCTACTTGCTGCACGGATGAAATTGTCTAAAGGTGATGATGGCATGGCAGTTAATATCACGGAATACAAGCAAATCCTTGGAAGTCTATTGTACTTGACTGTGACAAGGCATTACACTGTATTCGCCACATGCCAAGTAGTGAGATATCAGAGTAATCCCATGGAAATACACATGCTTGAAGTGGAAAGAATAATTCTGTATATCAAGGGAATAGTGGAATTCAGCTTGATCTATAGTGATAAATCTCAGTCAGAATTACTGGGATATACTAATGAATATTGGGCCAGTTCAGCGGATGACAGGAATCCAACATCAGGAGGTGAATTCTATCTTGGTGGACTATGTATTCCTTGGATGAGCAAGAATAAAGATTTCATTTCATTGAGCACCACATATACTGAGTGAATTGCGGCCACACAAGCATGCACATAGTTATTATTGATGAAACAACAGCTTGATGATATGGGCATTGAAGTGAAGTCTCTGATCGGAATCCAGTGCGATGACTCAAGTGCTATAAATCTCATCAAAAATCATGCCCATCACTCAAGGACAATGCACATTAAGATAAATTATCATTTTATCAAGGTGAAGGTTGATCAAGTAATTGTGATGTTGGAGTATGTTCTTATAGAGCTAGAGTTTGTAGACATTCTGACAAAGGCCTTACCCAATGAAGCATTTGAAAGGCATCGACTGGCTCTAGGAGTTCAGTCGACTCCTCGCACTTAAAAGAGTGTGAATGTGGAACCCCCCTCTCCCTGAGGTATGGTGTGGTTTTCTCTAATGCACTAATCTGTGTTCTTTCCAATGTTGCAGATCGAAAAGGGGTTACCTTTGAGTTCATTGAAAAAGGGGGAGAAATAGTGACTCCTCAAGGGGGAGAAACTATGGATAATGAAGGGAGAAAATTTCTTAGTAAAATACACATGGAGAATTTGACAAATGGAGTAGTGAGATAGGGGAGTGAAAGGAGATAGGGAGAGAGTATCTAATATGACGATTCTAGAAGTGATTGATCAAAGAATAGATATCATGATAGGTGAGGACCATGATAAAAGCTGAAAAATGATGATGGAATGGGGTGAGATGGTTTCTAGCTACTAAAAATTGGTATCTGTGTGGTTCAATAATTGGTATCAATTTAGCAATTGGTATCAGTTTGGAATCGACAATTGGTGTCTGACATGAAGTGATTCATTGATGAAATCTTCATACTACTCTAGTTTCTGACATAGTGCATTGATCATGTGGGCTTATAGTACATGTTAAGTGATTCCTTGAATGCTATCAGAGTCACAAGTGGCGAATGGTGGTAGTAGCTGGAAGGAGCTTCAGAGAGGTATCAAAGTGTAGAAAATCTTTCTGAGAAGAGTTGTCAACAAACCCAATTGGGGAGATTGTTGGGCCAAAATCCATAAAGGTAAAATTAGAGCATTTTTGGGTTGATTGTGTTTGTTTACAAAGAAGGTTTCCATGGATAATTGTCGAGTTCTAGAGAAGTTGGTGATAATCCATGTTAACAAAGAACAATGACAAAGGAACAGACGATCCGGATGCGGTACAAAACGATCAGTACAAGGTGGCGACTTTTTCCAGTGTTTTCCAAATTTTTGGGGTCCAAAATTTGGAGTTTGATGAGCATTGTGAAAATAGGTTTTCCATAAAGATCATATTTTAATATGGAAAAGGCATGAATTTCACAAAGAGAGGCTTCATTGATTGGATTTCATGAAGATAAGAAAAATGATGGCGGTGATACTTCGTGAATACATCACGAATGACAGAGGTTGAAGCACATCACTGCGGCGAAGAGATTTGTGAGGGAGCTTCGCTATGAAGGCATGAAGAGATTGACGGTGATGCTCCATGATTACTTCATGCTCCACGATCGAAAAATTTCCATGGTGATTTTCAAGATTGATTGAAGTTCAGCAGAAACTTCGAAGCATCGCAATTTGAGATGACATGGCATTGACTTCGTGCGTAAGGATCGAGGGTCGGTGGAATTGCCTATAAATAGAGGTCGAGCCCCTCGAGGGAAGTAGAGAGAGTTTTCGAAGAAAATATTTTCCTCTCGGTTCGCAAAGGTGATTTGTGAAGGTAGTGTTCTTCGTGAAAGAGAGGTGCTTTGCGGCGGCTAATTTAGCTTCGTGAAGGAAGTGCGCTTCCCGAGGCCATGTGCTCTAATGAGTGTGCTTCGTGAAGAGGCAGGAGCTTCATGATAGGCTAATATTTGCAAACGCTTGAGCTTCATGGAAAGGCAGGAGCTTCACGAAGTCTTTTTTGAGCTTCGCGAAATTAGGAGCCTCGCGAAGTATGGTGCATTACGAAGGTATTTCCAAAGGAATTTCCCACTGTTTCAGAGGCCAAGGGGTATTCATCAGTGGATGAAAGTTGGAATTTAACAGATCATCTAGCAATAGTTGAGGATGCATGTATTCAGGTAAATGAAGAGACCTACTGGTCTATAAACTGTTAGTGGATCCTTTCCAGAGAAGTGAGCGAAGGAAGAGGAAGAAGGTGATCCTCTCCACCAGCAGTGAGCCAGAGAGAGTGAAATAGGAAGTGACCCCTAGGAAAGCAGTGAGGGGACCCTAAAAATTGTAAAGGCACTGAACCTGGTAATAGAAGTGATCTATCCTGAACCTTGTAAACAACAATGCACTATTAGTGTATTTGGTACATCAGAACATCGACGGTGTATGCTCCTTGGACGTAGCCTAGTGAGTGTCAACCAAGTAAAATTCTTTCTGTCTTGTGCATGATTTAGTTTCTGTTTATACATTGCTTCATGAAAGAGAGAGAAGAGAGTCCTTCTTAACAGCGAGAGAAGATCAATAAGGGCAATTGTTTTAATCCTTCATACCCCGATTCACCCCCCCTCTTAGGGTATTTAGCCTAGTGGAACTAACATATTTTTTGATAAATTGTGAAACATACTGAATTTTAATTGAAAACTACGTTTTCATTTAAATTATTTATGAAGATAAATTATAAATTATATTTGTTTTAAAGAAACAAATATTAAATTTATTTCATTAATTGGAATTCATATATAAAATTATCAATTATTAAAAATATAAAAATGATCATTTTAGTTTTATTATAAAGGATAAATTACCTTGGTAAATAAAAAGATACAAGTTATCGTGATAAAAAATAAAAGGGTAAAATTGAGTAAACATAATGATTATGGTGTAAAATGATGAAGGATGTGTTTGTTTTGTGTGATGTAGATTTTTATCAACCAAATAATACCTCTAATAAATTATTGCTAAATTTTGGATATGTATGGGGTAAGAGTGACCTCCCAATAGTGAGCATGTTTTGGTATTTACAAAAATGCCACCCTCCTCTATTATAAAAGGTACCCCCCGCACATAGTCTCAACTTTCAATCTATCTGGAATGAATGAACTCAAACAAAATAACCTAAAAAACTATATACTCTCATCATATAAACCATATTTATGACTGAATGGTGATCCTATGAAGTATATGGGTGGAAACTAGAGAAGGATACCCAAAGAAGTGGTAACATTCATTAACAGATTTATTTTGTTTGATTTCGTCTTTCACCACCTTAAATTATTAATATAACATGATAATATAATAAAATCATTATATTACATATAATAATATTTATTTTATTTTAAAGGAATTACATACAAAAATATCCACTTCAATCAAATGGTTTACAAATTCAATAATCGTGTGTAAAGAGAACTACCACCTCTCAAACTGATGAGATTCATTTTTTCATTTACAAATCTAAAGAATAAATAAAATGATATATTTTTATTTATATATAATATTAATTATATTTTTATGCTTTTTAAATTTCTATATAATATATACATTAATTCATTATTTTTTTGGGAATTTGATAACGTCGCTTGTGTGTATGGTTGACTACCACTTGAAAAAGTGATGTTATTCATTCACGCTTTAAATGAAATGTATTAATGATTTTTTATAAATATTTGATATATATGACATAAAACATATTCTGTAATGGTAATACATATCATTTAGTTTTCTTTCTTTTCCTCCAATAAAAAATAGAAACAATGTTCATTCGTATACATGACCTACTATCTCTTTGAACAATGTATTTGATTTTCAATCAATAAATTTTATAGACCACTATAAATATATATAAATATACACACTTAATATATATGATATGTCAATCATGGTTTAAACACTTGATAGTATAGAAACATGATCGATGTAAGGAGACTAAAAATAAAATAGTCATAATATATATGAAAAATAAAGTGGTTATTACCCAAAGCCTAACCTTATCAGGAAATTGTTAAAAAATTTGTTATAAAATGTCATATGAAAATAATATGTGATATTACATATACATATATTAATTTTTAATATATCAATAATTAACCGATATATATTATAATATAATTTTTAATGGGTATGATTGGTGTAAATACATAATGTAATTTATTACTATCTAAATTTTCCTTCATTGAGATATTCATTATGTTGTGTGTAACATCTCGACCCGAATCACAGGTCAAAGCTAGAATGATATATGACCATCTCCAAACCTCCCCGTACTCAAGAGGCTTCCAACTAGAACTAAGGGTCTCAATTGGAACATTGGGGATACTATACCCTTTATATCAAGCCATAGGATCTATAATAAGAATATTAAAATATAGACAATAAGAGTTAAATGTAGAAATGTAATGATTTAATAGATAAAATGTAAAAGATTCCAAAGAGAAAAAAACATACCCAAGTATGAAGAAGACCAAAATAGAAGAAAATAAACAATTTTTTTTTTGAGTTCTCTGATACCTGTCCTGGTTCTCTCCAACTCTATGCTCCATTGCTCAACCGTCCCCCATTGGTCCATTTCCATTCATAGGATCTATGTTCACAAAATCTACAAGCACACTAGAATTCCAAAGTAGGGTGTGTGTACAAGACTTAGTATGATTCCACAAATGCATCCTCAGCCTATTGTTCTCAAAATATATGTGTATTCCATAATAAATAGTGCATAATAAACAAAAAATTCAAAACTGAGCGGTTGGGAATAAACAAAATTGTAACAACCCCTAACCGTACCATCTTCAGCTTTATGTCGGAATGGATAACAACGGTCACAAAAGAAATAATAATAATCTAGTTGGTAAATGAATAATGTTTCTCAGTGTCTACATGTGGCAGTATCAATGCTCTACATGAATATATAATTCTCTATTTATTCTTGTAAAATGAGAGCTAGTTAGCTTCCCATAATCATCAAGTTGACATAATGATGACCGGGAGATAATCGTGTCCCTTAGTCACCAAATAACACCATCGATAATCCATACTATGGATCAAGATCAAATTAGTATTTTATTCATTGAGTGCATCCTAATGAATCATTGTATGTTAGTGAATCCCAATCCATAATCATGTGCTAGTGCATCCCAAGGCATCATCATATCCCTCATTATCAGATATGCACAACTGAAGGCATCATCTTGTGCCTTCCACATGCATCACAAAATTACCATCTGTTATGTACATCCCCACCAGAGGATAACACATGTCGCAATATCCCACTACATGGATTCCCCTAGATATATCCATGTGCCTACCACATATATTAGACCCTCATCGTCAATCATGGACATCCACCCTCTAAAGGTTAATGCAAGTTGATGGTAAACCTGTTTTGACACCAAGAATAAAAGAACAATGTATAAATATTGTGGTATGATATATATATATATATATGCATGAATAATCACATCATCATGAGTAATTTATTACACAATGTACACATAATCACACATCAATGTGAATAAATAGATACCAATACTCATAGAGTCATCTTTAATATAGTGTTTTAGGTGCTAAACAGATACCCACGTATATTCACTATCTTTCATGGTCATTAATCATGTAAGTGAATCATATTAAATGGAAATCATTTGTAAACAATCCAACAAATTTATTGAACTTCCTACCTTATTTGTGGGATACCCTCTTGTGGGTTTTCCGATATTAGGGTGATACGTCAATGTCTTGAGCTATTTCCACATCGTTGCTCAAGGTTTGTAAAGCATTTTTTCAAGAATCATTAAAATACTTTTTTATTCAAAGGAATAAAATATCACATAGGATAATTCTTTTCCTATCATAAAAAATTAAAAAAATATCATTAAATTATTCACATGTGCAGATACCATTTAAATTATAACTTTACTCTTTTAAAGGTCACATGAAAAGATAGATCATTACTCTTAATTTAATTATATCACATGCACTGATAAATTAAATAATTATTTTAACAATTATAAAATGTCACATCAAATGATAAACATTTTTCATATGATTTAATAATTTAAATTATCAATTTATCATTTTTAAAAACCTCACATAAAATGATAAATATTTTTTCATATTCATTGATAATTTAAATAATAATTTTATAATTTTTAATACATCGCATAAAATGATAAACATTGTTTATATGCATTGATAATTAAAATAATCATTTATTCATTTTTGAGACTAATGTGATTATAATTATCTTCATTAGATAACTAAAATGTGATGATAATAATATTTTTTTAAAAATAAACTTATCTCTTATGTTGACAAATTTAATTCTAAATAAATCTTTTGAATTATCCTTGATAAACCGATGTAATTTTCGCTAGATTATTTCTTTTAATTATCTTTGAAAAGTTCACTCAATTATCTTCAATAATCATCCTTTCGTAATTTCATAAATATTATCATTGAATAATACATTACAAATTTCTCAAAATAATTCACAGTTTCATCCCCTTAATAATTATGATAAATTATTCAACATTAAAACATGGAAATTATCATTTAAGGATTTTATCAACAACCATTGATAAATTTTTATGAACAAATTTTGATAATTTATTTCAAAGTTATCTTTCCATAAATCCTAAAAAATACCTAATGATAATTTATAAAAAATTAGAATTTGGTTTTTTTGTATGAGTTAATTTATTTTTCTATTTTTTTCAGCACAGGAAAGATGTAGAAAAAAAATAAATGTGAAGAACAATGGTGTTGCAAAAACCTTGAGGGAGGAAGAAGAAAAAATCACCAGCCACTGCAATTGGTTCAATGTTCACCAAAAGTAAATCTTCTATCTCAAAGGTGTGATTTGAATGAGTATAAAACAACAGATATTTATTGGATTCAAAAAATGCATTACTCATTTTGGGAATTTATTACATGATTTTGGATCTGTTTTTTAACAAATTGATTCATGTGGAGTCGATAGATTATCGTTAGGGAGTTATTGCCATGATTTCCCGGTTAAAATAATCATGAAATAACGGTTCCAAAAACCTTTGAAAGCATTAATGGTGGGCCTTGTGAGGTTAGATGTAGACGAACAATGAAATCTATGTTATATTAAATTAGTAAATGTAATTATTCAATTCCATTATATAAATAATACATGATTATATTAGAAATCTATCTGTATTCCTGTTGCCTATATCAATTATACTAAACCTTGGGTAAACCCCCCATTTCGGACACAATGACAATGTCAAAATTTCCATGTGATGTGTCGTTTGTGGGATATAAAATTATTTCCCTTTATTTAATATTTTAATCACATTATGTAAAACCAATCATTAGTGAGTGATGCATTCAAATGATTGTTTCCTTTGAATGTTATACTCATACAAGAGTGTTCACCATATTTCAGATCCAATGGTGGTCTCAGTTAAATCACACGATGCATCATTTTGGTGTTATTTAATTATTTTGAATAATTTTCCTATTCATAAAATGATATTTTTGATATTTTTATTCTGCCTTCACGTAGGATTTGAGGACATCAGAACATGAACTAACTCAGTGTTTAACTCTAAAAATATTTAATAAGATACTCCAATGTTTTAACTATACTTTTTTACCCTTTCTCAATGCGTTTAACAAAAACCAATCATATCACAAATAAACCATTTTCCTCATTTAAAGTATTAATAATTTAACAAAGAGGGATTTATGAATATCACAAATAGATAGGATGTTACATTATGCACCTATATTATTTCATAGGGTGTATATACATGCACATTGATATGTAATTTTATAAATATATTCATCCATAAGATATTTGGTATTTAATTTTATGTTATTATTTTATGATTCTTATTATTAATAGTTACCAAATTTGTAATTATTTTTTGATGAAATCTTATCATTTATCGAGATTGTTTATGATACTATTTCTATTAATATAATATTATGATTAATCCATCAATAAGCTATTGAAATTTACAATCCAATTTTAATTCATGACATTGCAAGAAATATTACCATTTTATCACTATTTTTTGTTGAAATAATTAAAAAAATCATTAAAAAAATATGATTTTATTTATCTCTTCGAGTAGAAAACAAATTTCTTTGAATCTGTGTTTCTAAAAACATTTTATAAAATGATTTACTATTATCCTATGATTTCTAATATAAATTTTTAGACATGTTTTAATTTTTATAATAAAATTGAAACAAACATTCATGTCATTTTCAAAATAATTTCAATTTGTATTTTATCAAAATGTGAACGTAATATTTTCTTTTATGTGTACAACATGAGGGAAACATTCCATCATCATGACTAGTGTTACATTTGATGTTTAATTTTTACATTTTCAAGTTTATTTCAGTAAATAAATATTATGAAAATGATTTATTTATGAAAAATTGTTTTTGAAAGTGGAATGAATATTTTCTTTGAGAAATGTTTTAAATGAAAATTTAAAATTATTTTCCATTTATTATGACATACAAAGGTGTTACCTATTCCTAAATGAGATAAGATCTAAGGAAACCATTCTAATTATTTATCTCAATGGTTTTTCGTTTTGTGGAATGAAATTTATGAATCCTCTTTCTCTTCCACAGGTGATAACATTATAAAATTCCTATTATGCCACCTTATTTTTTCATGGGTTATTTTATGGTGAAATGGTGAAATGATTATGAATCCTGTCACTTTTATATATTTCATGATATAATTAAATACTTAAGAAATCCATTTCATTTCATCGGCTTTGATATGTTGAATGTTTTAAGATAATCTGGAACACATTAATATAGTTTTCTTAATGATACAGATGTGACCTATATCTCCCTCTAATGAATTGGGAATAAATTTATATCTCATAAGATATAAAATACTATAATAAGTCATTAACCGTGTTGAGTAATGGACTTTTTCCATTATTATTGTCTTGGGAGTTAATCATTAAAACTATGATGTTTTGTGGAGTGAACCAATTACACTATAATAGCCTTGTCAATAGTCCTTAAAAAATATTGATATACTTTTCTATGCTTATGTATATTCAATAAATATGTGTATTATAAAAATTTAATTCTCTTATGGAGCATGTTATTTGATTCCCTTATTATTCATGACTTATGAACTAACAATAATTTTCCATGATTCGAGATTCAAATATTTGATATACATGGTAGGGTTTTAATATCATATTCTAATGTGGTTATTCACTTATTTTTAAGTTATCATTACATATCTCCCTTTTTAACCTCACTAAGCATCTAAGATCATCTTTTCATATGTCACCCTTCCCCTGGTTATTGATATATTTATTGTTTATGATTTTTTTAAGAAGAGTGTTATATATAAAGAAAATATTGGAAGATGATGTAGCTCATCTATGCACAATTTTTTTATGATTCCATGTTTCCCAAGGTAATGAACATTTATGATCCTCAATAATGAGTCTTTGTAATGAATTGAAAATTCAAAAAAAACTATGTAATATATATGTATGATAATCATAGCTTTCTGTACTCAAAGTAATCCAAACAAAACCATTAAACAAATAACAAAAATGAAAAATGGAGTGTGTTACACTTGAAAGTCTATTGATTGTGAAATAATTTTAATGATGGTGTGATAAGATGTTATAATAAAACCATGTATAATATTATAGGTATGAATATTTTTCTATAATTGAATTATTAAATGATTAAATATATTTTATATGAGGTTAGAGAAGTTACTATTTATGATATACTTGAGGTAAGGGTTTTATGTAGCAATATGATTTTTAAAAGGAATGTTTATGACTAAATTTATAATAATGAAATTATATGATCAATATCTCAAAATATATATATATATATATTTTATCCAATAGTTATTTATTATGATTTCAAATTTCCCATTCATTTTACATTCTTTGAGTACTAAAGATACAGAAATAATTTTTTGATGTAAAAACAACATTATTTTTATATAAGATCTTTAATATTATATTCAATATTAATATTTTATATAAAATAATTTTACTATTCTACAAATATTTGTTAATTTAAATTTTACCTAGTTTCAAATACTATTGAAATGTTTTAATGGAATCTTCTTTTAATTTTTTGAATAAGATACTTTTATCTTTTTAATTAAAAATTCTAATGGAATATTTGTTTTAATATTCACCACTTGAATGAATTTTCCCACCATCACGACTTCTATATAATTAAATGGTTCCTTTACACATTTTCATTATTTATGGGATAAAATATGTTTTCCCAGGTATTTTTGGTTTTTTATATTTATATTAAGTGTTTTCAAAATCTAAATGGTATTTTTCTCACAAAATACACTCATTTTTTATGAAACATATTTTTATTCTAAAAAAATCCATTAATGACTATTATAATTTGCTATTGATATTATCTAATGTTTCCAAATTTATTATTTCTACGGATATTTTATGTTAATTGTTATGAAATTTTGAGGAAACTCATTTTATTTTCCATAGGTTACGTTAAGATGAAATGATTAATTTTTTCATGATCTTGTAGTACACAGAAGAATGGATTATGATTAGGTGGTGGTCGGTCTCTTATTTATATCCAATAAATTGGTTAAATGTTAATATTTTATGAGATCATAGGGTACATTTGGGGTTCAGTCAATCCCAAAAGTGGGTACACAAGAAGATATCCCAATCATAAAATATAGTAAATGGGAGGTTATATAAATCCTAAAAGAGGGTACAACAGAGGTTATTGCAAGTTGGAAGAATGTACACATCTGGTTAGCCAAAACCTAACATGTTATGAATTTATTAAGGGGTATACATTACATAGGATTTCTATGATTATGATTATTCCACAATTTATTCCAAACTCATATGACATATTCTTATACTTGAGTTTTATTCTCAAGGCTCATGATATTCAGATCACTTATAATTAATTTCCTATATACTATAAAATCATTATGCCACAATTAATGTAATTGATATATGAATTATTTAGTGTCATTTTATAATTTGTATATCATTCTCTGACACCCACATTCTTATCTTATGATTACTTATGATCTCCAGACATCTAGTATCTCCCTTTATATGTTTCATATCCCCATATTATGATGCATAGTATTAAGTATGGTATGACTTAGTTGGGTCATAGTAACAATGAAAACAACGGGATATGATGTTGATATTTTATTTATAAGTTGATTATGTATATATGTTTCTAAATACACTCTACATTTAAGTTTTTTTATTTGTTTATAATGAGATATAACAAATTTTCATGTATTTAGATGTAATATTTATGTATTTAATGTTTGGATATCCTTAATTCGAATAAGATATAAGAATAATTAATCATCGAAAGTTGGGTGAGAATAATTTAGTGATACCCTAAGGATAAAACTATGTATTTGAGAACATGATAATATATAGAAAATAATTAAGAATGGTTTTTCTAAAAAATAAATAATTGTTATGATCATAGAAAATTTCTACGGTTGTTGAATAGTGACACAAAAAAATATCATGATTTATTTAAATATTTTAAATGATTTTTAATTTTATAAAATTAAATTACCATAATGCAGAATGATTTATTAAATTTGGGGTAATTTGTTGTTTGGAATTAAAATGATCTAAAAATAATAATTTAATTAGAAGATAAAATTGGGAATTTATTTTATGTATTCTATTTAATGTTATTAAATTTTTTTAAATGAAATGTTTAAGAGGAAATTTTCTATTCCTTACTAGGCATTCCACAAGATTTCAGGAGCCACATAGCTAGTCCAGGAGGTCTGGATGCTCACGCAACCCAACGAGAGAGACCACTAGTGCCGACAGAGCAAGGGGCATCAAGCTTGTGTAGTAGTTTAAAGGGGATCAAGAACACAAGGATTATAGTAGGTTTGTATCCCTAGATCATTTTTTATGGTGTTGAAACCAACGAATTGATATGAGGAAGTCATTTCAATTATGGGGTGGTTTACAATGTTTCATGGGCTCCCCCTAACTTTATTACTATAGGAGATCAGGGACATTTTATTCTATCATAGATCTCAATTATTTCATTTTAAATGTGTGATGATAATTTTGTGGTTACTGTTCAAATTATAAAACAAATAAAGCAAATTCATTCCACTACATCTTATCCCATGCTCAGACATTCTGCACCACCATGCTCCTCTGCCACTGTGACCATCTTCATTGATCTTCTGCCACTACGATAATCCAAGACCACCATCTACATCACACAAATGTTTGGGGCTCAAGCCTTCTAACACTACTAAAGATACCAAATTCTATGGATCATTTAATGGACTCTTTGAACCCATGATAATTCATATCCTGGTTCATCTTATTCCTATAATGGCCAGATCAGGAGGAGGATCCACTACTACCCCACTGCCTTACTTCAACCGCCACCCCAACAATTAGCATGTCGTCACTTGACTCCATTAATCCACTCAGAGCCACAAAATTCAACCATGAATATGCTAACTCATTAACTATTGGTGGAGCCAATGGAGACTCACGATCCACTTTTTGAAGACAACGATGACTCATGATCCACCATTGATACACCAACAACTCGGAAGACAATGTTAGAGACAACTGTGACTCATGGGACACTATTTGTACGACTGTAACTCATAAGAAATCACTAGAGAATGTGGTGTATCATGAGATTCCACTGATTCAATAGTGACTAAAGAGACACCATTGCAGAAAACATTAATTCATGATCCACCTTTAATTGAAATTGCCTCATGATCCATCATTGAGAAGTTTCATACTGCTTGCTACACAATCTACCTCTATTGCATATGCACCACCATAATACAACCATGTGATATACTCGAGCTACTTGGGTAAACCTCTCTTTCCCCAATGAGAGTTCAATCTTCCACAACTACTACCGAACAAGGCATAATATTCTCTAACGCCCTCTAGCCCAGTTGAACTACTGGACTCATCTAGTCACTTTTATGGTTAGGTGAGGTATCATGAAATATGAAGTGGCTCATGATTTATATTCCACTAATATTTTTATACTGATCACCACTATATAGAATTATTAGATGATCACTTCAATATGAAAGACAAATGAGGATCGGTGAAACTGGCTACCACACAAACCATGTCAACATCTACCAGGTGTTGCTTCCATTCAATCACTTCTACCTTACCACTCCCACATCACCAATTTCCGCACTCCTTTGTAGAGAAATCAAATTATATCCAGTAATTCCATTAAAATTCAATTGGGAGGTATATATCCAAATCCAAATTAGCTGTGTAATTTTAAGACATATAATAAATTTATATTATTCAAAGGTGACACCCCAAATATCACGATTCCATATGATTCAAAAATTAAAATAATATATTCTTGTGGGTATCAAGATCTAACGTTAAATAAGTTAATATAATTCTATTAGATATGTTATGAAATTTTCATCATTTAAAAATGCATGGTCCTGCCCTCAAGATAAACATTTGAGACCCCAAAGGAGAAATCGCCCTCTATAACTGGAGACTCTGTTTTAACTACATTATTTTCTTTCTACTTTCATTATATACTATACTTATTTTTCCCCCATTGTTTTATTTTTTATTGATTTGTAGACCCTTTTTGTGATTTGGAGAATGGAATGGGAACAATTTTAATGATGGAATTTGTGTTTTATGTAATATTAATACTTTACTTTGATTTATTAAATGGGTTTAAATTTATAAATATAATGTTCTAATGCAATATGATTTTATTTTATTTCAAATCTAAACTCTATAAAATTTTATTGAACCAAGCAGTTTGGAATAAAATTACACTTTTAAATTTAATTAAATATCTTATGGTTAAAAAACACACAAACTTATTTTGTTATACACAATTGGATCTAAAATGACTGTTAAGTACCTTTACCATTGATAATATAGCCATTTAAAAGTGATCAAATGACTAGTATATATATATGGTTTTAACATATCCTTTTGACTCAGAAAAATGATTTTATGACCTAATCTTGTAAGATCATACAATATGAATCATTATTATCATAGATTATGAGGGATATATAATTTCTACGATTTTCCCTATACCAATCCCTTGAAAAAATATAACAATTTAATCAAGAGTGAAACTGTTTATGGGAGAAGCTCAAACTCATTGAGATCATGACCCAAACCATGTTCACAGAATGACCACATTAAATCCCTACCATCATCAACCTTACTCATAAGAAATATGATGTTTTAATAAATGGGTATATATCAAGACCCTATCAATAATATTATAAAAATTATTTTTCAAAGATGAATATATTTTTCTTCCTGTTAATTTTATTTTGTGAATGCTTTTTAAAGGGAAAGTAGTATTTTTTGTTAATATTAAAATTATATAAAGAAATCTATTTTGATGAAATAATGTATCATAGAAATAATAAATATTTTTATAAATTTTTGACATTAAAGAAATTTATTAAATATAAATGATCATATAATTTTTATATAGTCAAAAGTAATTTTTATTAATATTTTAAAATTATTTTATCAAAACTCGTTATTTATTCGTAAATATAATTTTTTATTTTTAAAGTAAAAATTCAGATGTTTTTGAAATGACTTCGTTAAAATGAATATTATTTTTGGAATTAGTACATCAAAATTACCCAATGTTTAATTTTCTAAATTTTTTTGATGTACTCGAATATTTGGGTAAAAATTAAATACCATATAAATATACAGTGTATTCTATGTCATCATAATGGACCAATAATGATGTCATAAAAACTATTAAAGGTATCCTCATCTAAATATATCTTATTAATTTAAAATAATGAATTTTTTAGTATATTTTATTTATTCTATAAAGCCATAGGCATTCCTCCTAAATATATAATATATTTTAAAATTTTAAAATCATTTACAAAAGTGTGCGACTCACCTCCGCATAAGAATGATTTTTTTTTAATATTATCATCCCTTGTACGTAAAAAATAATTTACCACACTCCCCTTTTATAGAAAATATAGGCAAAAACCGTGAGATTATTTGTGGCTTTGAATATTTTATTATGTAGTGCCAAAAAACAAAAATAATAAATAAATCCTTGTGCTTTCATATAAAAACCCACCCATGATCCCATATATCATCCCTAAAACTCATTTAATCATGACCAAAATCTAGTACTTACTACCTAGAGTCCTTCCATGACACCCCATCCTCCCTATTATCCTCTCTAAAGCCTTTGGTGTCAAACATCCATGTAAGGGATCCTGACCTCCTCCCTTCTTTTCAATACAATAACATTGTTCAAAACTTGTATGTTTAATTTCAATTGGTTACAATTTAATCTTTTTATAAAAAAACCTTTAATGACCATTTTATGTTATTTGAATGATTTATAATTTATTCCCCCTCATTTGGTTCCTCACCTAAGTAGTTACTATGCCTAAATTACGTAAGGGGTCCTTACCTCCTCACTTCCATTCAATTTAAGAACCTTGTTTGAAATTTTTCTTATTAATTCCATTTGTTTATATTTTCATCCATTTATAATTATGTAAATACTATAAATATTATTTCAATTGAGTTCATGATCATTTTATCCCTCTCATTTGGACCCTTACCAAAGAAGATAATATGACTAAATTTTATAGGGGATTCTCACATCCAATCTTCCTTTCAATTCAGGAACCTTGTTTGAAATTTGACTTTTTTATATTAAATTGGTAATATTTCCTTCCCTTTATATTAATTTAAATACAATAAATTTTATTTTATTTGAATAAGGGATCATTTATTCCCCCATCAATTGGACCCTTACCTATGATGTAACTATGCCTAAATTTCATATGGGATTTCTCTCTTCTCATTTCCATTCAAGAATTCCATTTATATTATGAATCTTAAATTACATTTAATATGTTTGGATATTATGTTCCATGATCCCATTACTTCCCATTTAATTCATAAATTATGATATACCCCTTCCAGACTCATACACCAATTTTAGGAATCTATATATCGTTGTGATGTTGCCGAAATAACACTATAATTTTCTATGCCAAAATCATCATGTAGTGAATATCATACCCATTCATATATCAAGGGTGTTAAATTTAATGCAAATATTTTTTTTTTTTTAAGAATTATATGTATTTATTCCACATTCCTTGATCATGGAATAAATTATGACTGTGAATGAATCCATGTTATATGATCTATGTGGCACACTTAAGCATGAAATTGAAATGATTATGAATTGGGCTCCCTGATAGTGCCCCAATGAATTGGGTAATGATTAGTATCATGATATTTCATTATGGGATAGGTTTTTACCTAATTATATAATGGGATATTTTTCTACCATGAAGTCATTAAGATTTTACATTGACATGTGTTATTGTTGCAGTGTTTTATGTTTTTGAAACATTTCTATCTTATGATTATCCTGATATGTCATGAATTTAAATTTGTGTTCCTTTATGATTAATTGATATTTCTAGCCTAAAATGTATTATTATCCTCATATTATTCAATTTTCATTCCCTTAATGGGATATATTGCTCACCTCTTTCTTATGTATGTCCTCGAGTTATCCCATGCAGTGTTAAGTACGATGTAATATTGTGGTCATGTAAAAGATGTTTTCAATAAATATGGGGTATTTCATATATAATGTTGTTATTTAATGTTCCTAATTAATATATAATATAGTGATCTTAATCTTCGAAGTTATAATAATTGAATATTTATGTCATAAATCATGTTTAAATTTAAAATAAAGAGAAGTTTTGTTATAGTTGGTATCAGAGAATAACATTAGTTATTTTTGGTATTAGGTTTGGAAAATCTTATTGAAATACATTTAAGATAATACAAAGTGTAAAAACATATCCCTAAATTTTGTTAATTATAGTTTAAGTGGTTTATCAAGAAAATAAATCCATGTCTGGATGCAACAAGTGGATGTGGATCTTCCACAAATTTACCTAGGAGAAACAACTCCGACAAGGTGTTCTAGGATTTTCATGGGCCACCTAGGTACAATACTACATGTCTTAATACACACCTAGTTTGAAACTACATGGTAATATTTTTTGATAAATTAATAAACTCATTAAAACCTATTATTAAGGGAAAAATAAAAATATACAATATGAATATATGTTAAGAAGTAGATCATGGATAATATATATTTAAGCCTAGAACTTTATAAGTTAAGGAAAAATTTAACTTAAAAGTTACCCCATTAATTTTATTATATTCCCCATCATCTATTTAACTCCTTAATATTGTAATATCATATTTTACTTTTATTCTATATAATTTTTGGAAATAGGAGAAATCGTGCAAACAAATAATGTGAAGGGATGTGTGAGGATTTCCCCAATGAGATGCCCATCCAAATGGGAATGGGAATCAAAAAAATCATCATGATACTTTCTCAGTTAACTAATGTTATGAATATAATACTATACCAAGAAGTGAACTCCTCCCCAATAGAGATCTACACATGGTCTAGTGATTTATGTGACAAATGATTCCATCTTGTAGTGGATAATCTGATCCCTAAATCATGAATAAATGGATCAATTACCTAAAAAATATATTTTCAATCCATAAAAGATCTAAAAAAGAGAGGTTTATTCTATATGTTTATCATATTGAGGGTTAAAATGATCATTGGTGGACATTGATTAAGAATACTATGCCTGATGAAGTGATTGAATCAATAGTGTGGATGAAATTTCATAATTTGTTTTAATAAATTTCCCCCCCGCACAATCTATATTAAAATGTGAAATGATTTCCTTGTACTCAAGGAAATTTTTTAATGAATTTGTTGGAGTGTATGATGAAAACATAACAAAATAATCATTATACACATCTGGTTTTATCGTTACCCCAGAATGGAAGGTTGACCACTTTTTGGTGGGAAAAATCCTAGCCTACTAAACACCATGAAAATCCATGATTTTGATCACTATGAGGAAATTGTTCTATGTGCCCTCAAATTTAAGATGGATATTAGTGAATATTAGGGGTATAATGGGGATAAGAAGAGGAAAGTGGTCTTTAATTCTGGTGGTCCAATAGATAAATCCAACATTGCTATGAAATTCCAGTACACAAGTTTTTAATGGTGCAGAAAGAATCACCCTGAAAATTGCAAAAGGGGAACAAGGAAATTCTTTAGGTATATAAGAGAGGGGAACCACACAATTGATTGCATATAGGATAATCCTATCAATGTATAAAATCAAATTAACTCTTTGGTCATTCCTCAATGTGTTTTTCATTACTATAACTAAAAGGAACTGGGGATCTTTGTGAACCAGTCCATTAAGACAAGGGTTTTTAGAGGCAACCCAAAACCTCCAAGGTAGCATGGAGATATTTTTCCATCACTACTACATAAGTTAATCCTGGGAATGAATTGGTGAGAGGTAAGCTAGTTATTAATTCTTTTTTAGGGAACATAAATTTTATTCTAGTTTTAAACATTCCTTTATATCATGAATGTTTAGTAGAACTATTCAAACATCGACATAAATAATAGAAGTATACATGTAAGGGAAGAGTTAAAATGGGGAAAGTATTGCATCCCATGAATATAACTACTCCAATATTATTATATTTGGATTTAACATCCCATAAAACCATGTTATACTTCCCTTAGTGGGATTTGATGCAATCTTGGGCATGGATTGGAATTCCCTTTATAGAGCCAACATAAATTTCTGTGAGAGGGAAATCACTCTTCATATGGGGAATAAAACCCCGAATATATACACATGAAATGTGGAGGATGAATATTCATTATAAACATCATCTCATGAATGGATATTATATCCTTATGAACAAGAATATCTAAATCAAATGATTGAGTCTATGGAACAATCAATGGTCGAAGACGTGACTATTATGAGGGAATTCACAATTTGTTTCTCGAGGAATTTCATATAATTCTTCGTAGATGAGAGGAAATTTTGTTTATAGAACAAATACTTAGGTTGTTATAGATATCCAATACTCTATAAGTAATGGCTGTAATAGAACTTGAGGAGCTAAAGAATCAACTACCAGAGAATCTGGATAAAGGGTTTATACGACCAAGTGTTTCACCATGGGGTGCACTAGTCCTCTTCATCGAGAAGAAGGACGGGTCAAAGCACCTGTGCATTTACTATCATGTTCTCAATAAAATCACAATAAATAAAAATTATCCATTTCCAGGAATTGATGACTTGTTCAATCAGCTACATGGAGCACTATACCATAGTGATTTTGAAAGTATGAACAAAACATCCTCAAAATACCAAATGTGTACCTAACTGATTGAGTAATTAAATATATCATCAAAATTAAAGAAACAAATAGTTTAATGAAAAATTAAAAACCCTATAAATGATTCTTAAAAAATTAAAATTTTTATAATTTTTATTTTACAGCTGTTAAAGAACAAACCTGGAAATTCTGGACTTGAGTTAACAGATATCATAATTAAATTACATTTCTTTGGGTTATATTACTTATTAATTATCTATATTATCCAAATTTTTTTCTATAATGGAATATAATTATTTTATATTTTATATTTATTTGTTTTATTTTTATTTTCATTTGTTTTATAAAATCACTCATCAATTAATTTTCATTTCAATTATATGATCTTTGAATATGATCCCCATATCACATGAATTTTGATTAGACATATAAAATAATCACTACATGTTTCCATTGTGTTCATTAAATAATATAGAATAATTTATTTTATGGGAATTATCAGGAACAATATAAAGATTAAAAAATAATCCCAATTATCACACGTTCATGAGGTTTGGATTCAAATATTACTAGATTTGTATAGTGTCTGTATCTCAAAATTATTTTATTGAGACATATTTGATTTTATAAATTTATTTATTTTTATGAAGATTATATACATTCCATTTGAAATGTTACATCATTAATATCCTTATTTTCATGATATTGTAATATTCATTTGATGTTATTCTTTCTTGGGGACAACAATTCAAAATTTACCATAGTGGTAAAGAGTTTAGGTTTCAGACTCATTTTAATTCGGATTTTTCATGATTAAATTTCCTTTGAGGAAATTATCTGATAATTATTAGATAAACCACTTATGTTTTTTTATTTTTCTATATAAATTTATTTAATTTTAATATTTTAGTACCATTTTCCCCCTCCCGTACTCAATATGGTTCAAGTGTTTTTTATGAAAAAATGACCTTATTTATCTTTTGGTCATAAATTATTTTTTTCGATGTCTTAATTATATAAAATGTTTTACAGAATTAATTTGACTACTATTCAGTGAATTTTATATTAATTTTTATATATGTTTTAATTTTTTTAAAAGGCAAAAAAATAGCCTCTTTGTCATTTTCAAAACAAGGTACATTTAACTGAACATAATTTTCCACCTTCATGACCACTCTATGATATGATGAATACATTACAAAATTTTATAGATAATTTAAATAAAAATATTTTTCCAAATATTCTATAAATTTTTAGATTTTAAAAGCGCTCATCATTGTGGAAATATTAATTTACTCTATAATAATTTAATTATTTGTATGGTGTTTTTATTCATCAAATTTTCACAACCCATAATTTTACTTGTGATAAAATGGATGTAAATTTTAGTGATAACATAATTATTCATTATATTGATTTATTATTCTTATTTCAAAGAGATTTTTATTAAAACCATTTCGTTTCTATGGGTCAATCAATATATGGAGGAACAATTGTTATTGTAATTTTGATTAAAGAAATTTGTAATGTTTTAGGATTATGATATGGTACATGGATATTATTAATGAATTTTGGATTGGGGAGATAACCTAAATCTTTTAGGAAAATTTTCTGATATTTTATAGGTGGGTCCATTATAGCCCTCTGATACATAGGGTAAAGAAATGGTGTTAACAAGTTATTCATTTCCCCCAGGTCATTTTTAGAATCTACTGGGTTTTTTATTTCATTTATAATATTTATTATAATAGTGATATGAAAATTATATTACAATATAAATTTATTATAATATCCCTGAATCCACACTCTCAGTTCTTATGAGAAAAACATGATCGTTATATTTCTGTATTTAAAACAGATTATGGTAACCAGATTTTAAACAGTGTAAACATACAAAATAAAAAGTAAAAATTGGATCACTTATATACCAAAGTATATAGTAAGATTATAGTATTAAAGGATTAGGAAAAACATTTACTAAAACAACACTCATGACTTCATGATTATATTTTTACAACTATACCCAGATTTTCTTATTTTATAATAGGCCATCCTTATAATCTATATGAACCCCTACTTGAAATATCTAATTTAACATCATTCATGATATCGTAGGGGAATGAAATATAATAGTTGTGAGATAAGATATTCTTTAAGTTAAACATAATCATTAAAAATGGAATGTAATCTATGATAATAAGATGAGAGTAATTATATGATAACATAATCAATATGCATGAGTATAGCTTAGGGGAATTAATAACCATCAAATCATGGATCATCAATCAGGAAACATAGAATAATGATTCTAAAAAAGTAAATAGTCATCTAAATTAATATCCATGAACCATGAGATTTCAATCTTGATCGAACGATACATTTTTAACTAATAATAAGCATTAAAAAGACATGTTCACATCTTATACCATTATCATAATAACTAATTTTAAACTTGTGTGAGAAATAATGACAGCTCAGTTAAATCCATAAGAGAAACCCTATGATAAATACCTCCTTATTTCCTATAAATACATGGAATATTACCCAACACATTAAAGTTCTATATCAGCAGACCCATCATATAAGCTATGTCAGGCACACTCAGTGCTATCAGGGTGCACCCATCAAATAAACTATTCCAAATTCACCTGTGAGTTATAATGGTTATAAACCATTATATAATATATTTCAAGATCACCCATGTTGTCTAGATACTATTCATAAATAACATTTTTATAATCATTCAATTTTTGACATAACTATAACAATTATTCTTTTATTTCTCGACTAACCTGCGGAGAAAGAAATAAGTACCATATAATTCTAAAAATCCATCCAAATAATGGATAAGGATGGTATCAATTCAATATATCCCAAGTGGAATATGAGTAACAAACATGATTGATGAAGTAGATGAATATAAATTGTATTAAAATATCATAAAAAAATATTCTTCATAAAAATAATATTTTCAAATTGATGAACATCAATGGATGTAATTGTAGATGAAAATTAATTTTAGAACGTCACTTTGAAAATTTCTTGAGGAAACGATAGTTTTCATTTTAAAAATAGTTAATTAAAATTTTAAACATTATCCAATATTAAAGAATTAATTTTCATTATAAATATAATTTTAATATAAAAAAGGAATCTTCATAACATTAAGTGGTCATGATGGCATGAAATTACATTCATGTCAAACATTGATATGATGTTCCGTTCACTTTTTCTATAAAAGAACAAAATTGAATCGTTTGTAAAATGATTGAAATATTCCTTTAAATTTTGTTTTCCAATCATGAGTGAAAATAAATTTAAATAATCATAGTAAAATATTTTTTATTTTTTTGAAACATGGATTTCAGATAAAAGGATTTGCGACTAAAGAGATAAATAAAGTCATCTTTTAAAAAAATATATATATCCCAATTATTTTAATTATAAAAGATGAAAAAATGTAATCAGTACATGAAAACATCACAAATAACTAGATGATAATAAAATTTATGTGGTTAAATAAAATGAAATCACATTATTTCCTTCCAATGAACCTTCTACATAAATAATACAAAAATTAAAGGAAATTGTGTCATAAATCTTTTTTAGATTTAGTAACTCTTCAATCGTATTCCCCATGAATGATTAACATTATATGAACTTTATATATCCTGAAAATTAAGTGATTTATTATATAAAATATTAAAGTGGAAGTATGAAACCCTCATAAAGGAATATATTATTATAAAATAACATATATTCTAAAGAAGACAATTTGAAATGAGAAAACCATACAACGATCATAACATTCATATGAGATATAATTAATGAGTCCATTATATTTATAAAATGTAATCCCCTATAAGAAAATTTGAATAAATAATAATATAATAAAATTCCATTACACACAAAATCTTATAACATTAATGAGAATGGATAAGTACTATTAATCAATGAAAATAAATTGATTTATGATATTCTGTATCACTTGGTAACATTCATGTCAGATCCCCTTGGATGAAATAATTCAAATTGAAATATATACATCCATGATGTATTGTTTTTTCAAGATACAAGATTTAGTAGGAGTATTAAATACACTATACAAATAAAATTAGTTTCATAATATAAAAATAAGCATTGAAGAATTAAAATTGAAATAAAATCCATTACCTTGAGTCCAAAAGTTTTATAAATGTCCTTTGACATGGGTTTAATGAACATATTTAAATTATTTTATCGATTAAGAAAATTTTATAGTATTAATACATTATAATTAAATCTATTATTTTATTTATTTTAATGACATATTAAAATACTTAATCAGTTATGGTCTCATCAGATGTTTTGAGGACATTCAATTAATTATTTGAAAACCGATTCAGTGTGTTGACCATGGTCAAAGTGTTCATTATTAAAAAATATAAATATTATTAAACATGAAGTAATTATAATTTTTATATATCCATTACAAATTTTAAAACAATCATAAAATATTGTTATGAAAAATGAACTAATTTAAAATCTGAGTGATAATAGGTTGTACATGAATTTGAGTAATATTTCCATATATAAATCATAACTATAGAAGGAAGATAAGTGATATTGTATCTGAAAATAGTTATCATAATATAATAAATAACATATAAATTAATTAAATATAATTTTATATACATTCATGTGATGTGGTGATGAAAAACGAACCACATTATTAAAGGCGGTAGTCCACACGTATTAATTAATGACATTATCATTTTTTGGTGAGTGGAGAGGTAAAAAATATAGAAATTTTATATATTCAGAACAAAAAATATATCATGAATATAAAAATTATTTAATATATATAAAATATATTTTTAACAGTAATTTTATTTCCATATAGATAAATTTCAATGAAGAATGTATCACATCACTTCAAGAGGAAGTAGTCTTCCATATACATGAGTGACGTAATTGTATCCCCCAAAAATGGTACATAATAAGGTACATAAGATATAATAATAACAAAGTATAATATATTAAAAAATACTATATATATATATACATAAATTCTATCATTACAACAATCCATAAGGGGTGATGTTAAAAAATGAATGACATCGATTTACAAGGCGGTAGTCTGCCGTACACATGAATGATGATTTTGTTTACAATTTTATTGAAGAGGAGATGGACTTAGGATATGAAATTAATACAATAAGGTGTCATAATATGTTATTATTTTTTATTTATATAATCATAATTAAAAAATACTTGAATTATGTTGAAAAATAAATAAATAAAATTCCTGGTTAAAGATGACACCACTTTTTTGGGAAACCACTTTATGCTAACTTAAAAAACCTTGTTTGAAGGGATTTATAATTAAAATTGCGATATAGGTAGTGGTGAAGTAAGTATGAAAGTTATTGGGATTTATATTTTTTTATCCAATGAACATTAAAGGTGTATAGAGTATAATATAGTTGGTGGCCTTTTATATGTGACGTTAGTGGAACACAAGTAATTTTTCAAAAAAAAGTTATACCCATTTTTTTAAAATATTAGAGGCTCAAAAATGGAAAAATATTAAGCTATAGAAATGATATGTTTTGAAAATTTACATAAAATATATTTTTGTTACTTTTTAGGTCATTATAATCCTTATGATTTTATTTTGACCCCCATATATTTTTGTTTTTACCTTAAATGTTGTAAATGGTTTTTACTACATTCACTATTCATTATGGAAAAAAATTAAGTTTAAATTATTAGATAATAAATATTATTTTAATTATAGATATTTAATCCATTTTACCAAATTGAATTCATATAATTAGAATAATTGTATTAAAAATAAGAACTACAAACGCGTTGAAAAGGCAGTTATTTTCATGATGTTTATTTTTCTTGAAAAATATAATTTCAAATTATCTTTAAGAATTGTTATAATAATTATATAATTTTAAATGTATATATATGAAATAAAAAAAATTTCAAAAAATTCCTTAGTTGGGGTTTTTTAATTAATTAAAATAGAGTAAAATTTTATATATTAATACTCTTTTACGAAAAATCCATATTTAAACCAAAAAATAAACTTATACTAAAACCCATTATAAAGATGATTAAAATGTAATTAATTGGATTAAATATAATAAAAAAATTATGTTTCATGAAATAATATTCATAAAATCTTTTTACAGTTTAAATAATGTGTTTTTTGGAAAATTAACTACCCTTTTACCAAAACTGGCATTTACACTATTCACTGAGGAATCAATATTTTTTGAAAACTACCAAAATTTCACAATAATAAAATATTAATATGATGATTTGAGAATTAAATTAAATTTTATCAAAATTTTTTTATTTAATCTAATGAAATTAATTAAATATTTTCTCACAGAAACAATAAAAATCATTTTTGAAAAAAAAAATATTTTTGAAGAATAAAAAATATTTACTAAAATTTGAATTATTATATAATAATATGTTATAAATAAATTTATATTCATTAGTATATATATATATATATATTAAATTAGTTAATAATTTTCTTCCTCACTAATTTAATGGCTTGGTTATAATGGTCATATTTAAAATAATATTATTTCATTGTTCAATTAAGCTCAATGTTGAATGTTGAAAAGTATATATAAAATAATTTTATTCTTTAAAAATATTAGATTGTATCATAATACCCCCTTTGATAAAATATGGCATCAAAATTTTATCTTTATCGCGATAATTGATGGTTAAAAATTTCAAAATAACATTACAGAAGTCCCTCAATGAAATTTGTTTTGAAAAAACATTCCCTTTATATGATAGAAAGAGAAGAATGAAGGTCCTCATATAAATAGGTTTCCAAATAAGATTACATTAGTGGTAAGTAACGATATGGAAATAGAATAAATTAATAAATAATTACGGATCGTGATAGAGATCATTGATTATAAGAATATGAATTATTATTATAATGTTATGGACCTAAAACCAATAATCTTGTGATAAGTTAAATAGTTGTTGATTCAATATATATGAATATAATAGGATAATATTTTGTTTCAAGATAATTTTATTTGATTTTAGGAATTAATTTACCAAATAGACTATGAGAAAAATGAAATATACATACTAAATAAGTAGAATTTCATCCTTGTATCAATTTATTAAAAAAGAACATCTTTTTCTCCAAATGATAAGCATTCAAAATGTTTTTTTTGCATTATTTAAGAACTAAAATTACCTTTTAAGTGATATAATAAGCATAAAATGTATATAAATATATTCATAATTTATTTATATATTAACTAAAAACCGATTTAGCCCTGGTAAGATAACTAACATAATTATTAAACCTTCATATGATGAAATAATACATTAATCTCTAAGAATAATCAATAATTCAAAATGTTAAAAAAATATATTCAATGAATAATTAACCATATATCCTAAATTAACCCAATAAACTAAACATTAAAAAGTTTTTTTATCCTCTAGGTTTATCTCATACCTTTTAAATAATATTCCCAAAAATATAGTCATCTTATTTTGATATTACAGTAACCACTTAGTCCCAAAATTACTTTTCAAACCCATGGTTATCAATATAATAAAACATGTATTCTCATAGATAAATCAATATCCAATATCATATAAACCCTAAACGTATTCAATTGAATAATTGTTTTTCACAAAATGTGATCTAATAATTCTTGTTAATCTAATGATTTACATATATTTCATCCCAATAATATCATCTCTTAAAATATTCTTAATCATCTTAGACTTATCTCACTTAAAACCTTAATAAAGGAGTATTAGACATTAAATTTATTATTTTCCTTAAACATGTAAACCCATTATGGAATTTTTAACACTTAAGAAGACAACATATGAAAATATCATAATCTCAAATGATATCTAAACCATTATCTAAAACTAACTATAATAATACCAAACCTGTACTATCAGATCTGGTGCTTAAAATATTATTGTTATCATTTGGGATTTTTTACTGATGAAGGTGACCCAATTTTCTCCATCCAAAACATACCAAATACACAGAAAATATATTTTCACTCGTATACCTATGTAATATTTTAGGTTCAGTTTTTTATAAGATTAATAAAAACACATATAAAAACAATACTCGTGACTTCAAGATTGTATTTTCCCACTGTATCGATTTTATATTATTTCACAATAGGTCAACCTCATAATTTACATGTAAAATATATATACATAATTCATTTAAAACAATTCATTACAGAATAGTGAAAAAGAAAATAATAAGGCTGATCTCAAATGCTCAGTAAAGGTAAACATAAGCATTAATAATTTAATTTCATCACTTATAATATGATGTGCATAAGGATATAACGACATAATGAAAATAAAATACCATTTAATATGGGAATTCATAATAACTAATACCATGATCATCAATTCTGAATACGGGAATAATATACTAAAAAATCAAGCATTCATTAGAATAAATAATCATATGCCATTTGAAATCAATCTTAATGAATGAAAAAATATATAACACATAACAAGTATAACGAAAACATGTTGTTATCATAGAATATTATCATAATTACATATATTAAACCTATTCTAGAAATATTTTTATCTTAGTTAAATCTATATTAGAAACCGTCCATTAACTCCCACCTTCTTACCCTTAAAAAAATAACTATTTCCGAATACATGAGAACATAATCTAGGAACACCCATTATACAAGGTATAATGGGATCACCAAATGATACATTGGAACACCGATCATATAAGTTATACCATGCTATCCATTGAGATTTGATGGGGCTTAAACAATTATATAATAATTATCATGGTCATTCGTAATGTCCATGTACTATTAATGATTATTATTTTTTGAATATTTTAATATTATACTTAACAATAATCATTGTTATTTTATTGCATGATTCACTAGAGGAAATAAAATGGTTTCTATATCAATATCATAATCCCCAAAAATAATGTATAATAATGGTATCAATACCACATATCACCAGTGGATGGTAAGTAACATCAAGATTTGTTTACATAGATGAATGGAAATTATATTTTAATATTATTAAACAATTCCTTTTGAAAATAACCTTTTCATTATGATTAACTTCAAATGATATCATATTATATGGAAAATGATCTTGAAATATACCTTAAAATATTTCATTAGGAAATTATCATTTTTATTTTGAGAAAAATTATTTGAAATCTAAAACATAGAAAAAAATAATCAAATAATATTATTTAAAATTAACCACTGAATTTTTAAAAGTAAGGTGTTATAATTTGAGTGACCATAATGGTGGAATATTTTATTTGTTCTGTATGTTAAAAATATCCATCTTACACTTTCAAGAAAAGTCAAATTGTCCATTATTTGGAAAATGACTAGAAGATTACTTTTATTCCAAAAATTATGGGTAAAAATTACTTTAAAATATCGTTGTAAAAAAATTGAAATTTGTTTTAGAAAACATGACGCTAGAATAAAAATTATTTTTTACCTATGACAGGAATGAAGTTGGAGTTTTGTAAAAACGAATTATTAATAATTTTATGTAAAATAAAAAATTTTCCATTATTTGAAAAATTCTATAATAATCAGAGGATAAGAATAGATATGTGGTTAAATAAAGTACAACTATATTAAATCCTAAAAATGAGCATTTAACATAAACAATCTAAAAAAGAAAAGGATAATATTATAAATATTATAACAATTTATAAACATCCCAATGATAACCCTCATGAAAAATATTATATGACCTTTAAATATCTCGAATATAAGTATATTAATGATATAACATATCAAAGGGTATTAGATAACCCTCATAAAGAATACATGTATATAACATAACATTTCTTCCAAGGAAGACAGTTCAAGATGAGCATCCCTTACAATGATCATAACATTAAATAATGAATTTATCAATGAATTTATCATGTGTATCAAATGTAAATAAAAAATGGTAATTAAAACATAAAATAATTAAAAATTTTACTTGAATAATCATTAAATATCAAATAAAATTGAAAAGTGGTATAACACAATGAAAATAAATTGAGTTATGAAATTATTTACCACTTGGTAACATTCATGTTTAAACCCATTTGATGAAATAATTCAATTTGAACCATAAAATATAATGATGCATGAAATATTTATGATATTATATTTAAATGGGGTATTATATACACCACATAAAATAAATTAGTTGCGTAACATTAAAATATGCATTCATAAATTAAAATTGGGATAAAATCTATTACCTCGAGTTCAGAATTGTTATATATATCTTTTAACACCTTTATAATAAAATTATTTAAATTAGTTTATTAATTATAAATATTTTATACGTTTTATGCATTACACGTAATTAATGTATTTTTTTATTTTAATGACATATTAAAATACTTAATCAGTTAAGTCTACATTATAATATTTTGAGGACATTCCATTCGTTATAATAAAATGGAATTGGTGTGTTGACCATCATCAAAGTGGTAATTTTTTCATCATATAAAAAACAATAATAAAAAATAATTATAATTTCTATACATAATTTATACTTTTAAATACAATCATAAAAAATGGTTTAAAAACGAACAATGTTATAATTATGCAGATGGTAGTTCGTACATATGGATGTGCAACCTTTTCCTTTCACAATAAATTTTTTTGATAGAACGTAAGTATTATTGAATAATTGAATAATGATATTAATTTCATATATATATATATATTACATCATTTAATATACATCTATATATCATCCATGTGATGTAGTGATGAAAAAAAATTACATCGCTTCATAGAGGTGGTAGTCCATACCTATTCACAAACGTCATTATCATTTTTCAATGAGAATAAAGGTAAGAAAAAAATGAAATATTATATGTATAGAATTATAAATATGTTATTAATATTGAAATTATGTCATTTAAATCACATATATTCACTAACAGTATTCTTATCTTCATCCATGTAAATAATCAGTGAAAAACACATCACATCACATCGAGAGGTGATAGTCTTCTGTACACATGAGAAACATTATTGTATACCCCACACAATTGAAAATAATAATTTATATGTGATATAACAGTTAAATATGTATAATTATATTATAAATCTAAAATATATACATTTATTTCAATATTACAAAATGTTATGAGAGGAGATGATGAAAAATTAATAACATTGGTTCACAAAGCGGTAGTCTATCGTATACATTAATGATAATTTGGTTTCCCAATTTATGGAATAAGAAATAGATTTAATATACTAAATTAAAATAATAAAAATACATTATAAGGTATATACTAGTTTAATTTTATCACAATAACTGAATAATATTCAAAGCAGATAGAAGAACAAATAAAACTAAAATGCTTAGTTAAGCACAATACCTCTCAATGGAAAACCTCATTAGGCTTGTACAAAAACCCTTAATTTAATTTATTTATTATCAAAAGGGGGATATAAGTCATGGTTATGGAATTATATAATGTATTTGTTTCAGGGAGTGGCCAATTCAAATGGATTTTAAGTTGTGAAGAGGAGTGAAGAGTGGGTGGCCTTTTAAAAAGGAGGTGAATGCAACACTTATAATTTTTGAAAAGAATAATTTTACACATTTTTTTCACATGCCAAAAAATGTGAAAAATCACATTATAAATAATTATACATGATATGGACTAAATATTTCCATCAAATATAATGTATACACATTTTTAGGTCATTTTAACCATTGATGTTTTTGTTTATCCACTTTTAAATTTATCTTTACCATAACGATGGTAAAAGATTATTAATGTTTTCACTATTAGTTATGATAAAAAAGATAATTTGACCATATAGATAATATAAATTCATATGAGTAAAAATATTGAATCAATTTAACAAAATTCAACTAATATAAGTGATATAATTTAACATAAAATAAAACACACACACGCGATGAAAGGACTCTTTTTTAACAAGTGTATTTTTCTAGAAAAAGATTTTTTTATATTAATAGTATGACACATAATATTCATTATATGAATTAAATTTAATATTTATAAGTATATAATATATAATCAATTTCATTCTCTCCTGATTCGAATAAATACATGACCTTATAACATATATAATATTTAATTTAGTAAAGAATACACTTCCTTTAACATTGAGGATCTTTTCATGTTTATTGCTTTAGAGTATTGGGACATAATACATCCATAAAATTACACATTGTTACAAAGTGGATACCATAAAAACAATTTCCATTTTTTTTCAAAAATTTAAAACATTAAAACATAAAACATGATTCCTTGACAATTATTAAAAATTTAACATTGATTTATTCTTTGTCTTACACATACATTAACCTGTGAAAATCATTTAAATCTTGGTTTGAGCACAATAACTCAGTAAGGGATATAAAAATAAATAAATAACACATTATTTCATGAATACTTGTAACGTATAAAATCATTTTCAAAATACATACTTATCACCTGTATATATATAATTAAATTATAAAAAATCATATTTCCACAATACCTAAGAACATAAGTTGAACCATAAGTGTATCTTGGGGCATTACATGCATAATATTGTAACCCTCTCAGCTACCTTATAATTTGTAACCCTCACAGTTACCTTACTATTTGTGTAACCATCCCAGTTACACTTGGAATAACCATACGACCGACCTCTTACACACACATACCCAATGCATTGGAGGGAAATTTAGTTTCCACCCTTAATAATATACAATTCCCAAGATCTATAACATAATCATACAACAAGAATATTAACATAAAAACATTAATTTTTTAATTTTGAAAAAACTGAATTTTAAAAGAGGATTTTAAAAGAAAAGTCCCTTATAAATAACATATACTTTAATTGAGAGTTAATAATGTGGATAGAATATGTATATACTCTATAAATATTCATAATTAAACATTTTATAATAATAAATCATACCAAAAAAAATTTAAAACCCACATAAATAATGAGGGATAAGGTTAACCCAAAGGAAGAAAATCGGGTAAAGGATTCCCCTACCTCAAGATTTTCTTAATTAAAACATGTTTAGAATTCCTTTATAATGTTTAAAAGAGTGTTAATAGTATTTAAAGAAACATTTTCATGTTTATAACATCTTCTATGATCTTTTAATAACCTAATTTCCCTCTTAGTTGTCAATATTATGTTCCTTGCACTGTTTTGGATGTGTTCTTTACATGATTTCCATGATAGGTTCATGATGGTTATTCTGGTCAATTGTAAGTGTAATGTTATAATTGGAATGGAATTTTATTTACATATTTACAGTACCATAATTTATAACATTTAGCATTTTGATGTTTTATATGAGGACGATTCAAAAGTAAAACATTAATGATGTTCGTTTAGATCATTTTAGTGATTCTTTGATAATAACAACCTTATTTTGTCTTATAGATTAAATCCATGAGTAAAAAAGAATTAAAGAACCATTTTTGAGACATAATACATATATTATAATCTGTTTCAACCATATAAAAGGTTTCATGACTAGACATGAGTTAATTAATGGAAATTGAAATCACATCGTCCACAATGTCAAATATTTGACCCATCACAGACAATGTTTTTTATTCCTTGAATATGTAGTTGATGAGAAAAATAGTGATGATGAAATTTCCATGATCATGATAACATCCAGAATATACTAGATTCGAGTAGATTCCATGCCTCTTGTGTTAGAAGATATTTATAAAGAATAAGAAGAGAAAAGAACTCATAATAAAAGAATAGTTGAGAAATCCCTTACAAAAATTCTGCATCCTAACAACGATGCAGCATGATTTTAGAAAATATTAAAAAGCTAAGGGACAATGGTATCCCATCCAAAAATGAATCATAATACAGAATAAAATATTAATAATATGTAAATAAGAACATGGTATGGAAATGTAAAATTTATTCTACATAAAAGAGATCTTGAATATAAAAGAAAGAAATTGGGAATTTTCTTACCATGTAAGGTAACTCCTAGAACATGAAGGATGTGACCTTGGGGACTTGGGGAAACCTTGGGTGGGTTACTGGGGAGGTCAAGAGGCCAGATAATCAATGAAAAGTAATTTGGAAAGAATTTAATTATGGAATGTGATGGTATTTATAACAAAAGTGAGGGATTGTGTTAATAAGTTACAAGGCACACCTCATTAGTTGTTTTTGAAAAACCATGGGCCTTCCCATGGTATTTTCCCATGGTATAAGCCACCTGGGACACCTAATATCCTAATTTACTGTATAAAAGTCGACAAGATTTGTTAAATCATTATTACATCATTAATGATATCATTAACACAATGAAACACAATACTATATTTTTTACTATTCTCCAAAAAATGAACAATTTCAGAAAAATCCCTAAAATTCCCCCAAACCATTTATTAAATAGGTAGAATTCAAAAATGAAGTCCATATTTTGAAAAAAAAATTAAATATTTTTAAATTAGTTTTTACATAAAATCATACTTAATTCGAAAATTAATATTTGATAACCATACCGACTTTGTATTACATATAAAAATTAATCATGATTTCATTATCTTAATGCCTTTAGAAAATAAAATAATAGTACAATTTACTATTCATTAATGTAATATTACTATTCATAAGGGTATGTTACTATTCACTAAAAAAAGAAGTTGTTTGCAAAAGACTCAAATAACATACTGAACACAATTATAGATGACCATTTTTCGAAATTCAAAACATTGAAGTAGTAAAATTATGTTTAAAGGCTACTTATAAATAACAACATTAAAAAAATTCAAGAATTTCAATATTTTTTTAGACAACCATGGGTAGTTACATTATCCCCACCTTTTGGAAATTGTATCCACGCAATTTTATTTACATACTAAATAAGTGAGGGTACCTTTCCATCATAACATTTTCAGACTCCCATGTTGCTTCTTCAACCATGTGGTTTCTCCACAAAATTGTTACCTGGTGGATTACCTTATTCTGCAATACCATTTCCCTTTGATCAAGAATCTGAACTGGTCTCTCTTCATATGAAAGGTTCTTCTCATGCTTAACTATTTCTGGGCTCAAAACATGAGTCGAATCTGGTACATATTTCCTTAATATAGAAACATGAAAAACATTGGGTAATTGAGACAAACTCGGAGGCAAAACTACTCAGTATGCAACTGGTCCTAATTTCTCTTGGGTTTCAAAAGGACCTATGAACCACATAAAGAGATTTAATTTCTTACCAAAATGCATCACACTTTACCATATAGAGATTTTAAGGAAAATATGGTCACTTACCTTGAAAGAGAAGTCTTTCCTTCTATTATCTGCATAACTTTTCTGCCTTCTCTGAGCTATTCTTTTGTAATGCTGGACCATCTTCACTTTATCAGCCACATCCTCTACTAATTTTGGCCCCATCAAATTTATTTTATTGAATTCATCCCAAAACACGAGATTTAGACACCAATTTCCATACAAAGCCTTAGAAGGTGCCACCATTATACTGGAATGAAAATTGTTATTATAAGAAAATTCAACTAAACAATGATGTTGATCCCAACATCACTGTTAGTCCATTGAAAAAGCTCGAAGCATATCCTCCAATGTTTGAATTGCTCATTCTCACTTCCCATCTCATTGAGGATGAAAAGCAGTTCTAAAATTTAACTTTGTGCCAACGACTTCTGAATTCCCTTCCAAAAGTTAGAAGTGAACCTAGGATCCCAGTTAGATACAATGTAAATAGGAAATCCTTGTAACCTTACAATCTCCTTGAGGTATAATCTAGAAATTTGATCCAAAGACATTGTATCTTGAATAGAATAAAAATGTTTAGATTTTTTCAGCCGATCCACAGTAACCCAAATTGCATTGTTACCTCGAGATGTCTTAGATAGTCTCATCACAATGTCAATGGATACATTCTCCCACTTCCACTCTGGCACTGGAAAAGGTTGAATCATCCCATTTGGTTACTACCACTCTGCTTTAACCTACTGACATGTCAAACATTTCATGGTAAAATCAGCAGTGTCTTTTTTCGTTCCATCCCACTAGTAATACTCCCAAAGTAATATATACATCTTAGTACTTACAGGATGAACCGAAAATGGAGAACTATGTCCTTCACATAAAAAATCATTCTTCATCTGAGAATCACATGGCACACATAATATTTCTCCAAATCATAAAACACAAACTATATAAAGGTTAGATTCTGGATGCTTACCCATTTTAACCAAATATACATTTTTCTGTAACTTACAGTCATCCTTTTATGCCCACTTAATTTGGTCTGATAACGAAGACTACACTAAAACCTGAAGAAAAATAGATGTATTCCCCACACCAACAACTTCAATGTCAAAATTCATCAAATTTTTAATCAAGGGATCATGTTCCAAACGCAACATGCTTAAAGATGCATGATGTTTTCAATTCAAGGAATCCGCCACTGTGATTTTCTATAATGGTAATTGATCATTCAATCATAATCCTTTTTCAGATCAATCCATATTCTCTGCCACATGTTTAATTCATTTTGATTGAATATATACTTTAGAATTGTATGGTAAGTATATATTTCACATTTGGATATATATAAATGATGCCTCCAAATTTTCAAAGAAAAACCACAACCACCACATCCAAATCATCTCAGGGATAATTTACCTCATGAGGTTTTAGTTGTCTTGAAGCTTAATAAATTACTTGATCATTCTGTATAAAAACACAAACAATATCCTTTAATGAAGCATCATTGTAGATGACAAAATCACCATTTTGGGAAGGCATAAACAAAATTGGAGCATTTAACATTCTATTCTTCAGTTCCTGAAAAGAAACATCAAATTATTCCATCTAAAAAAATTAACCCCTTTCTATCTTAACATAGTTATCAGGAAAGAAAACCGAGAAATGATTCTAACAAAACGTAGGTAATAACCTTCTAATCATAGAAAAATACAAATATTCGTTACATTTGTGGGTATTTTCCATTCATAAACAACTTTTTTTTTGGCAGGATTAACCATTATTCCATCCTTATTACAATGTTCCCAAGAAAAGAAATATGTTTCAACTAATAATCACACTTTCTGAATATTCCATACAGTTTATTTTCTTTTAAGGTTTGTTAAACAATGCTTAGTTATTTTTCATGCTGCTCATTATTTTTAGAAAATACCTGAATGTCATCAATAAATACAACCACAAACTTATCCAATAACTCATGAAATACTATATTCATAAGATTCATGAATTCAACAGGTCCATTAGTTAAACCAATTGGCATTACAAGAAATTCATAATGCCCATATCTAGTATGAAAGGCTATTTTTGGCATGTCGTCCTCCTTTACCTTCAGCTAATGGTATCCAGATATGAAGTCAATCTTTGAAAAGTACCAAGCTCCATCGGTCTGATCAAATGATTCATCGATATGAGGCAAAGGATATAAGATTTTAACAGTGTTGTTATTAAAATATCTATAATAAATGAAAGGCCTCATGGAAACATCTTTATTTTTAAAAAACAAAACTTGATCTCCCCATGGTGAAGTGATAGGATGAATGAATCCTTTATCAAAAAAATCCTGCAACATATTTTTCAATTAAAGACATTCATTTTAAGACATATGATATCGGGGTTTTGAAATTGTCTTAGCATCAGGAACTATGTTAATTGTGAATTTGACATCCCAATTAGGTATGACACCAGGTAACCCATCAGAAAAAACATCATTTTATTCATTTAGAATAGGAACATCATCAGTATGAAAATTTCCCTTCTTTTCAAAAATATGAGCAAGATAACATTCAATTCCATATTTCAATAGTTTTTCAACATCCTGATATGTTATCTACTCTATGGGTTCATTATTTTATACAAACTGGAACTCTTTCTAAAAAAAACTTCTTTACCTCTACAGTCAATCTTAGCATGATAAACAAACAGCCAATCCCTTCCCAGAATAACATCAAAATAGACTATGGGTAAAACAACAACCTTTTCTGGTAAAGACTTTCCACTGACAACTATATAAATTTTTTTATAACTTATCATTGCTATAATATTTTCCCTTGTGTTTTAACAATAAGTTTAGGTATTATTTTTTGAGGTGATATTACCAATTTACCTAAAACTTTCTCAGAGATGAAAGAATGTGTAGACCCCATATCAAAAAAACATTAGCAAAAACTGGGTGGACAAAAAAGTTCCAGATACAACTTCATTGGATGTCCCGACATTTTCTGACATAGTCACAAAGGATCTCAGTACACCTTTCTGCTTATAGTCTGTCTTCTTTATGTCATTTGTATCTCTCATTTGCTAGACATTTACCTAATGACCCTTCTCACCCTATTTAGAACACATTACAGTTTTCTTATCAGGATTAGTCTTTGGATAATTTTAATTGAAATCTCAATCCATATTTCCTAACATACCACATATAAAACACTTCTTAGTTTTGCTAAGGCATTCCCCAGGGTGTTTTTTTTCCACACTTTTCACAAACTGGAAACTTGATTTTCTATCCATCAGATTTCTTTGGTTGATTCTTACACATTGCTTGCCACCTACACCTCTTCTTCTCTTTGTTTCCAGAATGTACGTTATCATTAGGAAACTCCATATCTAATATCTCAGAACATCAGAAAAGTTTCTCATAACTTTTTAAGTAACGGGAGGACAACTCTCTTCAATACATTAGCCTTAGTCCTGAGTAAAAGCGGTTGATTTTTCTATCAAGATCCAGAATATGATTTGGAGCATACCTCACCTATCGGGTGAAGTTCACTTCATACAAAGCCACTGAATCCTCCTTCTTTTTATTCAATTCAAGTAATTTATTCTCCATCCTATGTCCCACCACTATAGGAAAATATTTTTCAAGGAAAAGAAATTTAAATTCATCCCACTATAAGGCATCAAAATCTTCTCCAAACCTGATTTCCTCACCATTGACCACCACTGACCAGATTCACCTTAAAAATGATAAATGTAAAGAATTATCTTTTGATTGTCTAATCATCCCATAACATCAAATATATTTTCAAGGGATTTGATCTATCCTACAGCTGCTTCTGGGTCTGAAGATCCATTAAAAGTAGGAAAGTGTTGTCTAATAAAATGTTCCACTACTGTCATGTTTTTTTTGTTATAGATGTATTTGTTCTCTATCATGGATTCCACCGCCATTTATTTCCTATGTTAGATGAGACATTAATGTCACAAAATGCTCAGTTCCAATCCCTACCATTCCAGGCTATAGATCTGGAAGGATATCGTTCTGTCAGTGCCTCTCATCATCAGTATCCCTGTTCCTTCTACGGACAAAAATTCTAAAAAAATATCTTAGATGAAGCAACATGGAATTATTTAAATTTTATAACATTTCAAATTAATTATATAATAAAAATCATTTATGTCATTCGATTAACATCATCCTAACCCCTAAAGTTATCTAAAACTCAATCTGATACCAACTATAAAGTCCTGACCTTACAACATACATAATATTTAATATAGTCAAGTAAACACTTCCTTTAACATTAAGGATATTTTCATGTTTATATCTTTAGAGAATTGGGAAATAATACAATCACAACATTACACATTGTTATAGAGTGGATACCATCAAAACAGTTTCTATTTTTTTTCAAAATTTAAAACATTAAAACATAAAACATGATTCCTTGAAAATTATTGAAACTTTAACACAGATTTCTTCTTTGTCTTACACATCCATTAACATGTGAAAATCATCTAAAACTCGGTATGAGCATAGAAACTTAGTAAGGGATATATAAATAATGTAAGAACATATTAGTCCATGAATACTTGTAAAGTATATAATCATTTTCAAAATACATTCTTATCACCTGTATATATATAATTACATAGTAAAAAATGAGATCTCCAAAATACCTAAGAACATAAGTAGAACCATAAGTGTATCTTGGGGAATTACTTACATAATCTTGTAACCCTCTTGGCTACCTTATAATCTGTAACACTCACTTCTACCTTAATATTTGTGTAACCATCTCCGTTACACTTGGAGTAACCATACACACGACATAAAACTAACACATAAAAAATAAATTGGGGAGAAATGTAGGTCCCACAATTCATTATAAACAATTCCCAAGATACAGAACCTAATCATAAAACATGAATATTATCATAAAAACATTTCTTTTTGAAATTTGAAAAAACTGAAATTTAAAAGAGGATTTAAAAAAAAGTCCCTAATAAATATCATATAATTGAAGTGTGAGTTAATATAGTGGATGGAATATGTATATAATCTATAAATATACATAACTAGACATATTATAATCATAATTAATCCAACGAAAAATTTAAATACAACATAAATATTGAGTAATAAGTTTAACCCAAGGGATGGGAATCGGGTTAAGGATTCCCTTACCTCAGGCTTGTCTTACTTAAAACCGTATAGAAATATTTTATAATGGTTAAAAGAGTTTGATTAGTATTCTATAGAAATATTTTCATGTTTATAACACCTTAAATAATATTTTCATAAACTCATTTTCCTCCATAATTATAAGTATTTTGTTCCTTGCACTATTTTGGGTGAGTTCCTTACATGATTTCAATGATTGGTTCATGATGGATGTTCTGGTCGATTGGGAGTGAAACTCCAGAATTATAATGGAAATATATTTACATATTTCCAGTACCATAATTTTTAACATTTATCTTTTTGATTTTTTATATGAGGATGATTGATAAGTTAAAACATTAATGATGTTCGTTTAGATCGTTTTAGTGGTTCTTCGAAAATAACAACCTTATTTTGTCTTATAAACTAAATGCATGAGTAAAAAATAATTCAAGAACCATCGATGAGACATAATACATATATTATAACCAGGTTAAACAATATAAATGTTTTCTTGAGATAACTTTAATGAATTAATGGAAATTGAAATCACACCATCCATAATGTCGGTAATTCGACACATCAGGAACAATGTTTTTTATTCCTTGAATAAGTGTGTGAGGAGAAGAATAGTGATGATGAATTTTCCATGACCATGAGAAATAAATAATATACATGATTCCTAATGATTTAATTCCCCGTGGGTAATTATAGATTAAGAAATAATAAGAAAATAAAGGAACTCAAAATAAAAGAATAGTTGAGAAATCCCTTATAAATATTTGGCTGCCTAACAGCTATGCAACATGGTTTTAATAAATATTAAAAAGAGTGGGGACAAGGGTTAACCATCCAAAAATAAATAATAATGCATAATAGATCAAAAATAAGAAGTAAATAAGAACATGCTAAGGAAACATAAAAGTTATACCACATAAACAAGAACTATAATGGAAAAAGAATGAAATTGGTTATTTTCTTACCCTGTAGAGTAACTCCTAGAACATGAATGTTGGGACCTTGTGGACTTGAATAAACATAAGGAGGTATAATATGGTGGTAAGTATTCCTTATATTCATTGATGGCAAATTTGGAATGATGTTAATGGTGGAATAGGTTATACATTATAAGAAAAGTGAGGGATTATTTTAATAATTTCCAAAGGACACCTCATTAGAGGTATTTGCAAAACCTTGGTCCTGGCCATGGTATTTGCCGATGGTATAAGCCACATGGGACACCTTATATCTTATTGTATTGTACACATGTATACAAGATTTATTACATCATTAATGATGTAATGAACACATAGAAACTCAAAATTGTATTTTTTTCTATTCACTGGAAAATCAACTGTTTCAGAAAAATACACAAAATTCACCCAAACCATTTATCGGCGCCTATAATTCAAAATTGATGTTCTTTTTTGGAAAATAATTTTATATATATGTTTAATTTATTTTTCAAATAAAATCATACTTAATTCAAAAATTATAAATTGAAAAATGACAACTGATTTTATATCATGATTAAAAATTAATCAAGATGTTGATATCTTAAATCCTTATGAAAATAAAATAATAATACGATTTACTATTAATTAGGCTCATATTACGATTCATATATAATATTCATAAGGTGATGTTACTATTCACCAAAAAACAAGTTGGTTCTAAAAGAATTCAAATAGCATACTGAGCACAATTGTAGATGACCATTTTTCAAAATTCAAAACATAGAAGTAGTAAATTTATGATTAAATGCTACTTATAAATATCTACATCAAACTAATTTTCAATCATTTCAATTTATTTTTAGAAACACATGGGGTTTTAAAATTATAGTCATTTTAAATATATAAAATGCAGAAACATTATCCTCTTTAAAACAGTTTTGGGAAAAAATCATTTTTTGAAACCAACAAATTAATATTTACTAAAATCCAGAATAATGATGATTAAAATGTAATTAAGAGGATTAAATATTTTTTTAAATAATTATAATGTTACATTATCTCTTATTGAAAACATAATTGAACATTATAAATTACTTTTTGTAATTAAAATAAATTTCTTTTTTACAAAAATTGGAATTTTCAGTAATCACTGAAACAAATATTTTCAAAAAATAAAAAAATTTAACCATAAGATAAATTTAGTATTCTGATTTCAAAAATTAATTTCAATTTATAAAAAAATATAAATTGTTATAAATTAAATTTGATATTTCCTCCAAAAAATATAGAAAACATATTTAAAGAAAACATATTTTTAAAGAATGAAATTACTTTACATAAAATTTATTGTTTATTTACATATAATTTGTGAAACAATTTATAATGAGTACGAAATTTGTATATATATTTTAAAAAGTATTTAATTCAATTCATTACCAATATTATATTGGCTATTATACAATGTGAATAGATAAAATAATATTATTTCTTGGTTAGTTTAAGATGGGTAATGCCTGTATAATAATCTATAGAATATTTTGTTCTTATTTTAAAATATCAATATGTTATAAAAATGTTTTATATACACATTCTATTAGTTTCCATTGATACACCACTAAATGTATTTTTTTTAATGGATCATGTTGAGTAATATGACTCTGGACATATGTAAACACATTATCCCATGTATCATGATTTGTTATCTATTGTTGATGTGTATTAATTCTCTCATGTTTAAATCATGTATTTTGATTATGTCATCATAATTTGTTCTCATCATTTTTTCATATATTATATTAAATTATTAATTATTATTTTTACCCTTATTGAGCATTTTAGCTAAGACATCCTATATTTCATTACCCATGTTATGAAGGAAGATGTTATGCGTGACATGGCTAGAAGGATTCCTTATGAGAGATAAAAAATATATAGTTTATAATAAAATTTTTAGGGACTATTGAATAATAAATTTCTCATTTAAGGTCATGAATAATGTTATGTAAGAGTTTTTCCTGATTCTTTAAAACTCTATACCAAATCGGACCTTGGGAATTTAAGTGAACCAATATTTCCTTTTGATTATTTACGTTTTAGATGGTTGAGATTGGGATACATTTATCATAATAAAATAAATAAAAGTATGGATTTTATTTTGATAATCTAATATATAAGATCTAGTTTAGGAATGTTATATTACAACCTCTTCTCTATAAAACGGGAAACTAAATAATCACTCATGCGTATGTATGGTCTACCACCTCTACATATAGATATCATTTATTTTCAATTAATATATTTAATTTAATGTATTTATGATATATTTAAGATAAATATATTATATTTAGGATAGAATAATTATTCTAGAAATGCGAATTACCCATTAACATTATTTTCTTCCATCAATCAAAAAAATGGGAATATCACTTATGTGTACGTAAAGATTACCATGTGCACATGGTAATGTCATTAATTTTTCATCACCAATTTATATTAATCACTATAAATATTAATATAATTAATATACATTATATTTATACCACACTTAAAATTCATTAAAATAAGAAAATATGAGTAAATTTTAAGGGCCATGACATTCGAAAAAAATATGCATGAAAAATTAAGTAGCTAACACCAAAAATGATGAAAATAAGATAATGATAATGAATGGGTGATAAGATGTTATAATTAATCAATTTATTGTATTATTTTTATAATTATGGATATATTTTATAATATTAATATTTTTTTATGGGATAGTATATTTATTTTTTGAATGAGGTACATTGCACTTTTTTATCAAAAGTAGGACTGAAATGTTTATTTTAAAATTCAAAATATGAAAATCATTAACTATAATAATGGATTATCATTTCATTTAAGATCCATTTGAAAATTTTCATGGTGTCTTTCAAATAATATTATTTCATTAATAATTTTATAATTGTTTAGATTTCAAATAAGCAATTTCAAAAGGAAATGTCTCTTTTCAACAATAAATGTTCCTTTTATATTAATATTTTTTAACTATAATAGATTCCAATGACATTTTATATTCCTTTCTAGGGATATTATACAATTTTACAATCATTATTCATTCTCAAGATGTTTTTGGTTTATGAGGATGTAATATTGATGAATCCCATTTTTTCATGGGCTGTTCTACGATGAAATGGTAAATGATTTCATGATTTATCACATATGTATGAATGGAATATGATTATGTGATTTATTTTTCCATTATATCCCTCAAATTCATTTGTGGAAAGTATAATAATTTTTGAGATCAAAAGGTACACATGAGATTTTCCCCAACCCTAAATAGGGAACATGAGAGGTTTTATTGTGCCCAAAATATAGTCGATACTTAAAGACCAAAAGATTTTACACTGGAGGTTATCTATTTCAATAAGTATGTACATGGTTGGTTAACCCAAAATTAACATGTGAATAATTACATAGTGTGTAGACTTGAAACAATATTTCAATTATAATTATTATTCCACATTAAATCCCACTATATTATGACATGTTCTTTTTTCAATTTTATATATCAATGTATCATGATTGTTGGTTCACTTATAATTAATGTCTTATGAAATACCATATAATTATTCAAAGATTCATGATTATGATATATAAATTATGGAGTATCAATTTCTAATGAAAATCTTATGATCTCATATCCTTATCCTTATCTTATGCTCATCGGTAATCATTAAATGATATCTATATTTTTCATTACCCTTACTAAGAATCTGAGATCACCCTTTCTTATGTTTTTATTCCACATTATATTAAAAATGGTTTAGTTAGGGTATGAAAATGAAGGGTGCTTGTTTTGAAGAGCATAATGGGATATTATATAGATATTTTTGATAGAATTTATTTTTGTATCATTTTTTATAAAGACACTAATCCATTATAGTTATATCATGGATCATAGCGATAAGTATTGTGTGCCAATATAATAATATTAAATATTTTTCAATTTAATGTTTATGTCGCTATATATTTTGTGATCGGAATTATACGAATCATGTAAACATTATTCCTGAATAGAAAATTATTTAAATTCAATTTTTTGATTGTGTATTGTTTCCATAAATGGTAAATAAAATAAAAAAATACATTTAAACCACATTAATAAACATTTTAAGCTTTTCATTAGTGAAAAACAAAGTTAAAACATTTACTAATTAACACCCCTCTTTAATAATCTGGGATAGTGATTCCTCAGCCCTAGTACATGACTGCCTACTAATACTGGAGCACCCCATAACCATTTATATTCCTCCCTATACTCTAAAGATTGATGACTAGTTCTGAGAATCTATAACCAACATGTGTATACAATACACTAAGTATCATTACATAAAATAAAACATGAATTGTTGAAATTAAATAATACATTACATTAAGTGTAAGGATTCACAGAAAATAATAAATCAATAATAACATATAATGATCACATGCTATATCAAATGGGAGCCACATTAGGTATGAAACTATATACATGGAACACTCACTAGGATAATAAAATTCACAATAAACAAGTAAAAATACTAGGATGACATGTCAAAAAAATAATTCTCTCCTTCGTAAACTCTAACAACCATGACCTGACTACACCAGAAAAATCCATAGTAATACATGAAACCTGAAACCAGAACACAAGGTGATGTGAACACACCAGGGTTCCTATATGAAATATGTTTAATAAAACTCCATATAGGGTTATATGTAAGATTGACAATAAAAACTCACAAAGTAACATCAGGTCTGGATGTGCTATCTAAAACCACACAACACCTAACCACTCATGTTGTGATCAACTTAGACATAATACATTGACCCTTGTAATGGACTTGAATTATATGAATGGAATATCAATTAAAAATATATAATTTTATCATATTTAGTAACATAATATTATATAATACACACATTCTTCATGATTAAACAAGTTATAGTTTCATATAGTTTATAAAAAAAATTCATGTAGATAATAAATATTACAATAAGAACTTAAAGTGTTACAATGAGATATAAAATGGATTATAATATTACAATAATTTGGAAATTTGGATATAGTTGAACCTTAATAATAACCACACTAATGAAATATAATGTATAAATTAAGTATAACATTAGTAATGAAATATGGATTTTAAAAATTAAAATATATATAACATTGATTTAAAATATATTTGAATTTTGAATGAATAGAATATGTGGTGTTTATTGAAACATATGAACCCATATACATATTAAAATTCTAACTATTAGAATAGTAATATAAACATTGGAACAGTAATAAGACCATTAAGAATAGTAACATGGTCTATTAGTAATATAAGATCAACTATGGAAATGAAAAATAATATTTATATATATTATAAAAAGAAAATAAGATATATTTGAATCATCGTAAAACTAAATAAGTTTTTTTAAGGTATGATTAATGTTTATTTTTTTTAAACGAAAATACTAAATTCATATTTTTATAAAAAAATAAATATTTAAATGCATGTTTATTTTCTTAAAATCGGATGAAAAATTAATATTAAGTTTTTTTATAAATATAATGTTATTTAGACCAGAATTAAATATTCAATGGGTCAAAATAAGTATCATGATATTAAATTTAGTTATTTTTAAACAAAAAAAAACATTTTATAAAATAATTTTTATATAAAATTTCAAAATATATTTTGATAAAATGGATTCCAGTTTTTGAATCACTAAATTGAGAAACTTATAAGGTAATTGTTTTAATAACATGTATGAATTTTTTGTGAAGAGTGAAATGTGGAAAAATATAATATTAGTAATTTAAAGTCAACTAACCAATTTATTTCATCTGTTCTGATGTAATAAACCAATAGTTCTAACACACATAAACAACTTTTTGTATATAGTAACACAATTAATCATTATTGGTAGTATTGATCCAAAATAATAGACTAATGACTATTATATTAAAAAATAACCTTCTCTCCAGTATAAATTCCACAACTGATCATCCCTTCTCCTCACACCTTCTTATAGTTGATGAATATTCACACTCTTCCAATATATCCAAATATCTCTATCATATATCCTTAGAATACATAGTCTCACAAAATACCAATTCCAAGTTCCTTAAGGTTTTTTTTGATACGACATTCAATAGGTAATATTCAGAAAATATATCTTTTAAATATTTTTCTTATTATTTCTTCATTTTAACTCTATCATAAAAGATGGGTTATAATCAAAAGTATCATATATACATATAATTTTATATTTATATTGAAATATCTAAAATCCATCATCTTATCATATCATTTTATTCTATGAATGAATATATTGTCAATATTATGTTGGTTCACCACAATCATGGATGGTTTTGTTTTATTTTAAATTACCACTAATATTTAACGTTAAAATTCACCAATAATTTTTTTAATGTGACCTAACTATTTCCAAAAATAAATATTTTATTTAAAAAACAATCCTGAAACAATAACAGAATAAGGAGAGAATAGAGAAGGATTGATCAGGAAACACATTCTTCAGGGGTCCAAAGTAGTGGAGCCCAAGGGAATCCCCTTTAATTAGGTTAACAAATTCAGGGGGAATATAACATATGTTAAAGAAGAATGTGATCCACACCCATTAGCATATTTTTAATAATGGAAATCTGTTGCATTGTTCTCTTTTCTTCAAGTGTAGGGAAGGACGATGTGATTTTTTATGATACCCATAAATTTGTGGATGATGTATGAGACGAACCAATGGAAGGGGGCTCTAATGAGAAGAGACTCAAGAATAATAGAGGATTCTTTATCAATAACCACTATATTAATACACCATTATCTACACAATATATGTATAATATTCATCACATGTTATTTATCTATAATGGAAGTACCATTGTCAAATAATGTAGTGAATGAAAGGATGACATTTCCCCTAGGATCACAAACATTGACACTGCCTCTCATGACCCCCACAATGCATGAGTGATCTATATTGAGATCCAGATATTTATTTTGTGGATTCTATCAATCCCATCGACCTTATGTGGGGTGGTGCATCGAGTAGTGAAATGATCTATCTCTTAGTAAGGGAAAAGATAAGGATCCTCGACCCAATTCTTGAGGTACCTAGTAAGATCGATCAAGATGCTCTTGGTATAAAGTAAAATGGATCTCCTTGTAATAGAGAGATTTTTATGGTGGTATTTATTTCTCACATGCCAAAGAAACCATAAAACTGCTAAAAAGTCATTTATCTTGCGTTTGGTTGGGATCTTACATTCTTACACAGTAAAACAATTGGTTGATGAAATAAGAGGTTGAAATCACATGATGTGGTAGTCTATTGAATTCACTAAAATAGTACTGATAATGTCCTTCCAGGTTCATTATATCACTTAGAGGTAGAGTGGGTGTATTAGTTTCATCATTTTCATTTATGTTTCCTTTATTATGTAACAATCATACACTCATATTAATGATTTATCACTTTTCTATAATTAAAACAATAAAAAATCCATAGGAAAAAATATTTACAATGTCCACTACTAAACAAGAGTATCTATGTCCTTAAAATGATTTGGAAACAATCCAATACTACACAGTCCATTAGAAATCAATTATTTTTTGTATATACAAGCAAGTAATATATACCCATAAACTTTTATAACACTATGATATATACAACATTTCATGTTATTCTTCTAAAACAAATGACGTAATACATGTTTTGTAACAAGTAATAAATCCTTGAACAATTGGTTAAAAACTTGATACTATGATTCCTTATCAACATCAACTTTTGCATTTATCTAAAACATAGTTCTTTAGTTTCCTACCCAGAAAATATAATGCACTTCAATTTTGGACATTGTACAAAACTCATCCCGATGGATCACTCAAATTCCTCAATATGAACACCTATTATACAAAATATATAATCAATAATACTCTTAAACAATTATGTATCACTTTAATATTTCCCCATAAATATAAATCGGATCGCCCGGTCTGATCTAATAATATATTCTTCTTCTTCTATACGAAAAATGTCTCTAGGTAAACATTGTCTGGAATCTTCTTCTCTCCTCCATAATGTCAATTTCACTATCTATTACTTTTCATGTGAACAATACTAGTGTTAGAAAGTATTATTTTCATTCTTTTATTTTTAGTTATTTTAGGAGAGGAATGGTTTAACACATACCTTTGTTTTCCAAATAAACCAAACTTCCATAATATTGAATTTTATTTACCTTTCAACTTCATATTTGACTCTTCTAGTTATTATTATCTATTATTGATTTTTCTCAAACCTTAGTGAATCTTCTCACATCTTAATACATCATTAAATTTTTAACCATTCATCAATCTGATATATCATTCTGATTCACTTGATTACAGTAGGAAAATATGCTCAACTAAAGACAACTCACTAGAGGACACATTCGAGTTATTTTTCTTTCATCCTACTTGTTGGAAGACAATGAATGACTTGTTTTTATCTTGAAAAAAATGAATTCAATGGAAATATAATTTTTTTTTGAAACTTTTTGACTATACTGTTGATTGATATATGATCCCATTTTGCATCGGTCCAAAAAACTCTCATTTTTCATTATTAATAAGTCCCAAAAATCTCTATATAAAAATTTGTATCAACCAGTATTTTTCTTCCAATGGATTGGTGACATACCATATCCGATATACCAATGTCAATAGAAAATTATTTCTTCCTCACTTACCCACTAATGATTTATCCATATGACCTGTTCATCTAGTAAATCTGTTGTTATGATGGATTAGAAAATCCAATGGATTTATCTATCATTACATTAAAAAGACATAAAATTAAATAACTTCAACCTCCCCATATTTTCTTCCTTCACAATCATATTTTTATTTCACAAAACATTAATTAATTTGACTACATAAGGATCTCCATAGAATCATATAAATCACAATTTAATGCTTATATGAACATCCATTATTCCATAAAATTTTATAAACCATTCAAACTCTCAAGACTCTTGTAAAAACACTGAACCCATTTCACCCTTTCTTTCACACATCAAAGATCATGATTTTACAGACAACACATAATGTTGGAAACATAAAAATTATATAATCATAATCATATTTATATTTAATTACTTATAATCTCATAAAACTTCTCATACCGATCAAAACATTCATTCAAGACCCATGGTGAGTCTAAAATACAACTTCAACTAAAAATATTATTTATATTCTGATGGAGATTCATAAAAATTTTATTCTAATCTTCTGATTAAGATTCCCCTTTTTGTATGATCATCCGAAATTACAAGGTGAATTTAATTTTCTATAATAACAACAAAAAAAAACCACCAACATGAACTTATTTCATTATCCAAAACAACTTCCACCAATCTTGATCCCAACAATACCCCCATTGTATTTTTTTGTCATAAAAAGTTCACAAATAACTAAACTTGGATACCAGAATTAATGGATCAATAATCAATAATTCTTAGCCTATGTGAGATAACTCAATATTTGAAAAAACAATTATTGATTGAAAAAACATGCTGACCAAAAGAAGTGATTCATGAAAATGTTTCAGACTTAACGCTTTCTATTTCATTAACCTTCATTCAAACATGTTCCCAACAATATCCCCCTTTCTATTTTTCGTTTAAAAAAAATGTTCATAAATCACTAAATTGAGACCAATATCAATGTATAAATAATAAATAATGTTATGCCTTTATGATCTAACTCATTATAGGAAAAAATAATTCTTAATTGAAAAACCATGTTGTCCAAAAGAAGCGAATCATGAAACTTCATCAGATTTTGAACCTTCTATTTATTCAAGAATAATTTCTTTATTTATTCTTGTTAAACCAAAAATATTCATAAAACAATGTTAAATTTTTTTTTGAATAGTTCACACACTTACATGAATATGTCACATCTTACACACAACTCCCCCTGTATAAATGATTCCTCAGAAGGTTTTTCACATATTAATGGATAGATTTATGAAACAATTTTATAAAAAATAGCACTATCTAATGGATGGATGAGACATTAGAAAAAATACACCCCACCCTTGGAGAGAAAGTGGATGGATACTGTTATTAATCCTTAGTTTGGAAAATGATTCCTTTGGTAATGGTTTTGTGAAAATGTCTGCAAATCATTAAAATGTAGGAACATTCTCGATGTTCAATTCACTATTCTAAATATAATCAAATTATTCATTCGTATAATGAATCCCCTCCATTTTATATTGATTATAAATAGTGTATCTTACTTCAACATATTTCCTCAGCCTTATATGAGATGTAAAAACTTATTCCTTATTATTGGGAATAGTTGAGTATGAATCTCTATATGATAACTTAATAATTTTTTTAACACATATGTCTCATATTTTCTTGAAACAACTGATTTCATTTCACCATTTTAGAAAAAAATGAGTTCTTACATCAAAAACTTGAAAAATGTTTCCCTTTGTACATTGGACTCTTGTAACTACATTTCTATATTCCTCTATTTACTCATAAAAACCATTTTTTGTAAGCACAATCCTATTGCATTCATTACAATGTTATCGAATGCTCATAAATTCGTGTTTTAATCCATCAAAAAATGTTTTCTTGTATTTCAGAATTTCATTACCACTAATGAAATATCTAACAAAGTTTTTTGATTGTATCATTATTTCTAAATATCATAGTTCCTTATTTACAATATTTTACATTCTTCAATAATTTCATGTCACCTGACATATAATAATAACTCCCACTATCCATGATCTATGGTTGTTCACATTGTTTAGCTTTGAGATTGGTTTCAACAAGAAGATATTTTTCATTCCATTAATATTTCGTCACATTAGGATTCTGATAATTGTTATAAACATGTTTTCATGTTGGTAAGAAAATAGGACACTAATTTCACAGTATCCATTTTTTTCACTTTTCAAAAATATTTTCTATAGCATCTAATTTATTCTAAAAATTTTAAAAAATCCTTCTCTTATTTGTTCCTTTTATATGATTTTCCCACAAAAAATTTTCTTTATGTGATTCATGTGATAATTGTAATGATGTTGGTAAACCCAACAAATATTTTCAACAATACAAAATCCACAATAATACTAACAATTACCATAGATGTAATATTCTCCTTTGTAACTTTCATATATTATGGTGTTATGAAAATGATTACCAAAAAATTTATTATTGTTATAATAAGTAATTTAATCAGCAACAACATTTTTATTATCACCCGAACTATTATTCCCCAAATTATATTTGTTTCCTTCCGTATTAGAATAAAAATTAATTGAAAAGTTTTCCGAATCTGAATTTTTAGAAATTTTGAACTTCTCTACTTTGTTGTTATTGGCCATATAAATGAATTCTAAAAAATTATTTTCATTAGAAACTAATTAAAATTTATTTACAATAATTGATGGTAAATTTTGTGGATCCTTATCTGGTTCACCCTTTTCATAACTTTCACCAACATCCAAGATTGAATTATCAAAACACATAACTCTTTTCTATGTTTTTGAATGATTTAGTTGAACAAGGTACATCTCTTATTATTTTTCCTTCAATTTCAATTCAATATGTTCATTCAAATTATTTTCATTCTATAAAGACTACATTAAACAATAACTCTATTCAAGTATCATATCTTTCTATTCAACAAATTATTATCGATTGTTTTATATAGACCATAAATTATTTAAATTCTTGATTTTTTTCAAGTCTTGAAATCATCGCAATACATTCCATCAATTATACCTTTATGTGATACACTTAACTAATATCTTCTTCTTAGGTACTATTTATTTAAAAAAACATCAACATTAACTGCTACAATAAATTTTTTTTCTTCAGAAACTATAGTACATTTTTATGTTTTAACATCACTATCATTATATTAAGAGAAAAACATCTCTTTTTGGATTTTAAGAAAGCATTAAAATTTCCATATAGTATGACATATCAAGATGTTTCTTCCAAGATGATCATGAACATATTTCTTCTTCATCAATTTCTTCTTTATCACTATCTTTCTTATTCCCTCTTTGAGGACAACTAACAACAATTATTACAACAATCCCACATTAAAAAACATTGTGTGGATTTTTCTATTATAATATCTTCTGAATATTTTCACCTTTTTTGAAAAAAAGGATAAAATCTCATCAATATTTTTATATACCACATTATTGAATTCAGATCCAGTTGCATCTTATTCTTCAAGAATCATCATAGACATTCAATTATTAGAAGAATTAATAGAAATTACTTGATCAATTTTTTTTCATTTCATAACACTATACCTTCACATTTCATATGTCACGAGAGTACAATGAACATTATCCAAAGATATAGTTTAAGGGTCGATATATCCCCAAGAAAACCAATAGCATCAATCTTATATAGAAGAAGTCTAATGATCTCCTTTGAAATAGTTGAGACCTCGATCAAAAAGACATTTAATTGTGGTAAAAATATAATTCACTCTTATAGATATGTGATAAAAACATTCATACTCACCCACCATGAGATCTTTTTACATTATCCTCCATAATTTTAATTTTGAATTATTCACTTTTGTATTACCATAATATATATTATTCAACGTATCTTATATAATATTGGTATTTGAATCTCCCTTTACTCTAAGAAACTAACATTCAAAAAGTTCTGTGATTAAAAGATTTTTTATCTTCCATAATTCACAAGATTCATATTATTATAATTTTTAAGGGGGTCATTCTTAACATGTGGAAATAAATTAGTAAAAGCTTCCAAACTATCATACCCATGAGATATAAGATATGGAATAATTTTTTCATTCAATATATGATAGTTGTAATCATTTATGATTATAATCCCCATTAAATTCACATAATCAATATTCTCCATAAGAAATTCTCTTTAATAATGTTTTTCAATGATTAAACAATGAGAACCTTTACGCTAATACCACATGATATTTATAGTCACAACCAATGGATCACTGATATAAGGAGTTGAATCAACTATATATTTTTAATTTATGTTTCTATTATTTTGAAAAACCTTCATCTCATTTAAACTATTAATAAATTTTTAATGGAAAACAATCACACATTCATAGGAACACAAGTATTTAGATGGTTCACAACTCAACAAGAGTAGCTGCATCCTTGAAAATGTTTGATAATAATTCAATAAAATATAATCCATTGCAAAAAAAATCCATTTATGTGGATAAAAGAAATAATGATATAGCCTTACACTTTTATAACACTATGATCAATACACAAGTTTATGTTCTTCTTATAACCTCAAAAAATTTCAGTTCTCTCTCATACATTTCACCTGAATATTACCGGGGTTAGAAAGTACAATGTAATGACTTCAATTTATAGGTGTATTAAGAGAGGATAGTGTGGGAGCTTACGTTCATATCATGATCAATGAAATATACAAAATCATGAATTTAATTTTCATTTTGAGTTCCACTATCTCTCTTTTAGTGAATATCATCTCAACTAGATTATTTTACAACCTTATAAAATATTCTCATGACATCATCCGTCATTGATGTTATATCTTTTCATTGTGATGAAATATAAATTTGATTATAATCATTATGATGAAAACATATTGATAAATACAGATGGATAATTATGATGATCCAAACCATATATAAGATAAGATACATTCTAAAGCTCTTTATCATTTCAAAAAATGATAATATACTCATTATTATGATTCATTACCACAGATAAAATAAAAAATTAAAAACATTTTTCCATAAACATAGTTTCCACTTCTGAATAATTTGAAAACCCCATATGAAAACACATATAAAAAATATTCAAAGTATTTCTCATTTTATTCACTTCCACATATGGACGATCAGACATATGATGATGTAAAACATTTGGAATTTCATAAGGGTCAGCCCACATATGATGGATTAGTCTCTTATTCACTCTGATGGGTTAGTGTCACGTATTGTCCAATATCACTTGAACCACATGGAAAACATATTAGAGTTGTTTTTTTATTGTCTCACTTGTATGAAAAAAATTATTGCTTTTTTTCTATTATCCCAAATGATGAAAACATGATTTTTTTTTCTAAAAATGGATTATAATATAGTTAATTGTTATCTAACCTCATTGTGCATCAATCCCAACAACTCCCAGTGTTCCTTATTAACATGTGGAAATAATATATACACAAAAATATGCATAAACAAATTAATTTTCATCAAATGTATTTGTTGAATAATATCTCTGATAGAATGGTGTCATAAAAAACATCAGTATTCAAAATTTCCCAACAAACCATTGTTCCTTATAAATTTTTCATCCATTGAATCAGAACATCCAATGGATCAGACAATATGATGGATAAGAAAATTCAACAGATCAATCGACCAGTTATTTAAAAAATCATGGACCTCACATACTTCAGCCTCCCTAACTTTAAATCTTTCATTGAATTCTTATTCAGTCATACAATATTCATGAGATTAACAATTTAATGATCGACATAACCAAGTTTGTCTTAAATTAGAAGGTTTCTATGAATTTATATCCTTCAAATCATAATATATTTAAATAAAAATCTCAAACCACTTTTCTAAACTCTCAATATTTTTTTCCATTCTACATAAATCATGGATCAGAATTTTGAAGACACGTCATGATTTTAGAAACATAAAAACCATCAAAGCCTCACCATATTTATATATGGTCAATCAAACGTTGATAAAACATATCATAACAATAATCACCTTCATTCCTGTCCCATGGTGAGTCAAAAAGAAAACTTCAACAAGAAAGAATCTTTAGAAACCGATAGAATTTCTTGAGCATTATTAATCTAGTATTGTTATTATGATACCCCCTTTCAATCAATCATCATATCTTAAAAGGTAAATATATTTTATTATATAAAAAAATAAAAAACAATCAACAAAAAATTCTTTTACAATCAAAAATAATTTCTAGAAAAATTAGTCTCAATATGTTCCAGACAGAACATTCCCATTTTCTTTGAAAAAATTAATTAGGCACAATTTCATCCTGAGGTCCACTACATCCTGAGAACCAAGAATCTATATTTATTCCTAAATGAATAATTTTAAAAATATTTGGTTAGTCATAATCTCTAATGGGACATGTGATGATATTGAATTTTTATGTTATCTCCTTTCACAAAAGAATATATACCTAGATATCCAAAACATTCAAAGCCATAACAATGTTACAAAAATACTTCATTGAGAAGTCCCCCAATGTGGATCCTATGAAAACATATTTTTATGAATCAGAGTTATACGTTATGAGATCAAAGATCTCAAATAGGACCTCATCCAATGTATAATTAAAAAACATTAGATACACAACCACTTTTTTGAATTTGATGTGATGAGACATACACATTAGAAAACCATTCTTGGTGCCTCCCCAATTTTGGAACAAGAAAAAAATATCTCTTCAACCCATAATCTACTAGTTTTGATAAATAATAATTGAGATAAGTTGGTAAAGTAGAATCCAAAAATAAGAGGTGTTCAAAATCATTTTATCCTTATCACTTATATACTTTTCATATTAGATAATAAATTCATTAATAATCCACAAGTGATCGGAACTAGGAAAATGTTAATGAAGGCCCTCAAAATAGTTAATTGAAACATATATCTCATGGAAATGGTTGAAAATAAATAGAAAATAATTATTATAAAAAAATATATGGAAAAAATTTGTATTATTAAATAATTAGACTTAAAGGTATTATTGTTGACATTATGGGAAAGCATAGAGTGATTCTGGGTCATATATTAAGAGATCTCTCTAAAGTACCCAATTTTCAATTGTTCATTCTTTCTATATCATTACCCAACATTATATATAACTATATTATTCTTTATTATTTAATTTATTTTTTTACATGTCCCAAAAAAATATAACTACTGTAGTTCATCTTTTCTTAATAATGATATATATATTTTAGAGTTTCATTTCTCAATTCCAGTTGAAAATTTATTAAAGGGATATTCTCTATTTTATTTTCCACTATTAATGTTGTAACACCCCAACCCCTGTTACCTAGAGTTTGTGCATTATTACATAACATTAGCATGATCACAAAAGTTCATGTCTTGAAAGAACAATTTGTTAAGTATCCTTGGAAGTACTAGATACATTCATAAGGTTTACATTACACAAAAACTGAAAAACATCAACAACATTGTTTCCATAGACTACAATCGTATCCCCTCAGACTATCCTTATAGGTCAGTCATAAAATACTTCTTCGCATCATGGGAAAAATAAAACATAGAATGGGATGAGCTTAGGTGAACAGTAAGGATAACAATATAGCAGAAACATTCATAAATATGCATATACATTTAAGGCAATGTATAAGACTAAAAAAATCCTTTTAAACATGGACATAACCATAATATGGAAAATATTAAATCATATAATCCCATTTAATTACTCACATGGATATTCTACTAGTCGAATAATCACATGAAATTTCAATATCCACTTTCATAATGATAGAATGCATAATGTCAAACTGTCATAACCACATAGTCAAGGCCTTACGCCTAGACTAAAAATTAGATTTTGTCAAGACCTTGTTCCAAGAAACTATTTTGTCTCATGATACCTACCAATGCATCGAGGATCTATAGAGGGATCCACCTATCACTTACTAAGTCCAATGCATTACTCATATGATAAGGTTTAAACATAACAAAAACGTTCATATTAAAACCGGTATATGAAATGTCACTACATTGTCCATATACCATGAATTCAATGAAATAACTCATCCGCAGTCAAAAATATCACAAAAACTTCAATACAATATGGAAGTTTTGTATCATAATAAATCAACCTCAAACAAACTTAAAATTCATCAAAGGATGTTGACATAGATGAAATCAAAACCATTTTAGAGAAATATATATTTCTATTTTGAAATAATTTAAAAGTCACGTAAGTATAAAATAAAACATGTATGTTTGAAAATATTCTTATAAGAATGTAAGCTAAGCTTCTACGATGTTATAATGGTGGAAATATCCACACCCGCCATATTATTAAAAAAACATTCTTTCATTAAATTTTTCGAAAAGGTCAATAAGTACCTTGTCTGGAAAACGAGGGTAAGATTAATTTATAAACATATTATAAAAGTATAAAAATGGTTTTAATGTATTTAATACATAGTTTATAAAATATTAAGAATGTTCTGAAATACATTTTTAAGAAACATAGATGTGGATGATAAAGAGGTCCTAGTAGATAATTACATATAAACAACCTCGGATAATGAAGAGATTGTGAAATTAACCCTTACCTTGTATTTTTCCTTGGTCTAAGGTCAGTTTAAGTCATGTATAATGGTGAAATAATTGTAATTAAATTATACAGGAATCATATACATTAATATGATATCATATATGACCTTTTAACATTACTTTGTTAATGATATCATAGTATTATCGTCATTTTGGGTGTTAACGAATTCGTTTTCAATTATATTATTTGTTATGTCAGTCGTATTTTTTATGGATGGGATGTATATTATTAATATCCATAATGATATCACATATATAAAAACTATTTTTAATCATCTAATGAAAATTAGTCGTGAATGGATACGATGGGGAATGAATCTCATCGCGTTTGTGGAGATGGTAATCCATACGTACACACGAACGACAATATCATTATTCTGATATTAAAATAATATATAATTGGATCTTATATCATATATAAATAATCATTATCATGTTATATTTATTATTTACATCAATTACACATTTATATTATACCTATCCAAATAATAATGTATTGAATAACAGTTACACCTCGGCGTGGAGACGGTAAGCCGTACGAACGCATTTATGATGACATGTCATTCAAAGAATGGATTGAATAATTAATTTTTTTGTTCCATATTTATAATAACCTCACAGTATATAGAAGACATTGTAGGTTTTATTTTTTAATTGAAACAATAAATAAAAATAAGTGGACGAAGAAAGGAACTTGAAAGGGGTGATGAAATATTTACATCTACTTCGGGATCTTCCGTTTGATTTGATCAAAAGGGCTCCATAGGTTGGATTTATTGCTAAAGCAATGCCTTTAGGGATAATTGAGGATAGTTTATAGGGTATTTGGGTAATGTTTGGCCGATCTAGATGGATTTTATGGTGTAAATTAGAGAGAAGGGGGAGTTCTCGTTTATAAGAGGGGCGAGGGGAACATTAGGAAAAGCTAGAAATATTATTTTATAATAAAATAATTTTCAGTTTATAATGGATTAAAAATTGAATATTTAAATAAAAGGTGGGTATGGGTGTAAAAACACTCAACCAATAGGTTTTAGATAGGTTTTGGTGTCTATATTAACATTATCTTTTAGATTTAACTCTTAGTTAAATAGTTTGACATTTACCATGTCTCTTAATATTTTTATATTATATGGTTAATAAACATACTATATACTTCCAATAGAACCCCAAATGTATAATTAATGATACAACTATCATTATATAAGTCTTTTTTCCGAACTTTATATTTTTATAAATAGAATATAAATTATTAATATAATATTTATTTTAAAAACTCTTTTATGTCAATTTTGAAACTATTTGGTATTTTGTTTTTACTAAATTCATAACTGAATTATTCCTTCAAATAAAATCCATCTAAAAAAACATAATATGTCATATTAAACTATAAAATTAGTGGAATTCATAAAAAAGTCTCGGATTACATTTATTTGGATTTTTATAAAATCAATTATTTTAATATTTCATTAGTTAGGTAATTACTTCATCATCATAGTCTTATAAATAAATTAAATTATTTAATGTCTAAAAAATATAAATAAATAAAATTATGTAGGAAATCGTTTTATATTTCTAATTAACATTTATAGGTGAATTTAAATTATGTGTAACCCTATATTAAAAATGTTTTTGTTATAAAACATTGATTTTAACTCTTTTAAATCTTCTTTGAATTAAATAATGATAAATGTCCTAATCTAATCCAAGTGGAAAAAAGAGGTTAATATTTTAATACTAAGGTTCTTTTTAGTCTAATTATACTTATCCAATAGGATTAGAACATGTGTTACGGTAATAATAAAATCATTTTTACCCTTAATTACCCTATTTACTTTTAATCATGGTAAATAAAAGTCAAAAGTCACTACTAACCAAAAATTATTTTCATCTTATTGATCCACATTTTACTTAATAATATAAACCGTGTCTCTCTAATTTTTAAAATTACACTCAAAATAGCTGTAAAATTATGTTTTATGTGAATTTTCAAATTCTCCTAGGAGATGGGTAAAAGACGGTGAAAAGTTCAATAAAATTTTTATATATCTAAAATTATTATAATTTGATTCCAATGAATTAAATTGAACGTATATAGGTATTATGTATAAATTTTGACCTAAAATAAATTTAAATAAAATAAATAATTATTTAAATAGATAATTGATTTTAAACTATAACTTAGTGTTTTTTACTATTCATCAAAAATTGAATGTCTTTAGAAAAATACAAAAAAATTCATCCTAAGCTATTTTTGATATTCCAAATCAAAAAATGAAGTCCATTTTGGAAAATAAAATTTATAAAACATCAAAAATTGGGTATTAATATTCATAATGGTTAGTTTAATTGGTTTTGGTGTGTTAGAACTCGAAGTTACGTACAAAACACGCTAATGTATTATTCAATGAGAAGAATATTGTGGAAGCTTAGAGTGTTACATTCTCCCCTACTTCAAATAATTCCATCCTCAAAATTACTAGAATATTAATGCATAAAAAGACTCGTGTGGTTCTTCGTCATAAGTTCCTCGGGTTCCCATGTTGCCTCTTCCATCTTATGGTTTCTCCATAGAACTTTTACCAGACGAGTCACCTAGTTTATCCGAACTTGTTCTATTGTATCAATAAACTTGAAAGTCTATTCAAAATAAGACATATTAGGTTCCAGTACTAATTCCTCATAGGTATGTACATGTGTTGGGTCCGACATAAATTTTCTTAACAGTGATACATGGAACACATCATGAACTTTTGAGAGATTCGGTTGCATTTCCAAATGGTAAGCTACAACCCCAATTCATTCTAGAATTTTGAAAGGTCCGATGTACATGAGACTCAATTTCCCCTTCTTACCAAAATGTATAACCCCTTTAAATGGAGATACCTTCAAGAAAACATGATCTTCTACCTGAAATTCCAAATCCATCCTCAAGTTATCAGCATTGTACTTATTCCTACTTTTAGATGCCTTGATGTGGTTTTTGATTACCTTCACCCTTTCCATCGTTTCCTCCACAAGTTCTGGGCCTACAAGTTTTCTTTCACCAACATCATCCCAACAGGTTGGTGTGCGGCATCTCTTTCCATAAAACGCTTCATATGGTGCCATCGAAAAACTCTAATGGAAGCTATTGTTATAGAAAATTCTAGTAGAGGTAAATATTGATCTCACATACCTTGAAAGTCAAGTGAGCATGATCTCAACATGAATTCTAAGGCTTGAATAGTCCATTCTTATTGTCCACCAATTTGGGGGTGGTAAGAAGTGCTCAAAGGAATCTCATTATACATGTCATTCTAAATATTTTTCCAAAATATTTATGTAAAATGTGGATCACGATCAGAAACAATTGATAGTGGTACTTCATGATGTCTTACAACTTTATTAATATATAGTCGTTCTAATCATTCAAGTGGTAAATCTTCTCTTATTGCAAGAAAATTTCCTGGCTTGGTAAGACGATCAACAATGACCCATATTGCATTTTTCTTTCTAAGAGTATTTGGTAGTCCCATGAAAAAGTCCATCGTAATATTATCCCATTTCCAATCTGGTATGGGAAGAGGTTTCATGACTCATCCAGGATGTTTCCTTCCATCTTTCACTTGTTGACAGACCATACATCTTGACACAAAATAAGCAATCTTCCTCCTCATGTTGTCCCACAAAAAATGTTCCTTCAAATCTCTATACATTTTGGTGCTCCCAGGGTGTATAGAGAAATTGGAACTATAAGCATAATACAAAAATTCTTTTTTTAGATCAGGTATATTGGGAACACAAAGTCTCTTCAATAATTTCAAAATTCTATCTTCATACACAAAGTCACTTAATCTCCCATCATTCAGAGCTTTAGCCTTCTTTCGAAACTCTTCATCATCTGTCTGAGAACCCTTTATCCTTTCTAGTGAAGATAGTTTGGAAACTATTTAAGAAGTATTGATGTTTCACCTTAAATGGTGATTACCATATCTATCTTTACTAGATCCATGAAAATAGGATCCCTTTTAACTCTCCTCTTGTTCAAAACTCCATGATCCTTTCTACTCAATGCATCTGCCACCTAATTTTCCTTCCTCGGGTAGTTGTGTATCATGCGATAATAATACTTGAGTAGTTCAAGACATCACCTTTGCCTCATGTTGAGTTCTTTCTATGAAAAAATATAATTCAAACTCTTGTGACCGGTATATATCTCACATTTTTTAACACAGAGATAGTGTTTCCAAATATTTGAAAAAATATTATAGCTGCTAACTCAAGATCATGAGATGGATAGTTTTGCTCATGAATTTTTAGCTATGGTGATGCATAGGCAATAACCCTGTCATTTTGCATAAGGATACAACCAAGTCCTTTTTTTAATCATCACTATAAATAACAAACCCATCAACGAAATGATCAATGTTACTTATTGGGTTACATATATAATCTATACCATGCCTCCCTAACCTTGTAAAGTTAGCTTCATACATTGAAACATTCTCATCCTCGTTTTCCTCAGACTCAGATATTGTCGTTCCATATCTTCTATATGGTCTTAAGGAAAGTATTTTTCTATGAAAATATCCTTAAACTCCTTCCATTCCTTATTTGATACTTTATCATCTTCCTTTGTGTTTTTAATCAATGACCACCATTGATCAACATCTCCGGTGAGGCGGTAAACTACCATGACAATGTTTTCCCTTTCACTACTCCCCAAGGCATGGGCTACTTTCTATAAAGAATTTATCCATTTACCATATATTAATGGATTTGTACTCCCATTGAATATTGGTGTTTGTTTCCTCATGAAGCGATCTAACATTTATCTTCCACATTGTGGATCAGGGTGCTCTGTACGGGTAAGGTTATTATTGATAACCTGAGTATGTTGTCCGAGTATGGTGATTAGCCGATCAACACTGGTTGTATCACCAGCTCCGCTATAATAATCTTGAAAAGTAGTTAAATCCCTACATGGATTGTGTGCATTGATAAGTTTTCCATTCCATCCACTAGGCGCTATTTCTAAACAATGGCATAACCTAGATTAGTTTATGAATTGAAATACATAATTCCAAACTTGTAAAACATTTAACATAAATTGAATAGTTTTTGGATATAATCCATAATCATAAAAAATATTTTATTTGATGATTTATATACTCATAGACACTTCATAATGGTTTGTAATGAAAATGAGAATTATTCTAAGAATATCCCTCGGGAGTTTCGTAACAAAGAGTGCAACAAGGCCCGTTTTCGATCACCAGTTCTCGTACGAGTCTAGCTAAAAGAGGTGTTTTCATGTTTTACCCCTAGGTACATCTGTTCCAGAGCCACCTCTACCTGCACATATCCAGACGTGGATGTATTTCGTGGAAAACTCACAAAATCTTTACAATACCTAAATTCTTGGATGTTCTTTGATATTAATCCTCAATGTCGATCTTAGGGAAATTTTCTCTAATCAGAGTTTATCTAAATCTAGTTTCCAAGGTTTGTACTAAACTTCCTCTGATTCCATCTATAATACCCCGACCCCAGTTACCCAGAGTCAGTGCATTATTACATACATTTTCATGATCACAAAAGAAAAATTCTCAAAAGAATGATTAGTTTAGTAGCCTTGGTAGTGCTAGATATATTCATAAGGTTTACATGAAATCGTAAAATGAAAAAATAGAACAACATTTTTCCATAGACCACACTCATATCCTCTCATACTATCCCTATAGTTTAGTCATACAATACATCTTCACATCCTAGGAAAAATGAAACATAGAAAGGTGTGAGCTCAGATGCTCAGTAAGGATAACAATATAGCGGAAACATTCATAAATAAGCTTAAACATTTAAGGAAATGTATAAGACTAAAACAAAAGCCTTTTAAACATGAACTTATGCATAATATGGAAACGATAAAATGATATAATTCCATTTACTTACTCACATGGATATTCTACTAGTCAAATAATCACATGAAATATCAATAGCCACTTTCATAATGATGGAATTCATAATGTAAGACTATAAAAACCACATAGTCAAGTCCTTGTGCCAAGACTAAAAATAAATTTTTTTCAAGGCCTAGTACCAAGACAATATTTTGTCTCATGATACCTACCGATTCATCGAGGAGCTATAGCGGGCTCCACCCATCACTTACTAAGTCCAATTCATTCCTCATATATAAAGGTTTAAACATAACAGAAACATTCGTATTAAAAAAATCATTCAAAATGTCAATACTTTATCCATAAAACATGAATGGTATGAAATAACACATCAACAGTCAAACATATCACAAAAATTTCAATACAATATGAAAGTTTTTTATCACAAAAAATCAACTTCAAACAAACATTCAATCCATCAATGAATGTTGACAAAGATGAAATCAAAACCAATTTTGAGAAATATATCTTTATTTTTTGAAATCAATTAAAATTCACGTAATTATTAAAGAAAACATGTATATTTTAAATATTATTATAATATTGTAAGGGAAGCTTTAATTATGTTATAATGGTGGAAAATAGATGCATCCACCGTATGAGTAAAAAAACATTCTTACCTTATTTTTTTCAAAAATGTTAAAAAGTACCTTATTTGGAATACGATGATAAGATTCCTTTATAAATATCTTATAAAAGTCAAAAAATGGTTTAAATGACTTTAACCCATAGTCTATAAAATATTAAGAATGTTTTGAAATACATTTTTAAGAAAAATGGATGTGGATGGTAAAGAGGTTCTAGTAAATAATTACATATAAAAAAGCTCGGATAATGAGAAGATTGTAAAATTAACCCTTACCATGTTCTTTTTCATGGTCTAGGGTATGTTAACCTCCTGTATAATGGTGAAATAATTTTTATTAAATTATACCAGAATCATATACATTAATATGATATCATATATGATCTTTTAACATAGCTTTGTTAATAATATCTTAGTATTATCATTGTTTCGGGTGTTAACGGATTCGTTTTCAATTATATTATTTGTTATGTGAGTAATATTTGTTATGGATGAGATGTATATTATTCATATCCAGAATTATGTCATGTATCTGTAAATTATTTTTAATAATCTAATAAAAAATAATCGTGAATCGATACGATTGGGAATGAATCTCATCAAGTTCGTGGAGATGGTAATCCATATGTATGCCTGAACAACAATATAATTTTTTCAATATTAAAATAATATATACACGGATGTTATATCATATATACAGAATAATTATCATGTTATATTTATTATTTAAATCAATTACACATCATTATTATACCTATCCAAATAATAATGTATTGAATAACAATTACACCACGACATGGAGACGGTAAGCTGTACGTACGCACGTATGGTGACATGTCATTCAAATGATGGATATAATAATGATTTTGGTTGTGAAATATTTATAATAACATAACATTATATATAATATTCTGGAGTTATTATTTTAGAATGGAAACAATAATGAAAAAGGAAGTGGAAGAAGAAAGGGACTTGAAAGAGGTGATGAAATATTTACCTCTTCTTTAGGTTCTTCCTTTTGAGTTGATCAAAAGGGATCTTTAAGTTGTCTTTATGACCAAAGGAAGGCCTATAAGATGAATTGAGGATAGTGTAGAGGGTATTTGGGCAGAGTTTGGCCAATCCAAATGGTTTTGAAGTTGTGAATTAGAGATAAGGGGGAGTTCCCTCTTATAAGAAGGGTGAGGGGAACAATAAGAAAAAGCTAAAATATTATTTTATAATAAAATAAATTTCGGTGTCTAATGGCTCCAAAATCGATTATTTAATAGATATGGTTGGAAGGGGTCGAAAATCACTCAACCAATAGGTTTTATTCAGGTTTGGGTCTCTATATTAACTTTATCTTTGAGATATAACTCTTAGTTAAATAGTTTGACATTTACCATGTCTCTTTGTATTCCTATATTATATGGTTAAAAAACCTACTATGTTCTTCCAATAGAACCCCAAATGGTTCATTACTGATACAACTATCATTATATAAGTCTTTTTTTAGATACTTATATTTTTAGTAATGGAATATCTATTAATAATATAATATTTGTTTTAAAAACTCTGTTATGTCAATTTTGACACTATTGGGTATTCTGTTTTTTCTAAATTCATAAAAACAATATTAATTCGAATAAAATCCATATAAAAACCCACATATGTCATATTAAACTATAAAATTAGTATAATTAATAAAATTTCTCATATTACATTTATTTGGATATTTATAATATCAATTATTTTAATATTTTAGTAATTAGGTAATTACTGCCTCATCATTTTGTCAAATATAAATTATATTATTTAATGCCTAAAAAATATAAATAAAATACCATTATGTAGGAAATATATTTATCTTTCTAATAAATATGTATATTATAATATATCTTATGAGTATCCCTATATTAAAAATGTTTTAGTTATTAAACATTGAGTTTAACAATTTTAACTCTACTTTGAATTAAATAATGATAAATGTCATAATCTAATCCCCATGGACCAAAAAATTTCATTTTTTATTCCTAAGGTTTTTTTTGTTACAATTATACTTATCCAATAGGATTTGGACATGTTTTAGGGTAATAATAATATCATTTTTACCCTTAATTACCCTATTTACTTTTAACCGTGGTAAATAAAAGTAAAACATTAATATTCACCAAAAAATATTTTCATCTTATTGAAATAAATTTTACTTACTTATATTAATCATGTCTCTCTGATTTTTGAAATTCCACTCATAGAAGTGGTAAAATTATGTTTTATGTGAATTTTCAAATTCTCCTAGGAGATGGGTAAAAAACGGTGAAAAGTTCAATAAAATTTGTATATATCTAAAATTATTATAAACTGAATCCAATTAATTACATTGAACATATATAGGTATTATGTATCTATTTTGACCTAAAATAAATTTAAATAAAATAAATAATTATTTAAATAAAAATTTGGTTTTAAACTATAACTCAATGTTTTTCACTATTCATCAATAATTGAATGTTTTCAGAAAAATACCAATAATTCACCCAAAGCTAATTTTGATATTCCGAATTAAAAAATGAAGTCCATTTTGGAAGATAAAATTTATAAAATTTTAAAAAGTTGTTATTATTATTAATAAGGTCTAGTTTGATTGGTTTTGGTGTGTTAGAACTTGAAATTGCGTACAACACACACTATTGTATTATTCAATGAGAAGCGTACCATGGAAGTTTGGGGTGTTAAAAATGTCACACTCAATAAAATTATTTAAAAAATAGATGTTTTCTAAATATAATTATTTATATATGTAAGAAAATTGTAGGTAAATTTTCATTCTATAGAAACTATTATTTTCATACCATATTTAAGGACTATTTACCCTTTTCCACGAACCTCGCTTAAGTGCTACATATCCGAGGTCACATCTCCAATCATTCCTATTCATTAAATCAATTGGATATAATTTAAAAATATATATTTTTAGATTACAATACAGATATCTTATAATCTTTTAATCCATTCTTTCATGGAAACCATTATGACATTCAATCTGGTTATAATATATGAAATGATTTTGCAATCCATTTTATTCCTAGGGAAATCACTATGACTATGCCTTATGATTGATTTTTATAAGTGGTACACATATGAACATACATTCTATAATGGATTCACCTAGATGCTGTATGGAAACACCAGTAATGTTTACTATACCTTGAGATGATATATATGGGATTAGGGAGCAAAGCTATTCCCAGATAGGTCTCCTTCCAACATATGTTGTTTCCCAGGTAGTTATCCATGACATATTATTTTTATATGTTCCATGTGGTATCCACATTCATATGATTCCATGATCTTATGATCCCATGTTTTTTGTGTTCCTCTCCCATGTGATTACTTATGATTTCTATCTTTTATGATATTATGTTAATCCTTTTAAATCACATGTTATGAAAATTTGTCACGTTTATTCCCTTATTGGCCTTTTTTGCACACCCATTTCCTATATGTATTTTCCATGTAAACCTATGTAGTTTTATGATATAAATGTAATTTTGGATTACATTATAGAGAATAAAATAGAAAAAAATTTAGAAAATTTTTGAGGTATCGTAAACCTATTCATTCAATGAAAAAAGGAATCTCAATCATTATGGTGTGTTTATTGGATATTTAAGAAAAATATTTTATAATAACATTTTTAAAAGGATTGGTTCACTATTTAAGGTATCATAGAATTTTCTACATATTTTTGGGGGAAATAAACTAGAATACATTATTTAAAACCCTAAAGAGAAGACTAAGTATATTATAATATCCTATAATTGTTGTAAAATATAGATAGATTAGTTTCATAAAATCACATCACTATTTGGAAACCACTAGTGTATGTGCCTTTATAACATTTGTAAATATGTTTAATTACCCTGAAAATGATTAATTATTAATCATATTTTCAACTAGTATAGGAAAAAGAGTCTTTGTTACACATCAAGTCTAACACTCCTGTGGTATATGCTTTTGAAAATCTAAACCACTATTTAAAAACCATTCAAATAGACTTGATTAAATTTTATAGTTAGAAAACATAACAAGATAATAACATAGATAATATATATTGAAACCTAGAGACTCATTAATATTTATTTAGGAGTCATTTATATGTTAATGCTTAAATAGTCATAGTTACCATTTTAATAATTTTTTTTGTTTGAGTATTCTGATCCACTAAATTTAGTTTATTTAGATAATGGTAAGAATTGGGAGGAATATTGAAAACAACTAATCTAATAGTTAATGAGATGATTTTTCTAAATATATTCTTAACCTTATGGGATCATGGGACTATAAATTTATGGAAGAAATGAAATTATATATATTTGTTTATTGGGGGTATGATTATATTAAACAAACACACCCCGCACACATAGGGTGGAAAGGCCAGTCATACCCCCCCAATATGGTATCCCACCAATAAAAACTTATTTAATAAATACATGGCTCTTAGGCCTAGTAAGAAAGAAGACTGTTACATGTCTCATAGTCCCATTAGGAATGAAATCCCATTACATGGCCATAAAGGCCCAAATTTTTGACCCAAATACCCCGTGGTGATCATTGATACTACAATACTCATAATTATATAGTGTGATCACATCTACAGTTCCTGTCGCCTCTAGAGTGTTATCGGTCAATAGTTCCATCACTACTACAGTGCACTACAATACTGCTACCATAACCTATGCCCAATGAGTTTTGATCCCCCAGTTCTAATATAGTATTATGGGGTGCTTATCACTAAGACAGGCCCCACCTACATGTAATGACTCTACATACTCAACCAATGAATAATAACTTGAATCATATGAAATTTAATCGTTCTTATAAGAAAGTGAATGTTTTCATCATGTCCTTTATGAGACAATGTTCACCCACCATTAGTGGAGAGGGGGTTCCTAAAACTGAAGTAAATGAAAGATGGTTCTATCAGAGTTTATAAAGAAAAATCCACATGGATTAAATATCATGCCTTTTTAATTTTCATCAACTCCAAATTTAAGGCGGAACACATCATTAAGGTAATAAACTACGTCAATAAAAATTATTTTTTATTTGAGAATATAATAGCTATGAAGAAATTTTTTGTTGTTCCCTTAAGGTTGAGATAGAGATTGTGGACTCTTATATGTCTCATAAGTTTGTAGATCAAAAGAAAAAAAGAGTTTAATTTGGTACGATTAATGGTTGAATCCCTTAGAGGATGGAAAAATCAGCTACACACATGTCAAATGTGTGGGATGATGTATATTATAAACTATCACAAGGAAAGTAGTAGATGTTTAATGTGTGGAATAGAAGAGAATGAGGGTTATAAATACTAATGATATATGATGAAATATAGTAGTGAAATGAAATAAAAGAACTTTCATATCAACACTCTGATTATAGTAATGTGTTGAACTACAGGGAACATATACATTATTCAATCCAATTTCCAAATATAATGGATACAAGAGACAATCAAAGACATCAACATCTATGGCCTGGTGAGAGAGGAAAGGAATATGTTGTCACAACCACTAATGCGAATCTCAATAATGATGTGGTGATATGTATAGTGTTTATTATATCAATAATAGATAAAAAACTTTTTTATTATAGTTCTATACATTATTTTATATCATTGATGTTTAATATAATAATTCAAACAGTAATAAAAAACATTGGGGTTGATTTAACTGCTCGAATAGAAAATGTTGATTTTTTTATCACTAATTATATAACATCTCTACAGGTATTTTTTTTGGACTTAACATCCAATAACATCTTTTTATAATTACTTTAGTACAATTTTTTGTTATATTGTAAATGAATTTCTTGTCCATATATAAATACAACATCAACAGATGTGTGATGGAGATCACTCTTTGCATCCTCTGTCATCCTCTAATTATATTTAAGTTTAAACAAGGGTATTAATCTCATTTAGAATATTATTATTAATTTTTGATATTATGATTTATGATAAATAATATATTTATCAAATGATTGAGACCATGGAGGGGATCATTCATAAATAAATTACTATTTTATGTAACTTTACCGATATATTCAATGATGTTTTTCGTTGTCTTCCTTATGATAGAGAGTTCAAGTTAAAAATTGAACATATATTGGGGCCTCTTTCCATCTCTAACAGTCCCTATAGAAAGGACAACCTTGAGTTTCAGGAACTAAATAATAAGTTACAAGATAATTTGGACATAGGTTTTATACAATAGAGTGTTTCACCATGGGGTGTGTCAGTCCTCTTCTTTAGGGAGAATGATGCATCAATTCTCCATGTTATTGATAATCAAGATATCTTGAAAAATCCCAATAATTTTTTCCCCTTATTCATATTGATGAGTTTTTCAATCAACTATATGAGGAAAATTATTTCTATAAAGTGTAAATTCATCCATGGTATCACAAATTAATGGCGAAAAAGGTGGATATTCTGAAAAAAAATACATTTTGGACAATATATAGACTCTATGAGTTCATAGTGATTCCCTTATGACTCACCAGTGCTCCAAATATCATTATAGAATTATTTTATAGAGACTTTAGAGTTTAAAAAAACAAATGTGTAGTAGTATTTATAGATTTTTTTTGATATACTCTAAGAGAAAGTAGGAAAATGAGGTTTATTTAAATTACATGCTATTGTCATTGATAAATTATATTCTACAAGAAATGTAGAGTAAATATGAGTACTGTATTAAGGAATTACCAATCATAGGGAAGGTAATCACGTGTAAGGGGTTATCATTGGACCCTATTATGATATTTGAAATTGATGAATATCCTTCAAAAAATTTGTGATGGATATAAATAATTTACATGGACGTGATGGGTATTAACAATTATTTTTAAGAAACTTTTCATGATTTATAAATCATCTAACCAAGAGAAAAAAGAAGGGCATTATGCTTGTTTGGACTAATAAATGTTATGAACTCTTAAAAAAATTAAAAAATAGGCATATCCCTATATCAGTACTTAAACTAACCACATGTGGAAAACATTTCATGGTATATATGGATGCCTCGATGATGGTTTTATGTTGTGTACTAATGAAAAATGATAAATTCATAGCCTAATCCTCATGAATGTAAAACTTTCAGGACTAGAAGTACCCAATACATGATTTATATATAGTTTTGGTGATATTTGAATAAAATATTTGGTAGTAATATATACACAAGCAGATGTATAAAATATAAAGAGATCATAAGGGAATTAAATATACATTAACAGAGGTGTTGATTACTATTCACCGTAGAATATGGTTAAGGTTGATTAAGAATTATAACTACATAATCGACTACCATCATGGGAAGGAAAATAATGGGGTAGATTCTCCATGTAGAAAGGGTCTTATGACCTAATTAATGATGAGAATTTAGATGAGTGTAATCATAATATTCATTAAATGGTTGGACAAGGGAATCATAAAGGAATTAACATCATTATATAATTCATAAATGATTACTCAACTATTCCATATGTAGAAGATAAAGGATTATAAAAATGAATATCATGAAATTCTAAATAAGGTGCAAGTAATGAGAAAATTGAAACACCCAATGTTAAATAAAGATAAAGATGTTGTTTCGGGATTTGGGTCCCAAATATATCTTCCAAAAAATCAAGAGATAATGAAGGAGTTGTTGAATTATTTTCATATCTCAAACATCTCTATCGACCTTGGAATAATGAAGATATTTCATGATATCCTAGAGATATATTAATGGTACTTTTTGAATCGAGAGATCATAGAATATACATCATTGTTATTTATATGTTAATGGGTAAAGAATAAAATGAAAAAGGATAAGGGGGTGATACCACCATTATGTAGTACCCCCGATTTTTAGTATGTAACACTTACTTAATTACATGGTTATAAAGCTAAGGGTGATGAATGGGAGAGTTTGGATGACATTTAATGATGTTTTCAGGAAAAGGGGAAGTCGCCTGGGTGGCGCACAGTTTGTCTAACTGTGTATAGAAACCATGCGTAGTTGGACTTTTTGAGGTAGTGATTCCTGCATATTTGGAGCATGGTAAGAGAGACATTTCTAGTAATCCATGTGAGGGTCTTCATAGGTAGTGTCTAATGCACATTTAGTTTATGGTTTGTCTAACAATGCGAACTAACCGTGCGTGCACTTATGTGAGATCCTAAAAAAATGGATCTCACACTTTTTTGCCTCTATGTTGCTAGGTTTTCCTCCAATGTTGCTAAAACATTAGTTTTTTCTTCTCCTAAGTCCAAAGAAGGTTCTCCCATCATTATATTGGCGATCTGAAGGGTTCTCTAGGTGTATCGAAGACAGATTCTGGAGGTATGAGATCGCTCTTCATCGTTCTTGTTCGATTTCAAGGATCAACTTAAATATACTTCTCCTCTTATCTTTATTTCAATGAAATACACCCATTATGGGTTGATATGGGTTTTATGATGCCACATATGATGATATATGGTCTTTATCTTGCTAGGATAAGATATCTAAGGTGGATTCTTGGAGAACCGACCCATTTTTCTTGTGTGTTCTTCATTCGTTGGGGTTTTCTTCAAAACCTTTTAGGTGGGAGGCTTATTTCATGACTCATATTAGTATAATTTATTTGAATGCTTCAAAATTGATTGTGGGGGTTTTGAATATATTTTGATTTGATTTTTGAACACCCGTAGGAAACCTTCTTGAGTTATGGTTGTAAAATCTAGATAATTGAAGATTTTAAATGAGTTCTTCGGTTCTTGGTTTTGAAACAAAGCATTTAAGAAGGGAATTTTCTATATTAATTGAACATAAATGGGTTTAGATAATTCTAATAAAAAGGGTCTGTTTTATTGAAATGAAATGTTTATTTGAAATTGGTTGTGCTTTAGTTTTCTATACAAGTCCAATTTTATTTAAGTGGTGTGTTTTGGAAATGGAAATACATTGTATAAATGGTATTTGTGTGAGTTCATTCTTAAAGGGAAAATAACCATTTGGGTACAAAGGGATGTAACCTTGGATTTAGTGTGTGTGTCATTGAAACACAATGTGATTAGACGAGATACCACTAATGAGTATGGAATTGTTGGATGAAATATGCATGTGTGGCTGTATTGGGAACTATGGAAATGGGTATGAAAAATTAAAATATTAATGGTTTTTAAGGAATTGATTAGTTATTTTTTCTGGAAAAATTACATGCTGTAAATTGGTTTCATTTTGATTTGTTTGCACTTGGTTTTAAATGGTTTTTCGACCTTGCTAATATTTGGTTATAAACTGTTTTGATAAATTGTTTTATATAAAATATTTTGTATAAATGTTACTAACTTATCAATACTAGTGGTGTGATTAGGGAATTCATTGGGAAAAACCTACTATGTTTTTTACTCATCCCTACTTTGGAACTTTAGTGATTTTTCATATGTTGTCTTCTGGGTCGGGGCCAGGGTAATTTTTGCAACATTTTTAGCACTACCTCATGATAGTTGGGATGTTCGACGATTGTGGATCTTTGAGATTGTGAAGCATGGGGTCTTGTGGTGTTTTTAGAGGCTTGTGTCATTTATCCACTGTATACATTGATTATGGGTTGTTCTTCCGCTGTTGAATAAATTGATGTGGTTTTGATATACATGATTTTTTTTAAGTTGTATTTCATTTGTTCTTACATCATATAGTGAATGTTTGTTTATGGTTGGTTGGTTTATTGAATTAATTATTAAAGGGTAAATGAATCCCCATATTTATTTAAAACCCTTCGCCATTTATTTCTAGATTTTGGCATATCGGGGATGCAATTTAAGGCCTAGTAATGACTCGTTGTGTTCTCAAGCCAATGATAATTGGAAGGTCATTACAAATTGTATCAGTATGGTCCTTCATTTGTTGTACAAATAATCTGTGTTCTTGGTCTTGGAGTTGGAATTAACTTTTTCTTTTTCGTTGGGTAGGAATCTTAGATAAGAGTATGATTGTTGGAACATGAAATTTAGTGCATAAACAGACGTATCAAACCCATTTATACTGAATATCATGTTACCTAGGTGTTTGGTACATAAGTGTTTTGGATACACTTCTAGAATTTTGTAAATATCATTTTCCGTGGTTTATCCAATGATATGATCATGATATACATTTTAAAGGAATGAATTCCCACTATGATTTCATATATCATTGTGAGGAATGACTTATGATTTCGTGACAAGATGTATTTTTTAAAAAAATGCATAATTTTCACTCAAATAAAAGATTTTCAAAAGAGGATACTTAGTGTGTTTTGAAAATGGATTGATTCTGAAGAATAGTTTGTTCTAAAAAATTAATGAAAATGGAAAAACTCATTTTTACTAAAAAAATTGATAGTTGATGTGATATATTTTGAAATGCTAATCTATCAGTTGCTATAGAGTGAGATTGACAGAGTTTTTTTGTTGGTTTAGAATATGGAACACGTTCAGAGTCATCGAAACAAACTCAATGAAGTTGCATAGAATATGTTTTCACTATAACCAAAAGTGAACTAAGAGCTCGTTTAGAGTATTGTACATGATTTTCAAGCTATGGATATGGGGAATCAGAGGAATGAGCCATGACAAGTGGATCATACCATCCATTCCATGAAGCAGAATCCTCCTAACTTCTGAGTTGATTTTGAACCCCAAAAGGTGGAGGTGCGGCTGAGTAGGATGAATCGTATCTTCAATTTCATCATCACACCATCTGAGCTCGAACTTAATATGATGAAATATATGCTCGAGGATCTTCCATGACATTGTTGGGATTTAGCAGTGTAGGATAAATTGGTAGAAGGACTTACATGGGATGATTTTTAGGAATTGATAAATAAACAATTCTATCCTCACACGCTCAACATCAAGAAAACAATGAACATATTCAGCATGAAACAGAAGAGTCTCTCTGTCAACACGTACGGAGAAAAATTGATGAATTTAGTATGTTTTCACCATTGTTTTCAGCAATTTTGTCATTTAAGGTACACATCTTTGAAACCGGGCTATTGCAAGAGATTTGATCAATGATTGTGGTGCTATGTACTATGGATTATACAAAGATGGTGAACAGAGCGAATGTGATAGAACGTGATATCTCGAGATGGGTATGATGAGGAATGATGACACCTAAAGTGGATTTTTGGGTCTCACCCACTAGTAGTAAGCAGAAAAGGGACACATATTTCCATGGTGGAAGTGTAAATCAGAATCAGGGGGCTTGATTAGTGAACCGTCCTCCATAACCCTAGAGAAAATAAGGTTTCATTAAATGTGGTTCGCTTGACCAAATAAAGTGATAACATACAAAACATCCCAGTTCAGGTCATAATTTCCAAAATATGTGACATCTTCAGGGATATTGTTGTAGTTCTCTAAGGTATTGTGCTTGATATACTTCTCAAGTGTCGCAAGCATCATATGCTTTGACAGGGTGAGGAATGTAGAATCAGTCTCATCATCATAACAAAGCTAGTAATGCTGATTCTCTATATAGCATGAAGTCTCATCGTTAGAAATATTAGCGAGTAAAAAAGTAACATTGTGCAATGACAAAGAAATTGTATGCTACTGAGAAGATTATGATCAATGATCATGATAGACCGTCTATAGTGAGAGGTACTATTATTTTGAATTCAACCCTTGTGCAAGTAATCTTCAATACTGGTGTATCACATTCTTTTATTAGTTATCATGCTTTGAATTTTCTATGATTAAAGATGGAAATTATTCGTTCTATTTTAAAACCGCAAACTCCCCATGGTGGATGAGATTGTCAAGTCTCCTTGTATTGGGAATGAGTTATAACATTTGATGAATTTGAGATGAATTGGAACTTATCAATGTTGGATGAGGATGTCTATGATGTAATCATGGGGATGGATTGGATGAAAACATTCAAGGGTCACATCAATTATTATTGGAGAGTAGTCAGTACCATGAATGTGTATAGCATCAAGAATCTCTGTAGAGGAGAGAGAATGCTAAAGAAAGGTGAAAAGAGATTATTGGAACCAACAGTGGGAATGATCTATTATCAGTTGGTGGCATTGACTTTTTAATCAATGGAATATATTGAGGAAAATAGCTTTCCAGTAGTTTTAGATCAGTTTCCAGATGTCTTCCCCGTGAACTTCTCAGGGTTACCACCACTAATGGAAGTGGAGTTTACTGTTGATCTCCATATGGGGACCATTACTATTTCCCTTCCGTCTTATAGGATGAAACCAACAGAGTTAAAGGAATTTAATGTGCAATTGGATGATTTTTGTATCAATGTTTTCATTCGTCCTTGAACATCTCTGTGGGCGGCACTGGTTTTTTTTGTGAATAAAGTAGATGGAACTATTTTTCTGTTTGTTGATTATCATAATCTTAACCAAGTTATGATAAAGAATAGATATCCACATACATGCATTTATGATCTATTGGACCAATTAAGGGGAGCTAAGTGGTTCTCCATGATTTCATCGTGATCAGGATATCATCAATTGTTAGTTTGAAAGGAAGATATTCAAAAGACAACTATCAGAAGTAGATATGGCCACTATGAATACGTAGTCATGCCTTTTGGTCTAATGAATGCACCAGTTGTATTCATGGATTTGATGATTTAGATATTTTAATGGTATTAGGATTCTCTTATTGTGGTGTTTTTGGATGATATCTTGGTGTAGTAAAAGACAAGGGCTAACGATGAGGAGAATTTGAAACAATATTACAATTCTTTAGAGATCACAGTTTGTATGAAAAATTTTCAAATTATGATTTTCTGATACTGGATGTTCGCTTTCATTGGCCATTTAATTTTTGAAAAATTCATTTATGTGGATCCTAAAATGATAGAGGTTTTTATCTCATGGAAACTAATGGATAATTTCTTCAAGATACGATGTTTTCTTTTTCTAGATGGTTACTACTAATGATTTTTGCATTATTTCTCATGAAAATATTTTCCAATTACCACTCTGACAAAAAAGAATGCTCTATTCCAATGGACATTGGAATTCTAGAAGTCATTCTTGTAGTCGAGAGTTAAACTTACATCAGAACCTATATTGATTTTTCCTGAATCATGATAGAGATATGTGGTGTAATGTGTTGATTCGGGATTGGAATTGGGTTGTGTTCTCATGAATGGAGACCATGTTGTTGCTTATGGTTCAATAAAGTTAAGAATTCATGATAAGAACTAACTAAAACACATTTTGGTATTAGTTGTAGTCATCGATGATTTGAAGACATGGTGTCATTATCCCTTTGGCGAAACATTTACTATGTTCAAGGAACAAAAAAGCTTGAAACACATTTTCTCACAAATGAGATTTAAATATGAGGCAATGGAGATGGATCGAGTATATCCAGATGTCTGACACTAACTTGATGTATGCACCCAGAAAAGGGAATTTAGAGGTAGATGCATTTACTATAGAATCATATGCTCAGTTGAAAAAGAAGTTTCAGATGAATGGATGTTGATGTCAGTCCAAGCTAACATACACATGGAATGTGAAGACCGAAGTGATGTTGCAGTTTTATATTCTCCTATGTTTGATCCATATTTGGTAAATGTTGTCATAGATGCACAAACATCTGACACGGAATGTCTGGTTATGAGTTTAATACTCAATGGTTGGGATACCATTAAGGGATAGAAACAAGACAGGAGTTCAATTTTGTGCTTTAGTGATCAGATAGTGGTACCTATGGATTTCCAAGATGAACTCCTTTATGTTTACCGCCATTCGAGATGGGATGTACATATAGGAACATAAAAGATGTATAAGTTGTTAAAGGGTATTTTTTGGTGGATCCTCATTAAAATGCAGGTTCCCGAGTTTGTCTTGTGGTGCATAACATGTCAGTAGGTTAATGAAAATCATCAAAGACCAGTAGAAAAGTTGAAATCATTACAAATCCTAGTGATTAAATGGAGTAGATTGTGATGGATTTTTTTATAGTTCTTCCTTGAATGGTTTAGAAAACCGATGGCATATGGGTGATAGTGGATCGGCTTACCAAATCTACCCATTTTATCATTGTTCGTGGAACTCATATTGTGGATGATCTGTCAAGAATCTAAATCCTATTAGTGGTAAAGAGGCATGGGGTACCAGTTTCAATAGTCTTAGATATATATCTGAGGTTCACATATCATTTTGGGAAATCCTTACAGCAATCTCTTGGGAATCAGTTGACTATGAGCATGACGTATCATCCTCATCCAGATGGGAAATCTGAGCAAACAATACAAATGTTTGATGCAATTATGTTGCCTTGTGTAATGGATTTTAGTGGCTCATGGGAGGAGCATATACCCTTGGTGTATTTCTTTTACAATAAAATCTATCTGGCCTTGATACACATGGCTCTGTTTGAAGCAATGTATGGGTGTCCTTGTAGTTATCCAATATACTGGGTGAAAATAGGAAGAACATCACTATTTGGGAGAAGCCTCATCCAAGAAACAATGAAGAAGATATAGTTTATTTGAAAGAGTATGGAGATAACTCAAGGTCATCAGAAATATTATGCATACCACTGTAGATGACTGTTGTTGTTTGTTGTGGGTGATCATGAATTATTGAGGATATTTCCAAGGCTTCGACATCATTGTTTTGGGAAGAAAGTCAATCTATCTACTAGATACATAGGCCCTTTCAAGATACTACAACTGGTCAGATAGGTGGAATTACGGTTTTCATTACCACCATGGTTTAGTTCGGTGTATAATGTGTTCCACAAATCTCAATTGAAAAAGTATCAGCCCAATTCTGACCTTGTGATCATATGGGATCTTGTTTACCTTGAGTCAGATGATTCATTGATACATATCCTGGTATAGATTCTGGATAGGTGAGAGAATGTCTTACATGGAAAAATCATTAGTTTAGTGTGGGTTTTATAGAAGAATGGTCAGATTCAGGAAAAGACTTGGGAACATGAAAATGAAGTGAAATCAATAATGGTTGTAACTCTTTATGTTGGGAGAGGGTTTTATAATTTTTGGGGGCAGAAATATCAATGGTAGAGATAATATAGTACCCCCAGATTATGTTATGTAACCCGTAATAAAATATTTTCATCATTAAAATGTTATGGGTGATGAATGGAAGAGTTAGGAGAGCTATTAATGATGTTTTGAGGAAAAGGGTAAGTCTCACGGCCAACGTATGGTTTTTTTAACCGTGAGGACAAACCATGCATATTTGGTCTCGTGGATGTAGTGGCGCCCTCACGGTTGGATAACGGTTAGACATATCATGTGAGGAATTTATACAAGGGACTCCCTAGGTTGTGGTTAATGCAAGGTTATCGCAAGTTTGTCTAACCGTGTGAACTAACTGTGTGGGAACATATGTGAGATCCTAAAAAATGGATCTTACACATTTTTTTCCACTAAGAGGATTATTTTTCCTCATAAATGATAATAAGTTGGGATTTTTCCTCTTGTAATGCCAAAAAAGATTCTCACATCATTCATGAGGCGATCAAAATGCTTCCCTTGGTGAATCAAAGCTGTATTCTTGAGGCATGGGATCATTATTCTTCGTTATTGTTTGTTTTTGTAGATATAATTCTCTTCATCTCTCAGTTTAATATATACATATATATATTTGGTCATTATGGGTGGATCTAGGTATGTGGATTCCATGTATGATGAGACTTGATCTTCATCATTCTAGGGCAAGAGATCTAAGTTAGATTCTTGGAGAACCGGCCTAGTTTTATTATGCGATCTATGTTCGTTGGGATTTTCATCAAAACAATCAAAGTGAGAGGCTTATCTCTTGACTCCAACTAGTAGAACTGACAAGAATGATTTAAAATTTAATTTTTTGTGTATTTTTGAATGTGATTTGTTTTCTGAAAACTTGTGGGAAACCATCTTCAGTAATGGTTGTGTAATCTATAAAATTGGGTATTTTAAATGAACCCATTGGTTTCGGGTTTTAAAACATGGGTTTTAAAAAGGGGATTTTTCTGGATTGATGAAACATAAATGGGAATAGTTTTTTTTCAATAAAATATGAAGTTTTATTGACATTAAATGTTGCATTGAATTTTGGTGTTCATCGGTTTTTCAATAAAAGTTCAGTTTTATTGAAGTGGTTTGTTTTGAAATTGGAAATATTTGAAATAAATGGTGTTTACATGAGTTCATGCATAACGATAACTTTATAAGGGATGAGTACCATTAGGGTACAAATTGATGCGACCCTGCGTTGGGGGAGTGTGTCATTGGGACACAAGATGATTGGATGAAAGACAAATCATGAGTACGGAACTGTCAAACGAAGCATTCATGTGTGGGTGTGTTGTCAGATATGGAAACTGGTATGCCAAATGATAAGAAGAATGAGTTCTAAATATTGAGTGGTTATTTTACTTTAAATATAACATTCTATAAATTGTTTGTATTCGGTTTTTTTCACTTTATTGAAAATGGTTTTTGGAACTTGTTTATATTCGGTTATAAAATGTTTTGGTAAATTATTTTATATAAAATATTTTATATAAATTTGGATAACATTTCAATCCAAGTGGCATGAGTAGGAATGTCATTGGGGAAAACCTACAGAGTTTTATACTCACCCCTTCTTTAGAACTCTGCTTCTTTGGCAGATTCTATCTTTTAGGACAAGAAAAAAGGTAATGTTTCACAAGTTTTTCGCACTAACTCGTGATATTTGGGATGTTCGTAGATATTGTATCTTATATCTTGTGTATCATGGATTCTTGTGGTCTTTTGAGAATCTCGTGTTCTTTATCTCTTGTGTACATTGATAATTGGTTATTATTATATTGATTCATACATTGATGTGGTTTGGAGATACATGAAGTTATTTAGTTGTCTTTCATATGTTCATGCATCATATAATGAATGTTTTGTTACGGTTGGTTGGTTTATTGGTTTATTTCGTAAAGGGTAAATCTTCCCACACTTGGGTTTGAAACACTTCTTCATTTATTGCTATCCTTTGGCATCTTGGGGGTGTCTATTAAGGCCTAGTAATGACTCGTTGTGCTTTCAAGCCAATGATAATTGGCAGGTCCTTACAATTACCCATGACCATATAGAAATGGGAGAACAAAACTATTTATTTTATAACAATACATTCAAATAATTCTAATGGAAATAATTCTATATTATTTTCGATAAATCATATTATAATGAATTAATATTTAATTACATTTGAGGGTACTTATCAGTCGACCAACTTATGAGGATATTCAGCATAGATTTAGGGAGGCTATATGGAACACCACTATCAATTATATGTGACAAAGATACAAAATTAACGTATATGTTCTAGAATAGTGTCGAAAATACATTAAACATTGATTTGATCTCTATTATTAATTATCACCCTTAAAATGATAGCCTAACAGCTGGACTAACCAAACACATGAAGACATGTTTTGTGCATGATATATTAACTTCAAAGGATTATGAGATCAATATCTTCCTCTTGTTTAGTTCTCATAATATAATTTCCTTTACTAAATTATTAAACTAGATCCATTTCAATATCTTTTTGGGATGTTATGTATAACACTTACATTATAGGATTAATTTATTGAACGTAAGATGATGAGACCTAAAATGGTCAAAGATATGATAGAAAATTTCACGATAATTCAACAACACATAAGGGATACTCAGTGTCAACAAAATAGATATAGTAATTATCAATGATGAGACCTGATTTTTTAAGTTCAAGATATAGTGTTCCTCCATATATCTTCAAGTAAGAGATTAAATATATTTTGAAATAATTGAAGGAAATGTCTCACGTATATTGTTCCCTTTGATTTTATTAATTGCATCAGAGCTATGTCATATTGACAAGCAGTCACATTAACCCTCTACCATGTACATGAAATATTACAAATATCCATCATAATGAAGTACATATCATATCCCTCACATTTCCCATATTTAGAAATGTTACAGATAGAAAATGATCTCAATTATGAAGAGACGATAGTGAAGGCCCTGAACTATAGAAATGATTTTCCACAAAATAATTCAACTCACATGGTCAATGTAATATGATAATAAAATAAGTACGATGAGGTGACATGGGAACCATATGAATCCATGATGAAGATAAACCATCACATATTTTCCCCATAGTTTTTAAAATAAACTAATTATGGTAAAATTACATAATTTTGTAAAATACAATGACCAAAAATTTTATCAATGGAATTACCATTCTATGTGTATAATTGTGTCATATTTAGTAATATAATATTTTATAATTCAAAAACATTACAAAATAAAACTGACTTTATTTAATTAGATAAATTTATAAAATAAATTTATAGAATACATATGTCTATAAGAGTTGAAAGTATTAAAATGATACAAATAAAATAAATTAAGATAATAAAAATAGAAAAATTTGGATCTATTCGATCAAAAGGAATAATCCCTCTCACAAACAACATTGTAGATTCGAAGAATAATATTTTTAATGAAATAAAATTTTTTAAAATAAGAATATATAAAAAAATGAGTGAAAATATAATTGAATAAATAATAAATTAAATATGATATATTTATAAAAATTATTGAACCAATATTACCATTTCAAATTTGACCATTATAATAATAATATGACTCTTTGAATAGTAATCTGATAATCAAGAATATTTTCCCGATCAATTATAATAGTAAAATCACATATATAAATGTAAAATAATATTTAGATATCTTAAAAATGACATTATGACTTATTTTTATCATGATACCGTAAAATTATATTTTTCAAAAGATAAAAATACTGTTTAAATTTTTTATAAAATAATTGATTTATTTTACTTTTTATAAAAATATATGATTATTTAAGAGATAAATTTTCCCAAAAAAAGTGTTTTTAAATTATTCTTTAGTTTTTTATAAAAATGATATAATTTGTTTCAAGATATAGCTATTTTTTATATGGTAAGAAAAATGATCATAATATTAAAATTTGTATTTTAAAAATAATTAAGTATTTTATGAAATAAATAGAGAAATAAAAATTTAATAATTATTTTCATAAAATATATTTCATTTAAGGTATCAACAAATTGAAATATTATTAGGTTGAATTTTTGGTTTTTTTTAAATAGTAGATTTTTTTAGTAAATAGTGAAATACATTAAAATATGGTATTTGACATTATAAGTTAAATATGTGATTTAATACATATTGAATGATGTAAGAACACATTATTTAGAATATACATGAGAAAATTAATATATATTTTCATAATATTCCTCAATTTTGGTTGTCTTGAGAGAAAATAATAATACAATTAATATAATATTAAAAACACCCCTCTCATCCACTCAAAAATACCACCCCTCACCACCATTTCACATATCAACATATAAGAATTGGATCTTACCCAAAATCATAAAAATTATCCTACCATATCTCTCAGATGTCATTAGATGTATTTTAATAATGAAAATACCAATTCCAAGTTCCTTGAGGATTTTTTTCAAGGAGGTGACATTAAAGAGGTCATATTCATAAACTACCAACTTTAAATGTTTTTTGTCTTTTACTTTCTCTTAAAATCCATCATATAACATGGAAAAGTCACTATAGTATCATATAAATAATGAAATATAACATATATAATTGAATATCTACCATCCATCCTCTTCTTTCACCTCTTATTCTAAAAAAACCATTGTCCATATTACATCAGTTCACCACCTCTATGGATGATGAGATTTTGTTTCCCATTACCACATACATAGAAGGATTAATTAAAATTATTTTTTTAATAAATTAAAATAATATTCATATGATATATTTTACACATTATTTAATGAATATATATTCATAATATTAAACAAAATAAAAATAGGTTTCGATCACTGGTAAAAAAACATAAATGATCTAACCATATGACAATACTGATTCACTAAATTAATTATCCTTATATAGGACCCAATATGGATATTTGGGACCATTTAAATTTATATCAGGTCATAAAAAATTTCACTTCACTTTTGGGGTTTTAGTCTCCTTTTAAAAAACATTAATAATTATCTACAATTTATCTAAACATGCAATTGTGAAACAAACTCCTTAAAATAAGTATAATAAAACCATATATATCATTGAAATGGTTTTAAATAAGCACAATATAATTATATAAAATAAAATATAGACATTAAAAGTTTTTATTTAGGTATTACTAGATTTCATTTGAATATTATGAACATTTAGTAAAATCTCACAATAATTCGGGAACTTATGTTAGGGGATCATTCAGAACCACACCATTTTTATTAGGTTATTATTTGTATATATTTTCTAACATTTTTTATAATATAATTATTTAATTTTTATATATTATTTTTATATATACCACATATATATTACCATTCTAATTTATCATTCTTTGATTGGGGTATTCTTATTTTAAAGGTTCCCTTCTTAATTTCTTTCGAAAAGATTATTAAATTGTGATGCTCTGTTTTCATTTCTTATATTATAGTACCACTCAGTGAGATGTTATAAACCATAAAAATTTCCTAAAAAATTATTTCTATATAGAATATAATTTTAGTTAATTTATGTTTTTATGAATACTATTATGCTATTACGCTCTTTAATGAAATTATACCCTTTCCCCTAAAATCTTACATAAGTGGTACATATCCCAAGTAACCTATCAAATTATTTTAAAATTTTCACTTAATTTAGATATTATATATTATGATAAATTTTTAGTTACACATATTAATTTGTAATAATATTTGAATACAATTTTTCATGGAAACCATTATGATATGCCATCTGATTATTCTTAATGATATGATTACACAATCCATTTATTTCCATGGGAAATCCTTATTTTATGACAGATTGTTTACTTCTTTATATTTAAAAAATATTAATGAACATGAAATTATGGTTATAACAAGATACTTCTCCATTGTTTTAGGTAATTTTTATGTCTCATGATATTACATATACTATATTAAGGAGTAAACATAAATAAATACGGGACACTTTCCACCATGAGATGTTGTCTAAGAAGTATGAAAGATAATTTTCTAATGTCATGTTGTATTTTATTCCACATTACTATAATTACATTACCAATGATTCGATTTTCATTATTCAATGATCCAACAACATTAGTCATGAGCATTAACTTTTAAGACAATATGTCACTCCTTTCTACTCACATGATATACTTTGTTAGCATGTTTATTCCCTTACTTGCATTTTTTTCTCACTTATTTCCTTTATGTATTACAAAGGTAATCCTATAAAATTTTAGGAGATAAAATGTATTTAGGATCACATAATGGAAAATAAAATATAGATATTTTATTTTAGTTTCATTTTGTTTTATTACGATGATATTCATCCAAATACCCAATTCTTATTGTCTACTAGGTTTTGTCTATTTGATATTTATATGAAAAATTATGTAATAATATGTTTAAAAGGAATTAGTTTCTGTAACCCCACATTGAGAACCCATCTACAGAATCAATGAGTTGATATTAGGATGGAATCCCAATATCTAACCTCTCACACAAGTCGATCTATACCCACTAGGTAATGTCCTGTAGCCAGATCTCACATCATCTTTTTAATATATGTAGTTAATTGAGGAGGGAATTTGGAAATAAAAATTATCATGTAGTTTAAATAGTATATCCCCATGGAAATTTATCATATCCACTAGAAAAAATAAAATATATTTGAGGATGGAAACCCAATATCTGACCTCTTACATTGAATAAACAATAATGTCCTACGGATAATCCCATAAATAATAAGTAGATCTTGAGGGGGGGAAAAAGATACAAGCATCAATATTATATTAAAAATAAACACATATTAGGCCCTATGGATAATCTATATCTCAACAAAACATTCATAGAGTAACAAAATCATGCATGTTAAAGTCTAAATTACTGGGTCAGACATACTAAAATGATTTCCCATAGTAAATTAAAGATGAGAACCCGGTTTGTATAACTCTACACTATAATACGTAAGTCTCTAGGATATAAATACATTTATACTACCAATATTGGGTCAATATATATAATAATAAGTTCACTATATCCCATCTAATATAAGAAAAATCAATTGATCCCATTCTAGTTCTCTGGTAGAGGATAACCCACAAAAACACAACATATTTCACCCTAGAAAGATATAAATAATGTTGGTATATAAATCCTAACCTATTGATAAATTATAAACTATCCTGACCCATAATCCCTTTGGCCAAGGCTCATCCACAAACTGGATCATTATTTACATTTTGACATATCCTTTACCGCATGCCACATAAGTAATAATCTACCTTAGATGTCTCAAGGAACTCACATTATCATTTCTAGTTATATAAAGGTAATCCATAATGACACCCTACAATGTAACTAATTCGTCAATATCATTTCATCACATTCCATGCACTACACACATATGGGCTCAAAAAATATAACACCAGTGTATAAATCCCAAAGGCACCACTCCTAAATGCTATATATGATATGTTAAGAACTATCCTTTAAAAAGTCCAAAAAGGAAACTCATTCACACACCCAAAAATAATCCTACTAGATGGTCATATGATGCTAACACCCACAAATAAAAATCTCCACTAAAATATACTAGATAAATAAATCCCACACATTAGATTAAACAATTATCTAAGTAAGGGAAATATTTGACCCCTTTAAGTAGAATAATCATCAAAATAATCCACTAAAGAATGTTATAAGATCAATGGACACATCAGAAACTTTGTGATGTAATTTCATTATTCATAACTCACTAGAACCACTATATAAGGACTGTATACATGAGAAAACCCCGTCTCATATAACCTCAACATATCCCATTCAAAATTAATCACATGACCCTAGATCTCTATGGGCTATTTTTAACCCAATTAGAGGATACAACCCTTGAAAGAATAAACTCCAAGATAATCTGAAATCATCAAACCCCATATTGAAGATACAATTCACACTGATAATGATTTAACCAATCCAATAATGAAACTATATAGTCACTCAAAACCATGCTGGAATTCCCAAGGTCAAAACCCAATGAATTAAACATCATTTCTCATACAAGAACATGACATATGGTGAAAAATTAAATGAACCACCTACATCCAACTACCAGAGTAATCCCTTTCAATGTAATTAATTCATCTGTACCAATTTATTTGAAATCATAAACTTCACTAAAATATAACTTAAAATAAGGTTTATGCTAAAATAGTGGTTAAATACAGGAAATAAAAAATTAACGACCGATAAGCTTCCAATTATTTAAGGATATGAACATTCATATTTAGAAGACTCAACAATATTGTATGAAACATATTTAAGGTATATCAAAGAGGGTGGAGGGAGAGGTTGAAGAGAGTGTTTTGGGTTTATAGAGATAGGGTGAGTATTCAACAAAAGGGGGAGGCTCCTCCTTTAAAAAATGTTATTAAAAATATTAAAACACACATAAGGGTCTATTATGGAATGAAAAAGGAATATCATCCCAATGAAACCCATCTAGGGGAACATTATTGCATAAATATTAGGTTTGTGATGAAACCAACCTTGTTGGGGAAAAATCATGAAATCCTGATCACTGATTAAAATATATCTAGGTTCATTTTGATAAAATCCTATTCCTTGTGGAATCCAAAGACTCCTCCCCCAATAACACCTTACAACACAACCTCTTAGTTTTCGTGTGATTCTTCCCATCTATGTAACCATAAATAACGAACCCTTTGGTTATGGTGTTGCACATTCCTACTGAGTATCCCCCATGGCACAATGTATTGTGTTGTGGAATTACGTGATACTTGCTAGAGAATTTACAATTCAACAATGAGATAAAAATATACCCCATTTACCGGATACAAAAGAAATAATCAAAATACAAAAAAACATTTAAAGATTCCCCAAGATATGCCCCACCACCTACAGTACCAATTTTTAACAAATTTTTAAAATACTCTTACTATGTGGGTCAAAATTAACATTACTGTTGAAGACAACATCCTATAAACTGGAGAGTCATTTTTTACCCCAAATATAATAACTAATGTCATTGAGAATTCATAATGGGGATCCAATAACAAATATCAACAAAAAACCATAAATACATCAATATTATTAGGTTATACCATTTAAAACTATTCAAGCTTCAACTACACAACTCTATAAATCCAATTAAATTTCTAATGTATGTATCATCACATGATCACTGTGAACCTTCATGATATTTCCATGATTGTTTTCACCCCACCAGAATCATTTTACACTGACATGTCCATCGACACTCTCAAATTCCAAATGTAATCCTATAAAAAGCTAACTCACAACCAACACCCGAACACCAAGGCCATGGATTAACACACCCGTTATACCCAAACTACCAAAACACCCACAACTGATACATAATTGTTATTATGGTTCTCTCAAATACAATAACATACCATAAATGAAATATTTTTTAATATTACCCCCCAACATTGGAATCAATAATCGAAATGACACCATGAGTATACCAATAACCATTACCATCATTTCAGATATCCATCAATCTGATCCAAACATTTAAAAAAATCTCATAGATCCTAAAATGGGTATCTCAATATAAAGAACCATCCATACACATTACATAAACAAGTTATTTCCACTAAATTACACTTTTCTACATAACCAATGATCTTTTTAGTTTATATTTTTCAAATGTTAGGACATAAATCATACATATCAGTCCACATACGTTAAAACTGTCTACAACTAAAACAATACCCATTTTTTCATAGTACAAAATCATTTTTAAAAAATATGTAATATTGTCTTGAAAAGTCTTCACCAAATTCATCTTTTCTTATCGTTTTCTATTACCCATCCTTAAACACTTTGAAAAACATTTTAAACCATAGGATGAGCACAGACAGTAAGGGATCTAAAATGATGGAGATAAACCATTAGTACATTAATACCTATAAACATATGAAATCATTTTTACAAATACATACTTCTCACCCTGAATGTATCTTATACATAGTTTATGAATTGTGATATTTCCATAAAATATAGAAAAAAATTAAAACCATTAGGGTATCATGGGGAATTACTTACTTAATATTGTAACCCTCTTGAAAAACATATAATTTTTAACCCTCAGGGCTACTTTACAATGTAACCATCACAACTACCTTATGGTGTAACCATTTTAGTTACACGTGGAGTAACCGTATGACCGTACTCAAACATACACATAACTAACGAATTGAAGGGAGAAATAGGTACCACCCATCATCTCAAATAGTTCCAAATAACCAGAACGTAATCATAAAACCTGAATAATTTCAAAAAAATTCATTTTGAATTTGGTAAAAATAGAAATTTAAAAGATAAATTTTAAAGAGAAGTCCTTTACATATATCATATCATTGAAGTGTGAATTAATAAAATGAAACAAATATGTATTATCATAGTAAATAAACATAATAAAAATTAACATATTAAAAATTAATATAAAAAATAATCTTATCATGATAAAATCAATGAAATAGAAGGTCAACCCATCGAATCAAAATTTGATAATGAGTTCACTAATATCAGGTTCATCTTACATGAAATGTGTCTAAAAATACTGTAAAATTGTTAAAAGAGCATTAATAATGTTGAAAAAAACATTTTTATGATTATTATACCTTATATGATCTTTTTATAACCTCAATCCATCCATTTATTAATAATATTCTGTTCTTTCTCTTGTTTTGAGTGAATTCTTTACATAATTTCCAAGGTTGATTCGTAAAGGTTTTTCATTTCGAAAGGAAGAGAAACTCCAGAACTAGAATTAAATGGTATTAATATGGTTAAATAATATAAAATGATACTATAAATCCTTTTTTCATAAATTAGGATGAATCATTTGACAAAATATTAAGGATATTTTTTAGATCAATTTTTTGGGTATTCGAAAATCTTGAACTAGTTTCATTATATAACATATATTATGTGTATATGCAAAGTATAGAAAATAAAAGAGGTAATATTATACAATTTAAAATATTTTTTAACCATTAAAATTGTTTAATAACCTGATCTGAAGGAAGTAATGGAAATTTCAAACACATCATACATGATGTCAGTAAATTGACACATCAAAGACGATGTTTTTATTTTTTAGAATATGAGGGGGAGGAGAAGATATTTGAAAACAAAATTTCTCCATAAAAATTATGGAATTAAATTTCATATATTATACTTGAGCTTTAATTCCTCTTAGATAATTTGAGGAATGGAAAGTAAAAAAATGGAATTTGAAAATAATAATAACAATAAATGAATGAGTATTTACACCTCTTGATCTCTTCTCCTAAAGATCCTACGTAAGGCCATTGGTTTTGGAATTTTGGTAAGAATTGAAGGTCTTTTATGTGAGGAATATCTTTTAGAATAGTATTGGGAATATGGTAGACAATGTTCAAATCCTGAGAGGTGTGAGAGGTAGAGGGTATTGTGAAGTGGTATTTATAGTGGATGAGTGGATGGGGTTTCCATAATTTTATTTATTATTTTATTATTTTTCTTATCACATGAAATAGTATTGGTTCTTGTGACTAAAAAAAGAAAAGAGGAAAAGTGGGTTCAATACAACGGTTCATACATTATCCAAGATGTTAGAAATAGTAAATTTAACTTATAATGTAAATATATGGTAAATTTTCATATTTCACTATTCCTAAAAAATTGAACTAGATCATAAAAATTCCAAAAATACACCCCAACCATTTTTCAATGTGTAGAATTCAAAAAATGAACATCATTTTATAAAAATAATTTCATATATATGGTAAATTAATTTTTTTAATAAATTCATTATTTAATCAAAAAATAATAATTTTAAAACTATAACGTATTTTATTTCACCTCGAAATATTAAGGAATGTCCCATAAAATTATATTATAAACATATGATAATAAAGTAATAATTTATGAATACATGTTATGAAAAAAAGTTTCATTTAAATTATTAAATTAATCATAAAATTGTAATAAAATGTTTATGAATTATAAAAATAACAACACTTATAATATAATCATAATTTCATTTATAAGATGCCAAAATTTTATTTATACATTCAATAGTGAGGTTACTATTCATTGGGATGATTTAATATTCATAAGTGTCTTATTAGTATTCATAATGGTAACATTACTATCCATTAGAGTATGTTACTACTCACTAAAAAAATTATGTTGTTCCTAAGAGACTCTATATATCATGCTGATTACTACCATGAATGTATGTTTTTTGAAATTCATTCATAGAAGCAGAAAATTTTAGTGTAATGGCTATGATATAACTATCATATAAAAACCATGTCTCATTACATATAGAATCATTGGTACATGCATTTAAATTTATTTTTAAATCCTTAGGTTTTTACATTCTCCCCACATTATAAAATTACATCCCTGTAATTTTAATTTAGTTATTCAACAAGTGAGGGTACCTTTACCTAATAAAATTTTCAGATTTACATGATGGTTCACCTACCACGTGGTTTCTCTACAAAACCTGAACTTGGTGGATTATCTTTTTCCACTGTACATTCACCCCATGATTGATATAATGAATAACGTTCTCTTCATAAGAAAGGTTCTCTTCCAGTTTAACTACATATGGGCTCAAAACATGGGAAGAATCTAGCACATACATTCTCAACATCAAAACATGAAAACAATTGTGTAAATAGATAAAATCATTGAAAAAACTACTCAGTGGGTTCATGGTCCACCTTTATCCTGAATTTCATAAGGTTCAATGTTCCATGGAAATAAATTTCCATTCTTACAAAAATGAATAGCACATTTCCCAGGAGAGATTCTATAAAAAGCATGACCACCAACCTCGAAATAAAATACTTTCCTCTATTATCTTCATCACTTTTCTACCTACTCTGAGCTATCCTCATGTGTTATTGGATCATACTCCCTTTCTCAAACACTATCTCTAAAATTTATGGCCACAAAAAATTTTATTCCAGAACTTCATCCAAAAATACTAGAGTTCAAAACCACTTCACATACAATGACTCAAATGATTTCATTTGTATACTAGAATGAAAAAATTAATTTTAAGAAAACTCAAGTGAAGAAAGATAATGATCCGAAATTACCTAGTAGTTCGTTGGACAAGATCGAAGCATATCCTCCAATGATTGAATTATTCTAACATTATATCCACCATATTGAGAAAGAAGGGAATGGTGAAATTATATTCGGTTACCAAAGACATTTTAAGGACTTTCCAAGATATATAAGTGAAAATTGGATTACAGTTAGATATAATGGAAAGAGGAACTCCATGTTACATGAAAACTCTTTGAGGTATAGTCAAGAAGGTTTATTCAAAAGCATATTATCCTGAATAGTAAGGAAATATATAGATTTAGTAATTTGGTAAATAATAACCCAAATCACATTGTTACCTTGAGAATTTTTTTGTAGTCCCACCAAAAATTTCATGGATATATTTTTCCCATTTTTTCTCTAGAACTAAAAATGTCTAAGTCATCCCCTTTGGTTGTTTTTTCTCTTCCTTAACATATTTACATGTCAAACATTTCATAGTGAAATATAAAACATCTCTTTTAATTCTATCACTCTAGTAATACTCTCGATGGTCTCTATACATATTATTACTTCTAGGATGAAATAAAAATAGAGAACTATGGGACTCACAGAAAAATTATTTCTTTTGAAGGTAATCACAAGGAACACTTAATCTATTTTAAAATCTCAAGAAAAAATAATTATCAATGTTAAATTACAAAAAATTAAACATTCTATAGAATTTTACATTTTTCTTTAACTTACTCTGATCTTTATATAGTTTATTAATTCTATCTACTAGAGAAGATGTCACATACACCTGAAAAAATAGAGGTATTTTCTGCAGCAACAAATTCCAATCCAAAATTCATAAAATTACTAATCATATGGTATTGTTCCAAACATAACATGTTTAATGATTCATTATGTATTTGACTTAAGGAATCAACTAATTTTGTTTCTTTTCTTGGATGTTAAGTAATCATGTAATCATAATAATTTATCATTTTAAGCCATCTTCTATTCCTCATGTTTAGTTCAATCTCGTTGAATATATATATTAAACATTTATGGTCAGTATATATTTCACACTTGGCTCTGTATGAACGATGTCTCTAAATAATCATATAAAAACCATAGCTACTAATTCCAAATAATTGGTGGGATAATTTAACTCCAAAGGTTTTAGTTGTATTGAAGAATATGAAATTGGCTCATCATTATAAATTAGAAAACTACCATGTACCTTCAACGAAGAAACTTCATGGATAAAAAACTCAACATTTTTTGAAGGGAAAAATGGAGAATTCACCAATCTCCTCTTCAGTACTGGAACACAAAAATTACATTTTTCTATCCAAATAAATTGAACTCCTTTATGTGTAAACATAAATAACGGTTAGATAATTGTGTAATGTTTTAAAAACCCACCAGTAAAAATCTTCTAACCTAAGAAAACAATGAATCGATATAACATTTTTATGAATTTTCCATTAATTAATGACTTTTTCTTTGGAAGGAGCGACTGTTGTTCCATCTTTAGTTACAATGTTCCCAATAAAATAAATTTATTACATAAAAAAATAACATTTTTAAAATTTTTTGTATAAATTATTTCCATTGAGAGTTTGCAGGAAAATATATAAATGAATTCAATGATCCTCATATCTTTTTAAAAATACCAAAATATCATTAATAAGTAAACAAAAAAAATATCCAAATACTTATGGAATTTTCTATTCATATGATCCATGGATTCTAAATGGGAATTTTTCAAACCAAAGGTAATTTAAACAAACTCATAATTCCCATATCTAGTATAAAAAGATGTTTTAAGGATGTTTCCCTCAATAAAATTTCAGTTAATGGTATCCAAATCTCATGTCAATCGGGTAAAAATACTGAGATCCCTGGAGCTGGTAAATCAAGACATTGATATAAGGCAATGGACACTTATTCTTAACTGTAATGCTATTAAAATATCTATAATCAATTCAATGTCTAATAGAATACCCTTTTTACAAAAAAATGGATCCCCACATGGAGAAGTTATAGTATGAATGAAGACTTTATTATGCAACTCATGTATAGAATTTTCAATTGATGAAGTTACATTTTAGCTATTCGATAAGGGGTTTTGAAATAAGAATAGTATCAGGAAATAAGTAAATGGTAAATACAACTTCTAGTAAGGTATAACATTGGGAAACTCAACAGAAAAAACATCTAAGTATTCATTTACCACCAAAACATCATCAATCTAAACAATTCCCTTATTGTCAACAACATGAACATGCTAAATTTAATTTCTATATTTTAACAGTTTATTTTCTTCCTGATATTTTACCTATTACATGGGTTCATTCTTGTAAACAAACATTAACTCTTTCTGCAAAATAATTTCTTTAGATTTATAATCATTCTTGTAATGATAATTTTAACGCCAATCCATTCCCAGAATAACATAAAACTATTTTAAGGGTTAAATAAAAAAATTTAGGTAATCTATTTCCATATAAAACAATAGAAGGATTCTTAAAATACATTTTCCTTGTAATATTTACCCTGTTGTTTTATCCATATGTTCTGGTCTCATTTCTTGAGGTGAAATTACCAATTATCTAGAAAAATAATTAAAAATTAACGAACGTGCATACCCTATATCAATAATAACATTAGAGAAATACGAGTAAAAAATAAAATACCTAATAACACTTCATTATATGGCCTGAAATCTACTGACATGTTTATAAGGGATCTTACTTCACCTTCTTCTTATTATTTGAATACATTCCATTATTAAGGTATTTATTATGAAATGTTTTTTCATAAAGAAACATATGAACACATTTCAAACACATTATATTTTTCTTATTAGAATTAATCCTAAAATCATTTTCAATACCATTTTGGGACATATTTACAAACTTACCACATCTAAGACAATTCACAGTTATGGTAAGGCATTATCTAAGGTTCTTTTTGCCACACATTTCACAGTCTGGAAACAGAACTATTGTAATGTTAGATTTATTTTATTATTACTTATCTATCGACCGTCATCTAGAACTCTTCATCTGTTTTTTGATCATCAGTAAACTTCATTTCTACCCTCTCATTACAGCAGACTAGTTTCACAAAACATTAGAATTCACTGGAGGCCAGTTACTTTTGATTAATTTGCTACCATCCTAATTAAAACTGTTGTTTTTGATATCAAGATCCCAAATAATATAAAGATCATACCATGCCAATCTGGTGATGTTTTCATCATACATGTCTACTTAATCCTCTTACCCTTTCTTCAATTTAAGAAACTCCTTTTCCATCCTATTTCAAAAAATTATAGAAAAATACTTTTAAGGAATTTTTTTAAATTCAATCCATTCTAAGGCTTCAATATCTTTACAATCCTTGATATTCATGACCAATACCCACCACTATTCTGCTTCCCCTTAAATATGATTAATGAAAATAAGAAACTTTTGATTTTATGAACACCCTTTGACTTCTAATATCATTTCAATGGATTTAATCCATGTATTGCCAACCAATGGGTCAGAAGATCCACTGAATGAAGGATGGTGTTGCATTATATAATTTTCCACTATATTAATGTAAAATTGTGGTAGATATGGTTATTCTCTATCATATATTCCACCCTCAATTTTATCTTATTTCAAATGATACATTACTATCACAATCTATTTGGTTTTAATCCCAACCATTCGAGTTGTGGATTTGGAAAGATATCAACCTCTCAGTTCCGTCCAACTTCAGCATCGCTATTTCTTATTTGGAAAACCAATATAAACAGATATATATTATATGATGAAATATCATAATATTTAAATGATATATCATTTTAACATAAACATACGGGAAAGACATTTAGTTTAATCTCATAATACCATCCAAACATCTAAATATATATAAATTGTCTTTCTACACCGATTATATGGACCCGACCATAAACATTACATTGACTCGTTAATTCAACTATATGTTAATTATTTAAATTCAAAAATATATTTTTTTTATAGTTTTTAAAATTTAAGACATAATTTATACATATCAACCCACATTCACACATACGGGGTACAACTAAAACAATATTCATTTTTTCATAATACAAAATATTTTATTAAAAACAAGAAATATTTTAATAAAATTCATCACAACATTCATCATTGTCTCTCCGTTTCTCATACCCATACTCAAATCTTGGGAAATATTTTAAAACATAGTTTGATTAAAAAACTCTTATTAAGGGATATAAAAATTAACTGATAAACTTTTAGTACATGAATTCTTATAATTATATAATATCATATTCACAAATAAACCCATCTCAACCCTAAAGTATCAAATACATACTTTGTGTAACATGATACTTCCTTAAAACATAGAAAACATAAATATAACTATAATGGTATCTTGGAAAATTACTAACATAAAATTTTAACCCTCAAGGGTATCATATGATTTGTAACCCTCATCGATACCTTTCAATGTAACCCTCGCAGCTACCTTATAGTGTATCCATCGTAGCTACACTTAGAGTATGACCGACCTCCAACATACCCATACCTAATGCATTAAGTGGAGATATAGGTCCCAATCGTCATCATAAAAAATTCCCAATAACTAAAACATAATCATAAAAATTGAATAATTTCATAATAACATTTGTTATGAATTTGATAAAAATAGAAATTTAAAATATGACTTTCAAAGAGGAGTCCCTCACACATATCGTATCATTGTAGTGAGAAATATTAAATTTAAAGGAATATATATAGTCACTATAAGTACATATAGTACAACATAATAGATTTAAAATTTAATTCATAAATAATCTTATCATGGTAAAATCAATTACGTAGAACGTTAACCTAAATAATGAAAATTGGGTTAAGAATTAACTCATTTCGGGTTCGTCTTTCATCAAATGTGTCTAAAACTCCAGTATAGTGGTTAATAGAGTGTTATTAATATTTTATAGAAAAAATATTTATTTTTATAACACCATATATGATCATTTTATATCCTCATTCTATCCATTTATTAATAATATTTTGTTGTTTATATTGTTTCAGGTGCACTCTTGACATGATTTCCAAGGTTGGTTCGTAAAGGATTTTCTTACCGAATAGATGAGACTCTCCAGAAGTGGAATAAAATGGTAATAATATGATTCTATAATATTAAATTATACCATAAATTATTTTGTTTTCATATATGATGATTACTCATTAGATAAAACAATAAGGATATTTGTTTAAATTATTTTGGCCGTTATTCAATAATCACCAACTAGTTTTGTTTTGTATCATAATATTATGTATATATGTTAATTAAAGAATAAAAAAGAGTCTATATAATACAATTAAAGATATTTTTATAATATTAAAGTTGTTTTATAACTATCTTTTAAGGATGTAAACAAAATAGGAAACACATCATCTATGATGTTGTCAAATCGACACCTCCTAAATTGTGTTTTATTTTTTAGAATTGAGGGAGTAGAGGAGACAAATGGTGATAAATACTTCCCTAATAATGATAAAATTCAAATATATATATTATACTAGATCCTTAATTCCTCTTGGATAAGGGTATGTGAATAGAATATAAGAAACAAAAATTAATTTGAAAATAAAAAATTAAAGAAAATGAAAGAGAATATTTACATCTAGATCTGTTCTCCTTTAGATCATCCTTAAGGATTTTGGTTTTGGCCTTTTGGTGAGACAATTAGGTCTCGGATGTGAGTATGTGACATAGGAAGATTATTGGGATGAATTTAGACAATTCTAGAATCTTTAGAGGTGTGTAAGGAAGAGGGGGTGATGGGTTGAATTTATGGTGCAGGAGGGGAGGGGGATTCAATTATTTTAATAATTATTTCATTATTTTCCTCTAGAAATAAATAATATTGGTTCTTATGACAAAAAAAAATAAATATAGCATTTGATTTATATCTAAGGGTTCTTAAATCATCCATGATTTTAGTAGTAGTATATTTAACTTATATTATATATATATGATAACTTATTATATTTTGCTATTCTTCAAAAATTATAATATTTCATAAAAAACACAAAAATTCACCCCTGAAATTTTTTGATGTGTGGAAATAAAAAATTAACCACATTTTATAATAATAATTTTCTAAATATGAAAATTTTAATTTTGAAATAAAATACTATTTTATTCAAAAAATAAAAAATTTATAACTATAACTCATTTCATAACCCCTTGAAATATTAATCAAGGTCTCATAAAATTATCTTATAACCAAAAGACAATAAAATAATAATTTATTATTACATTGTAGGAAAATTAATCTTCATTAAAATTATTAAATTATTCATAAATTTGTAATTAAACATTTACGACATACAAAAATACCAAAACGTATAATATGATCGTTTTTTCAATAATATGGTGCCTATAGATTATTTATACATTCATGTGTGTTGTTATTATTCATTTGGATGATTAACTATTCATAAGGGTAAAATTACTATTCTTAAGGGTAAGTTAATATTCATTGAAAATTTTTGTTGATCCAAAATGACACTAACTATGTTAATTATTGCCACCTTGTATGTCCATTTTTTGAAATTTAAAATATATATGTGGAAAATAATTAATGGTTAAGTTGTAAATATATCATTAATACAATGTTTCATTACATAGAGAGTTAGTGTTGCATGAATTTCAATTTATTTATAAATCCTTGGGGTGTCATAGTCAAAATTATTAGGAATAATGACAACCAAAATACCCCATTCCACTCACCCAAGATATCTCATGTCCAACTAATAAACATTCCAATAATTCAACAGCCCATCACCATACTCTACTTCTAGAGTAACTATATATATGACGACTAAGACACACCTGTTGGTTCACTTTTTCTCATATCATGTAAACCACTGAACTTACTAAATCATAACATATTTTCCTATCAATTCCATTCCTGGTATCCATATAAAGACTATATAGAATTTTCCCTTATACATTCCAATATCATAAAGAATACTCTACCACCCAACTCAATACATTTTCCTTTATCCGGGCCAGTTGTTGATTTATATAAATTATTACTAGCTTTATGCTTGAATTGAATGATAGGGTACTCCAATTTGTAGAAATCCAATATAATCATTCTAGTAAGACCATATTACCCAAAAAATAGAACTTCATATGTATTTCCATACATGGGACAAAAGTTTACAATCATGGAAATATCAACCCATAATCCTTGATCTATTTTTTTTGGATACTAAACTATTCCAAATAGAAAATTTATGTATTGAATAACACTTATTCATTACCATCACTGGAAATTAAAAACAAAACAAAATATAAATTCCCTTCAAAACCATCCCACATGTCTACTATTCTCACCACATGATTTCCCTTCTTGAACATAAAACACACAATGAACCATTACAAAACCCACAACTCAATAAGAACATGGTGGGATAACCCTGATAAAATCAACTAATTCGAACTAAAATATCTCTTTTAAGGAATACACAACCTAGGGACCAATTATTCATAGCATTTACACTTCCATGGTAGTTCAAAAGGACACTAACAATCGGGTGTATTCTTGAAGAGACTACATATAATTCATCACTTTCCAACAATAATATACTTACCTAAAGACAATGGATTAATGATATATCTATATCACCATTTTTTCTCGAACCATTATAAAAAGTCTTATTTCCATTTCAAAAATAACTTAAATATCATGTTACATAATCCCAAAATACCCAATGAATAACCTCTACAAACCTAACATGTAATCCCATGACACTCTAGCTTCATTGTCACATTTGAAGTATTTATCCTTGTTCTTAACCTACGTATCATCTTTTTACACACCAAGTGTATATCCAAAATAAAAACATGAGTCAAAACACTAATGAGGGTTCATCTACCAAACTAGCCTTATCAATAGATATATACCTCGGAAAATATGAAAAACAATTAAAGAACAATTACCACATTATGGGTCACATTGAAGTGTGATCCTCTACTCAATAGTGCATGTTACCATTTTATTCAGATGTCCTGAAACCTTTTGATTTTTCATTTTATTTTGAATCAGTTCCTCACACCATACAACTATTCATTATGACACAATTATCCAAACTATGGCGTAATATTTTTCATGTTGTATATTTCATTTCTAAATAATGGACAATAACTCTATCACTAACCCTGTCCTCTACCAATTAATCAAAAAACCAAAAATAATCTCTCAATCCCAACATTGGGGATCATCCACCCAAGATAAATTTCATATTAAAGCATGAACCCCTCAATGGTGTCTTATCAACCAAGCATTGTAACCAAATCATTCCATATCCTATGAACGTAGTACTTATACAATCCATATTAAGAATTCATATATCCTACACACTAAAAGGAAATTTTCAACCTTGAGAAATATTATATAATCAAATAAAATAATAAAACACATGATATGAAGAAATATAATTCCAATTAAATAATTTTGAAATTATAAGTAAATATTTACTTCTTAGTTAACTAAAATTCATTTCACAATATCTTTATAAACCATCTAATTACTTTAACGATTTTTCAAATCCAATTTCTTATTTTTTGAAATTCATTTACCAGCCATATGTAGTCCTGGAAATTCTAAAATACACTTTCATTCAGAGAATGATTTATGAACTCATTGAATTCTAACACCCCTATAAATTATTAAAACAATACAAAACAATATCAATAGAAAAACATCATAATTATATAATGACATAAATCATAACCATAAAAAGAAAGATCACCAATCTTGTACACTTTGTGACTTAATATTCCGACATACAAGTGCTTATGATTCACAAGGCCGGTGGGTATCCCATGTCCAGAAAATCATTACTCTAATAACCATGTCCCAAAATACACGTCAATCAAACCCTACTTATGATTCTGCATTTTAGCACACTATCCGGCATAACTGATCATTGGTCTAAGTTGAAGTGAATTATAACCACATGCATTGATATTTTTATATAAAAGGTTGTTAACAATTGTAGATATTTTATAGACAACATAGAGATACTATACTCTTAGAATCATTATATACAATTAAACATTAATAACAAAACTAAAAAAATTAATTTAAGTAAGACAAATTATTTACATCGAATAGACAATAATGAATAGTATCTAATAATAATGGTCTGTAACAAATGATACTCACGTCAAGAATATTGACATCCTAATGATCAAATAAAAAATAAAATGGATAAATAATACAAGAGTTAATTTTCTAAAGAAACATCATTCCCTCCTTGGTTTTGTGATTACTTCATCACTCGAATCCCCATTCAAAATCCACTATATAACATGAGGCCTAAAAGTGAAACACAAGGTATTCATGTTTACCAAGTTTCCTATTAAATGATTTATAAATACATATTATTAGACAACCATTGTTTAAAGATTCATATAAAATAAATATGTAGTTCACACACCATCATATTAGGTCAATGTTTTCTATCCATTACACCATTATACCTGATCATACCTATATCAATCAATATAAACTGAAAATAATATCTCTATAATCAGAACCAATCTGTAGAATAATGGATGTGAGTTGGAGGGTTCATCACAACCACTATCTTCTCATGTATGCTGAACAATACCCTTATTTTATGGTTACATTTTCAAATATCACATCATCTAATCTACATATGGAATAATATGAAGAAGGAATATCAATAGCCAACCTCATATGTAAGACTAACCATAAGGTCCCACAACCACATCTCATATACACTGAATAATATTATAAGTGGTCTAAGGAGGGAATGTAATGCTCAAGGTTTTAATGTGCATGATATTTCTATAAACATTATGTTTATAATTATAAACAGTATATATTTTTCTATTTTTTTAATTGAATTGAAATTTATTTAAAATCTGTCATACAAGAAATGAATTTAGGATATTAACACATTATTCATATATAATAAAACCATTAAAAAAGAGAAAAAAAAGTTTCTATTTAATACCATACAATATTACTCACCATGGATAGAATACATTATTTAAAAGTTAAAAAATTAATTGAGGAAAATAGATACAAAATAATAAATTATTCCTGAATATGAAATCCTTGTGATCATATTCACCCTTGAAAATCCCAATAACAAAAAACCTATAATGATGAAGATCATCATAAAATTAAAGAGCATTATTAAAACAGTTTAATATAAATAATAAGTAGTCCTTGTGATGTGAGAGTTAAATGAATGAATAGTTTAATAAGTATACATTTTGGCATTAAATGTTACTATTGTAAATATGGCCATTTCAAATATAGTAACTATAATATAGTTACTGCAAATATTGTCATTCTTCATATATAAAATAGGTAAAATGAAGCCATGTATTAGATTGTTGTAAATTTAAAATAATATATTTCATAACATGACATTAAAATAATACATATATTTATATTGGAATTATATATAAGTATGAATATTATTATTAAAATATAATGTAATGTAAATATAAAATTCTTATAAATTTTTTAATATCAACCGTGTATCAAAAATAAAATTATGAAGATAAGTAATTTAATTTAATTATATTTTTAAAGTGTTTTTGGTATAATACAATTTTTTATTTTTCTAAATTGAATTTTTTGATAAGTATTGCATATTTTATTCTAAAAAATAATTTTAATATTTTTGAAATATTATTATATATAAACTAATATATTAATATATTTTTTCTTAGAAATTGATATGAAATAACATTTAGATAACTCAATGTTTACAAAAATTAATTTTTAATTGAATAAGATTTTCCAAATATTTATTATATTTTATGAAAAAGTAAATTTAAAAATTCTAAATTCTATATTGTAGAAAACAATCATCATTTTTAGATTACGAATGTGAAACATTTTTGGTATCACTTTTTATTATAAATCATTCATAAAAAACAATAGTTTTTAATTAAATTATAATTTTTTTTGACTTTATCATTAGGTAACCTTATCCTATAAGATTAGAATACCTTTTATTTAATAAAATATTCATGTCAAGAATAATGTTATAAATTTTTCATTTTGTTTTGAAAATATACATCCACTTTACAACATGTTTATAAAAATTCAAAATATTAACTTAATTATAAAAAGATTTCAATTTTTCCCATAATTATGTTTAATGTGTGGCAAATCCAATTTGGTATTTCTATGAAAGAAGACTACATTTTATTATTTTATAATGATCAAATTTATATCAAAAAATAAATATCTATTTCACTATTATATTACACATAATATTTGAAACAAAATAAAAAAATTTACTAAAAAACTTCTTTTATATATTATTTGTGTATATCTTAAAATTAATATTTCAAACCCATAAATTATGTTATAGAAAAATTATATATAAAATTGAAATTAACAAAGAGAATTTAGGTAAAATTTATAATTTTAATTATTTCAATAATATTTGTTATAAGGGTTAAAAATTAATTGATATGGTAAAAATAAATTAGGGTAATATTATAAAATTTAAAAAATATTACAAACACTAAAGATTGCCTCTAAAATGAGCTATTGAGGAGAATATAAACACACACACACACACTTCCCCTTCATGTTTTTCTATTTTGGATCCATTAAAAATTGAATAGTAATATTATGTTTTTTTTAAAAAATATAAGTGTTTCTTCAAATACAATTATTATATTCCATTATAAAAGGTTAACACTTATACCACTACGAGACTCACCAATCCTTCAAATGTTTTCTAGAAAATGATTCAAATTACTCTTCATAGAACCCTATACCATGTTTAAAGCATTCATTTTACCTTTATTTAGCATTATTTATTCACTTCTAATGATAATTACAATGATAATTAAAATCCTTGACCATATTTTGTTAATGGGACGAATAACTTAGGACCAAGGAAAGGGAATCATTCTCAATCAACATTCATTGATGTATTCCTTGATATAATTCAGTAATAATTATATATATTATATAACTATATATCCCTTAAAATATGATATCAGTAATTATTGTTGGACCTGCAATCTTCTCTTCCATTAATTATTTTCATTGTTGTGGGAAATGTTTGGCATCATTCTAAAAATATATTTATTTTTAAAAAATAAATATTTTTTTGATATATAATGTTTCTCTTTGAGATTTATATTTCATTTTATATGGTATACCCCATTTCTATATATTTATATCAGTTTTGATTCAAATCCTCCTTGTTTTTGAGTTCCCACACTTATTAAAATAAAACAATTATAAGAATAATTACCGTCCAACAAAATTATGGTTTTACCTCCTTGCCCATATTTTCCATTAACTAAGATATTCTCCTTAATTCTTTAAAATAAAAAATAAATGTTTTCTCATGTGACCTTTATGTTTACCCTATCCACATTTTAAAAGTATGATTTCATTACTCATTTTGTGTGTGATTTCAACAAAGGTATTTTAAAATGTTCAAACAAATTTCCATCCATTCAATATTAGGTGTTTTATATTCCACTACCCATTCATTTTGATAATTTTTTTCTTTTCAATGGAAAATTACAATTTATTCTTTTTAAATGTAATATTTGATGTTGTTTTTTTAACATCAAAATTGTTAAAACCATATATCCTTTTTAGAGTTTTTTTGTTATAAATCCCATTTCAGAAAAAATTAATGACTAGACAAACAAATTCAATTCACTGTTCAAAAAAATACATTTCAAGGTGACTATATATTCATAATTTATACCAAAGATAATATCACATTCTAAAATATCTTTTATGATCTCACCACTATTTTCATGTTAATAAATAAATGATTAACATCCATGGATTTTAATTTTCATGAATCTCCCACTAAATGTTCTTAGTAAATACTCTATTATGGTGATTGAATTTTGGGTACTCAGATTTTACATGAGAGTGGTCGATTTTAGTGATAACATCTTGAGGTGTTGTGAAACAAAATTTATCAAGGGTTATTTAGAATGTGATGAATGAATACCCATTTTCTGAATTTGTTTCCTGATATGTTGTATTGTTGATGTCTTATTGAACACATATATATGGATAATGAGGGTTTGGGTATTATATCTCCCTCTAATACATTTTTTAGATTTTTCTGCCTCACGAGGTAAAGATATTGAGTGTGGATATTATGAATATTATTTATGTTCATATAATTAATCACGGACACATGGTATATGATATATATTCAGAATATAAAGCATTAAATGATGAAAATTGTATATGTTTAAAATATTAAGCATGAATATGATACATATTTGATATATTCAAAATACATAATGTGAAAATGATGAAGATGATGTATGTTCCAAATATTTAGTGTGGACACGATGCATATTATCTATGTTAATAAGAATGAGCCAGAATGTGAGGCAGTTATAAATGTTCTTAATATCATAAATACTTATGTTTATTCATATTCCATAATTCTATGTTACATATGTGTGTGTGTGTGTGTGTGTGTGTTTGTACTCAATGAAAACCATTTATTTGATCATGGTTATTTACTCTTTTTTCTTTGGAATCGATTGTTATTTTTAGATTACATTCCCTTCCATTAATACATGGAGACAACTCTCATTGTCCAATAGTAATTTTAATATGATATTTCTTCCATGTTTATTTTTCCCACCATGATTATGATCTAATCCATGATGACATGTTGATGTGTTTTTTCATTATTAAGAGTTGATTCTCACCCATTTATGATGTTTTCCTTTCCCTAGGTTATGAATATAATTATAAAATATGTGTTTTATATTAAACATTATAGTAAATATTGATTATAGATAAATGTTCACATGTTTTTTTATTTATATTTTCTAAAAAATACCAAAAACTTTTGGTACATGGGTTTTGAGATTGTTTGTGGGTTATACTATCTAAATCCTAAAATTAATTTATTTTTAAAGTTATGTTTAGTAGGAATCTATTTAGTTGGTATTATATGAGGGTTTAGGTATTTTTTAGTATTTATGTACTTATATTCTGAAATTAGATAATATAACTCCAGTGAAAGGGATATGGATAATTAAAATTGATTTTTATAATTATAAGACAAAATTCATAAGTTTTGGTAAATTATAAATTATGTGGTTCAATGAGGAATTAAATCCCTATATGAAAACTATCAAGTGTATGTGGCTATGGAATTTAAACATGTTTTAGTAATCAAGAAAAAACGTGTTGGCTGGGAATTTAATTGATAGCCTCCTTGATGCCCAATGATTGGGCCTACAACTTCATGCGTGGATAGACACTCCTTGGGGAATGATTTGGTTGATCACAAGATCCATAAAAACCACTTTCAATGATATATTTCCTTACCAATTGAGAGATTTTTATGACATATATAATATAACCCAAGATATTGTAACCTATGTCAATCTATGATTTATATATGTTGAACTAAAAGAATTATAAACCAATGTTATAATGTAAATGTTCAAGATTATTTAATGTTAAATTACTCTTATAATTTTGATTACCCGCCTATATGGATAATTTTTTTTCACTATTATCAAGCCTATTGGTTTTATGAATGCATGGTACAAGAAAAAACCAAGGGTGTGAGAGAACATTTGGAGATTACCTTAATAAAGAACCCCTTAGAATGACAGATGGAGTGAGAGATCATATTAATCTTCCAAATCATCTATCATGAAATATGATTAACAATATTACCATAGTTGAAATATTTAGGGAACTAGAGTAGATAAGGAATAAGTCTCATGAAAGATAAGGGGATAAATATTATTAAAGAATGAATGTTAAATTTCTTATATATTAAAAATGTAGAAAGAGACACTAATGTAATTTCCTCAATAGTAATGTAATATTATCAACTTATTGGAGAGGGGTTCTTTGATCATAAACAAATCAACAAGAAATATTGATTTTTTTCATCATGATAGAAATAGATAAAGTTAATCCTAAGGTACCATTAATCATTCTGTTACATAAATGTAGGGAACATCGGATTTATCCATGTCAGATCCTTAATCAATAAACTAACCCGGATGATGAGAATCACCAAGCTCCAAGATCAAAAGGAAAATGGAATAACTATCCAAATACTACTCTTAATGTGGAACATGATATTTAAGGTACACACACACTATAATCCAGAGTAATAAATTTCATGTTTTAATTCAATTCTTGGAAATATAGTTTAGCTAATATATTTTTAAGGTTCATTAAATCAGCATCATGATGATTTTATTATCAAATAAATTTTATTTTAGTATGATTAATGTATTTAACTTGATGTTTATGTGAGTCTGTCTTATTTAAATCTAATTATCCATCCTTTAGGTATATTTAATACAATTTTTGTATCACATTCCCCCCCCCCACATAGAGGAATGATTAAATGTTTTAAAAGAATCACATTTCATTTTACACTGTGATATTATAAAAATGAAAATATGATGACAAATACCCTCTAGGAAAAAATTATTTAATGCGGGTCTTAAATGGAATAACAAAGGGAAAAAATTTCAAATAGTTAGAGGGAAACACAATATTATGGAAAACCCAATTTTGAGTATATATTTATTTCCCATATTTTCATGGTTGATATATATCTAGAAATTATATTCCATGTTGTCTCTATAATTTATAAGTCTTTAGCTAATTTTTTTGATATGTAGTAATTAAAAGTTTTAGGAAATAATTTTTTTAATGGGGGTGGAGCTAATATATTGCCCATGGTTTTTAAGAATCATATAATTTTTTTAAACTATATATTTATAATTATAAAATATATATGGTTTTTATTATTTTCAGTGATTGAAATTGATTAAGAAACAAGTCATATAATAAATTTATTAAAAGTAAAAAGAAATTATTTATTCATAAGTGAACTTTTTCAATAAAATAACATACAAATTAAAATTTCACACTATAGATTATTAATCAAAATTGATAAAAATAAAACTATTAAATGTTTATAAATCAATATGGGACAAAAGATAGAAAAGAATAAAATCATCCTGACTAAGAAATCCCCAAGATCATCTTTTTCCTTAAGGATCACAATTTGTTTTTAAAAAATAATAATGTGTAAGATCAACATGAATTTATAAATAATTATGAATAAATATTTAAAATGAACTAATAACTATGGCTTGGAATCTAAATGTGGAATGAAGGAGTGATTTAGTAAGTATATATATAAGAAACAATACCGGTTGATGGAAATATAGTAATTGAAAATATGGTCATTGAAACTTTTGTTATTGTAAATATTTTCATTGGTCACCTATCTACAATATATACTAATATATTGTATTTTTTATGTAGTAAATATAAAATAATATAACAAAAAATGATATCACAACTATATATATGTATATATATTATTTTATTTATTGAGGAAATGCAAATTGTAATGACCTTGAAATTCGTGGAACTTTTTTTCTTAAATAAATGGGATTTTAATGAGTCTGTGAAAATTTACAGCGCTTGATTCTGAGGCCCAGTTTGTTCGGAATCAATTTCTGACATTTTTATCGGGTACGTTCCGTTAACGTACGAGTGGGATTTTATAACTTTCGATATGGTGATGGGAACTAAAATCCGATGGCACCATTGAACTCAAAGCACCGGTATTTGCTTCAGAAGACTTTCACTTGGACGAAAGTGAGTCGAGGATAAAAGCTAGTTTTGGGGTTTCTTAAAAATAATAATAAAATAATGTGTAATAATTTATTTTATTTTTGAGCCTCCATGTGAGTGTAGTTAGTTGGAACCTACACATGGGAGTTGATGGTGAAACCGCCAAACCCCAACCTCCCATGAGAGGTTATGGTTGTGGGGTCCACCCCAACATAACCTCCCATTGGAAGATAATTGAGGTGGGGACCACCCAAGCATCATAACCTCCCTATTAATGATAGGGTCGGGGACCACCCAACACCTATTGATGGGGGAAGATGAAACCTATCCACTCACCCTCATTAATGAGGGAGGAACTCTTGACCTCCTCTGTGTAATTAATTATGCCAAGGCACGCGCCAATTAATTGTGCCAATGCCCGTGCCGATTAACTGCACCAATACGTGGGGATTTAATAAGGGGAGTTTCTTTCTCCGTTTGAATTGCATGCCAACAATAAAATAATAGAAAATCTATTATTATTATTTGGTTGGCATTATCTTTAGATGTAATGGAGGAAGAGCAGAGCTAGGGAGAACCATTCTCCCAACGAAGAATGCGAAAAACACGAAGAACGCCAACGACGCTCTTTCTTATTCAACTTCTTCCTCAGCCACCTACTGATCAACCCTCCACTACGTCATCAATGAACCAACAAAGCTCTGAATTGAGAACGTGCAGCGGACATGATGAACGATAGTCTCCTCCGTCATCCTTTTGTGACTCCATCAATGAACGACGAGCATCGAGCGACGAATCATAAGGTAGGGGGTTTACCTTAAGAAGTTTTTCTTTTCTTTCCTCATCTTCTTTTTAAAGGAATGGTTGTGAATTTTTGTGATTAAATTGTTGTTCGTCGTACCTTTGATGAACCAACTGGTATCACCGTAAATGAGGAGGGTTCGGGCCAACCTCACATGGCCCGATACTCTATGTTTATTTTTTTTTGTGGTGTTCTTCGAAGTGGCAACGAGGTGACAAAGAAGAAGAAAAAAAGGCCACACAACCCATGGCATCTGAAGATTGTGCCGCCCTTGCGGCACCGCCGACACTCTTCCCGGTGCCCCTGTGGCCCCCTGCCACATTGCCCGGTGACCCAGCGCCCCCGTGGCCCACTGCCGTGGCATGCCCGGCGCCCCGACGCCCTGCTCGGCACCCCCCGAGGCCCCCCTACCGCACTTCCCAGGGCCCCGAAGCCCTTCCTGGCTCCCCCACAACCCCTAACGCGGCCTTCTCGGTGTCCCGGTGCACTGCCCGCACCCCAGCGAGATGCCCCGGTGTGATGCCCAGTGCCCCGACACCTTTCCTGGCGCCCCCATGACCCCCTTACCGCACCCTGCCCAATGCACCCGTGGCGTACCCTGGTGTCTAGCCGGCCTGCCCGTGCCTCGCCCGGCCTGCCACTTGCCTCCCAACTGCCGAACTCTGGAGCCACGCCCCTCACGGCGTTGGCTGAATAGGCCTCGGCCTTTCGGCCGAGCTGCCTTTGTAGTGGAATCTGGGTTGAACTTCCCTCACAGTCCACTGGGCCAGGGCCAGCGGACTGGGCTTAACGTAGCAGGATGACCCACCCAATAGACTAGGGTAGACCCATCGGGTCTATCTCGGTTGCTCTAGACCGGGCCATCCTAGAATGGGTTGGGTCGAGTCAGTCCGACCCAGTTGGACCGGACCCTGACCCACTACCAACCATTTGGTTATTTTGTCCATATCTTCGGAACCAGACGTCTGTTTGAAAATCCATCAGTGGAACTAGTTATCTAGATGAGAGATGGTCCCTTTGAAAATACCCCCCACCCTAGAGTTTGGAGTATAGTTGAGATACGACTGTGTGGGTTCGTACACAAATCCAACCGGGACCCCGATACTAAAAGGATAATAACTGATAGACCGAGTGTCCAATTGACGCGTCGTCTATTGCGTTGAAACCTATGATGTGGCAGTCATTTTTGATACTTATACCTGGGACATATCAACACTTGGAGTATCGACTTGTATCTCATGGAGAGGACCCTCCTGGTGACAAGCGAGCAGATTTCAGAGACCTACTAGCTGGGTGAGACTTGATGACTGATGACCGATTGACTCAGAGTGATTAAAATGTCCCAGATGGGAGTGCTTGGTTATAATAGCAGTCCCACGGTGGAGGAGCACTTGGTTTTAATGGCAGATCCATGATATAAGACAGAATATGTACCTCTGTAGGCTATGAGGGGGAGTTCTTGGTTCTAGTGGCAGACCCGTGCTAGGGAGTGCCTCTGTGTGAGTGTGGCATACCCATAGTACTCGACAGGTGTAGTAACTCAGCAGTCCAAGGTTATTGGGAAGTACTTGGTTGTAGAGGTAGGCCCACTGTACTCGAAAGAGGAGGAGTTCTCCAGTAGTCATGGTTTCAACATCGTGAATAAAAATCCTAGTTTGAACAATGTCAATGACTTTTGTGTTTTCCTCATGATTGAGATGGGTTTCTAGATAACTTAGGTATATGTGTGGGCATATATATAAGTAATGGTTATCCGTTGATTTCATACTTTGTTGTTTATCCTTGTTATATTTTGTGAGAACATGAGGGTCTTGGGGTCCCTACTGAGTATCATTATACTCACCCGTGCATGGGCTATGCCCACAACTCGTTTTGTTGGATGCAGACGACGGCCATCGCTGATAGAGGTCAAGAGTGCTAGGACTGGATGGTACCCGGAGGTGGACCTTATGACGAGTTGTCACATAGAGGAGTCTAATGGACGGGGAGTGCTGAGGTGTCCATCTGTACCTACCTTTATGGTAGGAACCCATGAGGATGACCTAGGAGATGCTCTTTACATTTTTTTTTTGTTTTTCCCTTTTCCTGTTGTACTTGTGTTTTACGATTGGGCTTGTATTTTTTGCCCCTTTTACATTCCAGCACACTTTTTGTTTACAGTTTTTATATATTTTTTTGCTTCCAGTAGTGTAGTCTGACGTGTTTTCTTTATATTTTTAAAGGAAATTCCTTCCTAGTTTAGTGATATACACCTTTGGTGCTATTCGATAGCTCCTGGCCTATGGAAGGCGGGATTGGGGTAGTTACGACATGGGCCCTGGGGGACGGGTCGTGACAAATTGGTATTAAAGGAGTCAGTTCTACCGCAGAACACATGACTCTGAAAATTATTTTTTAAGAAGAAATACTTTTAAGGGTACTAAGTGCTGTTTTCAGTTCAGGGAGTCCAGTGTTGGTGCAGGCGGCCGATGTATCCATACACCAGGACCATAACATCTGATTTCCAACTGAGTGCACAAAAACACTGATTGCGTGTGTGTTTACAAAAGTTTTCTTTAAGTCTGCTCTGCCAGTTCAGCTCACCGGGTATAATCATTGATTGTGTTGCATCTGTTTCTTTTAGGATGCCTCCACATGGATGACCAGAGAGAGCCCTGATAGTAGTACGCATTGACAACCCACCGAGCGACGAGGCCTCAGTACAGGGTCCTCTTCCAGTTGAGGCACCAGCGGAGGCACCAGCGGTACCACTACCCGTTGGGCCATCGATGCCACCAACCCCAATAGAAGATGATGCATGCCTCTTGAGAACATTTCACGAGTTCCAGATCCTGACGCAACCCAGGTTCAGGGGAGAGATGGACCCATAGGCAGATGAGGATTGGATGGTGGCTATGGTGAGAGTTTTCGGGCTAGTAGGGACACAAGAAGACTTCGCGGTGATCCTTGTTGTCAGCCTCTTTCAGGAAACAACAGGTAGATGGTGGAGCCTGATGCTCCATGTGCATGACGAGGTGACACTACTCTGGTAAGAATTTGAGAGCCCGTTCCATGCAGAGTTTGTACTAGCCACCATTCGTACGGTGCAGATACAGTAGCTACTACATCTACAGCTGCGTAGAATGACGGTGGCATAATACTCAGAGAGGTTCACCGGCCTCTCGCGCTACTACATAGATATGGTGCGGGTCCCATTCATTAAGTCTTAGACCTTTCGAGTAGGGGATCATGTGAGAGATAACAGATGTGATGATCTCACTTAGCATCCTGACACAGACGGGGGTGTTGGAGCAAGCCTTCCGAGTGGAGAGTTTCCTTGTTGAGCAGTCTCCAACAGTGAGACCCACCACAAGCCGACATGCAGTGAAGTCTTCTGCAGTAGCTAGTAGACAGATGACACATAGGTCTAACTGGACCAGACCTACAGTTGGTATACTTCATGACTCAGGATTGGAAGTGCGAGGCAACCGGCGTGGAGATAGATCTTCCAGGAGCGGTCAGTGTTACTTATGCAGCGGAAAGGGGAAAATGGCTCGTGACTGCCCGACCCACCACACAGATGATCGGCAGATAGTTTAGAGACCTCTCAGGTAGAGGCATAGGTATGATCTAGGGGGTATACAAGGAGGAGGTAGATGTGGAAAAGGATATGGATGTGCAGCTGGCAGTGGACGATGTTTTTATGTGTTACCGCAACCACCACTAGAAGTTCAACCCCGACCGTAGGGAGTGGGTGGATATGGGTGATCAAAACATCAGGTAGCTAAGGCCTATGATCACGTGCTCTGTAGATTATTCAAGGTACGATTTGTGTCTATTCCACCTTAGTTTCATTTCTTATATACATAGGTTCCATTCACACTTTCATTACCACATCCCTCATTTGGATCTCAAAGATTCCAAAGGAGCTGTTAGTTTGATCCTTACGGTTAGAGACTCCTACGGGAGATGATTCGATGATTACGTAATAGTGCATATAGTGCGAGCTTAATCTAGGTGGAGAGAGATTTTGCTGGGATCTCAGAGTAGTAGCGTCGAGGCCTTATGACGTCATCTTGGGTATATACTGGTTATCTACAGTCCATGCTCAGATTTACTACATTAGTCAAAAAGTGTGGTGTTTCCACATGGATGGGACCAGGTTTACCTTCACCGACGAGAAGGGAACCTTGGCAACATAGGATGGACTTACTCGGAGGAGGTTGCAGCTGATCACTCACCAATTGGCTTTGCAAACACCCAGAGTAGTAGATGTGGAGAGTCTGACTTACCTAGTAGTGGTGGGACAGTATGCAGATGTTTTCCCTGACGAAGTTTTAGGGCTACCTCCTCACAACGTGGAGGACTTATACATTGACTTGTACCCCAGGACGACCCTGATATCTAATCTAGCATTTCGGATGGCTCCTGCTGATCTTTTCGAGCTATGGGTACAACTAGAGGACTTGCAGGGAAAGAGATTCATCTGGACCAGTTTTTCTCCCTGGGCAGCCTAGATTCTATTCGCCAAGATGGCAGATGGAATCTTGAGGCTCGGTGTCGACTACCATCGCCGGAACTAGGTGACCATGAAGAATAAGTACCCAATCCTTAGGATTAACGACCACCACGATCAGCTAAAGGGAGCTCGGTGGTTCACAAAGATATACCTCAGATCTGGCTATCACCGGCTTAGAGTTCGAGATGAGGATGTGCAGAAGACGGAATTCAGGTGTCATTACAGCCACTACGAGTTCTTGGATATGTGCTTCGACATAACCAACACTCCATCAGTGTTCATGATTCTCATGAATAGGATCTTCCAGCCATACCTCAATCACGTTTTCGTAGTCTTCATCGACAACATTCTAATCTACTCGACTACTGAGGAGGAGCATGCCTACCATTTTTTGGTAGTGCTAGGCACACTCCGAGAGCACCAACATTATGGTATGCTCTCTAAGTTATAGTTCTGGATTTGAAAGTTTCACTTCTTGGGACACATCATCTCAGAGGCTGGAGTTGTAGTGGATCCAGCGAATATTGAAGCTGTACTTTCTTGGAAGCCACCTCAGAGCATGATGGAGGTGTGGAGATTCTGGGGATTTTCTAGTTACTATTGGAGATTCGTTATAGATTTCTCTAGAGTTTCAGCGCCACTATCAGCCTTGATGAAGAAGGGGAAACCCTTCGTGTGGTCGGAGAGATTCCAACAGAGCTTTTAGGACCTGAGGTAGAGGCTGAATAGTGCCCCCATACTGAGGCTTCTATATGAAGGCGTAGGGTACGTAGTTTACTGCAATGCATTAGAGACCAGACTCAGGTGTGTCCTTATGCAGGAGTGAGCCATGATCACATATGGTTCTTGGCAGCTAAGACAACACGAGTAGAACTATGCTACCCATGACCTGGAGTTAGTAGTAGTGGTCTTCCCCTTGATAATGAGGCGGCACTATCTGATGGGCGAACGTTTTACCATGTACTCTGATCACAAGAGTCTCAAGTATATCTTCTCTAAGAAGTACATGAACCTAAGACAGCGGTGATGGATCTATTTCCTCTAGGACTTTGACTTTGAGATAGTCTATACTCTCGGGAACGTTGTAGCAGATGATCTCAGTAGGACATCTGGTATACAGCTTCTAGGAGAGGTGATAGAGCAGCTGGCTGCTATAAAAAATTTCATTGTGGATAGGGATGGAGAAGCCTATGTACAATCTCTTACAGTCACTCCTCCACTTCTTCAGCGAGTCAGGGAGGTGCAACATGGGAAAACTGACTGCGGGACGCGATGTGCTCAGATATCCACAGGGCAGGCCCCTAATGGGTTTTCTGAAGATGGGGAGCACATCATCCTCTTTAGAGGATATACTATGGTACCATTAGAACTTCGGGAGGATGTGTTGAGGGAGTTCCAAACATCCCCACTAGCGGTACATCTAGAAGCGGTGAAGATGTACCAGGACCTCTAACGACAACACTGGTGTCCAGGTATGAAGAAGGCGGTATCAGAGTATATCTCATGATGCCTCACCTGTCAGCAAGTGAAGGCAGAGCACCAGGTACCAACAGTCTTTCATCATCCCTTAAATGTCCCAGAGTGGAAGTGGGATGAGATAACCATGGATTTCATGATGGGTCATCCAATTACATCTAGGAGTCATGACTCGATTTGGGCGATCGTTGACTGACTCACCAAGTCTGCTCACTTCCTACCGATCAGAGACCAGGGCATAGTAGAGTTCTTGGGAAGCCTCTATGTGCAATAGATTGTGTGTTTACATGTAGTACCTACTTCTATAGTCCCTGACCGTGATTCACGGTTTACATCCCAGCTATAGAAGTGGTTGCAAGAGGTTTTCGGGACGCATCAACATTTGGACACTGCATTCCATCCTCAGACAGATGGTCGGACTGAGCGGACCATACAGACCCTCGAGGACATTCTACGTGCTTGTTTCCTCTACTTCGGTTGTAGATGGGAGGATCACTTGCCTTTGGTAGAGTTTCCTTACTAAAACAACTATCACTCTACCATAGGGATGGCACCTTTTGAGGCCTTGTATGGTCAACCTTGCAGATCACCCTTGTGCTGGATAGACCCTGTGTAGTTAGAACTAGTGGGAGCATAGATGGTATGAGCTACCACAGAGAAAGTGCAGATCCTCAAAGAGCAGATAAAGACTACACATAGCAGACAAAAGTCGTATGCTGACAGTAGAAGGAGACCTCTAGAGTTCAAGGATGGAGACCATGTATTCCTACGGGTCTCACCATGATGAGTTCTATGGAGATTTGGCCAAGGTAGCAATTTATCTTCGAGGTTCATCAGACCCTTACAGGTCCTCAGTAGAGTAGGAGAGGTGGCTTACCGCCTAGCTCTTCCACCCTAGTTGGACCGGGTGCATGACCTCTTCCACGTATCTTAGTTGAGGAGATACTTGAATGACCTATCCCAAATCATCGACCACGGGGAGCTGGACATCAATTTCTGGGCAACCTTCCCGGAGGTTCCAGTGGAGATTTAGGATCGTCATGAGTGGGACTGACATGGACAATCGATACCTCTGGTGCATGTTTGCTGGAAGAACGGAAACCTCTAGGAGAGCACATGGCAGCGGGAGGCTTAGATACATGCTCAGTGCCCCCATTTGTTCCCTAAGTTAGAGTTATAGATTACGGGGATGTAAATCCATGAGGAACGGAGAATGTAAATACCTGGAAATTCTGTGGAATTTTTTTTTATTAAATACATGGTATTTTTACAAGTCTTTGAAAATTTATAGCGCTTGATTCTGAGACCTAGTGTGTCCAGAATCAATTTCTGAAGTTTTGTTTGAGTACGTTCAGTTAACGTACAAGTGGGATTTTATAACATTGGTGTTGGTGCTCGGAATTGAAATCTTAGGGCACTGTTGAACTCGCAGCACCGATATTCGCTTAAGAAGACTTTCACTTCGACAGTAGTGGGTCGAGGATACAAGTTATTTTTTGGGTTTTCTTAAAAAAATAATAAAATAAAGTGTAACAATTTATTTTATTTTTGAGCCACCATGTGAGTGCAGGTAGTTGGAACCTCCAAATGGGAGTTGATGGTGGGACCGCCACACCCCAACCTCCCATGATAGGTTATGGTGGTGGGGGCCACCCCAGCATAATCTCCCATGCGAGGATAATTGAGGTGGGGACCACCCGAGCCGCATAACAACCCTATTAATGATAGGGGTGGGGACCACACCACCCCTATTGATGGTTGTGGATGAAACCACTCCACTCCCCCTCATTAATGATGGAGGAAATCTTGACCTCATCTGCACAATTAATTCTGCCAACACACGTGCCAATTAATTATTCCAACGTGCATTCCAATTAACTACACCAACACGTGTGAATTTATTAATGGTAGTTTCATTCTCCGTTTGAATTTCATGCCAAAAATAAAATAATAGAAAACCTATTATTATTATTTGGTTGGAATTCTCTTTTGGTAGAATGGAGGAAGAGGGGTGTTAGGGAGAACAATTCTCCCAACATAGAACGAGAAGAACATGGAGAACACCGGCGACACTATTTCTTCTTCGACTTCTTCCCCGTCCACCTACTGATAAACCCTTCACAATGTCGTCATCGAACAGGCGCAGCTCGGAATTCAGGACTTTCAGCAGATGTGATGAACGATAGTCTCTTATGTCATGCTTTCATGACTCCATCAATGAACGATGAGCGTCATGTGAAGAATCAAAAGGTAGGGGTTAACCTTAAAAAGTTTTCTTTTTCTTTCTTTATCTTCTTTTGAAAGGAATCGTTGTGATGTTTTGTGATTAAATTGTTGTTCGTCGTACCTTTGATGAACCAAATGCTATCACCATAAATGCAGAGGGTTTGGGCCAACCTCACACGGCACGACACCGTCTGTCGATTTTCTTTATGGTGTTCTTCAAAGCGGCAACGAGTCGACAAAGATGGAATACAAAGGCCACGCTACCCGCTACCTCCGCCGATCGCACCACCCTCGCAGCTCCCCCGGTGCCGCCTACCCATGTGCCGCCGCACCCCAGTGCCCTGACCGGTTCCCCCGCGGCCCCCCACCACGCTGCCCGGCTCCCCCATGGCCCCTTTCTGCGGCCTTCCCACCGCCCCCGTGGACCCCCTTCCACACCGCTCGCAGGCTCAGTGCCCTGCCCAGTACCTTCTTAGCCCCCTGACGTGGCTTACTCGGAGCCCCAGCATGCTAACCGTGCCCCAGTGCGTGGCTTGGTGCCCCGACACCCTGCCCTGCACCCCCGTGACCCCCTGCTACGCCCTACCGGTGCACCCGCGGCCTGCCCGGTGTCCAGCCAGCCTTCCCATGCCCCGCAAGGCCTACCACTGGCCTCCCGGCTGCCAATCTTCCAAGACGCACCCCTCGAGGCATTGGTCGAACTGGCCCCAGCCTTCGGGCTGAGCCACCTGTGTGGCGGCATCCAGGACAAACCACCGTTACAGACCCTGGGCCGGGCCCAACGAAATGGGCCTAACTTAGCAGGCTGACCTACCCAAGGGGCTGGGTCAGACCCATCGGGTCTCTCCAGGATGACCCAGACCGGGTTTTCCTAGACTGTGTTGAGCCAAGTCAGTGTGACCGGGTCGAACGGGACCCAGGCCCACTACAGACCTTTTGCTTATTTTGGCCATATCATTTGCACCGAACGTTCGTTTGACGAACCATCAGTGATGTTGGTTATCTCGATGAGAGATTTTCCCTATGAGAATACCCCACTGGATTTCGGGGAATAGTTGAGATATGGTTGGGTTGGTTTGTACACGAATCCAACTGGTCCCCCGGGACTAAAAGTATAATAACTCACAGATCGGGAGTCTGATGGATGCGTCGTCTGTTGCGTTGAGACTCATATGACGTGGCGGTCTTTTGTGATACTTCTACGTGGGAATTCATGACACTTTGGTAATTGACTTGTAGCTCGTGGAGCGGACCCTCCCGGTGACAAGAGATCAAATTGTAGAGACCTAGTAGCTGGTTGAGACTTGACGACTATTGAACGATCGACTCAGAGTGATTCAGATGGCCCAGTAGGGAGTGCTTGGTTGTAGCAGCAGACCCACGACAGATGAGAGCTTGGTTGTAGTAGTAGAACTGCGGTACTCTACAGAAGGAGTACCTCTATAGGATATGTGGGGGAGCGCTTGGTTATAGCGGCAGACCCATGGTGGGGAGCGCCTCTGTGTGAGTGTGCCAGACCCACAGTACTCGACAGGTGGAGTACCTCAGCAGTCCAAGGTTAGTGGGATGCACTTGGTTGTAGCGGCAGGCCCATTGTACTTGACAGAGGAGGAGTTCTCTGATAGTCGTGGTTTCGACTTCATGAATAAAAATCCTGGTTTGATCTATGTCAATGACTTTTTTATTTTCCTCATGATTGAGATGGGTTTCTAGATAACTTAGGTATATGTATGAGCATATATCTATGTAAGGGTTATCCGTCGATATCATACTTTTTGTTTTATCGTTGTTAGATTTTGTGAGACCTTAAGGGTCTCGGGGTCCCTGTTGAGTATCATTATACTCACCTATGCAGAGGCTATGCACGCACCTTGTTGTGTTGGATGCAGATGACAGACAATGCTGACGGAGGTCGAGAGTTCTAGGACTGGACGGTACCCAGAGGTGGACCATAAGACAAGTTGGTACACAGAGGAGTCTGACGTACGTGGAGTGTTGAGGTGTCCTTCGACACCAAACCTTCGGGTAGGAACCCCAGAGGATGATCCAGGATCTGCTCATTACCTTTTTGTTGTTTTCCCTTTTTTCGTTTTACTTGTACTTTACATTTGGGCTTGTATTTCTGACCCCTTTTACTTTCCAGGACACTTTTTTTATACAGTTTTTACTTAGTGTTTTGCTTCCAGTAGTGTAAACTGATGTGTTTTGTTAATAGTTTTAATGGAAATTCCTTCCCAGTTTAAGGATATACGCCTTCGGTGCTAGTCGTCGTCCCCTGACCTATGGAAGGCATGCTCGGTGTAGTTACGACACGGGCCTCGGGGGAGGGGACAGGGCACAAATAAATTGTAATAATATTTTTAAAATATGATATAATGTATATATATAATTCAAATACAATTTTTATCTAAATTGAGTAGAATTATAAAATGTTTCATTATAAATTATTAATTTTAATATTTTTTATTGAAACATATTTAGTATAAAAGTAATATTTATTTAGAATAACTATTTTGTTTTGTATTTTATTATATATCCAAATAAATGAGATTGCACAATTTTAAAATTATATTATATATGAACAAATATATTATAATATTTTAAAATTAAAATTCATATGAAAAAAATCATAACAGTTAAGGTTTTAAAATGTTATTTTTTAAATAAAATTAGTTTTTAATATTTTTATTTTCAATTCAAATTTAAATATATTAATTTAAAATTAACTTTAAAAAAATAGGATTTAGAATATCCAAAAAAATTAGTATTAATTATTTTGAGGGTTATTTATTCAAAAAGTATAGTTTTTTGAATAATTATAAATTTTATAATTTCATCATTATGTAAGAGAATCCTAGAATATTAACAAATCTTTTACAAAATAATATTTTTATTTTAGTAATGAAATTCTGTAATATGAAAATTTCTTAAAAGTTATCAATACAATGTAAAAAAATTTATTTACGTAATTAAAATGTTAATATAATAAATACTATTTTTGATATTTTCTCTTAATTAGGTGTTTTGAAGGTGATATTTTATTTTTTATTGCTTTGAAAGCCACTGACCTCTTGATTTTGTATAATAAAACAATTTATTTCAAAAAAATCAGTATCTATAACAGTTTTATCATGTATATTTTTTAAACATTATAACACACTTTTTCCAAAAAAAAAATACCAGTTATACGCCTTTATTTTGAATTACCATTTCCAACCCATAAAAATGTTATTCAGAAAATAATATTAAAATATTAAATTAACATTATAAAATTTTGTAATATTAAAATATGTTTTTAATTTAAAATTAATTAATATGATTAGAAAATAATTAACTACATAAAATTAAATTATGGTAATAATTAAATAATGAAAATGAAAATCCTTATTACACACTATGATTATATATAAATCAATTGATGAGGAGATTCTCAATCCACACACACATTTCAATCACTTTTTACATTTTTGGAGATTTTGAAACTTGAATATCAACATTACATTATTCAAAATTTCAGGGTTATTTCCAAAACTACACTTCCCTTCACTTATTAAAGAGAAACACATTCACCACAAAAGAACTCTCATCTCCATCAAATTTATTCATGAAAATATAATAAATGTATCTCCATGTAACCCTTTCCTACGTTAGAATGACTCTAGCCACATTTAGGTAGCATAAGGTATTCATTTTCATGGAAAATTCTATGGAAAATTAAATTCATTGACTGTTTCATGTAAGTGAGAAAATATTCCAGACCAAGGTAATATTTTTTCTCTCGATCACCCTTCATGGAAAATTCATTAATATTATGAACCAAAATTAATTTTTACAATGTAACTACTACCCCTTTTGTTATAATTTTATAAATTATTTTGAACATGGAATTTTCACTTACATTAACAATCTATCTCACTAATTGATTGTTACTTGAAAGGTTGTATAAAACCATGGGAATATACACTAGTACATAAGCTGCAATAAATGATGGGGTTCATGAGAGTAAAACGTAGTGATCTCTGGGGGGATCCCATTTTATAATTTCATTATTCTCAAATGGATGAGAAACAAGACTTTAATACACCGCAATCCTATCTACCTAATTACCATTGGAAACAAGAGGATCAGTAAATAATAGAAATTTATATAACACAATATTATATCTTGATATAAATTATTTTTCCTCAGGATTCAACTTTAAAATTGTATGGCCAAACATATTTCGATATTGGGATATAAATTTTGATTCAAATATTAATTATTTCTGAGTTCACTTCCTTATTTAAAATTCCAAAATGATAATAATAATCCACATCATTTTAAATGATGGTTTCCCCTCATTGTCAAAAAAGTTTCATTTATTCCATTATTCTCCCTTATACATTAAAATTAAACTATCTTATTTCACATTTGACATGTATTTTTCTTTTGTCTTATTTTAATAAGGATGTTTCATGTACATTATTCCGATATGGTTTATCAAAAAATCCCTTTAAAAATGTTCAATAGTTTTTTCATTCATTGAAAATAAAATGTTTCCAATTCCACCACATATTTTATTTCATAACCTCTATATCATTTCAATGTTCTATTATTGATGATTCCTTTTAAAATTCATTTTTTTCATAGTGTTTCACTTAATATTTTTGAAACCATTATTTAATATCCATGGATCCTTTTGTGGTACTTAATTTTTATAATAAAACATTATCTCTTTACAATGTTTTTTCATTACCTATAAAATAAAATAATTTCAATGTGATCAGAAATTCGTCTCTTATTCAAAATATAAAATTTATTTCTAAAAAATCAATTTTTATCACACCACTATTTGTATATTTATCTATTTAGTGATTAACCACTATATTAGTTATTTTTAATGAATCCCCCTATATATAACAGTCTGTGTTTATAATATAAGACTCCTTTATATGAGAAAATTGTTATTGAAATATTTCATTGCATGCAACACAAACATAAAAAAACATGATTGAATTTTGACAAAATATTAATATTTAAGAAAAATCATAAAATTATAAACTTTTAATCTTACGGAATGAATATAAGTATCCTCTTTATGAAATAAAAGTGTAATGAAAATAAATACTACTTTTAATATTAATGACATTCGATTATTTTCCATAAAATGACTTTTGTGATCATTTAATGTTTATAAAATGATTTTTTCTAAAATATTAATTTTTTTATCAATATTAATTTCTATTTTAAGAAAATTATGATTAATTATTATTAATTAGTTTTTATATTAATAATTTTCATACACCAATTTAGTTGTTATATTATACGAAATAGGAATAATAATAATGTATATGGGAAAATTCCATTTTCCAAAAAATGGGGATTATATTATATTTTTTGAATTTATTAAAACACAAATTATTATTAATTTTAGAATTTTATTTTGAAAATAATTTCACCATTTTTGAATTATAGTTAAAGTATTAACTAATGATGAAATATTGGACCTATAATAAAAAATTGAATTTTTAGTTGGAAAATTTTTGTTTTTTGAAAGATATAAATTTTATTATTTTATAATTATATGACACTTTCCTAGATGTTAAAAAAATAATACATAGAATATTTATTTCAGGAATAAAATTAATAATTTTCTTAAAATTATTTTAAATCATATATTTAAGGAAAATGTTTTTAAAACAAATTTAAAATGTTTGTTTAGTAAAACATTATTTTCTATATTTTCTTTGTATCGTGTATTTTAAAGGATACATTAGGCATTGGATTTCCATAAAATCCTCATGGATTTTATATTATTTTTTATAAAAAAAATATTTCATCGAAATTGATGATTTTAATAACTATATCTTCCAAATAAATGTAGTACTAATAAAACAAACATTTTTATAAAAATTATTTTTACATGTTATGTGAATTTATCGTAAAATAAAATTTTAAAAAACATACATATTTTATTTAATAAAATCATTTATATGTTTTAAATTAAAATGGTTAATTTTAGTTAATGGGTTTTTTATTAAATTGTTTAGATAATATTAATTACTATGGTTAAAAATTAATTATCATTATAAAAGTAAATTTTGTAAAAAGTTCAACGGTAAAAAAATCAAAAAAAATATAAAATATTTCTATAAAATTAGTTTTATAGAGATTTTAAACCCATACTCACCATCCCAACACTTGATTCCATTTTATCTTTGAAACATGAATAGTAACCATAAATTCTTGAAATTGTTATGGTTATTACCAAACACTACCCTTATACACACTTATACAAGAGTAATATCCTCACCCCTTCCAGACTAACCATACTGTAGAATTTATCCTTGAAACTCTTATTAATTATTATCATATCCCTATAAATTTTTTAAAAAAAAATTGGTAACCCATATTTATCACGAGGGCTACATTTTATATTAGACTCCCACAGAAAATTTACAACCCCAAAAATTGTATTATCAACTACCTATGTTTTCTTCTTTGTTATCTTCAATACATTTATTTTTTCCATAACAATGTAATGATATTAGTAAAATTTTTATAATAGAATTTTACTACATTAAGGTTATTATCATTACCAATTAACCTATCAAATCCATTTAGAGAATGAACTTATCGATCGTCTGTAAATGAAGACTACCTCCTCCACGAAGTGAGGTTAATTATTTTTCCACACCACCTCTCCAGGATGTTATCGAAGATATATATGGTTAATAAATGTTATTTTTATGTCACAAATATTATTCTAGAATGATTATTTTTTATACACCATCATTTCATCGATTCATTGATAAATGAGATTTGTAATTATGCATAAAATAGACTATCACCTCAATGAATGATGTATTTATTTTGTCTTAAATACCATTTTGTATGGTTCTATTAATGTATTTAATTGGATATTTTAATAGTTATGAAATATTTTCTCTTATAAATATTACATATTATATTTATCTAAATAAATTTGTTTACACATTAAAATAATATTAAACGTTACCGTTTGGGTTGTTTTGCTACCTATAAGAATAACGATATAATGTCTACACCATGAATGATGATAGATTATTATATAATGATAATATCAGGTCATAATAATTAATTATATATATATATATTAATGATTCAATAATGTTATAAGAATTTTTTTTTCAATTTATTGATATATCACTTTTCGATTGTTAAACACAATGAAACTAGTTTATTGAATTTTCCATTTTCACAAGACATAGTCATGTATTTCACCTATTGAAACTGAGAGCTAAATAATATTTCAAAAAAAATTACTATAATATGTTGAATTATATGTTTATTATTATAGAAAAAACTTACTGAGAATAAATATAGTCTTTTTTTAGTCTATTTGAAATAAGCAACTGAATATTATACAATCAATAATGAAAATTAACTATAATAGGTAAAACAAATTAATATTTGGTTATTATATAATTATAAAAAGGATATCATGGTTATATAATATTTCTTATATACTATAGTATGATATTTATACACATTATATTCGAATCTATAATATTTTCAATTCAGCATGAATACATTGAAAGGGTTTTCTTCTCAAATTCATCTATTTTAGACTAGTATTGTATTATGAACATAATTTAATTTACATAATTTATATACAAACTACATGAGATATAATATAATGAATTATGTTTTAATAGTTTTTTTAAGACTAATTTCATTCCCTCCCTTTCAAAGGGTTTTGATTTTGGTGTTTCTAAATCTATAATGTTTTCGTTATTCTTAATTCCCATCCTTTGATACATAGAAATATTTTATAATAATGAGCACATTTTATGGATTATATACTATATGAGGTTACATTAATAAGATATTAGTTTCATTTAATGGTATTTACAAGTGAAATGGTGTTCCATTACTCACGTGTTTATTGATTCAATTGTTTCCCCAATAGTGAGGATTTTTGGAATGTCAATTTTTGATCATTGAGTTATGACTGATCTATGAAATTATTTAATATTGGATGGGTACATATTTCAAAAATTCATACAATATAGTTTATGGTATCAATTAATTTATTCTATAACTTTTTCCAAATGACCCAGGATACTATCCTACCACGAACAACACATGTCGAGTTTAAGTAATGTTATGTCTCCACATTTGAACTAGAAGAAGATTGGATTTCCTTGTTTTGAAATACTGATCATACTATAAATGATAGATATGATTCAAAAATATTACCTGATATAGTTTTTTGGTAGAAATATCTATTTGGGTGCACAAAACAGTATACATGTGTATATTTCATTTTTCAGGATTCGAATTGACTGCTCATGGAGCCCAAACAGACATACAGATCAAAGTTTATGGATATTCAAAGTTGGGTATTATATTATATTGAATTAAAATTGAAAAAGGAAAATAATTCTGAATAGAAATTTTTTCTGGCCACAAAGTTCCTCACTTTGATACGGAAAATACTTATCTTAAAAACTAATTTCATTTGTGGTTCGAGGTAGTGAATTTTGGCCTCTAACAAACTGAAGCATTTATGGATCCCCTTTTACAATGACCCTATAATGACCCCCTTTGCATATCCCATTTAAAGAGCCCAATATTGGATCCACATTGTGGAAGCCTGTTGTGGATCTCCATGCATAACCCCTTTGTGGAACCCCATTTTGGAGCGCCTTTGCAGAACCCCTTTATTGAGCTATTTATGGATCCCCTTTATGAAGCCTCTTTACAGAGCACCTTTGTCGATACATTTATGAATACCATTCATAAAGCCCCTTTTTATATCCACTTTGTAAATCCCCTTTTTGGATCCCCTTTATGGAACCCCTTTACAGGGACCCATTGGAATGCTCTTTTGTAGAGCCAATTTTTCTCTACAGATGGTAGTTTGAGAAAAAAATTTCTTCAAAACTACCTATAATTATTGACCCTAAATTTTGGATGTAAGGGTTGTGGGTGAAAACATTTATAAAAGAGTGGGATTAATGTCGAGGAGACTTCTACTGGAATTAGTTAGCTATAATTCCCGAATTCCAAAATTGCGAGACGTCCTTTGTGAAGAAATTCCATGAATGTCCTTTACAAAGTAATAACCCAAAAAATCATGTAATTCCAAATACAATATGACCCACATTTATTTTGTTATTTTAGGCATCATTAACCCCCTTGAAAAATGGAGAGTCGCACCACAAACGTTTTAGGATAAGATGAGGACATTTTTAGTTCTTCCCTATACATTCCTAATTTCCACCCCATATAATACCATGCTTTAAGATACTTCTTTATACTCCCTAATATTAATTTAGTCATCCTAATCCACTTGATTCATTCTATATGCTACGATTTGATATTATCCTCTTAGATTTCCAGAGTACCTTGTGTAGAAACATTCCAGACACAATTTGTGAAACCCCATTCCCTAAATCTGACAATAGGATAAACCAGAAAGGGCCACTGCTACGAATCTCCCAAAACATCCATTGTTAGGAATCTTCTTCCTAATATTTATTACTAATTGAAATTAAACTCTAGTATACCCCATATAAAAAATTTTGTATCCCTTCATTGAAAAGAAAAATATGCATTATGTTTCATGAATAACATGTATCATGTAATGGGATGACCACCATACAACCAATATGGGCATCTTCATCGGTGTATGCTCCAACCAATACATAAATAACCATATTTTTATAATCTCTTCATGGTTCCATAAACATGGGTATGCTTCAACAAGTAATCTCTAACCATGACTTAAATTTTTAGGAGTTATAATCCTTTTCGTGGTTCTAGAAATAGGTTCATCCTCCAAAGTGTAAGACCCAACCAATACAAAAATCACCACGGTTTGAGATTCTCACCATGGTTTTAGAAACTTGGGCATCCTCTTAAGTATAATCCCTATCCAAACCATAAATCACCATGAATTGATATTATACTGAATTTTCTAGAAATTTTGGAATCTTCCTATGAGTAATCCCCAAACAAACTTAAAAATTACCTCAACTCAAGATACATGTCATGGTTTCAGAAATATGGGTATCCTGCTAGGTGTAAGACCAAACCAAACCTCTAAATTACATTGATTTAATATACTCCAATGTTTAATCCCAAACAAAACCTAAAAATTTCCAGGAGTTTTGATGCTACTCAATATTGTAATATTAAGGGAATCCTTCTATGTGTGAGCCTGAACAAAGCGTCCAAATTACAATGATCCAAGATACTCCTCAATATTTTAGAAATTCGGGCATCATCCTACATGTAAGCCACAAAACATTCTTCCAAACCTCCTTAATTTGAGACTCACATCATGTTTTTAGAATAATGAGCATCCTGCTTGGTGTAATCCCCAAACAAACCAATGAATCACATGGTACACTCTCATGTTATGTGTCTGATCTACTACTATATAATTTTTCACACTTCAACCATGGATAATGTGGTTATAGAGACATTTCATGATCATCCCATATACATTATTATAGTTCCTCCATTATGGTCGTCCAATCAAGTGTAATCCACAACCCACTGAACTGCATGGGATTTGATTCTCAACAAAATAGAAAACATAAGAAGCCTCTATATGTTCAAAACCCAACACCCCAAACTCACCCTAATATACTTTGACACTTATCCTTAGTAGATTCAAATAAAAAATAGGAGGAAACCTCCCATCCTGGTCATAAGGGATACATCAACATAATTCTCACACCACAATTGACTAGGAACCTTCCACATATACATCCTATCTAGGTGATGCTAAACTACACAGTCTGTCCTTATAATGTGACCACTAAAGGTATGTTGTACCCTATTATTTGGCCCAAAACTACATGGGTTATGATTAATTAAATAAGGATACATTGGAATCCCATCTCAATGGCCCGATCCCTTCATCAAAACAGCAACCTCCTCCCTAGATGTAAATAAACTCTAGATGTCCCAACTAGCTATACATAGACCAATGTTTAAGAATTTAATAAGAGAAATATAGGATGTAATGGCATGGACCTCTCCAGTCCATTACTTTGTGAAAATGTGGTGTTGGAGGTGTTCTGGGAGGTCAAGGTAACTTATCTGCAACACTTTTCCAAATTTCCAGTTTTGTGAACAGTGTTTCTAGTTTTATGAATTGTTCTATCGATAGGTGTACAGTAATGGTAGGTGTATAGTAACGGTAGTTGTACAGTGTTTCACAGATCGGTTTCACAGATCTAATTCAGAGATCGGTTTCACAGATCAGTTTCACAAATCGGTTTCACAGATTGGTTTCACAGATTGGTTTCACAGGTCGGTTTCATAGATCAGTTTCACAGATGGGTTTCTCAGATCTGGTTCACAGATCGGTATCACGGATCATTTTCCAAGATCTGTTTCATAGATCAGTTTCACATATCTGTTCCATAGATCTGTTTCATAGAATGGTTTCACAGATTGGTTTCACAGATCGGTAGGTGTACCGTAATGGTAGGTGAACTGTGTTTCCATCTTCCTACAAATTTTCCCCTTTTGACGCTTCCATTGACGTAAAATACATTTAAAGCCTTATTTTAAGGACTCTTATGGCCAATTCAAAGGCCATAAGTCCCATATTAATTATTCCTATGGCTCAAGAAGTTTTTACTTTGTCAAACCGCGTGGGTTAATTCAATCCACTTTTAATGGGGAATTAAGTGTATCTTAAACCGTTGCCCCATTAAATCCTCAAAAGGGATGAGATATCTTCCACTCTTGTTATTCCTCTTTTTTCTCAGCTATGAGATGTTATAACCTTTCAATCCTTCCTGTAGGAGTTGGACAATCAAATGTTAATCCAAGGATTGGTTCCGCTCTGTTTTGATGCAACCAAGCTGTAACGATCAATCTTCGAGATAAGGTATGTTTTATAGTCGTTCCTTTGGGGATCATTTTCTCATATTTCTACCTTACATTTTATAGCATGTAATCTCCATGCTTCTAATGGTTTTTTTCTTGGGGTTTGGTTGGTGCGGTCGTACCATGGCATTCTTGGGTGGATGCAGTTGTCGCGAGAGAAGGATCCTGACCCGTTGTGTGGATAAAGAACGTGAGGAACTGTTTGAGGTAGGGGATTTGTTTCTTCTCTGTTCTTTTACGTGCAAATATATTTTTAGCAAGTTTAGTCCCATTGGATGAAAATGGAATTTACATAATAAATACTTTAACCAGATAAATAAATTGATATCGATCGTATGTTATTACCTCATATTCTTCTAGATAGTGTGATATCTATGCTTGCTTTTCATTGATGTTTGTTGTTGATGGAAATTGGTGAAGAATGTTAATTCGGATTAATTAGTAATTTTTTGGCTAATGATAAAGAGGTATGTAAACGTATCTTTTTTTTGGTAATTTGATGTTATTCAAATTGGCACAGAAAGCATGTTTAATTATTAGTGATAGCTTACAAATTAGGTTTCCCCAAATTTGGAACCTATGAATAATATATTTTTTAAATTCAAGATGGATTAAGGATTTGATTGTTTGATAATTCCTTAAAGGGTTATGAGTTACCATAATAATGGTTAAAGGGGCCAATATACCAATTGATGTGATGTTTGTTTTTCCTGCTGCTTGTGTTGTGATGTGATCCTGGATGGGTGTTGTGATATGTGGGGGCATGGAGGCCTTTTGGTTGTGGCAGAAGATGATGCATAGAGTGGCGAGATGCATCAGTTTATACATGTGGGTGTTGGGGAGGACACCAGGGATGATGGAATGAGATGGATATAATTTTTGGATGCTTTCCTTTTCTTATTTGTTGTTTATCTACTTTACTTTTCCCCACTGGTCAAGGTAGCGAGTCTTGCTTACCCTTCTCTCGAAAAAGGCGAAGATGCGCGGGGTATGCCATGTGCTTTCCGTGTTTAGTATCTCAAGGGAGGATGGGTCTATGCTCTTGCTATAGGCAGTAAAGACTCGACGGATAGTACATCTACTCACCTTGTTGAGCCCCCTTGTGTTTAGTATCTCAGAATGTTTATCTAGAATTCTTGGGATTATGGGAAAGTAATTTCGTAATGAATAATTGAATACATGGTTCTAAAACATGTAGAGGGAGATTCTAGAACATAATGATGAGGTTATAATTTTTGAAGGAACAGTTGATTTTGGGTGTGATGCTAATGAAGTTTAATGTGGAATTTCTTATGGTTAATTAATGTTATGAATTAATTAACCTAAAGTAGAACTGATAAAAAGAGAATGATGTAATCTAATAAACTTCATTAAATGGTTGTGTGCTTATAGGATACATGGTCTTAGATGTACCAGTCCAGATTCTGAGAGACATTAGTTGTAGTTATCTCTAAGACTAGGTTATTCCCATTGTGTGGTTGAGAGCTGTAGTATATTCTATACTTTTTGTGTTTCTATATGCTACTCCACCCTGTTAGTAAGGGCAACTGACACCCCAGGTATTTTGAGCCCTGGGGGGTGTTTTACCTAACATTATTATGGGAGGGTGAATGACAGACTACCCCCTTTAGCCACGCTCTCTTCTCTTGGTAGATAATTGTGCTGGTAGGCACATAGGTTAGTTCTCCCCATATATGTGTGTAGAGGGCTATAATGGCTTCTGGTTATTCACACACATATATTCTGGATATAGTATCCTATGGACTACTATAGGTGTAACTTGTATAGGATATGATGGCTTGAGGATCCTTACATTGTGTGTGGGCTGTAATGGATTGAGGTATAACACCTGATGTATGATACACATTATGCGAGCTGTTGTGTCTCTCAGAAAGTACCTGGTTACTTTTGGTTGTGATGATGGTGTGGTGCTTCACCCAAGTGTCTGCGGGCATACCTTTTTGGAGAGAGATGCTCAGGACGTGTGACGTTGGGGAAAAACGGCAAACCAGTGGGGAAGTAGTAGAGGGGTACCCTTGATATTCTTTACTATATGCTACATTCTTGTATGTGTTACATGGTGAGAGTATCCATGGTGAAGTTGGGAACATAGTGTACATGTTTAGGTGATGAGTTAGTTTCACTTATTGTTCGCTGTTCTTTAGCATTCTTCATTTACTTTTGCACAAGAGGCTTCAGGGAGGATCCTACAGAGTATACTGTTATATTCACCCTATGTATATATAAATTGTTTTTTCAGATCACCTAGATCTGGTTGGAGATCAAGCTGGTTTCTACTAGCTTGGGGTTACAGGAGCTATTCGGGTTGTTGTTGTTGCTGTTTTTACTTTCTTTTGGGTACTTGCAATTTTTCCCTTCCAGTTGTAGTACTTTTTCATGAAATTTCATATATGCACATGGGTTTCTTTTATATTCCAGTTATGAGTTGGATTTTATTGTCGTTTATCTTATCTCTCTCTTATGCATGTGTTCTCTTAGAGGGTAATGCCTCCCATTTGTGTGTTTACTATACCCTCTGTGCAAGTCGCCAACCCGAGGCCTACTGGAGGCGGGACTCTTGGGTCATTATCTCCCTTATCACATTTCTGACGCAGGAGGGGTACCGTTTGTGTGGAGGGGTCATGACAGAGTGGTATTAGAGGTCTAGTTGAGGGATAAGATGGAGTTTGGAGTTAGGCACAGGTGAGATTGCATGGGTTGGTAGGGAAACCATGTCATTCATGTTTATCAAGTGAGGTAAACACTAGGGACCGGGTGAGACATAAGAGTTTTGGGCCCCCTATGATCTTATTAAGGACCTTTAAGATTACAATGGCTGCAAAACAAGGTGAAACTAGTTTTAGGGTAGAGACCTAGGAAGGGATCATGCATCATTCTTCTTTGTGCCTGTGTTTGAATGGGTAAAACATGGGATAGGTTAACCTAAAATGAATAAAAGAAGACAATTAATTGAATAATCTTGAGTCTTCCATATTCTAGATTTAGGAGCTCTAACGGTTTGTTATTTTATAGGTATGTCTCCAGGTCGATGCCCTCATCAGGTTTGGGCGGAAAATGTCTAGCAGGCTATTGCAGCAGATCGTCGTAGGGTAGAGGTTGACGATGAAGACATGTGGAGGAAGACACTCCGAGAGGTTCAGCACCAAAGACTATAGATGTACAAGGGCTCTATTTTAGATGCAGTCATGGAAGACTAGTTAAAGGAGGTTGGGATCGGCTTCCGTTTGATTCCTGCTTGGAAGGAGCACTGGGTGTCCTTGGTTGTGATGATTCTACGTGGAGTAGCGAGGCAGTGGTGGTTCTTGTTCCTCAAGGATAGTGAAGTGTGAGTGATCTCAAGGGAGGAGTTCCGAGAAAGGTTTAGAGTTGAGTTTCATTCATCGACTGTGAAAGCGTCTAGTTTCCAGGAGCTTCTTACCCTTCCACAGAGGAGCTCTAGTGTTCGATTGTTTGGAATCCATTTCGGGAAACTTTTACGATACGCTTCGGACCTGTTACCAGATGAGGAGGCCAAGGCAAGGCATTTTGATGAGGATTTGCATCCAGATATCCAGTGCCAGGTCACCCCATTTATGCTGAAGACATATCCTGAAGTACTAGCGAGGAAAGAGGTTGTCGAGGGGACTTTGGCCTAGACCAGATCATCATGAGAGGGGAATCAGCATGATTCCTCACGAAGCAGAGCTATGGTCTAGGGTTCTCGGTTTTAAGGGAGAAGTGTTTTCGTCTAGCCGGGGGTACGGCCCAGCTCTTCACATCTCTTTTCTCCAGAGGCAGTAACTCTTAGGCCTATTTAAAGGGATTAGGTTCTTGTTTTTATTGTGGTGGTTGTGTCCATCAGCAGTGGGAGTGCCCGACCTTTCAGAGCGGTCATCATACACCAGGTACTGCGCTCCAGGTTCCTCCATTGAGGTAGTTCTAGCCGAGGCAGCAGCAACTCGTTGCACCATCTTTAGATCAGCAGAGGGTAGATGGGGGCAGGAAGAGGATAACCCCATGATTCTCCTCGTCCATTGAGAGTAGAGAAAGACCATGGTGGTGATCGTCATCAGGGTCAGAGATGATGCAGAGGAGGTCGTGGTCAGTTTCATGCTCTAGCGTTTCCCGCTCCAGGAAAGCCAGACATCATTTGAGGAACCCTTTGCTTGCTTTCTACCATGGTGTATGTGTTGTTTGATTCAGGAGAGACACATGATTTCATATCACCTACCCTTTTCCATGCTTTGGGACTTGAGGTATAGTGGCTTCCAGTGCCCTTGGCATTGACTACGCCAGATGGATGTCGTTCAGAATTGTTGGAAGTATGTAGAGACTATGATCTAGTGTTAGGGAAACAACACTTTTGGGGAGATTTCCTATGTTTACGAATACAACCATATGATTCCATCATCGGCATTGATTGGTTGTATTCGGTGCAGGCTATCGTGGATTTCTTCAGGATGAAGGTCATCTTCATTGGTGCAGATGGAGAGAAAGTGGTGTTTGTTGGTGAGCGAGACCCTTATATTGGTCATAGGCGTGTTCCATCCTTATCATCCATGATGTCTTAGATGATGCTGAGTTTTTCAGAGGATTAGCAGTTGGAATTTCCTAGGATCATAGAGGAGTACCCTGATGTCTTTCCAGAAGACGTTTTAGTGTTACCCCCTCAATAATAGATCGAGTTTGAGATCGAGCTACAGTCAGGAGAGTCTCCTATCTCTATGTCTCTTCATAAGATGGCCCCTTCTGAGTTACGAGAGCTACGTATATATCTTGATGGTCTGTTCGAGTGCAGTTTTGTTCGGCCAAGTGTGTCACCATGGGGTGCACCCATTTTGTTCATGAAGAAGGCTGGCGGTTGTTTGTGGTTGTGTGTTAATTATCATTTCGTGAACAAATTGTCAATAATAAATTGCTATCCTCTTCTATAGATTGATTATTTATTCGATCAACTGAAGGGTGCAAGTTAGTTCTCAAAGATCGACATGCGGTTAGGATATCATCAAACGCGTGTAATAGATGAGGATATCCCGAATACCGCTTTCCCTTTTCCTCATGGCCATTATGAGTTCATTGTAATGTTGTTCGGCATGATGAATGCTCCAGCTCTGTTCATGGATTTAGTGAATGCTTTGTTCCGTGAGTTCCTGGACAAGTTTGTGGTGGTTTTCATCAACTACATCCTTGTGTACTCCACAAATGAAGAGGATCATGAAGAGCATCTACGAGCCGTTTGGGGAGTTCTTCACCAAAATATGATATTTGGGAAGTTTTCTAAGTATGAGTTCTTGACTTGAGAAGTCCGTTTCTTGGAGAATTTTGTGTCCCAACAAGGAGTTGTTATGGATCCATCGAATATAGAAGCAGTTTTGTCTTGGGCAGCCCCCAAGACAGTTTCAGAGGTGCGATGTTTCGTTGGTCTCGAAGGCTACTACAAGAGGTTTGTAGCCAATTTCTCACGAGTTGTGACTCCTCTAACAGCTTTGACTAGGAAGGATCAGACATTCATATGGACTGATCAATGTCAGGAAGCTTTCGAGCATCTAAAGGAGAAGTTAGTAAGTGATCCAATCCTTTTTCTTTCAGCCGAGGGAGTTTAGTTTAATTTTTTCTGTGATGCTTCACATCAGGGGTTAGGTTGTGTTCTCATGTAGCTGAGGTTAGTTGTTTCTTATGGGTCCCAGTAGTACATACCCATGAACGCAACTATGACACCCTTGATCTTCATTTGGAAGCCATGGTTTTTTCTTTGAAGTTGTGGATACATTACGTCATTAGTGAGGGCTTTGTAGTTTTCACCGATCATAAGAGTTTGATGTATGTATTCTCCCAACAGGACATAAACTTATGACAGTGTCAGTGGATGTAGTTCTTGTTGAAATACAACTTCGAAATATCATAAACACCTAGAAAGGGGTTATTTGTAGCTAATTCACTGAGTCTAAAGTCACTTAGTGATGTTGTGCGTGAATCTGGTGATTCCTGGAGAGTAATAAAAGAACTGTTAGCATTACATCTTGATATGGGAGAAGTTGGGGGTAGAGTATGTATTTTTCAAATGAAGGTATAGTCATCCCTGATGTTGAAGGTAGAATATTCCTAGTTGGGAGATCTTGAGGTGGAGGTCTAGAGAGACCGAGTTGTTTATGGCGAGGCCCATGATTATTGGTCGGAGGATGAACATCATCGAGTGTTGTATCGTGAAAGTATTTTTATTCCCTTGACGATGCGCGAGGCGTTTCTTAGAGAGTTCTATAGTTCACCTTTAGCAGTACATCTTGGTGTGACAATGGTCTACCTATCCTTGAGGAGTCAGTTTTGGTGGCATGGGCTGAAGCATGCGGTTGTAGAGTTTGTGTCTCGATGTTTAGTTTTCTAGAAGGAGAAGGTCGAACACCGTGTTCCTGGAGGTATTCTCCCACCATTAGAGATTCCTCAGTGGAAGTGGGAGGACATATCAGTGGACTTTGTTACTGGTTTACCTCGAGCTTCAGGAGGACATGATGTTATATGTGTGGTAGTGGATCGTTTAACAAAATCGGCCCACTTCATAGAAATCAACGAGTCATGTTTAGTGGAAGTATTGTCAAGGAAGTATCTAGAGGAGGTGGTGAGACATCATGGATTCCCTAGGAAGTTAATTTCTGATTGAAATCCTCATTTTACCTCTAAGGTGTGGAGAGGTCTCCAACATGCTTTTGGTTCTCAGCTATTCCTTAGCATTACTTTTCATCCTCAAACGGATTTTCAAACAGAGCGAACCATCCAGACTCATCAATACATGTTATTCTCTTGTGTTCTTGATTTTGGAGGTTCATGGATGAGGCACTGAACTTTGGTGGAGTTCTCTTACAATAATAGTTTTCACTCGACCATCGGTATGGCGCCCTTTGAAGCCTTGTATGGCCGGCCTTTCCGTTCTCTGTTGTGCTGGACTGGGGTCAGAGAGTCAGCAATTCTCGGACCAGAACAAGTGCAGAATACAATAGAGATGGTTCAAGTGATTTGTGAGAGTATGAAGATAGAGAAATATCATAAAAAATCATATGTTATTCAAAGGAGGATACCATTGGAGTTTAATGTTGGGGATCATGTGTTTCTGAAGGTGACTCCTCGTCATGGGCAGCGAAGGTTTTGTCGTGGAAGTAAGATTTATCCCTGGTTTATTGGGCCTTCAGAGGTGTTATCTTATGTTGGAGATGTGGCATATCAAGTAGAACTTCCCCCATAGATGAGTTAGATACATGATGTTTTTGACATACACGGCTCTGTCGTTGTCTTCATGATGACTCTCAAATCGTCAATTGGGGAGAGATAAATTTTGATGATGATGCAACCTTTGAGGAACGACCTGTGGAGATCCAAGACCACAAGGAGAATTTGTTGTAGGGATGTTTTATTTCCTCAGTTCGTGTCTTATGGTGACATGGTGGCATATAGGAGAGTACCTAGGAACATGAGTCATTGATGCGTGTCTAGTACGTAGAGCTGTTTTAAGTTCTTGTGCTTAGTTTTTTTGATCCTTTCCTTTATATTCCTATGATGTGATGATATACCTAAATTGTTTGGATATGGAATGTTTGTTCCCTTTCTATCAGATGTCGTGGTTGTGTTTCAACATTCGAACAACTTAGGGTGGTCTTCCCCTGAGAGGTATCTTACGGTGTGGTTGTTCGGAACCCTCTTATCTTTTGGTGGGTATTTAATTCTCAAGGACTAGAATGTTTTGAGAGGTATCTGATGTAATGGAACGAACCTCTATGTTCCATTACTTCATGAAAATGTGGTTTCGGAGGTGTTTTGGGTGGTCAAGGTGACTTATCCCCAACACTTTGCTGAATTTCCAATTATTTGAACTGTGTTTCCAGTTTTATGAATTGTTCTATCGGTAGGTGTAAAATAACAGTAAGTAAACAATGTTTTCAATTTTATTAACTGTTCTATCGGTAGGTGTACAGTAAAGGAAGGTTTATAGTAATGGTAGGTGCACAATGTTTCACAGATCGGTTTCACATATCGGCTTCATAGATTGGTTTCACAGATCAGTTTCACAGAGCAGTTTCACAGATCTGTTTCATAGATCGGTTTCACAGATTGGTTTCACAGGCCGGTTTCATAGATCGGTTTCACATATCAGTATTAGAGATTGGGTTCTGAGATCAGTTTCACAGGTCAGTTGTATATATCGGTTTCACAGATCAATTTCACAAATCAGTTTCAAATTACGGTTTCATAGATCGGTTTCACAGATCGGTAGGTGTATAGTAACTATAGGTGAACAATGATTCCAGATTCCTTCTGTTTTTCCCCTTTTGATGCTTCCTTTGATGTAAAATACATTTAAAGCCTTATTTTAAGGACTCTTATGGCCAATTAAATGTCCATAAATCCCATATTAATTATTCATATCGCTCAGGATGATTTTACTTGGTCATAACTTGTGGGTTAATGTGATTCTCTTTTAATGGAGAATTAAGGGTATCTTGAACCGTCACACAATTAAATATTAAAAAGGACGAGATATCTTCCTCCCTTGTTCTTCCTCTTTGTTCTCAGCTGTAAGGTGCTTGAACATTTCAATCCTTCCCGTAGGATTTGCACAATCAAAATTTTCTCCTCAGATTGATTCCTCTCTGTTTTGATGTAACCAAGCTGTATCGATCAATCTTCGATATAAGGTATGTGTTATAATCATTCCTTTGGGGATCATCTTCTCTTGGTTATACCTTCCATTTTATAGCATGTAATCTCCATGCTTCTAATGGTGTTTTTTCATGGGTTTGGTTGGTGCGGTCATACTGTGGCATCCTCGGGTGGATGCAGTTGTCGCGAGAGGAAGATTGCGACCCGTTGTATGGATAAAGAACGTGAGGAACTGTTTGAGGTGGGGGGGTTTGTCGCTTCTCTTTTCTTTTATGTGAAACTGTATTGTTAGCATGTTTAATCCCACTGGATGACAATAGAATTGACAAAATAAATATTTTAACCAGATAAATAAATTGATATCAATCGTATGTTAATGCCTTCTATTTTTCTAGATAGTGTGATATCTATTCTTTCTTTACTTTGATGTTCGTTCTTGATGGAAATCAGTAAAGAACATAAATTGGTAATAGTTCATAATTTTATGTCTAAAGATAACGAGGCATTTAAACGTATCTGGTTCTTGTTGTAATTTGATATTAATCAAATTGGCATAGTGAGCATGTTTAATTTATTGTGATAGATTACATATTAGGTTTCTCAAATTTAGAACCTACAAATATTAAATTTGGTAATTTAAGATGGATTAAGGATCTGATTGTTTGATAACTCCAAAAAGGGTTCTGAGTTTCCCTCTTTATGGTTAAAGGGGCCAATAGCCCAATTGATGTGATGTTTTTTTTCCTACTGCTTGTGTTGTGACGTGATCCTAAATGGGTGTGGTGATATGTGGGGGCATGGAGGCCTTTTGGTTCTGGCAGCAGATGACACCTATAGTGGAGAGATGCATCGGTTTGTGCATGTCGGTGTCGGGTGGACACTAGGGATGATGTAATGGGATGGATGTGATTGTTGGATGCTTGATGTTTCTTATTTGTTGTTTATCTGCTTTACTTTTCCCCACTGCTCAAGGTAGCTGGTCTTGGTTACCCTTCTTCTTAAAGAGGTGAAGACACGCGGGGTATTCCATGCTCTTTCTGTTTTTAGCTTCTCAATGGAGGATGGGTTTATGCTCTTGCTACAGGTGGCAAAGACTTGATGGGTAGTACATCTACTCACCGTGTTGAGCCCCCTTGTTTTTAGTAGCTCAGAATGTTTTTCAAGAATGCCTGAGAATGTGGGAAAGTAATTTCTTAATGAATAATTGAATAAATGGTGTTAAACCATGGAGATAGAGATGTCAGAACATAAGGATGAGGTTGTAATTTGGGAAGGAACAATAGATTTTGGGTGTGATGGTAATGAAGTTTAATGTGGAATTGTTCATGGTTAATTAATGTTAATGAATTAATTAACGTAAAGTGGAACTGCTAAAAAAAGAATGATGTAATCAAATAAAGTTATTTAGATGGTTGTGTTCTTATAGGATACCTAGTCTTATAAGTAGCTGGCCGGAGTCAGAGAGACGTTAGCTATAGTTATGTCTAAAACTAGGTTATTGCCATAGTCGGGTTTTGGGATATAGTATAGTCTATAATTTTTGTGTTTCTATACACTACTCCACCCTGTCTGTAAGGGTAAATGACACCCCTGGGATTCTGATCCCTAGGGAGTGTTTTTACAAACATTATGATGGGAGGGTGAATAACTGACTACCCCCTTTAGCCTCGCTCTCTTCTCTTGGTATATACTTATGCTGGTAGGCACAACAGTTATTTCTCCCCATATATTTGTGTAGAGGGCTATAATGGATTGTGGTTATTCAAACACATATATTCTGGATATAGTATCCTATGGACTACTATAGGTGTAACGTGTATAGGCTATGATGACATTAGGATCCTTACTCAGTATGTGGGTTGTAATGGCTTGAGGTATAATACCCGACATATGATACACATTGTGTGAGCTGTGGTGGCTCCCGGAACCTACCTAGTTACCTTTGGTTGTGAGGATGGTGTGGTGCTTCACCCAGGTGTCTGCGGGCATGCCATTGTGTTACATGATGTTCATATTTTAGTGCTTCACCCAGGTGTCTGCGAGCAATCCTTTTTGGAGAGATATTCTCAGGATTTGCGACGTTGGGGAAAAACGGAAAACTAGTGGGGAAGTAGTAGCGGGGTACCCTTGATATTATTTAATATATGCTATATTATTGTAGTAATTACTTATTTGAGTTTCCATGGTGAGGTTGGGAACTTAGTGTACCTGCTTAGGTGATGAGTTAGTTTCACTTATTGCTCACTGTGCTTTAGTATTATCTCTTTACTTTTGCATGAGAGGATTAGGGGAGGATCCAACTGAGTATACTTTTATACTCACCCTATTTACATGTAATTTGTTTTTCAAGTCACAAGGAGTGGGTTGAAGATCAGACTGGTTACTACTAGCTTGGTGTTGCAGGAGCTGTTCGGGCTTGTGGTTGCTGCTGTTTTTACTTTCTTTTGGGTACTTGCAGTTTTTCCCTTACAGTTGTAGTACTTTTGCATGACATTACATATATTCACTTGGGTTTCTTTTATATTCTAGTTCTGAGTTGGATTTTATTGATGTTTTTCTTATCTCTCTCTTCTGCATGTGTTCTCTATGATGGTAATGGCTCCCATTTTTGTGTTTACTATACCCTCAGGGCTAGTTGCCAACATGGGGCCTACTAGAGGCAGGACTCAGGGGTCATTTTCTCCCTTCTCACATTTTTGGCCTAAGAGGGGTACAATTTTTGGGGAGGGGGTCATTACATAGGGAACCTCTAATGCATATAATTTTGTACACAAAAAATACTGTCTCAATTAGATATTTAGAACATGGTTAAGAAACTCATGTACTAATATTTTGGATGGATTCTCGAAGAAATATTAAATCTATAAGAGTGTTCTGGACTAAGAATTTGTTCTCCTAAAAAGTGTTTGATGAGCATGAATTGTACTCATCAAAGCCTATATACTATTTAAGGCCTCATTAGAGAAATTCAAGTGGTCTCTTGCCTTGGGAAATAAGGTTTGAATTGACTCAAAACAATCATACGCATGAATGTGAATTGTAAAAAAGGTATTATATAATTGTTTTTAGGGATATAAATTACTATAATATAATACCTTTGACAAATATTACTCACATATTGGGTTATATTCTAATCAAATCTATCAACATTATTTCTCAGAATGACTTATGATCATGTTATTCCATTATCGAATAAGTCATATATCCGTTGATCAATATGGTGTGATCATCACATTTTAAATAATTCCGAATAATTGATGTTAACAAATTAAGAATTCTATTCTATTTATTTGATTAAATTAATTAGAATTTCATATATTTTATTCTAATATGGATGATTATTGGAACGTTGAATATATATTGTTTTACCATGAACCTTATTTATTTTAATGTGTTATGATCATTTTATAACTTGTTTTCTCATTGGAAAAGTTAATAAAAACATTTACAGTTATTTACTATTAATACAATAGGATTTTTTGTTGAAATTCCATTTATTCTATTATTTGGACCATCATTTTTTATTAAGTAAGAGATTACTTAGGAAATAACATGAAAAGTAATGTTGACTCATATGGTTAATGACTATGAAATAATTCGGTGATAAGTGGGTAATAAAATTGTTTACCCCCTTGATGTGTAGAGGGTTTCAATGAGACAAAACATTTTGGGTTCTGGTGTATGCCTTATCCCATAACAAGATACTATCTTTCCACAAGGAACTGATAGTTGGATTTCAATATATTATAGTATTCATTCCATTAGTATGAAATGAAAATAATTAATATACATGTTTTAATTAATATCATTGATATTTATTTCTCATTTTTCTATTTTGAATATGTTTTCTTGTGGATTACTTAATATTACGACAATAATTATTTGAATTTTATTCCCTAATTTCATCAATTGTATTTTTAACCATAATGATCATTTGATATTACAATTTTTTTGTTTCCATTTCCCTTATTTATGAATAAATATATTATATGAGATATGTTTAAAAAAATAGCAAATATAAAGTAATTTATATGACATGTTTAAGATACATTATGAATTACTTAAATATTAATACAATTAAAAAAATTCTTCCTTAAATAAAGAACATGGGATTTATTAGTGATTGTTATGCCATAATTATTTAAATAGTTATACCTGAAATGGTTCTTCATACGTAAGATGATAAATAATAAATATTTATTTTCTAATTATCGATGGTTATATAAATGATTTTATAGTTTTTATCAATGCGAGTATGTAAATTATGTGTTTCGGGAACTGGATCTAGTAGTATGTGTCTAGAGTGTCGTATTTAGTATTAAAGGAAATGTTTGAAAAACATTAGAGACTAATATTTTTATTGAATATAATTTAAGGTTTTAAATGTTAGGGTTGATAATAATTTAAAAATTATAGATAAAACATTTTTTTATTATGTTATTTAACATTACGGTAATAATTAACTTATATATTTTGGTTATGATTAGAGAAAATTAGTGAGAATTATAGAAATAAGTCTACGTATAGGAAAACATCCTAATGATTTGATAAATTCTTAATTATGTTGTTTGCTTGAGATATTAAATCCTTTTATAGAGATAGGTAAGTCATAATGGATATGGTATAGATGAATATAAGGTTAATTAATCCAAAATAATTATTGATCATTAATTCGATCTTTAATCTGGTGCATTAGGAATGGGAACAAGACTACTAACTAAGATAGAAAGTCTCAGTGATATTCTTTGGTTATTAAAACTTTCTTAGTTAACTTTTATGATGGGTTTGAATATGTTTGGGTTTGAAGACATAATTATAAAATAACTATGAACAACATAGGATTGAAAAATGAGATATATAGGCTAATCCAAATGTATCATATTTTAAAAACCAATGTGTCCAAAGGGAATCATATTCAAATTTATGTTTTCATATTCAAATTTAAGATACTATCATATCAATTTTGTTTTTATGATTTGGTTGAAGAAGAATCACGTAAATGAATTTGGGAGAGGTATATACCTTGAAACCACTATGTCTTATGATAGAATATGTGATCATAATTATGTGGTTAAAAAAATTATTATTTTCTTATAATAATGGAAAATATGATTTTTTAAGTGTTTAGTAAAAAAGTAATTTTAGTGTTTTATTAATCATTAAACACATATATATTATAATTATCAAGTAATATTTATTGAAATTATTCTAGTACACCTCAAAATATATGAGTATTATCTGAAACATATAATGATTTATCTTCAATAGTTTACATTAAAGGAAATAAAAAATATAAAAAATATTATTAATAACATTGGAATGTTATTTTATAACATGGATATATTTTTTAGGATAACTATAGGATAACACATTATTAATATACATAAAACTCTTTAGTTTAATATAAAAACATTATTGAAATAATAAAGGGTGGATATTTTTTAAAGATTTAAGTATAATAATAATTTGAAATCATGGGGTTGTTAATTGAAAAAATATATTTTTGGGTATGTTTATCTCATTTTTGGGATAATTTATATAGTGGCCATTATTTAACTCTCTTAATCATTGTATAATACCATTTTAGTGTTAGTGATAGTGTTAATTTTTAGTGTAATATAGAATCTCATTGAGTTTTAAAGTCTTGAAGATTGAAATGGTATTGGGAAAAGTTTTTTATTGGGAGAATATTGATAGGGTATATAAATACATGGGTATATAATTGTAGGAATGATTTATTATTTTTCAGGAATGTTATGTTTTAATTTTAGAAAATAGATTATAATAATTATTGGGATTAAAATATCTTATTAAAGATAAAGGTAATTTCAGAACTCCATTTTTTAAGGAACATGTTAATATGTATGTGATATCTCAACTTAGTCTATCCTAGGTTAATCCAATAATGATATTTGATAAACTGAATGTGATGTAGGCTGCACCAAGATTGATACATGTTGAGTTATAAGAACTATAGACTAACATGATAGTTTTATAAAGTGATACATCTTGAGGATAATTTTTTTTATGGTTATTTATGGTTATTATCCTTATATGACCTTCAAGTATATTAAATATTTTGGTTTTAGAAATAAATGAATCCTAGTGGTTGAAATTTAACACAATATTTTGTGGATAATGAAATATCTATCCCAACAAATAACCAAATGGAAAAAGGGATTGAGTGAGAAATATTATTATTATGATAAATAAGTTATAAATAATTATGATTAATAACATGAACATTGTATAAATCAAAACCTCACCATTGACGATAATGTTTTAATATTATATAAATTTGGGTGGCGATGATGACAGAGGAATGAAAATTCAATCCCTATCATGTCAAACATAGGGGATGACATACTCAAGGAAATGTAAGCTATGAACAAGAAAATGTTTTATATGTGGTAAATATGGAAATATATAATCTTATAGTTTGATTAAAAAATGGATGAAAAATTTCATTCCATGTTATAGCTAAGATATTATGGAAGACACCCATTATTAAAATATATATTCTATTATATCTATCTATTAAAAACACATGAATAATTTTATTACCAATTTATAATTAAAATAACATGGAAAAATTTATTTAATATTGGGATAATTTAACAGAACAATATTTTAATATATGGATTTCCTCAGAAGATCCAAATGAGGTCAAAATCTTTCATCAAATGCAACACTGAACACAAGAGCAACTTAAAAAGATTTATATACAATATATAATCTAATATAATACCATTAAAAGGTAGTCATTGAATTAGTGGGAATAAATATGAGTAATGTATTTAGGGAATATATTTATAAAAAATAATTACTTATTTAATATTTTTTAAATTCGAATAGTTTTCCTAAAATACCTAATAAGATCATGTATTGTTTAGAAAACGTTTTTCTCATTTTTTATTATTGAAATTTAATATATGTTTCATGAAACACATGATTAATTATGATTAATTATATTTTATATTAATAATTGGTTTAAATAGTTTTATTTTTTAAATTATATAAAATAATAATAACAGTTTTTATTTGAAAATGTCATTTTCCAATAAATATATTTTGAATTATATTTTTGGGATATATTAAGAAGTTAAAATTTATAAATATTATAATTACAAAAAAAAATATAGGATATATTTTTTTATTTAAAATAAAAAAAATATCTTAATATGAAATTTTATGTTTTTTTAAAATATTTATTTTTAATATAAAAATATTATTTCTTCATAAAATTAGAATATAATTTTTTTTATCATTTTTAAGAGTATCATCGAAATTTTAAAATTAGTTTAGGTTTTTAAAAAGGTAAGGAAGAAATAGAATTATTCATTTAAAAATATTTTTTGAAGTTATTAAACCTCTCTAAAACATTTTAGAACAAATAAATATGATATTTTTCTAGAAACTATATTCAATCTTCTCTATGAATCTACTATTTTCAAGATAAAATTCAAAATTGACTATAAATGAAACCCTCAAAAAATATATTTTGTTTCTAATTAATGAAATATATATTGAGAATTTATAATTTTAATAAATATGTATTGAATATTATTTTTACACTTATAAAACATATTTTGTTCAATTGTTTTTAAATAATATGTTCATTAAAATTGTAAATAAATGTTTAAATCCAATGAAATTTATTTTTATGATATTATTTACAAATTTGATAATTATATGGTTCAAATTAAGTAAAGGGGTAATTGCTAATTATTTAAGTGGTATTAATTACTATTGTTAGAAATTAATTACTAATGATAAACTAAAATAGGATAAAAGATAAAATTCATAAAAAACCATAAATACTGAAATTGTTCTCCCAATGAAGTTTGCATGTGCTTTAATACCCAAAATTACTAAACCCACCCATTGAGTCCATTTTTGGGCCTCTAATATGTTAATATTCATATTAAATTATTGATAATATTTGGGTTATTCCCAAAACTACCATTCTCATCAATTATAAAAGAGTAACATATCCACCACATCATGACTAACTATACCATATAATTTTTCATTGAACCTATACCAAATTTATCCTCCTAGAATCCACACACACTTATAATAACATACGATCTCTATTAGTTATCTTAAGGCCTTCATTTCCAAGGATGCTTCAATAGAAAAATATATTCCCCGACATGAGTAGTTACAACATCCTATATTTTTATTCGGCATTATTTTAATTTACATTTATTATAATAATACTATTATATTTATTATACAGTTATTTATTTACATTAATATAACAATATAAATGGTATTATCTTTATATATTCACATATCCCATAGATTAAGAAAATAAAATATTTGATCTGGTGTATATGCAGACTGCTGCCTCCATAAAAAAATAGCGACAGAGCTAATATTTTCAAAATAATTATTATTTTTTAGAATTATTTAATCCTTTAAAAATAATCAATTTTATATTCTTTGGGGAATTTTATATTTTTGGGTAGCTTTGAGCTTAAATGTGAAAATTGGTTAATTCTAGACATTTAACAGTTTTATGTTGTCTATGTATATCGACCATAACTCCTACAATTTTCATACAACGCATCTGATTATTATTTTTAGGATGAAATGATTTGTGGAAAAAAATAAGTCATCTGGACCCCGAGACAATTTGAAATCCAACAAGGCAAAAAAATCGGTCAATGTGAAAACTTAATATGGACGACAGAATGGAACATGTATCCTTAAAAGATCCATATCTCGGGCTACCGAACCCCAAATTGGGTGATTCCATCTAGTTAATAAATACAACTCTACGAGGAAGTTGAAAATTAAAATTCATGGATAATGGAGTTGATAAGGCTTCCCTTCAACTGGTAAAAGTATCGTTGGTGGAATAGTTCTTTGCAGAAAAAAATAAGTCAGGTATAATAATTCGGCTCTAACACATTCCACACAACTCAAAAATCATTCACACTTCATAGGTAGATGGGAAAAAACATTCCCCACATCCTATAAGAAGGTAAAACTTCTTGATTCTATGATAGGTTGGAAGAAACGAAGATGAACTTCTGCTGGACAGATTCAAGGGAAATGTTCTTGTTCTTCACTTCCCTCTTTTCCTTCTTTTAGTTTTGTAATGTAATATTCTTCCCCCTTCTCCTCAATTACCCTTAACATGGTGGGGTAAATATTATGTTTGATTGGGGATGGATAGTTTTTTCCATTTTTTAATTTTTGAGTTCATTCTCTTAATGTTATAAAATGTTTTCCCTATTATGAAGTTGGTTTCAATTGTAAAAACATCTTATATTATCTTCTTCAATTGTATTAGATTTTATATTATGTTGTTATTATTAATTTGATTAATGAAATTATATCCTAAACTATGTTATGGTATACATATAATGGAATATATCAGAACATTGTGGTGAAGTATTTGGTGATTGTTAGTAGGTGTCATATTTGTATTGAATATTAAATATTGTTTGGGATAAACAAGACCTGATTGGGAATTGCCTTAATCAACTAAGGGTATCCGGTACAAATCATTCACAAAAGAAAGAATATTTGAAAAAACTAAGATATTGGTAATGTTTAATCTTTCCAACATCATTAAACAAATTAGTGAGAGGAAGTGATTGTGAAATCTCATTTTAATCGATTTAATAAAAGAGAGATGAATAATTAAGAACTGTGATAACATAGAAATTTGAAAACTAACCCCAAACTGATAACCCAATAATTATCAATATTTGTAATGAAATTATTTTTCAACTTTTTTTAAATATTTTACATTATTTATTTCATTAGTTCGTCTTCTTTATTTTCAAAACAAAACAACATAAAAAACAAGCACACTTCGTTATCAAATTTAATGTGCCAAACTTGATTGTTGAGCACTCTTCTCTAGAGAAAACCTAGGTTGACCACAGTACTATATTTTAACATAGAAAATAATTGTCTTTTCCACAACCCATGATAGGAACGTGTCAAAACATGGAGTCGTTTCCAGGGAGGCAGTGTCGTAGTTTAATTATAAATATTTAAAACTTTTCAAAAAAACATATAAAATTATTTTAGCACTATGTTTTCAAATGATTATCTCTTTAATTCATGGAACAATTACCCACATGTGGAACAAGAATACAAGTTTGGGTATAATATCGTTCATATACAAGAACTTAGAAGTGACATAGAACAACTAGAGAGAAAATTAGAACATGTATTTGAATATATTTGTGCATTTATGGAGAAACCGGAACCTAAGCACGAACTTGAGGAGGCCAACATAGAATAATTGACTACTGAGATACATGTGGATGATCAACAAGATATGGATGGATTAAACACTGAGTGTGAAGAACTTATTTATCCACATATTCTTTATAAATTAGAAGAACCCGAATAATTGAAGGAAGACACCAGCAAAGTAATGGAATTTAATGAAAAGATGATGGAGTCCGCCTGCCTGCCTCTATCTTGTGAAATTAAACTACAAGAGTCAACTCCAATTAAAGAAGAAATTGAATATGAACAAACTCAGGGAGATAATCTTATCTTAGAATATTTTAATTCTGATTTTATTAAATCTGAATAATGTATTAGATCCACTTGATATAAATTTTCAGATTTGGCCAACAATTGTATTGTCTTGGAGGATGAGGAAGAAAAAGAAGATACACATCATAAGGAATATATGGGGCTCCTGGAACTAGATGAACACTTATTGGATGGAGTTAAAGAGGATAACAAAGAGGATTTCAATGAGGAAATATACACACATGATGCATACTAAGAAAGGGAAGAATTTGATTTTGATTCTTCATGCTTAAATTTAGTTCAAATTGAATTACTTACTGAATCTCCCATTGAATATTATTTTGATATAGTATACCTTGAGAAAACGATGGAGAATGAAGAAGAAGTTATGAAAGTGGAAACCAAGAAAGAGGGGGACTCATTCTTTTTCTGACTCCCACCATGCAAGCTTAATAACATTTTCATAGGGGTAGATTTGGTGTACTATATCCATGTAGTCCTCAACAAAAAGAAAGAAGTTCAAGATGTAAATAAAAAGTTCTTGTGGTTCATATTAAAGAAACTTCACCCACCATCAGATTGGGGATAACCAAATCAAACGGCCCATGTGAAGGCAGTCAAAACCCAAGGACCACTTGAGGGATTAAACCAAGATCTATCTTTCTATTCTCATTCTATTTCTATTTTCTTTACTTTTAACAAATTTATTATGTTTTATTATCTACCTTTGTTTGAATGTTTTTATATGCGTAACAGTTAGGCTGTTAACTCAACATTTCACTACCAATAAGTCAGGTTGTTCCTCTACTTATCTCTTTCTTGATTATTGTGATTCAATTTAAACTGTAATTACATGTTAAATATAATTGAATTCAATGTGAACACTGCATTATTTAAGTGTGGGGCAGGGAACCTTTGATGCTTAGTTTTTTAAAATATTTGTTTAAAAAATTGTGTGTTTTTCAATTTTTTGTGTGTTTTTGAAACTATTGAGCTGAAATGATTATCATCACAAATTTTGAAACCCATTTCAATGCATGAAACAATTTATCCCATTAAACCGAGCTTAAATGAATGCTGAAATTGACTTTGTTTCAAGTTCAAATATTTGTAATGCTTACGGAAAATACTTTGATTTTTGAATCTCATTCCATAATTCACTGTCTTTATATTTAAAATCACATTCTCGTGAGGATTCTAAACCTTGTTTTCATAATAATTTCTCTTACCTAACTTCTTGAGATAACTACAACATGGTTGATTTATCTATAATTTGATTTATTTCTTGATGTTAAATTGTTAGATCTCATGAATATGGGTTTTAAATTTTCTTTGATTCGATTTTATTATTTACTTGTCCATGATTCCAAGTGCTAAGTGTGGGAGAATTGACAGATATAATATTTTCATAATTATTCTTATGTTTTTAAATGATTTAATCCCTTCCCATCAATCTATTTGATCATCTTTGTATGATTTTATATTTTTTGGTGAGTTTTGAGCTTAAGTGTGAAAATTGGTTAATTCTAGACATTTAACAGTTTTATGTTGTCTCTGTATTTCAAAAATAACTCCTAACATTTTCATCATATTAATATGATTCCTTTTTTAGGATGAAATGATTTGTGGGCTATAAATAAGTTTTCTGGACCCCGAACTTATTCAAAATCCAACAAGCCAAGGAAAATCGGTCAATGTGAAAACTTCTTTGGGACGGTAGAATGGAACATGTATCATTAAATTGTACATATCATGGGATACCGACCGTCAAATTGGGTGCTTCTATCTGGGTAAGAAATCCAACGTGACTCGAAATATGCATTGTCAATTTCATGGTTAAAGGAGTTGATTAAGGCCTCCCTTCAACCTGTCAAAGTATGGTTGGTGGAATAGTGATTGGCAGACTGAATAATCACGGTCTACTAATTTGGCTCTAACTAATTCCACATGGCTCCAAATGATTTTAAATATTGTGGGTAGATGGAAAACTACATTCCTCAAATCCTATAATAGGGGACCTCAGCCAGATTCTATGAGAGGATGGATGAACCGAAGCTGGACATCTGGTGGAAATATTCTGGAGGAAATTTTCATTTTCTTTTTTGCCCTATTTTATTTCTTTTAGTCTTGTAATGTAATCTTCTTCCCCTTCACCAAAATTACCCTTACCATTGTGGGGTAAATATTATGAGTGATTGGGGATTGTTAGGTTTTCAATTTCGTAATGTTTGATTTCATGCTCTTAATGTTATAATTTTTTATTCTCTATTATGAAGTCGGTATCAATTGAAATAAGAGCTTATATTATCTTATGTGATTGTATTTGATTTTATATTCTGTTGTTATTATTTATTTGATTAATGACAATTATATCCCCCACTAGGTTATGGTCTATATACGATGTAATAGATCAGAACAAAGTGGTGAAGTACCTGGAGATCGTTAGTACGTGTGGTATTTATACTGAATATTCAAGATTATTTGGGATAAACAAGACCTGATGGGGAATTGGATTAATCAATTGAGGGTATTTGCTATAACTCTTTCACTATAGGATGCAGATTATAACAAACTAAGATATTGGAAAGGTCTAATCACACCATCATCATTAAACAAATAAGAGAGAGGAGGCGATTGTGAAATCTCATTTTAATCAATTTAATAAAAGTACAATGAATAAAAAAGAACTATGATAACATCAAAATTTTAAAACCAACCCCAACCTGATCACCCAATTATTATCACTATTTGTAATCACATTATTTTACAATTTGTTTTAAATGTTGTATATTATTTATTTCTTTAGTTCCTTTTCATTATTTTCAAAACCAAAAAATATATAATACAACCCCACATATTTATTTAATTTAATGTGACAAACGTGATTGTTAAGTGGTCTTCTCTAGAGCCAACCTAGGTTAACCCATATACTATAATTTAAATTGGAAAATAATTTTTTTCCACACCCCATGAAAGGCACATGTAAAATATTTTTCGTTTTTCAACACCACATATAAATCATGGTATGAACGATGGGTTTGGTGAATAAAATATAATTTTTATGTTACAAATTTAATTATAAAATGATAAATTTTCATTCAAAAATTATTACATCCACTCTTTAATAAATGGGAACATTATTGGCCTATACGGTGGACTACCAACTTCACTAACAAGGAAATTCATTTTTTATCACCACCAACATGGATGGCTATAAGAGAACATTTACTGAGGGTATATGAGTATTATTAAATGTTTAATATTTGAAATATATTTTAATATTCTTATTTTTATTCATTAACTTACACATTAAATATTATAAAACAATGTCATTTGGGTTTGTTTAACCACATACATGAATGATGTAATAATGTTTTTTTGGTGAATGATTATGAAATTTAATATAATAAACATATTATATAATAATAATTATAATAATATTTTATAATTATTATATATATTTTTTAATAATATATAAATAATTCATTAATATTTCATATTTTGATCGTTGAACATGCTGAAACTAGTTAATAACATTTTCTATAAAGACATTTAGTATTCGTATGTTTCACTTAATGTAAATGAGCCCAAAATAATCATTAAAAATGATTATTCTATAATGAATGATATTTGAATGGTTACGTGAACCCAATTAGTTAGAATTGATCCCCTAATTTTGAATCCTATAAGAAACAAGAAATAATAATTTAAACACCCTATAAAAAATATTGATTAATTTGTTCATACATTTGTAACATACGGTCATACAATAATTATTAAAGGGTTTGTATTTTTATATATATTTTATATTATCAGTGATTAATATAGTTATGTTGGTTATATATGATTTTAGCGAATTTTCATGTAACAAGGAATACAAGGTATGGGAATTTATCTCAAATTTTTTTTTAGACATGATTGGTATTGTTCCCCAAATTTCTCTTATATTGTTTTGATACTTCCTTCCTTAAATGTTATATAAATTATTTTATTTTAATCATGTTAATTGAATTTTAGTAGAATTCTCTCATTTTAAAAGTGTTTTGGATCTAAATATTCTAATGTTTTAGCGGTTTCCATGAAATCAATTATCATCCATTGAGTCATAATATATTTTCAGTACCACGATTACTTTTTATGTTGAATTTAATACCCTTGGATGGATTTTTAATATACAGTTTGTTTTTTCATCGAATTTACTAGCCAAATTAGATTAGTTTATTCAAGGTACTATTTATTTAGTTGTTTCTCAAATAGTGAGAATTGTTTCTACCTATGTTATCTTTCATTGGTTATGAACAATCAGTAATCTTACTCATATAAGATTGGTATATTATGACCTTTGGTTGTATTATGTCATTTATCCTATTTTTTATTGGGATATTCACTCCTACTATATAAATAATTTATATAATATTCCTCACTTCATGGGTTATATTTTTTTGAAAACCATTCACTTTCCTTCTCTGGATGGATTGTGATCATGTTATTCTAGTATTACTTATCCATATTCCATTTCACTATATGGCAGGATGATCAAATTTTACTTAATTAAGATTTTATGATGTTCACCTAAAGATAATTTTATTCTATTAACAGGGGAAAAAGTGGGAATTCTATATATTGTTACTCGAATAAGGATGAATATTAGAAATCTTTTTATGTATTATTTGACCATACACCTCAATTCTAATGATGGGTTATGACCATGTTATCCACATTATTTACATGGATAGGAATATTGATGTTTTTGGTGATTATTAACATTTAACAATAATTAATAATACTTTTAAATTATGTATGTTTCATTATATGGATAGCCATATAATTTATCAGTAAGAGGTTCCTTAGGGAATGGTATGAAAATTCTTGTTTTCAATTATGGTAAATGCAATGAACTTAATCAACTGGAAATTGGTGATTAGAATTATATATCCTGCAAACACATCAATAGGTCTCATGAGATAAAACATATTGGGTTTTTGTGTATCATGTTTTCTATAATAGGTCTACATCCTATCACATGGCCATAGAATTAGTTTTTTTATGTTTGGAATTATGAATTCACTAAGAAGGAGATTAATATAATTGAAATAATTTTTTTTCATTTATTATAATGTATAAATAATGCTATTACATTTATTTTTATTATGTCTTAACCTTAATTAGATAATCCTTCCTTAGTATTTATTCCTTTTTTATTCCTTGATTGCATCAGTTGTATGTTTTCCTATTATGCGTATTTGAGGTCACCACTTTTTATATTATTATTTAATTACTTTATAATTAAATTTAATACATGTGATTATTTATAACGATAGAATGTGTTAAATAATGAATAAAATATATTCATATCTCATTAATTATTAATTAATTTCATATATAATGAATAAAATTCCCTCCTGATACAATGAACTTGGGCTACAGTAGTTATTTTTTTATCAAAATTATTTGATGTTATGAACCGAAACATATTAAATGGATGTAATAGATTAAATAATATCTATTGATTATGTGATTTATGATGGTTATATATAGTATTTTATTTCTAGTATCAAATTGAGTATGTAATGTATGTTTTTATGGAACTAGATCAGGTAGTGCGATTCTGGGTCCTCATACTACAAATGTTCTTATGAAATATTTTATTTTGGATATTTAATTTTTTGCGCTAACCACTTATATGCTTGGGGTCAATTTTAAGGATACCATCATAAGGATTTGGGAAACCAATTTTTCCTTCAACGGATTATTAATTATGTGATTAATGAATCTCATTTTATTTCCCATGGGAGTTCATGATATATTGAATGGTTACTGTTTTATATCACACATTTTGATGGTTGATGATGGGTGGTGTCCTATATCACCCTACAATGCATTGGTGAATGTGTTATACTACATGAGTAAATATGTCTAGAGTTAACATGATTTATATTTTCTTTTCTCACATGATTAAGAATGAAAGATTAAAATTACCTCCACTATCATGATACAAATTAGTCAATTTGAAATGATTAAGAGTGAGCATGATGTAAATTAGATATGTCCAAATGATTATCCATGAACAAAATAAATATTATTTATGGTTAAAATATTAGGCTTGTAGAAGATGTAGATTAGCTACATTAAAATAAATGAGTATAAACTCGATGAAGTTATCTATGTTCACAGTGTTATGAATACTTATTCTTATACCTAATCCATAATTATATTTTATATTCTTCTGTTTTTATCCATGGAAAATATGTATTATATTATGTTTCTAAACTCTTATTCTCGTATATGTTATGTTTTTTTGATATTAGATGCCCTTGTTCATGAATTATGGTAAACTCATAATGTCCAATGTTCTTTTTAATAATATTTTTCTACCATGATAAATTTTTCTCTCATGCTTTTGATCTAAACCATAATTTAATATTGAGGATTTTTTCTAGAACTGATAGTTTCATCTTTCCGATTTAATATGTTTTTATTTTTATATGTTATATAGATAAGTATACCTAGTCAAAATCTTAAACAGAAGACTAATTGATTTCTATTCTAGAGAAAGTTTCACATATATTTTCTTTGTACCTATCCCTCAAAGACACTAAATTTTTTATCTATGGATTGTGTGAATTTGGTTATATATATTATATAAATCAAAAAATTAATGTACAATGATATTTTTTTATATTAATCAGTATAGTTTTTATTAGAGTAGGGATTAGTTATTTTTTAGGATGAATGTAGTTGTTTTGTGTACTCAAATAAGATAAATTATATAAAAATTATAGGGATAAGTAAAATATATAAGTCTATGTATAAGATAAATTATAGATTATGTGTTTCACTAATAAATTTTATTCTAATACATACACTGTATATTGGATGAAATTGTGGAATATATGCATCCAATAGTAATCATACTACAAAGGGTAGGTTATGTATTGAATTGATCAACACCTTGTTAAAAAATGAGTTTCCCTAATACTTAAAACCTAGCTATAAACTCTATCAAGATATGATTTAATTGGTCACATGCTCTTTAGAAAAACTATGTAAGATCTAATTCCTATTCAATTTGAGGGATTTTTTTGAGAATTATATGGTAAACCCACCTAATGTAAAAAATTTAAAAATATGATTGATATAGTTTTAATAAATTTAACTATAGGCCTACATGGTAATTTTTTTTAAAAATAGTGGTTGAATTCCTTTTATGATGATAATAATTTTTTTGTGTAGTTAATTTTTCATCACTCATGTTAACCCTTTGGTTTTTGTAATTTCTAGATCTAGAATGATCCATGAGTTTGAGAGGAATTCGGATATAGAACTAGTGATAAATCGATCAACGATGGAGTTTAGGTGATAAAAGTTGTTATTATTCAAATCCATCTATCATGAAATATGATTAATAATGTAAATATAGTTGAAATATTGACTTCACATAATATTATAAGGATGTATATTTATGAGTGATCAAGTGGTGTATATAATTAAAGATAAAATGTTCCATTTCTTATATATAATGTTTTTTGAAAAATGAACCAAGGAAATTTCCACAAGGTTACTATATGATGCTTTACTTGTAGAAGATGTGGTAATAAAGAATCAAACTCTCAAGATAAAATAAATGGTTTTGTAAACATTATTTATATAAATATATTTCATTATAATCTACCATTAATAATTCAATACCTTATGTTTGGGTAATGTTCCATTATCCAAGTCAATTTCTTCATTAAATCACATTCCATGAATATGAGTATTGCAAACCCAAAATAACAAAAAGACAATGAAATAAAAATGCAAGAACTACTACCAATGTGGATCAGTATATTTAAGGTATATGCACCCAATACTATATAGCTTTTGATATCTTGTTGGAATTTGATTCAAGGAAATATAGTAAATCTATGATTCTTTCAAAGATCATTAAATCAACACCATGGTGATTTATTTGTAAAAAACCTTATATATTTTTATCTATTTTATTCCAATTTTTATTTTATCGGAGGGTTGCTTGTGTAAATATTATTATCCTTAAATTAGATAACCTTAATAGTGTTATAGTGATGTATTGGTTCCCTGCATTAAGAGGAAAAAATATCAAGATTAATGAAAAGAGATTTCAAATTAACCTATGATATTTATTCAATGAATGCATAAAAAAATCACACTCTAAAAAATTATAAGAAATGATTCTTGATATGAATAAGGACAGGCTCCTAGATCTAATAGTTTGGGAAACAATCAATATTAAGGATAATCATATTTCAAGGAAAGTTGTATGATTCATCTACTTGTAAGGTGGATATCTCCATATATATTATATTTTGAGTCATCTCTATAATATAGATACCATTATATATTTTTATCTATATATAAGATTAAAATTTTTGGAGACAATTTATTTTGGGGGATAGAGAATGTAACATCCATGATATTTATTAATCATATCCCTTTTGTAAAAATAATTCTTATAAGTCTAAACTATATATTTTTTATATTCACTAAAATTTATTAAAACTTATTAGGAAATAATTTATAAATATTACGATGTAAAACTCTTAATACTTTACTACATAACATGTGTGTGATGACCAGATCACATTAAACTATTTCTTGAAAACTATAGATTGTTACTCTACAAGGATGAATACATCAATTAAAAATTCATAAATTTATAGGGGAATATATCTAGAAAAGAATAACGTCTTCACATCTATGAAATCCACTTTATCATGTTCAACCTTGAGGATGAGAAAGTATTTTGAAAAAAAAACAATAATATGAAATATGAAATATTAATTTTAAAGTGATTTTGGAATGATCAAATGATTTAGTAAGTTTATATATATATTTATGAATGAAATCGAGAATTTGTAGATATGGTCATTCAAAATATGGTAATTTTAAATATTGTCAGTGCTAATATGGTTAATGGTCATATATCCCATATTTATACTAATGTAGTGTATTAGTATGTAGTAAATTTAAAATAATATAACACACAATATGATATTATAATAATATACATTTATATTATTTATTTGTTACATATAAATATTAATATTATTATTAAAATAAGATATAATTTATAAATTAGCTTCAATTTTTTTGAACACAAATGGAGTAGTAAAATTAATTTTTTTAATTTAAATATATAATTTTAATCATATTTGTTAAAGTCTATTTAGTATAAAAGTAATATTTTTTTATGGAAATATTTTTGATTTATTTTATATTTTATCCTAATAGATTAAACTTGGATCTTCTAAAATATAGTCATATATGATATAATATATTATTATCTTTTAACATATAAATTTATGTGGAATAACATTAAGAGAAAATAGTGTTTTGAAACATTATTATTTCAATAAATGTAGTTTTTATTTATTTTTTTGTGATTTTGTTTAAAAAATAAATTTTTAAATTTTACAATTTGAATTTGATTTAACTAACAAAATTTTCAGATCAGATCAACATGAATTTTTATGTTTTAATATTATATTTATTTTGAAAAGATTGATTTTTAGTTGATAAAAATGGATGTTTTCAAAATTATAATTTATTATATTTTATCATTATGAAATCATATCCAAGAGGATTTAAAAACCATTTTGGTAATAAAATATTTATTTACTGAATTAAATTTATCATTTCTAAATATTATCTAAACATATAAATCCAAAAACAATATTTTTAAAACTTATAAAAATGTTACGTTAATAAAACTCCCTTATTATGATTTCTCCTAATTCAGTGTTTTCACATGGAAATTAAATATTGGATTAATTTGAAAGGAACCTATATAAAATTTTTTATGATAGAGAAATTAATGTCATAAAAGTAAATATGTAACACCCGAGACTTTTATGTTATATAAATCATCAAAGGAATCTTTTTCTACACAACACTTTCTTGGCTTGCTTTACATGAAATCACGACCTTCCTCGATAGCTTGCGTCGTACGCAATACCGAGTTTCACTAAACAACGATATGCTATTGAATATTATTAAAACTAGCCGTTATGAATAGTAATAACCACTTTTTGAAATTTTATAAATTTTATTTTTCAAAATGGACTTCATTTTTAGATTCGGAATATCAAAATTAGCCTAGGGTGAAATTTTGGTATTTTTCTGAAAACTTTCAATTTTTGATGAATAGTGAAACCACTAAGTGGTAGTTAAAAAACTGAATTTTTCATAAAACTTAATTTTACTGCTTCTGTGAGTGTAATTTCAAAAATCCGAGAGACAAGATTAATATCAAGGACTAAAATGTGGTTCAATGAGATGAAAATAATTTTTGGTGAATAGTAACTTTTTACTTTTTTTACCACAGTTAAAAGTAAATAGGTTAATTAAGGGTAATGATGATATTATTATTACCCTAACACATGTACTAATTTTATTGGATAAGTGTAATTAGACCAAAAACAAACTTAGGAATAAAATATGACCATTTAGGCCCACTTGGATTAGATTAGGACATTTATTATTAATTTATTTAAAGAAGGGTTAAAATAGTTAAAATCAAAGTTTAATAAGTAAATAATTTTTAATATGGGGTTATACATAAGATAAATTAGACTATAAATATTCATTAGAAAGCTAAAACGATTTCCTACATAATGGTAGTTTATTTGTAATTTTTATACATTAAATAATTTAATTTATTTATGACACAATTTTGATGCATTAATTATCTTATTAATGAAATATTGACATAATTAATATTATAAACACCAAAATAAATGTAATTTTATACTTTTTATGAATTACACTAATTTTATAGGTTAATATGACATATTAGTATTGATTTAATTAACTTGGTTAGAACTAATAATTCTGTTATGAGTTTCACAAAAATCAATTACTAAATAGTGTCAAAATTGACATAAAATAGTTTTTAAAAACAAATATTATATTAGTAATTGTTATTTTATTCCTAAAAATATAAGGTTAGGCCAAACGACTTATATAAGGTTATATATATTAATAATAAACAACATGGGGTTTTTTTGCTGCTTATAGTATGTTTATTAACCTTATAGTTTAAGAACAGAAGAAGACACGGTAAAAGTAAAGTTATTTAACTTAATGTTAAATCTAAATGATAAGGTTAAAATAGAAACCTAGACTTGTATAAATTATATTGGATGAGAGAATTTCGACCCATCCCCACCTTAGCTTCAAACTATATCAATTTTGAGCTATTTAAAACCGAACTTGACTTTATAATAAAATAATATATTTAGTTTTCCCAAAGGTGCCCCTCTCCTCCCTTATAAAAGGGCACCTCCTCCCCCTCTTCCTCACACCACTTTGTGCCTTCATGCTCAGCAAAACCCTGCCAATTAATCCTCTCCACTTCTCTAGAGACATCCTAGAGGTCCTGGTCTTCTTCAAAGACCAATTTTAGTGCCCTAAATGAAGGTCTCAAAGAAGCACTTCAAAGAAGAGGTAATGTCCGTTACCGATTGTTTCATCTTTATTTCTTCTTCCACTTCTTCTTATTTAGTTGTTTCATTATGAAGTAATAACATCAGTATCACTCATATACTGAAATGTTATTATAAGTATGAAACAACCCTATTTCACCATCTATCCATCCTACGGAAAAAGAAATCATCGCGCGTGCGTACGTACGGAATACCGTCTCCACGCCGTGGTGTAATCTATTTTCCACCACCACCTTAATTGGATGGGTATAATGGTGTAAATAATGACTATATATGAATATTATAAAGAGATACTGATTCTTAAATAGTATACATATTCTCCAATACAATTCCATGATCATAGGAACGATATCATCACTCGTGCGTACGTACGGAATACCGTCTCCACGATGTGATGCGACTCGTTCTACATGATCTTCATTTCATAATGATTATATAAATGAATTGAATGAATGAATATGATATATATTACACTAATAACATTCTGTAAATGAGGTATCTATAACCTAAAGATAATAATAAGAATTTATTCTACAAAACACGCATAAGAACAAAAAGTTATAAACACCCGAATAATAAGTAGGAATGAAATATTACTAGTAAGAAGCTAGGAATATGACCATATATGATATCATAAAAATAAGTATGATTCTGGAATAAGTCAATAACATTATTTAAATCATTATACAAGAGGTTCGGACACTTACGAAGAAAAACGGACCTAAGGTCTGGGAAATATCACAATCTCATTTTTATCCGAGATTGTTTATACTTTGGTAATTACTGGGGTGTATTTTATCATCCACAACCATGTTTCCTCAATATTTAATATTATTTCCATCCATATACAATTGTTTAAATCCAATTTTACCCTTCGGTGAGTTTTTAGTAAAAGATATGAAAGGAATCTTTTGTCGTTTTTCGTACGAGGTACTTTTTTTAACTTTTCTGACAAAAGTATGAGAAGAATGTTTTTTTAACTTATACCACATGAATGTATTTTTAAAACATTATTTCCAAGAATATTTCTTTTAGTGTTTTCAAGTTTATTTTTAATCAACTTCTTTTAGTTTAAAATTGTATGACATGTTAAGAAAGGAAAAGTGTTTTTGAAGTAGAAATGATATTTTCCTCAAGAATGGAGTTCAAGTGTTTTATCAAAATCATTTTCCGTCTAAGATAATAAAGGGTTCTGTTTTTATCCCTATTATTACATTTATTTGATTATGTTGTGATGGAATTATTTATATGAATTCCTTTATCTTATATGAATTGTTTTATGATGTCACGATGTTTAAGAATCCCATTTTTATTACATGGGTTATGCTATGATGTATGGTTTATGATTTTGTAGCATACATAAGAATGGTATCATTATGAGATGGTTGGGACCTATATCTCCCTCCAATGCATTGGGTAAGGATTTTATATCTCATGAGATAGACATGGCTGGAAGGGTAGGTTATACCGGTTCAGTGAAACAGGACTGAAACGAGGGTGACTCGGTTCAGAAAGGGACTTTGTCCACTAAGATAGTCTTGGCAATGAGTCTTGACTAACAAGAAATGATTCTCTACGATTATGTGTGTATGCCACAAAGTTTCATGTTTTATGTTATGATTATTGGGATTACATTTCACTACTATGATTTATCCCATGTTATGAAATTATGATCTCTTTTGCAGGTTAAGATTTCCAAAAGATATGTTCTTATGAATATGACGTGATTGATATTTCTTTTATTTACCCTTACTGAGAATTTGAGCTCACCCTTTTGTATGTTTTATTTCCTCAGGTCAGGAAGAAGGTTATTGAGTAGAATATGCCAAAAAGGGACTCTAGATATGATGAAATAAATAGGAGGCAAAGTTGATGCTTTATGAACCAGTTGTTTATGTTTCCCAGTTTTTAAAGACACTATACCTATACGGTCCTTTCGTGGTTTTGTTATATGTTGTAATAAGTATGATTCAATTTTGAAGTATTAACAATGTATGTAAAGTATGGGTCATTATAGTTGGTATCAGAGGGAGGTTATAGTAAACCTTTGGAAACTAGGATGTGAAAGCCTTAGTAAGAACCCTAAGGATAAGTCTAAGCATAGAACACAATATTAGTGTTTTAGAAATAGCCATGAATAACCTAGGATAAGACCTAAGTGTGAAATTTTATTCTTGATTATGTGGTTTTCCTATTATAATTAGTGTTTCTCACACTATTCTTCTTGGTTTTAGTCAATGGATGGAACCCGAAGGAACCGTGTTAATGCGGAATGCGACGGGAAAAGCAATGATTGTCCCCCTGAGCAACCAAACGTTATGGGAGCTGGAATTCAAAATCTTGTAGCCATGCCCACACAACTTTCTCAAGCTATGAATCATGCAGGACTTCCAAACAAGCAAAGGAAGGAGCAACATTCTGTTGAATCCTTCATGAGGCAGCGTCCACCTTCTTTCAGTGGGTCTACTGATCCATTAGTTTCTAAACAATGGATTAGTAATACTGAAAAGATATTTTCAGTTCTTCAATGTTCTGAACATGATAAAGTCATCCATGTAGTGTATCGTTTGAAGGAGATGCTGATCAATGGTGTAATCTTATTAATAATACGAGGAAAAGGGATGAAATTGAGTCCATGGAATGGGACGAGTTCAAGTACTTATTTTTCAATAAGTACTTCCCTTTTATTCTCCGAACAAAAATGGAGAAAGAGTTTATTGAACTGAAGCAAAAGGATGATGAATCTTTTGGTACCTATGAAGAAAATTTTACAAGACTTGCAAGGTACGCTTCTGGTATTATTATCCAACCTGAGAGTAAGATCGATCGATTCTTTAGTGGCATAAAACCAAGTCTTCGAAGGGCGTTAGCCATAAGGGACTTCAATAGCTACGAGGAAATCGTTCGATGTGATCTCAAAGTCGAGATGGAGATTGGAGTAACCCATCAGTCATATGGTTTTGATAAGATGAGGAAAATGGAATTCAAAGGAAAATCTAAAGAGCACACTGAAAAGAAGATGATCTTTCCCTTATGCTCAAAGTGTGGAAAGAAACATGGAGGGAGTTGTCTTAATGGGACAAGTAAATGTTTCAAATGTTGAAAGGAAGTTCATCGGGCATTTGAATGCCGTGATGATGGGAAGAAGATGTCTAATGATGCAAACAAAGGAAGGGATACCAAGAATGAACCTACTACACATCAATGTTTCAAGTGCAAGGAGATGGGACATTATGCCAATAAATGCCCTAATCCAAGGGTTGATGATGATGGTCGACGTCAAAAAACTCTTAAGGCTAAAGACAAAAGAAAGTCACATGCAATTTCTATTAGCGATGTGTAGTACGATAACGATGTGGTGAAAGGTACACATACCATCCACTCTAAAGTAGAAAATGTTTTATTTGATTCTGGATCCACCCACTCTTTTATTTCTGAATAATTTTCAAAGGGTATCACCGTATTACCTCAACAATTAGATGTTGAGTTAGCTGTGACAACACCTAATGGCACACCAGTCGCATTAAAAGTTTATAATTCTTCTCCGATCGAAGTTTGTGGGAAAATGCTTCCTGCAAATCTTGTGATCCTTCCTATAGTAGAATTTGATGTGATTCTTGGCATGGATTGGATTTCTTTATATGGAGCTCATATCAATTGCCAAAGAAGGGAAGTCACATTTCATATTCCAGATCAATCTATGATCATCTATCAATGCAAGGATGAACATAACCTTCCAGTGGAAATTTCTTCCATTTTATGGGTATTGATTCCACTAAATGAAGGTTATTTATCTCAAATGGTTGGTGAGAAACTCACGATTAAGAACATTCCCATTGTACGGGAGTTTGATGATGTCTTTCTGGAGGAATTACCGGGACTTCCACCAAATCGTGAAGTTGAGTTCTCAAAAGAACTCGTACCGGGTGCTTTGCCTATTTCAAAGACACCTTATAGAATGGCCCCAATTGAGTTGCAGGAATTGAAGAAGCAACTCCAAGAGAATCTTGATAAGGGATTCATATGCCCTAGTGCGTCACCTTGGGGAGCACCTGTTCTATTTGTTAAGAAGAAAGATGGATCAATGAGACTCTACATTGATTATCGAGAACTTAACAAGATCACTATCAAGAAAAAATATCATCTCCCACGCATTGATGACTTATTTGACCAACTACGAGGAGATCAATACTTTTCCAAGATTGATCTTCGTTTAGGGTATCATTAATTAAGGGTCAAAAGGGAGGATATAACAAAGACGGCTTTCCATACAAGGTATGGACACTATGAATTTATAGTGATGCCATTTGGTCTTACTAATGCCCCTGCTATCTTCATGGATTTGATGAATAGAGTATTTAGAGACTATCTTGATCAATTTGTGGTAGTCTTTATAGACGATATTCTTGTCTATTCAAAGAGAAAGGAAGAACATGAAGATCACTTGAGAATTATATTGAAGACCATGAGAAAGGAGAAGATTTATGCCAAATTTACCAAGTGTGAATTTTGGATTCAAAAAGTTTCATTTTTGGGTCACATAATCTCAAAAGAGGGGATATCTCTGGATCCAGCAAAAACAAAGGTTATCGAAAGATGGTCGAGACCAACAATAGTAACTGAGATCCGAAGTTTTCTTGTTTTGGATGGATATTATCGACGTTTTGTGAAATATTTTTCACGATTATCTAATCCACTCACCAAGTTGACTCAGAAAGGAGTTAAGTTTATCTGGACGGAAGAATGTGAAGAGAATTTCAAGGAGTTGAAAAGAAGGTTATCTAGTGCACCCGTGCCCACACTGCCTTGTAATGGAGAAAGGTTTGTTATCTATAGTGAGGCATCCAAGAAGGGATTGGGGTGTGTTTTTATGCAAAATGATATGGTGATAGCTTATGACTCACGACAGTTGAAAATCCTTGAGCAAAATTACCCAACACATGATTTGGAGTTAGCTGCGGTAATCTTTGCATTAAAGATTTGGAGGTATTATCTTTATGGTGAAAGGTGTTATATTTATACTGATCATAAAAGATTAAAGTATATTTTCACACAAAATGAGCTGAATATGCGTCAAAGAAGATGGTTGGAGCTGATTAAGGATTACGACTTCTCAATCCATTACCACCCTTGGAAAGCAAACATGGTGGTAGATGCATTAAGTCGACAAGACCATGCTAGTTTATCCACGATGAGGATCACAAAAGATCCAATATTTATGGATTTACAAAGGATGGATCTTGGAATTATAATTGAAGGGGAAAATCTTATCTTTCTCAAATGAATGTTCAACCATCTATACATGTGAAGATTAAAGAGGCACAGAAAGAAGATGTCAAGTTACAAAAGAAGGTGAAAAATGTTCCTGAATTAAACCTTGATTGTGATGGGATAATAAAGTTCAGGAATCGGGTTTGTGTTCCTCCCATTCCCGAATTAATGAAGGAGCTGCTGGATGAGGCTCATAGTTATTCATTCTCTATTCATCCTGGAAGCACGAAGATGTATAGGGACCTGAAAGAGTACTTCTGGTGGGATGGCATGAAAAGAGATGTTGCTGAATTTGTCTCTTGATTCTTGGTTTGTCAACAAGTTAAAGACGAGAGACAGAAGTCTAAGGGGATGTTACAACCATTACCCATACCTGAATGGAAATGGGAAAACATCACTATGGACTTTGTCACAGGACTTCCTAAAACATCCAAAGGCAATAATACTATCTAGGTCATAGTTGATCGTCTTACAAAGTCTGCACACTTCATTGCTATTAGAGAGGATTTCTCTCTGGATCAGCTTGCCAAGATATATGTAAAGGAAGTGGTAAGATTGCATGGAGTACCACTTTCTATAATATCCGATCGGGATCCGAGATTTACCTCGAAGTTCTGGCGAAGTCTTCAGCATACTCTGGATACAGAGTTGAGTTTCAGCACTGCTTATCATCCTCAGATAGACGGTCAGTCTGAGAGAACAATTCAAACCCTAGAAGATATGTTGAGAGATTTCTCTATGGATTTAAAAGGTGGTTGGGATCAACACCTACCTTTGGTGGAATTTTCTTATAATAATAGCTTTCACTCCAGTATTCAGATGGTTCCTTATGAAGCTCTCTATGGAAAGAAATGCAGGACTACAACTTGATGGGATGAAGTTGGGGAAAGAAAGCTATTAGGACCTGATCTCATTGATGAAATGGCAGAAAAGGTCAGATCTATTCAACAACACATAAGAGCAGCTCGGAGTCGATAGAAAAGTTATGCCGACAACCGAAGAAAAGACCTAGAGTTTGAAGTGGGTGATAAAGTGTTCTTACGAATATCACCCTGGAAGAGGGTTATGAAATTTGGAAAGAAGGGGAAGTTGAGCCCTAGTTATATCGGTCCTTTCGAAATACTGGATCGTGTTGGGAAGGTAGATTACCGATTGGCACTTCCACCAAATCTCTCTCAAGTTCACTATGTGTTCCATGTATCTCTCCTAAGAAAGTACATACCTGATCCTTCACATGTACTCAGCTCAGAAGTTGTACCGCTGGAGCAAGATCTTTCTTATGAAGAACAACCGATAGAGATTCTGGATCGTAGCGAAAAAGTACTACGAAACAAGACCACTAGATTGGTGAAAGTTTTATGGAGGAACCACCAATTAGAAGAAGCTATATGGGAGCTTAAGGATATGATGAGGGAGAGGTATCCTCAACTGTTTGTTACAAAGTGACGAATTTAGAGGGTGAAATTCATTTTAAGGGGGGTAGAATGTAACACCCGAGACTTTTATGTTATATAAATCATCAAAGGAATCTTTTTCTACACAACACTTGATTGGCTTGCTTTACACGAAATCGCGACCTTCCTCGATAGCTTGCGTCGTATGCAATACCGAGTTTCACTAAACAACGATATGCTATTAAAATATTATTAAAACTAGGCGTTATGAATAGTAATAACCACTTTTTGAAATTTTATAACTTTTATTTTTCAAAATGGACTTCATTTTTGGATTCGGAATATCGAAATTAGCCTAGGGTGAAATTTTGGTATTTTTCTGAAAACTTTCAATTTTTGATGAATAGTGAAACCACTAAGTGGTAGTTAAAAAACTGAATTTTTCATAAAACATAATTTTACCGCTTCTGTGAGTGGAATTTCAAAAATCCGAGAGACACGGTTAATATCAAGGACTAAAATATGGTTCAATGAGATGAAAATATTTTTTGGTGAATAGTAACTTTTTACTTTTTTTTACCACGGTTAAAAGTAAATAGGTTAATTAAGGGTAAAGATGATATTATTATTACCCTAACACATGTCCTAATTTTATTGGATAAGTGTAATTCGACCAAAAACAAACTTAGGAATAAAATATGACCATTTAGGCCCACTTGGATTATATTAGGACATTTATTATTAATTTATTTAAAGAAGGGTTAAAATAGTTAAAATCAAAGTTTAATAAGTAAATAATTTTTAATATGGGGTTATACATAAGATAAATTCGACTATAAATAGTCATTAGAAAACGAAAACGATTTCCTACATAATGGTAGTTTATTTCTAATTTTTATACATTAAAGAATTTAATTTATTTATGACACAAAGATGATGCAGTAATTATCTTATTAATGAAATATTGACATAATTAATATTATAAACACCAAAATAAATGTAATTTGAGACTTTTTATGAATTCCACTAATTTTATAGGTTAATATGAAATTTTAGTATTGATTTAATTAACTTGGTTCGAACTAATAATTCTGTTATGATTTTCACAAAAATCAATTACTAAATAGTGTCAAAATTGACATAAAATAGTTTTTAAAAACAAATATTATATTAGTAATTGTTATTTTATTCCTAAAAATCTAAGGATCTGCAAAATGACTTAGATAAGGTTATATATATTAATAATAAACAACTTGGGGTTCGTTTGGCTGCTTATAGTATGTTTATTAACCTTATAGTTTAAGAACACAAGAAGACACGGTAAAAGTAAACTTATTTAACTTAATGTTAAATCTAAATAATAAGGTTAAAATAGGAACCTAAAATTGTCTAAATTCTATTGGATGAGATTATTTCGACCCATCCCCACCTTAGCTTCGAAATATATCAATTTTGAGCTATTTAAAACCGAACATGACTTTATTATAAAATAATATTTTTAGTTTTCCCAAAGGTGCCCTTCTCCTCCCTTATAAAAGGGAACCTCCTCCCCCTCTTCCTCACACCACTTTGAGCCTTCAAGCTCTGCCCAACCCTGACAATTACTCCTCTCCACTTCCCTAGAGACATTCTAGAGGTCCTGGTCTTCTTCAATGACCAATTTTAGTGCCCTAAAAAAAGGTCTCAAAGAAGCACTTCAAAGAAGAGGTAATGTCTGTAACCGATTCTTTCATCTTTATTTATTCTTCCACTTCTTTTTATTTAGTTGTTTCATTATGAAGTAACAACATCAGTATCACTAATATAATGATATGTTATTATAATTATGAAACAACCCTATTTCACTATCTATCCATCCTACGGAAAAAGAAATCACCGCGCGTGCGTACGTACGGAATACCATCTCCACGCCGTGGTGTAATCTATTTTCCACCACCACCTTACATGGATGGGTATAATGGTGTAAATAATGACTATATATGACTATTATAAAGTTATATTGATTCTTAAATAGTATACATATACTCCAATACAATTCCACGATCATAGGAACAATATCATCACTCGTGCGTACGTACGGAATACCGTCTCCACGATGTGATGCGACTCGTTCTACATGATATTCATTTCATAATGATTATATAAATGAATTGAATGAATTAATATGATATATATTACACTAATAACATTCTGGAAATGATTTATCTATAACCTAAGGATAAGAATAAGAATTTATTCGACAAAACACGCATAAAAACAAAAAGTTATAAACACCCGAATAACAAGTAGCAATGAAATATTACTAGTAAGAAGCTAAGAATATGACCATATATGAAATCATAAAAATACGTATGATTCTGGAATAAGTCAATAACATTATTTAAATCATTATACAGGAGGTTCAGACACTTACGAAGCAAAACGGACCTAAGGTAAGGGAAATATCACAATCTCATTTTGATCCGAGATTGTTTATACTTTGGTAATTACTGGGGTGTATTTTATCATCCACAACCATGTTTCCTCAATATGTATTATTATTTCCATCCATATACAATTGTTTAAATCCAATTTTACCCTTCGGTGAGTTTTTAGTAAAAGATATGAAAGGAAACTTTTGTCGTTTTTCGTATGAGGTACTTTTTTAACTTTTCCGACAAAAGTACGAGAAGAATGTTTTTTTAACTTATACGGCATGAATGGATTTTTAAAACATTATTTCCAAGAAGCTTTCTTTTAGAGTTTTCAAGTTTATTTTTAATCAACTTCTTTTAGTTTAAAATTTTATGACATCTTAATAAAGGAAAAGTGTTTTTGAAGTAGAAAGGATATTATCCTCAAGAATGGAGTTCAAGTGTTTTATCAAAATTATTTTCCATATAAGATAATAAAGGGTTCTGCTTTTATCCCTATTATTACATTTATATGATTATGTTGTGATGGAATTATTTTTATGAATTCCTTTATCTTATATTAATTGTTTTATGATGTCACGATGTTTAAGAATCTCATTTTTATTACATGGGTTATGCTATGATGTATGGTTTATGATTTTGTGGCACACATAAGAATGGTATCATTATGAGATGGGTGGGACCTATATCTCCCTCCAATGCATTGGGTAAAGATTTTATATCTCATGAGATAGACATGGCTGGAACGGTAGGTTATACCGGTTCAGTGACATAGGACTGAAACGTGGGTGACTCGGTTCAGAAAGGGACTTTGTCCACTAAGATAGTCTTGGAAATGAGTCTTGACTAACAAGAAATGATTCTCTATGATTATGTGTGTGTGCCACAAAGTTTCACGTTTTAAGTTATGATTATTGGGATTACATTTCACTACTATGATTTATCCCATGTTATGAAATTATGATCTCTTTTGCAGGTTAATATTTCCAAAAGATATGTTCTTATGAATATGACGTGATTGATATTTCTTTTATTTACCCTTACTAAGCATTTGAGCTCACCCATTTGTATGTTTTATTTCCCCAGGTCAGGAAGAAGGTTATTAAGTATAATATTCAAAAAAGGGACTCTAGATATGATAAAACAAATGAAAGGCAAAGTATATTCTTTATGAACCAGTTGTTTATGTTTCCCAGTTTCTAAAGACACTATACTTATATGGTCCTTTCGTGGTTTTGTTATATGTTGTAATAAGTATGCTTCAATTTTGAAGTATTAATAATGTATGTAAATTATGGGTTGTTATAAAATATCTATTATAATAATACCTTGTGAGTATGTTTTTAACATAATAACAAACTTTTCAAAAAAAAATTGCATGTTATGTACATTTATTTTTAAGATAAAAATTCTTAACCATATAAATTTTATTTCATAAAATTATTTAGAAATTCGAAATAAGAAGTTTGTAACTAAGTAAAAATTATAAGAAGTAATTTTTTTTATTAATATTAGTTATAATTGTTAAACATTAATTACCAAGTTAAATGTAATTTAGGGTAAAAGTTGTGAAGGTTAATTTAAAAGCCTAAAAACAATCCTTGTTGTCCCCAAAATTAGTGGATTGGGATAATATAATGACCCCATCCCTAGTATTTAGGTTTTAGTGGAAACATTATTAAATTTTTACTAGTTACAATCATTTGTATCCTAAAATAATTAGTAGTTTAGTAATCATGGTAAACCAGATATATAATAGAATCTTACCTTAAAATTATCAAAATATAATAAAATAGAATATTTTCGTCGACCACGTCATTATTATCTTCAAACTAACCTTTAAAATCATCCATATTGAACATCCCAAGATCTAGGGAAATGGAATCAAAAGAAAGGGATGGGTAAGATGCTTATTCAAGGAATGAATACAGTAAAATCTATCATTGATTAAATAAGGTATGAATATTATCATAGAAATAGATGATGATAAAATAATTAAATATAAAATAATACCCAGAGATTGAAACTTATCCATGGATGACATAACTATTTTAATAATATCAAAAAAAAAGTCAATAAATGATTTTATATTATTATAATTCATAATTAGGGACATTTAGATCATACCATCATGGATTCATTCCAAGACATAATACATAAATTCTAAATGAATTAGCCAAAATAACAAACCTAATTTGTTTTATGAGACATACTAATGAATTTAGGTGATATTTGATTTCACTACCTACTCATCACACAATAATTTCATTTCATTTATCATATTAATAAGCAATAAAACATAATCAATATTACCTAAAAATAAAAAACCAATATTATTTTAATAAAAAACATAGGGAATTCTTGTACTTTTTTCATGAACAACATTGTGACAATTTAAAAAATACCATGGAAATTTGAGTTTTTTAACATAGGTGGATTTCAAGGGAAAAACTAATTTAAAATATTAGAAGATCATAGATAATTTTTCTAACCACTTTATTGGTCCTAGAAATGGATTTTTTACACAAGGATAAGAGTTTGGGGGAGTTTCCAACCATTTGAATTTTGGATGAAAATTTAATATTAAATTAATTAAATATTAGTAATTCATGCATGACACATCAATGATATAATCTATTCAAAGAATCATATCATAATTATCAATTCGTAGTTGAGACTAGAATGATGGGTTTTTTCCTAGGTGGAGAACAACCTCGTGTTGGGTACCAGGTCTATGTAGATCGAGAGATTAAACAGAGAGGGTGACGGAGGTGCCACCACAGAGCTCGTGTCTCATCGAATAATTGTGTGTGTGTTGAAGAATGTAGATCTGAGCAACCATTTAGATGTATATTCCCAATGGGAGGAACTTAATAATTTTTTCACCATAAATACTTTTAAATTAGTTTTATATCCGTATTAATCTTGTTTTTGGGATGTTTGGGACACATAATGGGTCTATCTAGTAGTTTTTAGGAAAACTATGGGGTTTTTAGTCATTCAATGGTATTTAAGTTTGGGAATACCTTATAAAAAAATATGTGGTTTTAGGAACACAAGTTATGTGTTCTTTCTATTTAGGTAAGATGGCGTTTTTATATGTATGTAGTGTATACTTTAAGTTACCATCATGCAGTAGTGCTTTTCAATGTACCAGGCCATGCAACGTTGTCTATGGGAAGGTAGAGTTGGGGAAGTACACACCATGTACCCAACGTACACCCCTTGTAGTGGTAATTGTAAATTTATGCATGCACATGGGTTTATGGGTTTTTAAAACTACACACCGTGTACTTGAGTGCCAACTCTTGTAGTAGGACATGTCTATGTGGCCATGTACTCAGGTAGGCACATAGTGTTGTGGTGCCTGACTATACCCAAAGTATGCCTTGGATGTCTACAAGTAAATGGACAGAAACCATGGCTGATATATCCATTTCTATGTACATGTAGAGTTTCATCTTTGATAGCACATGTTGTGTACTTGGAAGTACATGCCTTGAACTTTTCCAACAAATGGGTTTTCGGTGTCTTTATGCCATGAAATCATTGTTGGACCTGTGAGTAGTATATTCATGTTTGTTTTCCTTACATATCATATTGGTGGAATAATTATAGCTTTTATACAATTATTGGATAGTTTTTTTTGGATTAATAGTGTATTACACGAGGTTTCCTTCAAGGGTTTTGTTCTACAATCCTTACGGGGGTTGGGTTATGAGTTGTGACACTCATGTGTGGAATGATGATAATTTAATAGTATGGAATTAGGATATGAGGAAACTATAATTGATTTAATTAGATAGATTCTATGAAACAAGGTTTAAGGTATTTTTGGATGAGATCATTACTATATTTGACAATGGTTTTGGACGGATTTCTTGAGCCTTGGACTTGTACGATCCATCAAGGTGGTTCAAAATAATTGGATCTCACCTATAGCTCTTTTCTATTATAAATATTTTGATATATGTATAATGGACCTGTTATGGGAAATGACAATATAGGAAAGGATTTTTTGAGGTTTCCCTTATGGCTGGGTATTCTATGGGTCTGAATTTGCAGTCCAACCATGGTTTCATTGAGAGGGATTGGCCCTTCATTTGGTTTTGATGGAGGATCCACTTATTGGGAGTCTTTACAAAGAAAAGTTTTTATTGAGTATTCCCTTTTGGTTTTCTTATTATGATAAGGTTCTAAGAACTATGGTTTTTACCATGATGATGGGTTACCCTATGAGGTGGCTATTGCTTGTTTGAGGGTTTGGGTTGGAGGATCTAGGTGTTAAAAAACACTTGGATTTGAGATATGGAATGGTTGTTTAAGGATATTATTAATAATTAAAAATGAGTGGGGATACCATTGAATATTATTATACCTACCATGGCACCTGATATTGACTGTACTTATTGTCCCATGTTCGATGGTTTTTTTAAGGCAAGGTTAGGAAGAAAATGAATAGTAAGGACGATTACAACCACCTTTCATCGAATATTCTCCTAGGGATAGAGTTAGATGAATATTAAGGTTACTGATCTCATGGGGACCATTTTATATGTTTGGTCCTTTTCTGGTATCCCAACAAGGCACTGATAGGTTTGTTTCTCCAGTTAGTTCTATAGTACTTTTTTCATGGTAGAATGACCTTAGGGTTGACAGGGAGTCTCTACCCCGAGTTTAGATCATAAAATTTGATTCCTAGTGTCTAATAGATGCAATTGGTGTTTTGATGATTAGGGGGATATATTAGGGTCATTTAACATGTTATTTTCCATCCATTTGACAATAGATATCCTTCTTAATAAAAAACACTATTATATTGTGGATGTGTTGAACATGTTTCATAATTCCACAAGCAAGGGACAAATCAAGGGTATATTATATGTGGCTGTCAGGATAGAACCTGAGATTTACTATTTTAATTTTTTTATCCCTTTTGTTTTTATTCATTATTTATTTATATTTTATTCTGGGTGTCACATTCAGCTAGGCTAGACATTAATCTTGTTGCAAGAACCTATGATGACACCATATGTTATGACCACCATGGGTGGTGGACTATTGAGATTTATTTCCCACCTTATATAACAACACCACAATTGACATAGACATATTATGTCTACTACCTAGTTGAGTATGGTGTAGTGGATTGGGAGGAGGCCTAGTTTTTTATATTTGAGTCAGATTACCCAGGTGGATTATAGGGTTCATGCTAGATCCATTCAGTCATTATGCAGACTGGGAATGTGGTTCTTATCAAAGATATAGTAGATCCCATTGTATTTATTTTCCCTTATTTTATTTTTTATGTGGTTAAAATAGTATGTGACTAGAGTTTGTATATTTTTTTATTGAGTATGTATGCCAAATTCAAATTATTTTTGTTATTTTAGTTATTAATTTATTTAATTTAACTCTAATTTTTTTGTTGATTATATGTTTACTACATCTATTCAAATTTGATAATATTTAATAATGTGATAAATATATACCTTTAGGACCTTGTATCTAGTTAGAAGATTATTGTGTTTAAGTAAGAATTCTTGTGGCCTAGTTGCGAGCCTTATCGGCTTATGGGTTGGGTCAATCGATGTTGGTTTATGAAAAAATGGCATCAAAGCATTATTTTTTCCTTATCTTATTATTTCTTGAGTTATCTTACAGGAGATATAATATTGTGTTGGATACTATGATGGAAATCAATCTTGTGCATCATGAAAACCTATTCAAGTTGGAATTCAATGTCATATAGGTTGTGGAAGTGTTATTTTGGGTATTCATTATTGCAGTTCTATGATTTTAACCTCATGAGATACAATTATATTGATAAAATTTATGATTTTTTATTTTATGGATCTAGGACTAACAACATGAGGCCTATGTTTATGAATCATTCTAGGAATAATGGATGAAAATGTATATATATGTGTGTTTTTATAATGAAATAGGCTCTCTTTTTTAAAGAGTCGATTAATTATTATATAATGCTTCATCGTATATGTAATTTTTGAAATTATACACACCTAAAAATGAGCTCCTTTTTTCTTATGAAAGGCCATTTAGATCCTTTTGTTTGGTTTTCCCTAGTGGTGATTATTCATTACCTTAATCAAGAGATGCATGGAAACCCTTCTTAGTTGGTATGAGCTTTTAGATTCCCAAAACCTATTTGTGTTGGTTGGAATGATTAAGGAATGTATACATTAAATGTTTTTTCATCATTTTTGAGTTTCCAGGATTGTGGTGGCCCTGAGATATTCTATGATGAGGATGAGGTTTCCTTGGGATTGTGTGGTGGATCACTGGGAGTGGTCTTATTTGTTTTGTTGGATTTATGGATTTGTGGCTGGTTGAGAGGTATGTTTTGGTTGGATTCATGGTCTTGTTAGTTTTGGTTTTACAATTGGTAGGACGATGGGAGTGTGGTTTTGATGATTTGGTATCGGTTTAACACACATGTGGAGGGTGGTCAGGTTTATGGTTCTTTGCAAGAGGGAGATTAATTGTTTCTGAAGAGGAGTTCCAATGGTGCCTTAGTTTATTGGGGTTGTCCTGTGTGAGGATCAAGATCAGTGGGTTTAAGTGTATTTTCCTAGGTTCTTAGTTAGTAGATCATTTGTGTGTGAAATTTTAAAAGAGTTATTTTTGAGGATTACTATTCCATAATGTGGGGACTGGTGTTTCATTGACTCTTCGATGAAAGACTTGTTTAAAAGGCTTGTTCACACTGCTTTGGTGCAGTGTTGGTTGGGCCGTGTGAGTTCACTAAGAGTTACTTTTGTCATGAGGATGCATTATGTTGGGTAATTAACCATAACATATCAAGGTTTTGGGATCTCATCTAAGGTAGTTCATCGAGTATGGGGTTTTCATGCATGGTTTGATAGTAATGAGCAATGATTGCCTTTCCCTATTAGTGATCAAGAGTGAGAAAGGTGGAAATGTATTTCTATTGTATTCAGTGATGGATGGATAATGGTTCTTGATTTTTGTTTCTACATTGATGGGTGGTGATAAGGAAAATCTTATGGTGGGAAGAATCAAATCAATCACGGTTCAATTTCCATTGTGCTGGGGGTGTTTTCAGCACTATGAGAATGATTGGTAGATTGTTCTAATAGTATTACAAAAACTGATGTTTGGGGTGAATCATAGTATATGGTTCACAATCACTTCTTCTCAAGGGTGAGAAGTGTTTTTATTGGGGATATTTTCATGATCCGCGTCATGATGGTTTTATAAAAATGGGGGAAATTTTAATTTTTTACTCTACAATCGCTTTCATATAGGAAACAGTAATTTATCATATTAGGAGATCATAGATAGTTTCTTGACAACATTGTTGGTACTACAATATGGTGTTTACCTTAGGTCTGGAGTATTCTTAAAATCTAAGAGATTCTATTTTTGGCCACATTTTAATATTTAATTAATGATATAATATTTATTTGTTCATGTTTGTTCAATGAAATCATATTCTTGGATAGTAGGATCTAAATTCCAACTTTATGGTTGAGTTTGGAATAGGGTTTTATTCTAATGAACAACACAACCTCATGTTATGTTTCATGCTTTGGACCTAGCATTCCATTTCTTTTCTATCCCTTTTTTTATTTTCCTTTTTCTTTATTTTCCTGTTTTTCTTATTTTTTCTCTTTTCCTACCCTAGGGTGTCGATTATACCCCCCCACACACACAAGGATCCTCTTTCATCAATGATACATGAATGAGATAAGAGAGGGAGATATGAGGGATAGAGGGAGAAAGAGGTGCAACCATGAAGCTCCTATTGCGATAGATCATCATTCCAGATTTATGGAATGCCAATTAGATATAGGCTTGGGTAGTTTCTTTTAAAAGGAATAAACTTTTTTATATTTTGACCATAAATACACACATAGTATTTTTTAAATATTAATCTTGTTTTTGGGCTGTTTGGAACACATCGTAGGTCGTTCTTGTGTATTTTCGGAAATTAGTGGGGTTTTGGGTCATTGGTAGAGATTTCTGTTTGGAAAATACCAATCACACAATGTGTGGTTTGATGAAAACACTCTATGTGTTATTCTTGTACTGTAAATTTTATTTTATTATAACTATATGCAATCTAATTTAAGTACACGTCATGTAGTATTACTAGGCCTTGTATGTGACCATCTGTTCATCTACATGGGTAGAAAGAGTTGGGAATATATAGGTCTAGTACCCAAGGAACAACCCGTGTAGTATAACTTTTCCATGTATCCAAGTACATGGGTTGATGGGCATATGGATATTACACACAGTGTACCTAGGAGTACACACCATGTATTAGTACATGCCCATGTGGCCATGTACTTGACAAGACACCCTATTTAGTGGTACATTTCCAGATCCCACATATATCCTTTTTGTGTACAAGTACAAGAGCAGACCCCACTTCGATTATGGATATGTTGAAAAACATTGTGTTCTACATCTTTTCCTAATAGTGATTTATAGAAGAATTAAATTTATTTTTTGGTTCTAAAATCATTATGTGGATTTAGTAATGAATTTTGAGGATCATGTGGGGGTTTAAACCCATTGATCCCCTTATATTGAGTATTCAAGGTGATCCTAAAAGGGTTTATTAGATAAATGATAAGATACATGATCAGGTTTATTATTAGATAAGATTTTTATTTTAGTGGTTTAATATTTACGTCAATCTTCCTGAGGTTGATAATTGTAATAGGAATAAAGGAGTTTTTATATCATTGGATGTTATATATTGTTGAGTTTCATCAATAAGAGTTTGAGATAAATATGGGGGATGTGTTCAGGGGAATTCCCTTATGAGAGAGTCTTTTCTTGATTTTTCCCTTCTGTGTGGGTGTGGTATTGGTTTTTTCTAGGAGTTCAGCTACAGTTCCATTGATCAGGCTTGGCCAATGGATTGGTTTTTCTGGAGGTGCCCCTTGTTGGGTGTTCTTCCTGATATTATGATTTCTCGAGTATCCCTTTGTTGGGATTTTTATTTAACTAAGGTTCTAAATATCGTGGTATCATTCCAATTTTTGTTATAATGTGAGGGGGATGGTTCTTATTTCATTGGTTTGTTTGGAGGGTGTTTGTGTTAGCCGACCCTAGTATTTAATCAGTGACATTAAGGTTTTAAGACATCCTTATTTTGGATTTATAAGAGAGGAGACCTATGAGGTATTATTAGACAGGGTATTTCTATTAAGATTGACTCTAATTTATCTACACAACTGAATCATTTATCTGATGTGAGGATATAGGGTAAATGAATGATCAAAATGAGCTCAACTACCTTATATTGTCTATTATTTTTGGGATAGAGTTTGTATAATGTGGATTAAATTGTCGTCCCATGGATTTTTATAGGGTTGGGCCTATTCAGTTAGCTCCAATATGTGACAACTGGTTCATTTTCCGAATTAGTTCTTCATTAATTTTGGACCTTGTATTTTTATCTTGAAGTCAATAGGGAGTCCCCAATGCTACATCAGATCTTACCATTGGATTCCTACATCCGAGTAGATACACACGTTATTTTGACACTTAGGGTGTGACTTTAGCGTATATAATGTGTGATTTTCCTTTCATTGGACATTAGAGATCCTTATTTACTATGTGGGAACACTTGATGTTGTGGATTCAAGTTCCATGTTTTTCAATTCCATAAGTTGGGTCCAGAGAAAGGGTGGATTACTTTTGGGTCTCATGATAGAACACAAGGTTTTTTATTTTCATATTTTTTAGTCCTTTATATTTATTTTCTATCATTGATTATATTTTATGTTAGGATTAATTATTGGTTAGGATTTACATGAAGTTTGTTCCATGCACATGCTATGATAGAAGATGTTAGGACCACCAATGGTGGTGGCCGACATAGATTAATTTCTGACCACTTGTAACATCCTTGCTAATTATAAATACAAATTTTCAGAATTTTTAATATTTATGAATTATTAATTATTTTTACATAAAAGGGTATTCTATGTATGATTGCGTAATTGACATGTAATAATGGGTTTCTCTGAAATCTTATGTCACACACAAGACCATGTTATAAAAAAATTAATATATTATTGGAATTATTATTTTAAATTGCTGGTATCTCCAAGAAGTTTCATTGGTGGGAATGAATATAAATATCTATATTATTTTTAAACTTTTCTTAAATTTTTTTACTTTGATATAATAAATTTTAGAGGATTAAATTATAATAAATCTAGTTTTAACAATAACATAATCTAATTTTTTTAAAATTTGTCTTACCACCTTTCGATGGGAAACCCTTTTAAAATATATTTTTGACAATTTTATATGTTATATTTCTCGAAATAAACTTCTCCTTTTGATGTGGTATATAAAAATTTACTTTGGTTGAATTTTGGTATTTTTACGATCAAATTTATTTTTATTGAATAGTTAAAAATACATCATTTTAATTAAAAACATCACTTTTTCTAATTTATTTATATAGATAGGTTATCATATTAATTTATTTAAATAATAATTATGCTATGTTTTTATCATTTAATCTAATTTTGTTCAATGTATGTAATTTTTCATTAAAATTTCATATAAACACCTATGAATATTTTGATGGATTTTACTTTTAAAAAATGGTTTTCTCATTTTCAAAACGGGGATTATTTTTACTTTAATTTCTAAAACATCTATATTTTTAATTTGGAAAACGTATTAAATTTTTGAAATCATGGTTTTAAATTATGTAAAAATTTCCCTTTTATTTTTGGACACAATGAATAGTAACTTTTGTAATTATTTTTATTTAACACAGTAGAAATGATAAATATGTAAATAAAGATAAAAATAATATTATAACAATATAATAGTACCCTAACATGTGTCCTAATATTATTTAATGAGCTATGGATAACCAAGAGAACCCTTGAGATGATAATGTGGCCTTTGGAAGCCATTGGGTGTGATTATGACACATATAACCTTTAATCTAATGTAAAAGAAAAATATGCTATAAACATATATCTTCTTACTAAAATAATTTTAATATTGGTTTCTTTATGTGATACCTTCAACTATAAATAGGAATTATAATGTTAAAATTATTTCTTATATCATGGTATTTTATTTATAATTTTTATACATAAAATAATAAAATTTATTTATGACATAATTATGATACAGTTATTGCCTTATTATTGAAGGAATCAAATAAGTTATACTATAAATAATAAAATAAATATTATTTGACATAATATATGTCAAAACATATTTATCTAGGTGAATATGACACGCTCTAATAATATTAAATGTTCTAGTTCTATGTTATATATCTTTTTAGATTTTGTTGATGTTTAATAAATTTAATAGTTTAAAAATTGACATAATGGATATTTTATTAACATGATAAATGATTAAATTATTTTAAAATGCTAAAATTAATTTTTTAAAAAAACTATCTAAGTTAAGATCTAAAATTTCATTATGTGTACAATTATGGGATTTTGACATAATGTTATTAAATTAATATCCTCTTAATAATTAAAATGTTGTTTGAACAATTTAAATTAATAAAAAATAATTAAGGGTAAACTGAAAGGATAAGGTTTTAAATAAAATAAATAAATTTCTGAAAAATACTAGATTATAGGTTTTAGAGTTATCCTCAGCTTATTTTCATCATATGTCACAATGGATTCATTCGTATATGAAAAATAATTAATATTAATTTAATATTGTATGATTTTCCAATGGTGTCCCTCCCCTCTCCAAAAAATAGATACCCTCTATTCTCTAATACTCACACCACTAAAGACTTATAGTTCGGCCCTATTCTACCAAAATCACTTCCTAGAATCCCTCTATAAATTTGTGATTCCATATTTTAGTTATAACAACATTCATTGATGTATTAATGTGTTCTTCAAACGTGATCAACCAAAGAAGGGGTTTAATTTTTTAAAGTGTCTCTATTTTAATTCTTCTTACACTTCATTTAAATGTTATTATTACCAGATGAAATAATACCTATTTTATAATATATATACTATTATTTATAATGTTAATAGAATCCCATAAATCCATATCTACATCCATCAATTGGGAATGGAATTAATCGATCGTCTGTATGTGTGAATTATCACATCCATGAACAGATTTAGTTCATTTTCTATTAAAATTTATCAAGATCGGTTATATTGTTGTAATTAATATTCTTATATGGTATTAATGTCCAATTTATCATTTTGAAATAATAATATTTCAATTATTTTCATACCTTACAATCACATAAAAAAATAACAACGTTCGTGCGTACGTGTAAACTATCCCTTCCATAAAGTGATGTGAATCGTTTTTATTCACCAAATCACTTGTATAGTATATATAAGTATATTTAAATTATTATAATTATTTTAATAATATTATGATCATTCTATAAAGAGAAACCTATAATTACCATATTTCCATAATAATTAATGAAAAACAAAAATGTCAATCATTTTTTTGTAGGAACTACAATATCAATGAATATAATGTTTATCATTTTTCGTAACCATATATAATATTTTAATTTAAAATGTATTATTAATGTATAAAAATGATTATTATGTCATGAATACAGTTCTTTAGATGATGGATATATGACTACATGGATATGTGACGTCAAAACCATGTTCATTTCTGAATTTAGAACTAAATATTGAAAAACGTCTGAGGTGAACTTAAATAACCATATAATTTCTATAACTTGGATCTAAGTGATATTAATTGAGTAATAAAAATGAAAAATGTTTTAAATAAAGTATAAATTACCAAAATATTATTATTCATGGATATAAAAATTGTACCCGACGAGTCAAAATCAAGGCAACGGACTTCATCTCAATATCCTTTAATTGAGACATAATTTGATATTATAGACCACTTTATTTTATACAATGTACAATAAACCCCTTTTGATTTTACTTTAATTCATCGGTTTTGAAAAGGAATTATTTTCTATGATGCGTTTTAATAAAAAATAGAAGGACTGTTTTTTTAACAAACATAGTGACAACAATTATTTCTTCCGCTGCAACCATTTTTTGATATTTGGATTCCTCTAAAAGCTATAATGTTTTTAAAAGAAAAATAAATACAAATTTAAATATTCATTTATTTTTTTATTGATGATGGTTTTGAAAAATAATTTATTATGTCAATATCTTGGAATGATCTCTTATAATTGCATTGTAGAAATGTTATTTTTCTTTTCTGCTTGTTTTATGTGTTATGATTATGTTATAATTCATGGGAATTGTTTATGTATACAAGTGGTTACATGATAAACTGAGGGTGGGTGATCCCATGATATCCCTCCAATTCATTATGTAATTATATGGAGTAAAATAATAATGTTTATTCTAAGAGATTTAAAAGAATACACTGTGATGGGTATTCCAAGATTAACCATGATGGTGACTCCATATATAGCTATGAAACCTATAATGTATGTATGATATAGATTCCACAAGTTAACATTATGATTTTTGATCTCATTGAATATTTTTTACGATTCTATGATTTCATGGGTTTATAAATATTCATGGGATATCATTTTCATTCCTTATTTTATATCACTTAATGATATTTTAATGCCCATTCCATGTTTTTGAAATGTTTTCCCCAAGGCATCAGGATGTGTAAGAGGAAGTAATAAATCAAGATAAATGTTATAAATATTTTACCAAGAAAAATAAATCAGGTATTATTTTCAAATTTGTTAGATTATGATAAAATTGATAGAGTTTAGACTGGTCTACTTTGTAATATCTGAGATGTTAAGTAATAGTAATAGCATAATTCTATTAAACTCTAAACATAATAAGGTCATGAATGTAAATTATTGACATAAATCAGTATTATGAAATGTATAATTATGGGTCCAAATAGTTGGTATCATAGGTCGGTTTAGATAACAGTATAGGTTTGAGTGATATTTAATGATAAGTTACATGTTAAATATAACCTGGATGGTTTTAATAATAGAAATAGTCATAGTTATTTTAGATAAATTGAATGATTTTGAGATAACATGAATAATTATATAGTATAGTTTATCTTCCATATAAGATATTATATTATTATTTTATTGATATACTCACACTAACCTTTTTGGTTTTATTAAATGAATGGAAGTTACCAAAGTAATAATGGATGTCATGGAAAATGTGGTGGTTCATTGAATAAGAAATCAAATGAAATGGGAACTGCAATGAGATATTGTAACATCCCAAGTAATTAATGAATAATAGATTTTATTATCTATGTATATTTATGAATTAGATAGTGTTTTAGAGGCATAAACTTAGAATAAATCCAATCATAAGCATAGAATTCTCTAATATTTTTTAAAAGTTTGTTTTACCACCTTTTGATGGAGAACCATTATTAAATCTATCTTTTGAAAATTTTATAAGCTCTATTTATCAAAATAAACTTATTAATTATGATTGGGACATTGAAATTTACTGTGGATTAATTTTTGGTATTTTTCGGACAATGTTCAATTTTTTAATAAATAGTGACAAATAATGCAATTTACATCAAAACTGATTTTTCATCTAATTTAATTATGTTGTTATATTATTTTTTTAATTTGTTTAAAAGTGAAATTAGAATAAATTTTTAAAATTTAATCCAATGGTGGTTATTGGAATTGATTTAACTTTGAATTTAGACTTAAACTAGTGTCAATCTTTTGATATATATTATTTCATAAAAACACGCTATTTATTTTGACAACAGGAGTTAATTATTAAATTAATTAATGAAACTTATATGTTTTGATTTTTTTGAAATAGACATCATTTTTAAATTCGGAATATCAAATAAAGATTAGGATGAATTTTTTGTATTTTTCTGAAAACATCAATTTTTGATGAATAGTGAAACCTCTATGTGGTAGTTAAAAAACTGAATTTTCATTTGAATGAAACTTTAGTACTTTTGTGAATTTAATTTCAAAAATATGACATACATAGTTTTCATTAGAAATTAAAATTTTTTTCAACGGGATTAAAATAAATTTTTGGTGAATAGTAACTTTTAAGTTTTATTAATCACGATTAAAGGTAATTAGTGTAATTTATGGTAAAAATAATGTTATAATAATATGAAATTACCTTGAAACATGTCCTGCCCTTATTTGATGTGTCATGTCCGACCAAAATAATCCATGGGTGAACTTGTGGACCCCATGGTGCCACTTGGGTAAGAAAATGACATTAATAACATTTTATTTAAAGTTAAAATAAAAATGTCACAAACATGTATTGTTTTACTAAAACAATTTTTACACGGGGTTATACAAGTCATAATTTTGACTATAAATAATCATTGGAAAGATAAAAATATTTCATACATCATTGTACTTTTTTTATAATTTTTAGACATTAAATAAATTAAATTATTTATGACACCATGATGATGCAGCGATTACCTCGTTATTTAACGATTTAAATAAAATGATACGATAATGAAAACTATAAGATTTACACTTGTCCAAAACCTATTGGATTTTTATATTTAGAACCCTTATCACCTTATCCTGGAAATATTTCAATGTGGGACCTTAAATCCGAAACTCATTTTAATATAAAGTAACATTTCTTGACTTTCCAAGCGTGCCCACCACTCCTCTTATAAAAGGCCCCCACCTCTACCACCTTACCCACACCTCTCAAGCCTTTGGATCGGCCAATATCTGCTCATTTAATCTCTCCAAATTTCTCTCATCATCCTAGAAGCCTTACCTTAGGCAGGAAGCTCTTTAAGAAACCCTTTTGGTTCAAACCAAAGGGAGTTACCCGATTTAAAGGTAATGTCTTTGCTTGTGTTCTTTTTTTTTATTTTGCTTATCCAACCCCCTAAACTCTTTTTATTACTTTATTTTGTAACAAAAATTTTATCTTAAATATACTAGGATGTTTTTATAGGAAGTATTCAAGCTACACTTACACACACCTACATCTAATGGTTAAAGAACATACTATTTCTGTGGATGGCCATTTTTTGCCTCACGAAAAAATGATTGTTCAATATTCATTTAACACCTTGAAAGGTGGACATTAAGATGTAACTATATTTATATATGATATATGATATTTTTATTTATTACATAAGCTTCTATATTTTTCATTTATGGCATACCATTATGCTTTCCATTATGGGTAATCGTGATATCTTCATTTTAGGAAGTGCGGACTACCGCCCCCTCAAAGTGATTTGATTCGTTAATGCCATTTGTGGGACGTATGAAGGATGGAGTTAATGATATTATATATGATATTATATTAAAATTATAATATACCATTATATCATTATCAATCCATTACATAAAATACGAAATAGAAATGAAAGTAGCGTTCATGCATACGTACGGCTTACCGTCTCTATGAACGGTGCATTTCATTTTTTACCTCTAAATGTTATGTAATATTATAAATGCATGTATATACTAGATATATATGATATATATGATATCTAAATCATGAATATAATTCTGTATATAATGGATATTTTACCACAGGAAGAACTTTTAATTATAAAGAGTTTATTTTTGACTCAAGTACCAATGATCGACAAAACGACCATTATTAACTTAAATAATTACATGGTGTTCACAACATGGTAATAAGTAATATAAAATAAATATTGAACTTAAAAAAGGTTCTTAATTAATTATAAATTAACTCAAGTTTATTATCCAGGACGTTAAAGAAAGATCGAGTCAAGTCGGACCCGAGGTAAGGGACATCATCTCAACCTCCTTTCATTAAGGCATATTTTGTTTCATACACAACTTTATTTTATACAGTGTATAAACCCCTTTTAGTTTTTCTTTTATTACAAAGGAATATATTTATATGAATCATTTTACTAAACCACAAATGGGAATGTTTTTGTTGTATTTATGCGGTGACAACAACTTCTCTGCCGCCGTGACCATTATTTGAGTTTAGACTTCCTCTACAAGACATAACTTATTTTTAAATGAAAAATAAATACCGTGTTTTACTTTTCTTTTATGTTGTTATTGAAAATGGTTTTGATAATTTTTTTATTATATCAATGTGTTGTATTGATATCTTGTGATTAAAATGTGGAGATCTTATGTTTCTTTTATGCATGTTTTATTTGATACGATTATGTTATGGTTCTTGGTAATTGTTTATGAAGACAGGTGGTTTCATGATAAACTAAGGGTAGGTGAGCCTGATATAGATCTCAAATGCATTGGGTAATGCGAAGGGGTTAAACACTAAGGTTTCTCTGAATAGATTTAGGGAATATACTGTGATGGGTATTCCAAAAGTAACCATGATGGTTACTCCGTATATAATAATGTTATGAATGCCTCAAGTTACCTTTATGTCTTATGATTTCTATGAGTTATTAATAAATATTATGATTTCATGAGGTATGTTAAAGTGCATATATTTTTTGAGTAAATTATGATTTCATAGATTCTTATGTATACAAGTACTAATGATTCCTTTTCGTATTTTTATATGCCTTACTGAGCTTTTTATGCTCATCCCATGTTTTTGAAATGTTTTTCACAGGTCAAAGGAAAGGTACATGATGTGATGGTAGTGCCAAGGAAGTGTCATGAAAGAATCCATGTAATTTTTTAAATATTTTTCTGTTGATGGGAAAAAATGAATACTATCTTTTATGTACCCACTTTGTTTAAATGTGGAATGTAATGCATGATTTATGATATAATTATCTAAAAATCTAAACCTGAAAAGATCCTCAACATGTATTCTTGAAATATCTAAAGATTGAGTAATGTTTAGTGAAAAGGCCTTATAGATATCTTGTGGTTAATAAAAACCAACTATTAGAATTCATGATTAAACACCTAAACCATTGTAATTTTTTTGATGCATCATATATGAGATAAAGTAATCCTTACATATGTTTAGGTAATAATGATCATAAATGTATGTATATTCAACAACATATATGCCAAGGGTGTGGAAAGTATAACCTTGTAATTTTTTTAAATGGATAGGAATATTCTATATATGTGGCAATAATGGTCATAAATCAATAACCTACCTAGGAAAAATTAAGCGTTAAGTTGACTCTAGGAAAGAGAAGGATGTTATTTCTGACTTATCAATCAAAATTTTCAAATGTGATGTGTTTCATCATTATTCAAATAGGTGTCCTATAAATAAGGTTCTGTAATAAGATCAACTGGACCATAAAATTATATGTTTAGAAATATCTATTTACATTCTAATTGAAGATGAGGAAACTAAAAATGACCTAAGAAAGGTATGGATTATTTTTTGTCTCATGTTTTGACATTATTGAATCATCAGATATGATTCGTGTTTTTGTTTTTTGGAAATATGTATTATGGAATAATATGGAAAATCATTCTTAGGGTATAATTAAGAACACATAATGATTAAGAAGTCTCCATATAAGTTCAAGTTTTATGGTAGATTGTTGGATAATGAAACAATTCAATGTATTAGTTCAGTTTTGATGATGGGATTACTCTGAAAGACATTTTCTTGTATACATAACCCTGGATATTGTTATATGAAAATTGTATGTAAGGATGAATTATATTTTGTTTTGTGGACATAATTTAAATGTAATGGATAACCATTATATGATGACTGATTTGGATATAATTATAGAATATTACATTTTGGGATGAAAATGAAGGACAAGTAATGAATATTGATATGAAAATATGTTATGGTTATTTTTGAATATTTTATCTCATTTTGGGTATAATATATAAAATATATAATTTTAGAAAAAGGATAACATGTAGGAATGGTGACATCCCATCGTGTCAGACAAGGTTGTGGGATTAAACCCACAACTGAAATTAGTAAGACATTTTCTTATTTAGTTAATCTAGTTTTTAGAATAAGATGTAGTTGATTTTTGGGAAATTAGGTTTTATTAAGGAGTTATCCTTGGTATTGGAAAATGATATTTGGATTAAGAGATAAATGATATTTGGTTAATCATTCACTATTTTTGGGAACATTATATGATTAAGATAAATTGAATACAATTGGATTTCAATTGAGGATTGATGTTGGAATTAGAATCTATGATTATTATTTTGGATGTATGTGAATTAGGTTATTTATGGAGGTGATTAACCTATCTTGGATAAAATGTGATTAGGTTAATTGCATTTTGGTATAATACATTAAAAGTGGTTGATATTATTTCGAGATAAATGTTAAAATTTATATTGGAAAACATTGAGATAAAATCCTTCTAAATTTTGGGATAAAAACATAGTCTGTATAACGTTTTGAGGAAATTTAACTAGGGTTATTTATTTAATAGTCTATACAGAACCATAGATATTACTAGTGCATTTGGGTGAATAAAATTAGTCTTTATCCTTATAAAGGATTATTATTTCAGGGGGAATTATCTAATCTTTTACTATCCATTTTGGATTTGGTTAATGTATAATGATATTGGAAATATATATATAATTGTTTATAGTTTATGTGATTCTCTTGAAGTTGATTCTAGTTCTTCAGGTGTGACCAAGTCATCATAAATACTCATCGATTAAAGAAAAATATGCATTTGTGGTGGAATTACATTAATGGATGAAACTCAATTTTTCAAGTAAGTATATTACCGTATGTTCTTATTCTATGTTGTAAAATAATTCCAAAACATTATGAAAATGATCTTAAAACAATTTTTTTCTATTTACATTTTCTACAATGAAATCATTGACCTTTTAACCAATAAAACATTTGTGGTTTTTTGAATGCTAACATTATCCTGATCATTTTTTTCCTAATATCCATCAGTACTTGAAAATTCATTTTTATTATATATCTAGGTTTTCCTACATGGAAACCTTGTATCTCTTATCTCAGGTGATCTTCATACATTACTTTTCTTCCTTAAAATTGGATGTGTTATTGGATCTTTTTTTATGTCGGATTTCAATGTAGATATCGAGACAAATTTTAAAAGTGCAAGGACACAATTTCCAATAGTGGGGAAGCATGTCACATCCTAAGTAATTATAAAAATACCTTTTCATATTTATTAATATTAATGAATTATATATTAAGTTTAATTAAAATGGGATGCTATGTATGACAGTGCACTTGAGTTGAAACAATAGGTTTCTCTAAAATCTTATGTTGCACATAAGACTGAGTTATACAGAAAAATTGATTGTGAGTATTTTTATTTTAAATGGTTATAATATCCTAGTTGTTGTAATTGAATGAATGAATAGCACTAACTGTATTATTTTTACACATGTTTACATTATTTGTTTACATTCATATAATAAATTTTAGAGGTTTAAAATGGGAATAAATATTGCTTTAAGCATAAAACACTGTAATATTTTTAAAAGGTAGTTTTACTGCCTTTAGATAAAACCCATTTTTAAATATCATTTTTTCACTTTTATATGTTCACTTTGTGAAAACTAACTTCTTATTTATAATAAACACATAAAAATATACTTTGGTTTAATTATGGTATTTTTATGATAAAATTTATTTTTTAATGAATAAAGAAAAATGTTTCATTTTAATTCAAAACTGCCTTTTTGAATAATTTATTTATATAGCTTGGTTAAAATATTAATTTGTTTTATATTGTAATTGGACTAATTTTTATCCATTAATCCAATTTATATAATTTTAATTATTTTCACATTAAAATTTTATATAAACACATGTCAATATTTTGATGGGTTTTACTTAAAAAAACATTTTTTCTTCTTCTGAAAATGGGGATTAATATCATAATAATTACTGAAACTTCTGTGTTTTGAATTAGTAAAACAGATTCCATATTTGGAGTCAAATGGTCCTAATCATTTAAATATATCCCCTTTAGTTTTGAACATTATGAATAATAATAATATTAGATAATCTATTCCTGACCATGTCATCCCAATAGAGGAAAATTTGGCCTTTTAAATCCAAATAGGTGTGATTGTGACACTTATAATGTTTGGTTTAATGTAAGGGAAAATATCTTATAAAAATATATCTTCTTACTAATTTTTTTAATATGGTTATATATAAGGGATATCATCTACTATAAATAGTAATTAAAAATAGAAAACTATTTACTAAAACCCAGTATTTTAGTTATAAATATTATAAATTAAATAATTAAATTTAATTATGACACAAGGATGATGAAGTGAATGCTTTATTAATGCATGAATCAAATAAATGATGTTATAAATATATAAATAAATATTATTTTACATAATAAATGGGATCTAATATTTTATTAAGTTAATATGACATGTTATTATACTATGAAGTGGTTTTTTTTGTAGTTATCCTTCAGTTTAGATTTTTTTTAAAATTTAACAAAGTTAACAGTGTAAACATTGACACAATGGATATTTTATAAAAAAGATAATTGATTAAAATATTTAAAAATATTAAAAAACTTTTAAAATCACAAAGTGAAAATTATAAGTTCTAAAAGTTTTTTAAATGTCAAATTATGGAAACTTTACCCTATATAAGTAATATACTTACCCCTTAATAATTATTTTTTTTACCAAACATAAATTTAAATGAGAATAATGATGGGTAAACTGAAAATATGTGTTTAAAATAAAATAAATTCATGTCTAAAAATTATTGGATGTGACGATTTAAATTTATACTAATCATATCTTTGACATATCTCATGTTGGAGTCCTTTTTATTAAATAATTATAATATATTAAATTAATATTTTAAGAGTTTCCTTGGGTTCCCCTCCCCTCTAATATAAAATGGTCTTCTCTCTCATGTAATTCTCACACATAAAAAGACTTTTGGTTATGAAAATATTAACCCAAACCCCTTACTATAATCTATAAATACATTCTTATATGGTTTAAGGTGTTCTTTAAAGGGGATCAATGGAAGAAGACGTATCCTTTTTTAAGAGTTTCAACTTCAGTTATTCTTCCACATCCATTAAATATTATTTTTCCATGATGAAATAATAATTCTATTATCCTCAATTTATTGATATGTTATTAAGTAAATATCACCCCTAAATATATATGTACTTGCATCGAATGTGAAAAGAATTTATAGTTTGTGCGTATGGGTAAATTATCACCTCCACAAAATATTTTAGTTTATTTTCCATTAAAATCTATCAAGAATGGTTATAATTATAGAATTAATTATATTAATGACATATTTTTCATTTTAATATAAACATATTTCAATTTTTTTCTTACCTCATAGGAACATAAATTCAATAACGGTGTTCGTGCATATGTGTGAACTATTACCCCCATGAAGCGATGTGAAACATTTTTATTAACCACATCACATGTATGGTATATATAAGTATATTAAAATTATTATTAGGATTTTAATAATAGTATGATCATTTTGGAATGATAAAATAATAATTACCTTACTTCCATAATAGCAATGAAAAATGATAATGTTACACATGCGTACGTACGACCTACCGTCTCCATGAATATAATGTTGTTAGTTTTTCATAACCTCATATAATGGATTGATTTAAAATTTAATATTAGTGTATACAAGTGATGATTATTTATTGAGTAATATTCTTGAGATGATATACATAGGACCCCAGGGACTAGTGACATCAAATCCATGTTATTTTTTAAATTAAGTATCAAATATCGACAAAATCACTTATATAAACTCAAATAAAAATATAATTTGTATAAAATGGTTATTAGTGATATAAAAGGAATAATAAACATGAAAATTGTTACCAAGAATGGATAAATTGGCCTAAGGTTTTTATTATGGGATATAATGATTGTATGATATGAGCCAGACTCAATGCTAGAGACTTTGTATCAATATATTTTCTTTAGGGAATTATTTGATATTATACATTAAATTCTGTTATAAGGTGCACAATAAACACCTATAAATTTCAATTTGATTAAATGGTGTTTAAATGGAATCATTTTCTATGAATAATTTTATGAAATGAATAAGGGAATGTTTTTTTAACATATGTGAATACTATGACATTTCCCACTACTGCAACCATTATTTGATATTTGGCTTCTTGTATATGATGTAAAGTTTTATAAAAGAAAACTAAATACTACATACCCTTTTCATGTATTTTGGAAATCAAAATGGTTTTTATAATGTATTTATCATCTCAAAATCTTTGTATGATATCTTCTGATTGCAATGTGAAAATGCTATTTTTCCTTTATTCATATTTTATGTGTTATGATTATGTTATGGATCTTGATAATTGTTTATGTATATGGGTGGCTCTGTGATAAACTGAGGGTGGGTGAGCCCACGAGAGATCTATAATTCATATGGTAATGAGATAGAGTTAGTCAATAATTTTCCCCTATGTGATTTAGGGAATACACTATGATGGGTGAACCAAATATATCAATGGAGGTTACTCCATATGTAGATGTGAAAGCTAAATTTTAATGATGATTTGGATTCCAGAAGCTTCCATTATAATTTAGGATTTCTTTTAATTCCTTCAAGATTTTATAATTTTATGGGTTTATAAATATTCATGGAATAACATTTTATATCATTATTTTATATCATTTATTGATATTATTATGATCATCTCATGTTTTTGAAATGTTTTCCATAGGGTATAAGGATGGGTAAAGGGAAGGAAGAAATCAAGATGAATTTTATGAATATTTTATCAAAAAAATATTCCATGATTTATTTTAGAATGTTTTATATTAATAAAAAAAATTTAGAGTGTATAATTGTGTAATTTTTAATATATGAGATCTTATGTAATTGTTATGGAATAATTCTCAAAAACTCTAAAAGCAAATGATCCTGAATATAAATTATTTACATAAATCAAGATTATTAAATGTTTACAGTTGAGACCTTATACCTTTTTAACATGAACCTCATAGTTAATTTAGACCTTATATATTAATATAGGTTGAGTATATTGTTGTAGATTGGATGGAGTTCTAATGATACATATTCTATAAGGATAACTTTTATGGAGTCTGAGGTTCGTGATAGATCTATTCATCAATCATGGAGACTGGGTATGTGGTTTATTTAAGATTTAAATTACATCCACATGTATTTATTTTATTTTTTTTTATTATGTATGTGGTTAGACTAGTGGGAAACCAGTATCAGTAAGTTTTAGTTATTGGGTTAGTATGAAAAATTCCATTTATTACAGTTTATTAAGTTGTTTATTTATTAATTCACACTCTAATGTTAATGGATTAATTTTTTTTTACCATTTTTTGCACATTTATCTAAGGTAATAGTCTCCCTAATGTATTCTTTTTGGCCCACATTTCATTTTAGCAACCTCTTGAGTATGAGGTGACACGATTTAATCCTTATTGCAAGCTAGATCAAGTGATTTGTAGGGTCAACCTAGGCCGGCTAATGACACGTATCCAAGTGAAACGAATCATAAATCATATAGAGAAATAATTTTTATGATTTAATTATATTATATCTTAAATAATGTATAATATTCATTAACGGATGACGAGAATCGAAAATAATTTTAAAATGTAATTGAATGATTTCTAGAGAAAATATCATTTCATTTTTGAAATCACATAATTAAAATATAAAAAATTAAAAAAAATATTAGGAAAAAAAATATAATTTTAAAATAAACCTGAAAAATTTTGAATGGATAATCAAAACACTATATGGTCATGATAGTAGTAAGTCTCATTCATGAAGACTATGTTAAAACAATTATTTTGTTCTATTGTTTAGTAAAAAGTAAAAAGTACCTCATTTGGAAACTAACAAGAAGGTTATATTGAATCATTTTTATAAAAATTAAAAAATGCTTATAATTAAATTAATTGATAATATTATAATAGTAAAAATATCATTCTAATCAATTTAATGAAAATATATAAATGAATGGAAATGTTTAATGACCAAAGACAAAACAATTTCGGTTCTCCATAAAAACATTCTTTCGTTATATTATATACATTACGAAAGAAAAATTAAATGAATGATTGAAATTCGTAGAAATAAAAAGATTAAAAGAAAATATTTTGTGTTTAATATAGAAAAATAATATAATTTTATCAATGGAAACATAGAAAATAAACCGTCCTAAATAAGGATAATGTTCGGAAATAAACCCTTACACTAGGCCTAAAATGATTTGTATGTGAATTTAACCTATTTTATAATAAATTTAAATTTATTTTACTGATATAAGTTTACTATATATACAATCTTAAAATCACATTTATGATCTAGTTATAACATTTCAACAAAAATTGATAAATATTTACTTATTAAAATTGACATTTCAGAGTGTTAATTGTCTCTTTTTTCATGTTTTATGGCATTCAATAGTTTTAGAAATTTCAACATTATCATGATTACATCTTCCCAAGAATTATTATTATCATGAACCATACTAGTTTGAACCTCAACTGGTCACCCAAGTCGCTCAACGACAAGTCTCAAGAGGTTTTCCCGATCCTCCTAGGACGGAGAGAAGCACCAAGGGCATCATTAGGGTGACAAGGGAATGAGTTATCCCTAATATAAACAATTAAATAAATAGAGGAAATAAATGGACAACCCAATATAGATATATATAAAAGTTGAACTGAACATTATTCACACATGAAATTGAAAGTACCACTGAATTAATAACAACACATTCCATGAATGAAAACCAACTATCTCCATGTGACTCCACCAGTCACCCTCTAACACAACTGTCACACATCACCCAAGGTTATCAGACACAACCCGAAAACCTTCAAAATGGATAAAAATAGAAGAAGACTATATGAGTGACTATTAGAATTTATTAAGTTAGCCCAATATTCTATTACAATTTCACATCCATTAAAATAAAATAAATATCATTTTGATACGGGAAAAATAGTATAAAAATAACTTGTTCCAAAGAATGTTCAATGTTATAAACATTACAAAATAAAAATGCTTCCATGTTTTTATAAACAAGAAATGTTAGTAACTAATTTCAAGGAGATGCAACTTGAATGTGAATTTTTTATCAAGTGGGAGACGTTAAAGATAATAAACCTTTAAATAAAATACATATGGTATTGATTATTTCATCCAAACTTATTGTATACCAACGGTGAATACAATATATCTCTTGAACACAAGTCACGTGAACACCCATAATCACTAGCTGGCTATGGGCCCCATGTACCTCGTATCTCGATAAAATGTAACCATAAAAATATCTATTCTCCTTAACAAGACACTAGTAGGGAACATACCCATAACCTAGTGGTCCCAAAAATCATCATAAAAGTATAGTTAGTGTTGTCATCATTAAAATTTCTATGTCAAACTCGGGTGAAACCACTCCGGATCTCTAGCATACTAGTACATCTCTAACCACCTAGATACCCAGGTTTCCCATTTTGTGCTCAAAAAAGTTCTACATGTATTCAAATTCAATTTACACATAAAAACTAAAATCCTGGTGACACACAATCCAAATATTAAGTAAACATATTCTTCATCCATTTTTTAACTCAATAAACCACAAGAAAGTTTCATAAAACAATTTCCATAGTTTAACAATGATTTTCACAAGATTTCCACATTAAAACGAAATTTGTATTCAAAACTCCCACTAATTCCCTACCAAAATTGATTTGGGAGCCTAAATACCATTTACTATATCAATTTCATGAATCATAAAATGACCTCAAATGGTACAACATGTAATACACAAGAAAACCCCGTTTTTAGATAAATTCTAAACGGGCCTTTAAGCATTTTACCAAACCAATGTATTAAAAAGATAAAAATTTCACATTATATAAAGATGATTACACACATAATTATTAGTAGAAACTTTTTTTCCTAAACACTTTTAGATATTTATGTCACTAATTTAAGATCAACCATTTTCATAAGAATGCTGAACGAGCCACTTACTTACAACTAGTGCCAAAATGTGTCGAAAGAAACCCATCTACTTATAAAACCAAAACAAATTTTTAGAGAAATAAAAGGACACCAACATATTAAATTTCATTATTCACATATTTTAATAAATTGAAAAAAGTTATTTTATGTAACATTTATCACACAAAGGCCAACCGGGCACTTTTCTGAAAACTATGCATGCAACATCTAGGAAAACAAATTCTATTTAACACCCAAAGGGGTGTCAAAACAAATATGCATGCCACAAATTTATTAATATAGTTAAAATAGGTCATGAAAATCTCTATTCATATTCAATAATGAACATAACAGTTATCTAAACAATTAGTTTTCACTTTTATAACAAAAAAACTATATTTACCGAAAACTAGGCATAAATCGCCATTCCGCATGCCAAATAAGGAAAAAAAGGTTTAAAAAATAATACAGAACAAGTATATAAGGTGATAAAAAGCTGAAAAATATGAAATATAAATAATACAGGCATGTTCTAGGGAGAACTACCTCAAAACCACGGCGGAAGGGAGATTCACACACGAAAACACCCGACACAGGTTCCAAAACCTTAGATCTTTGAAGACCAGCTGTAAACCAAAAAATCCCATAAAAATGATTGGAAAAAATTACCCTGGGTCGATAATTACTATTGGATAAGATAAATCCAAGAAAAAATTAAAAGAATAAGAAATATGGAAGATAATGGATAATGATTTGATTACTATATATATAAGAACCACTAACCATTAGTGAGATATTTCGCACAAAGAGTCCCAAAACAAAATATAAATAAGGTCGAGGTGCCACTATTTGATAGAAAATAGTTAGGTCTCCGTTTGGGAGGTGGAACCACAAAAAATGTAAATCAATTAATAAAATATGAAATAAATAAAATAAGTTTTTTAAAATTAGAAATGGGCTCAATGGATGGCCCGATACCAAAATAAATAACCCAAATCCACCATGATTATGACCTCTTAAGGGGTCTAAATGAATTTAGTGGGTTTAATAAGTCATGGGAGGGCATGTGTGAAGTTGAATTAATGAATAATGTAGAAAAATAATGGATTTAGAAAAAAAAACCTTGTCTTTAAATATGGAAATGGGCTCACGGTTGGCCAAAATCGTGATGTAACCACACTTTCCTCCAATAACATCCAAACAAGATACAGGGAACCCATTTTAGGATGATTATACATAAATAGAAGTTCAAAATTAAACATTCAGCTTACCCAAATCCCATGAAAAGGATCAGTATTCCTAATACATGGGATCAAAACCGAGACATAAAAGTTGGGTGTGACAATTCTACCAACCATTAATACTTTCTGGCAATGAAAAGCTCTAACACATTCCAAATTATTAAACAATTATTAAGGATTAAAACTCAACACAATCTAACCTCGAAAGATAAAGAAATTTCACCCAAAAAATAGAACTTAATCTTATTGGCCGAAATGTAATAATAACTCATAACCACTTCCTAAGAATCAATGAATGGATTATGTCATTCTTCCATAACTAATCTATGACTATATTGTTGGGCCATCTCCCAAATATGCCAATGAACACCCCAAAAAAACAACATTATGAAATCCAATTATACCAACGAAGGCCAAAACAGACTCCCCACCATTAAAAACCAACCAAAAATGACCAAACAATATTTCCACATGATCTATATTTGGGCCTCTCCCATAGAGGCCAAACAAAAATCCCTTAAAATGGCTTCCCAAACTATGACCAGAAAACACAACTTGATTATTTAAACTACTATCAACATAATAGAGGGGACAATAATGTAGATAGAACTTCTCACGTGGAACAAAAACAACAACCACACTACGAGTGGAGGGAAGAGGCCTATTGATGGGACCGCTGAAACCAAAGCTAAAAACCACCCATCACTGAACAATTATGGATCGATAAAATCCAAGACCACACTTGATTCACTTGGGTGGTCCACAAATGAACACTGAGGAGATGCTCTCATCTATTATTGTATAACAATTAAAACTGCATGAGGGGTAATTCAATCATGCTCATTGAGAATAAAAGAAAAATCACAGTGATGGGATACCACAATAAAAACATACAAACTACCTTACCAAATCGATGAAGGAAGAAGCTTAGTTGAGCTCACCACACCTTTAAGATTTCATGACTTTGTGAAAATATTCACTTCAGGGCATATGGCTGGATCCATAATGTTTTAATCATCTACTATGATGTATCCAGAAGATAACGATCACAACACCCCATGAAACTAACTTTCTGAAAAACACACCTTTATATAAATAGGCACTCATAGATACGTAGCACCATTCTCTATAACTTTGAAAAATGAGAAGAATGGAAAAAAATATGAAAAATCACCACAAAATCACCGAAAAAACTACTATATCAAAAATTATTATCACAATATGGAAACACTTTGAATCAATACCAAAAATCCCTTTCTTCTATCAAACTAGTTGTGACATGATCTGAATAGGTGGATGTAATGTTTGAAATGAATCCTAAGGCTGATCAACTAGATGTCTTTCCAACAGAGAACCATCTCTGGCCACATCACAACATCCAACATATCCTTATAAATCTACTTAACATTTTTCCAAAACCGAGCCACCAAAAAGATCACTTCTCAGGAAACACCATGAGAATCACATCCTAATCATGAGGAAGAATTACAAACAAACTACACTTCTAAAACATAGAATATAAACCCACATAAAAACTGTTTTACAAAAACCTAACAATTTTTTAGCTTAAAATACTTTTGAAGAGACACCAACTATATGGATTTTCACATTCACCAATATTGTATCATCAAGTCTCACTCACATGCAAATTCCCATGCCACCACGGGTACCCAACCACTATGCCATACCAGGCATCCATCAACAGATCTATACAAAACTTTGCATGTGAGAACCCATGAAAACCCCAAAGGCTAAAAAACATCCTCATTTGAGAGGAGTAAAAAATCTACCCATTTGAAAAATCTTATATCTTTCATTGACATACTAACCACCAATTAAAAATATATTTACATATTTCACCAAAAAAATCATTTTACCAAGCTTGAAAAATAATCCCGATAGGTATTCATCAAACACCTCTCCCATTATTCAAAACATTTTTTAGCATCTCAATAAACAACAATTTTTCAAGAACAATTTGATTTAAAACCCAATTAGATTATTTGAAAACAACAACTAATACAATAATTCTATTAAAACATCCCTTTACTATTTTCAAAAATTATACAAGGTATATTTTCATAATATGATGGACACAAATATCAAGACCCTTCCTAGGAAAACAGCAAAAACATAAAACAAATTTCCAAAACCAATTCATCATATTCAAACACTTTTCAGTTGCCAAAAATACACCATTTATACAATGTTTCAGAATCACCTCAAAATGAACCATTCTTTCAAAACATTTAATTTCAATAAACAACAAGTTTATTGTAGGGAAAATCCAATCTTGTTAAATCAATTTCAATTTATTACCAACATTTTTTTCACAAAACCCAACCTTCCAAAACCTTTCTAATATTAAATTTTGAAACCCAATTTCTAAAATTCTCAAAAAAGGATTTTCAAAATAATATTTGAATTCGTGAAAGGACCAGGAGTCCCACAAAAGGGAAGGAGTGTCGGTGGGTGACTTGACCATATGTTTGACAGCCACATGTCGAACACACCACCAACATATAGATCTTTCTTGGGATCATGACCTTGTTCCACATGGATTTCCCGGCCCTGCGAGCTCACAGATACCATTAGTCCAAATCCACTTGTCGTATCCCAACACCAATCAAACAATAATAATCATGGACACTGATAAAACCCAACATCCAATGGAAACCTAAGGACCAGAACAAGAAATACTTCACGATGTAGTTCCCACACTTACACCTCAAGTCCCATAAATCATACCTCGCCTACCTTGATATCAACCAAATAACATAGTATCTTTAAAATCATGTTCTTCTAAGATTTGACCTGCTATGATACCATTTTTTTATGTACCATCCCGAGTTGACCCAGAACCCGTCACCCAGGACGCTCCGTGACAAGTCTTGAGAGGCGTTCCCTATCCTCCCGGGATTGAGAAAATCACCAAGAGAATCAGTAGTTTGATAAGGAAACAATTTCTACCAAGTATAAGAAACTAGATAAATATCTTGCAGAAATGGAAAACTCAAAATAAATTTTTATAAAAGTTGACCCAAACATTATTTTCACAAAAATGTGAAAGTACATCAAAACAAATAACTCTACCGACCAAACATGGCAACCAACTAATCCATGTGACATCGTTGTTCACTCTCCGAAAAAATTATTACATGTCACTCAAGAAAATCCGACTCAATCTAAAACCTGCACAAGGTCAGAAAACCGATGAAGACTATAAGCATGAGTATTAAAAATTAGTAGGTTATCCCCATATTATATACCCAATACACATTATGAAAAATAAAATAAACATCAATTTCAAGTATGAAATACAATATGTAAAAATTATTTTTCTATAATAGGACTCCTAATAAAAACATTAAAAATAAGAATACATGCATGTTTTTATAAATAGTAAATGATAGTATCCAATTTCAAAGACATGCAACTTCAATGTGAAAATAGTTTTCAAGTGGGATGATTTAACGAACAGACAATTTTAAATAAAAAACATGCTGTTATATTTTCCAACCAAAATCAATGTATTATGAGGGTTAATAAAATATATCCAATGATCACATGTTACAAGAACACCCCTAGGTACTACCTAGTATTGGGCCATAGATACCTCGTATCTTAGTGAAATGTAACCATACCAAACATCAATTCTCAGGCACAATTCATTAGTAGGGAATATAACCATAACATTGTGGTTCCCAACATCATAATAATAGTTTAGTTAATGATTTCATCCTCAAACATGCTACGTTAAACAAGGATGAGACCACTCTCGATCACTAGAATACTTGTACACATCCTCCCACCTAGATACCCGGGTTTACGTCTTTATGATCACACAAGTTCTACAAGCTATAAAATTCAATTTAAACATAAAAACACTACATTTGTTCCCAAAAAATCTATACAGTATCTAAAAAAGTTATTCAACTTTTTTGTAACTCAATAAAGCATCTAATGATTTCATAAAAAAATTTCAAGATGTTTAACAAGCCTTTCCACATAAATTTATTTTGAAAATGAAAATTTTAGGCCAAACGCCCACCAATTCCATACCAAAACATATTTTTCAGCAACAAACCCATTTACTACATCATTTTTGTAAATCGTAAAATGACCCCAAATGGTACAACATTGAATAGACATGAAAACCCTTTTTTAACGAGAAATGCCAAACTGACTTTTAAGAATTTTACCAAATCAATGTATAAAAAAGGTTGAAGTATCACATTTCATGAAATAGTGTACACCCACCATTGGAAGCATAAATAATTTTACATAAACCCTTTAAAACATTATGTTACACATTTCTGCTCAACCATTTTCAGAGAATGACTAAGAAGCCACTTACTGACAACTCGTGCCAAAACATCTCAAAAACCCCTACTATCTCTTTATAAATCCAAAACCAATTTCTATAGCCATAAAAGAACCCAAAATATCATATTTCATGCATCACATACTATAAGAAATTTGGAAAAGGTCTTTTATATCACATTTATCGCACAATGTCAAACCAGCCACTTTTTCAAATACTAGGCATTCGACATTTAGTAAACCAACTTCTATTTAATACCCAAAGGAGTAAAAACCCAAATTTGCAGGCCAAAAATTATTTAAAGTAGTTAAATAAGGTCATAATCATCAGAACCCATTTTCTTAAACAAGTGGAACAATTATTTTATAAAGCGATGTGCACTTTTATATAGAAACAACTCCATTTTTCATAAAACAATGAATATATAACAATTTTTCACACTAAATAAATCATGAAAAGTTAGAAATAAACACTAGATTCTTATATAATGTGATATCACCATAAAAATATGAATCATAAATTATAAATTCATTTTCTTGGGAGTACCTACCTCAAAACCATTGCGGAAGGGAGACACAAACCCAACAAACACCTATTGCGGGTTCCAAAACACTAGGTCTATAAATACTAGAACTAAAAAAACCAAAACCCTACAAAAAATGATGGGAAAATATAACCCTTGGATGATACTGACTAGGGGACCTGAGAAATCCAATTAAAAAATGAATGAACAAGGTAGAGAGAAGACAATGAAGAATTATTTGATTAAGAAATTAAGAAGAACGAATAATATGTTATGAGAAATCGCCCACAAGGAGGCCAAAATGGAGGGAAAAAGGGGGGTGTGCTTTAAATCTATAGAAAATATTTAGTGACCCGTTTTGGAGGTGGAATAAATAAAATGGTTATCAAATGAATGACATATTAAAAATTATTTTTTAAAAAATAGGAAATGGGCTAATGGGCTAGCCCAATGCCTGAATAAAAAATCCAAATCTAAAACTATTTTTAATTAATAAGTGGTTCTAATAGATATGGTGGTTTTAATAGTTTTGGGTAGGACAATGTAGAAGCATAATGATTGAAAAATGTTAAAAATGAAGGAGTTATAAAAGAATTTTTTTTAAATAGGGAAATAGGATCACTGTTGGAAAACATCTTGATGTAACCACACTTTTATGCAAAAACTCCAAAAAAATCTATGGGGAACCCATGGTAAGATGATTAGACATAAATGAAAGTTAAAAAGTCAAAATTAATCCCACCCAAAACCCACAAAAATGATCAAGATTTCTAAAACACTGAATCAAAATCAAGACATTAAAAATTGGGTGTGAAAATTATCAAGATATAATATCATATATATTCATTATATACATTTTTAAAATTATATATTATATATATATAAATGAATTTCACTACTAATGGAGATGGTAATCTTTATGTAAAAATTTAACAGTGTTTTTACATTATAGTGGATGGAATGAAAGAACATTATAGAATAAATAAAATTTAAAAAAAACATTGAAATATATTATATTTAATATATATTCCTTAAATATATCCTCATTACTATCCCTAAAATTAGAAATGAAAAATAAATCACATCTCTTTGTGGAGATGGCAGTACAAAAATACGCATGAGTGATGTTATTGATTTAAAAAGTAAGGAAAAGATAGAAGGAAAAGAAGATGTTATAATTACTTAATCATAATTATATAATAAATATAATATATAAATATTAAACCATTAATAATAAACATACATGAAAATTTTTAATTGAAAACTAATTGCACCACTATGAGTAGGTGGTAGTCTACACGTACACATGATCAATATTTTATCAACACACAAGACTACGAAGGGGGTGAATACTGTTGGTTCCATAATAATAATAATAATCATAATTTAGAATATTAATTATTTTAAAATTATTATTTTATGAAAAATAAAATATATTTAGATTAACAAAATACATAAATAATTAAGTAGAGGTTGGTAAGGATCATAACCATTCCTTCTATTGACCTCCTTTAAATCATTTGATAAGGGACCTTGTAATGGAATTTAATAAAGTACATAACTACTAATTGGTGTCTTGGAAAATTGAGTAAATAATTGGTTAGGGTTTTATTTATTTATATGGATATAAGGGGTGTATAAAAGAGAGGGGATAAGTGTCCTTTTATAATTGGGGGAGAGGGTACACTTGGAATATTATCAATGATTAAAATATTATTATATAAAAGTGAATATAACATCTTCCAAATGGAAAGGTGTTCGATGTTAGGAAATTAATATATTAAAATATGGCCCTAAAATGGGATTTATATATTTTTCATTGGAAAAGATTCCCTTATCTCTTTGTTGGTCACCGTGGTAAACTTGTTTTAACCTTAACTGTCATAACAAAGTTTTACAATTCATTGTCAAAAAATTAAGATGAAAATATTAACAAATATGAATTATTATTATTCAAAATATGGTACCCAATTTATTAAATTAAATTCAATAAAGATTCATAATTTAATACTAAATTTGTATTTCAAAACAAGAAAAAACTTGTTTATGTGAAAACATATTTTCTTATTTAATAGTGGGTTTATAACCATATTAAACATAAAATTGATTAAATTAAAGATAATTTTATTGATAATAAAAGAAATTAAATAAGGATACCTCTAAAAAGCTTTTAAAAAATCATATTTTTTAAAATGCTGCAAATGAATAAATAATTTGGAATAAAAACCAAATTTTCACTATTAATATAAAAATAATACATGTTAGAAAGTTATTTATATTTCAAAATAAAATAAATTTTTAATAACTATTTCCCAAATTATTTTCTTTTTATGAAATATAATTTCTAAAAATGGTGGAAACTAAATATAATTTTTTCTCAATAAATGAAATAAAATCAATTTTAACGGAAACATGTAATTTTGAAGAATAATTAATCAATTCAAAAGTTATAAATTTGAATTATATATATCCTCAATATTTTTTATATTGTGGTCCATCAAATTATTATGTCCAATTTAATGACTATTTTATAACCCTAAAATTAAATATATAATTCTTTAATAGTATAATGTGGTTTTATTAATGTGATGTGTTTTGTGTTAGGAAATATATTGAAAACAAAAAAATTATTTAAAGAGAAATATATAATAAAATATTATAATTTAAGATTATGAACCCCTTGTAAGAGTATTTACATTTTTTTAAATTTTGTGGTCGAAGCCTCATTTTTATTATTAAATCAAAGCAAAGACCTCTTTCAACTGGGTAGAGGGAAACCCATTACATAGCCCGAAGGCCCACTGGGCTTGTAGCCCATTATATAGCCCGTAGGCCCAAATTCTAAGGTCAATTCACATTCTGTGAATATAAATTCCATCATTCTTATAAAAAAACTATGAATACTTTTGCATCATCAAATCCATTGTTTACTATATATCTTCCACAAATATATGGTTTCAATGGAAAATATAGACATGGTGAGTGGTTCTGTTTTGTGTAAATTTATATTTGAGATCCCAAATCTCCCTAAATGTTTCTCTATAAGATAGATACTACACTTTTGAGAGACACTACACTTTTGGTATGACATATATGATTTATACATGTGAAGGATCAGTTTTATACATTCTTATGATATATATATGGAAAACATAGTGAAGTTGAGAGAGATCCAACTAAAACTTCAAGTGGTAATATACCATCTTAAAGTGGTCATGAATTTTTAAGGGACTAATATATTGTGTTCTAAAAATTCTTTATTTCAAAATTACAAAACCTTATTCTCAGAAGATAATTGTAATATTACCTTTTAGTCAACTTCAGACACTAGATATCCTTGGGTATTGTCCTCATTGCATTTTTATCAACTCTGAGGAGGCTTGTTCAATTCAAAAATTCTCTATCCTTCAATTATTTTATCTAGACAAGATCAGATTTTGATTGATTTAAATATCTATCTTCAGTCCATCATGTTGGACTTAAATACTTCCTTATATAGAGGTCTTGATAAGAAGCCTTTTGAATAATTTAGTGAAAGATATCTTTGTATGAAAATACACCAATGTAAGGTGTTCATCCAAACCAACTCTAATATCCATAGAGAAAGATATCAGTATATATTATAGAGTTTGAATTTTCTTCTTAGATAGAACATTTCTTTAAATATGATAGATAGCGATGAAACACAACTATGTATCTAGATCATACTGAAGAAATCTCTAGAAATTTGAGGTAATATTCAAATCCCAATAAAATAAAATTGAAAGTTATAGGCCAGGAAATATTTTAAATATCTCGATGTATAACCTAGTAAATTTATGAGGGGAGAAATTTTCTCCAATATAAATATAATAAAATAATATAATAAGTATATCAACTCCATGGAGAAGAACTAGGACAATAGAAACCCTTATCCAAGTTCAACAAGTGTTTTTAATCAATTTTTTCTACTCAAATGGGGCTATAATGTATGGGGTCCTTGAAATATGTGTAGCCCATGATCTATTGAAAACAAAACAACATTATTCAGTGGAGTACTAATATTTTACATGTAAAATAAATAAACATATTATAAAACAATATGCAAATTTTATTCTTCATGTTCCTACTAAATAATTTGAGATAAATAACCCTCATGAATATGTAAAAATACGATATTAAGGATGTAATTTCCATTTTTTGTTAAATTTTATCCTAAAATATATTTATTATTATAGGTTAATTTGGAATATCAAATTCTACTTCACCTCCTTTATATTTAATATGAGTTCTATATGGGAAGATACAATCCATGAAAAAAATTACATCTAACTCAACCAGAGGGAGAAGAACGTAATTTATATAATGAATATTACCACAAATTTATATCATATAGTAATTTTATAAATGGTATTTTGTTATCATACCATTAAATTTTTTTACTACCAACAAAACATATTATCATTTAAGTGATGATTTGATACCCCTAAAAATCATTCAGACATAATAGAGTGTGTAGAACATCAATAAAATAAATTTTTTTAGTCCTGGAGTTGATGGTATATGTACCTTTCATCACATAACTAGGAAATTTAACTTTTACTATAGTAATTTAATAATATTGGATATGTAACCTAATATTCTTATATGGTTTGATCCCTTGACATTCAGTAATTAGTTAACATAGTGTGATATATCGTTACAATTAATGATAAATATTTTTATGTTTTATACCAAATTCTCTCATTCATGAGAAAGATGAAAATTTTATACAAACATGTAGAAATATTTTTCCCGTTAATAAGTTTCCATAATTTTTCCTTCATCATGTATCAGACATTGTAAAATAAACCCTTTTCTTGTTGCCTTTATCCAATTTTTTCCCAGTCATCCTCTTCTTATATTTATTTCTAGAAAATCCATAAGACATGGATAATTATTTATCTATCCAGGTTGTTATGTGTAACATATCCTAATTTTATAGTACAATTGTTGGGTAATAATTACCTTCTATGTATTGTAGTTATATAATCAATGAAATAACCAATATTACTCTTTGGATTACATAAATAGTCAACAACAAACCAGGAAAACCTTGTAAATTTATCTTCAAACATTGAATTATTTCCCCATCTATTTGGTCTAAGAATATGGGATTATCCATCCATAAAAAAGATATCTGAGAAAAATATATATGTAAATTAGAAAATTTTAGATGAATATCCAGAACATTATAGAAATACATTCCTTAAGACTATAATAGTTTAGTGTATTTCGAAACACAGAACAAAATATCATTTATAATGTTGAAAGATCTCCAAAGTCACATATAAAAATAATATCCATTATTTGTCTTACTTAAATATTTTATTTATATATTTATTAATGGAAATATAAGAAATGGTGATCTCAAATTATTAGTAAGGGTAAAAAATTAAGATATATAACAATAATATGATCCCACGGGTTCCAAAAACATGGGAATAACATTTGAAGATAACACTCTATATAAAAAATATCATATAAATGAGTAATGTAATAAATATATGATGTTAATAATTCATGAATCAAAGGGTAATTAATAGAAATATACATGAAAGAATAATATATAAATAAGACATAGAATTTCGACAGACACATAAACATATAAAATTATTTCAATAGTTGTGAAGTCTTACTACCAACGCCATATTAGTCGAATGTGTTCACTCCCCAAACCATATATGTAGTAAAGGATAAATCCCATGACCTTATTAGTGTTAAATGGCCTTCAATTAACTTGGTTCACTCCCTATTTCTGTATTTTAATACAGAACTAGGTTCACTTCCCATTACAGGCCTGTATTAATTAACAAGGATCACTTATTGCTCCAACACTATATTACTGAAATAATTTCACCCCTCATTCCATATCTGTATTTCTTAACTGGGTTAACTAATCATTCTATTCCTTTCATACTAAACTGATTTCATGCCTTATTCTATCCCTTTCATAATCAACTATGTTTACTCCTTGTTGCATCCCTCTCATTCTAAATCAATTTTACGCTTTCTTCCATCCCTATCATACTATAAAACGTATACTCCTCATTCCAGAAAAATATATTTCATTAGATATAAATATTTAACAAATTATTTATAAGGAGATATTGTTCCCACCTATTATATAATTAAATATTACATACGTGTTCCGTAAGATAGTAAAACATTCATCATTTTAGGACCCATAAAAAGAGATGAGTTTCGTCAACATCATATAATATTCCATGAGCTGAAATGAGTATTATAAAACTTTTATCATATTATAATCTATGGTTATTTGATTGGATGAAAGAAAATTACATTATTTAATAACCAATGAATGAAATATGGTTTTATAATAATATGATCATGGTGTAACCTGTGGAAGAAAAAAATGTTTCATCAACAACATTTCATCTTAAAAATAAACCATTCAAACAATGAATTAGATTAGTATCCTTTGATAATATCCATATAAATGAATAAAATATATCAAATGATATCATAATATGTGGATAATGATATTTAAAGATCATTTATTGATGGAAAAAATCATTTCTTCTTCAAAAAATTCAATTTAAGACACAAAACGTTTTGAAATAAATTGTACATTTAAAATAAATTTGATAACCTATAAATGAATATTTAATGATCGTAAAAAAATTTAAAATAGTTTTCTTGAAAATTTTATGAAAAAATAATTTGAAAATAAATATGAATCTTTTTATGAAAAAATATTTTTTGAATTAAATATATTTCTGGTCATGGAGAGAAATAAATTCATATTTTTCATAAAATCATTTTTTATTTATGATAAGTACCAGAGAGTTTAAAAATTGAATCATAGAATGAATAAATAATGAATATCTATAGTATTAAAAAATAATGAGAGTTCTTGAGATACATATCATAATATTTAATCAACAGAATCATAATAATAAACAGTAATGATACGATGATATTGTTGAAATAAACTCTATGCACTTTGGAAGCATTAAATTATGATCTCCAAGAAATAATTACATTAAATAAACATCCAAATATCATGAGAAGAAGGAGATTAATTATAAATCATGTAAAATGAAATCATATAAACATTGAAGAAGAATATCAGATCATAACATAACATGTGTCTCGATGAAGTAAAAATGAGACAAAATTACATTACTGGTTTGGAAAACATTGAATCGTAACTCCCTGAAAAAGAAATAATACAATGGATATAAAAATACTCATAAATTTGATGATAAAAATTTTATAATACATTCAAGGGAAGTATATACACCACAAAAATTAAATTAGTGGTGAATACAAAATAAATTTCATAAAAATAAATGTGGGTCTATAAATCCCCTTACTACTTTAGTAACTTTTGAATCCCGAGCCTTATGAATGAATTACACAAGTTTGTACTTTAAATATCATGATATAAATGAAATTAATGATATAAAAATCAATAGGGTAGTATATACAACACAAAACCCAAATAAGTGGGTAATATATCATATATATTACATAAATAATTGTGGAATGATAAAACCCTTATATTGTGTATTGGCATTCTTTTTACAAGTTCAAACATACTCTTGTACATGTAACTCCTTTCGGTTTACAAGAAAGAAATAACATAGATTTCATTAATATAAAATTTTAGGATTCTTGGATGAGATAATGGAATTGGGAGCTTATTTTCATATGGTGTGAATGAGCCAAACTACTTTAGTGGTGTGATAAATGAGGGGGTTTCCCTTTTATAGTGTAGGAGGTGTGGCATTCTTGTAAATTCAAAAAGGTAAAAACTATTAAGATGTATCACTTACATCACATCCACCCCAATAATGTTCCATTATATATAAGAGGGATTATGTGGTCTAAATATTTAATTAATATAAATTAGAGAAATGCAATGAGGTTAATTTTCCCCTTAAGTTAACGTTTAACTAGTAAGTAAACTTAATATGACCTTATTCGTTATAGTTAATGTTAATTACATTCACTAATATATTATTCCAAAAAATATTTTATCATTAATAGGAATTATAAATTATTTTAATTAAAAATATGGAATCCATTTTTCAAAAATTTTAAACACATAATTTTTATATACGAATTTATAAATTATCTCGCATATTGGACAAGGCAATGAGTTTTTAAAGTGAAAATGATCAAATGTTATAAATTTTCTTATATCCAATTTATATGAAACATTTATTCCAATGACATTAATTTTTTTAATATAATTATCTTTTATCTAAAAATACATTAAAACCATTTTTAATACTGGACAAGTCAATGAGTTTGTAAAGTGAAAATGATAAAATGTTATAAATGTTTTTATATCCAATTTATATGAAACATTTATTCCAATGACATTAATTGTTTTAATATAATTATCTTTTATCTAAAAATACATTAAAACCATTCTTAAATTATTATTTATCTATATAAATAAAATTAACCAAAATATAGTTCTCAATTAAAATTAACTGTTTTTATTATTCATAATAAAATAATATTAAAAAAATACATATAATTTTTTAAAACTAAATTTAGATATTACTCTTTCAAAAATGTTGTTTATTATCTAAAATTAAATTTATAAAACATACCAAAAATATATTGAAAATATGTGTTCCCTTAAAAGGCTATAAAATTACTTTTTAAAAAGAAAATATATTTTTCTGTGTAAAATTGAGTTTATTCTTCTCAATTGTGTAAAAATTACTTAAGATGAAAATTAAATTGTTACTGGATAATATATATATATAGTTAATTAAAATAATTTATAAAATGTTTTTTAATTAATTTATAGTGTAAAATGTGTTTAATTTCATAAATATAGTTTTCTATATAAATATCCACTCTATTTTCAAGATGGTTTGGTATTCATTTATAGTAAATTGTTCACCATGTATTTCATCTTATATATTTGTGTAAAATATATTTTCATAATTTAATTAAATTTTTTCATAACCTACACTTGAATAATAATTTTATATCTATTATAAATTTTAATTATATTATTATGAGTACATTATAGTTTTGTAAAACTAGGACATGCATGTCATGAAGGTTATCAAAGGATTTTGAATTTTTTTAAAACCAAATTAAATAAAAGTGTTTCTTATAACACATGATTCTATATTTGAGGTATGTACTTATTTCTTGAAAATGTTTTTAATAAAAATAAATAATAAATTAGTGCTTTTATACAACACTATTTAATTTAAGAATTCCATGAAATGAAAAATATCAAATAGTTTTAATTGATTTGAAAAAACAATATTTCACAAAATTTAATGGTGTTACATTGTACCAACCCTTAAAATTTATTTCTCCTTCGAAATGATGATGTGTTATAAAATGTTTAATACATGATATATCCTTTCATAAAAACCCACATCATAAAAATTAATACTAAAACCGCATTTAAAAAAATATGAAACCATAATTGTGACCCAAAGTAACTCATAACTAGGTTTACATATAGGAGAACACTGGTGGTAAGTAATGATTGGTCCTTGAATGAAAGTGTAAATAATTATAGTGTGATAAATATCACTAATCATATAAATGTGAATGATCAATATAAAATCAAAGGGCCTCAAAATAATAACTTTATAATGATTTATAATGCCATCGGATCAATAGAAATAAAGTCATTAGGATAAATCTTTGCCAATATCTTTTTAATAGAGACCAAACAATATTCATAAGAAGATATAATTACATGATTTTTTTCCTTTCCATATGTAATATCTGTACCTTTGTTTCTATCTTGATCAATTAACACTTCATCTATTACTCCATGGAATGAAGGTGAATTTTTCATTCTTGATGAACTAACATATCATGATATCCGTAAATAGAATGATAAGGCATTCCATCTATCTATAGTAACTATCACAAAAAAATTTATAATAAGTTATCCAATGTGAAAAAATCCTCATATTGAGATATAACACATTAATATCTAAATGATAATCTAAAATATATCTTAAACCATTCCATAAATGTTAATAATTGTAACCCTTCAAAAATATAATTCACCATTTATTCCTTAAATATTTTCTTATTTTTTACCAAAAAGTTTTTATATGGAAAAGTGGTACATACATATAATGATTGAATATTAAATGTGATTTTATTATCATATAATCTATATAGAGGGAGTTAATCATATAAAACATCACTGAATGATGTACAGTTAGATTTTCATTAGTCTTATTCATACCAAATCATACCTGAAATTCCTAATTGAGGAGGGAAAGATAAGTGTCCCCTAATTATCATTCATTTCTTCATGCATTGTGACTGCAAACTATTTCACCTTTTCTATTTCCCAATGAAATTTTTTATATTTGCATCCACAATCTCCCTTGTATTGCGTAATTTTTTTGTATAGTGTGAAATCTCCTAACAATTGAAACTCTAGGGTGGGGAACGTGCATTCTATGTCATTTTGTCTCTATTCACATTGTTAGTTATATTATTCCCATAAATTCAGTCATCCATTTCATTATATCCTTCCCTTCCATAAGTAAAAAATTTATTATCCCCCTTAAAAAAATTTCCTCCATGATTTTCCCACACTTTGAGTATAAAATATTCCAATCTATATATAGATATATTAAACCTCCAATTACACCATGATATCACATCAAAAAAATCTATTCCTGGATATTGAAGTATCTTATGGATAAATCACTTTGATGATTTATTTTTCTATAACCAAATAATTGATCTTCCTTATAGTTAGGTTGGATGATAATATCTGATCAGTACCTCACAATACATGTAAAAGTTTGTTAATATGCACCAATAGATTTATTATCCTTATTCATTAGCCATGTGAATTCCATCTCCATATTCATATGAATGATATGAAGTATGTGATAATATAAAAATAATTTCCCAAAATCATCCCAATCCATGGAGTAAATTTCATCCTATTTCCTTGTATTACTAATAAAATTACACCATTAATTTTCCTCACACTCTATTCAGTAAACATCTAATTTGACCTTTTCATCCTATGAACAAGAGAGAATGTAAAATATCATTTTAGTGGTACTTCCCCATTACATAGTAAATAAAAAATCAATGTAATCATTTAAATAAGGTGGGAGATTCTTCATGAAGGACATAATAGAGTGTTGTTCCATCCTATGATCATTTGGATGCTCACTATGAATCATAAATTGGGAAAGTTGTGTGATCATGGAAGTGAGGTATTTCATTTCTGATCCCATGGAATTTGAACTTTTATGAGGTTAATAATTGATTTTACTCACTAAATTATTCATTAACATGGTTTCTTCGAGTTACAACCATCGACTAAATACAAAAATATTTTTTGAGAAAAACTGATCATAATGGAAGACCTCATTATCAAGAAAAATCACTTATATTATAAATATATATATCTCATGAAAATTATATTTTAAACTATGCAACCATAGTTTTATCATATTTAATTAAAAGTAATTATTTAGATAAATATTTTATGGTAATTAATAATGGTTTTGTGATATCACAAATAATATCACTTAGGTTCTTTAAACTAGTTGTGTATCATGTCCCGTTGTCATGTAAAAATTCATGATCGAGTCTAACTTAATACAGTGTTTTAGGGGTTGTTACCCCTATGGAAATTTGTTCTAGATAAATATACACTTGTAGTTTCTAGTTGGGGTTGTATTTCTATGAACTATTTTCTCTGCCATTTAGAAAACCTTAAGGACATTTTCATATACTTTACCTCATTCTTTGACATAAAATTGGATACATCCTTACCTATATCCATAGATATGTCCCTATTCATCTCACTATGTTTTCCCCATTATTGAATCTAGATGATGACTAAAAAATTCAGTTGATACCAGCCCTAGAGACCTAGGATTAACATACATGGATATTACATCATTTTGGACAAATATTAATCACATTTCAAAAAGACATGCCCAAGGACATTAATAGTTTAGTGTATTTGGAAACATGGAAAATAGTATCTTCTAAATTAGTGAATGATATCCAATGTCTCCCATAATGATCTACGATATCCCATATAAAACTTTTACATATAACTTGGGGAAAATAAAGATATGAAAATGTGGGATAATATGTTCTGTAAGGGTAAAAAAGTAAGATATGTAAATATAACATGAACATTTTTGCATTAGAACACGATAATAACATTTCAAGATCATATACAACATATGAATGATCATATAAATTACACAAGGAATAAAAAATGGTAGTTAATAAGACATGAATAATATGGAATAAAAATAATGATACCTGAAATGGTAATATTGGAATAATACATAAAATTTTGGTAGGTACATGAACATATAATATGATGTCCACGGTAGTCAAGGATTATATTCAATGCCATATTAGTGGAATGAGTTCACTCCCCAAACCATATTATTAGTCAAGGTTTACTCACAATACCATATTAGTGGAATATTTCTTTCTTATTCTGAGTTTGTTCCCTCTTCATGTCCTGTATTAGTGAACTGATTTCACATTTTATTCAATCCATATATTTCTGAACCAGGTTCACATCCCGTTACAGCCCTATATTACTAATCCGAGTTGATTCCATGTTCCAGTAATGTATTACTAAATTTAGTTAACTTCTAATTCTTGACCTATCATATTGAACAATGTTCACACCTTGTTCTAGAACTATCATACTAAACCAAGTTCAATCCTTGTTCTGGCCCATCCACAAAAAACTGAGTTCACTCCTCATTCTAGCCCTATCATTCTAAACTTATCTCAATCCAAATTACATACTTATCTATATCATAAGATATAAACAATTAATCTATTAATTGGAGGGTTATATAGGTCACACACATCACATAATGAAATTATATATATATATTTCACAAGATGATAAATTATTCATCACTTTAGAACCCATTTGAAGTGATGGGTTTTGTAAGTATCATATCATTACAAAAGAAATGAATGGGTTATTATAATACTTTATCATATTATAACATATGAAAAATATATAGTTGTATCTATCATTTCATAATTGGTTAACAAATTAAAGGAATAAATTTTATAAGTGTTTTATCATGCTATAAACAGTGAAAGAGAAATGGGTTTTATAAAGAACTTTTCATCGTAAACAAAAACTATTCAAAGAAAGAATAATAAATTTTTACTTAGATCATATACCTATTAATGAATAAATATTATCAAAGTAATTCCCATTTGTTAGATATTAATTTTTAATGATCATTTAAAAAATTCCTTGCAAAAAATGATCTTTTAATTTGAAAACATATTTTTAGAACATTAAATATTTTGAAACAATATTTTTTTATAAAAAACATGGAAAACCTATAATAGAATATTTAAAGATCTTAAAATAGTTTTAAAATAATTTATATGAAAATAAATTAAAATATCACTTGGAAAACATATTTGAAACATTCTTATAAAACATGTGTCTTGAATAAAACAGATTTATGACCGACTAATGAAATAATGGTCGGTTTACTAAAAACACATATACTTATTTATATTGAGTAAAAAAGTGTGTAAAAATTTATTTATTACATGATGATATCTTGAATAATTATAGGATAATAAAATTAATGATATTTTTGGAGAGGTATATCGTAATATTTCATCAAATGAAGCATAATCATAATTAATCCTAATAGGATGAGTTTGTAGCAATAAAATATTACAACTTTGGTAATATTCAACTATGATACTGAAGAAAAAAAATACATTAAATGAACATTAAAATATCATGACAAGAATAATATTCAGGATAAATAATTTTTATTATTATTATTTTCACATTATAAAATGGTATTTGAGAATAACATAAGATATATCTCAAATAAGGAAAATTGAGTAAAATTACTATATCAACTTGGTAAACTTTTAACCACAACACAATAAAAGAAAAATCATATATTTTATATGAAACTATATATATATTTTAGTATAAAAATAATATAAGACATTCATGGGATGTATATGCCCCAAAAAAATAAATGATTGTTGAATAATGAATTAGTATCCCATAAATAAAAGTACCAATACAAATCCCCTTACTACATGAGTGACTTTTGAATTGTGAGCCCTGTGAATGAATTAAAAACATTGAAACATAAAATATAATAAATGAATTGAAACTAATGTTATAAAATTTGATAAATAAAAATATAAACCACAAATCCAGAATAATTTGTCAATATATCGTATATCTAATAGATATGAAAGGGAGATGAGAAACCAATTACCTTAAGTCCAAAATTTATTCTTACATGTTCAAACATCCTCTTATTTGGATAATTTATTTTTTTATACTAATAGTCAAAATCCATTTGATATATTGAAAATATTAGGATTTTATGATGATAATATGCATTTTTTAACTTATTTTTTTAGTATTTGGATGATCTAATGTCCTTGAGAGGATTGAACAAGCGAGGGGTGGGTACCTTTTTATAATGTAGGAGTGACATTCCTGTAAATGCAAAAAAGTAAAAAATATTTATAGGTAAATATTAAATCATGTGACTAAAATAATGGTGAATTTTAGATATAATGGAGGATATAGTTGAAATATTTCCAAAAAATTTCTTTTGGACATGTGTCTAGGTTATTTGTTCCCTTAAGTTATTGTATAAAAACAAAATAAACTTACTTTAACATTAATCATTGTAATTACTTTAAATTACTTTCACTAATAATATTATTAAAAAATAAGTGGACCACACTAAACAATATAAATTATTATTGTTCCCAAAATGGAATACATTTTCTCAAATTATAATCATAGATTTCGATTAAATTAATTGAAAACTAATTCTGCATATGGGACAAGACAACATGTTTTTAATGTGAAAATATTCCAAAGACTAAAATGTTTTTTTTAAATTTCAATATGAAATTGATTATAATGACCAAAACTATGTTAATAGTTTTATAAATTACATAAATATAATTCAAAACCAATTTAAAATTTAATTTAACTATATAAAAAAGTAGATGAAAATGATTTTTTCAATTCGAATTTAGTCTTTCTTCACTATTCATCAGAAAATGAAGTTTCTCTAAATAATACCAAAAATATATCAAAAATAAATTTATTATCCTCTTTAAAAAATGAAGATTAATTTGTCAAAATAAAATTTTCTTAGGTTTCAAAAATTATAATTAAAATATGTAAGACATTAAACGACTCTAAAATTACCATTTAGAAAGAATATGTATCTTTATGCATAAAATTGGATTTCTTCATATCTTTTTTCTAGAAAAAACCTAAGTTGGAAATTAAATAGTCATGTGAATATATATATATATATATATCCCATTAAAATAATGTATGTAAAGTGTATTAATTAATTTACTAAGGTAAAAAGTGTTTAATTTCAGAAATATTTTTTTCCAAAGAAATGTTCTGTATATATTTAAAAGGGTTTTATTTTTAATTCTAGTAAATTGGCCCCCAAATAATTTTTATTACATACATGGGTAATCTGTATTTTCATAATTTAGTTAATATTATTTGTAACCTCCATTCAAATGGCTATGTAAAAATTATAATAATAATTCTATTATAATATTAATATCATATCGTATTTCAGTAAAACTAGGATTGGGTTGTTAATGAATTTATCAAAGGAACTCCACAATATGTATTACCAAAAAACCTATTTTTGTCATGTATCGTAATCTAATATAATTGTTTTGTATAACACAATATATATTTGGTGTTTTATAAAAAGTATGAATAACTTAGTTCTTTTATATAACACATAATGAATGTTGTTTTTTAGAAATAAAAAATAGTAAAATGTTCAAATTAATTCAAAAAAAATTATTTCTCAAAATATCATGGTGTTATAGTATATATGCATGAATTTTTCTAGGAAAATAATTTTTAAAAAATGGTTTCTTAAATTTCATCCACTCTATGATCTGTATTTCCTACACACCCTTTTTGTTTGGAAGTAATTACTATTATTGATCGACATTTCCATTACATGTTTATCTAATATGGAAACATTCTCCCTTTAATTACTTCCCAATGTGTGAAATATCATTTCTATGGACATTATCCACTGCCCTTCTCCAAATGGAATTGTCGTTTTATTGAATGAGAGAGGTCATTATCACATGAAATTGTATAACATTGATAAACTAAATTATGGATTTTTAGGATACTCTATATGATCATAGTTATTTTTCATAAAATGATTTAAATTCGTTATTGTTGTTATAATTTCCTCAATTATAGCTCTATCACTATCTTTATTATCTTTCACAACATGAAAATCCCTTTATTAAATATCTGCATTGATATGGTTGTTATGCCATCTTCAGGGATCAATTAATAAACTACTAAATACATTGGTTCATAAAACAACATTATTAATAAAAATGAATAATTTGAAAACAATTGAAACACATAATAAAATTGAATAATAATTTATAACTTATCATAGAATCCCAAACTACGTTTCTCAGGGAACATTCTCAAATATTGAAATTATTTTCAAAAAATTCATAATAGACTATAAATAAATTGTGGATTAACCTAAGAATATACCCTTAGGAGTGTCAAGACTATAGCACAGTAAGTTCTCATTTATCACACACCATAATTATGGATAAGATATAATTAGCCATCTATTTTTAGGCTTACTACCCATAAATGCATATGTTCGAAAATGGCATCCACATGTATTATAAGAAAATGTCTGCAACGATTGGAAAACCACATAATATATACCATTATAAAACACTTATGACATTATAAAACCATTATAAATATCATAAATGTATATATTATGGATTTTTATCCAAATTTATGTTTTCTTAAATATTGTACTAAATATTTCTTCTATACTTACTCTGATCCTAACTATAAAAACACCATCCCTAGTATCCTAAATTTTGTTGTTACATTATTATATTGGAATTAGTTACATGTTATCACATCAAAAAGGAAATAATAATTATGTATTCTTGGAAAACATGATAAATACATGAATATCAAATTTCAATTGAAAACATATAATACTACATAATATATTACTCAATAAAATTTATTTTCTCTCTTGAATATTCTTGGATATCATCCATAGTAAACATGTTGGGATCTTTCTAAAAATGGAAACATTGGAAAGTTGTGAGATCAGATGTTGTCTAAGTAAATGTGTATAATATTAGATATGATTTATTAAATGGGGAATTAATATTATTACATGAATAAATGATAACCAAATAATTCTATATAAAAAATCAAAGGATATGGGAACTTATAAATAGATTACATAACTATATTAATAACATCATGGGAGTAAATAATTTATTTCATTATTATTGAATGTTTAATATGGGAAATTTTAAGCATACCATGGATGATTCTTTATAACATATCATACATAAATAACTGATTTATTATCCAAAATAATGGCCATTGTTATTCTCACAAGACATACCGATATAGCGAGGGGATATTTATTTTCAGTATTCATGAAAAATATAATGATAAAATTTATTTAATATATGAATAAACTAAACCAATTAACCAATATACATTAAAAATCAATAATTTAATTTACTAGAACTTGCATTCAGAATGTCAGTAATTTCCCCATTCAAATAAATCATAAACATCTTATTGAAATAATTTGGATGATATAATTAGATTATATCCTTATTAAATTATTACAATCATTAATGGATGTTTACATTGATAAAAATACATTTAAAATATTTGTGGATGATTTCTTTAGCAAATTATCGTTCTAATAATAAAATCACTTATTTAAAATCTTGAAATTTCCATACTTTTTGGGGAAAATTTTATTTATAATGAACCATGTAAATGTTTAATTCAATCATCAAAAATTTAGCAGTAATTATTGAAAGATATATCATTTTTGTCGATTATGTTAAACAAAATATTTTGTTCAAGTTTTTGGAAAATAGTTAATAGTACCTATTTCATAAAATGAAAAAAGGATTACATTGAAAATATTAAATATAAATTAAATCCTGGGAAAATTTGACTATAAAAAATCCAATAGTAATATTAAAAATATTCTTTAATGCATTTTCTTAAAAATATGGAAATGAATGAAAATGTTTACCATTCGAGTAGAAAACAAAATCAGTTCCCCTTATAATAATTATTCATCATTCCTATATAGAAAGAGTAATGTGAATGAAAAACTATTAATTAATATAAATAACCATTGGATAAGAAAATATCTTCATATTAACATTGGGGGATCATATAATTTTCTCAATGGAAACATAGTACATAAGTAATCTTGATTAAAAATGAAATTGTAAAATAAACCCTTACCTCATATCTGAAATGCTTCATAAGTTATTTTATCCTTCTTTATAATAAATTAAATTTTTTTTAATTCTATACTAAAACCATATAAATGTATATAATTTCATATATGATCCAATTAGAAAATTATAATACTTAGTCATTAATTTTTTTTATTAAAATCACTATTTACGTGTTTCAACTATCTTATTTTAATGTCAGATTATGTTTAGTAGTTTTAGCTCCATCATATTTATCATGTTTACATCATGTTAAGAATTTTAATAATGATAAAGATATCATATATATTAATTATATACTTATATATAATCTTCCGTGAAATGTATGGATAAAAATTACTTACACCATTCGTGGATATTATAGGTCGTATGTATGCATGAATTTTGTTTTTAATTTTCTAAAGATAGAAAAAATATAAATCTACATAATAATTGAAATATAAAAAACCCATTATTAAATCATGTATATATTATATTACTGAAATATCTCCTTATTACCATCAATTGAAATTTGAAATGTAAAATGAATCACATCTTTTATGGAGGTTGTTGTCCAATATACACATGAGCGATGTAATCATTTTTCTATAGATCAAATGTTAATAAGTAAGATATGAAGTACTAATTTTAAAATAATATTTATATCATATATATAATATTTAGAAATTAAATTCTCCATGATAACTATCTACGAAATATGGTGGCGGAAAATGAATTGTATCGCCACTTAGAAGCGGCAGTCCACACATACACATGAGTGATGTTTTCACATCACATAGGGTTGAAAAGATGGTGGATATGGGTTGTTAAATAATAATTAAATTTAATTATATTCATCATATCAATATATATATTTTTTTATTAATACCACAATTTTAGTAGAGTTTTATGTTGAAATAATTTGCAAGAGGTTTGGTAGGATGATTTCATTTCAATTAATTCACCTCCTTCAAATCCCTTTTTACGGATACTTGGAATAGTATATTAAAAATTAAATAATATATAAATAATTTATATTGATGTTCAAAGTAAAATAAGGTAGGATTTGTTCTATATTTATGGCACTAAGTTCCGAAAAAAAGTGAGGGGATGGGTGTCCTTTTATAATATATGGAGAGGAAAGAAATAGAATTTCATAAATGATTAAAATATAATAACATAATACTCAACAATTACTTTTCAAAATTAAAAAGGACATATTATGGGACAATATTATGTATAAATATTTAAATTAAAAAATATTTATAGTATTTTAATTGGAAAAATTAACCAGATTTATTGGTTTATGCTCGGTATAACCATTTTAACCTTAACCATCATAACAAAATTTAACATTTTTTAATATTCATTATTAATAGAAATTAAGTTAATATTGTTACATAAAATAAATTATTATAATTAAAAATAATTAATAAACATCATATAATTCCATTATTTTATGTGTCAAATTTTAATTTAAAATTTTACTTGTAAAACATGAATAAAAGTTGTTTTCTAGACAAAATATTTTACTTTGGTAATAAATCTTTTAAACCTAATTCTAATATCAAATATGTTTAAATTATCATAAAATGTTTATTAATAATAAAAATTAATTATTTTTTCATTTAAAATATTTAGAAAAAATTAACTTTTTAAAATCATAAAATAATAAGATAGTGTTTAATAAATATATTTTTTTCATCATTCCTCAAAAAATAGTTTTTTAGAAAAATATATATAATTAAATATAAGATGAATTTTACTTGATTAATTCCAAAATGAATATTTTTTTAAAAAAACTTCTTTCAATCTTTTGTAAATAAATTATTTTATTTTCTGACAAAAATTAATAAATACCATTTTTAGGTAAAATGAAATGTTAATCATATAAGGACTCTATTGAAAATTAATAAATATGAATTATATAAATAATTTATATATTTATTAATTTTTTTAATCATATTTATAATTGAAATTTAATGTCTATGTTTTAATTATCATTTTAAATACAAATATATTTATTTTATAATATAGTTCTCCTAATGTTTGGTGTTTCATGTCCCGAAAGATATTGATCACTTAAGATTTATTTAATGAAAAATATAGCATAAAATCTTAAGGTTTAAAATTTTATCTATTCCCAAACAAACTTCTCCTCCTCTATGTTTCTTTTTAGGGTTATTTACCAATGAATAACAACATTACATTATTTAAACTTTTAAGGGATACTTCTAGAACTACCCTTCCTTCCATGTAGAAAAGGGTTAAACTTTTTACATTTAAAGGAATGCCTATATTTCAAATTTTATAAGTAAAATGTTCCAAATTAATCCTACTAGAACCATATCCAATGTTAAAATTCTTATTTTTTACTATTATTTTTCATAAGGACATCATTTCTATATATAATTCTGAGGGTAATATAAGTATTTGGTGGTGTTTTGTGTTTATGAAGAATGAATCAAGCATAAGTAATTTTTTTTACCTAAACCACCCTTCAATGAGAAATTATTTGATATTTTGAAACATAATTAATATTTAACTACATCTATTAGACATATAATATCATAATTTATTATTGAATATGTAATTTTCAATTCAATTGATTCTCTTCCTTAATTTGGGCTATGATTGATATCTTACCTCAAACATAATTTTTTTTCATAACATAGTATTATTTCCATAGTTCTAATGTTTCTCATTTAGGTTAAAAATTGATTGCATGTAGTATATCCTATCTATTTCAAGGAATACTACCTTCGATTCAAATATTTATTATTGATGAGTTGCCTTTCTTCTTGAAAAAGAACCTTTATTAATAATAATTCCAATCCTCTTAAATAAAGGATTCCAATAATTTTTTATATTTTTCATTACAACTAATTTTATCATCTATACATGTAAATAAAACCATTTTTTCGCATGTGACGTGGAAATTTTTCCCCTCTTTAAAAATGATATTTTCACTGCTGTTTTCTGATGTCTGTTTTCAATAATGGTATTTCAAAATGTTCAATAGGATTTATATATTTTAAATATAATGTATTTTATCTTATAGTACACATTCCTTTTGATAAAAACTTTTTAATTTTAAGGATCTATTATTGAATTTTAATTTTAAATGTAAATATTTTTGATTTATTTTAACATTTCCCATTAAAAAATTTTATTCGAATTCATGGAAACATTCCTAGAATATCTTTTTAAGGAAGAAATTATTTTTTAAAAGTTATAAAATAATTTTTTAAAAATTTTCATTTGAATGTGACTGTTACTTCTTATTTTATTTGAAATATTGAATATCATTATAAAAACTCTTTTATGATTCGAGAAAATATTTTTATTTATCTCTGAAGGCTAATATTTCATGAATGTTATTTTTCTATAATCACCCTATAAATGTTCTTATAATATAATTTGTTAGGGTAACTTAACATTATGCACCAACCCTTCATATGTTTGCGGATATTTTTGGAGAAACTATATTGAGGTTTTATGAAATGAATTTTTCTTTACATTAGTTATCTATGATGTGATGAATGAAAACTATATCATTTATAATTGGTTTTCATAATATGTTAAATAATTATTGTCTTATAGAAAAAATATAAACAAATAATTATAGGTGGGGTTCTATGTGTCCCAATACTGAATTGGTTAAGATGTCATACATCAATATGTAAATATGTTAAGCGTGATCATCAAACATATTATCTATGTTAATAATGTTTAGTTCAAACATGATAAATATTAACTTTATCCACATGATTATTCATTTACATGATTTATATTACCAATGCACGCAAAATATAAAATTAACAGAATTAAAATTAGTCATATTCACAAGATTAAATTTGAACATGATAAAAATTATTTATGTTAACAAGATTTAGTATGAATACGATGTGGATTAGGAACACTAACATCAATGAACATAAAATCCATGTGGTTAGTGATGTTCACAATGTTATGAGTTCTTATTCGTATGACTATAAATTATTTATATATAATATGTTTTTATATTATTCTCCATGTAACATGATCATTATATCATGTTTTCTAAACATTCTTCCATGTTATATTTTGTTATATTGAGATGAAATGGACTTCAACCAGGACATATAGACCACTCTTATTGACCCACATTCCTTTTAATTTTATATTAATTTAATTTTCATGTTTTCTCACATTCTTATAATCTTACACTTGATTAAATGCTCAAGAGTTACTCCCTTTTCGAGAATTTGAGAGTACTCTTTGACTATGTTTTCCTTTTTGAATATTAAAAAGATAAGTACAACTTGTGGGTTGTCTATAAATTAGTCTAGAGGATTTTTATTATATATAAATGTTCACATGTGTAACCTGTGTAACTATTCCTAAAAAAACTATACATTTCAGTCCTTGAGAAGGGATATTTCATGTGAGATTTAATATATAAATCATTTTCTTAATGTAATTTTTATTTTATTTTAAGTATTGGTCTTTTTGGATTAAATCAAAGTGATCATGTTGGATTTACTATAATTTCCCATGTATAATAACAAAAATTAAAATTAGATCTTGAAGAGGGAAAAAATCCTTCATCCCCACACATGAGATAAAACCCCAATAAAAGGATGGTCCCCTGATTTATCTCTATATCAACACAATATAAAATAGGAAACAGGGTCATTGATGTCAAATTATAAATCACTATGTTTAAATCCCAACACAATCACCCATAATTCAAGAAGATGGAGAACATGGGTTGTGGAACTATACACCTCAATCCCTAAGTCTCTAGGCCCCTGAAATATATTTAATACACAACTATCCTTATAATACATAACGTGAATTATAAATTAAACTACCCTAACATACAATTTTACATTCTTCCACCACTAGTTCCCTTATATAGTGGAGAACCCACAACATATCAACGTATCCCATATTAACTGAATCTCTCTAATATTGGAATATTATGTGCATCATGAAAATATAAAATATCTCATGATGATCCTAATAAACTCATTCCAAAAATCATCTACAATCCAACCAATGAGTAACATTTATATACACCATTGTTCCACACCACACGTACGTTGTTCACAGCCCTTTAGGTCACAAATAACTCACATGATCATTACCTCTTAGTTCAAGGTAACCTAAATGCCTCCCCAGGTTATCACATGACACCCATTATCCCTTTAGACACTTAACATAAACTACACACATAAATGTTTTATGAGTATAAAAACCTTCTACCTACCTCCATCATATAATAATAATCATATCTAATGACATGGCAAGATTTGAATATATGTGAATGAAATAAAAAATTCATTTTAATTGGATAAAAAGGAAATGTTATGTAAAAAAAGTGTTAAAATTATCAAATTAGTGAGAGAAGTCATGAGTCATATGATATCATTTATATTAGTATCCTCATTCTTTATATAACACTTTAATTCACTAAGAACTAAAATTTTATGATCCCATAGAAAGAAGAGAAAGAGGGGGAAATGAGACAGATATTGAATAATGGGGTTGGGATTAATAACCCAATGAAAAGGTGATGGGATCATTTTAAATAGATTACCTCATATCATTAAAAACATAGGGAGTGATGTTTGGAATGGAAAGTGGAATCATGGTGAAATTACTTCCTCAGGATATATATTACAGTATAAAAATTATGTTCATGCGATATCACCCCTCGGTAGGGAAGAACCGGGAAATATTATCCGCTAACTATGCCATGACTGGGTACCCAGTCATAAAACACTCATCTTTGGAAAACATGATAATCCTTTCTATATCATCCCTCAAGTCAAAAACCCTTATTTTTAGCATTATTCCTCCTCTCTGGGAATCCATTTGAGTGTAACCCATTCGGTGTTGTGTGATAAATCCCTATTGAGCATCCCTTATAGTAAAATAGATTTATTGATGCTATGAGGTGATACCTACCATAAAATTTCATTTTGAAAACCAAAAACCTGATTCAACATTCATATGAAAACCCCAAAACCCATTAAAATGAAAAAACACGTATAAACAATCCCCTAGGGTTATCTTGCCTAAACAATATTTCAATATAAACCCCAAGTATCCAATATCCCTTATATTGAGACACAAAATTCAAATTTCCCATGAAAAAAGTGTATAATGTCATTGTTCATTATAGTTATGATTCTAATATTTATTCGTATCTATATATCCCCAAAATTTGGAATTAAATCATAGGTACATATTTCATTCAAATATGATCATATGCTTGTTTTTGGTAGTGATTGTTTCTCTCTGTGATTGAGAAAATAGTTTTTTTGAAACATATGTCCCAAAATAATCACATAATTTCTACGAATATAACGCGGATTCTAAAATTTTAAGGGAATATATATCAAATTTTTAAGGGTAGATTACTATCATGGCTATTTTTTAATAATTTTCAAGTGCATGAAGTAATAAAATTTGGGTATGAACCTCATGATTGAAATGATTCAATGAAAACAATTGATTGAAATAATATTTCTAATTAGCATTGAGATTAATAAGAAATTCATTAATCACTATAAAAAAATAAATTCTATAATGTTTTGGGGATTATGAAATAAAAATACATATGAGATAAAATAGAGAATATGTCTGAAGGAAATGTGAAGGGAAAGGGATTAAATATATAATTTTGATGTTTTAAATATTAAATCATATGAATGTATGAAGATTAATCTATTGAGAAATTATTCACAAGATTTAATAAAATATTGTTAACCATTACTGTTGTTATGGATACTATTAAAACGTATATGGTATTAAAAAATAGAATATAAATCCTAAAAAATATATCTCTTGTAATGGATTATCTATTTGGTGATGGAGTATCTATCAAAATTCATTTAGATGGGTTTTGTAGCATATTTATTTCATATAAAATATAGAAAATAAGAACTCTGAATTTAATTATGTTTGAAAATAAAATATCTATGAAATATGTTATATAGGAGAAGAGTTAGAATAATGAAAACTAATAGAATATAATTCTAAATAATTCATTATAATTACAAAGCAATGTACCATGGAGATATATCACTAAAATATTGTAAATGGAGAGATATTGTATATTTTGAATCCATTTTTCAAAAATGAATAAATTATTAAGTGATTATGAGTTTTTTTATAAAGATAATTTTTAAGGATAAGTACTTCCAAAATCAACAAGTAGTTATTTAACTCTATGTTAAATAGTAAATGTTTCAAAAAATTGAAATAGGGTAATTTATTAACCCAGTTTTATGTGTAAGAAATAACTTAAGATGAAACTAAATGATGAAATTCAAAGGAAGAGTATGAAAATTTACACATATCTAAAATGAATTTTTGTTATTTAAATAGTGATAATTATGAGAATTATGATAAAGAAAATGAAATTGAGATTTTGTTTATTCTCTAAAATGAGTTGAATGTGTTTCTTTTAAATATTTAAAATTTAGAGGAATAAATAATTATTTAAATAAATGATCCCAAAATTTAATCCACATCAATTTATTCCTTTCTCAAAATGAATTAGAGATATTTCTAAGAATGAAAATTTTACTCTATTTTTGTATTAGTGAATAAAATAAAAGTCACTGTAGAAGAAGTTGAAATGGAATAAGAGTTTCAATCAGGAGGTGTTGTGATGGATTTATTTACAGTAACTGTTGTATATTTAAAATTAAATTCTGGGAATTTAGTTTGGGGATGAGATTACTATATCTGGTAGGGTATATTTTAAGTGAATGAAATAGAGGGAGACAACATGATATCACTATTTTTTCTACGATGTAAATTTTTCTTAAGGAGATTTATGATTACAAAATCTCTAATTAGTTTACATCAATATGTCCATTGTATTATTATTTTTCATTAATATAGTAACGGAAGTATTGAGTATATTTCATGAGGGTATTTGTAAAATACTGGTAGAATATTATTAAAGGTGTATCAAGGATATATAATGACCGAGAAGACACCTTCATGTCTTTAAGCGTTCTATGTGAACCACACATTTATAAACTGACTATTTTATTCATTAATGTCCCAAATAGTGGGAAGAAGAGGGAGTGACACAATGAATAATAGTGTGTATTTCCCAAATATTTGTAAAAACTATAGTAACATGTATTACCTCTCATTATATTGACAAGCCTTTAAAGAATGCTGCTCAGAATATCCCATTGTGGTGAACAAAGTTAAATTATTGTATCAAATATATTCATTATATTTCGATAATCATACATGAGATTTGATGTGGTCATCTAAAAATTAAATTGATCAAAAGGTTGAACACACTTACAACAAACATGAGAATCAAATATAAAAGAGAGATAATCTTCTTAATGAAAATTGTGAATTGAAAAACACCTTGATTTACCCGTAATGGGGTATCTCAAATTACAATTACTATAACATCCCAGACACCAAAAACCTAGAACAAATAGTTATGTTGTATTTTTGTAAATAATAAAATAGTTCCCACATAATATATAAATTTAGTAGTGATGAAAAACTAGATATATACATACATTACACTTCAAAACACAAGATATATCGTGAAAACATTGCAAAAACATTATTTTCACATAAATTATATCCCAGAAAATTGCATACAAACGATATATAGATTTCATGGGGAAAGGTGGAAAAATTGGTGTGCTCTGATTCATAGCAAGTAGTAGTATACAGAAGAATCCATCATGACATAAACATTTAACAATTCAAATGGATATAATAAATGAAAAACAAGAATCTATAATCAATAGATTTGGAGGTAATAGTATATCCATGACAATATGTGAAAATACAGATCAAAATAATCAATGATCTCATACTGAAGGAATGAATAATATTTTTCATAAAAACATTCTATCATTACACTGTTTTTACACACCTATCCCATTAGGTGAAGAAATACTCTCCACAACCAAACTGATTTTATCTCATGATACATGTCAAGGATGTTTGGGGAGATATAATTCTAATCTCTACCGATCACTTTATTATGTAAAATTTTTTCTTTATAAGAGTCTTCATGACCTTTCATATCAATCCCAAAGGAACCTTTTTATGAATTAAACGATAATATCCATATATTTATGAACAATGAAATCAAATATATCCACATTAAATATAATAATTACTATTCCTATTATATTATCGCATAAAAAACATTTATTTCATTAGTTATTAATAATGTAATAGGTTTTTCCCTTATGAAAGAAATATAGGTTTGAGGGTAAAATTAGTGTTTTTGGTTTTACATGGAAGATAGTATATGAGCTCAATTTTTTACATTGTTTGACACAGGAAAAATTGTATGAAAAATGTTCATCCTATTTTATTATGATCATGTGAATATTTTGAATCATATCCGTCTTGTTTGTATCCCCATGTGTGCAGTAACATGCCAACACTTCTCGTTTCAGGGTAATGATTGAGTTAATGGTCACCTAACCCTTATTGGGGTTATTACCCCCAGTTTTATCTAAGATAAATACACATCCATATTATAGTATCTAGATAGTGATTTATTTTTTTGGAAACAACATACACTTTTACTTTATAGAAAGTTATTGTGTTCTTTCCACTATAGAAAAGGCTGAATTTGACAATGATTTCATTAAGTCGTGGATCAAAATTATTTGAGAAAAAAATTACAATATACACATAAAAATATATGATTAATATGAAAAAATAATTCAATGGATTTTTATTGAAAAAAATAAAATTAGAGTAAATTATTACATTATTCATAGAGAACAATGATTGAGATGGAGAAACCCCACTACTATATTGGGTAAAACTTTAATAATAAATTATTAAAATGAAATTGAATTAAAATAATTAGTAAATACAATTAATAATCTAACTAAATTATTTAAAATCTCAAATTTTTAGTATATACACCCTATAATGTAAATTAGATTCATAATAATAAACATTTCTAAAAGTGAGTTGTAACACCCCAACCCTAGTTACCCAGTGTCGGTGCATTATTGAATAACCTTGGCATGATCACAAAAGTTCATGTCTTGGAAGACCGATTAGTTTAGTAGCCTTGGAAATACTAGATACATTCAAAAGTTTTACATTACATTATAAAATAAAAAACTACAATAACATAGTCTCCATAGTCCACAGTCATATCCCTTATACTATCCCTACAGGTCAGTTATAATATACTTCTTCGCATCCTTATAAAAATAAATCATAGAAAGGGGTGAGCTCAGATTCTCATAAAGGATAAGGATATAGTGGAAACTTTCATAAATAAGAACAAAAATTTAAGGCAATGTAAGACTAGAACAAAATCCTTTTAAACATGAACATCAGAATAATATGGAAAAGATAATATCAAATAATTCCATTTACATATTCACATGGATAAGTTAGTAGTCTAATAATCACATGCAATATCAATGAAAACTTTCAAAATTATTGAATGCATAATTCCAGAAATCATAACCACATAGTCAAGGCCTTGTGCCAAGACATAAAATAAGATTTTTTCAAGTCCTTGTGCCAAGATGCTAGTTTGACTCATGAGAACTACCGATGCATCGAGGAACTATAGCGGGATCAACACATCAGTTAATAAGTCCAATGAATTTCTCATATAAAAAGGTTTAAACATAACATAAACATTCATATTAAAACTAGCATAAGAAATTTCAATACCTTATCCATAATCCATGAATGGTCTAAAAATATCACATCCATAGTCAAACATATCACAAAACCTTCAATACAATATGGAATATTTTTATCATAATAAACCAACTTCAAATAAGCATAAAATCCATCATAGGATGTTAACATAGATGAAATAAAAACCTTTTTGAAAGAAATATCTCTTTCTATTTGGAAATAATTTAAAAATCATATAATTATAAAAGAAAAAAAATTATTTTCAAAATATGCTTATAAGCTTGTATGGGATGCTTCGATGATTTTTTAACGGTAGAAAATAGTTTCACCCACCATATAAGTTAAAAAAAACATTCTTACCTTAATTTTGTTGAAAAGGTCATAAGGTACCTTGTTTGGAAAACGACGATAGTATTGTTTTAAAACCATTTGATAAAAAGTAAAACAACGGTATAAATGAATTTAACCAATATTCTAGTAAATGGTAATAATGTTTTGGAATACATTTTTACGAAACATGGATGTTGATGATAAAGAGTCCCCATTAGATACTTAGGTAAAATCAACCTCGGATAATAAAGATATTGTTAAATTAACCCTTACATTGTACTTTTCCTTGGTTGAAGGTATGTTATCCTCCTGTATAATAGTAAAATCATTGTTATTAAACTATAAAAGAACAATATACTTAAATATGATGTCATATATGATCTTTTAATATTTCTTTTTTAATAATATTTTAGTATTATCATCATTCTGGGTGTTAACTGATTTGTTTTCATTTATATGTTTTGTTACATTAGAAATGTTTGTGATGGAGAAAATATTTTTGATTCATTTACTGAATGATATTGAGTTCTTAAACATTTTTTGTAATAACAAAATAAAAATTATTCTTGAATGATTACGTTGGGGAAATGAACATCATCGCGTTTGTGGAGACGGTAATCTGTACATATAAAAGATTGAAAATATCATTATTTTGGTTTAAAATAATATGTAAATAGATGGTATATCATATATACAGCAAAATTAACATGTTATATTTATTATTTACATCAATTATACATCATTATTATACCCATCCAAGTAATAATGTATTTAATAACAACTACACCATGGCGTGGAGACGGTAAGTCGTACATACACACGTATGGTGATATGTCATTAATAGGATAGATAAAATAATGAATATGGTTGTATAATATTTATAATAACATCACAATATATAGATGATACTAGAGTTTTTATTTTATAATGGAAACAACAATGTCAGAAGAAGTGGAAGAGGAAAATAACTTGGAGCATTTGATTAAATATTTTTCTCTTCTTTTGGTTATTCCTTTTCATTTGATCAAAATGGATCCATAGGATGACTTTTTGACTAAAGGAAGGCCTCTAGGATGAAGGTAGGAATGTTTGGAGGAATGTTTGGAAGTGTTTGGCCAAGACAAATGGTTTTGAAGGTTTTAATTTGAGGGAAGGGGAAGTTCCCTTTTATAAGAGAGGTGAGGCACATCTTAGGAAAAGATTTAAATATTATTGTATAATAAATTCTTTTTCTATTTTTTAATGGCTCGAAAATTAATTATTTAAAGTATAAGGTAGGAACGGGTCAAAAAAATTTCAAACAATTTGTTTTAGATAGGTTTGGGTCACTATATTAACCATACCTTTTAGATTAAACTCTTAGATAAATAGTTTGACATTTACCATGTCTCTTTTTATTTTTATATTATGTTGTTAATAAACATACTATAAAATTCCAAGAGAACCCCAAGTGGTTCATTTATGATAAACCTATCATCATAAAGGTATTTTGGACGAAAATTATATTTTTTGGATTATTATATCAACCAATAATATTTTATTTTTTTTAAACTCGATTATGTCAATTTTGACATTATTTAATAATTGTTTTTTTACTCCTAAAACATTTATTACTTCTAAGTAAATAAATTTAATCAACCCTGACATGTCATATTAACCTATAAAATTAGTTTAATTCATTAAAACACTCAAATTAGTTTTATTTGGATATTTATAATATCAATTATTTAAATATTTCATTAATAAGTTAATTACTTCATCATCATTGTGTCATAAATAAATTTAATTATTTAATGTCTAAAAATTATAAATAAAATACCATTATTTAGAAAATTGGTTTATCTTTATAATGACTAATTATAATCGAATGTATCTTATATATAACCCTATATAAAAAAATTTCTAGTTATTAAACTTTGATTTTAAGTCTTTTAACTCTTCATTAAATAAAATAATAATAAATGTCCTAATCTAATCTAAGTGGACCAAAGAGGTTTATATTTTATTACAAAGGTTTTTTAGGTCAAATTATACTTATCCAATAGAATTAGGACATGTGTTAGGGTAATAATAATATCATTTTTACCATTAATTACCCAATTTACTTTTAACCATGGTAAATAAAAGAATAAAGTTATTATTCACCAAAAATTATTTTCATCTTATTGAACCATATATTACTTACAGATATCAACCATGTCTCTCAGATTTTTGAAATTCAATTCATTGAAGCAGTAAAATTTAGTTTTGTGTAAATTTGTAAATGCTCCTAGGAGGTGGGTAAACGACGGTAAAAGTTGGATAAAATTTTTAAATATTGAAAATTATTATAAACTAACTCTAAATAATTACATTGAACTTATATAGGTATTTTGTATATATTTTCACCGAAAATAAATTTTAATAAAATAAATAATTATTTAAATAAAAATCATATTTTTAACAATAACTTAGTGTTTTTCAGTATTCATCAAAAATTGAATGTTTTAAGACAGATACAAAAAATTCACCCTAAGCTAATTTTGATATTCTGAATCCGAAAATAAAGACCATTTTGAAAGATAAAATTTTTAAAATTTCAAAATGTGGGTAATACTATTCATAACGGCTAATTTGATTGGTCACAGTATGTTATAATCTTGATGTTTTGTATAATTCAAGTTATTGCATTATTTAAAGGGAAACGTACCGTGGAATCTTGAGGTGTTAAATTATTCCCACCATTAAATAATTTCTTCCTCGAAATTTCAAAAATATTACAAAATTAAATGATTCAGGTGGTTATTCATTATAATTTTCTCAGGTTCCCACATCACCTCTTCCATCTAATAATTTCTCCATAGAACTTTTACCAGACGAGTCATCCGGTTTCTTAGCACTTGTTCTATGGTATCAAGAATTTTTACAGGCTCTTCACAATAAGACCGATCAGGTTCCAGTTCAATTTCCTCGTAGGTGAGTACATGCATTTTGTTAGGCATGTATTTTCTCAACCTTGATACATGGAACACATTGTGAACTTTGGAGAGACTTGGCGGCATTGCCAACTGGTAAGCTACAACCCCATTTTATTCTATAATTTCAAAAGGTCTGATGTACCTGGGACATAGTTTACCTTTCATAACAAGTCCTATAATTCCCTTCCATGGAGATACCTTTATGAAAACATGATATCATATAATAAATTCCAAATCATTCCTTCGATTATCAGCATAGCTCTTATTCCTACTTTGAGATGCTTTGATTTGGGTTTGGATTACATCCACCATTTCGATCGTTTCCTCAACATGTTCTGGGCCTACGAGTTTTCATTCACCAACAGCATGTTGTGTGACATCTCTTTCCGTATAACGCCTCATATGGTGCCATCTGAATACTTGAATGGAAGTTATTGTTATAGGAAAATTATACTAGAGGTAAATATTGATCCCACATACCTTGAAAGTCAAGTGAGAAAGATCTCAACATATATTCTAAGGTTTGAATAGTCCATTCTGATATTCCATCATTTTGAGGGTGGTAGGCAGTGCTCAAATGAAGTTTAGTATCCACAGAATTCGGAAGACTTATCTAGAATCTTGATGTAAAATGGGGATCACGGTCATAAACAAATGAGAAGGGTACTCCATGATGTCTTACAACTTCATTAATATATATTCTTACTAGACGTTTAAGTGGTTAATATTCTCTTATAACAAGAAAATGTGCGGACTTGGTAAGATGATCAACAATGAACCATATTGCATCATTATTTCTATGAGTCATTGGTAGTCCCATGAAAAAGTCCATCATAATATTATCCCATTTCATCTCAGTTATGGGAATAGGTTGCATGACTCCTCCAGGATGTTTCCTTCCAGGTTTCACTTTTTGAAAAGCCATACATCGTGAAAAAGAAATCCACAATCTCCCTCTTCATGTGGTCCCACCAAAAGTGATCCTTCAAATATCTATACATCTTAGTGATCACAGGGTGTATAGTGAAATTAGAGCAATGAGCATCATCCAACAATTCTATTTTTAGATCAGTTATACCAGGAACACAACTTCTCTTCCCAAATTTTAAATTTTCATCTTCATATTTGAAGTCACTCATTTTCCAAGCATTAATATTTATTAGAAACTCTTCAATATCGGTCTGAGAACTCTTTTTCCTATCAAGTAAAGTTGTTTTCATAACCATTTGAAAAATTATTGTTGTTTCACCTTCCGTGATTATTCACATATCCATTTTCAGTAGATCCATGAAAATAGGATCCCTTTCAACTCTCATCTTTTTCAAAACTCCATGATCAATTCTGATAAAAGCATCTAACACCTTATTTTCTTTCCCGGGTGGTAGTGTATAGTGAAAGAATAATCCTTGAGTAGTTCAAGCCATCAACCTTTCCCCAGGTTGAGTTCCTTTTGTGAGAAAATATACTTCAAACTCTTGTGATCAGTATATATCTCAAATTTTCACCATAGAGATAATGTCTCTATATCTTTAGAGAAAATATTACAGCTTCTAACTCAAGATCCTGAGTATGATAGTTTTATTCATTAATTTATACCTATAGTGATTCATAGGAAATAACTCTACCATTATTCATAAGGACACAACCATGTCCTTTCATTGAATCATTACTATAAATAACAAACCGCTCATTCCCCAATGGTAGAGTCAATATATGATAATTGAATAATCTTCTCATCCGTTCTCCAAAACATTATTCACACTCTCTTTTCCAATAAAATTTATCCTATTTTTGTGTGATCTTGGTTAATGGGGTTTCCAATCGGGACAAATTGTGGATGAAACATTGATAATAACCGGCTAAACTAATAAAACTGTGTACCTTAGTTATACTCGCCGGTTTGAGCAATTATTGGACTACCTTGGTCTTGGAAGGATCAAGAGAGATTCCATCCTTAGAGACAATATGGAAAAGAAAAGAAATCTCTTGAAGCCATAATTCACACTTTCTAAACATCCCATATAATTCATTTATTCATTAAGACTTCAGGATAATTGTCAAGTGATTTTCTAGATCTTTGTAGCTTTTAGAGTATACCAAGAAATCATCAATAAATACAACTACAATGTCATAAAGATATTCATTGAAAACTCAATTCATTATATCAATGAAGACAGAGGGTGTATTAGTAATCCCAAAAGGCATTACTGTAAACTCTTAATGTCTGTACCTGGTTAGAAATGCTCTTTTTCGAATGTCATCCATCTTCACACACAACTAATGATATCCAAATCGAAGGTCAATCTTCAAAAAATATTAAACTCCATGAATTTGGTCGACTAAATCATCAATGTGAGGTAGGAGATACTTGTTCTTTATTGTTATAACATTTATTTCTGTGTAGTCAATGCACAACCTCATAGATCCACCTTTCTTCTTAACAAAAATAATTGGGGATCCCCATGGAGAAAAACTAAGGATAATAAATCATTTATTAATCAATTACACTAGTTGTTTTTTAGTTCCAATAATTCCATAGTGGCCATTCTTTATGGGGTCACTAATATGGGCCTTGAACTAGGAATTAAATCAATGGAAAACTCAATTTCTCATTCTGGAGGATGTCCAGGTAAGTCTTCTAGAAACACATCAACCTATTCTTGCGAAATAGATATGTCTTCTATTTGAACATTCCATTCCTCACCCAAAGTAATTTCATTCTCTTCCTCCACAATTATTGAATTTAGTTGATCTACAGGGGTGGATCTAGATAAGAATTAGGTGGTGATGTTTCTACTCTAAATACAATGTACTCCTCATCATCATCGAGAATTGTAACCTTATTATTTTTACAATAAATTTTCACATCATGTTCTAAAATCCAATACATACCATGGATTTTATCAAATAAAATAGTGGGTATGATGATAAGATCAATAGATGAATACATTTATATTCCCTAATGGTAACTGATTCACAAAACATTGTTTCAATGATACTTCCCTTATGTGTTTTGACTGCCAACTCCCTTGTTATGTCAAATTGAAAATATCTTATTTTCATAGAAATATGATAATATATGAAACAATTCAATGATCCAGAATAAAATAAAGAATTTTCTAAACTTGAGGAAACCATTAAATTACCTACCACCATGTCTTTCGGATCTTCAACCTCAGCAGTAGTGATATAATAAGCTTGGCCTTGATCTATTGGCTTTTTTTGAGGTATTTTTCCTTAGCGCTTAGGAAATTCATTTTAATAATTCCCCCTTTATAATTACTTGTAGCATTGATCATTGACAGCCTCTTTATTCCCCTTACAATCATGAGTTTGGTGGCCTTTTTCACCACACTTGTTACAGACTCACATTCCCTTCAGGAAAGTACCGGGGTGTTTCTTCCCAAATTTAATGAAGTATGGATATTAAACATTTACCTTCTTCCCCTTATTTACATTTCCAATGTGTTCAGCAGGTCTCTTCTTCTTTTGATTTGTTTTAAAGTCGTAAGACTTACAGAATTCCTTTCCAATCTTGACAGCACATGATACAATATCTTCGAATGAAAAGAAGGATTATGAGACTAATGCTCACCAGAGAAAGGGTTTTAACCCATAAAAGAATCGATCAATCTTACTCCTTGGGTTACGTATATAATCTTCAGCATTTCTTTCTACCCTTGTAAAAATAACCTCATACTTTGCGACATTCTCATCCTCCTTTTCCCTCAGACTCAGAAATTGCCATTTCATTTCCGCTCGATGGTCATAAGGAAAGTATTTTTCTAGGAAAATATCTTTAAAATCCCTCTATTCAATACTTTATATTTCTTCATCTTCCTTTGTGTTTTGGATTAATGACTACCATTGATCTGTATCTCACGTGAGGCGATAAACAGCTATGACAACTTTTTCCTATTGCTACTTCCCAAAGCGTGGAATATTTTCTCTAATGAATTTATCCATTTCTCAGCTACTAATTTATTTTTAATCCAATTTAATATTAGTGGTTATTTCCACATTAAGTGGTTTAACATTGATCCTCCATGTTGTGGATTTGGGTGCTCTATACGGGTAAGATTATTATTCATAACCTAAGTGAATTGTCCTAGTATGGAGATAAGTTGATCAACACCAGTAGCTTCACCAGCTAAACTATAAGTATCTTGAGTAGGATGGAAATCCATACATGTATTGCATGCATTGTTATAGTTTCCATTCCTTCCACTAGGCACCATTTCTAAACAATGTCATACAATAGATTTGTTTATGAATCACAATACATAATTCCAAACTTGTAAAATAGTTAACATAAATTGAACAGTGTATGGATATAATCCATAAACATTAAAATGATTTCTTTAAGGAATTATACACACATAAACCCTTCATAATGATTTTAAATAAAATAAAATTTATCGTAAGAATATCCCCGAGAAATTCCCTAACCAAGAGTGCAGTAAGGCCTGTTGTCATGCACCAGTTTCCATTGAAGTCTAGCTCAAAGAGGGGTTTTCGAGTTTTACACATATGTACATATGTTCGAGAGCCACATCTAACTGCTCATATCTATACATGTATGTATTTCTCAGAAAACAAAAAAAAATCTATACAACACCAAAATTCTAGGATGTTATTCTATACTAATCCTCATATTCTATCTTAAGATCATGTGCTCTAATCAGAGTTTCTCTAAACATATATTCTAGGTTTTCTACTATACTTCCTCTGATAACAACTATAATGCCCTTAATCTAGTTACCCAGAGTCAGTGCATTATTACATAACATTGGAATGATCACAGAAGATCATGTTTTGAAAGATTGATTACATTAATAGCCTTGGAAATACTAGATACATTCATAAGTTTTACATTACATTATAAAATGAAAAAATACAACAATATATTCTCCATATGACACACTCATATCCATTAGACTATCCCTACAGGTCAATCATAATATACTTTTTCGCATCCTGTGAAAAATAAAACATAGAAGTGGGTGAGCTTAGATGCTCAGTAAGGATAATGATAGAGAATAATCTTTCATAAATAAGAATAAACATTTAAGGCAATATAAGAATAGAACAAAATACATTTAAACATGAACATAATAATTATATGGAAATGATAAAATCAAATAATTAAATTTACTTATTCACATGGACATTCTAATAGTCGAATAATCACATGCAATATCAATGGCCACATTTATAATGATGGCATGCATAATGCCAGACTTCATAACCATGTATTCAAGGCCTTGTACGAAAACTAAAAATATGATTTTGTCCAGGCCTTGTGCCAAGACAGTAGTTTGTCTCATGAGACCAACCGATGCATCGAGGACCTATAGCGATCTCCAACAAACACTTACAAATTCCAATGCATTCCTCATAAGAAAAGGATTAAATATAACATAATCCTTCGTATTAAAACTATCATGTGAAATATCAATACATTATCCATAAACCATGAATGGTGTAAAAATAACACATCCATATTCAAACATATCACAAATCCTTCAATACATTATAGAAATTTTTTATCATAATAACTCAACGTCAAATAAGATTAAAATCCATCAAAGGATGTTGACAGAGATAAAATAAAAACCTTTTATAGAGAAATAACTTTTTCTATTTAGAAATAATTTAAAAGTAATATAATTATAAAAGAAACAACTATTTTGAAAGTATTTTTATAAGCATGTAAGGGATGCTTCGACGATGTTATACTGGTAGAAAATAGCCGTACCCACCGTATAAGTTAAAAAAACATTCTTACCTTAATTTGGTCGAAAATGTTATAAGGTACCTAATTTGGAAAATGACAGAAATATTCCATTCAAACCATTTTATAAAAATTCAAACAAGGCTATATATGACTTTAACCCATATTATAGTAAATATTAAAATTGTTTTGCATTATATTTATAAGAAACGTGGATGTGGATAATAAAGAGGTCCCAGTAGATACTTGTGTAATAAAAACCTCGGATAATAAAGAGATTGTGAAATTAACCCTTACCTTGTACTTTTCCTTGGTAAAGGGTAAGTTAAACTCCTTTATAATAGTTAAATCATTTGTATTAAATTATAAAAAACCATACACATCAATATGATTTCATATATGATCTTATAATTTTTATTTTTAAATAATATTTCAGTATTATTGTCGTTTCGGGTGTTATCTAATTTGGTTTCCTTTATTTGTTTTGTTACATAAGATGTGTTTTTTATGGATATGATGTATTTGATTCATATCCAGAATGATATTGTATTCTTAACAATTATTTTTAATCCTAAAATGGAAATTATTCTTGAATGATTAAGATGGGGAAATGAATCTCATCGCCTTCGTGGTGACGGTAATCCGTATGTACGCACGAGAGATAATATCATTCTTTTGATTTAAAATAGTATTTAAATAGATGTTAAATCATATATAAATAATAATTAACATGTTATATTTATTATTTAAATCAATTATAAATAATTATTATACCCATCCAAATAATAATTTTTTGAATAAAAACAACACTGCGACGTGGAGACGGTATGTCTTACTTATGCACGTATTGTGATGTGTCATTCATAGGATGGAAAAAATAATGAATATGGTTGCAACATAATTATAATAACATCACAGTATATAAAAGATAAAAGAGTTATTATTTTAGAATGGAAACAATAAGGAAATAATAAGTGGAAGAAGAAAATAACTTGTAAGAGGTGATGAAATATTAACCTCATCTTCGGGTTATTCTTTTTGATTTATCAAAAGGGATCCGTAGGTTGGCATTATGGCTAAAGTAAGGCCTCTAGGATGAAGTTAGGACAATTGAGAGGATATTTGGGAAGGTTTTGGCTGACATAAATGGATTTTAAGGTTTGATTTGGAGAGAAGGGGATGTGCCTTTTTATAAGAGGGGTGATGGGCACCTTAAGAAAAGATAGAAATATTATTTTACAATAAAATCATTTACACATTCTAATGGATCCAAAAAAAATATATAAAGGATAAGGTGATTATTTTTTGATAACTTCTCAACCATTATGTCTTAGACAGGTTTGGGTCACTGTATTAACCTTATAATTTTGATTTGACTCTTAGTTAACTAGTTTGACATTTACCATGCCACTTCTTATTTTTATTTTATATGGTCAATAAACATACTATAAACATCCAAGAGAACCCCAAGTGGTTCATTAATGATAAAAATATCATTATATAAGTCTTTTTTCAAAATGTTATATTTTTATGATTATTATATCAACCAATAATATTGTATTTTTAAAAAAAACTCATTTATGTCAATTTTGACATTATTTAAAAATGGATTTTTTATAAATTCATTAAAACATTATTATGTCAAAGTAAATACATTTAATCAACCTAAAAATTTCATATTAACCTATAAAATTAGTGGAATTCATTAAAATACTCAAAATAGATTATTTGGATATTTATAATATCAATTATTTTAATCATTTTAAATAATGTAATTACTGCATTATTATTGTGTCATGCATAAATCTAATTATTGAATGTTTTAAAATTATAAATAAAATAAAATTATGTATGAAATCATATTATATTTCTAATGAATACTTATAGTGGAATTTATCTTATTTATAACCTTATATTAAAAATGGTTTAGTTATTAAACTTTGATTTTATCTCTTTTAACTCTTCTTTAAATATAATAATAATAAATTCCCTAATAAATATAAGTGGAAAAAAGTGGTTATTATTTACTTTATAATGTTGTTTTAGGTCGAATTATACATATCCAATAGAATTAGGACATGTTTTAGGGTAATTATAATATTATTTTTACCCTTAATTACCCTATTTACTTTTTACCGTGGTAAATAAAAGTAAAAAGTTCATATTCCCCAAAATTATTTTCATCTTATTAAAGCACATTTTACATAATGATATCAACCATTTCTCATAGATTTTTGAAATTAAATCCACAGAAGCTGTAAAACTATGTTTTATGCAAATTTGGAAATGCTCCTAGAAGGTGGGTATAAGACGGTAATGTTCGATAAAATTTTTATATATCTAAAATTATTATAAACCGGATCCAAAGAATCACATTGAAATATATAGGTATTCGGTATCTATTTTATCCTAAAATAAATTTAAATAAAATAAATAATTATTTAAAAAATTCCAATTTTAAACAATAACTCAGTGTTTTTCACTATTCACCAAAAATTAAAAGTTATTAGAAAAATGCCGAAAATTCACCCTAAGATAATTTCAATATTCTAAATCCAAAAATTAAGTCCATATTGAATAATAAAAATTTTTAAATTTAGAAAAGTGGGTATTACTTTTCATAAGGGCTAATTTGATTAGTCGTGGTGTGTTAGAATCTCGAAGTTGTGTACAATGCAAGCTATTGCATTATTCAAAGGAAAACTTACTGTGGAAGCATGGGGTGTTACATGAGTAATTAGAGACAAAACACTAATACGTATTTCCCTAAAATCCACGAAAATACTTTAACATATTGTATCATAAACATATAAATCATAACAAATTGATTCTGAACTTTACTCATATCCACTTCAATCAAATATCTTAATAAATTGTCATTTTAACTTGAATTATTATGATTTTCTATAATAGTTCTTATTGTTTTGAAAGTTTGTACTGGATTCAATATTGTGGTGTTAATATTAATTGTTCATAAAATTATTATTAATAATATTTAATTAGATTTATTTTTTATGTATTATTTATAATAATTTATGATGTTTCAACTACCCTCAATAAGTTTTTTATAGCATACCGTTGAAGATAAAATTCGATAATAAGCATATTTTTGTGATTTTGGATAATCGTAGGATATTTCCTTGATTGATGAATAAGATATTTAAATAATGTATATATATTTATGATTTTACATATTTATATATTATAGTTTCAATATTAATATTAACATATACATTCATGGTATAAATTCAATGTATTGTTCAAGTAGGTGGTTAAACCGACCCAAACATGAACATAACCTGATTTTGTGAATGATTATATGGTGGTTTGGTTATAATATAATTATCAATTATTTATAATTTTCTTATTTTATTAATTTTAGTGTGATATATCATCTATATATGGTTTTATAATATGAATTAATTGATATTATAATATTTAATAATTTAAAAAAAGATTATCCTCTTAGTACACATATTTTAAGATATTAAATTAATGAGGATTATTTATTGATCATATCATTTATAGGTTATATAATTTTCCATAAACTAGATTTAATTATTTCATAAAAATAAAATTTATCATTTATTATTATTCTTAGATCTATCCATCCAATTCGATTATGGAAAATTAAGCACATTATGTTGGAGTAATTGTAGACCATGCAACACATGATTAACAATTGTGTTTTACTTAATGAATAATATATATGAATGAAAATGATACTATCATTATTATTCTAAAATTAAATTATATATATGAAACTAATATAATTATATAATTGTGTATATAAATCTTTTTTAAAAAATAATTAAGAAACAATGCCAAGTAGTTGATTATACTCCTATAGGGGACTTGAATCTTCCCTGGAAGTTTCCATGGACAGGATAGACCTATGCCAACAAATGGTGAGTTTTTCATTAGAGTGTTATTTTATTATTGGGGAATGAAAATTTCATAAATTTAATTTTTAAACCATAATTTTATGCATTCCTTGATTGGTTGGTGAGTTACCCCCTATATAAGTGGTGATAAGTGATCTTCATTAATTATTTTATATTAATTTAACGGGACTACATGATCAACAATTTATTTGGCTCAATAAATAGGATAAAATGGTGTGATGAAGAGATAATTTCTATCCAATCCTCATAATACCAAATATATACATTTTAAATCATGTTTTAACTCTTTTATCTCATAAATTATTACTTTCCCCATTTTTGTTTTTTACAAAGACAACTTGCTTTTATATAGGGTAAGTTAATATTTGTGCCAAAAATAAACTTATAATTGTTTGATAAAGTGGACCTAATGATGATAAATTTTAAATCCATTATTTTTTATTCAATTTATATTAGGGTTAATATTTTAGTTTAATATGAAAAATAAAAATAAAATTAAAAAAATATCTGAGAAAAAAATTACATGAATTTAAAAATTCCAATGAAGGGTTTGTAAACTATAATTAATATTTTAAAAAATATTTATGATTATTTGAAAATATTTTTTTTAAATAGAGTATAATTAATTTTTTACATAATAATAATTTCAAATATCTATATTTCACTATTCACTTAAGAGTTAATTTTTAAAAAAAACCAAAATTCATATTAAGATAATATGATTATGAAAAAATTAAAATAACTTTTAATTTTTTATAATATACATTATAAAATTAGGAAATTAAAATTATAAATATACTTGTGATTAATGGTTCATTAGAGTTCACATTTCTTGATATTTCATGATAAATTGTTTAACTATTTGAGTTAGTTCTAGGGTATTTTAGACGTAAAAGGTAGGTGTCATATCTACACTTTGGTGGAGGACACTACTTATTTTAGGGTTTCAACCTCCATGATTTCATATTCTATGGTTTCCTCAATTGCAATTCTTAGTGAAAATGTTCATTTGTGTGGATCCTACCAGCATTCATGGTTTTCAATTATCAATTCCTCAGTGGTTTGGATCTATTGTGGCCCTCAAAATTTATGCTTCCATATCAAGCTATAGGTAGAACGGTCCTCTGTAGAGGAGTTCTGGGTGAGACAGTGAGATGAGGAGGCACCTTTGTATGGAACCTCCACAACGCGATGGATGTGATGGTGTGATGGTTGCAAGGGTGGCCCTCTACAGATATGTTTCCATGGTTATGGTGGTGATTTGGATGAGGTAAATGGTGATCTATGAGGTGATGGTTTGATCTTTCCTTGGCGGAAAAATGTAGTGTAAATCTTGGCATGAATGATGGTGGTCTGCGTGGTGCTGGGTAGATTAGGTAGTGGTGTGATGTTGTAGTGTTGGTAATGATTTCTAGGCGATTGTATAGCCTTGGTTTTGGGGGTGGGTAGTAGTTTTTAATGTTCTAATTCAGCAACATTGGACTGTGAGGTGGTGGTGGTGTTTTTCAACGATTAGGGTTTTTACTGCGGTGACATTGGAGGAGGGTTGGGCCTTTATACAAGCCTGTATAGATATATTTTAAATGGGTTTACTTGTAATGGTATTTGTATCAATGGGATATTAGGCCACTCAAATCCGAGTATTCGTGTCTCGGTCCCGTTGGGATTTTAATGTGTTCTCCCGAAATCAATTTCAAAAAGTATTTCTAGTTTTCTTTTTTTTAACAATGGGGTTGATCCCCAACTTAATTCAGTATAGTCTTGGGTATTTAGTTTCCCCCCTTAAATATTTTTATCATCTAAATTTAATGTGTAAATTAGCTATTAGACAATTTTTTATATCCATCATCATAGATTATTTTGGATCCCATGTTTCATCTTCTAGTTTTTTATTTATCCATATGACTTTCCCCAATTGAGTTTTACAATTCCACAATACATTCTCTTTGGTGTCAAGAATATGTATAGGTTCTTCATCATAAGAAAAGGAAAGAATAACATATTCTATAACAAAACATATCTATTTTAAACAATAATAAATTGTCTATTAAATGAAATGACACACAATGAAACCTAGTAGATTTATAATTCTAGTGTCCTTGGGAATTAGGTACATAGAATAACATCATGAACATGGGATATGATGACATTATTGAATACCTCCCTAACATGATTCTAAAATTATAAGGCTTTTAAAATTGAAGGAGATAATATGGGGACATACATAATTAAGGGGTGATCTATAAATCAATGCAGGGGAATAAATATGTCATATGGTTATATTTGTTATAAAATTAGTATATTAATGGTGAATAAAATGAACACAAGTAGTTAGGCATGATATAGCATGATAATCATAACATGATAAATGTGTAAACAACAAAAAATACCGGATCATAAACATTGGCCAAGGATAAATTCCAAGACATAATGACAGAATAATTTCCATAATGTAATCATGTTCATTCCTTGTCCAAACATTGTGTCTCAGGAGCCCAAAAACTACAAAATACATTGGAGTGCTATATAATTCTTGGAGCACCTGTCACTTTAATTTCATTCTCATGCTTATGTTTTCCACATAGATCATAAAACATGGATTCATACATCGTTATATTTTATTACATGATAAATGATTGTGTAATATATATAGTTATTTCAGATTTAAAATATATATATGTGTATAAATGTGAAATCCATTAATAGGAAATGGGTATGGTATTCAGTTTATAGTTTTTTTGGCTTGAAAAAATCACACAGAAATTTTGGAACCATAATAGTGTAACATAAAAATTCGTAAAATGGGTTGATGTTAGCGAAAGAGGTTTATAATAATTTGGAGTTCTAATGGGAATTAATTGGGATAGACAAAAACATATCCCATCAAAAGGAATCAAAAATAGGTGGAATATGATTATGAAGAGACATGGATAAAGAGGGGCAACAAAAGAACCCTTACATGAGTGTGTGACTCCAAATGCATGGGAGTGGAATCTCGGGATCTTGGAGGAGAAATAGAAGAATTATAGAGATTTTATAGAGAGTAATTACATGCTCCATGTAATTTTAATGAATATAAATGAGATCATTAGTGGGTCTATGTAGGAAAAGTATGTGGATTTGTGTAATAATTCTTGAACATAGGTTTTGGACTCTATATAATAAAATAACCAAGATAAGGAACATCCCAATAGTCTTCCTCATGGTTTCATTCAAATGATGTGGGTTTTATTATGTTATAATTCCAATGTCCAAAAATATTAAAATAACACACTTTTTTATATGGAAGTGATTCGTTATTTAAATAAATGATTTTAAAACCATTAAATATATTAATTGCTTTGGAAGATCCCAAATGGAGTTCAAAATTTTAAAAAATAAAAATTGAAACAAATTATTTTAATGTAAAAACATATATTTTTTCAGGTTTACTATTATAGTATTTATTAAGTCACTTTTGGGTCATTATTATGCTAGAATACAGAAAGTATAGTTTTAAGGTATTTAATTTTTACCCAAAAATATGATTGTCTCATAAAATTATGAAAAATCCACTACTGGATAATTTCAATGTTCTGGTTCAAAAAATCAAATTTATTTTTTATAAATAGTTTATAAATTTTCTTATTTTTAATTTAAAAATAAAAATACACATTGATTGATAAATACTGATTTTTTATAATAACAGTTTTTCAATCCCTCGTAAAAAATAAATTTTAATTCATAAAATATGTTTGATAATTTATATTAAATAGAAATTATCTAATAATATTATTATTTAAAAATATTATTTATTTAAAAATTCCATTATTTTATCATAATAAATTCTCTTATTTAATTTTAATATAACCCAAAAAATAATATTCCTTTTTTATTTTATAAAAATATAATTACATTATAATTTAAAAATAATAAGATAAAAATATATTCATTGTTCATTAAATAATCATATTTTTAGGGTCTTCGTATATATACCATTAATACACCAGCTAAATACCTAAGAGTATGGTGCCCACTGGTGGGACGTTTATGGGGTGGTTCGATGAACATGGTTTGGGCCATAATCATGATGATATTGAACTTCTGTCATAAATGGTTATTCTTATTATTATGATATTGGATCTAATATTGGTATTGGTCATGGGAATTTACCAGTGATGCTACATCCATAATATTCTATGATAAATGGGATTCATATGATATTATCAAAATATTTGAGACCATCATATCCTTTTTTTCTGTAACATGGATTTGTGGCAACCCTCTATTTATAATAATTATCTCATCATTGTTCATTGACTATATAATCAATGTTAAAGATTATTAACAGTTTTTTAAATCCAATAGAATATAATAAAGCTAATGAACATCATGTATTTTCTATATCCATGTTACAAAATAAAAAAATAATTAAATGAAATGGATAATTTTAATTATATTATTTCTCATTGTTTCAATCTTCCCCCCTTCAAAAATTTCACCATCGAAATTTTCATTTACCACACTAAAATAGATGTAGGTAACTTTTTTTCATCACCTCATATAGTTCCCAAATTTCATCATCAAACTTTTGGTTTCTCCAAAAAACATTTTTCATGTTCATTTTTTATTCCATAGAACATTGTCTCTCTAATCTAATATCTTCACCTACTAGTCCTCATAGGAACAATCACACTCTAATGGTGCCAAATAATAAATGAGTTCGTCTGATGGGTCTGGTATATACGTTATGAAGTTGGATACATTGAATGAATCATGTTCTGGAAATTGTTAAGGTGGTATTTCCATTTAGTTGGACACCACTCTAATGTGATCAAGGATATTATAGGGGATAATGTATCTTGGACTAATCATTCCCTTGTTTCAAAATCTCAACACATTATTCCATAGAGAAATAAAGAAGAATACCATGCCTCAAACATCAATCTATAGGTCTATTTGATGATTGTTAGTATAATACTTATATAACCTCTAAGCTACCATGATGTGATACTAAATGGTCTTATCATTTTCCACCATTTTCTCTACCATTTTATAACCTAGCAGTTATGTTCCCCAACTTCAACCCAACATGCACATGTTCTAAACATCTTCCCAAAAGGTTCATCATAGGTATCCATTAAATTCCCGAGAGGAAACTATTGTTGTAAGAGAACTCTACCAGAGGAATATTTTTGTCCCATCCTACTTTGAAGTAAATTGATAATTCTCCCAAATTTTCCTCTAGTTTTCAGATATTCCACTCATATTGGCCATCAGTTTAAAGGTGATATATTGTTCTTAATTTCAAATTAATATTTAGAGGGTGTTGGAAACTCTTATAGAACATAGAGTTTCATATTTGATCTCAATTAAATACAATCTAATGTTTAACTCCATTCATCCTTACCACTTCTGTGATGTAAATCCATGCATTTTTATCAAGAGATAAATCCTATATAATCACAATAATGTGAACCATCTGTGTAATACAATACAAAATAACCCATATACCATTGTTTACATTAGATTTATTAGGATGTCTGCTGACAATATCTATGGTGATATTTTCCCATTTCAATGTATGTATATGTAATGGTTTCATCATCCCCTCAGAGTTTTACCTTTCTACTTTCACTTACTGACATAAAATACATCATGATGTATATTTTATGGTATCAAACATCATATTGTCCCAAAAATAATTCTCCAGGAGAAATAAATACATATTTTTCCTTCCATGATGGATATGGATTGTAGAAATATGCACATTATCCATTAACTCTTTCATTAACTCAGGATTTGATGGTAATCATAGTTGTCACCCAAATCATAAAAATCCTTCTTTATTAATTTTTTTTGTTGTTGTGGATTTCAATTTTATTATAGGTTTTACTTTATTATTAACTCCCACATCATCTCTATGAGCATCCACTAACCTCCCAATAAGATACAGTTGAGAAATAATTTTAGAAAAGATTGATGAAGTTCATTCCCTTATGATTCCCATATCCATCCTTTACAAATATAAGAATATCGGATCCCCCTAAATTCTCATCTAAAATATTTTTTGAATCATTTCTACTTTTATAATCTTCCTCCTTATTCTATTTCCATGGATTTTAGTGATTTTAGTTGTAATAGTCCTTGATCAGCTCTAACCATCTTCATGGAGCTGATTCAACTCTTTCTATGTTAATATATAATTGAATCATTTTTATCCATATATATTTCCATGTTTTTACCAAATAAGAAATCCCACCATATTTTCAAAGAAATATCACTCTATTTAACTTAAGATCATAGTTTTTCTGGTCATGTTTTTTAGCATTCAACTACCATAAAGCATATAATATCACTTTTTCATTTTTCATTAACATAAAACCCAATTACTTCTTCAATGAATCATTGAATGCAAAAACAATCTCTCCACTTGTGGGTAGTGTGGGAATAAGTGAAGTCATAAGAATCTGTTTCATCTCATTGAAGCTCTGTTAATATTCAACATTCTAAAGAAAACTTAAATCCATTCCAAGTTTTCTTTATTCTAGTATTTTAAAATTGTATGATATTTCTCACAAATTAATGATATTACCGAGATTATCCAAGGTTTCAATGAATATCTTTCATAGATTTTGTAATCATCCACCATTAAATTGATTTTATCTTTGAAGGGTACATATATATCGCATTTATTGTGATGATATTACCTAATAATGATAGTTCATTCAACCAAAACTCATATTTTTTGTATTTTTCTTAGAGCTTCTCATTTCATAGTGTCTTTAGCATAGCACTCAGATGCTCCTCACTTCCCACATTACTTTTTTAAGTATATTCATATATCATCTCTATATACAACAAAAATTGGTGTAGTTAATATCTAAAGACTCTATTTATCATGTCCATGAAGATATTTAGAGAATTAGTTATCTTAAAAGGAATCACAATGATTTCATTGTGCTTGTACGTCATTTGAAATGTAGTCTTGGTAATATCATCCTTTTTTCAAAATAATTTGGTAATATTCGGACCATAGGTCCACCTTGGAGATTTATTGTGCTTAAAATTTCTTATCGAGCAAGTCATCAATCCATGGTAGAGGATACTTTCTCTTAATAATGATATTTTTGATATCATGATAATCATTTAAAAGGCTCACTGACCCATATTTCTTCTTGATTAAGAGACTCGATGAACCCCATGGTGAATAACATGGGTGTATGAATCATTTATTAATATTCTCATGTACTTGTTTCTTCATCTAATAATGTTAAAAAATCTATTCTATATTGGCTCTTGGATAATGGTAACACCCCAGGTATAAGCTCGATTGATAATTCAACCTGTCAACTAAGAGGAAGACCAAGAAATTCCTCAAGAAACATATCATCATATTCCCTCACAATTGGAATGTCATTGAGGATGGCTATTTCATTATAATAAATCATTTTAGAGAGATATGATTTCTATAAGGGTAATAAGATACATTCTTGAGATGTTTGTGAGAAATATGATTCATCCTCCACCTTGATCTTGTATAGAATCGAGGGTCGATTCACAATATGGAAATTAATTTTTTATCTCATCAATTTATGTGGGATATATATTGGGAAATCCAATACATACCCATAATTTCATCAATTTCCAACAAATGGAGTTTTTCATGGTTTTATGTGATGTTCATCCAAAAACAATTTGACTGGGGAGGAGTTATGTACATGGAATTCAATAATTTCCCAATTTTCCATTTTTACTAACAAATATACTTCCATAATTTGTGGAAGATTTTGAATAGTTATACTATTATTTTATGATATGAATGTATGTGTAAAACCCGAATCAAAATGTATGTTTACTATTTTTGAATGAATAAATAGTGTAGAAATCACAACTTCATTTTCGGGATCATCCTTAGATGTTGTGATCAGATAAGATCACCATTGCTTCCAAGGAGGTTATAGTCTGTCTCCAGAAACCCTAAGCTTAGTGCATTGGTTTGTAAAGTGACATATTCTTGTGAAGTTATATAAATGAAAAATACATTAATTGTTAATAGAGAAGTCCTTTTATCGATCACATTATATTGTTTCTCCTATTAGAAATCATTAATTAGTTTTTTATTAATTCTAATCTTATGGCATTTTCTAGTACCCTATAGGCAATTTCTGGGGTTCTTCTTTCCTCACCATTGAAAAGTGGGATGTTAAAATTTATTGGGACCTTTAGATTTCTTTATAAGACCATAAGAAAACTCCACTGTCCACTTATTATCCCTATGATAACCTTGAGATTTGTTTATCACCATTTCGACTTTGAGGGAACATCTGATAATTTCCTCACATATATCAATGTCACAGATCTATAAGTATTTTTGTAGAAAATGGTTTTCCCCAATAAATATTTCATAAAACTTGAAATTCAGGTTAACAAAAAATCCATAGGAATATCATGAAGGGCTTATGATTTTTTCTATGTATGACTCGATAGGGTCATAAACTTTGTTCTTGGGGGAATGGGAATCCCATTCCATTTTAAGATATGGAGTGTGAGTAAAAAAAATTGATTTTGTTTTCTAAATTCTTTCAACCCCATCACTTAGATCACATCCTCATGCAACGTACTATTGAGTAATTCCGAAAAATGACCGGTTTCACCCTCTAAATGAAAAAGAAAACAATTATAAACTTCTCCTCTTCGGAAAATTGAAGGATGGATAATATATTCTCAAAGAAGTGGATTCATTGTTCTATGATTAAGGAATCATATAATCCATTAAAATTTGTAGGCCTTTTTAGCATAGAGGACTCGATGGAAACTTGTTCTATCTTAGGGGGATTTGGATGCTTATCATATGACAGGTTTCAATTCAGAAACTAAGTCAATTGAGAGAGTGTAATAATAAATTTTGTATTTCCCACTCCATCTGGTTGGGCATCATATTGATAGAAGTTATCACATTTCCCGTCACATTGATTAAATGCGTGATTCCTCCTATTTTCACCTATTGTCTAGAATAAAAAGAAAATTATATATAGTTGTTTTTATAGAATTAAACAAATAAATGAAGAATCTGAAGACTATAAATAGATATCTATTAAATTAAATATACTTTATTAAAATATGATTTTCTAGATTTCTATATATGATATAAATGATCTATTTCTCAAAATATACTATTATATGTTTTTTTGATACCTTATTAATTGATCGTAATGAGATTATAAATTCACTATAAATCCTCGACCCCAGTTTCCCAGAGTCGGTGAATTATTATATAACATTGGTATGATCACAAAAGATCAAGTCTCAAAAGACCGATTCATTTAGTATCGTAGGAATTACTAGTTGCATTCCTATGGTTTACATTACCTCTTAAAATGGAAAACTACAACAACATTGTTTCCATATACAACACTAATATCCCATAGACTATCCCTGTAGGTCAGTCATAATATACTTCTCCACATCCTGTCAAAAATAAAACATAGAAAGGGGTGAGCTTAGATGCTCAGTAAGGATAAAAATAGAGCAGAAACTTTAGTAAATAATAAAAAACATTCAAGGGAATGTATATGACTAACACAAAAGGCTTTTAAACCTGAACTTCAAAATAATATGGGAAAGATGAAAGAAAATAATTCCATTTACTTATTCGCATAGATATTCTACTACTCGAATAATCACATTCAATATCAATAACCACTTTCATAATGATGGAATGCATAATGCCAGACTGCATAATCACATAGTCAAGGCCTTGTGCAAAGACTACAAATACAAATTTGTAAAGCCCTTATTCCAAGACACTAGTTTGTCTCATGAGACCTACCGATGCATCGAGGAGCAATAGTGGGCTCTACCCATCACTTACTAAGTCCAATTAATTCCTCAAATGAAAATGTTTAAGCATAACATAAACATTCGTATTAAAACTAGCATAGAAAATATAAATATTTTATCCATAAAACATGAAGGGTATAAAAATAAACCATCCCCAATAAAACATATCACAAAATATTCAATACAATATGGGAGTTTTGTATCAGAATAAATCAACTTCAAATAAGGTTAAAATCATTCAATGGATATAGACATAGATGAAATCAAAACATTTTTTTAGAGAAATATCTCTTTCTTTTTTAAAATATCATTTAAAAAACATATAATTATAAAAGAAAACAGTTATTTTGAAAATATTTTTATAATCTTGTAAGGTAATATTTGACGATGTTATAACGGTGGAAAATATCTGCACCATCCATATAAGTTAAAAAAACATCCTTAACTTAATTTTGTCAAAAAGGTCATAAAGAACCTTGTTTGGAAATCAACTGAAAGATTATTCTATAAACATCTTATAAAAAGTCAAACAAGTGTATAAATGAATTTCTCCCATAGTCTAGTAAATTTTGAAAATGTATTGAAATACATTTTTAAGAAAACACATATGTGGATGATAAAGAGGTCCTAGTAGATACTTACGTAAAATCAACCTCGGATAATAAAGAGATTGTGGAATTAACCCTTACCTTGTACTTTTATTTGGTCGATGGTATGTTAAACTACTGTATAATGGTGAAAAAAGTGTTATTAAGTTATACAATAATCATATAAATTAATATGATATCATATATGATCTTTTCAAATTTCTTTGTTAATAATATTTTAGTATTATCGTCAGTTCAGGTGTGAACATATTCGTTTTCCATTATATGAATTGTTATGTACGTAATTTTTGTTATGGATAGGGTTTATCTTATTCGTATTCAGAATGATAATAATACTCTAAAAAATTTTATAATCATCTAATTAAAATTAGTCTTGAATGGATACGATGGGGAATGAATCTCATCGTGTTCATGGAGACGGAAATCCGTACATAGGCACGATCGAAAATATCATTTTTTTTATATTAAAATAATATATAATTGGAAATTATATCATATGTAAATAATAATTATCATGTTATATTTATTATTTACATCATTTATACGTCATTATTATTCCCATCTGAATTGTAATGTATTTTGTAACAATTACACCATTACGTGGAGACGGTAAGCCGTACGTACGCACGTATGGTGACGTGTCATTAAAAGGAAGGATAGAATAATTCATATGGTTGTACCATATTTATAATAACATAACATAATATAGAAGATACTTGAGTTATTATTTTATAATGGAAACAATAAGGAATGAAAAAGTGGAAGAAGAAAAAACATGAAAGAGGTTGTGAGATATTTACCTCTTCTTCAGGTTCTTCCTTTTGATTTGATCAAAATGGCTTCATAGGATGGATTTCTGACTAAAGGAAGGCCTCTGGTATGAAGGGAGGACAATTTATAGGGTATTTGGTTCTGGGTTTTCCTATCCAAAGGGCTATGAAGGTGTGAATTAGATAGAAGGATAAGTGCCCTTCTATAAGAGGGGTGAAGGGCGCCTTAGGAAAAGATAGAAATATTATTTTATAATAAAATAATTTTTGGTTTATAATGGAAAAAAAATGAATTATTCAATGTATAAGGTGGGGATGGCTCACAAATCACTCAACCAATAGGTTTTAGATAGGTTTGGGTCACTATATTAACCTTATATTTTTGATTTAACTCTTAGTTATATAGCTTGACATTTACCATGTCTCTTTGTATTTTTTTTATTATATGGTTAATAAACATACTATAAACATCCAAGAGAACCCCAAGATGTTAATTAATGATACACGTATAGTTATATAATTCTTTTTGCCTAACCGTATATTTTTAACAATACTATATCCATTAATAATATATTATTTGTTTTAAATACTCTTTTATGTCAATTTTGACATTATTTAGTCAATACTTTTTTTAAAGTCCTAAACGCTATATTACTTAAAACTAAATACATTTAATCAATCCTAACATGTCATATTATCCTAGAAAATTAGTGGAATTCATTAAAAGTTTTAAATTAGATTTATATTGATATTTATAATATCAATTATTTTAATCTTTCATTAATAATGTAATTACTGCATCATCATTATGTCATAAATAAATTAAATTATTTAATGACTGAAAATTATCAATAAACTGTAGTTATTTTGGAAATCGTTTTATATTTCTAATGAATATTTAGAGTCGAATTTATCTTATGTATAACCATATATTAAAAATGGTTTATTTATTAAACTTTGATTTTAATACTTTTAACTCTTCTTTAAATAAAATAATGATAAATGTATTAATCTAAACCAAGTGGACCTAAAGGATTGTATTTTATTAATAAGGTTGTTTTTGGTCGAATTTCACTTATCCAATAGAATTATTACCTGTGTTAGGGTAATAATAATATCATTTTTACCCTTAATTACCATATTTACATTTACCCGTGGTAAATAAAATTTAAAACTTACTATTAACTAAAAATTATTTTCATCTTATTGAACCACATTTTTCGGACTGATATCAACCGTGTCTCTCAGATTTTTGAAATTACTCTCACAGAAGCAGGAAAATTAAGTTTTATGTAAATTTTCAAATGCTCCAAGGAGGTGGGTAAAACATGGTAAAACTTTGAATAAAAGTTTTATATATCTAAAATTATTAAAAACTGAATCCAACGAATTACATTGAAAATATATAGGTATTATGTATCTATTTTGACCAATGAAAAATTTAAATAAAATAAATATTTTTTTTAAATAAAAATTCTGTTTTAAACAATAACTCAGTGTTTTTCACTATTCATCAAAAAATGAAAGTTTTCAGAAAATACAAAAAATTCAACCTTAGCTAATTTCAATACTCAGAATCAGAAAATGAATTCCATTTTCAAAGATAAAATTTATAAAATTTCAAAAATTGGGTTTTACTACTCATAATTGGTAGTTTGATTGGTTGTGGTGTGTTAGAACTCGAAGTTGCGTACAACATATGCAATTTTATTATTCAAAGATAAGCGTACTGTGGAAGCTTGGGGTGTTACATTCTACCCTCCTTCAAATAATTTCTTCCATGAAATATAGAGAATATTACTGCATAAAAAGACTCAGGGGGTTCTTCATCAAACATTCCTCGAGTTCCCATGTTCCCTCTTCCCTCTTAAGGTTTCTCTATAAAACTTTTACCAGACGAGTCATCCGGTTTCTCAGCACTTTTTCTCTTGTATCAAGAACCTTGAAAAGCTCTTCGCAATAAGATAGATCGGGTTCCAGTTCTAAATCCTCATAGGTGTGTACATGTTTTGGGTTAAGCATGTATTTTCTCAATAGTGATACATGGAACACATCATGTACTTTGGAGAGACTTGGTGGCATTTCCAAATGGTATTCTATAACCCCAATTTGTTCTAGATTTTCAGAAGGTCTGATGTACCTAGGACTTAATTTTCTCTTCTTACCTAAATGTTTATCACACTTCCATGGAGATATCTTCAAGAAAACATGATCTCCTACATGGAATTCCAAGTCCTTCCTCCAGTTATGAGCATAGCTCTTCTGCCTACTTTGAGCTGCTTTGATATGGTTTTGGATAACCTTTACCCTTTCTATTTTTTCCTCCATAGGTTCTGGGCCTATGAGTTTTCTTTCACCAATATCATCCCAAGAGGTTGGTGTGTGACATATCTTTATGTATAACACTTCTTATGGTGCCATCTAAATACTTTAATAGAAGCTATTGTTATAGGAAAATTCTACTAGAGGTAAATATTTATCCCACATTCCATGATAGTCAAGTGATCAATATCTCAACATGTTTTCTAAGGTTTTAATAGTCCATTCTGATTGTCCATCGGTTTGGGGGTGGTAGGCAGTGCTCAAAAGAGGTTTAGTATCAAGGTATTTCTAAATACTTTTCGAGAATCTTGATGTAAAACATGGATCGTGGTCAGAAATAATCGATAGGCGTACTCCATGAATATTCACTACATCATTAATATATAGTTTTGCAAGACGTTCAAGTGGTAAATCTTCTCTCATAGCAGGAAAATGTGCTGACTTGGTAAGACGATCAACAATGACCCATATTGCATCATTCCTTCTAGGATTCTATGGTAGTCCCATGTCAAAGTCCATCATAATATTATCCCATTTCCATTTAGGTATGGGAAAAGGTTGCATGACTCCTCTAGGATGATTCTTTCCCACTTTCACTTGTTGAGAAACTATACATGTTGACACAAAATCAGTAAATCTTTCTTAATGTTTCCCTACAAAAAAAAATTCTTCCAAATCTCTATACATTTTGGTGCTCCTAGGGTGTATAGAGAAATTGGATCTATGAGCATCATCCAACAATTATCTTTTTAGATCGGGTATACGAGGAACTGAAATTCTCTTCCCAAATTTCAAAATTCCATCTTCATATACGAAGTAACTCAATCTCCAGTTATTCACAACTTTAATCGTCTTTTGAAACTTCACATCTAAGAACATTTTATCCTTTCTCGAAAAGAAGCTTTGGCAACCATTTGAAAAAGTATTGATGCTTTACCTTCTATGGTTATCCCCATGTCCAAATTTACTAAATCCTTGTATATAAGATCATTTTCAACTCTTATCTCATTCAGAACTCCATGATTCTTTTTTCTCAAATCATCTATCACCTTATTTTCCTTCCCTGAGTGGTAGTGTATAGTGCTATCATAATCCATGAGTAGTTCAATCCATCGCCTTTGCCTCATGTTGAGTTAATTTTGGGAGAAAATATACATCAAACACATGTGATCAGTATAAATCTCACAATTTTGACCATATAGATAGTGTCTCTATATCTTCAAAGAAAATATTATAGTTTCTAACTCAAGATCATGATTTGGATAGTTTTGTTCATGAATTTTTATTTATCGTGATGCATAGGCAATAACCCTATCATTCTGCATAAAGACACAACCATGTACTTTGTTGTAGTATCACTATCAATAAGAAACCCATCATTCCCTAATAGAAAATTCAATATTGGATCATTGAATAACATTATCTTCAGTCCATCAAAACATTCTTCACATTCTTTTTTTCAAACAAATTTAACCCCTTTACGTCTGATCTTGGTTAATGGGTCAGCCAATCGGGTAAAATTCTGCACGAAAGGACGATAATAGCCTGCTAAACAAATATAACTACGTACCTCAGTTATACTCGTCAGTGCTGGACATTCATGGATTGCCTTGGTATTGAATGATCAACAGATATTCCATCCATAGAGACAATATAGCCCAGAAATGAAATATCTTAAAGCCAATATTCACACTTTCCAAACTTCCCATATAATTCATTTCTTCTGAGGTTTTTCAGAATGGTGTGCAAGTGATTTTCCTGATCTTCATAGATTTTGGATTATATCAAGATATCATCCGTAAATACCACCAAAAGGTCATCAAGATGTTCCTTGAAAACATTATTCATTAGATCCATGAAGACAGATGGTGCATTAGTCAATCCAAACGGCATTACTGTAAGCTCATAATGCCCATACTTGGTTCGAAATTCTGTTTTCGAAATGTTTTCTTTCTTCACACAAAACTGTTGATATCTAGATAAAAGGTCAATCTTTGAAAATTATTGAGTTGCATGATGTTGGTCGAATAAATCATCAATGTGAGGTTGGGGATACTTGTTCTTTATTATTATAGCATTGATCTCCTTATAGTCAATGCTCAACCTAGTAGATCCATATTTCTTATTTACAAAGAGAACAGGGGATCCCAATGGGGAGGAACTAGGGTGCATAAATCCCTTGTTACTCAATTCCTCTAGTTGTTTCTTTAGTTCCACTAATTCCACAGTTGAAATTTTATAAGGGGTCTTCAATATGGGTCTGGAACCATTAATTTAGTCAATGGAAAACTCAATTTCTCATTCTGGAGGATGTCTCGTAAATCCCCTGGAAACACATCAACATGATCTTGAACAATAGGTACATCCTCTATTTGAACATTCTTTTCCTCACCCACAGTTATTTCATTATCCTCCTCCCCAATAATTGAATTTTGTTGAGCTATTGGGGGTGGATCTAGATAAGAATTAGGTGGTGACGTTTCTACTATAAATATAAGGTACTCTTTATCATCATCAAAAAATTGTAACCTCCTTATTCTTAGAATAAAGTTTCGTATTATGGTTCGAAAGCCAATCCATACCGAGCATTATATCAAATTCAGTCATGGGTAAGACGATGGGATCAACAGATAAATAATTTTTATATTCCTTAATAGGGAACTGATTCACAAAACATTGTTGAAATGATACTTCCCTTAGGAGTTTTGACTAAAAACCCCCTTGTTAAATCAAATTGGAAATATCTCATTTTCATAGAAAACTGGGAAGATATGAAACTATGCGATGATCCAGAATCAAATAAAGAACTTTCTAAACTTGAGGAAACCATTAAATTACCTATCACCGCATCTTTCTGATCTTCAACCTCAGTAGTAGTGATAGCATAAGCATGGCCTTGATCCCATGTCCTTTTCTGAGGTATGTTTCTTTGGAGCTTAAGAGATTAATTTTCATAATGCCACCTTTCTATACAATTGTATTATTCAACATTGACAACCTCTTTCTTCCCCTTGCAATCATGATCTTGGTGGCCTTTTTCACCACACTTGTTACAGACTCACATTCCCTTAAGGAAAGTACAAGGGTGTTTCTTCCCATATTTACTGCAGGATGGATATTCAACGTTTCCCCTTTTCCCTTCATTTTCATTTCAAAATTGTTCAGGAGATCTCTTCTTCACCTACTTTTCTTTAAAGTCATAAGACTTAAGAGAAATATTTTTCTATCTTGATAGAACATGAGACAATATCATTGTATAACAAGAAGGATTGTGTGACTAATTCTCAATGGAGAAATTGTTTTAACCCATTAAAGAAATGATAAATATTACTTCTTGGGTTATGTATATAATCTTCTGCATGCCTTGATAACCTTGTATAGTTAGCCTCATATTTTGCGACATTCTCATCCTCTTATTGCCTCAGACTTAAAAGTTGTCTTTCCATATCCGCTCAATTTTTCCAAGGAAAGTATTTTTCAAAGAAAATATCTTTAAACTACATCCATTCCATATTTGATACTTAATCATCTTCCTTTGTGTTTTTAATCAATGGCCACCATTGATTTACATCTCTCGTGAGTCGATAAATGGCCCTGAAAAAAATTTCCTTTTCACTACTCCCCAAAGAGTTAAATATTTTCTCTATGAAATTTATCCATTGCTCAGTTACTAATGGATTGGTACTCCCATTGAATGTTGGTGGTTTCTGCCTCATGAAGCAGTCTAACATTGATCCTCCGCATTGTGGATCAGTGTGCTCCATGCGGGTAATATTACTATTCATAACCTGAGTGAGTTGTCCTAGTATGGTGATAATCTTATCAGCACCAGTTGCTTCACTAGTTCCACTATAATTATCTCGAGTAGAATGGAAATCCTTACATGGATTACGTGCATTTATATAGTTTCCTTTCTTTCCACTAGGCATCATTTCAAAACAATGGCATGCACTAGATTAGTTTATGAATGACAATACATAAATACAAACATGTAAATCACTTAACATAAATTAAACAGTTTATGAATATAATCCATAATCATCAAAATGTTTTTTTAAGGAAGTATATACTCATAAACTCTTCATAATGGGTTGTAAAGAAAATGAGAGTTATTCTAAGAATATCCATAGGGAGTGTTGTAACCAAGAGTGCGACAAGTCCCGTTGTCATCCGCCAGTTCCCATTCGAGTCTAGCTCAATGCGATGTTTTTAGTTTTTACCCCTATGTACATTATGCCAGACCCACCTCTACCTTCTCGTATCCATACAGGGATGTATTGCATGAAAAAATCACAAAATCTCTATAATACCAAAATTCTTAGATGTTCTTATATACTAATCCTCAAATTTCATCTTTGTTCTATATGGTCTTATAAGAGTTTATTTAAATCTAGTTTCCAATGTTTGTACTAAACCTCCCTCTGACACCAACTATAATGCCCCAACCCCAGTTACCCAGAGTTGTTTCATTATTACATAACATTGTCATGTTCACAAAAGATCGAGTCTTGAAAGACCTATTAGTTTAGTATCCATGAAGTACTAGATACATTCATAAGGTATACATTACATCATAAAATAAAAAACTACAAAAAAAATTGTTTCCAAAGACAACACTAATATCTTATATACTATCCCTGCTGGTCGGTCATAATATACTTCTTTGTATCTGAGAAAAAATAAAACATAGAAATGGGTGAGCTCAGATGCTTTGTAAGGATAAAAATATATCAGAAACTTTTATAAATAAGCATAAACATTTAAGGCAATGTATAAGACTAAAAAAATCCCTTTAAACATGAACTTCAGAATAATATGAAAAATATACAATAAAATAATTCCATTAACTTATTATTATGGATAATATACTTGTCTAATAATCACATGCAATATCAATAGCAACTTTTATAATGATGGAATGCATAATACCGACTGCATACTCAAATAGGCAAGGCCTTATGCCAAGACTACAAATATGATTTTTTCAAGGCCATGTGCCAAGAAACTATTTTTTTCACATGATACAGACCGATGCATCGAGGAGTTATAGCGGGATCCACCTATCACTTACTAAGTCCAATGCATTCCTCATATGAAAATGTTATAAAACAACATAAAAATTCGTTTTAAATATAGCATATAAAATTTCTATACTTTATCCATAAACCATGAAATGGTATAAAAATAACACATCCACAGTCAAACATATCATAAAACATTCAATACAATATGGAAGTTTTCATCATTATAAATCAAATTCAAATAATCTTAAAATCCATCAAAGGATGTTGACATAGATGAAATCAAAAACATTTTTTAGAGAAATATCTCTTTTTTTTAATCATTTAAAAGTCATATAATTATGATATAAAAATTTTATTTTGAAAATATTTTTATAATATTTTAAGGGAAGATTTGATGATCTTATAATAGAAGAAAATAGCCGCACCCACCGTATAAGTTAAAAAACATTCTTACCTTAATTTTGTCAAAAAGGTCATAAAGTACCTTGTTTGGAAAACAACAGAAATATTACTTTATAAAAATATTATAAAAAGTAAAAAAGGGTATAAATAACTTTATCCCATAGTCTAGTAAATAGTAAAAATGTTTTGAAATAAATTTTTACGAAAACACAAATGTGGATGATAAAGAGGTCCCAGTAGATACTTAGGTAAAAACAACCTCGGATAATAAAGAGATTATGAAATTAAACATAACTTGTACTTTTCCATGGTAGAGGGTCGGTTAACCTCCTGTATAAGGGGAAAATAATTGTTATTAAATTATAAAGGAATCATATACATTAATCTGATATCATATATGATCTTTTATTATTTTTTTGTTAATAATATTTTATTATTATCGTCATTTCAGGTGTTAAATGATTCATTTTCATTTATATGATTTGATACATAAGTAATGTTTTTTATGGGTAAGATGTATCTTATTAATATTAAGACTGATATTATGTGTTTAAACATTATTTTTAATCATTTAATAAAAATTAGTCTTGAAAGGATATCATGGTTAATGAATCCCGTCGTGTTCGTGGAGACTGCAATCCGTACGTACACACGAGCGAAAATATCATTATTTTGATATTAAAATCATATATAATTGGATGGTATATCACATATATAAGGAATAATTATCTTGTAATATTTATTATTGACGTCATTTATACATCATTATTATACCCATCCGAGTAGCAATGTATTGAGTAACAACCACACCACGACTTAGAGATGGTAAGCCATACGTACGCACGTATGGTGACATGTCTTTCAAACGATGGATATAATAATGAATATGGTTGTACCATATTTATAATAATATCATAGTATATGGAATATACTGGAATTATTATTTTAGACTGGAAAATACAAGGAATGAATAAGTGGACGAATAAATAATATGAAAGAGGTGGTGAGATATTTACCTCTTATTCAGGTTCTTCCTTTTGATTTGATCAAAAGGGCTCCTCAAGATGGCTTTCTGACTAAAGTAATGTAACATCCTAGGTAAATAAATAACATTACATTCTATTGTTTATAAATATTTTTGAATAAATTGTTAATATTACTTTAATGAGAATGCTATGCTTGATGGCATACCCAATACGCAACAATGAGTTTCATTGAAATCTTACGTTGCAATCTAATAATATTATAATATTATAATAGTTAACGCATAGCCATTTTAATGGAGGGAATGAACCGAAATAACTACAAAATTATTACATATGTTTGTTAAATATTTTTACATTCATCCATTAAATGTTAGAGTCTTAAAATCCAAATGAGTCCAATTTTAAGAATTAATACTCTAATATTTTTAAAAGATTATTTTACCGCCTTTTGATGGAGAACCTTTTTTTAAATATAACTTTTGACAATATTATAAGCTCTATTTTTCAAAATAAACTTATTCCTTATTATTGGTACTTTGAAATTTTCTTTGGTTAAATTTTTGGTATTTTTCTAACAATGTTCATTTTTAATGAATAGTGAAAAATACTGCATTTTACATCAAAACCGCTTTTTCATCTAATTTAAATATATAGTTATGTTATCTTTTTAATTGGTTTTAAAGTGTAATTATAATATAGTTTTACCATATAATTCAATTTTGGTAATTATAATTAATTTCACTAGTAAAATGGACAAAAACAAGTGCCAAACTTTTTATAGATATTTCTTCAAAAAAAAACTACTATTTTTTTAAAACGGGAATTATTTTTAAATTGATTATTGAAATTTCTATGTTTGGAATTTGGTAAAATGGATTAAGTATTGGAATAATAAGGTCAATATTATTTAAGTAAGACTCTTTTGTTTTTTGGACATTATGAATAGTAATAATGGTTATTATCTTTAATTATCGTGATTAATTAGTAATCTGGTAGTTAAGGATAATAAAATAATGTCATAATAATAAAAAATGACCCCAACATGTGTCCTAATGAAACTTTTTGTTTATTTTAAGACCATGGGATTCCTTTTTCCAAACTTTGTGACCCCATGGAATCACGTTTGTGTGATAGTGACACTTTATCATTTTATTTTTAAAGAAATGTAAATATAACAAAAGTATGTATCACCCAAGTATATCCATTTTAGTTTTGTCTGTGTAAATGATCTATTAGACTATAAATATTCATTGGAAAGATAAAAATATTTCCTAAATTATAGTTGTTTCTTTAATTTTTAGACCTTAAATAAATTAATTTATTGATGACACCATGATGATGGAGCGATTACCTCATTAATGAACGATTTAAATAGAATGAAAATATAATTTAAAATCTAAGACTTACACTTCAAAAAACCCTATTGTATGAGTATATGTCGAACCCGTATCACCTTATCCTATAACTAAATCAATGTGGGACCATTAAAATCCGAAACTCATTTTAAAATAAAGTATCATTTCATGACTTTCCATGAGTTCCCATCCTCCCTCTTATAAAATGCTCCCACCTCTACCTCCTTACCCACACCTCTATAGCCTTTGGCTTGGCCAACCCCTACCCATTACATCTCTCCACATACCTATCTTCATCATTGAAGCCTCACCATAGGCAGAAAGATTTTCAAGAAACCCTTTTGGTTCAAACCAAAGGGAGTTACCTGATTTAAAGGTAATGTCTTCTCTTATGTTATTTTGTTTTATTTTGCTTCTCCAAACCCCTAAACTATTTTTATTACTTTATTTTGTAACAAAACCAGTATCTTAAATATACTAGGCTGCTTTTATAAGAATTATTCGAGCTACACTTACACACACATCCGTCTAATGGTTAAAGAACATACTGTTTCTCTGGATGGCGAATTACTGCCTCATGAAATGATGATTGTTCAATATTCTTTTAACTCCTTTAATGGTGGCCATTATGATGTCACTGTATTTTATATATGATATACATGGTATTTATGTTTTCTATATGTTTCTGTATTTCATATTTAAAACATACTTTTATTCTTTTCATGTTGTGCAAATGTGAAAATTTAATTTGAGGAATTGTGGACTACCTCCCCCTCAAGTGATGTGACTCGTTCATGCAATACATGGAATGTATAAAGAATGAAATTAGTTAACTTATGTGACCTATATAACATATATATTATATTGGAATTTGAATATATATATATCTTTCAATTATTTTTTTAATTCCATTAATATGACAAAGAAATGAAAGCGGTGTTCATGCGTACGTACGAACTACCATCTCCATGAACGGTGAATTTCATTTCTTTTTATCTCCAAATGTTATGGAATAGTATAAAATGAATATGGAAAGGATATAGATGATTTTAATTAATTAATACCATTCTGGAGATTATGTAATTATAACGACATGGAAAATTCTTTTCAAACATGTTCATTTTTGACTCATGTACCAAACATTGACAAAAACATCTGATATGAACTCACATAATTAACTAATTATTATAACATTATAATATGTGATATGAATTGAATAAAAAACTCTAAATGAAGTCCTTAAGATTTTATAAATTGAAAAAAGTTTATTATTCATGAATATAAAGAAACAAACAAGACAAGTCGGACTTGTGGTAAGGGATCTTACCTCTCTCTTTCTTTTTAAGTACTTTTTGTTATGTAACTTACTTTAAGCTCCTCTTTATTATGCTGGGGGATGTTATTTTATATTCCTCATGGTTTAAATTCTATGTTAATATGATGAGAGACCCTGTTTTATCTCATCAATCCATTTTTGGATGTTTTAGGTGGCGTCGTTTCGCAGCCGAATTTTCATAAGGGGATTTTCATCTCACCTTTCATTCCCGTGAGATTCATGCTACATTTGCCACGATTTCCTTTTGTGTGGTGTATGTACAGACAAATATTTTACTATATGTATAATATAATCTCATTTATCGGTATTTAAATCTTCATTGTATGACCCTTCTTTCATGGGGTGTACGTTTCAAAAGTTGCCCAAATCGGTAAGGGAACCTTTCACACTCCTCTTTTTAATGGACTTATTTTGTTATGTCTTTTAATTTACATATTTTTATGTTGGGATATGTTCTTATATATAGTTATTGATGTAAATTTTATGTCCAAGTTATGAGATACAATTTTCTCTCTCATCAACTAATTTTATGAATTTTAAAGTGACACCGTTAGGCTGTCAAATTTTACCAAGGGAACTTCTTAACCAAATTTCAATTTCTTTGGGTTCAACAACTTGTTATTGAATATGTCATCAGTTGAATATGTGTGAATGACCTTTTATTGTTTTACACTTAATATCCAATTATATTGGGTGTATTTATATATTGTCACACATAATTATGAGATTTATTTATCCATAATTTAAGGATACCTTCTTTATAAGGGATTTCATCTCATTTTACATTTCTATTGAGACTTCACTATTGTTATGCACCAATTCACTCTTATATGGTGTATATAATGTCCTTTGGAATATTATATCATGAATCCATTTATTCTCATGATATTATAAAGCTATGGTTAAATTTTATTCCTAAATTATTTTTATTCAAGTGTCTCTCATTTTGTTAAAATCCTTTCTAAATAAAATATTGTTTTAAATGTTTTAATTATTTATTCTTATAAGTATTTCTCATTAATATCCATGTTTTCAAAATGTTTCTAAGGATTTATTTATATAGATATTATTGGTTTAAAATGTTAAAAGCTTCAAAGTGGTATGGGACACTTTGATTCAAAAATCTCTTTATTAAATGTTTTAAATGGTTTTGGAAATGATTTTTAGAATGGAATCATTATTTAAATATCTTGAAATGTTATATTGTTATTGCAATGTGGTAATGTTATATTTCGCTTATGCATAAGTTATGTGCTATGATTATGTTATGGTTCTTGGGCATTGTTTATGAAGACGGGTGGTTCCGTGATAAACTAGGGGAGGGTGATCCCGATATAGCTCTCCAATGAATTGGGTAAAATGAAGGGGTTAAATGCTAAGGTTTATCCAAAGAGATTTAAGGAATATACTATGATGGGTATTCCAAACGTAACCATGATGGTTACTCCCTACGTAAGAATGTTATGAATGCCTCAGGTTACCTTTATGTATTATGATTTCTATGAGTTATTCGTAAATCTTATGATTTCATGAGGTATGTTAAAGTTATTATGTTTCATGATTAAAGTATGATTTCATTGATTCTTATGTATACATGGAATGATGTTTTCTTTCTGTATTGTTATAACTCTTACTAATATTTTTATGCTCATCCCAAGTTTTTGAAATGTTTTTCACAGGATATAAAGTTGAATAGGGTCAAGGATGGGATCAAGGAAATGTCAGGCTATCTAAAACAAGGAACTAGACATGACTATTTTGTTCAAGAGTTTTCTATTTTGTGAAAAACAAAATGTAAACTGAGTAGATGTGTCTACTTTGTAATCTTTGAGATGTAATAGTTATGTCCTAATTCTCTAAAACTCTAAACCTAAAAAGATTATCATTGTGAATTAATCAATTTAATTCATGATTAAGTAAGGTTTAAGGCCAGGTCCTTATAGTTGGTATCAGAGGTCAGTTTAGATAACTTTAGAGGTTAGAGTGTTGTTTAGGAAAAAGTGAAAAGTTTTGTATAACCACAATGGTTAGTATATTATATGGAGTCATTGTTTATTTGAATGTTAGAATGAGTTTGAGATAACATGGATAAGTATATCTTGGTGTTTATCATCCACATTATTATATGATGATTTTACGGATATACCCACACTGACCATTTTTGCTTTAGTAAATGGCTGGATCTAGCAGGCACCAAATTAACAGTGCATTTGACGAAAACTGGAACAGTTTTATGAAAGAACAACTGAATGATATGGGAACTGAAATGAGAAATATTGTGGTTATCCTCAACCAGCGATCTGGAGTCATGATTGACCACCTGAACCTTAGTGATTTTTATAAGCCATCATATATATGAGAAACAAATCCCTATGGAAGTTCAGTTAATAATCATAAATTTAAGTATGTTCAAAAACCTATGTGTCAAAGATGTGGAAAAAAACACATAGGAAAATGTTTCAAAGGGACAGAAATATGCTATAGATGTGGAAATGAAGGTCATAAATCAAGAACCTGCCATGGAAAAAAGGAAGCATCTAGTTGACTCTAGGAAAGGGAAATAAGTTCATTCTAAAGGATCAATTGAATGTTTCAAATGTGGTGTGCATGGTCCTTATGCAAACACTTGTCCTATGAAGAAGTTTCGGGAATGGGGTCACCAAGATTGTACAAATATTCATTTACCAATACCTAATTCCATTCCAATCGAGGATAAAGAAAACCGACAATGACTAATGAAAGGTATGTATTATTTCTTAACATATGTTTTCCTATTATTGGAATCATAGGATATGATTCATGATTTTGTTAGTAGGAATGAATTATTTCAGAATAAGTTGAAAATGAATGGTTAATGGATCATAAATAATGTTGAATGAGTAAGAAGTCAACATATAAGGGATTCAAGAGTTATGGTAGATTTTTGGATGGTGAAATTCATAAATGTATTAAGTATCTTTTGATGATGGGGTTACGTTAGAAGACTTTTTATAGTATATGTAACACTGATGTTTGATATATTAAAATTTTATTCAAGGAATAATTATCCTTTATTTTGTGGATATAGTTATAAAGAATTGTTTGGGTTTATATGATCCTTGAATTTGAGGCAATTACTGGTTAATACATTTTGGGTGGCAAAATGAAAGTTATTAGATAACCTTTGTGGTTAAAATATTTTATGGTTATTTTTGAAGGTTTTATCTCTTTTTGTGGAATGTTTTAAGAATTATATAGTTGTGAAAAAATGGAAAAACACGGACCGTGTGACAACTCGTCGGGTAGTATGAAGGTGTGGGAATCGAACCCACAACCAATGTGCAACTGGTATTTATCGCCTACCACTGGACTACATGATGTCACTGGTTAGTTTGACTCATTCTTTTTAGTTAGATTATTTTATTAATCAAGAGTAAGTTTATTCTGGGTTATCTATGGAAATAATTAGCCTATCATAGAGGATATGTGATTAGGTTAATTACATTTCAGTATAAGACTTTAAGAGTAACTGATGTTATTTTGGTGAAAAATGTTAAGATTTATCTTAGGAGACTATGTGATTAAATCCTTCAGAGATTTGTGTTTCAATCTTAGTTTTGTTTAATTTGAATAATTTTATGGATAGATGCTTATTTAATGGTATTTTTTGAACTTTGGGTTTTGTTTGACAAATTTTGGAGATTAGGAGTAGTTTTTCTTTTTGTAAAAAAAATTATCCTTTTTGGGTATTATTTGATCTCGTACTAAACTTTTTGTTTTGGTTTTTGTTAAGGTCTAAATACATGGGAAATATACAGCTCTCTTTTGTGGATGAGGTGATTCTCAAGAAGTTTATTATAGTTCTCTTAATGCGAACACGTCTTCTTAAATACTCAACTTTTGAAGAAAATATTAGTTTGAGTAAGGAATCTAGTAAATGGTCAAAGTCTACATGACAAGTAAGTATGTTTCCTTATGATTTAGATAATCTCAAAAATATATTCCTCAATGAAAAGTAACTTAAAACAAAAATGTTGTCTGTTAACTTTTCTTACTGGGTAATCGAATACCATTTAACCCATCACAAGTTTGTGATTTTCTTGTCGTTAACTTTCTCCTAGACATGTAAACTATCACTCTCCATCAGAACGTGACCATTTTTTTTATATTCCATAAACATATTTTCCTACTTGTAATCCTAGTATGGTTTAACTATGGTGAGCTTTGTACTTCTCTCCCTTTATTTTAAAGTGATAGTTTTACTGACTCTTGTTCCGATGTTGGACTTTCAATGATGTTTCCAAGCCCAATTTTGAAATTGCGATGACGTAATTCCCAAAAGGGCGGAATGATGTAACATCACAGGTAAATAAATAATATTACATTCTAATTTTTATCAATATTTTTGAATAAAATATTAATATTAATTTAAAGGGAATTCTGTGGTCGATGGCGTACCCAATACGCAACAACGAGTTTCTTTGAAATCTTACGTTACACACTAATAATATAATAATATTATAATAGTTAACTCCTAGCTGTTGTAATGGAAGGAATGAATAGAAATAACTACAAAAGGATTACATAGTTTTGTTAAATATTTTTACATTCATCCAATAAGTTTTAGAGGCTTAAAATCTAAATGAGTCTAATTTTAAGAATAAATACTGTAAAATTTTTAAACGATTATTTTACCACCTTTTGATGAAGAACCTTTTTTTAAATCTAAATTTTGACAATTTTATAAGCTCTATTTTTCAAAATAAACTTATTCTTTATGATTGGGACATTTAAATTTACTTTGGTTAAATTTTTGGTATTTTTCTGACAATGTTCATTTTTTTAATGAATAGTGAAAAATACTGCACTTTACATCAAAACTGATTTTTCATCTAATTTAAATATATGGTTATATTATCATTTTAATTGTTTTTAAAGTGTAATTAGAATATATTTTTACCATTTAATTCAATGGTGGTCATTATAATTAATTTCACTTTGAAAATGGACATAAACAAGTGCCAAACGTTTTATAGATATTGCTTCAAAAAAAACCCTCTATTTGTTTTGACTACGAGAATTATTTTTAAATTAATTATTGAAATTTATTTGATTGGAATTTGGTAAAATGGATTCCATATTTGGAATCATAAGGTCCAAATTATGTAATTAAGACTCTTTTGTATTTGGACATTATGAATAGTAACGATGGTTATTATCTTTAATTATCGTGATTAATTAGTAATCGGGTAGTTAAGGATAATAAAATAATATCATAATAAGAAAAAATGACACCAATATGTGTACTAATGCTACTGGATGTGTCATGGAAGACAATGGGATGCCTTTTTCCAAACATTGGGACCCCAAGGAATCACTTTTGTGTGATAGTGACACTTTATCATATTATTTTTAAAGAAAGGAAAAAATAACAAAAGTATATATCACCCAAGTAAAACAATTTTAGTTTTGTCTGTGTAAATGATATCTTAGACTATTAATAATAATTTTAAAGATAAAAATATTTCCTACATCATAATATTTTTTATAAATTTTAGACATTAAATAAATTAATTTATTTATGAAACCATGATGATGCAGTGATTACCTCATTAATGAACGATTTAAATAAAATGAAAGGACAATGTAAAATATAAGACATAAACATGGAAAAAAAACTATTGGATGAGTATATTTAGAACCCTTATCACCTTATCCTAGAAATATATCAATGTGGGACCTTGAAAATCTGAAACTCATTTTAAAATAAAGTAACATTTCATGACATTCCATGAGTGCCCCTTCTCTATCTTATACAAGGCCCCCACCTCTACCTCTTTACCCACACCTCTAAAGCCTTTGGCTTGGCCAACCCCAGCCCATTTCACCTCTCCACATCCCTCTATTCATCATTTAAGCCTCACCATAGTCATAAATCTCTTCAAGATACCCTTTTGGTTCAAACCAAAGGGAGTTAACCGATTTAAAGGTAATGTCTTCTCTTATGTTCTTTTGTTTTAATTTGATTCTCCGACCCACTAAACTCTTTTTATTCCTCTATTTTGTAAATACACCAGTATCTTAAATATACTATGATGTTTTTACAATATTTATTCTAGCTAAACTTACACACACATCCGTCTAATGGTTAAAGAACATACTGTTTCTATGGATGACGAATTACTGCCTCACGAAACGATGATTGTTCAATATTCTTTAAACACCTTTAAAGGTGGAAATTATGATGTAACTATATTTTATATATGATATATATGGTATTTAGTTTTTCTATATGCTTCTGTATTTCATATTTAAAACATACCTTTATTCTTTGCATGTTGTGCAAATGCGATAATTTCATATGAGGAAGTGTGGACTACCGCCCCTTCAAGTGATGTGACTCATTCATGCAATCCATGGAATGTATAAAGAATACAATTAATGAACATGTGTGACCTATATGACATATATACTATAATTTAATTATAATATATATATATCTCTCTCAATTATTCTTTTAATTCTATTAATATGACAAAGAAATGAAAGTAGCGTTCATGCGTACGTACGGCCTACCGTCTCCAGGAACGGTGCATTTCATTTCTTTTTATCTCCAAATGTTATGGAATATTATAAAATTAATATTTACAGGATATATATGATATCTAAATCATTAATAATAATCTTTAGATGATTTACTTATAACTACATGCACAATTCTTTTCAAACAAGTTCATTTTTGACTCATGTACCAAACATCGACAAAAACATCTGATATGAACTCACATAATTAACTAATTATTATAACATTAAAATATGTGATATGAATTTGATAATAAACATTAAAGGAGTTCCTTAAGATATTATAAATTGACAAAAGTTTATTATTTAGGAATATAAAGAAACGAACAAGACAAGTCGGACTTTACGTAATGGATCTTACCTCTCTCTATGTTTTTAAGTACTTTTTGTTATGTAACTTACATTAATATCCCCTTTATTATGTTTGGGGATGTTCTTTTATATAATTCGTTCTATAAATTTTATGTTAATATTATAAGATACCCTATTTTATCTCATAAATCCATTTTTGGAGGTTTTATGTGGCGCTGTTAGGCTGCCGAATTTTCATAAGGGGATTTTCATCTCACTTTTCATTCACGTGAGATTCATGCTACATTTGCCACTATTTCCTTTTTTCTGGTGTATTTACTTCCCAATATTTTACTATTTGTATAATTTACTCTCATTTACGGGTATTTACATCTTTATTGTATGACCCTTCTTTCATGGGGTGTATGTTTTGAACGTTGCCCAAATCGGTAAGGGAACCTTTCACACTCATCTTTTTAAAAGACTTATTTTGTTATGACTTTTAATTTACATCTTTTTATGTTCGGATATGTTCTTATATATACTTATGGATGTAAATTTTATGTAAAAGTTATGAGATACCATTTTCTCTCTCATCAACTATTTTTTATGAATTTTAAAGTGACGTCATTAGGCTTTCAAATTTTACCAAGGGAACTTCTTAACCCAATTTCAATTTCTTTGGGTTCAAGATGCAGTTATTGAATATTTCATCCTTTGAATATGTTTTAATGACATTTTATTGTTTTACACATAATATACACTTATATTGGATGTATTTATATTTGTCACACATAATTATGAGATTTATTTATCCTTAATTTAAGGTTACCTTCTTTGTAAGGGATTTCATCTCATTTTACATTTCTATTGAGACTTCATTGTTGTTATGCACAAATTCACTCTTATATGGTATATATACTGTCCTTTGGAATATTATATCACTAATCCCTTTATTATCATAATATTATAAATCTCCGGTTAAATGTTATTCCTCAATTATTTGTATTCAAGTGTCTCTCATTTTGTTAAAAACCTTTTAACTAAAACATCGTTTAAAATGTTTTAATTATTTATTATTATAAAACTTTCTCACTAATATCCATGTTTTCAAAATGGTTGTAAGAATTTATTTATATGGATATTAATGGTTTAAAATTTTGAAAGCTTCAAAGTGGTAAGGGACACTTTGATTCAAAAATCTCTTTATTAATGTTTTAAATGGTTTTGGAAATGATTTTTAGAATGGATTCATTATTACAATATCTTAAAATGTTATATTGTTATTATAATGTGGGAATGTTATCTTTACTTTATGATTATGTTATGTGCTATGATTATGTTATGGTTCTTGGGAATTGTTTATGAATATGGATGGTTCCGTGATAAACTAAGGGTAGGTGAGCCCGATATAGCCCTCCAATGCATTGGGTAACATGAAGGGGTAAAATGCTAAGGTTTCTTCGAAGATATTTAGGGAATATACTATTATGGGTATTCCAAACATAACCATGAGGGTTACTCCCTACGTAAGAATGTTATGAATGCCTCAAGTTACCTTTATGTCTTATGATTTCTATGAGTTATTCGTAAATATTATGATTTCATGAGGTATGTTAAAGTGCTTATGTTTTATGAGTAAAATTTGATTTAATTGATTCTTATGTAAACATGGACTGATGTTTTCTTTCCGTATTGTTACAACCCTTACTGGTATTTTTATTCTCATCCCAAGTTTTTGAAATGTTTTTCACAAGACATAATGTTGAATAAGGTCAAGGATGGGATCAAGGAAATGTCAGGCTGTCTAAAACAAGGAACTAGACATGACTCTTTTGTTCAAGAGTTTTTTATTTTGGGAAAAAATGGAAACTGAGTAGATTTTTCTACTTTTTAATCTTTGAGATGTAATACCTATGTCCTAATTCTCTAAAACTCTAAACCTGAAAATATCCTCAATGTGAATTATTCAATTTAATTCAATATTAAGTAAGGTTTAAGGCTTGGTCCTTATAAGTAATTACCCTAGTATGAAGGTAGGACAGTTGATAGGGTATTTGGGTAGGGGATGCATGAGCCATGTGGCAATTAAGGTTTGAATTATAGAGAAGGGTAAGTGCCCTTTTATAAGAGGGGTGAGGGTGACCTTTGGAAAAGCTAGAAATATTATTTTATAATAAAATCATTTTCAGTTTCTAATTGCTCCAAAATTAATTATTCAAGGGAAAAGATGGGGATGGGTCTAAAACCTCTCAACCAATAGGTTTTACAGAGGTTTGGGTCACTGTAGAAACCTTTTCTTTTAGATTTAACTCTTAGTTAAATAGTTTGACATTTACCATGTCTCTTTGTATGTTTATAATAGATGGTTAATAAACATTCTATAAACATTCACATGAACACCAACTGGTTAATGGATGACACATCAATCATTATATAAGTCCTTTGGTTGATATTTAGATTTTGAGGATTACTATATCAATTAATAATATAATATTTGTTTTAAAAACTAGTTTATGTAAATTTTGACATTATTTAGTCGATTATTTCTGTTAAATCCATAAAAACATTATTACTTCAAAATAAATACATTTAATGAACCCTAACATATCATATTAACCCATAAAATTGGAGGAATTCATTAAAAATTTCATGTTATATTTATTTGGATATTTATAATATCATTTATTTTAATCATTCATTAATAAGGTAATTACTTCATCATCATTGTGTCATAAATAAATTAAATTATTTAATGTATAAAAATTTTAAATAATATATAATTATCTTGAAAATTGAGTTATATATATAATTAATATTTTTAGTCAAATTTATCTTTTATATAACCCTGTATTATAAAAGTTTTATTTATTAAACTTTGTTTTTTGTACTTTTAACTCTTCTTTAAATAAAATAATAATAATTGTCTTAATCTAATCCAAGTGGACCTAAAGGATCATATTTTATTCCTATGGTTGTTTTTAGTCTAATAAAACTTATCAAATAGAATTATTACATGTTTTAGGGTTTGAATAATATCATTTTTATCCTCAATTACCCTATTTACTTTTAACCATGGTAAATAAAAATAAAAAGTTACTATTAACGAAAAATTATTTTCATCTAATTGAACAACAATTTTCTTACTAATATCAATTGTGTCTCTCGTATTTTTGAAATTCCACTCACATAAGCAGAAAAATTACATTTTATGTCAATTTGAAAATGCTCCTATGTGGTGGGTAAAAGATGGTAAAAAGTTCAATAAATATTTTATATATCTAAAATTATTATAAAATGTCTCCAATGAATTACATTGACCATATATAGGTATTATGTATATATTTTCACCTAAAATAAATTGAAATAAAATAAATAATTTTTTAAATAAAAATTTGGTTTTAAATTATAACTGAGTGTTTTTCAGTATTCATCAAAAATTGAAATATTTCAGAAAAATACCAAAAATTCACCCTAAGATAATATCGATACTCCGAATCCAAAAATGAAGTCTATTTTGAATGATAAAATTTATAAAATTTCAAAAGTGTGTAGTACTATTCATAATGACTATTTTGATTGGTTATGGTATGTTAGAACACAAAGTTGCGTACAACTCACTCTATCGTATCATTCAAAGAGAAGCGTATCGTGGAAGCTTGGTGTGTTACATTAACTATAGAATATCACCAAGGAGTGTCAAACCATGTGCGTAGTAAGGACTATTTTGGTGTAGTATGTTATTCCTAGTCTGAACCAACAAACCTTTTCATAGATGATACCCCTCGGTATATCTATTTTAAAACCATATCCACTTGTAGTATCCAAAAAGGATGTATTTTCGTGATAAACCAATTACTCTATATTTACAAAACATTTGTAATGAATTATTCTAATAACTCTAATACATAATGATTTCTATAGGGTTTTCTAATAATAATCCATAAAATAACTGTACTTTTCATCTAATACCAACTATAAGAACCCATATAGTTATTAAACATTAATACATGGTTTATTACATAAAATTAAAAATAATTAAACTAATAAGATTGACTATTCCACTTTATTTGGTAATTTGTTAGATAGTGTGACATCATGAACATGTTATACAATGATATTATTGAAATCTTCCTTAACATACTTCTAAATTTACATGGATTTTAATACTGAACGAGAGAACTTGGGGAAATACATAAGAAAATGAAGATATATAAATTCTAGTAAGATAATAAAAATTTAATATGGTAATATATGTTAGACAGTATGAATATTAATAGGGAATAAATAGAACATGAATAATATGGCATGGTATGGTATAATAATGTTAATATGAGAAATGTGGAAACAACATAAAACACTACATCAGAGTCATAGATCAAGGATATATTGAAAGACATAATGATGGAAGAATTCCAATAAAGGCATTATATTTACTCCATATACCAACATGATGTCTTAGGAGATGAAACACTACACAATGCATTAGAGTTATATATAATTATGGGTGCACCAATCACTATCATTTCATTCTCATTCTCAAGTGTGACCCATAAATCATATTACATGTATTCATTCATCATCATATTTAATTCCATGATAATGTAATGTGGAATAAATATATGAAAATCCAAATTCAAATAGGTATATGTGTATTACGGTGAACACCCCTAATTAGAAATTGGTATGGTATTTAATTCATAGTTATTTTGGCATAGGAAAATTGCGGTGTAATTTCTACAGCATAAAAACGTCACTTAAAAATTCATAAAATGTTTTGATGAGAGAGAAATGTTTCTATCATATTTTTTACATAAAATGGGATGTAATAGTGACATGAAAAAACATATCCCTTTAAAAGGAATTGGAAATTTAATGCATGGGATAATGAAGAAACACGAATAAAGAGAAGAAAGAAGAGAACCCTTACCTGAGTGTCTAACTCCAAATGGATGAGAGGGACTTCTTGAGAGCATGGGAATCTTGGTTGGACTCTATGGGGGGAATTAAAAGATTATGGACGTTCTTGAAGGATTTTTTACAAGGTAAATGTGATATTTTGTGGATATATATATAAAATATTGAGAATTTATTTAATATTTTTCAAACATAGGTTCCATCCACAATATGATAAAATAACCAAAACCACGCACCTTACAATTGAATTCACCCATTGTTTATAATAAAATATAAGTTTTTTTAATTATGAAATAATTATAATTTCCAAAAATAAAAACTAACTCCAATACCTATGTTGAGTCAGTCATACTATTAAATAAATGATTTTGAAACCATAAAATAAATTAATGGTTTTGGAGGATTCGCAAAGGATTTAATAAATTTGGAAAATAAACATAAAATCACATTATTTCATAGTTAAAAAATATTTTTTTGTCATGGATACCGATTATAGTATTTATTACCACACATTCGGGTCATTATGATGTTATAAACCACAATGTATATTTTTTATTGTTTTCAATTTTTACCTAATAATTATATTATCTCAGAAAATTATGAAATATTCTCTTTTAGATTATTTTAATATTTTATTCCAAAAAATAATATTTATTTTTAATTAAAAATATTAAAAATATTTTAATTTATTCATTTAAAATAAAATAAATATTTATTGAGAAATGTTGGGGTTTTGAAAATAATAGCTTTTCGATCCCTTATAAAAAATACATTTAACATCATAAAAATTATATATTGATATGTATTTAAAAAACTATATTTAATAAAAATATTTTAATAAAACGTTATTTTCTTCAAAAATCCATTAGTTAATCGAAATAAATTCCTTAAATGAATTTGAATATTAACCAAAAATACTATCCTTATTTAATTATATAAAAATAAAAAACCATTATAAAGAAATAATAATTGGATGAAAATATATTTATATTTGTGTACATCCTCATATTTTTAAGGTATTGATACATATCTCTTTAATACATTTGAAAATTCCCATGAGTAAAGTGTGTTTTGGTTGGACTTACATGGGGATGTTTGACGATGATGGTTTAGTTTGTGTTCTCAATGATATTAAACTTCCTCTATAAAATAGTTTGATCATGCCTAAGTTGTTAGAACTCAGATAAGGATTGGTCATGGGAAAATCCTAGTGATTTTACCTTCCGAGAAATCATCGATAAGTTTGATTTATATGGTATGTTCCTACTGGTTGATGCCATCACATCCATTGTACTTATCAATTGAATTATTAAGACAATATTTTTATATTAATCATGTGATAACTGTTCGATGACTATATTATCAATGGTAAATACACTTAATGGTATTTTAATTTGAATTGAATATAATTAATCAAAATGTGTGCATGTGTTTTCAATAACCATATTACATAATATGACATTTTATTAATTAAAATTTAGAATTTCTTTATAATATTTAGGTCGTTTCCTATTCCATCATATGTGATCACATGTGTTGGATCAAGTATTTTTTCTCTCATTAAATAAATATTTAAGACTTCGTGTAATTTAGAATGGATTGGTGGCGTATTCATTTGGTAAGGTATAACACCAATTCATTCTAGAATTTCAATAGTCCCAACATACGTAGTGATTAGATTCCCCTTTATACATATTATTAAGACTGATATCCATGATGAAAACATCATGATTAAATGATCCAAAAAATTAAATTCAAATAATTTTCATCAATTATAAGTATATATATTTTATCTATTTTTGGAATCATTGATGTCATCACAAATATTTTTTACTGTAATAGATGTCTGCTCAATTTGATCTACGCCAACAAATGGTATATCCCTAGTTTCATCTAAACAGGTCAGTGTACAAAACCTCTTCCAATAAAATTTTTTCTATGGATCCATCTGGATTCCCTAAAGGAAACTATTATTTTATAAAAATTCAAATAATTATATATAATGATCCAACATACCTTGGATGTCAATTGAAAATGATCTCATTGTGTCTTCCAAATCCAACATATTTATTTAAGACATCCCATCATTCTGGGTATGATAGGTGGTTCTTAAATTTGTTTCTGATCAAGGGGTATATCCCCTTATATCTATAATAAATGAGGATACATTGTTAGGTGATCAACTATGAACCATATTTCATCATTACTCATGGAGTATTTGGGTTTAAAACAACATATTCAATTATAAAATTTTCCCTTATCCATATTCGAATTGGAAGAGGTTTCATGAATCCTTTAGGATATTGTATTATATACTTTGTATTCTATTAAACTAAGAATCTGGAAACATATTTCACAATGTTCCTCTCCATACCATTATAGACCCCATGAAATTTATTCCATTCAATTTTCCAAAAAAGTTCCTCAACTGGGCTTGAAAATTATGTGGTGTGCCTCTACATTTTCCATGGGGGTCAGTGATGGTAGCGAATGCATCAGCCCGAAGGGCCATGATCGCAACCTAGAACTGATCCAAGGTAGGTATATGGGGGAGAATCCCCCACGGTTTGGATCAATTATTTTTTATAAGTTACCAAAGAGGAACTTGAGGTACTGTCTACATGCAAGCCTATTTGAGATCCACCAATTGAGTGCACAACCACTTGAGCGACACAATTCTGGAATGAAAAAATATTGTGCGCCCAATTCAAATTCACCTAGGGTAACTTATTTTCTTATAAATAGACCCTGGGGGTCTTCATTTGTGTGGATTAATTTTCTTAAATTCCTATTACTACTCTGGTCTCCCTAGTTCTTCTCCCAAGTCATATGAAACCTTCAAGGTAGTTATTTAACATATAGGGTGGAATAATTAAAGGAGGATTATAGGATTTATGTACCTTTAGTGTTTGAAATGCACAAAAATTTCATGGCTAAAGTGGAAAACATCCCAAAATCAGAAAGAATTTCATTCCTTCCATTCCTCCCAAAGGAACTTGGGCTCTCCACTTATGAGAATACCTATGAAAATTCATGAAGGCCTGAGACAAGGCTCACCCACATTTTAACATCTAGTTTGTTCATCCCTTAAGTAATCATCTTGTCTCCCAATCCAACCTATGCACCGATTCCTATGCTCCAAATACATATATGGGTTCCCCTCTTTGATTCACCTTATCCCTTCAAACTACACATTCCTTTAATCAAACATTCTTTAAAATCATTCATGGAAGGGCTTCCTCTTCATTATCTCCCTTTCTTGAATGGATTATTCTTAAACCTCCACAAAAAATGCATGACTTATCAAACATTTGGGACAGGCACATCATCGTGTCTTATTTTTGGGTTTGTACATCCACAATCATAGGATTCCCACATTTGTTTTGTATTGGGATCAGGATTCATGGAGTGTCTATGGGTTTTTATATCAACAGTGACATATACCGTTCTCCAAGGAACAATGTGTGGGAGTTCTCAGTTTAAAGGATTAGGGTTTGGGTCTTTCCCAACCATTATCATCTATGAAACCTATAGCCTCAGGTCATTAGTATGAAATGTTCGTTTCACATCTAATTTACCTTTTGAAAAAAATAGACGACTCCCTCCCCTACCAAGACCTATTTTAGGGAAACCATTCTCATGTAAGACCCCAGACATTCATGTAGGATGTTTCAGTGTCACCCCTCTCTACTTCCTTATCCTTCACATATTATTTACATTGGAACCTCATATAATGTAATGTGAATAGGGGGAAGTTTTGTTGCCACTTCGTCACCCAATGTCACTACCATAGGATCGTTTACTTCAACCAGAGAGGGAGAAAATGTGTGTGTGACTTTGTTGAATCATTCATATCCACATGTTTCTCACACCGATCACGATTCAGGTGGGTTTAGATATTTTTTATGGTCATAAAAGTTTCACAAAATCCTCGTCGAATGAACTACATGAACTCTGATTCTGATCATAACTAGGATACATAATAAGCCTTCCTAATCCCGAAGATCCATCTCATCTCATCCATAAATGGTCATCCTCCTTAAGAGGGAGCCCCAAATTAACCCCCCAAATAATCAGGGCGTCCTATTTATGAGTAAGTCACATATTATTTCTCTCAAAAGATCATACACCCTTACGAGAATCCCGGAACTCTGTGGGATTAGATTCCCAAACAAATGAGATACGTAGAAAGCCTCCATGATGTTCAAACCATAAAATCAAAATCAACCCTATCATTTATGGGACGCATTCCCAAAAAGGTCGAATACAACTTGGAAACTCATATCCGTTATAGGTTCCTTGGGAGACATTGGCATAAGTCCCACACCAAGCCATAACTAAGCACCTTTCGCTTAGATGTACATACCACATGACATTAAACTGTATGGTTAGGTCCTTATAATATGCCCTTAAAAGGTACGATGTATCCCAATACGTTTCACCAAACTACAAGGATTCTTATTTCTTTTACAAGGATACATATGTATCCCATTTATGGGCACGATCCTAACATCAAAAAAAACATTCAACTCACTAGATGATAATAAGTTCCACATTTCCCCCCAGAGTTTCTTAAAAACTAGTATAATCATAACAACAGTTAAAATAATATCTAAATAGTATATAAGAGGATACCATTGATAATGAACCTCGAATACATATAGAAATTTCCATTAATGAATAACCTTGAATTCATACAGATGATTCTGAATTTCACACGTTCTATTAATTGATTGAAAATGATAAGGGAAACATACATTGTAATCAGTGAATTAATAGGGATTCATGAAATATATCAAGTCTATTAGAGAGTACGGGATTGGGAAATAATTCCCCCCAAAATGGTGTGATGAGTTTGACCTTCCATCCTCTCGACCAATGTACGTTCTTAAGTATCATATGTCCAAACCTAACAAATGTATTCCTATGGAAATCATGTACCTTTAGATAAAGAACCATTTATTGTTTTTGGTTCCATAAATAAATCTAATGTTAACTTCCAAGAAGTATGAATTTCTATCAATAACACACATTCCAAGGGTTGTGAAATAACTATACCAGTAGAACTATTCTCTTAAATCATTATACATTATTATTCTTCAAGGGTGTATAGAGAAGTTGATAAATGTGCTTCATATAATTGCTCCCTATTCAATTCTAGTACTTATATAACACATAACCTCTGCAAAAACCACCACACTTCACTTATATAAATGCAGTCTATCAGTTTCCCATCATTCACTTCTTTAATATTCCTTTTTATGTTCAATTCATCCTATATGTACATCTATATCTTTTATAGTAAGTATTGTATATATAAAAATTAAAAAAGAAAATATGGATCCCCTTTAAAAATAATTAAAATATCGTTATTTACTAGTTCTCTATATATGTGATAATATTTAGGCCTCATCAAAATCCTAAATCCATTGTCTCTCCATCTAAATGCATCATGTACATAATTTTTTTTCATGGGTTGATAGTTTATAGAAAAATTAATGCCCTTGAGTAGTTATATTCATCCTATAAGCATCATGTTGAGATGACTATAACATAAGGTTTACATAATAATCTTATGTTCCATATATATATATATCATATATTTCCACAATTTGATATTTTATACATATTATTATATAAAAATTCATTTTCTGTAGCTCTATTCCCTTTTTTCAATGTAGGAACATATATTAAAAAATACTTCATTTACTGATAGCATAATTAATAATGGTTCATTATTCATCCTCCTCTCCAACTCTTCAAAATGTCATGAGTTTATCTTAGTAATATCTATATATCCTCTTTATGTGTTATCAGGGTTAATGTGCTAGTGAACTGAGATATATACTGAACAAATCACTTATAGTAACCTAAAATGTCTAAAAAACATCAAGTCTCTTTTATGATTGATGGTGCATGTCATTATATTAATAAAGTTTCCTTTTAAGGGTAAATATATATCCTGTAATTTCAGGAAATATGTCATTGGAAAGACATTATTGTTTAAAAATTCAGTCTTAATGTACTTCCCATATAATTCAATGTGTTAATATGGTCCCCATAACTATATAAAAAAGAATATAATTATCTTAATAGATCATATATTATATAAATATATAATTAACTAATACCACCAAAAAATTATGATGATACACCATAAATACTATAGTTATCAACTGCATAAAGACAAAAGTTTCATTATTTAATAAAAAATGAATTGAAGTAAATTTATAATGTCCACACCTTATTCAAAATATCATATATGGTATATCATCATTATTCAAAATATTCTAATGATAACTAGAGAGAATATTTATCATTTAATATTATTGGGCTCCTTAATGCTGATCAAATAATCAAATAATGAAGGGTAAATTGTACTTTTTCTTTAGAGTGATAGCAATGATATCTCAATAATCAATGCACAATATCAAAGAATGAAAATTATTTTTATGAACAAAACTTGTGATTTCTATGGTGAAACACTTGGGTATATAAATCCTTTACCACTAAACTCTTGTAACTATTTCTTCAACACCACCAATTACACTTGTTAAATTATATAATGATTTTCTATACATAGTAATTACATCATGCATGTGTTTCATGAATAACTCTACCTTAGGATGTAGTGGTCATATAGATAATTATTATAGAAAAGAATCAATAAATTTTAGATCTATAGTTATATATTTTATTATTATGATATCTTCCTCATCTATATATCCCTCTTGATCTTCCTCTATAATGATAATTTTAGTTTTAGATTGATACTAGGGAATGATCCGAACACGTGTTTGGTGATGAATTTTTTTATAAAGAAATGATATTTAAATTCACCTTCATGAATCATAATATCTTTCCCAATGAAATAATTTTTTCCACTATATAAATAATTACAATCCATATGAAGGACATAATAAAATTTATCAATTGGTATGATAACAAATTTTAAAATAAGTCAAGCCCATGAATCACTATTTTAACAACATGATATATCTTTTTTTACATTTTCACTCTAACTTGTCATCATAAATAATTATCCCCTTAATAGTGTTCTATAAGAAAATATAATATTTTTTTGGAAATCATGAAAGATACAAAAGAGGGAATTTAGTATACAAAAAATTATTAAAATTTTATGTAATGATCAACATACCATCAACTACATCATTATGAACATTGACATTAGCTGTGATAATAGAATAAGTTTTTCCTTGTTACCCTTTAATTTTAAGAGGTAAATTTCTTTAAATTTTGGTTATTTGGTTTGTGAAATTCCCCTTCTACCAGTAGATAATCATTGTGTATAAAATAACATAAATTTACTATGTATTGGTGGTCGTGATGTCCCCTTTATCTGAACATATACTGCACACTTGTTCCCTTCTTGTAATCCCTAAGGTTTTTGGTCACATAGTTTATTCACGCTGGAAACTACATGTGGGAAATCACAAGTGGAAAACTGCATCCTTCCTTTCTTCCTGTTAGTAGAATAGATATTATCATGATTATCAAGAAACACCGTCTAATCCTAGTTTCACAAGAATATATACATCACAAAGAACTACTTTCCAAACTTAATTATTCAAGGAACAAAATCCTTACATTATGAAATGGTATGAAAGATATGTTCCATTTGAATGATCATTTCAAAATGATCAATGAAAATAAAATCCTCCCATTCCATTGTATATCCATATTCTACAACAATCCCAGCTAAACAAGTATATTCAACCTCATATTCATCATCATTATCCTTAATCTTTTGAATAATATTAAATAATTTCCATTCCATTTACACTCTCTATTAATTAGATAAGTCATTTTTTAGAATAAAACTTTATAAATTTCCCATTCCAGGAACACAAAATAGTATTACTCTTATTTTGAAATAGAGACCCCCATTGGTCTATATGGACCTTTAGAATATAGATCACCATGATGAATTTTTTCACTACTTCAAAGAGTGGGAATATCCTTCTATAAATAATTGAAAAATTATTAATATATAAGAGAAATTGGTAGTTCCATTGAATTTGGTCGGTTACTACTACAAGAAACTATCAAACATAGTTACTCCATGTTATATAACTAAATGTATATTAATGTGGGTGAGATTTGTTTTATTACCTGGGTTATGTAACATAATATGGTTATAAATTTATCATCCTAAAATCCAAATTCATTATTTTGTTTATGGGGAATATCAATGAATTGACCACGATTGTTGATACGATTCTCAATCCTCATGTTAGTCACCATTTTAATATAACTCCATAAATAGAATAATCTTAAAAAATTTAATTTTAAAATTTAATTCCTATTATGACTTCTATAGTGTTCCCATGTAATTTTTAGGTCCATTCAAAGAAACTATCATATCCAACATGGTTATTCTAAATAAATTCCCCAAGTTTCTGATGAAACTTAATTTGATTCCAACTGTATCATCCTGGACTCGAAATACCATGATTTGGTAGTTATATTAAATTATTGGTATATATTTCATGATTTACAAGAGGAAAAACAAATTATTAGTTTTATAAGACTTGACACATATAAAACCAATAAAAAGAAAAAATAATATAAAACATGATAATTTTGTGATAATATTATTATACATTCAACCATATCTATGAAAAACACAATGTCCTCTACTCGATTACCTCGGGAAAGGAAGAATAATATTGGTATACTTAAATGCTCATTAATGAGTTACATACCAAAAAAATGTACATAACATAAAAATGGAATAATTAGTATATGAATAATTTAATAACAATAAGAATCCATAGTTTACTAAAACTGACATAATATATTATCCAGGATAATAAGTTAATAAATGGATAATATCAATAATTGATCTCATCCTGATGGAATTTAAAATTTTGGACGTCAAAAAATGTTGTCAAGGATTTGTACCAAGGAACTAATAAAATCAATATAAGAGGTATACATTAAAAAAATAACCCTTTTATCTCATGATACCTATTGGTTCTTTAATGAGAAATATAATTCTGAGCCGCAGATATCACCTTAGTAATTCTAATGCATTCAACATAATTGTTATCGAGAACATTAATACAATTACATGAGGAATATATTAATGGATACATGTTCTCAATCTATATATTTAGAAATAAATACATCAAATACTTCAACATTATATATAATTATTTTGTGGTATAAGAGATCATCACCTAATCAACATAAAAGATGTGTTTGTCAGCGATGTATCATGTCATACAGTTACCAACGAAATATAGGGGAAATAGTACATTAAATTTTTTATGGTTATGCATGTAATATAATATTTAGGATCAATAGTTTTCATTGGATGGATACCAAGGAGATGGTAATAAAAAATAATTCATCGTGGTTTTGTTAAGATCGCATGAATATTTCAAATCATATCCCCCATGAGTGTGTCACCAGGTTTTTAGTCATAGGTCGACATGTTATGGATCCATGTGATCATATATTCAATGACAAACCTACCATTATGGGGGTTATTATACTTAGTATCATATGATAAACACCCAAATCCACTTACCAGTATCTATTCAAAAACTTATTTTCAAGGAAAATACACACACATTTACTTTCCAAAATAAAGGATGGGTTTTTCACTATGAAAAATATTATGGTTTATTACTATTTTGATATCTATTAAATCAAAAAATACTATAGATTAACAATTATATGGAATAAAAACATATTAAATTTCATTATTTATATTGGAAAATGTTTATGTTGGAAATGTATGCATGATACAAAATAAAATTGTTAGTGATTATAAAATGAGTCCCAAAGAAAGAATATTGAAACAAAAAACCACTTATGGGTTTGGTAGTAAATAAATCATAACCACATGAAAAATAATGATTAAAATTTTCTAAAAATTATCTAAATCAAGTAATTTAATAATATAATATCCTGAATAGATTTAACATACACCATATAATTGAGATTAATCACATATTACAAAACATGTCTCGAATACGGAAATTTGAGACAGAAAACCATTCCCTCTTATCTTGACATCCGTGAATGTACTTAAAAATAATTTATCATAAAAATATCTATATTAATACATTTATTAAAAACCTCAATATATTCAAATTTCATCAATAATCTTAAAAAATAGTCATTTTCTACATGAATTATTCCAATTTTCATAACAAGTGTTGATAATCGTAATCATTTGTAATAGTCTAAAAATAGAAATGTTATTATTAATTATTATTCCAATGATATCAATTAATAATTTAGTAATGATACTATTAGTGATGATTTAAAAAAACTGTTTTAAATTCCATTCATATTTTTTAGTTCTCATCCTTGAAGATGATGTGGATAATAAGCAAGTTAAGTTGATATTTGATGAACATTGTGTGTTTACCTAATTAATTGATTATATATTGATATACTATGTTCAATAATTTGATATTAAAACTTTTTTCATTTTATATAAGAATTTATTTTCCCATTTTCATATATGTTATAGATTCAAGTTAATGTTGAATAAGGTGGTTAAACTGACCGAAACAAGATCATACCCTGATTTAATGAATAATTAAGAGGTTATTTTTTTTATAAAAAAATTTGTAAAAAGGAATAATGATTTAGTGATTAATAAGGATATATATAATTATTTTATGTAACTAGAATAATAATATTTTGATATTAAAATATTACAAAATTTGAATAAAATATTATTCTCTTAGTACACATTTTTTAAATGATCTAATTAACAATGATCGTCTGTTAATCATATTAATTAACAAGATCTCTAATCTATCCCAAAAACATTAATATATCATGAATATTATGTTTATTCATTAATTATATCCTTATATCCATCCTTGTAAGTGGGTGAAAGAACACAAAACTCGTTACATTGTGGAGACAGTAGTATGAACAACGCAATAACAACAATATAATTTTTCATAATTGATGGGATATATAAATAAAAAATGATATTAACATTAATATAATAACATTATAGTATATAGATTATAAAAATATAACAATATAATTTGGGATAGAATTAACTTTAATTAAGAAATTTTATAGGAAATATTAAATAGTTGAATTATACTCGCATCAGGGATTTGAATTTTTATTTTATGTCTCCCTTCTAATAAATTAGATAGGATAACTAATGGTGAATATAAGCTTATGAGAGTTTAAAAGTAATAATTATGGTTATTCCTGATGAAAATATAATTTTTGGATTTTCATAAAGGGTTTTTGAGAGAGCCCTTTTATATGTGGTGAGAGTTCCATTTTTGTATATATTTCAAAACAATATAAAGGGGTCCATTGTTAAATTTTTCAAGTGGATAAAAAAAATATAATTTAATAGATAGTGTAGTAAATAGGGTGTAAAAAGATTATCCAGATATTTTTTGATATTTTTTTAATATTTAAATCTATTTACCTCTGTAATTATTAATTTTATAAGTTTGACTTTTATTGTGGTAAGTAGTTTTTAACTAAAGAAAGTAAATAATTACACAAAAAAATAAATTGATCCTTATTGGTTAATTTGAACCTATTAATTATAAATTTTAAATACATCTTTTTATTCAATTTCTACATTGGTTAAAAAGTAATTTTAATATGAAAAATGTATTAGATATTAAATGATTTTTTTGAAAATTTTTACCTGAGTTCTGAAATACCAATAACAGGTTTGTAAAATATAATTAATTGTTTAAAATATATAATTTATATTATCAAAAATTATTTTCTAAGTTAAATGGTTTAATGAATTTATTATATATTAATAATTCTATAAAATTGACAGTATTTGTGAAATCGTTATATTACATTATTCACTAAAAAAATCATTTTTTAAGAAAAACCCGAAATTTCATCTCGAGGTAATATCATTATGATTAATATAAAAAATTAAATAAATTATAAAATCTGTAAATATATATTTCATATATACTTATGAGTATATGATCTTTAGAGTTATCATTGCTGGATAATTCTCTATATATGGTTTATCTATTACTACAGGGACATTTGTATTGCAATAGTAGTTATAAAAACAAAAAAGAATATTTCTAAAAAATAAATCTCCAAATATGTATTGATTTTTTTATACGTGAAGTTAATTATGATGCTCTATTATCCAGATGAACTGAAAATAATAATTATAAATGTTTATAACAAGTTGGATTTTAGTTTCATTTGTTGTTAATAGATTAAACATGATTTATGTTGATAAGAAGTACAGTTGGGATTTCAAGACTGACCATGGCAGACAGATCATGAAGGTGCATTAGATATAGTGAACAAGATGAAAAAACAAATGGAAACATTATACCAGACTCTGGTATCTGGAAATAAAGATCAGACCCAACTTTTGATCAAATAAAATATGAATTTGATTTACTGATTGTTCAATGATACAAAATCATGGAGAAGACTAATGATACAATATAAAGGGAGTTAAAGTAAGAAATTCATGCATCTATAGTTTCTATCACTGATTTTTTCCACATGAATCTCATCAAAAAAAACGTATCATTGGATCAAGGATATTTATGAAATCCAAAAATTAGAATATGTTGAGTTTTGTTGAACTACAATAGGTGCTGATTTGACCAATACATCAAACAAATTGATAAATTGGTGGGACCATGTCATAAAATGATAAAACCAGAATCAATCCATCGGTATGAAAAAGATGCTAATACATAATACTCTGTATAGATTTTGATCCTCCAAATATGAAAATTGTACTAATCCAATAATATATTTGATGATGCCAATTCATTTTACCAAAGAAATAACAAAGGGGATATAACATTTTCAATAAGAATCATATGATCGATATAAAAAAATCTATGATGTGTGACATTGTAAAGAGAAATTGATTTAAAATATTATTAGTGAAGAGTATACTAATGTGATCATAGGAAACTTAGGTCCAAATAAGTTGAAACAACAAAGGAAACCAATTTTAATTACCCTTAAGTAATTTAGAATGGAATCATTTCATTTTATTATAACTCAGTGTGTCCTGGTTAATGTGATGATTTAATATGTTTCATTTAGGTATAGAAAAGAGGATGAATAGAATGAAGTTATGAATTTATGATCCCTTGGACATGTTTTTTATGAGAAAGTAAATTTGGAATATTTTCTATTAGAATTTAAATTAACTGAATCTAATGTAGTAATAACAATTAGTGTCACAAAATAAAGAATAATATTATTGGAATAATATTTATAAAATTGAAGAATGATATTGTTTTGAGAAAATTGAAGAAAATATTAAGAAGATTGATAAATTTTTATAAAATTGTAAATATTATAATTGGTAGTTAAAATAAACCCGAAATTCAAATAAATGAAAATTAGTTTAGAACGAAAAATGAATTGGGTTTCCCAACATTAAAATTCTAGAAATCCTATAAATTTAAGGGGAAGTACATTCATATTTGCGCACAGTTCACATATGAGGGGAGATAACACTCTAACATTTTTTTAAATATTGATATCCCAAACATAGTTTTATTTGAGGTTGATGTTGAGAACACCATATTGATATTCATTAGAGTTAATCCAACTAGATAAATATATATCTGATCTACTCCAATAGTGCAAGATCCATCGTAGCGACTCCCATAAGAGTAATATCCAAAAGAGTGAGGTCCATAAAAAGGACGTACACCTGATTTAGTAATTGTGAGATTCCAATTACGTCCAACAATATTTAAGTAGGAAGGGAAGAATTATAACTAGTCATAGGTGAACAAAATGGATACAATCATATTCAGTTTACTAGACCAAGGCATTGTCAGACTGACTTTTTATATGAAATTATTCAAGATATATTTTATAAAACATTAAATATTGAGAATATTCATATTGGGATTGAGAATATCTATATTTTCCAAATATCTAGTGGAAGTTTTAATACCAAAATGTTCTTAAGAGAATTATATATGTTCATGAATATTTTAAATAGGTGATGTTGTTCCAACTTACTTGGGGATGAGGTGAAGAACTTTCTAACATGGATCAAAATAGAAGAATAATGATTCTTGAAGTTGTGGGTTTTAAGCTGTTACAAAGAAGGAATATTTGCTAGAGGTGTACAAATAGCTATATAAAAACATGATATGATAAGTACGTCTTGGTTGCATAAACAAATATTGAATAATTGTTTGATACTAGGTTGTATAATTATTTTTTGTTTTTGTCTTTGTATTCCATAAAACGAATTAGTAAAGTAATCCATGTTGGTGGGGCTATCAAACATGGAATGGAGTTAGTATTTTTACCCAAAATTGTAAATATCATGGGATGCATCATCTTTATATTAGTTTCATAAGAATTATGATGTTGAGTTTTTAGTTTTTCGGAGCGTTCGTATAATAAGTTTTATATGTAAAAAAATTTCTGAAAAATTAAGAATCATTCTTCTAAAAATAAAAAGGTTCCCCTAATTCACCCCTCCCCTATATAAGTGGTCTTGAACCAATTTGGTATCTTCATTTGGTACCATTACCATGTTCCCTATAAACAATGCATTTCTATGATTGGTTAATTTAAATTCAATGACCAATAATGGTGTTCCTATTTTTGATTTAAAAAACAATTATTTTTGAAGAATATGAGGCTACCTTATTCTCTATCTCCTAGACCTGATGTTATACGTAGAGAAAAAGTAGGATTTAAGAAAATAAATGAGTATTATATGACAACTATTGTTGATTAGTTAATGGCAATAAGAAGAATGAAATTTTTCTGGATCTTACAAAATAAATTTATGCAAGTATTATGGGGTTTCCAATAGCTATGAAATTGACAGAATAGTTGATAAGTAGTTATAAAAGAAATGAGATAGTTATAAAAGACAACTAAAAATATGGGTAAGTAGATTTAATGATATAAACATTCATGATGAAGAAATAATTGATGGTTAATTTAAAATGTTAAATGTTATCTTATGTAATATTAGAGGTTTGGGTGAGAAAGTGTAAGGTTCTTCTATTTTAGGAAACTGATGAGAAACTTCCCAGCTAGATTTGATGCAAAAGATTCATATTTAGAATATAGTGAAGAATTATCTCTAGATGAACATTAGAATATTCCTATGGAATATGTGATGTAGAAAATAACTGTTTTTTTAATGATTGATTATTAAATAGCCTTAAAAATGTTTTTAAATTGTAAAAATAAATGTAAAGATGTTGAAGAAGAATTGTGTGATTTAGAGGAAGAGGAAGAAGATAAAGATTTCATAAAAATTATTTCCCTCCATTATAAAAAATAAAATCAGGACAATTGGATGGGTAAATATAAGACCTCAGTCAAATATCTTAATTATGATGAGGTGTGAAATTTTTCAAAAAAATTTACTTATAATAAAATTTTAGATAATTAGTTGGAATAAGAGGATAAGAAGTCTCAAAAAAAATTGGGAGAAAAATAAGGAAATTTTTTCCTATAAAAATAATAAGAAATGTAATCTAAGAAAAGGAAAGAATTATGGTTCCACATCCAATGATGAACCTCATCACTATGTAAGCTTCATTTCTCGAGTTTGGAATTTATGTGATTCATAATGTAGTGGTGATGAATGTGAAGGCAAAACAAATCATGGGTGGATTGTTAATTTTTTTGGAATTATCACATGAGTTGAATACTCAAATAAATAATTAATGAAGGAATTAGATATTCTTTTGAAGATATAACTTTTGAGAATTTTTTTATGATCAGAAAAGTGGAAATAAACCTCAATTGGATTAGATCATACAATATGAATATTGGTGAGCCCTATGAAAACTGATATACTATTAATATAAATTAGTTGATGATGATAATTGAAATATTATTTGATCTACTCTAATAAAATGAGTTAAATATAACAAGTTGATGATATATGAGTTTTAGAAGATTATAAATGTTTTGAAATAATGTTTCCCTGATAAATAATAAGATCTTTCTAAAACAATATACCTTTTTTTCATACAAAAAAATGCGAGTTAATAAATATTATTGGAGACATCAAAAAATAGATTTATGTAAAGGGTTCATCTTCTAAATATGGTGAAATAAAAGTTCACAAAAGCTGTCTTTTTCTACTGTTTGTTAAAAACTGTATATTATTGATAAATAAAAATATAATAAGAAATATGATAATACATAAATTAAGTGTCACTATAATAAAACTAAAGCCTTTTTCAATAAGAAACAACAACAAAAATGTTATGAGGAATTTTATATTCAGTTCAAATGAACAATATTCATAGGTTAGTGTTGTGTTGTGTAACTCTAGAATATAGAACTTACTCGTGTTGGTAAAACATGTCTCAACTAGAAACTGTTATAAATCATGGGGGATTAATAATGATCAAATATGATCAAATACTTATAGTAAATGTGTGGATCGGTTAAAGGAAATGTAGAAGGTGAATGATTTTAAAAAATAAAAAAATAAAAATGATAAGATGATGAAATATAAGTAATTTTTGAATGATTAATAATGTAAACATGGTAAGTCCATAAAAGGTAGTTCTTAATCAGTTTCCCAAAGAAAGTTATTATTGTTAGAAAGTTATAAGAATCACAAAAAGAAGCCAAAGAAAATGTTTAGAAAAGGATTCAAAATTTGATAAAAATGATGATAAAAATTCATCAATTGATTTTTTTGTATGATTATTTTAAGTCAAAATATATTTGATCAATAAGACAATGTTTATAAATATTGTATAACTATATTGCCTTCGAAAGAAGAAATCATGAAGAACTTGTTAAAAACTTATTGTTACAAAGATTTTACAAATGATTAAGAGAAGTAGATTTAAAAAATAAAATATACTATATATAAGAATAAAATTATTAAAAAATATAATAAGGATTAATATTAGTAATAAAACAGATCCATGGAAAATACAAGAAGAAGAAGAAATAGGGAATTCATAGAGATGATTCTCATTATAAATTATTCTTCTATGAACCTATACAGTGTTCCCCAATTAAAGAAATGTTTTGACATTTTTTGTAACGTGAAAGATATTGAAGGAGTAGAAGTTAGTATGATGAAATATGAGTATCTTAGTTTTCCAAAAAAAATAATGAGTTTACAAAAGAAAATATTTTGAAATGTTTTTTTAGTAAAGTTGAACTTTTCTTATATTTTTTAGAGATTAGTGTAGTCTGTTTTAACTATAGAAAATGTTTCTTATATTGCCCTATAAATGAAAATGTTCAATGGAGAAAATGAATGTTATTACATTAAAATTGTCTTATGTTAAACATTGATCCCAATGATTATAATCTCTTGGTTTTTAACAATGTTTTCACCCACAAGGACTTAGATTTGTTTAGTTATAGGGTCACTGTTAATAAACTCATGTGATACAATTTTTCATCAAAAACAATTTCATGTATAATGAGCATCCCATTTAAATTATATTATCAATTAGGTGGAGGAAACAAATATGTGGATCAAGATTTAGGGATAAATATTTTTTTTGAGATTTGTGTGGATAAAATAGGGAAGAATGAGTTGTGGAAAAATATGTTTATATGTTTTTATTGTTTTGTGTGGATAGTATTGTATGGGAATTGAAAAAATGAAGTGGGATATTGTTAGCCCCAAATTTTGTTTTGGTTATATTGTTTGTCAATATATCAAATATATTTTATATTGAGATGATATAGAGTTGTTATTTATTAACTAAAATGGTCATACTAGTCATGAGGATACATTAAATATAGTTTAACTAATTAAAAATATAGTGAAACATAGTTTTAGAGATAGATATCCAATCACAGAAGATCAGACATATGATTCAGTAAATGAAAATTTGAGAATTCTTTGATGAAAGTTCAATGTTACCAAATTATTGAGAAGACTAATAATAAATTTTAGGTTGATTAGAAGGAAAAAATAAATGTTTATAGATCTTGCATAATTGATGTGTTCCAGACACAGATCATTGGACCAAGAGGCAACAGATTTAGGAGTTATCAAAAATATGTAAATTCCAATATGTTGAGTTTTGTTGAGCTATAAGAGGTACCGATTGGGCTGATCCATCAGATAAACTGATACATTTGAGGGACCCATTAATCCAATGGGGAAGTTAGTACCAATATATAATTATGAAATATATTTTAATACGTCATACAAGATATAAATATAGATCCATCCGATAGGGAACTCATACCAATCAAATACCAAGTTTGATGATCCCGATTAATTTTATGGGAGTAATGACAATGGGGTATTACACCATTGGGATTGAAATTATTCAATATCTATTAGAAAATATAGGAACAATGATATCATAATGAGAATGTGATTGAAAATTTGAGAATTGTTTTTAATGAAGTGGCTGCATGAGGCTGATGTCTAAAGAAATTGAAAAAACATTGTCAACCATTTCCTATTGACCTGAAACATTAGAGAAAGAAATCATTTTAATTATTTTATTATTCAGTGGGTTATGAGAGAAATAGAGATTGAGTATAATTGAATTGGTTCAATAAAAAATGATGTAGTGTCCGGAGTGGTGATTTTATGACATATCATACATGATTTTTTTCACTAAATCCATTGGGCACAATTTCATTCAGATAATCCATCATATTGACTCTTATGTAGTAAGAATAATCAAATTACTCAATTAATGAATAATATTATTTGATAGATGTTTGAAAACATGATTAGGTTCATAGTTTTTATTGTATTGATTAAGATTTGATAACTCTCGAAATATTAAGATGATTCGAAATAGTCAATGATGAATCTCAAATGGACATGCAATTCCTGGATAAATGTATTTGGTTGCACGGGAAAATAATGTTTGTCCCACATTCACTTTTATGGGAAGCCTGTAAATAGAAGGGAATGTACATCCATATCTTAGATATGTTCATTCATGTAGTGTAATGACACATTACAATTTCTGTGACAGATTGAATTTTGAAGCAATGTTTTATTTCAGGTTGAAGATGAGAACAGTGGAGTGAGATCCATCCGAGTAACTCCATCCAGAGCGATATCAATTAGAGAAACGTTGACCTGAGTGATATATATAAGATCAACTCCCATAAGAGTGATATCAATTAGATAGAGTTCCATTGTATGGATACCCATTGTAATACATAAATTTTAGTACCCAATTGAGTCTCTAATCAATTGAAGTATTAAGAGTAAAAGAAGAATCACATAGAATAGAACCAGACAGAGGAAATTAGATTGTGGTTTCTAAACCAAGGTTTAACTAGTATGATATTCTCTAATCATATTTTCCAAAAAAAATTACCTAATATATTGAGATGGATCATATTGATATTTTGTAATTTTCATGGGGTGGTATCAAGATGAACATGTTAAAAAAGAATTTTAAATGATCAGGAATATTCTATATTGGATAATTTGATCCACCATTCTTGTGGAGGAAGTCTAGAACATTCTAAAGTGGATATGAAATGAAGAGGAAAAAATATTTCACTTATGGGTTCCAAAAAATTACTAAAAACGATTATTTGTTAGAGTGCATAACCAGCCCTGGTGAAAGAGGATTAAAAAAGTAATTTATAAGGGGTATAACCAAACATGGAAAATATATGAGTAATGGTTTTTAAAACTGTTTTCTACTTTTAATTTGTATTTGGGAAAAACGTTTAATGGAATCCATAATATTGGGAATATCTAACATGTAATGGGGGATGCCTTCATTCTGAACATTGTAAATATTGTGTGATTTTTTTATTTCTATTTTTTATATGAATCAAGAGGTTTAGTTTTTTTAGTTTAGTAGATCATAACATTAACATGTTTCATATGCAATGAATTTTTTCTAAAAAACATATATTAATTTATCTAAAAAGATAATGGAACCACTAATTCACCCCTACTCTTAGTGTTCTTTACCAAATTAGGAAACATTAAGAAACGCATACTCTATTGTTTCTACAAGTGTTTGGAAATAAGATCATGGATTAAACCCTTTAAGATTATAATTTTACCATATATAGTTGAATAATAGTTGATGAAAACACTGAGAATATCTTGATTAATCTTTCTACAAGGAGGTATTCAAGAACACCACTCATTGTTCTACAGCATTCAAAATGTGTATTATTGTGGAAATAATTTATAGTAAATAGTGAATGAATAAAATATATAATTATCATCATCAAAATATCATAATGATTGGATCATGAAAAAAAGATAAAATTAAACATTAAATATAATGATGAATCTTAAGAATAAAAACTCTATAATATGGTGGATTAATTCTATAATTATTGATAAATATAAATCAAAATTGGTTTTAGAATCATTTTTCATATTTTAAAATTTAGAATGACACCTTGAGATTGATATATATCTTAATTTGAATGATGATAAAGAAGTGAAATACAATCATTAATACGGATAATGTTTATAAGGTAATAAATACAATATCAAATCCAAGCTTCCACAGTACGTTTCCCTTTGGAAAATGCAATAGCTTGCCTTGTATGCAACTTCTAGATTCTAACACACCACAACCAATAAAACTAGCAATTATGAATAGTAATGCCCACTTTTTGAAATTTTATTAATTTTATCTATAAAAATGGACTTAATTTTTGGATTCAGAATATTAAAATTATCTTAGGGTGAATTTTTTGTATTTATCCGAAAACATCTAATTTTTAATGAACATTGAAAAACACTGAGTTATTGTTTAAACTCAAATATTTATTTCAATAATTATTTATTTCATTTAAATTTATTTTAGGTCAATATATAAACATAATACCAATATAATTACAAAGTAATTCATTAGAGTAAGTTTATAATAATTATATATATATATATAAAGTTTATCGAACTTTTACCGTATTTTTCCCACCACTTAGAAGCATTTGAAATTTTCATAAAACAAAATTTTACCGCTTCTGTGAATTTAATTTAAAAAATATAAGAGATACGGTTTATATTAGTAAGTAAAATGTGGTTGAATACGATGAAAATAGTTTTTGTTGAAATGTATCTTTTTACTTTTATTTCCCACGGTTAAAAGTAAATAGGGTAATTAAGGGTTTATTTGATATTATTATTACCCTAACACATGTCCTAATTTTATTGGATAAGTATAAATAGACCAAAAATAACCTTAGGAATAAAATTTGAACCTCTTTGTTCCACTTGTATTAGATTAGGACATTTATTATTATTTTATTTAAATAAGAGTTAAAAGAGTTAAAATCAAGGTTTAATAACTAATCCATTTTTAATATAGGGTTATACATAAGATATATTCGACTATAAATATTAATTAGAAAGCTAAAAATATTTCCAACATAATAGTATTTTATTTATAATTTTTAGACATTAAATAATTAAATATATTTTTGACACAATGATGATGAATTAATTACCTTATTAATGAAAGATTAAAATAATCGATATTATAAATATCCAAATAAATATAATTAGAGAATTTTAATGAATTACACTAATTTTATAGGATAATATGACATGTTTGGGTTGAGTAAATTCATTAATTTATATGTTATAAAGTTTATAGGACTTTAACAAAAATAAATTATTAAATAATGTCAAAAATGACAAAAATGAGTTTTAAAAACAAATACAATATTATTGGTTGATATAATAATACTAAAAATCAATGGTTTGAAAAAAAGAAATATATAATTATATATGTATCATTAATGAATAACTTTGTGTTCGATTGAAATTTTATCATATGTTTATTAACAATATAATATAAAAATAAAAAAGAGACATGGTAAATGTCAAACTATTTAACTAGGAGATAAATCTAAAGGAAAAGGTTAATATAGAAATCCAAACCTTTGTAAAACCTATTGGTTGAGATTTTTTCGACCCATCCCCACCTTATAATATAAAAAAATCATTTTTAAGCCATTAAAAACCGACAATTATTTTATTATAAAATAACATTTTAATCTTTTCCTAAGGTTCCCCTCACCCCTCTTATAAAAGGGCACGTCCCCTTCTCCCAAATTCAAACCTTCAAATCCTTTTAGATCAGCCTAAACCTACCCAAATATCCTCCCAACTGTCCTCCCTTCATCATAGAGGCCATTATTTAGTCATAAATCCATCCTAATAAGTCCTTTTGAACAAATCAAAAGGAATATCCCAAATATAGGTATAAATTTCATCACCACTTCCATGTTCTTTTCTTCTTTCAATTCTTATTTCCTTATTGTTTCTATTTTAAAATAATAACTCCATTATCTTCTATATTCAATGATGTTATTATAAATATGGTACAACCATATTAATTATTTTATCCATCGTATGAATGACATATCTCCATATGTGTGTATGTACGGCTTACCGTATCCACGTTGTGGCGTAGTTTTTATTCAACACATTATTATTTGGATAGGTATAATATGATGTATAATTGATTTAAATAATAAATATAACATGTTAATGATTTTGTATATATGATATACCATCTATTTACATATTTTTTAAATCAAAATAATGATATTGTCGCTCGTGCATACTTAAGGATTACCATCTCCATGAACTCGATGAGATTCATTTCCCCATTGTAATCATTCAAGAATAATTTTCATTTTATGATTAAAATTAATTTTTAAGAACTAAATATCAATATAAATATGAATAAATACATTCTATCCATATCAAACACGTATTATGTATCATAACATATGAAGGAAAACGAATCAGTTAACACCTGAAACGACGATAATACTAAAATATTATTAGAAAATCAATATTAGAAGATCATATATGATATCATATTATTTTATATGGTTATTTTATAATTTAATAACTATGATTTAACTATTATAAATGAGTTTAAATTACCCTCGACCAAGGAAAATTTCAAGGTATGGGGTTTTCATCTCACTCTTTATTCCCGTGAGATTCATGCTATATTGCCACTATTTCCTTTTATGTGGTGTATGAACTGCCAAAAATTGTATTATTTGTGTAATAAAATTTAATTTATTTTTATTTAAATCATAATTTTATGATACTTCTTTCATTGGGTGTATGTTTCGTATGTTACCAAATTTGTAAGTGTTAATTTACAATCTCATTATTATCTGAGGTTTTTTTACGTAAGTATCAACTGGGACCTCATTATCATCCACTTCCATGTTTCTTAAAAGTGTATTCAAAAACATTTTTACTATTTACTAGACTATGGTTTAAAGTCATTTACACCCTTTTTTGACTTTTTATAAAATGGTTTGAAAGGAATCTTTCCTTCATTTTCCATACATGTTACCTTATGACCTTTTCGACAGAATTCAGGTAAGAATGTTTTTTAAATTATACAACGAGTGTGGATATTTTCCGCTGTTATAACATCGTCAAAGTTTCCTGTACAAGATTATAATAATATCATCAAAATAAATGTTTTCTTTTATAATTATATGACTTTTAAATGATTTCAAAATAGTAAAATATATTTCTCTAAAAAAAGGTTTTGATTTCTTCTATGTCAACATCCTTTGATGGATTTTATGCTTATTTGAAGTTGATTTATTATTATACAAAACATCTATATTGTATAAAAGTTTTTGTGATATTTTTGACTATGGATGTTTTATTTTTAAACCATTTTTTTTATTGATAAAGTATTGAAATTTCTTATGCTATTTTTAATACAAATGTTTATGTTATGTTTAATCCTTTTCATCTAAGTAATGCATTGGACTTATTATGTGATGGGTGGAGCCCACTATAGCTCCTAGATTCATTGGTAGGTCTGATGAGACATACTAGTGTCTTGGAACAAGTCCTTGACAAAATATTATTTGTAGTCTTGGCACAAGGCCATGACTATGTGGTTTGAAGTCTAGAATTATGCATTTCATCATTATGAAAGTGGAAATTGATAATGCATGTGATTATTCGACTAGTAGAATATCCATGTGAATAAGTAAATGGAATTATTTTATTTTATCATTGCCATATTATTCTGAAGTACATGTTTAAAAGGATTTTGTTCTAGTCTTACATGGCTTAAATGTTTATGCTTATTTATGAAAGTTTCTGCTATATCGTTATCCTATCTAAGCATCTGAGTTCTCCCCTTTCTATGTTTTATTTTTTCCAGGATGCGAAGAAGTATATAACTAGTGACCTATATGGATAGTCTAAGGGATATGTGTGTGGACTATGGTGACTATGTTGTCATAGTTTTTCATTTTATAATGTAATGTAAAACTTTTGAATGTATATAGTATTTCCAAGGCAACTAAACTAATCGGTCTTTCAAGAATTGATCTTTTGTGATCATGCCAGTGTTATATAATAATGCACCAACTATGGTAAACTAGGTTCATGGTGTTATAGTTGGTATCATAGGCCTTTTAGTACAATCATTGGAAGCGAGATTTAGAAAAACTCTGACTAGGCACATCATCCTAAGATAGACATTGGGGATTAGTATAGAAGAACATCCTAGCATTTTGGTATTGTAGATATTTTGTGAGTTCTCCATGAAATACATACCTGTTTAGAAAAGTCCAGGTAGAGGCGACTCTAACAAAAATTTACCTAGGGGTAATACCCGAAAACACTACTTTAAGCTAGACTCGAATGGGAACAGGAGCATGACAATGGGCCTTGCTGCACTCTTGGTTACGACACTCCTGGGGATATACTTAGGATAATAATCGATTTATTTACAAACCATTATGAAGGTTTTATGAGTATATACTTCCTCAAAGATTTTTTTTATTATTGTGGATTATATCCATACATTGTTCAATTTATATTAAATGTTTACATGTTTGGAATTATGAATTTATATTTATAAACTAATCCCGTGTATGTCATTGTTTAGAAATGGTGCCTAGTGGAAGAAATGGAAACTGTATCAATGAACACAATACATTTAAGGATTTCCCTCCTACACAGGGTAATTATAGTGTATCTAGTGAAACAATAGGTGCTGATCATCTTATCACCATACTAGGATAACTCACTCAGGTCATGAATAATAACTTTACCCATATGGAGAACCCTCATCCACAACGCGGAGGATCAATGTTAGAACACTTCATGAGGCAGAAACCACCAACATTCAATGGGGGTAAAAATACATTGGTAGCTGAGCAATGGATAAATTCTTTAGAGAAAATATTCCAGGCTTTGAGGAGTAGTGAAAGGGAAAAAGTTGTCATTGAAGTTTATCACCTCACGGGAGATGCAGATCAATAGTGGACATTAATTCAAAACACAAAGGAATATGAAGATGTATCAAGTATGTAATGGATGGGGATTAAAGATATTTTCATCAAAATATACATTCCTTATGACCATTGAGTGGATATGGATAGGAAATTTTTTGAGTCTGGGGAAAAAGGAGGATAAGAATGTCGCAAAGTATGAGGCTAACTTTACAAGGTTAGCATGACATGTTGTAGATTATATAATTTACCCAAGGAGTGAGATTGATCAATTATTTTATGGGATAAAACCATTTCTTCGGCGATCATTAGTCTCACAATCCTTTTTTTCATATGATGATATTGTCTTATGTGTTATCAATACAGAAAATGAATTCTCTAAATATTATAACTTTAAAGAAAAGCCAAAGAAGAAGAGATCTACTTAACACTCTAGAAATGGAAATAAGGGGAAGATGGGAAAAGTTTAATCTCCATCCTGTATTAAATGTGGGAAAGAACACCCGGTTATGTGCCTGAAGGGAATGGGAGTCTGTTACAAGTGTAGTGAAAAAGGCCACCAACCTCGTGATTGCAAGGGGAAGAAAGAGGTTGTCAATGTTTAATGCTACAATTGTTGAGAAAGGGGGCATTATGAAAATGAATTTCCTAAGCACAAAGGAAACTTTCCACTGAAAATGCCAAGGGATCAAGGAAAAACTTAGGATATCACTACTTCTAAGGTTAGAGCTTCGAAAGACTTGGTGGTAGGTCATTTAACAATTTCCTCATGTTTAGAATGTGCTTTATTTGATTCTGAATCATCGCATTATTTCATATCTTCCCAGTTTTCAAAAAAAAATTAGATATTTTTAATTTGACATAACAAGGGAGTTATCAGTCAAAACACCTAAGGGAAGTATCATTGCATCAATGTTTAGTGAATCAGTTCCCATTAGGGCATATAAATGTTCTTTATCTATTGTTCTCATCATCACACCCATGATTTAATTTGATATAATCCTTGATATTGATTGGAATTTGGACCATGATAACAAAATTAATTGTAAGAATAAGGAGGTTTCAATTCTCAAATATCATAAAGAGTACCTTATCATTAGAGAAGAAACATCACCACCTAATTCTTATCTAGATCCACACACATTAGCTCAACTAAATTCAATTATTGGGGAGGAAGAGAATGAAATAACTATGGGTGAGGAAAGCAATGTTCAAATAGAAGATGTAACAAATGTGGAAGAATATGTTTATGTCCTTCGGGAAGATTTACCTAGACATCATCCAGAATGAGAAATTGAGTTTCCCATTGATTTAATTCCTAGTTCAAGGCCCATATCAAAGACACTTTATAAAATGTCCACTATTGAATTAGTGGAACTAAATGAACAAATAGAGGAATTGAGTAATAAGGGATTTATTTTCCATAGTGTTTCTCCATTGGGGTACCCTATTCTTTTTATTAAGAGGAAATATGGATCTATGAGGATGTGTATTGACTACTGGGAAATTAATGCTATAACAATAAAGAAAAAGTATCCCCTACCTTGCATTGATGATTTATTTGACCAACTTCATGGAGCATAATATTTTTCAAAGATTGACCTTGGATCTGGATATCATCACTTGTGTGTGAGGAATAAAGACATTCCAAAAAAATTATTTCGAATAAGGTACGGGCATTACGAGTTTACAGTAATTCCTTTTGGGCTGACTAATCCACCCTCAGTCTTCATGGATCTAATGGATAGAGTTTTTAAAGAATATCACGATGTCATTATTGTGGTATTTATTGATTATATCTTGGTATACTCCCAAATCTAAAAATATCATGAAAACCACTTGTGTATTACACTGAAGACTCTTAGAAGAAATGAATTTTATGGGATGTTTAGAAAGTGTGAAATATAGTTTCGAGAGATTTCTTTTCTTGGACATATTGTCTCTAAGGATTGATTCTATATTGATCCTTCAAAGAAGAAGGTAATCCAATAATGGCCAGCACCGACGAGTATAATTGAGGGATGCAATTTTAATGGTTTTGTAGGTTATTAAAGACGCTTCGTCCAAATATTCCCTGATTGGAAAACCTATTAACAAATCCAACACATAAAGGGTTTAAATTAGTTTTCACAAAAGATTGTAAAGAATTTTTTGAAGAACTGAAAAGAATATTATTCAATGCTCCTATATTGACTCTCCCATCAGGGAATGATGGGTTTGTTATTTATAGTGATGCATCAATGAAAGTACTTGGTTGTGTCCTTATGCAAAATGATTTAGTTATTGCCTATGCATCATGACAGCTAAAAATCATGAACAAAACTTTCCTATTCATGATCTTTAGTTAGCAGTTGTAATATTTTTTCTAATGATTTGGATACATTATCTCTATGGTAGAAATGTGAGATATATACCGATCACATGAGTTTGAATTATATTTTATCACAAAAATAACTCAACATGATGTAAAGGTGATGACTTGAACTACTCAAGGATTATGATTTCACTATACACTACTACCCGAGGATGGAAAATTAGGTAGCAGATGCTTTGACCAGAAAGGATCATGGAGTTTTGAACAAGATGAGAGTTAAAATGGATCCTATTTTCATGGATCTAGGGAAAATGGATATGGGAAAAATCATGGAAGGTGAAACATCAATAATTATTAAAATTGTTGAAAAACTACCTTTACTAGAAAGGATACAGAGTTCTCTGACTGAGGATGAGGAGTTTTTAAAGAAGATTAAATCTTTGAAAATGAGTGACTTCATATATGAAGATGGAATTTTAACATTTGGGAAGAGACATTGTGTTCCAGATATACCTGATCTAAAAAGAGAATTTTTGGATGATTCTCATAGATCCAATTTCTCTATAAACCCTGGGAGCACCAATATGTATATTGATTTGATGGAACATTTTTGTTGGGACAACATGAAGAGAGATATTGATGATTTTGTGTCATGATGTATGGTTTTTCAACAATTGAATGCTGGAAGGAAACAGCCTGGAGGATTCATGAAACCTCTTCCCATAACTGAGTGGAAATTAGATAATATTACGGTGGACTTTGTCATGGGACTACCAAATAATCTTAGAAGGAATGATGTAATACGGGTCATTGTTGATCATCTCATCAATTCTGCACATTTTCTTGCTATAAGAGAAGATTTACCACCTGAACATCTAAAAATACTATATATTAATGAAGTTGTAAGACTTCATCGAGTACCCTTAATGATTACTTTTGACCATGATCCACGTTTTACATCATGATTCTGGAAAAGACTTTAGAAATCCCTAGATACCAAACTTCATTTGAGCACTACCTACCACCATCAAACGGATGGAAAATCAGAACGGACAATCTAATCCTTAGAATATATGTTGATATCTTACTCACATAACTTTCAAGGTATGTGGGATAAATATTAACCTCTGGTAGAATTTTCCTATAACAATTGCTTCCATTAAAGTATCCATATGGCACCATATGAAGCCTCATATGGAAAAGAGATATTGAACACCTACCTGTTGGGATGATGTTGGTGAAATAAAACTCGTAGGCCCATAACATGTTGAGGAAACAATGGAAAAGTTGAAGGTAATCCAAGCCCACATCAAAGCAGCTTAAAGTAGATAGAAGAGCAATGCTGATAACTAAAGGAAGGGTTTGGAATTTCAGGTTAGAGATCATGTTTTCATTAGGTATCTCTATGTAAGGGAATTATATGATATAGTGATAAGGGTAAACTAAGTCCCAGATAAATCGTTATTTTTGAAATTCTAGAACGAATTGTGGTTATAGCTTACCGATTGGCAATGCCGCCAAGTCTTTACAAAGTTCATGATGTGTTCCACGTATTATTGTTGATAAAAGACATGTCGGACCCAATGCATGTACGCACCTATGTTGAAATTGAACTGGAACATGATATGTCTTATTGTGAAGAGCCTTTCAAAATTCTAGATACCAGAGAACAAATGTTGAGAAACCTAACGACTCGTCCGGTAAAAGTTCTATGGAGAAACCATAAGATGTAAGAAGAGACATGAGAACCTGAGGAACTTATAATGAAGAACCACATGAATAATTTTATGTAGTAATATTCTAGAAATTTCGAAGACGAAATTATTTGGAGGGAAGAATGTAATTCCCCAAGCTTCCACGGTACGTTTCACTTTGAAGATATGCAATAGCTTGCATTGTACGCAACATCGAGATTATAACATACTGCGACTAATCAAACTAGCTGTTATGAATAATAATAACCACTTTTTAAAATTTTATAAATTTCATCTTTCAAAATGAACTTCCATTTTGGATTCGTAATATCAAAATTAGCTTATGGTGAATTTTTGGTATTTTTCTAAAAACTATCAATTTTTTATGAATACTGAAGAACATTGAGTTATTGTTTTAAACAAACATTTAATTTAAATAAATATATATTTTATTTAAATTTATTTTCGGTCAAAATAGATACATAAAACCTATATATGTTCAACTTAATTCATTTATGTCATTTTTTAATAATTATATATATCTAAAACTTTTATCGAACTTTTACCGTCGCATACCCACCTCTTAGGTGCATTTGCAAATTTGCATAAAAATTAATATTACTGTTTCAGAGAATTGAATTTCAAAAATATGAGAGACACGGTTGATATCAGTATGTAAAATGTGCTTCAATAATATTAAAATAATTTTTGGTGAATAGTAACTTTTTACTTTTATTTACCACGGTTAAAAGTAAATAGGGAAGCTAAGGGTAAAAATGATATTATTATTACCCTAAAACGTGTTCTAATTCTATTGGATAAGTATTATTTGACAAAACAAATTCTTAGGAATAAAAGATGAACCTATTTGGTCTACTTGGATTAGATTATAAAATTTATTATTATTATATTTAAAGAAGGGTTGAAAGTGTCAACATAAAATTTTAATAACTAAACCATTTTTAATATATAGTTATACATAAGATAAATTCGACTATAAATATTCAAAAGAAATATAAAACAATTTAATACATAATTGTATTTTAATTATAATATTTAGACATAAAATAATTAAATTTATTTATTACACAATGATGATGCCTTAGTTACCTTATAAATGAATGATTAAAATAAATGATATTATAAATATCCAAATAAATCTAATTTTAGACATTTAATGAATTACACTAATTTTCAAGGCTACTATGACATGTCAGGGTGCATTAAATATATTTATTTAGAATTAATAAAGTTTTTAGGACTTTAAAAAAATCAATTGCAAAATAATGTCAAAATTGACATAAATGAGATTTTGAAACAAATAAGATATTATTGGTTGATACAATAATCCTAAAAATATAAGGATCATAAAAAAGACATATATAATTATAGGTGTATTCTTAATGAACCACTTGGTGTTATCATGGATGTTTATAGTAATTTTATTAACAATATAATATAAAAAAAAGATACATGGTAAATGCCAACCTATTTAACTAAGCGTTAAATCTAAGTGATAAGGTTAATATAGTGACCCAAACCTGTCTAAAACCTATTCGTTGAGAGGTTTACGACCCATACCCAAATTAAACTGAAAATAATTAATTTTGGAGACATTATAAATCAAAAATAATTTTATTATAAAATAATATTTCAATATTTTCCTAAGGTTCCCATCGCCACTCTTTTAAAAGGGAACTTCCCCTTCTCTCATATTCAACCCTTAAAATCCATTAGTCTAGACCAAAACCTTCCTTAATACCTTTCCAAATTTCATACCTTCATACTAAGGGCCTTAGTTTAGTCATAAAGACATCCAAATGAGCTCTTTTAATCATATCAAAAGGAATAACCCAAATAAGAGGTAAATATTTCATCACATCTTCCAAGTTCTTTTTTTCTTCCACTTCTTTGTTCCTTGTTGTTTCCATTATAAAATAATAACTCTAGTATATTATATAAACTATGATGTTATTATAAATATTCTTCAACCATATTCATTATTTTATCCATCCTATGAATGGCATGTCACCATTCGTGAGTACGTACATCTTACCTTCTCCACATCATGGTGTAGTTGTTATAGAATACATAATTATTTAGATGGGTATAATAATGATGTATAATTGATTTATATAATAAATATAACATGTTAATGATTCTTTATATATGATATAACTTCTATTTACATATTATTTTCAATCAAAGTAATGATATTCTTTCTCGTGCGTACGTACAGATTACCATCTCCACGAACGTGATGAGATTCATTTACAAATCGTAATCATTCAAAACTAATTTTCATTTTATGATTAAAAATAATGTCTAAGATCACAATATAATTATGGATCTTAGTCAAATACATCATATCCATTAAAAACATGTCTTATGTGACAAAACATATAAAGGAAAACAAGTCAGTTAACACCCGAAAAGATGAAATTACTAAAATCTTATTAAAAAATAAATATTAGAAAAGAATATATGATATCATATTTATGTATATGATTCATGTATAATTTAATAATAATGATTTAACTATTATATAGGATGTTAACGTAACCTCAATCAAGAAAATGTACAAGGTAAGGGGTTTTCGTCTCACTCCTTATTCCCGTGAGATTCATGCTATATTGCCATTATTTCCTTTTGTGTGGTGTATGTAGTAACCATATTTGTATTATTTGTGTAATACACTTTAATTTATGTGTATTTACATCTTTATTTTATGATACTTCATTCATGGGGAGTATGTTTTGTATGTTACCAAATTGATAAGGGTTAATTTCACAATCTCTTTATTATCCGAGGTTGTTTTTATGTAAGTATCTATTGGGACCTGTTTATCATCCACATCCATGTTTCATAAATATTTATTAAAAAACAATTTTACTATTTACTAGACTATGGGTTAAATTTATTTATACCCTTGTGTGAATTTTTATAAAATGGTTTGAATAGAATCCTTCCGTCGTTTGGCTAACAAGGCAACTTATGACCTTTTCGACAAAATTATGGTAAGAATGTTTTTTAACTTATTAGGTGGGTGTGGCTATTTTCCACCATTATATCTTTATTGGAGCTTATCATAAAATATTATAATAATATTTTCAATATAAATGTTTTATTTTATAATTATACGACTTTTAAATGATTTCAAAATATAAAGTGATATTTCTCTAAAAAGGGTTTGATTTCATCTATGTCGACATCATTTGATAGATTTTAAGCTTATTTGTAGTTGATTTATTATGATACAAAACATCCATATTGTATGGAAGGTTTTGTGATATGTTTGAATATGGATGTTTTATTTTTACGCCAATAATGGTTTATGGATAAGGTATTGACATTTTGTATGCTAGTTTTAATATGAATGTTTATGTTATGTTTCAACCATTTCATATGAGGAATGCATTGGACTTAGTAAGTGATGGGTGGAACCCGCTATATCTCATTGTGGAATTGGTAGTTCTCATGATACAAACTAGTGTTTCGGAACAAGGCCATGGGAAAATATTATTTGTAGTTTTGGCACAAGTCGTTGACTATGTGGTTATGAATTCTGGCATTATGCATTCTATAATTATGAATGTGGCCATTGATATTTCATGTGATATTTATACTAGTATAATATTCATATGAATAAGTAAATGGAATTATTTGATTTTATCTTTTCCATATTATTCTGAAGTTCATGTTTAAAATGATTTTTTTCTAGTCCTACAGTGCCTTAAATGTTTATTCTTATTTATGAATCTTTCCACTATATCGTTATCCTTACTGAGAATCTGATCTCACCCCTTTGTATGTTTTATTTATCCCAGGATACGGAGAAGCATATTATGACGGACCTGAAGGGATAGTCTGAGGGATATGAGTTTGGCCTATTGAGACTATGTTGTTGTAGTTTTTCATTTTAAAATGTAATGTAAAACTTATGAATGTATCTATTATTTCCAAGGCTACTAAACTAATCATCCATTCGATACTTGATCTTTTTTTATCATTGAAATGTTATGTAATAATGCACCAACTCTGGTTAATTAGGGTTGGGGTGTTATAGTGTTTCTTATTTGGGTATGTCTTATAAATTTATCTTGGGTCATGAGGAAGAATATATAGAAATGTAAAGTGATAATATTGATACAAAATCTCACGATTCTAATAAGAGATGGGATGATGATGTGATTTAAAATTAAATTTATTAATCTCTAAAAATGATTTAATTGTTTTGAGAAAGATAGTTGAGATCAAAAAAAAGTGTAACAAGATAAAAATATGGAAAAATAAATATAACTATCATATAGAGAAATAAATTATAGATGGGGAAGATAGAAAGAAGTTATTATATATTTTAAAAATGTGTATATACATCTAAATGAAGTCTCACCTGGGAAAAATAATTCCAATGTGATTCTTATGCACACTGACGAGAACGTACAATATAGCACCATGAAATTCTAAATATGAAAACATCATTTCATAACATATATGAAATGAAACACTAATATTATATGGTAATATAATATCACAATATTTCAAAAAACTATTTCGTATTATATATATAATCATTTTTATAGAGTTAAATTCACACAATAAAAGGTTTGCTTCTGTTACATAAAAAATGAATTTCTATGATAACATGGGTTTCACCCAAGACAATGTTTTATGAAATACTACTAATATTTATATTCAAAATAAAAAACATATCTTAACTATTAAATTATTGGTTATAAATAGTATTCAATAACTTAGGAATATATTTGTTTAATTCATTGGTTACCTATTGATTAGAAAAGATAATAAAAACCAATTAAATATAAAGGAAATGTTTTATTAAAAACTTTTTTATGCCCCAAAATGAGTTTTATATTAAAAAAATAAATTAATTACAGTTTTTGGATGATAATAATTAAATTTATATATTATATATTGAAGAAAATATTTTTTTAATTATCATAAAAGAATGGATAGGCATAAGATAATAACATATCAAATTTTACAGATAATGTCTTTCTATTTTTAAAGTTAATTTTGACACCTTTTTATAGTGTAATTGTTTTAAAATTGAAATTTGAGACTTTTATAATTTCTTGTTTAAAAAGAAATACCCCTTTTAAAATAATAATGTAAAAATTATCTTAAAATGAGTATTCAGTATTTTTAAATGATTTTTCATTTTTTATGAATAATGAATAATACTGCATTTTAATTTAACATTGAATATTTGTTTAAATAATTTATATTAATAAATTTTATTTTAAAAATGTTTTAAATTAAAATTCGATCAATTATATGTATTTTAATACAATTTATAACCTTTTAAAGATTTTATATTTAATTTAGATAAAAAAACTAGGTAAAATTTTTAACATTTTCACTTCATACCCCAACATTCTCTTCCCATATGTGATATAAATTTCACATTATTGTTTTCCCTTAATGTGGGTTGAATTTGGAATAATAGATTACATATTTGTAAGGATAATAATGTATAGTTTAAAATAATACTGACTTGATTTTGGACCAATGTGTTTACTAGAAGGAATTAATATTAATTATAATGATTGAAAGAAAAAAATAGTTTAATAAGGGACTAATATTTTATCTTATGGGTCAAAAATAATTAGAAACTTTTACAAAACATTGTTGATGGATATATTGCAACCATAACCCATAAAGTACTGATTCTGTTTTATTATGGGAGAAACATGACCTAGAAAAAACATGGTTGGAATTCCCTCTTTGAAAACATTTACACATTTTCAGCTCACACCACTTATAAAAGGCCTCACCCTCCCCCCACCCTTATTCACACCTCTCAGACCAATTTGGTTCATAAAATACCAAACTGATTAAATACCCTAATTCCATAACCTTATCTTAGACTAATTACCTTAGACGTAATTCCAATATAGAATGGAATTAGTTAAAACCTAAGGATGATATATGAAGAGAAGGTAATGTTCTTCTAAAAGAGTTTTCATTATATTTCATTATTCACCTCCTATAATGATTTTAATATCATGATTATATAGTATAATATGTATATATAATGTAATTCGTTTTTTATGCTATGTTCTTGACCTAAAACATGACATATATTCATGAAATGGGTTACAAACTCATTTTTTGTATGTTTGAAGGACTACCTCCTCGTGAACCAATGTCGTTTATTTTTCAATTTCCATCTATAAATGATAGAGATAATTATGGGATTAATGTTTATATATCATATTAATCATATATAATATGGATTTCGGATTATGGAATTATTATATAACACATACATACATTCATTCCATGTTTTTTGAATATGATATCATTGACCGTGTTTACGGCAGAATACCGACACGCGAAGCAATGTGATTCATTCAAGCTATACATGGTATGTATTAAGGATGGTTTTGATAAAAATGTGATATATATGAAATAAATGATATAATTTAATGATAATATATATATATATATATATATCATTTATATTTCTTTCTTTAATACGAAAGTAAAATGGACGAAGCGTTCATTCCTACGCATGACCTACCATGTCCCGAAACATGACATTTCATTTTCTATCACAAAATTGTATGGATTACAATAGATTCATATATATATATATATAATATGATATTTAAATATATATTTAATTTATAGAGATGTGAAAATAAGGATCAAAGTAATGTAAAAAAAGGAATAACATGTCCAAACATATTTGAAAAATAAGGCAATTAACACGAGAAACATTGAAAATAAAGAATTATTATTAATAAATAGGGGATAAAATTTTATGAAATAATAATATATCATATTATAAATAATAAAAATAAACTTTTGAAATATCATAACATTATTTAAACCATTATACATAAGGTTAAATATCCTTCACCTCAAAGGAAGCATGAGGTAAGGTATTTTTTCTCAATTTACATCCCATTGTGAATTATTTGTCATTGTACAACAATTCAATTTTATATGGGGTATATAATTCTCATTTTAAATGTAATATAATTATTTATACTTCAAGGTTTTTTATGTTCTAATCCAAATTATTTAATACATGGTGATTCGAATTCAAAATTACACACTAGTAAAAGTTCTTATTCAAGCTCACTATATTTTGTGATTGATGACTTTCACTTAAAATAGTAACATTATTTTAAAAAAATTTAATTTTCAATTAAATTTATCATTAATATACATATACGCATGTAATTGATATGATTATTGCATAAAAATTATATATTTTTACATATGGTGTTTATTATTAATAGTATTTGATTAACTGTGGACATATTAATAAATCTACATCTTTTACTAAATAAGGATATTTGATTAGGCAGATTGTATATGAATTAAATATATTATTCAATATTTTAGCATTTATTTGGATGTTTATAAATGGGGATGGGTATTGTTTTATAGTAATCCCATTTATGCATCAATATTCCCATGAGATAAATAAATGGTCTAAATCAGATGGGTTTGAACAATATATCAATATTAAAAAATAGTACTTTAATAGTGCTAAAATGGCCTTTATTATCCCTAGATAATCAATAACTAATAGAATGTGATTAAAAGAATTAGTATTTTTATCACTGATAAAAAATCATAGATAAAGGGGTAATTTATTTTTTTATTATAAAATATTTGATAAAGGAAACAATTTTCATCACTTTTTTAGTGCTAAAATGCACCTTAATCAACACTTTCAGAATAACTAATAAAGTAGACCTTTATCAGTGCTATTAATGGATAAGATAATGTGGCCCTTTATAAATTCTTGTATAATTAGTTATAATGATGTCCTAAATGAGTGTTTTTAGAATAACTAATTAGGTGATCCTTTAACATTGGATCTAGAAGATCCGATAAAAGGCCACTTTTTAGTGAATTTAGTCGTAATGATAAAGGGGAATACTCTAGTATGATGTAACAAAACAATAAAAAAGTAGTGTGGTGTTCATTTACAAGACACTAAAACACCAAAAATAGCATCAAAATCCAGCAAAGGAGATAAATTAGTCAGAAAGTGTATGTTTTAAACTAATCTTCAGGACCTACCAGGAAAACCGTTAAACATAATGAGTTGTGGTTGAATCTTTCAAATAAAAAAAATTCTTATTCATATTCAAGAATTAACTCAATAAAATAAAATACATATTTATATGATAAAAATAATAATTAAATTAATTATGTAATCTAATATTTAAGGTATGGAAATAAATCTAGACTTGTTTGCTCAATATTTAAGATGTGATGGATGTCTTAATCTAAAATCACACTTATTCAATAAAAATCTGAAATTGGAGTCATAATAGTCACACATTTATTTATATTGAGGTTTGGATGAATCTTACACATCCCAAATGACTTATGGATCATTTTTCTAAATTATCAAAACAATACCCATGCATTTTCATTGTTTTGAGTATGTCACTTGTATTTTTTACTAAAATAAAATTTCAAATTGAAAATAATAAATTTGAGTCATACCAATCACATCCTGTATCATTTTTACATGAGACTGATATATACAAAAAAAATGAATTATGAATCATTGCACTAAATTACCATGATAATATTAGTGTCTATTCCTGGTTTTTAGTGAGTTATGCTTTTTAAACTAAAATGTCTATTTTAAAGTAATAATAGAAACTTTGCTTCATACTAGGAACATTATATATCAAATTGAGGTAAGGATAATTCCTAAATATTATAAATGAATTATGGATAATTTTCTTAATGTAAAAAAAGTGTGTTTTCTTAGTTTTCAGTGTGTCACTTTTCTTTTTTACAATTTGGAAATTTTAAATTAAAATTAGGCACATTTAGAAATAACAGTAAAATTTGGTGTATATTTTATTTCAGACTAATTAATATATATCAAAAATGAAATATCAATTGTTTTCCTAAATTATCAAGTCAATCCAACTATTATTTCTTGTTTTCAATGTGTAAATATTTTGGAACTAAAATGTAAATTTTAATCTGATAATGGACACTTTATGACATACTGGGAACATCATGTGTTTTATTGAGGTGAATATCATTACTAAACATAATATTTTAATTATGGTTTTTATAGAATTTAAAATCAATTGTAATTTTTTTATTGGTTTTTAGCATATAATTTGTCTTTTTTAATAACAGTAATTTTAATGTTTTATAAATATACACACTTGGAGTCATAACGGTCACATCATGCATCATATTTAAGTTTACATGATTCATACATGTCTAAAATTAGTTTTTTTTATTTTCCTAAAGTTTCAAAAATATTAATTTCTTTTTAATTAAGTCACTCTTATTTTTTAATCAAATTTCTTTTTATACTAGAATCATACACTTTTAGTCTTACCTGTCACATTGTGTGATAGTTTTTTGTGATCACAATTCCCAAACACCGTAAATGAATTATGAATCGTTTTCCTTAGTTATCAAGGTAGTACATGTATAGTTTCTCCGTTTTAAGTGAGTGATAATTTTTGAACAAAAATATCAATTCTAAAAAGATAACAGAACAAATGTGTCATAATAGGAACATCATGTTTCACATTGAGGTGTGACTAATTTATTTGTAAAAAATGAATAATGGATCATTTTAAAAATATAAAAAAATTGAATGTTCTTTCTTAGTTTGGATTATGTTAGTTGTTTTTTAGGAAAATTAATTCCAATTTCAAATAAAATGGAGAACTTGGATACATATAGGTCACACCGTTAATCTGATTGAGACGAGGATGATTTATACACATCAAAAATAACATATGGATATTTTTCCTAATGTATCAAAATAATAAGAATATATTATATGTGTTTTGAGTATGTCACTTGTTGTTTTTTTCCAAAATGTCATTTTAAACTAGAAACACTCACATTGATTTATACTAGTCTCATGATGACTTAGGTTCTTGTGAGTCTGATTCCTAAAAATCAACAATAAATTGTGAATAATTCTCAAAAAAAATACTCAAACCCCATTTATATTCCCTTAGTTTTCAATCAGTTAATCTTTTTGAACTAAAATATAAATTTTAAACAGATAACAGGTACCTTGAGTCACACCGGGGACATTGTGTGTCAGATGGATATTTAAATGATTCATACATTTCATAAATGACATATGGATCATTATACTAAATTATTAAAACAATATGATTTTGATTTATTATTTTTTAGTATGTGAGATGTCCTTTTAATTAATATTAATGTAAATTCTAAATAAAAAGATGCACTTGGAGTCTTACCAGTGACATCGTGTGTCGAATTGAGGTGTGACTTGTAACGACCCAATATTTCTTCAAAGAGAATTAATTTTTCACAAATATTTCATAATCACATAAAATCAAAACATAATTATCTAATTAGTGATATGTGATTGTTAAACATATGTTTGTCACTTCTGTGATGTGAATTTCTAAAATCACACATACACAGTTGTGATCTGTAAGATATTTGGAGTCTGATATAGAAAACATATTTTTTGGTGAATAGTAACCTACAATTTTGAAGAGTAATGTTTTTGTATAAATTTTGATATAACCAAATGAAAATTAACCTTATATATGATAGAATATAAAAAATATTCTAGTGGTAGTACGATATACCTATGTTTTGAAATAAGAAAATAAATGTTTTGAAGCTGTTGTATTTAGAATAAATTGTGATTTTTATTAAATATTAAATTAATCATATTTAGAAAGTTATTTTTGAAAAATGGAATTAATTTTTTAATTTTACCAGTCAAAAAACCATTCGGGATAATTTTTGGTATATTTCTAAAATACTCGATTTGTTTATGAATAGTGAAATACGGTAAAATACCTTATTTAAATATTATCTGTTAAATACACAATTTATGACATCATAAGAGATGTAATCAAACATGGTTAGAACTCATATGTATTTATTAATATTCTTGGTCATGGAATCATTACTATTTCTGGCCGTGAAGGAAATTAATAAACTAATGATTAAAAAATTATGAAAACTCTCCTCTCCTCGACTATAAAACCCCCCACTCACTCCCTCTTCTCTTCACACCTCTAAGACTTGAATCTCCTAAACTTTAATCCCAAATACCATACATTAGTCACTCCAAACGACCAGGATGCTCTTGGTCTTACAAAAAGACCAAATCCATTCCCTTAATAAGGATCTCAAAGAGGTTATTTCAAGAGGTAAAGCACTTTACTTTTCCATCTCGTTTCATTTCAATTTATCATCTTTTATTATCATATTCTCACCACCATTGTCCAAATGACCATTATAGATCTAACATATTCTATATAATATAATTATATGATGTGAATGGAATAACCATCATCAATATATTTACTCTCCCTCTCTCTCTTTTATTTTATAAATGAAATCTACATTCGTGAGGTTCTAATTTATAACCTTTATGGACGACGAAGTTTCACTCTTCAATTTCTCCTTCATTACTGTTCATGAAACCATTTTTATGGTAGAAAAACAGTATAATATATGTATGATAACCTAATTAATGTTCATGAACTAGTATAAATATATATTATTAAATCGTATAACCGAAATACTTCTTAATAATCCAAATGCTGCTAAAATACTCTATGTGAATGTCATAAATTTATCATCTAATGAATCATCTCATATTCATGTATCCAAATCATATAAATTAACATTAACACTTAATTATGTTCAAAAATAATATTTAATTTCAGTAATTTATATTTTCATCCATTCTACATGAACTTCATAACCTAAGAATAAGTGAACTGATTTTGAAAATAAAGAAAATGAAAACTCTAGAACGACGAAATTCAATATATTAATTTATCACTAAAGGAATAAATGAACTAAAAAAATTATGATAAACTATATTCATATCTAATAGTTTCATAAATAAGTTTTTAAAAATTAAAATTTCATATTCCAAGATCATAATTTCCTTATTGGAACACATTCAGATTAAATGTATGGGTTTTTCCACCCGAACATCCATTTTCATTCGGGATACTTTTATTTTCTAATTACCTCAATAAAATTATTATGTACTCTTAAAAAATTTTGTGTTAGTTTTATACATATGTTTACCAATAATAATCCTTCCTTATATCATGAGGAGTTACAGGTTTTAAAAAGGAACATTCAAAATTATTTCGAAAATACAAGCCCCTTTCAAGGGAGTTTCTCAAATTTTTACATACATTCAAGGAAACTCTATAATATGTTTTTGGAAACCATTATATTTAAAAAATCACTCATTTTATTAATAAAATACTATATTACTTTATTGTTGGTTTTATACAATAATTTTTCCAAAATAACTCTTCTTTTCAAAATAAAAGAGTGTTTATATCAAGAATTGCTTAATTGTTTTGTAAGATTATTTTTGTATAATTCATCACTCTATTTTATTCTTAATTATAATTGGTTTTAATAATTTATGATGTCATCTACCATATTTTGTTGAATGTTTTATGAAAAATTATGTTTTGGATAATCTATCCTAAAACCCTTCACCATATTACTCGTAATGGTTAGTGTTTTATGCTTAATGGTTGGGGAAATTTAGTTACATTTCATATGATTAATTCAATATGAATGTATATGCTATTTATGTTTATCCCAAATCATATGAAGAATGAATTTGACATCTTATGGGACATTTTGGTCCCTCTATATTCCCTCGATAGAGTGGTAGGTCTCATGAGACACACTACGGTCTTGGCATAAGGCCTTGATAGACTAATTATTTATGGTCTTGGCAGGAGGCCTCGACGGTATAGTTATAATGTCTAGTATATGCACTTACCTCATTATGAATCTAGTAATTTAAAATTCATGTGGTTATTAAAATAGCACAATACCCACTATTATGTTTTATTATGGAATTATTTACTCAACTCATATTCCTTCCATATTTTTTTCAAGTTTATTATTTATAAAGATGTTTGTTTTCAAATATTCACTTTGCCTAATGTTTTTGTTTATGTAATCCTCTGTTTTATTGCATACAATTAGTGAGTATTTGAGCTCATCAATTTCTTAGGTTTCTTTATCCCAAGATATGAAGTACAATGTTATGTGTGACTTGCAAGAATAATCTAGGAGGATTTTATGTTTCTAATAGAATAAATCAGTGTTGTATTTCCATTCATGATGCAATGTTGAACATATATATATATATTTCTTTTTTTATATAACTAAATTAAATATTTCTTTGTGATACATATTCATTTTTTATACTCCAATGTATTAAAATAAAGCACCGGCTCTGGACAACTGGGGTCGGTTCCTTACATTTGTTTTCAAAGAAAGTTTATTAGAAAACATGGAAACTAGGATTAAAAAATTTTGATTATGGAACAATTCCCAAATATATTCTTTGAGGATAAGCATAAAATAGAATCTTGGTGTTTTTGTAAGGATTAGATTATGTGGATCTTTCTAGAAAATGCATCCCTATCTAGATTAAAATAGGTAGAGGTGGCTCTGCCACATATGTACCTATGAGTGAAAGCACTGACAAGGAGTTCCGGGTTTGACATGAGGTGTCCTAGTACACGAACACGGCCTATGTTGCACTATTGGTATTGACACTCTAGTGGATAATCTTAGGATAATTCTCATTTTCATTAAAATCCCTTATGAAGGAATTAAATGTAAGTTTTTTTCAAAGAAACCATTTTTTTTATTATGGGATTAACCATGCATAGGATATATATTTATGATAAGTATTTTGTTATGTTGAGATTATACATTATTTTTCATAACCTAATATAGTGTATTCCATCATCTAAAAATGGAACCTAGTGGAATAAATGAAAACTGCATTAACACGTGTATCCCATGTAGGGATTTTCCTCCAACATAAGATAATTATAATGGCTATGGTGTTGCGACTGGTGCAGAGTAGCTTATAACTATGATAATAAATTTTTATCATGTTACGAACAATAAGCTTACCCGTATGTTGTATTCACATTCTCCACATGAGGGATCTTTCTTAGATCACTTTATACGAAAACCACCTCCATCATTCAATGAGACTACACACCCATTTGTTGATGAATAGTGGATAAGATCCCTAGAGAATATATTTCTCTCATTGGGATGTAACAAAAGAGACAAGGTCATCATGGAAGTTTATTTTCTATTGGGATATAAGGATCAATGGTGGTCGTTAATCCAAAACACAATGTAGGAGGATGAGATTGAAGTGATGGAATGGAGGGACATTGTGGTAATATTTTTAGAGAAATACTTTACTTGTGAACAACAAGTAGATATAGAAAGGTAGTTTATGAATTTGAAGTAAAAGGAAGATGATAATGTTGAAAAGATTGAAGCTAACATTACAAGGTTCCTTGTGATCAAGGGCCTCAAAACTAGGTGTCATCAGGGATGAGGTCATCATCTGAGAGGTAGATGGTCTAGGCATGGTTAGTTTCACACTGTGGAGGAAAAACTTCTAGTAGGGACACATGTCATCATAGGTGTGATAGTTTGTTTACTACCCCATATTGTGATCTATTTGATTCATGAGATTCTAACTCCTTAGTTTCACCCACTCTATCATGTGCTCTTGAAATATATGTAGAGAGTATTCTCATGACCCTGGTGTTTACTATGTCATTTGAAGGCCAGACCAGCTTTTTTGATTTTTTTAGGGGAAGGTTAGTGATGTTGGTACTGCATCAGTCCCATGGGTCTCAATATTTTATATAGATGCAACCACATGATGTCATTAACGACATCGGATAGATGTATTTTATGTGTTATTTTATCTACTAATACCAGAAGGGAGTTATGTTTTTAGATGTGGATAGCCAATGATTGGGTTTCATTTGTGAATGGTGTTATCAGATGGGCAGTTAGTGTGAGCGACCCTTCTTTCCTTGTTGGATGAGGAGTTAGTGGAATTAGATGATACTGAGACGGTGGAAGTTCCCAAGGTCATCGGGGAGTTCCTGATCATTTTCCTTTAGGAGGATGTGATTCTACCGCTAAACATGATGTTGAGTTTTGGATATTTGTACATATAGATGCTTCTCTAATATTGATGAATCCTTATTTGACATCACCTTATTAGTTTTTTCAGATGAGGTTTCAGATAGATGATCTGATGAAGAAGGGGTTTTTGTGGTCTAGTGTGTCACCATGGGGTGATCCAATGTTGTTTTCCAATAAGGTGAATGTTAGTCAGAGTTTGTGTATATAATATTGGATGTTGAGACATGTAATGGTTAAAAAGATACCCTTTTCAGGGGATAGATGATCTTTTTTTCTAGATGATATGGGAAAGAAGTTTTTCTTAGATCGATCTAGCATATGTATATCCCCAATTAAGGGTAAAGTAGGTTGATATCATGAATACTAACGTAACATGATGGTATGGGAACTATGAGTTTTTTCTCATGTCATTCGGTGTTACGAGCACACCAGCTATGTTCATGGGGCTTTTGAACTCTTTGTTCTTTTAGATCTTGAACCAGTTCTTCATCCAATTCATCGATGATATCATAGTCTATTAGATGTTAGAGGAGGATCATGCTGAGAATCTCAAAACTAACTTGTAGGTTCTTCGATGTCAGCATCTCTATATAACATTTTCCAAGTTAATGTTTTGGAAATGAATGGTGAATTTCATTGGGCATGTGGTGTCTTAGTAGGGTGTGTCAGTATACCCATTGAGGGTTGGAGAAGTTGTTTCTTTGTAGGAACCCAAGAATGTCATGGAGGTTTGAGGTTTTTATGGTATTTTAGGCTATTATCATAGGTTTATACCCAATTTAGCTTGAGTTAAATCTTCTTAGAAATCCAATATTAGGAAGGACCAATATTTTTTGTGCGGTGAGGCATGTATGGGAGAATTTGGCTGCCTGAAGGGGAAGTTAGTTATTGCTCTAGTGCTCTTGTTTCTAGGGGAAGGGGTGATTTTTAAGGTGTTTTTATGATGCTTCCTATCGAGGTTTGGGATGGGTGGTAATGCAGAAGTGATAAATGATATCTTACAGGTATAGGATGTTACATCATCATGAATGTAAATACAGCACCCATGATCAATATTTTCTAACATTTTTGTTCATGATGAGGTTTTGGTGGAATTAACTCATTGGGGAGAACTTTTTTGTATTCATAAATCAAAATAGCATTAGGTATATATTTTCCCATCATGTTCTAAATATGTGGAAATGGAGTTGGATATTGTTTCTTTAAGACTGTGATTTTGAGATCTCATACACCTATAGAAAGGGATGTGTTGTGGTCGATTATTTGAGTAAAAATTTGCGAAAGGAGGTTGATCAAGAATCTTTTTATTCTTAGAGGGTGATGTAGGAGTTTGCATCCTTTAACATAGATGTTGGAGTAGATAGTGGTAGAGGATGTTTGTTTTAGATGATGGTGTATTCTTCCTTGATGAACATAGTAGTGTAGTGTCATTAGTGATACTTATAGATAGAAGTGATGTATGGCCATGTTAGCTATAGTGAAGCTATAGAGGGATGGTTGAAGTATGGTTAGAACTGAATGTTGTTTCATGGGAAGTTGTTTGTTTTAGTGGTGATACATGAAGGATTCCTTTGTTGGACTCATAGGTCACCATTTGCAGTACATCCTCAAGATTTTAAGATGTATCATGGAATGAGGATACAGATTCAGTGGATAGGGATGAAACATGTAGTATTGTAGTTTATGGAAAGATGATTTGTTATCCAAAATGTAAAAGCTGAGAACTGAGTTCCATGTGGTTTGTTACATCCCTTATATTTTCTTAAGTGAAAATTGGATGTCAAATCAATGGATTTCATCATAGGGTTCCCCAATGATCATTGCGGTTGTGATGCTATCTGGGTGACAGTGGATCGGCTTATGAAATTGTTTCACTTCATAGTGATCAAGGATTCGGGTGTAGTGGATATCTTCACAAAGGGGTAAATGGATTAACAGGTGTGGATTCATGGGGTTCCTATGTCAATTGTCTCATATTGGGACACAATGTTTACCTCATGAGTCTAGAGGGTATTACAACATCATTTTGGCTCCTCGTTTATGCATCATCACTTCGTTCCACCCTCACACAAATGTGTAGATAGAGAATACTATCAAGAAATTAGAGGATATGATACAATTATGCATAGTGGACATTCGATGATCTTGGGTATGAAACCTTCCCTTGGAAGAGATTTATTATAATAATAACCATCACTCATCCATTGATATGGATCAATTTTAATATTTTTGTGAAGACTGTAACATTTTCAACTGTTCATAAAGTGGTTGGGGAGGCATCTTTTTTGGTCTCGAGGTAGTGTAGAGCACAAAAGAGAACATTATTATTATTCATGAGAAGACAAATGCAATGCATGACGGACAAAAGTCTTATCCATTTATATGAGGATGCCCTTGTAGATTGAGGTTGGAGACCACATGTTCTTGAATGATTCCCCTCGATGTGGGAAGAGGAGGTTTGACAGAGGGAGTAATCTTTCTCCACAGAATTTTTGACCCTTTATGGTGTTTGAGTGAGAGGGTGTGGTGGAAAAACAATTTGTGTTTCCACCATACTTGGAGAAAATCCAAGAAATATTATAGATCTCTTAGCTTCATTGGTATCCACAGAATAAAACCAATGATCTTAATTGGGGAGGGTTGGATATGATAGATGACAAGACATTCATAGAGTGACTATTAGAGATCTTAAATTGTCAGGAGAAGGTGATGTGAGGTAGGATCATTCCTTTGGTTCATTTACTGTGGATTCATGGTTACTAGGGGGAGGGAACTTTGGAGTGAGAAACGTAGATGTGTGCTCAATAATCAGAGTTTTTTTGAATCCATATTTTCTTTTCTTTTTGGAAATGATCTGTTTGATCATTTTTTTTAATAAGATGAGTTGTTCTCCTTATATTCTGATAAATTTATGACATATTAAGAGGGGAGGATGAAATTCCAAATCAAGACACACAATAAATGAGGTGATTAAACCATTGGGGGAAAGTTCGTGTTTCCTTGAGTATATATAATCTTGACATTGAGGATGGGATTCACTGACTTATGTGTTCGGGATAGTGTGATTTTTGTCTCTACATAGTGAGTCTATAGTAATTTGGATTGAGGTGATAAGACTGGGGTTGATGATGTTAGGGGAGGTGTTCTTGGATGTGGAGATTTCAATCTAGCTTTTTTACAACATAGTGAGGTTTATCATTGAACGTCGATGTTTTTAGTCTGTAGCGATGTTCCATGTGTTGCAGGGTCCTTGAGGGGTATCTCGATGGAGGGTTGTTTCGACCCTTCCACTCATTCCCTTTTGGGTTGGTTTGGAATTCCCATGATTGAGAATAGTATGAGAGGTATCTGGTGTAATAAATCATTCCTTTTCAATCCATTCCTCTATGAGAATCTAGTGTATGTGGCATTCTGAGAGATCGAGTTGGATCAATTCAGAACTTTATGAAATTTCCCACATTAGTGGGTTTTCATATATTTCCTCACCCTGGTGGTCACATACTATACATGACTTATTGGTGTCTTATCACTGACGGTTGCTCGCTAGTGGTATCTCGACTAGCGGTGCCTTATCTCATGGTGTCTCACTGGATGGTATGTCACTAATAGTGGTAGGCATTTCATTTTATGGTAACCTGCCGAACATTGACCCATAGAATGGTGACTGTATAAACAATTGCTACTCGAATGGTGACTCATTGAATAGTGAACCGTAAGTGGTGCCTCGCCGAATGGTGACTCACTGAATGGTGACTCACGAGTGGTGCCTTGTCGAGTAGTGATCCATCCAATTGTGGCTCATGTTCAGTGTTTCCAGGTTCCTAGAACTTCACAATTTTTACGTACTCTATGATGTAAAATCCATTCCATTCAATATTTAGATATTTTCGAGATTGTTTCAATGCCCATAAACCATATATTTTTAACCTAAGGGACTGGTGGTTGTTAGTTGGTCAAAATGCATTACCTAATCCAGATCCTTCTATTATGGTAAATAAAAAACATATCTAAACAGCTTCTCTATTTAGATCTTCTGAAGGTTGATATACGTTTTCTACATTATTCATCCTTCTTGGATTCCCATAGTGCGGGACTCCCCAAACCCTTACTCCTATAAGAGTCATACGATCATGTTTTGGCTTTTAGATCATGTTTCCTCTACTATATTTCCTAGTTTATGCACACCCAAATCTAGGATTAATCATGAAGTGTCGATCTCTTTTTCTTCCAAGAAGGTTTCCCATCACCTTTCTTAATTATGTATCATTATAGGTGGGTAAACATATTATTTCTTCTTTAAAATTTTTGAATACTAATTAAAAAGATACTTTATCCTGTTCAAAATCAACATACATGGGCTTTGATAAGTTACAAATAATATTTCGTTGTTTTTTATATTGGGGTCTATAGGGCTAAACTACCCACTAATAATTGTGACTATTGGTGGTTACTATTTGTGAACTAGCTTTTTGTTCAGTGAATACATGCTTTCTATATGGATATAGAAATCATATATTATATAATTGGTTAAGAATGTAAATTTGGTTTAAATAAATGGATATACAAGGATGATATTGTTTTTGTGACAACCCCTGAATTAAGATGTTGAAATAATTAAGGAATTCCTTGTTATATCTAAATAGGTTTTCCATTGGTTCATGTTGTGATGTGGTTGTGGGCACATAATTTCATAGGGGGTTGGTTATATGGTTATGGTAATCTGGGTGTTGTATGTTTGTGCAGTGGGGATGAAGTGTTGGTTGTGATGTAATGTTTTCCAAGATTTTGTTTTAAGTTGTGAGTTATTGTGGTTATGATGATGGGTTAGGGGGGAAACTTTTAAGACTGGTAGTAGTGGTTAGTATGGGTGATTCACAATTCATAACATGCATAAATCTTCACCCCATATCTAGAGACTGATATATGTTATATCATGAATGGGTGTTAAATATGGTGGTTGTGCAATGATGTTTCTATAATGTGAAGTATGTTAAATTACCATGGATATGGTATTATTGTGGTTAGTTATCTCATGGTCAGGGATGGAATGGATAAATGAACTTTTTAATAAATAATAGAAATGGTTAATTAAATTTCTTTGTGAATATAAAATGGATTTTTTGGATGGTTGAGTGTTATTACACATTTAGATGTAGCAGCAAAGTTTGAGGTGTCGTTAGTTGGTGGTTTTTTAGAAAACCCATAGGTTGGGATTGAGTGTTTGGTATCATATATGAATATAATTGTAATTTCATTATGATTTCTATTTTCAACCCACCATAGTTGATCACTATGTGTCGAGCACCCCCATCATCGTGTGGGAGGGTGTATTTCCCAAACATCGTAGTGGGATTATTGAAGCATGGTAACCTATTCATCAATAATCCATATTCTAGGAGGTGATAGCCCATGATTTTTTGGGAAGGTTGTGGATTGTGAGTACCAGGTGTGTGTGGATGATTTGTTCATTCATAGATATTATTTTGGATGATAGTAGTTGTCATTAACTGGTGTCTTCGGGGTGAGATGTATTATGCTTCGGTAGGTGTGTTTGGTATGTGTTGTTGTTTGTTGCCCATGAGTATGTGGGAAGGAAGGGATGTGGTTTGTGTTGTAGATGTCTACAGGTGGGATGTGATATGGGTTGTGTCCAAGGTTTCTATGGTAGAGATGCGATGTGGTTTGTTGAAAAGGTGTTCATGGGAGGGATGTGAATCCGTACTGTTGAAAGAGGTAGGAGTGGGGGGATTTTTGTCATTAGGCATGAGCGACTAATCAGTGAGAATGTTGTGTGGGGTACCCTATCATCGATGTGATTTATATTATATTACATGGTTTTATCTACTTTTTCAGGATGATATTGTGATGTTTGGATGGTTAGTATGCCTACATAGTTGCTTCTTGGTTCATCTATTTTCACAAGGGTTCATTAGTATGACTCTTTAACATGTTCACAAGAGACATTGGTTTTCCTACTGTGTATACCTATATTCTCACCCTATATATAACACTATTTTCTAGTTTCCATAAGGATTTAATGGACAATGCTTGACACAATATTCTCAGATCGTGATTATTATTGTGTCGCAGCAAAATGTTACTTATAGTACTTACTTTGGAGAAAAACATACTTGTAAAAGTTCTACTTTATTCATTAATGAAGTATGTTTTTTTTGGAATTAATTTATATATGTCTTAGAGTTATTTTTTGGATGATCTGTAATATCTTTTAATCATTTTTCAAAAAAAGGAAATGCCTCTCATATCATGAGATCTATATACCCCTGGTGCTAGTCACCAATCTTGGGGCCACATGGAGGTGGGACATGGGTTTATTGTCTCTTTTTTTATTTATATCCATTGCGGAGGGATTCTTTGGAGGGAATGGGCCATAACATAAAGTAAACCAGAAAAGGACACAACCATGTGTCCAACTAATCCATTAACTTATAAAATGGGGTCTTCACGTATATATTTGTATTATATTTATAGAGCATTTAAAATATATTGGATTTCCCATGATCTTTGATAGATTTAATGTGAAATATTATAGGCTTTTAAATCAATTCCTATGTAAAAAAATTTGGCAATAAAATTAATAGTTAAATTATGTATTAGAATATACATGATTATATTTATTACTCCCAGCCCACTAATTTTTCATTCCATGTTTTAATACTTATTTTGTTGTGGGTTTATAGTTACCATTGTTTTGAAGAATAAAATAACATGGATGGGTTGCATTATGGGTTGGGGATTTATATACAATATAATAGTTCAATAAAAATGATTATGTGGTTCTTGTGGTCAATTTGTTGTGGATTTTTAGATTAAATGTCCAAATATTAGGATAATTTACATGATTGGTTGGAATGTTTCTAGATATTGGAAATATACATTTTTTTCACAAACAATTCCATGGTTTTACCAAATATGTTTTTTATATTGGGTATTATTGTCATTTTTTGGTGATATTTTTATGAATTATACTTTTACGAATGAACAACACTAAATGGGATGTTTTCTTCAAATGACATCAACATGGTTTGCCTATATATTCTTCCATTAGTAATCTATTTTTATTTATTTTTATTTTATATTTTTAATTGTGAGAATACTATGGTTTTATATGATATATTTTTATACATGTTTATTAAATTTTTCTTCATTATTCTAGTTCAAATTAATTTTAGAAACTAGCGTCATATTACTCGATCTTCCTCTTTTTATTCTTGAAGAAGTCATTAATTATTTATAATCAGGAATATCTAAATAATTTTCATGGTATCTAATTGAATTATTTAATTTGGGATGTGAATTTTTATTTTTAATGTTTTCAATGACTGTGTTCAATGTGTTGAAATGGGATTATATTTAATGATTAGAAAATTAGATCAAACATGTAGGATTAAGGCAGATATTTTTTTGTAAAAGATGGTAGGATGATTTTTAATTTTGTTAATGGTTCTTTAATACTTTTGAAATTAAGTGATGTTGTTGGAGAAGTATTTTTTATCATTTTTATAGATGTTGAAAATGAGTATTCCATAAAAAATATATTGAAATATAAATTCAAAAGTAATATTTTAAATTAAATATTGTGATTTAAATTTACAACGATACTCGTTAGATTATTTAATTTAATGGAGGCATTTAAAGATGAATTTACATGTTTTTATCTATTAACTTATGATGGGAAATGAATTTTCTCCTTTAAAATGGATATTCATTTTTAAAAATCATTGGATTGAGTAAAGTGAATATGGGTTTGGAAAATGATAAAAAAAAGGAGAATTTTAAATTTAATTTTCTTTTCAAAAGATAAATGTTAATATTTATTACCATATTATATTGGATATATGGATGGTAATTATTTTACTTAAAACTAATCATTAAAAAATTAGACAACAAATTATGAATTAATTATATGTTTGTTAAATTTAATGGTAAAAAATTGTTTTTATGTTGATAAAAATGCGAAATTTAGATTAAATATATATCATAAAAATGATTTTTATACTTAAAGAATAACATGTGTTGATATTAAATGATATGATATTATTTTATAGCTTGGGTGTTGGATGAATATTATCAGTTTGATAAGTGATTATGAATTTGATGTTATGTTGAATTTGACATTATAGTTATAATAATTTGGCATAAGAATTCTTAAAAATAAAATAACATATGATTTTAATTACCATTAGAGGATATATTTGGTTATGCTATTCCAAGATATGATTTTATTTTAGACTAGAGATAAAATAGTCCTTTTGTTAGGCCTTGATAAATGATATTTGTGGAGTTTTTTAGGGTCTTATATATTCCATGTCTCTTGCTCAGGCACAAAATGGTTCATGGGTTTGCTAAGGATACAAAATGATCAATATGATTTCATATTACGTACATTAAAATAAATCTGAATAATCCTCAAACATTGGTCAATATAGGTAGAAATAGTATCGTTATGGATCATTTTTCACCTAACATTATATGATGTATTTTCTATGGTTTATAAAAATCATATGTAAAATTACCCTATTCAAATAAGAACATGATAAACTCTTGGTAATGGATGGTGTAATTGCGGTCTATATTGATATTATATATCACAACATAAACATATACACCATTTATGCATAATTATTATATATATATTGAGGTTTTGGGAATATAACACACTTATGTGGATGAATATTGGATGAAATTTTTTTATGGGGATTAATGTTTGAAAAATATGAAGATTATTGAAGAATTAAATAGTTTTTTAATTTCAAATATAGATATTACTTATTGAATTTATAAGGACTATGGTGTCGATTTAGAGATGTTTGATCAAGGATTGAGGAGTCTATAAGTTGATTTTGTGCATACTATAAAAATAATGTTGTAAATAGTTTCATTATAAAATAATATATAATACATATAATTATAATTTAACATATTTTAGGGTCAATTGTTATACCTAGACACTTATACCACCATTTTAAATATTATTCAATAGTGTTTGAAACTAAATTATGATACGGAGGCTGTAATGAGAAGTTGTTCAAGATATGGATAACAGATCGAATTCCACAATGTAATTCAACATAATAATTTATATGACATTTAAATATTATTTTAATGACATGAAATTTTATATAGGAAATTCCCATTTTAGGGACTAAAATTCCTACTAAGTAATTATGTCCTAGAAAACATGTGAAATATTTTGGATATTTTATACTATTATAAGGTATATCCAATCTGATTTAAAAGGATGTTAAGAATCATAAACAATGATATAATAGACATTATATTGAGATCATGTGATAATATATATACATAGGGTTACGATAAATCCATTCAGAAAAAACAAAATAAGTGTTGTCCTTGAATGGTAAGATCAAATACTATAAATCCTTATTATCATAACTTCTGAGAGAGATTGATTCAATATGATTTTACCTTGAAAAAAAATCAGGATGAGATTCGACAACTAAATTCTGAGTGAAAACATTCAATGGAGAAGTTCAAGATCATTGAGATCATGAACCAAACCATGTTCCCCGAACCTCCCCATGAAATTCTCACAACACACACATTATCCTTAGGGAGTTTGTTAGTGTAATAAATTGAAATGTATCTATAACAGAACAATATATTTTTATATATTTTTTTTCAACAAAATAATGTTTATATTTAATCATTTTTATTTTTACCTTTTTAATGATTTGATAATGAGTTTTAATAATATTATAATTTGGGTACGATGAAACAAAAATTTTTGGGAGATATATAGTTTCAATCAAAACACATAGTTTGAAGAATTGATGTATTTTCGAAATAATTGATATTTTAGTAAAATATTATTAATAAAAAATACTTTTTTAAATATAAATAATTATATAATTTTATGAAGTCAAATATGTATTTTATAATTCCTAGAAAACAATTATTGTAATAAAATATATTTTTAATTAAAGGGGTATATTAATTTAAATGTTAAAAATCCTTTAATTATAGAATTATTTTGTTAAAAAAATATTTTTTTGGAATCATAATGTTTAAAATATCCAACAGTTATTTTTCCCTAATTTTATGAGTATGTCAAATTTATTGGTAAAAATTAAATATGGTATAAGTATATAATATATAAAATGACATAATAATGAATGCAATGTATTGTAACATATTCCATATAAGTAGCACACGACCAAATATATATTTCCCCATTAAAAAAATGTGTTTTTTATTTTTTTTAATAATTTTATAACCCCTTAACAAATGATTAAAAACATATATTATAATTTTAATGATTTAAAATCAATTCTTTAGATGAATGACTCACATCCACATCACCATGGGTAATATTCTAATGAGTATGGTTATTTTATTTATAAAAAAATTAAACACACTCCCCTAAGGAAAAAAATAATTAGCAACAACCATGGGATGGTTTGTGATTTGGATTCATTTATTTTAGACAGTCCAAAACCTATGTTATGAAATTACTAAAACAATTCCTCTTCTTTTTCTATATAAACTAACCCATAATACCATTTCCCATAACTAAAAAACTCACATATTCATGTTAATTTACACCAATATTCCTAGATCCATAACATGGGGTCCCCACGTTCTCATCAAGATCCTTCCATGCTTTTTGAATCACCATCTCAAGGAAAGAAATCCTCTCATATTACTCTTAATTAATCAAAAATTATTTATATATATAATTATTTAATATTTATTTTCATTTTTTGAATTTATATTTCCACATCCATCTTACATACCCTTGTTGTATATGTTATAATAAACCACTCCAAATTTCATTAATCCATCCCATTAATCTTTATGCACTTTCTTTAATCTATCGAAATTATCCTATGAATTTCCATGATAATCATTTGTGAAGTAAATAATTGTCCTGATTTCAAATCAATGGTATTCAAATAGATTTACATATCATTCATTAATTAGGATCTTCCTTGTATGAAATACAACATTACTTAATTAGGGTATTAAAAGTGAAGAAATAAACTGTTATATTGAATGATCTATGTGGCACACATATGCATATATATGATATGAATTTGGTGGGTGGCCAAGGAATTATATATCCACCCATTGAATAAGGTAATGTTATTGTAATATTATATCCCATGTATGGTGAACATAATATTTTCCTAAGAACACTATGTTATGATTTCTTGGGGTTTATCCTTAACTTACGTTTATGATATTATGTTTTATTTAGTTAAAACACTCTCAAGTTTCTTTTATCTTATCATATTTTATCATGATTTTATGATCATGTTTATGATTATTATCCTTATATATCACTATGATTTTCCTCTATCCTAAAATTTATTTTCTTTCATCACACTGTGTTTTTATTATTCCCTTACTTTCCTTTATAGCGCATATTTTTATTATGTACGTCCACATGTTATCCAGTATAGTTTTAAAGGAATTATAGAAATTTAAGATCATGATAAGGATTTTTCAATAATATTGTTTATCCCATTTTTTTATTTTTGTTATATATACCTAATTAACCAAATATTCTAGTCCTCGTGATAGTTTGTGGATGTATTGGATATATCTTAATGTAACAAATCATTAAGTAACACATATTAAATATATGTGTTTACATAGTTGGAATCTGAGTAATGTCTAGTTTTTTGGGGATTTAAATTAGAAAATTATAGAAAAATCCTTAAGGATGTGGATAAATATAATAAAACATCCCTAAATTTTGGTAAATGATACATTATATGGTTTCCAAAAAAAAATATATCTCCATCTAGATACTACAAATAGATGTGTTAATAAAATTATTGTACAATGCGCTAATAACCATGAAAAGGGTACATCAAGCATGTGCTAATGGTCACCTTGTTCATGAAAAAATGGTCTTTATGATTATATAGTTGGAAACTGACATGGGAAAAAAAATTACATTCAAAATCGCATTAGGAATGATTATTAATGTAATAAAAATTTTCATAATATTTTATGTTAAGAAATATAGAATGGAAAACATATATTGAATAATAGAAATTCTATATTTAAGTAATATATTTCATTTATTAGTTATCCAATAAATTTTCACAGTTTTCCCTTTAATTTTTTAATATTTTAAACATCCCATCCCTACGTCTATATGGGAAGGGGTAAATTATTATAATAGATAATAAAATAGTTAATGGTATACTTATCTTATATTCACAAACATCAAATTTCCTTTATGATTAACCTTCAATGAATTGTTTCACATCTAGAATGTTAATTAGAACTAATAAAACTCCAACTCAAATCATGGATGGTGAATTATCTATGAGTATAGTTTATGGGTCAATTATTTTATGCCATGTATGTAACTCATCAAGTTCCTATATGTTTTGGGATAAAAATAATACAAATACTTCGGATACTTCCTTTAGAATAATTTGATGAAATTTTTGGTATGGATACGATTTTAATTTTTATTAAAAATATAAATTCCTAGGAGAAGGAATTCACCCTCTCTATTGTGAATCATCCCAAAATTTTATACAATTGCAATGTGGATGATGATTCCTCTTTGGTATCATCCTACCAATCATTGAAATTATTTCCATATGATCAAGAGTATCTTAATAAAATGATTGATAATACGGAAAAGATCATCCTTGAAAACATTTCCATTTTAATGAAATTCACTTAGGTATTTCCTGATTAATTTTTCGGATTTACAAATTACTGGGAAGTTAATTTATCTATTAATATAATACTTTGATATATTTTAATATGCACAAGTCTATATAGAATGGACACTACAAAACATGAGTAATCTAAGATGCAAGTACCAAAGAGTATCTATAATGGGTTAATAGGCCCAGGTTCTTCACTGTGGGGTCCATCAGTCCACATTATATGGAAGATTGATTGGTTAATGTTCATCTCCATGGATTATCACGGGCTCAACCGAATCACAATTTAGAAAAATTATCCTCTTCCAAATATGGATAAATTCTTATATAAACTATGTGGATCCCAATATGTCTCCAAGGTGGAACATTATTCAAAATATTATCATCTAATTGGGAATAATTAGGAAATATCTAAGAGTAATTTTCATATATGATACAAGAACTTTGATTTTATAGTGACCCCTTTAGGACTCACTAATTCTCAAAAAATATTCATGGAATTAATGAAAAGAGTATTTAGGGATGACCTTGACAAATATTTGGTTTTTATTAAGCACAATATTCTTATCTGCTCCAAAATAATTGTTGAACTTGAAGAGAAAATGAATGTTGTGCAGATGTATTATTAAAAGGAAAATTTATTTTGTAGTAAAAGAAATGAGTGTTCTGGATGGATAAAGTAACATTACTTGGGAATTTTATCATCAATAAAGTGATATCTACATTTCCTTAAATAAGAGAGAAAATTTATGTATGTTTCAAAACAACAATATTGTTATAAATTGATAGTTTACTTGTATTATCTGGGCACTACCATTGAGTTTTGAAAAATTCTAATGATTTAAAATAAAATGAAATAACCTATCACAGAAGGGGGTTATGTTTTATGAGAATTATTATTGAGTGGAAATATTTAAATAGTTTAACATTTAGATTATCACAACATTGATTATCACTTTACCAACTACATAGGAATTATTTCTGATATATAGTGACACTTCTAAAAATGGGTTAGCTTGTGTAAACAAATTAAATTAAAAGATAATTTAATATACCTCCCTCCAATTAAAGACCCATTATGAGAACTCCCAAAATCATGATATAGAATTAGATATAGTAATATTTAAATTAATTATTTTGGTGAATTATCAATATAGGGAGAAGTGTGACATATATTTGGATCATAAAATCCACAAGTATATATTCTCAAAAGAGGAGACTAATATATTCCAATAATGTTAGTTAGAGATGATCATGTATTATGATAATTTTATAGATTATCATCATGGTAAAGTGAACAAAGTGTAAGATAATCTCTTATATAAGGAATGGAATGGATCTAATCATCCTCGAAATAAAATATTTTTACATGAGAATAATATAACGATATTCATCATACCATTATCAAATTACTTCTCAGACATTAATTCATGAGATGGTCAATTATTCCCATAAGTAATATTAAGTGATATACAAAAATCTTTTTAATATTATAGAGGTCATATTTTCTAAAGATTAAGTTATAAGTTTGGGAACCCAGATTTGTTTCCCATAAAAAATTGATTTAATTAGTGTAATTCAAGATTATGAACATTTTTTATCCATCTCTATTCATCTATGAAGAACTAATATAAATATTGATATGAAGAAAAACTTCTTGTGGGACAACATGAGCAGTGACATTGTATAATTTTTATCTCAATGCTTAGTATTCCATGAATTCAATGCTAAATTACATAACACTAAGGGAATGATAAATACAGTTCCCATACAATTATAGAAATTGGAAAAAACAACCCTGAATTTCATTTTTGGCCTACTAAAGAAACCTAAAAAAATAATGACATCAATGTTGTAATAAAACTCCTTAAAAAGACAATGTATTTCATTCCTATTAAGGAATATTTGTAACATGGCCAACTATCCATGATATGTATAAGGGAAGTTGTATGCTTTTATAAATTTCCTATATCCGTTGTATCTGATCGAGATCTAAGGATTGCATCAAATATTGGGATAATCCTTTAGAAATAATTGGTGATATAACAAAACATCAACACTAATTATCACCAACTAGAGGATGGTCATTTTGAATGAGCGATTCAAAATATAGAAGATATGATGAGATCATGATCAATGTATTTTCATAGATGTTGGAATCATCAATTTCATATACTAGAGTTCTAATATAACTATAGTTTCTATTATATCATTCAAATAGAACCATGTGAGGATTTGTATGGGATGATCTGTTAGAATCCAACATGATTGGATGAAGTTAGATGGAAAAAGATGACAGGACCTGATCATATCTTTCAGATTATATGTAAGGATCATAAAATCTAGTGTTATATGAAATTCATAGTAATTCGATAGATAAGCTATGTATAAAATCATTAATGAGACTTGGATTTTGAGGTCGAAGATAAAGTTTTACTTTATAAGTCACCATGGAAGAATGTCATGCGGTTTGGAATAAAGGTATATTCTAGTCCTTGAGTCATCGAACTATTTGACATCCTTCATGGAATATGATTTTTGGACTATCGGAAAGCACTCACACTTAACCTATCTCAAGTAAATTATGTGTTATATGTCTCTTTGTTTAGGATTTATATACCAAACCTCTCCCATTTACTGAATCTAGATGTTTTACAGTTGGATAATGATATTCTATACAAGGATATTTCAATGAATGTATTAGATAATAGAGACAATGTTCTATAAAAAAGATAACTCATCTTGTCCATGTTTTGTGGTGGAAAACATTTTGAGGAAGTGACATGGGAACCAGATGTGGTAATAAAATAGATACAGCCTTATCTATTTTAGTGTATGAATTGAAAATTTTGAGGGTCAAGATTATGAAGGTGGAAGGGGGGATGTAATGAACTGATCATTTGTTATGAAATTACCTTTTGAATTAATAAAATACTTACTAATTATTTATGTTAAATTAGTTCACTACCTCCCAAAGAGGCTAAATAAAATTATAGAAAGAATCAACATATCATTTATTGATAAGAAATAAGGGAAAAATCATGAAACATATTTTTAGATAATATTAATATATAAAATGATAAATTGATAAAAAATATTTAGGTTTAGATAGTCTAGTAAATGATATTGACTTAATTGATTAAGTAGAGGAAGAATCTATTGTTTAATATATTTAATATCTAACTGAAGTAAGTAAAACATGAGATGAAATTAATATATCCAATATTATTAGTGGAAAATAAGATCCAATCAAACTCAAAGGATGAGTAATTCGGATCAATATTATTTATTATCAACGAATGAAAACAATGTATTTATTGAAGATTAAAAAACAAGTCTTGGGTCAAATCCATGGATGATGTGATAGATCAAACAAATAAAAATACTAATTAGTAGGTTGTGACAAGGGAATTTTATTACAATGTTTTTGGAGTAAAATAGGTATTTCTTAATAATATGATAATTAATAGAAGGTGATATTGAATAACTCTTGGATGGTTGGTAATGGTTTTACTCAGATTGAGTGTATAAATGGGGAAGTGATATTAACAATAGAGTAGATTCCAAAGTCAATTTGACTATTCCGGTTTGTTGTGATCTAAATAGGAATTCAATTATTTCAATTGGATATAAATCTGAAATGTTTTAATGTATTAGTGAAAGAGGAGGTCTATATTGAAAAATAATTGTTTTTAAAATGGAAATGATTAAACAAAGGGGTAATTATTAATGAATTATTTATATATATAAGACTAATCACAATGGGATTGGTTTTATCAAATATATTATTACTAAAATAATTATGGATTTAAAAGTTATGGTGTTAATCAAAACCTAAATTTTATATCAATAATGAATGATAATTATATGATACATTCATATGTTTTTGATACATTATTTGGAGAAAGAAATGCAAAAACAAGTGGAGTATGATTGAAAATTATTTAGACTATAATTATATAATAAGATGATTGTTTAATTTACTTATGTTTTTGTTATTTAATTGGTTCAAAAATTGAAATAAATATTTTTTATCATGAAACATATGCAAGGAAGTTGTTATAATAGTTAAATATAGATGATTTAAAGCTAGTTTCAAATCCTATAATTATTATAATAAAACTTGTGAATAAAATATATTGAAAATTATTCTATTATAAACTCTACTAGAGAATAATTAAAATCTTATTAAACATGGTAGAATAATTTAGGATATTATTAAGGATACTTATTTAGTGATATAATTTAAATTATTTTTCAGGGAAGATAACTCATTATGATGCAGTGAATTAGAAGGTATGTTTAATATACGATTAATTACGGTCTATTTTTATTCAAGGAATATATTAGGATTTATATTATTATTTAGATTTTGTTTGGTTTATAGATGTTATAAATAAAAATACTTAAAGTGGATTCTTTTTTAGAATCAAATACAATAATTAATTTAGAAGAAATCTGAATAGCACATTATAAAGAATGATTGAGGTGGAATATATTTTAGTTAAGATGGAATGTTCCCATTTTATTTGGATAAGGTAACAATTAAAGGATATTGGTGATGTTTTAAAAGTTACTATTCTGTTCTATTTTGATAAAAAGTGTCTTATTGAATTAATAAAGAATCACATACAACACTCTCTTAAAAGATACCTTGAATATAAGTATAATTACATTGATTAAAAATTAATGAAAGGAATTATCAATGTTGATTTCATTGGATTACCTCAACAAGTGGAATAAATATTAATTAAACCATTGTTCATAATTGATTTTGAGAAGAATTTGTTCAATATCGTTGAAAAATTACCTCTCTTGAATTTATGAGGTTTTGAATCCCCTCCCCATAAATAAATTTATTTTTTAACTTGGTTGATCATGCCTGAATGTTATTACCCTTTAGGTTAATTTATATTGGGGGAAAAATAAGTGAAATATTTAATGTGACCATAATGGGAAATAAGTGGATTCATATAATTTTTAAACTAAGAAGTGGTTATGTATCAAAAGTATCCTATCAATGGATTTAAAACACTATGTAGTGATATATTATAATTGTTATATTAATGGGGAGATATGTAATGTTTAGTTAGAGTAATGTTTATAATATAATGTTGTAAAATTAGTTCTATAGATAATAATTTCATAAAGTGGTCAAATATTTGAGAGATACTAGAATAATATAATATAAATTGTTTATAATTGAGTAAGAAGAATATTACTAGAGATTAATTTTAGACTTATGAATTGAGGCCTAAAATTTTCTATTGATCTCTGGTTTTCTACCCTAATATTTGTTTTGTAAATTTAGAGTTTAGGTTTAGTAATTCTACTAATAATTGGGTTTTGAAAGAATTATAGGTATTGAATTTGACTATTTTTATTCATCGTACATAATCTTTCTATCAAAACCAATGTGAGAGAAGGTTGGAAAAAATGTATTTTAAGGGTAAAATTTTTGTAGTATGTTTATCAATGGTTATAAATTTTGGACGAAACAAATTATTATGATGTTTGAAAAAATAAATTCTACTTATTATAAATAAGATTCATATAATCCATTTATCTAATGGAAAATATTTTGAGAATTTTATTATGGATTTAGGTTTTTGGATGACTATGAAATAACTCACAAAATAATTGTTTTTAAAAGATATAATATATATTATATATTAATAATATATAATTTTTTGAGGGTTTAATTTTTTGGTTATAAATTTATATAAAAAATTCAAGTGTTTTTATTTAGTGTGTTGCACTACAGTGTGATAAGGTTGCCACATAGAAAAGTCATTTTGGGTGTCTCTACTACATCAGACCTTATGTCATAATAACATGACATAATTTAAATCAGATTTATAGCTTTATTTATATTATATTATTTAAAATTAACATCTTAATGTTTTCAGAAAGGTGATGAATATTTTGGTCTTCCTATAAATTCATCCATGTATGGATACTACTAGTGGAAGTGGTTCTAGAATTGATGTACCTTGGGGTAATAACTCTGAGAATGTTTTTTCATGCTTGACATGAGGATAACAAGGTACATTGAAATGATCCTTAATGGGAACTTGTTCTGACACTCATGGGGGACATTCACAGGATAATTCACATTTTCATCACTAACCATTATTATGTATTTTAAGAAAATGATACCCCAATGAAACTAAGATTATGATTATGAGTTTAGAAATGCATTTTTTTTTTTGGAATTTATGTTACGTATTACACCATATTTATAAATGCATAAAGATAAAATATTACATGAGCTACTCTCGTATGGTTCATTCTTTAAATATAGAACATGGAAGGAAGAAATGAATCAATATTCATGGCCAATGTAGAGGTTTACTTACTGAGGAAGCTCATATATCATTTATTGGAATTGACCATGTTATAGATTGATTTGTGATGCTTAATTATGTTATGGAAAATCAATTTTCCTATATGGATAAACTAATTCCAAAACGAGAATATTCGGTGATGGATCACATTATACAATAGAATCATGCATTGTTTTGTGGGACTAAAAAACCAATTGTAGCTAAGAAATGTATTAAGTATTTTGAGAATATAATTATGGAAATGAGATATAGGGTAATGGAAAGTGTTAAAATTTTATTATATTGTATCATTAGATATTTTTTTCAATAGTGGTCATTGATCTAGAATAATCGGTATGGATACAAAAATTAACATGATGAATAGAAATATTTTAAGGAGTCATTTTTTGAAAATTATTTCCCTCATGAAAAAAAACATTGATGAATATAATGTTACTGATATTAAATAAAAACGAGGATGAAAATTTTAAAGAGTAATAATATAACTTTACAAGGTTATCAATGTATAATAGGGTTTATATATATGACACAGAATGCATAATTGATTACTTATTTGAATATATCAATCCAGGTATCCAAGGGTAAATATTTTCTCAATCTTTTTATTCCTACGATGAAATATTTTTTCTATTATACCAAGTCAAGGAAAATATTCTCAATGTCTTATGGAATCAAAGGGAATTAAGTGAAGAAAAGGATGGAAAATAATATAATCGATAATGGTAAAAATGGAAAGAAGGATTTCCCCACTGGAGATAATTGTGGAAAACCACCCATGGGAAATTCATTAATTGATTGGGATTTTATTATATGTATCGAGAAATGGTTCATTATAAAAGATAATTCACAATGATATATAAAATAATATTATTAAATGTTTAAAATAAAAGGATATGGGGTGCTATGAAAATTAATTCCCAATGTGTCAATGTAATAAGCCTCAGAAGAATAAACATATCAATATCAAGCTTATGAAATTGATTCTAGAATAGTAGAATGATTAATGTGCCTATGTATTTAGATCCTTGGAATATATTAGAAAGTATTTTATTAATGATATTGTCATCAAAAAATTACGAAATATATAAGTATTGTACTAAAGTACAATCTCTATTAGTATTTTAAAGCATCTATTAAATAATTCAGATGGCCATGAGAAATGATTCATTAAAAAGTTGAACATATTGTGAAAACACGTCATTTATTGAAATAAATCCATTCACTTTATCCAAATATTGATATAATAATTTTTTGTTAAATATGTGATTGATATGAACAAATTATGTTGTATAATATAGACTCACATGGTGCTAATTAATGATTTTTTTCAAAGTGTTATTATATAATTGATAGAGGTTACAACATTTATGATTTTAAAGAATATATCCAATAACTATTTATTTATTTATTTAATATGGTTGGAATCATAATTTAAAAATAATATTATGGTAATTAAATTTATTACCATGTTTTTAGAAAATACATGATGACAATAGTCTCCAATTTGTATATCATGGTTTAATGTTACTTCATGTTTTCTGGATTTATAGTATGTTAATTTTCCAAATTTATTGGTGTCACATGTATTGTGTCATGATATTTTGAAATGGACATGAGTTTAATAATTTTTGAAATGATTTAAGTTGATATATGAACAAGGATTTAGATATTAATGTATTACTCCAGCATATGGTGAAACAAGTCTAAAGAGATGAAGTAATAATGTTCGACGCCCAACCAAATTATGAGATTATTATTATAAAGATGATACAAGTCAAGTAATTACATTTCATTAGGCATTGATTTAATTCCTCAACACTAAAAAAGAAATCTTGAGACCAAAATATTTTCTTATTATCATCATTTTTAAGATATTAATAACCTTTTTCATACCTTTTTTTTTTGATTTTTGGTTATTCACATTATCTTGAACATGTTCTTCATCATATTTTCTCATTATTTGAGTGTTTTTTATCTTTTATGTCCATGTTTTAATTTCCCATATATGTTCTCTTATATGGAATCAACCTTATGTTATCATCCTAGATGACTTTTTCACTCCCCTTTCTCTCTTATTAAGAGGTAATGTTGTTAAAACTTTTCCAATGTGGATTTTTCAATAAAGTAATTTTAAAATTTCAAATATTGGAATTTTGATATCATTTTTAAATTATTAAGAATAAATTTAATTAAGATGAGGATAATGTAACACCATAAAATTTTAAAATAAGAACGCTTTATTTAACATGGTATTTGGAAAAAAAACAATAATTCAAGGGGATATAATATTCCAATATGTTGTAACATATTTCTACATTAAATAAATATAGTCAATGATATCTCATTCAATTCCCATGACACTGGGTTAGATTTCATAACATCCAATAATGACTTTAGCCAATAACTAGTGTTACATGCAAAACTCTATTTTACCAGATAATATTAATATGATTATTTAAAATTAAAATTATGTCCTAGACATTAAATTAGATTTTATGAATAGTCTTAAAAACTGGTTGAAATATATGTTTTAATTTATTTTTCAGTACTGTATTTTTAATTAACTAAAAAATAATTGAATATAAAAGAAAATATTTATAAAAAACTATTTTATGAGACCAAAAGATTTTTAACATAATAAAGTAAATGAATTAATATTTCAAAATTATATTAATTAAATATATATATTGCATAGTCTATAAATATTTCTATGTTCATCCAATAGATTTCATAGGCATAAGAAAAGAATAAATTTAATTTTATTCAAAAACATAATATTTTTTGAAGGACAGTTTCGTTGCCTTTTAATGGTGCACTTCTTTTAAAATGAAATTATTAAAACATTGAAAACATTTAATTGAAAAAATTATCTTTATGGTTTGTTTTATTTATTTTTCTAAGATGTTACATTTTTTAATGAATAGTGATAACTACATTATTTTAAATGATAACAGACTTTTAATCAAAATAATTTATAATTTCAAACTATATAAAAAATTTATTTTATGGTAAAATTATAAAAATAAGAAATATATTACTCAAATTCAGGTCATTGGTATCCTTTTTTATTAAATTTTGATAGAAAACGTTGGTATACTTTTGAACATTTTCACTTTTATAACATTTTTTCTCAAGCCGTCTATGAGATTAATTTTAATTTAATGTTTTCACTTATGTGGATTGATTTTTCAGAAATGGAATAAATATTTTGAATAATAATATTTTATAATTTATAAGAATTCTAACTATGTTTTTTACCAATGTGATTAGTGGAAGAAGTTAAAATTAATTACAATGATTAAGTGAAAAACAGGTATACAAAGGGTCTAAACATTAAACATAAGTATCCAAATAATCTGGATACTTGTCTGAAATCCATTATATGGTCCTATTTTGTCTGTAACCTTTATTGTATTGATATTGGGAAATTATCTAAGCCATTTTTCCTAGAGAAAACATTGGTGGAATCTCTTCTTTTAAACTTTTACAAGTTTATGACTCACCCTACTTATAAAAGGCCTCCCATATCCACCTTATTCACACCAATCAAATAACTTTAGTTTATAAAATACCTATAATATTTACTCAAAATCTTCCCAAACCTCATCTTATAGTCCTATCTTAATAATAAACCAAAATACAAAAGTATTAGTGAAAACCTAAGGATAATACCCAAAGAGGATGTAATGTTCTTCTGAAACCATTTTTATTTTATTTCATTATTCACCTAATAAAATTATTTTTAAATCATTATTATATAAAAAAAAGTTTCTTAAATATAATTAATGTTATTTATTATATGGGTAAGATGTAAAGGATTTCATAATTCTATCATGTGTGTCAAAAAATCATCATTCATTTGTAGGGAGGACTACCGCATCGCAAACTGATGTTAATCATTTTTCCATTACCACCTATCGTGGTTTGGAATAAGGATGGGAATACTATTTATATATGTTATTAATGTAATTTATGATGTATTGATTCATATGTAATTATTATATAACACATAACATCATGCAATAAATTTTGTGGGAATACAATGACATCGCTTTCATGTAGGATAGAATACAGCCTCACAAATTGATGTGAATTGTTCCTCATTTACATGAAATGTATTAAGGATAGATTTAATAAAAATATGTAATATTTATAAAATAAATATGATACTATAATGATAATTTTTATATATATAATTTACTTTTCTTTCTTTAACCTGACATGAAAATTGAAGAAGAGTTCATGTGTACGTATGGAATACCATCTCCCTAAATGATGCATTTCATTTCCTATAACCATATTAAATGGGATACTATACATTAATATATAGATATATTATAATATATTAATTTAATGTTTTATATTATTTACATTATAAAATCCTGATCAAAGTAAGAGAAACCAAAAATAACATATTAAATAAAATTTGAAAAACAAGGAAATTAATAGCTGAATCAGGGAAAATAATGAAAGTGTATAAACAACAGGCTGATTAGATTTTAAAAAATAATAATATATGATATATTAGATATTAATATATAACTTTCTTATGTATAATAATATTACTAAAACTATTATACAGGATGTTAAAGAGCATACAACAACAATGAAGCATAAGATAAGTGATTTCCTCTCAATTTACTATCCATTGAGACTTATTTTTTACTTTGAACTAATTGAATTTTATTTAGTGTATATAAATCCCCTTTGAAATTTAATATCATGACTAAAACTCAATTTTATTTTTTGTTCCTATTTGGATTATTTATTCATGAGAATTTGACATTAAAATTACTAAGTGGTAAAAGTTATTATTAAATATCACATTATTTTTGGACAGCTAACATTATCTTAAAAAAATAACAATAATATAATAAATTTTCCTTGGAAATTAAATTAATCGCAAATATTAATATTCATTAATAATGTATATTATTATTATCTAAACCATAGTATATTTTTAGATGTTGTTTTTACTTTGTATTTTATATGATTAATTGGGAAAATTATCATAAATATATATCCTTTTCTCATTATAGATATTTTACAATGAACTTTGTTTTTGAGTTGAATTGATTATTTGATATATGAAGAATTATTTGGAATAGTACAAAGCATGTTGGGGATAGCTTCAAGTGACCCTGTCAAGGCATCAGTAGTTTAATGAGATGGATAATTTCTCCAAATGAGATCGGTTTCTACCTAATACGTTTTAATACATCTTGGGAACGACCTTAACATTAATGATTCTATGTACCTAGGAAATATGGAGTCTGATATTTATGAAATTATAGGACTATTTAATTAGTTATTATTATTATACATAAAAATTACACTATAAAAAAATCTATGGATGCATTTCATTATTAGTTTACTGATGATTTATTATCCAGTTTTTTAAATGGAATTCATTTTCAACAATTTACTTTTATATATAATTTATGAACTTCCTTCAATGAATATTTATTACATTACATTTTTAGTTATTTACCTTTCCATATTGACTATGATTATTTTTCCATGATTGCATCCCCTTTACATAACCCAAACAACGAATTTTAGCTCACTATTATTTGGTATTGTTTTCCCATGTTATGAAGATAAATTCATTGAGTGAGATTCAATGACGATGAGATTTTATTTTTTTTTCTTTGGGAAATGTAATATGGTTATCATATATATAATCTAGTTTTCCATAATTTCTTATCAGCTGGGTCTATCAGGATTCGAATATTATATCTATTCCAATGTAATAATGTAAGAAAATGGTTATAGGCTATTTGGGTTGGGGTCGTTACACAAATGTATATTTCCATTGTGTTTACATAAAACATATCACTATTAATGAAAAGAATTCCAATTGGAGATCTCTCCGATGGATGGGGATACATGATGTATTATGCAATTAGAAATAATAATTGGGGAAAACATGAACTAGTGGGATTTGTGTCACAATAGATATGGAACCCAATCCTTTTAGGTTGATGAATTCAAATGAAAACATCGTGAATCAATATTTTATATGTCTTATTATAATAATAATAACAATAGTGTAATTGAAGAATGTTTGACTTAATGGAAAGATTCAATGAGTAAAACTACAATAATCGACCTAAGGATGATTAGGAAATACCCATCTGTCCATTTTTCTAAAAAAAATTAATTATTTTTTGACATGTTTCTAATTTAAGGAATAAATATATCTAATGCAGTGTGTTTTAGATGAAGATAAAAACCAGGATATTTATGTGATGAAAGATGAAAAATAAAATAAGTGGAATTAGTGTTATCATAAAATTGAAATTGTTATAAAGTACGAACAAAATGATAAATTTGTATTGATTACCAAACTAGACTCAATAGGAGGTATTGATTCAGTAGGTTCTATTGTGGGTTTAACTTGACATATTTGGTTTTCAGAATATTTAATATATAGATCCAATTTTGGGAAGTCCATTATTTAATATAAATAATTTTTTAAATTTGATGAATAGTTTCATTCCATATTCTGATGTACATGTTGGAACTAATTTTGAAATCATGGAATTGGATTTGTTTTTCATGTCAACATGTAATTATGATAATGAGGATAAATACAATCTGCATGCTGATGCATATTCTAAAATGGATTTAGGGTGTAGTTTTAATTATAGTGTTTCCAAGAACACTTATCATTAAAATAATCTAATTAATGAATAATGATGTTGGAAGAACTATATAATAAATTATAATTTTTATTTATTTTGTGTTCTTAGTGATACGGAATGAGAGATTTAATGAGTTCATTATAACAAGGTAAAAATATCCATATGGCCTATACTAATAGAAGAAACTAATATTACTTAATTAGTATTCGTCAAATTTCACCCCTACTCTCAAGGGTTTTTAGGACAATCTCATCACAAAATGTGTTATGATAGTTTTTTATCAAATATATAATTGTTTTAAACCAATATTTTTTGTATCAAAAAATTATATCATACCATATCTCAAGCGGTGTAAGAAAACTAAAATAATATCTCAAAAACTCAATGAAAGAATCTAAAATATGTATAAAATATTGTTTATTGGTTGAATTACTAACCATGTTGTATTAACAAATTTTATTCAAGATACCCAAAGTTATTGAGATGAATGTATCATTACCAAAAGGTTTTCCCCCATAATAATAATATAATTACAAATGGGTTCCACAACCAATGAAATTAACAAGTATTTGGGGATAAAAATTCAAAGATTGTTTAATCTTATTATGAAGAGGAAACCCCAATTGAAGACATTACTGTTTTTGGATGTCAATTGGAATAAAATACTTACCACAAATAACCAGCATTATGTGGTATAATTAATACATTTGGAACTTACTTATTTATTTTTGAATGGTTGTTTGTATGTTTGATTGAGATCATAAAATTTTATTAAGATAATAAAAACTCAATCAATACATGTTAATGTAATTAAGTGAGTGATGTGGACAAATTTCATGTAATTGACCTAAAGTTTTTTCACTACATCTTTTTTTTGACTTAGTAGGCTTAATGGAATTTTTGATAAATAAAATTCCATGGGGTAAATTAATTCATGGAAATTCATTGAGGATAATTTATCTGGAATGATAATATTTTTTAGAGATTGAAAAAAGAAAATATGGAATTTATTTTATCCAAAATGTGATATAAAGGTTGAATTAAAATAATTTTAGTTCATTTCATGGTCACAATTTTATAAGATCTTATCAAAAAAATATTAGGATATCTTAATGTCTCAAGGAGTAAACATAGGAAACTGTTCATGATTTGAAGTGGATTTTGTATTGGATAAAAGACTGAAATATATTTTTTTAAAATGGTTGATATGAACAAATTGTTTGAATTTAATATAGTGTATTACTGTGGTATATATAGTTTTTGAAATAACCTAATTCCAAATTTGTTGGAAATTGATTTTATTGCATCCCAAGCCATTTATATATAATAGAGCATGATTTCATGTATAATTATACATCATAGTACAAGCCAAAGAACGTTAAGTCTAGTGTAATGGAATACTAGCTTCATCAAACATAAAACATGGGACTACAAAAAATTCCTTCACTTAATCTCTATAAAGAGCTCCTAAATTCCTTTGTGCCCTTACATCGGCATAGGGTACCCTGGGTAACACATGAACAAAGAGATGAGCTAAGAATCCCTGTAAGGGAATGAACATAATTATACATCTTAAGCACGTGAGTTAAGAGGCATGACATAATGTTAACAAAGCATGGAACATATGAAATCATATCATATATTCATGGGATATTATAAACACGGAATCATATAAATGTGGAATAATCGTAAAACCTTTCTTTAGTATGGGTCAAGGCAAACCGCCAATCCCGTTTCCCATTTTAGTATGGGTCAAGTCTAACCGCCAATCTCGTTTCACAACGCTTATCATGAGACTTATCTTTACCCAATGCATTGGAGTGCTATCTGGGTGCACCCATCTCAAAATTTTCAGGAATATTATTTCCGCATAAATATTAATTCCACATAAATAATCTTACAGAATCAATCATTCATAAACATAAGGATATCCATGGATAGAATTGGGTACCACAATCATGACATAAAGCATAATCAATGAGTGATAATGAAAGTGTCAATGAAAGAAAAGTATTATAACATAAATGTACATTCATAGGGTAAAATAGTCATATAACATTGTATGTGGTGTCAAACATATGTGAGAACATATAAGAAATGTATTTTAGAAAGATTATCATTAAAACATATTTGTGCGGTTTTAAGGAAAATACTATAGGGCTTTTAATATAGAAAAGATGAAAATCTATTATATAAAACAATAATTGAAACAAGAAGGTTCTATTAATAAAAATACTTATTTTATAAATACAATGGTTGATTAAAAAATATGATATAGTGCCCTTGAAATCGAGTAAAAATTTGAGAAGTTTATTTAAAATGATTGTGCTTATTAGGAAGTATCGAGGAGGGATTCACTTAAAAGCATGTTTATCCCCAAAAGAGAAAGAGATATGGATCTTGGAACATAATTTTGAATCATATAAACCGAATTTAGAAGTTTTACACAAAAATAAAAGACAACTACATTTTTCTAAAAGGAAAGATAGAGCAACCCGAAGGAATAAGGGATGTTCAAGTAGAATTCATTACGGTTTATCAACATGGTATCAGGTGTAACTACGAGAGCATGATGAGAGAGATAAGGGGTTTCTCATAACTTATAAAACATTAGTTAGGTATGGGGGCGGTGTTAAAAAATACCCCATCACTTGTTATTACTCAAAAAATTCATAGCATAGAGAACAATCTTTATTAATAGTGAAATGGAGAGAATCCCTTACCTTAAATCCGTTGGTGTTATCCACTTGTTATTAAAGAACTGAATTAAAAAATTAGCCTTATTAATTCATAATTCCAGAACCTCCTCTATATGTAATTGATTTATTATAACACTTTTTAGTTCATTCAAGGAATTCTTGATTAGTTATAAGGTTCAATTTCATTGTTCGGGCTCGTTTGCTTAATTTGTTATAAAAGGTCTGTTCACTTATATTCATGTTCTGATAAACATGATTGATGTCTGTGGTTGTCCAGAAATTAATTTAAATTATATTAGAGATCATTCATTAGATTAAATTGTTTTAAATTTAATTTTGATACATATATTGAATTCTAACTATTATATAAAATCATAGTGACAACCATTTCTGTTATTTGGTGGGTTAGATTGAAAAGAACATGTTTTGATCAATAACTTAATATCATTTGAAAAAAATATTAATAAATAAAAATAGAATATATTACATATATATAATATGGTTGAACCATAAAAAAAAATTATTTCATGACCATATTTAATGATGATAATAGAAATTGATAAAGTGTTGTCCTTGAGTGCACTAAATTGGCATATCTCAAACAGTGCTTTTATTTCTTTCAAACAAAAGTTGAGGAAAGAAGATGAGATAATGAAGTATCCCATTAGTATAATAGTATTCCAATAAATGTGTGATATTGTAGTTATAATACCATTTGGGTGAAGGTAGGTAAGGAAAGAAATAAAAAATAAAAGAACATAAAAGAAATAAAAGAAAAAGAAAGAGGAATTTACCGCTAGAAACATTCTCCTTGGAGAACCTCTTAAGGGGAGAGGTTTTGGTAATTTGAAGAGGCTACGAGATTTTGGACATGGGGTAGGATCTCAGGAAAATATTTGGGTAGACTATTGGCATTGAAAAAGGCTGGAGAGGAGTGAAGAGAAGAGGTTGTGGGGGGGGGGGTTAGAGTGGAAGAGAAAATGTATTTCTAAAAATAAAATTCATTAATTTATTAATTCCCCACAAGAGAAGGAATAGTGAGTATTCCATGACTAATAATTGTAAATGGGTCATGTGAATTGGAACAAAGGGTGGAAACATCATCCATGATGCTAGTAATAGTCAATTTAGCTTATAATGTATATATACGGAAATTTAGAGTATGTTACTATTCATAAAAATTCATGTAATTTAGAAAAATCTCAAAAATTCACCATAACCATTTTTCAACATGTAGAATCCAAAAATGAGTCCATTTTTCAAAAATAATTTTTTAAATATGTTTATTTTAATATTTAATTAAAATCATAATTTATTGTAAAAAAATTGTTTTTAAACATTCATTTACTTATTGTAAAGTATAGGTATATTGTACATTAAAATTAAATATTATTTATATATTATAATAGGTAAGGTTACAATTCATTAGGGTATATCACTATTCATAAGGTTATGTTACTATTCATATGGGTTGGTTACTATTCTCCAAAAAATAATTTTTTTCTCATCGAACTCCAAATAAATTATTGATCACAACCGTGTATGTAAGATTTTTGAAATTCTAAACACATATGTAACAAATCCATGTTTAAAGGTCACTTAGCACTTAGTAGTTCACTATGTTGTGTTTTCATGTGATTTTATGACATATTTATAAGATATTAATTTCTATTTATAAAACATTGGGTCGTTACATTCTTCCCCCCTTATGAAATTTCATCCTTGAAATTTCGTTTTACATTCTAAGAAAAAAACAATTTTGGGTGCTTTTCCTTCATTGGATCCTCCAATTCTCATGTTGCCTCTTTGTACTTATGTTTTAGCAATAGTACCATGACTAGATGAGTAGTCTTGTTGCGTAGAGATTTGTCCCTTTGATCAAAGATCTTCACTGTATGCTCCTCGTAAGAGAGATCAACATCCAACTGTACCACATCTGAAGAGAGTACAAGTGAAGGGTCTGGTGTATACTTTGTTAAGAGGGATACATGAAATTCATCATGTACTTTCCACAATGTATGTATAAGTTCCAGTTGATATGCCACAGCTCCGACTCAGTCAAGGATTTCAAAGGGGAGTATGTACCTAGGACATAGATTCCCTTTCTTTCAAAACCTAATTTCATTTTTCCGTGGATATATTCATAGAAATACCATGTCTCCAACTTGTATCTTATGGTATTATCTATGGTTATCCACATAACACTTTTTTCAACTTTGAGCTTCCTTGTTATTCTCCTGAATGGTTTTCACCTTCTTCGCCATTTCTTTAACATTTTAGGTCCTAGAAGCTTACGCTCACCGAATTCATCCCAACATGCTTGTGTGGGGCACCTTTTCCCATAAAAGGCTTCATATGGTGTCATTCGGATGCTCGAGTGTAAACTATTTTTGTATGAGAATTCAACCAGTGGAAAATGTTGGTCTTATCTTCCTTTGAATTACCTAGAACATGCTCGCAATATGTCTTACAGTGTCTGAATAGTTCACCCAGATTGGCCATCTGTTTGAGGATGATTGGCCGTACGAATGTTCAGTTCAGTGCTTAGAGCATGTTGGCGACTTTTCCAGATCTTTGATGTGAAAATCATACCACGATCGGATACAATAGATGGTGGTACTCCATGCAGCCTTAACACTTCATTGATGTAATTTTGTGCAAGCTGATCCAATGAGAAGACCTCTTAAACCACGATAAAGTGATTTATCTTTGTAAGATGATCCACAACGACCCAAATAGCATTATTTCATATCGATGTCATTAGATGTCTAGTGACAAAGTCCATGGTAATGATCTCCCACTTCCATGCTTTTATGTCTAGTGGTTGCATCATCCCCTTATACTTCTATCTCTCTATCTTCACATGGTAACATACCAGGAACATTGATGTATATTCAGCAATCTCCCTTTTCATATTGTCCCACTAAAAGTTCCCATGATGATCTCGATACATCTTTGTGCTCCCTGGGTGGATAGAGAAGGTCAAGCTATGTGAATTATTCAATAGATCCATCTTTATATCTAGATCCGTTGGAACACATAATTGTGTCCCAAATATTACAACATCTTCCACATCAATTTTGAAATTGGAGGATTTCCCATTTTTGATAGCTTCCACCCCTTTCTTGAATTTCCACATCTTTTCTTTGAGAGTCCTTTATTTTTTCCAAGAGGGATGGTTGGGAAATAATTTGAGAAAATATTGATGATTTTCCTCCCTTAATTATTCCCTTATCTATACTTTGTAAATATTAGAAGATCAGAGCCTTTTCAATTCTAATCAATGATTAAGATGAAATATTCCTTCTTTGTAGAGCATCTACTACCTTGGTTGGCTTACCAGGATGGTAGTGGATTGAGAATTCATAATAGCTGATGAGCTCTATCCATCTTTAATGGTGCATATTAATCTCTTTCTGTGTCAATATATATTTTAGACTCTTGTGGTAAGTATATATCTCACATATCTCCCCATACAGATTATGCCACCTGATTTTCAACGCAAATATCACACCTTCCAACTCCAGATCATGCATGGGATAGTTTTTCTCATGGATTTTCCTCTCCCTTGAGGCATGGTCTATCACTTTATCATTTTTCATTAGCACACAGCCTAATCCTTTCTTAGAAGCATCACGGTACACCACAAATTTTTCTCCAATTGTAGTGAGTGTGAGTACCGGCGTAGTGATAAGTCTCTTTTTCAAATCATTGAAACAATCTTAACATTCTTATTTACAAACAAACATTACCACCTTTCATGTGAACTTGTTCATTGGGGTTGAAAATCGTGAAATGTTCTTCACAAATCGTTGATAACACTCAGTTAGAACCAAAACGTTGCAGATCTCAGTTACAGAAGTTGGCCTTGGCCACTCTTCAATTTCCTTTGTCTTGGAAGGGTCTATAGATATCACTTTGCTGGGGATAACATGCCCCAAAAATTATACTTCCTTTATCCAGAACTCACATTTACTATACTTTTCATACAAATTCTCCCTTCATAAAGTATTTAACACATTTTTCAAATCCTCATCATGTTCCTCTTTTCTCTTGGATTATATCATACTATCAACATTATAGGAAACCACAAATTTGTCTAGATAATCTATAAAGACTCTATTCATTAAATCCATGAAAATATTTGGAGCATTAGTGGGTCCGAAGGAAATCACTAGGAACTCATAAAGTCTGTTCCTCGTTCAAAAGGTAGTCTTGGGAATATCTTCCTTCCTCAACTTAAGTTGGTTATTTCCTGACCGAACATCCACCTTAGAGAAATAATTGGCCCCACAAAGATGATCAAACAAGTCATATATCTATGGAAGTGGATATTTGGTCTTTATAGTGATTTTGTTGAGCTCTCTATAATCAATTCATAGGCGCATTGATACATCCTCCTTCTTAACGAAGAGGACTGGCTCACCCCACAGTGAATCACGCGGGCGTATAACACCCTTCACTATATTCTCCTGTAAAAACTTCTTTATCTCTTCCAGGTCTACAGTTTCTATTCTATATGGTTTATTTCAGATTAGTAAGGATCCAGGTATAAGTTAAATTGATAACTCAACCTCTCAGTCAGGAGGAAGACCAGACAAACCTTTGAGGAATACCTCAGTGTAATCCCTCACAATGGGCATGTCTTCAAGAATGATTCTCTCCTTTGTGAAACATTTGTGCTATATATTCTTTCTCATAAGGCAGCAATATCCACACATGAGACTATGGTCATAAAAGAGATTCATCTTCCTCATTACACTTGTATATAATTTTTGGATACTATGGGTTGTGAAGAGTGATCTCCCTTTCCTGACAGTTGATATTGGATTTTTATAAAGAGTGCCAATCCATGCCCAATATATTTTCGAACTCCACTAAAGGAATTATAAAAATATATCTTGGGAGGTTTAGTCCACAAACATTAACCAGGGAGGAGTTATAAACCATGGACGCAAAAATTTCTTTATTTTCTTTTCTCACAAATAACTTTTCCTCCAAATTTTGAGGTGGTGTTTGAATAGTTATACTAAACATGCAAGATATGAAAGAATGTATAGAAGTATAATCAAATAGAATGTTCGCTATTCTTGAATGAATGACAAGCATACCTATCCCCATATCGTTTTTTGGCATTACCTCAATAGTTGTGATAACATAAGCCCTTCCTTATTTCCTTGGAGGTTGTTGTTGATTGCCTCCGACAACACTCGACATAAAGAAATTGTTCGCATATTTCTATTCTCTTTGCAGTTTTAACACTGCATTGTAGGATGAGTGTTGACTTGAACCTTCTTTTCTTCTTCCGCATTAGTGGGATTCTTCATATCCTGGTTGTAGTTCCTAGCCAAATGACCAAACGTTCTACATTTGAAGTAATTCTTCGTTCCCATTAGACAATTACTAGGATGCATATTCCAACAATGTTTTCATGGGGAAAACTCAAAATCCTTTCCATAATGGGATTTGTTCGATGAACCACCCATATTGTTTTCCATTTCTCTCTTATTGTCACTTTCCCACAACACCACTGAGAGTCTCCAATATTCATTTAAAACTTGAGGGCACAATGAAAAATATCCTCATAACTATCAAAGTCATAAATTTTAAACACGTTTTGTATACATGGCTTTAGTCCTCAAAAAGGAGTTATCCACCTTGATTTCAGTGTTCATGACAAAGCCACATAAATACCTTGAAATCCTTGTATAGTTTTCTTCATACGTCATGATGGACTCATCTTTCTTCTACTAGAGTCCGAGGAACTCTCTTTCAATCTTGAGATAGAGGGTTCAGGGAAAATATTTGTTGAAAAACATCTTCCTGATTTCCTCCAAATCCTAGGAATCATTTTCTTCTTGGGACATTGTATTCTTGATCACATTTCACTCCTGATCAGCTTCCCCATCAAAACGATAGACAGCCAGTACATCCTTCACATCTTCCGAGAACTGGAGGACGAATAATATCTTTTCAAGGGAGTTAATCCATTTTTTCATGAGGAGGGGATCAAAATATCCACTAAAAATGGGAGGCATTTTCCGCATGAAGGACTCTACAACAAATTTCTCTTTCATTGGAGGAGGATGGAATTCTACATGATTCAAGTTATTATTCATAAATCAAGCCAGCTGAGCAAGTATTGTCATGATGGTTTGAGCACCCACTCCTTTCATATCCAGTATATCATTTGTGAAAACATTACATTGCCTATCACATTGTTTGTTGGAATTTGTTCTACTATTTCCTTCCATTAAGGAAGAAAAAGAACGTATAATAATAGGTCTTCAATACTTAGCTATTGAGAATAAAAAGAAAAATTTGAACATAAAAAGATAAAATTATAAAGATAAATTATATCCTAACTATTGATTCCTTAAGTTTAAACCTAGGTTATCCTCGATCTAATTTTTTCCTTATATTATTATGGTCCTTTTTTCCCCTTAATAATGGTTTGTACTAAGCTCGTTAATCTACCAAAGCATATCCCCTTGGAGTGTTGTAACCAAGAGTGTCGCAAGGCCCGTCATCATGAAATAGGATACCCAAGGTTAAGCCCTAAACTCCTTGTCAGAGTTTTCACTCCTAGGTATATCTATGCCAAATCCACCTCTACCTACTCATATCTCAATAGGGATGGCTTTTCTTGATAAACCACTTACTCAATACTTAGAAAAATTTAAGACTATTTTATTATACTTAGTCTCTTCTTTAAGGTTCCCACTAAGGTGCTCTATTCCTAATCTCCAAAAATAACTAGACTGCACTCAGATACCAACTATAGCGACCCAAGACTTTTATATATAATTGTACATGATTTTAAAAAAAATTATACATCAGAGTACAAGTCAGTGATCGTTAAATATAGCGTCTTGGAGTAATAGGTACATAAAACATAAAACATGGTACTAAAAAACATATCTTTATTTATTCTCTATAAAGGATCCTAACTTCCTTCATGCCTTTACATCTGCATAGTGTACCCTAGGGAACACATGACCAATGGGATCATCTAAAAAGCCCTGTAAGGGAATGAACATAAGGATACATCTTAAGCACATGAGTTGGGAGGCATGAAATAATGATAAAAAATAATGGAACATATGAAATCATATAATATAAGAATGGGATCGTATAAACATGAAATCATATAAATGTGGCATAGTAATAAAAAATTTATTTTGTACGGGTCAATTATAACCACAAATCCCTTTTCCCAATTTAGTACTCATCCAGGATAACCGCCCATCCCGTTTCCCATCTCATCACATGAGACTTAACTTTACCCAATGCATCAGAGCGCTATCTAGGTCAACCAAACTCATCATTTTCATGAATATTATTGTCACATAAATATTCTTTCCACATAAATAATCATATATAATCAATCGTTCGTAAACATAAGGATACCCAAGGAGAGAATTGGGTAACAGAATCATGGCATAAAGCATAACCAATGAGTGTATAATGAAAGTGTCAATGAAAGGAAAGTATTAGAAAATACATGGACGTTCATAGTGTAAAATAGTCATATGAAATGTTAATTGGTTTCATACAGAAGTGACAGCATATAAGAAATTTATTTGAGAAACATTAACATTAAAACATTTTTGTGCGGTTTTAAGGAAAATACTATAGATATTTTAAAATAAAAAGGGGAAAACATTTTATTTAAAACTATAATTTAACAAATAAGTTTTTCATAATAAAAATAATTATTTTATAAATACACTGGTGTATTAAAATATTGGATAGAGTGCACTTCAAATTGGGTAAAAAATTATGAAGTTCCTTAAAAACAAGTGTGCTTATTGGGAAGTATCGATGAGGGATTCACTTAAAAGAATGTATATCCCCGAAAGAAAATGAGATATAGATCTAGGAACATGATTTTGGACCATATAAACTAATTTATATGTTTTAAATAAAAATAAAAGACAGCTACATTTTGGTAAAAAAAGATAGAGAAACTCGAATGAATAAAGGATGTTCGTGTAGAATTCATTACGGTTTATCGGCATGATATCATGTGTAACTAAGAGTGCATGATGAGAGATATAAAGAGTTTCAAATTACTTATAAAACATTTGGGAAGTATTTTGGAGGTTTTAAAACATACCTCATCACTTGGTATTACACAAAAAAGGCAAATCATAAAGAACTATCTTGATTTAGAGTGAAAAGGAGAGGATGCCTTACCTTAAATTCATTGGTGTTCTCCACATTTTATTAAATAATGGAATAAATAAATTAATCTTATTAATTTATAAGTAAATAAACTATTCTATTTGTAATTGAATTATTATAACCCTTTTTAGTTCATTCAGGGTCTTATTGATTAGTTGTAGGGTTCAATTTCATGGTTCAGGCTCCTTTGTTTACTTGGGTTTAAAAGATCGGTTCACTTATATTCAAGTTCTGAAAAACATGAAAGATGGAAGTGGTTTCCCAGAAATTAATTTATATGATATTAGTGAACATACATGATATTACATGGTTTTAAATTTAATTTGGTTGATTAGATTTAAGTCCAACTATTATATAAAACCACAGTGACAACCGTTTTTTTAATTGGCAGGTTTGATTACAAAGAACATGTTTTCATTTATAACTTAATACCATTTTACAGTAATATTACAGAATAAAAATTAATTATATTACATATATATAATCTGTTTCAACCATAAAAAATGGTTTCATGACCATATTCAAATATTATAATAGAAATTGATAATTTTTTGTCCTTGAATGTTCTAAATTGGCACATCTCAAATGGTTCTTTAATTTCATTCAAACAAAAGGTGGGGAAAAAGAGGAGACAATGAAGTATCCGATTAGCATAATAGTATTTCAGTAAATTTTTTCTACTGGAGTAATCATACTATTTTCATGAAGGGAGGTGAGGAAAGAAATAATGAAAATGAACTTAAAATAAATGAAGGAATTAGAAAGTGGGTTTTACTTCATGAGACTTCCTCCTTTGAGAACCTTTTAAGCGGAGAGGTTTTTGTATTTTGAAGAGTCTTGGAGATTTTTGACATGGGAATGGATCGTGGGAACATATTTGGGTAGAATATTGGCATGGAACGAGGATTGAGAGTAGTGACAAGATGAGAGAGTGGGGGGGTTATAGTGGAGGAGGGAAGATATTTCTCAATAGAAAATTCATTAATATATTAATTCCACACCTGATAAGGAATAGTGAGGCTTCCTTGAACAAGAATAGTAAATGGGTCATGTGAATTCTTACTAAGGGTGGTAACATACTCCATGATTCTAGGATTATTCTATTTAGCTTATAATGTATTTATATGGTAAATTATCGTATTTTACTATTCAAAAAAAAAATTCAAATATTTAAGAAAAATCTAAAAAAATTACCCAAAACATTTTTCGACATGTAGAATCCAAAAATGAAGTCCATTTTTAAAAAATAATTTTCTAAATATGTTTATTTTAATATTTAATAAAAATCCTAATTTATTATCAAAAACTAGTTTTAAAACATTCATTTACTTATTCTAAAGTATAGGTATATCGTAATTTCAACATGAATATTTTTTAAATATTATAATAGGTAAGGTTACTATTTATTAGGGTATATCACTCTTCATAAGGGTAGGTTATTATTCACCAATAATTATGTTTTTCTTATCAGACTCCAAATAACATACTGATCACAACCGTGTATGTCAAATTTTTAAAATTCCAAACACATAAGTGAAAAAATTATGTTTAAAGGTCACATAGAAATTTGGAGTTCATTATGTTGGGTTTTAATGTGATTTTATGACATATTTATAATATAGTAATTTCCATTTATAAAACATAGGTTCGTTATAGTTTTCATGGATATGGGGGAGAAAAAGAACTCTAAATCAGGTTTTCTTAAGATTATGAGAATAAAAATTCCCCAAAAGAAATTTTTGGATCGATCCTCATATGTATGAATGGAGAGTGGAGATAAGAATGTATCCTCATAGAGTTTAATTTTATATTTGAGAGAACATTAAAGAAAATTTTGAGAATACCAAATGGTGATTACGATTGAAAAATAAGTATCATACATTGTTCAACCATCTGCATTTTTCTTAGAAAGTGGAGTGGGGTGTCACGACCTGCCCGAGTGGGGCCCGAGCCACAACTCCCCAATCCCTCCTCCAATAGGCCAGGGGCTAGTGACTAGCACTGAGTAGGCATGCTACTAACATGGGAGGCATTTCCTATAAACCTGTACACACGCACACACATCTCCAAGCCCACAAAGTTGAAAATTAAAAACTACAAAAAGGAAAAAGATGCATGCATACACTAAAACCCAAATAACATAGTACGACAGGAAGGTAATGTAAAGTAATGTTAAACCCAGATCCAAAAGTACAAGCCCACCAAAAGAGAGTCTGTAACAAAGTCCGACCTGTAAAGAAAGGTGCTGGAAATGAAATCTGTAGCAGTAGGAAAACATCTCGGCCTGTCTGGTCTCACTGAGAACCGTCCGGTCCTGGTCCGCCTAGAATCTTGTTGAAGGCTCACTCGTCTGCACAAGACATGATACGTGTGGGCAAAGCCCGTACATGGGTGAGTATAAAAATACCCATTAGGACACCCAAAAACACAAAGGAATATAATAAGGAAAATACTACAAAAGAAAGGTACAGTCAGCTTTACACAGTATATGTTTATGGAACATATAACATGAATATACAGATATAATCATACACAAACGACCATTTCGAAACCACCACTAAGACCCAGCTCGATGATTTCCCCTAAGCATGCAGCCAGGAGAGCACACTCTTAGGTCTGAAGAGCGAGATATGAAGTACTTGTTCTGGGAGAACACACTCCACAAGTACTTTGAGAACATGTTGCTCAGATTAGGATCAAAAACAAGCCATGGGGTGATTCCGACAACTCAGTCTGAGCTAATCTACTAAGAAGAGGATCTACGCCTGGTTAAAATTGGTCAAGTTGATACCATGAACTCTACCTAGGGTTCTAGGAATGAATAGAGGATCCAGCTCCAAGTCTCGCAGAGGGGATTCCAACAACTCTATTCAGGAAGTTCTGTTGAAGGTATCATACTCTTGTATATAGGAAATGATACCAAAACCTTCAGGAGAAATACCAAGGGTACGAACCCTAAGAAAGCTAGTCCAAGTCATAGAAGACAAGTGTCTCAAACCATTTAAGACAGGTTACATGGAGTGTAGTATGGTTACACACCGTTTTCCTTGTCCCTGGGTACAGCCCATGTAAACGGCCCGTGTCATCCGTCCAAGCTGTGTAAAACCCAACTACACGGTATGTAGAGGGATCACATGCCGTGTTCCTTGATTCCGGGTACTTCCCGTGTAAACGGATCGTGTCATTTGTTTTGTCGGATAGAAAGTAACTACACGGCGTTTAGAAGAATCACACGCCGTGTCCGAGCACCTAGGGCTCGCTCCATGTACACTAGCCATGTGCCCGTCCACAGTCTCTATCCGTGTGACCTGCCCATGTACCAGCACATAGGGTACCTCGTGTATCTAGCTGGGTCTGGCCGGGGAGGGGTATACACGTCGTGTCCTTGTCCGTGTGCCCAAACCGTGTCTGTGTACTCCCAGAGTACACGCAAGGTTGTCCGCCGACGAACACATGCCGTGTAGCCCATACTACACGTCGTGTAGTCGAAATTTTTCCAAAAAGGACGTCTTCCTCCTCGTGCCGTGGATAATCCTCCAGATCCACGGTTTCTTGTTCGTTTGTCCCGATACTCTAGGGTTTGGTTCGTTTCATCATACAAACACCGTAACGGGTGTTTTCGGTCCTTAAATCAGATCATAATCCATGAACGATCCATACGAAGAAAAATGCCCTAAAACTCATATTTCTCGATCCACTCCGAATCGTCTGCCAAAACCGTTGTCGCACCTCCGTGATATCTCTCTGGGGTTGGATCAACAATCTCATATCGTTGCGCCAAAAAACGAATGTGCAACGATCGATTTTCTCCAAGAACGCGTAGAACACAATGAAGAACGTGAGGAAGAAAAATACAAAGAATTGAACAAAAGGGACGAACCATGATCATTGTTTGTGAGGATCCGGGTTCGTCACTTTTAGTTCAAAACCACAACAATCAACAGATTATAAATATCTAGTATTTGATCTCTCGATAAAACCCAAAATCACACCCACCCGGAAAACGATCGATCTGTGGGATAATCGGTTCGCAAATTAGTCTGCGTTCATCGTAGGAATCAAGAACGGGGAAAGAAATCAAGATCAAACATCCTACCTGAAATCGTGGCATTCTTTGGAAAATTTATGGTCGTCGAGTCGTCGTCGCTGGCGAAAATCATTAAGAACGTCGTCGCCGCGTTGCGAGGTTTTCTCCAGAGCCTCCAGAGCCGCCAAGGGTTTCAGGGATATGAGGATTGTAACCCTGGACCCCTATGATAGATTTTATTTAAAAAGGATAAAATTTATCTAATTCAACAGATTTAAATGATTTCACTACAGAATAAAATATTTTTATTAAATAATTTATTACTATTACGTCCAAAAAACTAGATTTCACCACCAACCTGCATCGGTCGATGTTAGGCTTCGCCTAAGGTAAAATAATTGTTATGAACACAATGGTGCCCTCAAATATCTGATCCAAGAACCTACTCAAAAGTTATTCCACTTTTTTAGGAAAACCGTACGCGCACGTAATTTAATTATTTAATTAAATTCTAACATTTGTTCTGGGCTCACTGGGCCCCAGAACTGCACATCGTCCAAAACACTAGTTTCAAAATAATTCACACATATTTTCTAACAAGAATGTATTGAAAAATCAGAGACATTACATCACACCCACCTTAGGGCTTTCACGTCCTCGAAAAACCAAAACAAAGGCTACTCAAAAAGATGTGGGTACTGCACACAAATTTGAGCCTCCCACTCCCACGTGCTCTCCTGCAGATTTTTGTGCTGCCACCGGACATGCACCAAGGGAATAAATCTCTCACTAAGGACCTTCTCCTAAAGATCCTCGATCTCCACTGGGTACTCAGCAAAGGTTGCTCCACCATCGATGTCCAGCTCTCCCCAGTCAATGACGTGCAATGGATCATGAACGTACCTCCATAGCTGCGACACATGTAATATGTTGTGTACTAGGTCCATATGAGGAAGTAGAGCCAAGCGATACGCCACCTCGCCCACTCTACTCAGAATTTGAAAAGGGCCAACGAACCTTGGAGATAGCTTGTCGCCACGGCCAAATCTCTGCAATCCCCATCGAGCTGAGACCCGAAGGAACACGTGGTCTCCCTCCTCAAACTCCATGGGCCTACGACTCCTGTAGACATAAGACTTTTTCCAACTCTGTGCAGTCTTCATCCACTCTGGGATGACCTGCACCTTGTCTGTAGTATCTCTCACCATCTCTGGGCCGATGAGTACTGACTCTCCTGGATCAGTCCAGCAAAGTGGTGACCTACAAGGTCGCTCGTAAAGAGCCTCGAATGGTGCCATACCAATAGTGGAATGATAACTGTTATTGTAAGAAAACTGCACCAGTGGTAGATGATCCTCCCAGCTATGACCGAAGTCAAGTATGTAAACTCATAGCATATCCTCCAGAACCTGGATGGTCCGCTCTGTCTGACCATCAGCCTGGGGATGAAACACTGTGCTCAAGCGTAACTAAGTCCCAAAAGCTTCCTGCAATCCCTTCCAAAACCGGGATTTGAAATGATAATAACGATTAGAGATGATCGTGGATGGAACTCCGTGAAGTAGAACTATCTCCAGCATGTAGAGGCATCCCACGCTCTCTACTGAACTCTGCTCCCATATGGCTAGGAAGTGGGCCGACTTGGTGAGTCGATCAACGATCACCCAGATGGCGTCATGTCCCCTGGACGTACGTGGTAAACCTGTCACGAAGTCTATGGATATCCCATCCCACTTCCATTATGGCACCTCAAGGTGCTGATTCAAACCTTCTAGAACCTGGTGCTCACCCTTTACTTGCTGACAAGTAAGGAACCTTGAAACAAACTCTGCCACACCCTTCTTCATTCCTGGCCACCAGAACTGACATCGGAGGTCCTAATACATCTTTGACACGCCTGGATGAACCACCAAAGGGGATGTATGGAAATCCCTCATAACCTCCTCCCTAAACATCACTAGTACTACCGGGCTCCCTCTGAAAAGAACAATGTGCTCCCCACCGGTTGAATATCCATCGGCAGCATCACCCACGGATATCTGATCACGTAGAGTCTCAAAGCTAGAATCCTCGAGTTTTGCTTCCCTGAATCATTGTAAGAGTGGAGGGGTAACAACCATAGACTAAAGGTAAGCCCCCTCATCTTTATCCATGAAGGAAAACTACAAAAAATTCCAACTGACTCATCGCCTCATCCATCAACTGTGAACTGGATTTAGTGCAGTGAGCATCTACCACAACTTTCCCCTTCTGATGTGTGTAAACGATCTCAATGTTTCAATTCGGGAGGAACTTAAGACATTATCTTTGTCTCAAATTCAGATCCTTTTGAGAAAGATATATCTGAGACTCTTCTGATCAGAGTAGATGGTAAACTGCTCACCAATCAGGTAGTGTCGCCCCATCTTTAACGCGAAGACCACCACTGCCAACTCAAGATCATGGGTCACGTAGTTCTGCTCGTGTGGCCTCAACTGATGTTAGCCATAGGAAATCACCACTTTCCTCTACATCAGGACACAACCAAGCTCGGCTCCTGATGCATCGCAGAACACTACGTACTCGACACCCTCCTCTGGTAATCTCAAGATCGGGGTGCTCATCAGACTCTGTCTCAACTGCTGGAAAGCATGCTGGCATCTCTTGGTCCCCACGAAAGGCTGCCTCTTCCGGGTCAAAGCTGTAATGGGTGCAGAAATCCTGGAGAAATAAAGAATGAATCTCCGATAGTAGCCTGCCAACCCAAGGAAACTCTGCACCTCCGTCATGCTCCGGGGTGGCTCCCATGCTAGCACTACCACCACATTGGTTGGGTCCACTAATACACCATCTATTGAGATAACATGTCCTAGAAAGTGGACCTCCTATATCCAGAACTGGCACTTTGAGAGTTTACCATACAACTGGTGCTCTCGGAGCGTGTCCAGAACCATCCTTATGTGCCTCGTGTGCTCCTCCTCGGACGCAGGGTACACAAGGATATCATCGATTAAGACCACTACAAACCGATCTAGATAGGGCTTAAAGATCTTGTTCATGAGTCCCATAAACACTGCAGGGGCATTCGTCATGTCGAACGGCATCAACAAGTACTCATAGTGAATGCAGTGACATCTAAAAGTCGTCTTCGGTATATACTCATACCGTACTCACAACTGGTGATAGCCTGATCGTAGATCAACCTTTGAGAACCATTGCGACCCTCTTAAGTGTTCGAAGAGGTCATTGATCCTTGGTAGTGGATATCGATTACTTACAGTCACCTGATTCAGGCGCCGGTAATCTACACATAGCCTCAAGCTCCCATCTGCCTTCTTGGAAAACAACACTGGGGCCGCCCATGGTGAAATGTTGAGTCTTACAAATCCCTTCTTCTGCAAGTCTTCCAACTGCACCCTCAGCTGACAAAGCTCTGCAGGAGCCATCCATTATGCTGAGGTTGATATCAGTGTCGTCCCGGTTTGCAACTCAATGCAGAAATCTATCTCCTGACAGGGAGGTAGTCCGGGGACCTCCTCCAGAAAGACATCCTCATACTCAGCCACTACTGTTTGAAACTGGGAACTCATAACATCTTATGCCCCAAGGGCTAGGCTATCCAACTGATAGAATTTTGGTTGCACCTTCCTATGCCCGAGTCCATCCTGCGCTCCCTGGGTCTCTCTTTCACCGAAAAAAGAGAACCTCATTCCATCAATGCAGACACACCGCACTCTTCACCTAAAATAGTCAATCTAGGCATGAACTTTGGATAGACAATCCATACAAGGAATGGCATCGTAAGGCCTCAACATTACCACCAAGAGGTTCCAACCTAAACTCTCACCTACAAGGGTCAGGTCACACTGTCTACAGAGGTGTTTGATCTCTGAATCTTCTCCAGTCAGTGTTTCTAAGCGTAAGGGTCGAGTCAACGTCTCAACTGGAATCTCAAGGTCTCGAACAAGATAAGAAGCTAGAAATGAATGACTAGAATATGTGTCTATCAGTACGACATCCAAAGTAGAAAAGACAAAGATTGTACCTATAATCATTCCAAGAGTACCTGGGTCATAAGCCTCTACCGCCTGAAGTTGTCCCTGCCTCTATCCACCAGCTCCCTGAAACTGGGGTGGACCTCTTGGGGGTGGTGGTGGTAGAATTTCAAAATGCTGACCACCTCCATCTTCTCTCCCAGCTCCCCTACCACGTCTGCCGCCCCACGGATCTGTCTACTCCACACGTTGCCTCTTCCTTGGTGGTCCATCCACTGCTTCCATGTCATTAGTATGGCACGTCGGACAATCTCGATTGATATGTACCCTTCCATCACGTGAGTATAATCATCTCCCTTGAGGTTGGCTGGATGCGCCCTGCGAACCCTGTATGGAAGATCCCCTGTCCTGGGATCTCGTCTGAAAACTTCTCCCACGCCTGGGTCCCTGACGTTGGCTCCCTGCTGCTGAGGTATCTGCTCCAGCTCGCTCACTACTGACAACTATTGGCTGTCTCTTCTCTTCCAAGAATCTCTCAACCACCAAATACCACTCGATCACCCCAGCATAAGTAGGAATTCTCCTAGGGATGATTCTAGCTCGAATATCTCTGTGCAATCCCCGCTCAAAAGTCCAAGCTCTGACGTATGGATCCCTGCTGGAGAAGAAGAAGCTCTTGTATAGGTAGTACCCTTAGGGTAACCGGTGAAAACCTCTCTCTGAAGAGATTCTCAAACTCCTACCATGAAAGAGTCGCCTCGTCGTGAGTCTGAATAACCAAACTCCACCATCGTCATACTGATCCCTAAAGAAGGCTCACTGCCTTGATCACCATCTGGTCTGCTGGTGTCCTAACCAAATGGAAGACCATGGTCACCGCCTCAAGCCAGTAATCTACTGCCTGAGGTTCACGCTCACCTCAAAACCTGAGGGGTCTCTGTCTCTGAAACTCGTGGAGTGCGCTCAGCCTGCCCTCCTCCACCACTGGTACAGCAGGCGCTAAACACTACCCCATGGGTGGTGGAATAGCTGGCACACCACCCTGAGGTAAAACGGGGGGATCTGGTCCCCAAATCGAAGCTTCATCATTGAGGGGGTCATCCTTGTGATCGAGCTGTTGGATCGTAACGGGTGCGCGTCGCGGAGGCATCCTTTAATAAAACAAGATATATCGCAGTCAGTGAGTATATCTGGAGAGCTGACTCATGAATGACATGGAAATCACAACTTATTCCTATATGATGCGTGTACCATTATTTTCCCCTTCAACTAGTGTTCTCATGTTCCGAGTCGAAAAGCAAGTTATCAGAGTCCTGGTGTATGGATACGTCAGCCACCTACACCAACACTAGGGTCCCTGGCCTGAAATCCAAACTCGAAACACTTAACACTGTTGCCCCAAACCAACTCACAGACTCTCTGTCCTAAGGTAGAACCGACCAGCTCTGATACCACTCTATCACGACCCGTCCTAGTGCGACCCGAGCCGCAACTCCCCAATCCCACCTCCAATAGGCCAGTGTCTGGTGACTAGCACCGAGTAGGCATGCTACTAACATGGGAGGCATTGCCTATAATCATGTACACACACACACATATCCAAGCCCACAAAGCTGAAAAGTAAAAAATACTAAAATGAAAAAGATGGATGCATGCAATAAAACCCAACCAACAGAGTACGACATAAAGGTAAAGTACAGAAATGTAAAACCCTAGGCCAAAAGTACAAGCCCACCAAAAGAGAGTCTATAAAAAATTCTAACCTATAAATAAATGTGATAGAACTGAAATCAGTAACTGTAGGAACACACCTTGGCATGTCTGGTCTCACTGAGTACCGTCTGGTTTTGGTCCTCCTAGAATCCGGTCAAAGGCTCGCTCGTATGCACAAGACATGACTCGTGCGGGCAAAGCCCATGTAGGGGTGAGTATAACAATACCCAGTAGGACACCTGAAACCACCAAGGAATACAACAAGGGTAATACCACAGAAAAAGGTATAGTCATCTTTACACAGTATATGTTTACAGAACATATAACATGAATATCAAGATATACTCATACACAAACGACCATTTCCAAACCACCACTAAGACCCAGATCGAATATTTCCACTGAGCATGCAACTGGGGGAACACACTCCTTGGTCTGATGAGCGAGATATGAAGTACTCGTTTTGGGAGAACACACTCCACATGTACTTTGAGAACATGATGCTCGGATGAGGATCACAACCAAGCCATGGGGTGATTCTGAAAACTCAGTCTGAGCTAATCCGCTAAGCATAGGATCAGCACCCGGGTAAAGTTGGTCACATAAATACCAAGAACTATACCTAGGGTTCTAGGAATGAATAGAGGATCCGGCTCCAAGTCTCAGAGAGGGGATTCCAACAACTCTATTCAGGAAGGCCTGCTAAAGGGATCATACTCTTGTATATAGGAAATGATATCAGAACCTTTAGCGGAAAGACCATGGGTATGAACCCTAAGAAATCTAGTCAAAGTCACAGAAGACAAGTGGATCAAGCCATTTCAGAAAGGTTACATGGCATTTAGTATGGTTACACACTGTGTTCCTTGACCCCAGGTATTTCCCCTGTAAACGGCCCATTTTATCCTTCCATTCTATGTAAAACCCAACTACATGACATGTAGAAAGATCACACGCCGTGTTCCTTAACTCTGGGTACTGTCCGTGTAAACGACCCGTGTCATTCGCTTTGTCGGAGTAACTATACGGCGTGTAGAATAATCCCATGCTATGTCTGAGCACCTGGGGATCACTCCTTGTATGTTGGCCATGTGCCGATACACGGTCTTTGTCTGTGTCACATGCCCATGTACCAGCACACAGGCTACACAGTGTATCTGGCTGGGTCTGGCCGGGGAGGGGTATACACGCTGTGTCCTTGGCCGTGTACCCAACCCATGTCCGTGTACTCCCAGAGTACACGCCAGGTGGTCCGCCGATGAACACACGCCGTGTAGCCCATACTACATGCATTGTAGTCGAAAGTTTTCTAGAAACGCCTTCTTCCTCCTCGCGCCGCGGCTGATACTCTGGATCCACGGTTTCTCGTCTGTTCATCCTGATAGTCCAGGGGTTGGTTCATTTCATGATACGAACACCGTAACCAGTGTTTTTGGTCCTTAAATCGGATCATAAACCTCGAATGATCCATCCAAAGGAAAACGCCTGAAAACTCATATCTCTCGATCTGCTCTGAATCGTCCACAAAAACCATCGGCGCACCTCCGTGACATCGCTTCGGGGTTGGATCTAGAGTCTCAGATTGTTGCCCCAACAAACGAATGTGCAACAATAGATTTCCTCCAAGAATGTGTAGAACGCAATGAAGAATACGAGGGAGAAAATTACAAAGAATCGAATAAAAGGGATGAACTTCGATCGTTGTTCATGATGATCTGGGTTCATCTCCATTAGATCAAAACCACAACAATCAACAGATTATAAATCTCGAGTATTTGATCTCCTGATAAAACCCAAAATCACACCTGCCCGCAAAACGATCGATCCACAAGCTAATCGGTTTACAGATTAGTCCACGTTCATCTTAGGAATCAAGAATGGGGAACGAAATCAAGATCAAACATCCTACCTAAAACCACGGCATTTGTTGGCGAAGATCTGGTCACCGCATCTTCGTCGCCAGAGAAAATCATAAAGAACGTCGTCGCCACATTGGGAGGTCTTCTCCATACCCTCCAGAGCCACCAAGGGTTTCAGGGTTATGAGGTTTGTAACCCTGTTCTCTTGTGCTATCCTTTATTTAAAAAGGATTAAAGATATCTGTTGCAACATATTTAAAAGATTTCGCTTCAGAATAAAATCTTTTTATTAAATATTTTATTACTATTATGTCTGAAAAAATCGATTTCACCACCAACCTACGACGGTCGATGTTAGGCCTTGCCTAAGGTAAAATCACTGTTCTGAATGAAACGTTGCCCTCAAATTATTGATCTGAGCACCCGTTCGGGAGTTATTCCACTTTTTCAGGAAAACCGCATGTGTGGGTAATTTAATTATTTAATTAAATTCAAACATTTGTTCCAGGCTCAATGGGCCCAGGAACTGCACATCGTCTTAAAGACTGGTCTCGAAATAATTCCCACATATTTTTAACAATAAAGTATGGAAAAATCCGAGACATTACATGGGGAAAGTACAATATAAATTATTATTGTTTTATGAACAATTTGGTGTATTATAGTAGAAATATTTTTATGTTAATATTTTAAAAAAAGTCTTTAGGGGGGTAAATTTCAACCTAGTTGTTTGAGGGTGTATTTTTAGAAATTATAGCTTTATGTTGACAATGAAAAACTCGATAATGGAGTTTTTTGATTAGATAATAATTTATGGAAGAGTATCATTGAGGTGAAGGTGATGAAATAAGACACATCAACATCACTATCTATCCTATACATGTTTATGAATTTAGGATATGAATATTTATGATTCTAAAACTATTAAAATTATGGATGTATTTAACATAGTTGTTGAAAATTGAAATTATTGTTGAAGAAATGGGGAGTACTCACAGCTGAATTATAAAATTTATTGAAGAGTATTGATCAAGGATAATCACACCTCACCTTAGTAAATCTAGACATGTCTTGATCGGTGCACGTAGAGTTCAAAAAGGCATGAAAACCATCCCATGCCCATAAAATTCATTACCCCAATGAGTAATAGTGATTCAGTACTAATAAGAATGGAAATATAAATATAATGAACTATTACTATATATGTAATGCTTATTAGTACCCTCACAGTGATGCATAAAAGTATCCATAATAGAATATGTAAATTACATCACACAAATATGTAAAGGATACACTATAGATTTAATGATACAAATATTTCCTTGAGAATATTCTTATATACATAAAGGATGAAAAAATATTCAAATGTAGCCCATATTATATATAATGGTAATGAAGATAATACATTAATTTAAGAGTGTCTTAGACACTTCAAAATGTAGTAAATGAAATCACCCCATGTATATGTAAACATAAAATTCTATAAGAGGTAGAGGGATTGGAAAAGGTGAAAACATTCACCAAGAATATATAAGATTCATTCACGATAATATATAAGGGTATTTTTACAACTGAGACAATATGTAAGAGTCAATTCTTGAAATACATGGGGGGATATTTAAGGGCCACTCCCTTTCTTATTTAAGGTACAAGTTGTCCATTCCATGGATCCTTATACGAGATGTGGAGAGAAAATGTGAATTTTTTAGAATCATATAATAAAATTGTTATATTAATCATAATATCATTGTAAAACTATAAGCATTTACATTAAATTCTTATTATTTCACTAGGTGATGTGATTATCATGGAATCCATGAAATAAGAAAATGATAAAGTCAACACTGTTGTAGTAATTGTAGTGGTGTTGAAATGTGAAGAATATATAGACTAATTCATAGTAGATAGAAATATGGGATTATCAAATACCAATGTAAAATGGGTAAAAACATTGTGGGTTATTGGGATGTTTATGATGGATCATCATCTAACCGTCAATTTTTTGGTGATTTACCAATCATTAACTAAAACTGATGATGCTCATGCTATTGAATATTGTCACACCATAAAATTCCACAAGTTAAATAATACTTATTGATTTTATTTATGGGGTCTATAATTTAGTAATGAAACACACTATTGAGATTTATAACACATCACTGTTATACTAGAGATGAAGAACTTTACACTGTGGAGATTAATATCACCCCATAGACAAGAGAGAAGCAATGTTTTGGAAAATTACAATAAATTTAAAAGATAGATTTGAGTGTATATTTTATAGATTTGACCTAATAATTATATAGTGGTTTTAGAAGTTAATATGGACTAAATCATGTGGCACAATATTTCAGAGGATATACTCATGTGGTTTTTTTGATATTATAATAAAATTATAAGAATAAAAAAATGATTCTAAACACAGCATCAATCTAGAAGAAAATTACTAATATGATGAAATGGAGAGAGAATATAATATTGAATATATAAGCGTAATAGATATATTGATAAATATGAAATAGGGGAGTAATAAAAGAGGTATAAGATTATATTGACATATATCACTCTGTTCAGGTGAGAAGGCTCGAACGAAGAAGGGGAATATCCTTTTTTATATATGTTAGAAAAATAAAAAAAATCAATAAGATAATAGATGTTTGGAATTATATTTATATAGAGATTATGTTTTTTATCTGATATCATGTAATATATAGTATAAATTATCATTTATGGGCATGGATCTCATATCACAAAGAAACATGAGAGTGTAGAATAGTGGATCATAACAGAGTATTAATTTATAGTTGGATATGTATGGTTTTTGGAATCCTAAAGTATACCTAAAATAGTTATTAATGTCTATAACATTTTTAAATGTATATTATGTGTATAAAATAACCATTTCCTTTATTGAAGAAGTTAATATATGGATATATTGAGAGTGTCTCTTTGATTTATGGTGTGCATTTTTTTAACCTTTGTAGTTTCTACAGTTGGTAACATTTCAGCATATTACGTCGATACACAATAAGTGTATTATCAGGGTACTAATCCTTTATGTATTTCAATGTAAACTTAAAATGAACTATTCATGTTTTATATTTATTCATTTGTTTTTGTTATTTTATGAGGATGAATTAATTGGAAATTGATCAATAGGTTAACAATTATTCCTAATAAAATCAGAACAAGATCCCAAAAGAATATAATTGGGTGGAATAATAATATAAATTAGGAAATAACCTAATTCATACCAATTATGGTGTCTTGAGTTATTATAAAAAATAACATTATGGTGTTTGGAGAAATATATTGAAATATAAATTTCAAGAAAAATTGTTATGTTTAACTTTTAGAAGTTCCTTAAAGATGTTATTGAATGATTGATGGTAAGTATCAAGGATGAAGAGGTCTAATAAAAGTGTGATTACTTTGTTAATAAAAAATAAATCAGTCAACAGCTTAACATTGTGGTGTTTTGTGGAAAATTTATTTATTTAATGTTAAAATAAAATTATGTTATGATTAAAAATATGAAGTTGTGATTATTGAAAAAGAAAAATATATCCATTTTTCTGATTTCAAAAATCAATGATTTAATTAAATAAATATATATAAATTGAAACTTATAAAATTCAAGGAAGTAATATGGAGTGTAGAATAATGTTTTTTATATTTCTAATAATTTTTTTTTATAAATATAATTTGAAAAAATTTAAAAAATTACATGGTTGGAATTTGATACCTACTATATAAGAATATATTTATATATGAAATTTCTCCTTTTATTGATATTTTTAGTGCTATAGTGGCATTGGATGTGTGGTGAGAAAATTCATCTTCAATAAAGGGTTTTTCTGTGAACCTAAATTTTTTTAAATTTTTGTGGGATTCGACTGACATAAATTAGGAAGGTTGATTAGAAATAAGAAATTTTTGAGTTGAAAAGAAAAAAATGTTTTTCGTATTTTGAATAAATTATATTGAATATTTGATAAACTGATTCAAAAAAATAAAAAGTGTCACACTATATTTTCATCATAGTTGTGTATGAAAATTAATTCTCAAACGGTTCATGAGAAAAATCAGAAAAGAAGAAAAAAATACAATTTTAGAGGATTCATTCATAGAATCAAAAAAAAATTCTAAGGATTATTGATATTAAATGTTCATCAAAATTAATGAGCCTTCGAAACATCATGAATAATTTTTAAAATAAAAGGTCTATTTAATATCATTCATGAATAATGGTTTAGTAAAAAATAAAATGTGTTTACTCAATTGATATTTCATATAACATAATTATTTCAAATAATATGGTATATCTAGATGGTTTGAAAAACAACTTACTTTGTGTTTCTAAAAATTATGATTAATGAAATGTATTGAATTTTTGATGGGATTTTTTATTGGAAAAAAGTTAAATGATGTTCATGTTATTACTAGATGTAAGATAAAATATTGTATCATATTTAAACTATGATATTATATATATACTTATTATATGATCTTTGAAGAGGAGACTGAGTTTTGACACCAATAAATGGACCAAAGTTTCTGAAATAACATAAAAATATTACTCTTGGATAAAATTTTCAAGATAGTATCATATTGAAGTAATATAAATATAGAGAGAGATAAATTATTTCTATCACTTTCCAGATGTGGAAGATTTTAAAGTAATCATGTAATAAGTATTATATTAAAAATTATTATCCATTAAAACGTATTCATTCAGATATTTGTCGGTCTATGATGAAGAAGCTAATTAATGAAGAGAAGTAATTCATCCATTATAAATTTACCCATGTAAAAATATTATGTCAATTAATGTTTAAATATGATTCAATAACGTTTTAAAATATTTCTTATGAAGTATATAAAATTAATTTTTTTCCGTTGATAATAATTGGAAATGTTAATGAATCTAAGGATAGAATGGAAAAATTCGAATCTTATTTAAAAAACATACTATCTAGTAATTTTTTAGCGTGCCATATACCATAGAATAAAATGGTGTATCCAAAATATAAATTTGAGTTCTTATGGAGATTCTTTGATCATTGTTGGTAGGGAATAATATATCATTTTTCATTTGGATTCAAGATATAAAGACCAAATATTTTATCAATACAATTTGATATTTGAATTAATGAGTTTATAATAATTATGAAAATCATATGATACAAAATAAATTCTATATATTGTGTTATAATGTAAAATATAACAAATTTATTACATGAGACCATTAAATTAATTTGTTTTGTAGATAAAATTAATTTTTGACACAAAGAGAGTATAATCTCAATTCTACCATCTAAAAAATGTATTTTATTTTCTTAAAATTAATCTTTATTCCCATAAAATTTCATTTACTACTATATATTTTAATATAAATAATAATCTAATTCAATGAATACTTAAGTAATTTTTAAAAATAATTATAATGTTTTTCATTTCATTAAAATATTTTTTTTCCAATAAATATGCTCTTTATTTTAAAAAATGATTAATTCATATTTATAAAAATATCCTGATAATATGGATTTTGTTTTTTAGATCATCAAATGAATATTATTTTAGGGTATTTTTTCGGAAAGTTTATGAAAATGTTTGTTTTTAGGTGAATGTTGAAATTACTATTTTTACAGAAATAATGATTATTATTAAATACTCATTTAATAAATATGAAATTAATATTTTTGGAACCTTTTTTGATGAATAATGTAATAAACGAGTAGAAAAGATTAATATTAAAACTATAGGTATAATTTATAAACTTATAATAGATATTTTGAAACAAAATCTATATCTTTCCATAAAACTGTTCTTATGCATTATAAATTGTTTATTATAGAAATAATTTTAATCAGATTTAGAAATTGAATCTTTTATAAATTGTTTCTTCTTCAGAAATAAAATTTCCAAATTTTGTATTAAAGGAAATTTAAATTTTGGGCCTAAAGTAATGTTACCAAGATAAAAAGTTAGCAACCAAAATAAATGTAAAATAAAGATATGATTTAAATTCAAATGGGAATAACATAAATTCCATAAACATGAGACTATTAAAATAGATTTTAATGGAATTAATGACCATAAAAAATTTAATTATAAATATTCAGCTAAATTATTTGATATTAAATCATCCAAAAATAATATTTCCTTATTAAAAAAATAATTAATACTTTAAAAACTAAATAACTCCCTAATTGTATATAAATACCGTAACATATTCTCATTTTGAAAAAAAAATGATTCAATTTTCACTCATCAAATTTTTTTCAAGAAGTATGTTCCATTTTCAACAGTTCAACTATTTGGCCCCAATAGTGAACATTAAATAACATCCAAAATATTAAAATGTAGACATGTCTACATGCTATCCATTTTTTAATAATCTATAAAAATAACAATTTTTTTTTTTTTTATTGATAAAATTATTTTTAACATTCATCATATCTTCTTTCCTTCTCATACCCTGTGGAAAACATTTTAAAAACATGGGATGAGAACAAAATTATTGGTAAGTGATATATATATTTCGAATGAAATTGTTAGTCCATGAATATTTTGAACTCAGGAAAATTTTTTCAAAACAAATTATAATTTTCACCCATAAAACATAAGTTCTTTAACATATGTCAGGAAATAATAAGATTAATGAATATCTTCTTATAAATAAAAAATCAAAATGGTAACTTTTGGCATCCACGTCATACTTATATTATAGATTTAATAGCTGTATAGCGAGTAACCTTCATTGTTGCGTTTGGAATACCCATAAATGTATAATACCTAAATCATTTAGGAGAAAATATATCATTTAACAGTGTCTCATTACCCAATGCATTGGAGAGATATTATGGGATCACCTAGCTTAGTTTATCATGGAACCACCCATATACATATTTAATTCCCAAAAACAAAAACAAAATGTTATATAGCATTAAAAAGAATAAAGGAATAATTATACGTCTTCATTGAATTCAAAAGAAATGATTTGAATATATTGACATAATACATCAATTATAAAAACCATTTTTAATACCAAAATACTTTAAAATGTAATATGGTATTTAATTTCCTTTAAAAAACACTATGTCTTGTAGAGGAAAACTAATATCAAATAATAGATACGGCAGCAGAAATGTTATTTTTGTCGCATACATTAAAAAAGAATTCCCTTTTCCATTTACTGTAACACTTTATATAAAAAGATTCCCTTAATATAAATTGATTGAAATTATGATTCAATGGGTTTATTTATACACTTCATAAAAGAATGTGGTGTATATTATCGAAATGTGCCTCGATTAAAAGGTGATTGAGATGAAGTCCCTTACATCAAGACTGACCTGTCTCATATATTCTTTATATTCCTAAATAAAAAACATAGATTAATTTCTATTTCCTTGAGATAATTTTTCACTTTTTTCCCTTCATATAATTTATTTATAATTTAATAATAGACAATTAATTATTTATGTTCATATCAGATGTTTTATCCTAATTAGTTACTTGAGTCAATAAAGAACATAGATTGATGTCCATATTCTATGTTGTCATAAGATAATTATCATCAGAATAAAATCCATGACATAATAATTAATTTTATAAATCTATTATCATTTTAAATCAACTAATTTATTTCTGTTATGAATTATGAATTATTTTATAATCATGGTGATGGTAAGTCGTACATACGCATGAGTAACATCTCTTTTTTTATTGATCATTATGAAAATAAGGTAATTATTATTTTATAATATAATAATTATAAAAATATAATTAAAAACACAATCATAATTTATATATACTTATATATATATCATATAAGTGATGCAGTGAATTAAAATGATTCATATTTCTTTGTGGAGGTGATAGTTACCAAATTCGCACAAACGACGTTGTTATTTTTATGTCCATGGAAAATGAAAACATAATTCATATATTTTTTTATTATAATGATAATTTTTTGATTAAAATCAAATAAAACATTAATTCTATCCTTATGACTAGTCTAGGGAGATAGAAAATAATATATATTTCTTCATGAGGTGGTAATCTATAGTAAACATAGATGAAATGTTCATTTCCCATTTGATGAAATTCGAGTTGGATTTGAATAATTATATTTAAATAATAACATATTAGGATATTGAGGATAATTGAGTTATTATATCCTCATGTATGAATGATATTAAAAGTAAGTGTAAGAAGAAATAAAAGAGAAACACATAAATAAAAACATTACCTTTCATTTAGAAGATCATATTTTGAAACACCTTATAAACACAAAGAAGGTTGTTCTATATAAAATAAGGTATCAAGAATATTTTGGGGTATTCTACGAAGGGTTTTGGAAGGATATTGTTAGAACCAAATGGTTCTTGATCTGTAAATAACAGAGAGGAATGGGTTTATTTTTCTCGGAGAGGGTTGGGGTACCCTTTAAATTATTAGAATTATGTTAATATAAATTCAATTTCAATTCCAAATAGATGAAATGTTATTAATTTATAATATAGGATGATAATGGGTCCAAATATAATCATACAATTAGAATTATAAATGTTTTTAATAATTTTTAATACATATATTTTTGTTTTATCCTTTTAACTCTTACTATTTTATCAAGTAATTTTCAATTTGAGAGTCAAAATAATTACCAAATCATGCCAAAAAACTAATGAACGAGTAATTAATGACATTTCTAGAGTTATATAAAAATTTTGGTTGAGGCATGTAATTTTTTTGTTTTTATATAATTTAATTAGATATTTTCTAATTTATGTTTTCAATTATATCAATTTGGACACTATTCATTAAATGATTTTTTTTTAAAATGATAACAACATGATTCCTAAGAGAAAACTACATTAAATTAATCCTAACATGACATATTCATCCAAAATATTTATTTATGGCATCAAATATGTCAAGATATATTTATTTTAATATTATTAATATCATTTATTTGATTCTTTCTTTAATAAATCAATTGTTTCATCCTTATTATGAAACTATTAAATTTTATAATTTATTTACTAAAAAATATAAATAAATTATTATGATATAAGTAATATTTTTAGACTTATATGAACAACTTATATTTAAATATATTTCATATATAACCCCAGATGAAAATTGTTTTAGTAAGGAGAGGTGTGTTTATGACATATTTTTAATTACATTAAATTAAATGTTATAATTGTCAAAATCAAACCCAATTTGCATCCAAAGGTCACAATTTCAGCTAATGTTTGGTCATAGTTGATAATAACTCATACAATAATATTTGGACAAGTATTATGGTAGTTATAAGAATTTATAATCCTAATTTTATCTATAATTACCTACTTTACCTTTTATTGAGGTAAATATAATACTAAAGATACTATTCAAAAATATTATTTTGATCATATTAGAAAAAACGTTTTAGACATATTACAACCATGTATTTTCATTTAATTCAATTCAATTTAAATTAGTGGTAAAATTAGTTAAAAGTTAATTTTATTGATGGATCGAGAAAACATATTTTTAAAGTAAGAACCTTTAAAAGTTCCCAATTTTTTTATATACAATTTCAACGTGAAATTGTTTCCAATGACATACATTTTATTAATTGATAAAAAATATATTTAATTATAATTTAAAAAAATTATAAGTATATTCTAACTATATAAATTAGTTGCATGAAAAGTAGTTTTGAATTAAAAGGAAATATTTTTCACTATTAATTAAAAAGTTAATATTATCAGAAATATAACAAAACAATCGATAGGGGACAATTTTCTATCACTTCCAAAGAAGAAGTTTAATTGGTCATATAAAATTTAGAAAAAAAAATAAAAATTGAAAATTAAAATGGGTTCATCATCAATAGCTGGTAAAACTATATTTTAAAAATATTAGATCTTTATATGATTAAAATTTGATTCATTATTATAATAATCCCATAAATTTTATGTAATAAAGTGAAAATATTTAATAAACACGTTTAATCATAGTATTGTCAGTTATCTTCATTCCCACTAATAAAATGTCTTGTAAATAACAACAAATTAAAATATTAATATTAATAAGATATTATTTTTCAGTATAACTCAGTCTTCTGTCCATCAATAGATTTCGGAGAAGTCAATTATTCTATGTCGGGTATGCTATCATACATAGAATCCGCTTTAAATTAAAAATAATATCTAATTAAAAAATCCAAATAGATTTTACAAATTCTTATTCTCTAATTACCATGGATGTTACATACATACCATTTTTTTAAATTTTTTCCTCAAAATTTTATTTACGTATTAATTAAGTTGGGGTATTTAAAACCCATAATATTTTTAGATTCCCATATTTCTTCTTTAACTATATAAGTTTTCCACAAAACCATATCCAGATGAATCTCTTTATTTTTCAACACTTTCTCTCTGTGGTCAACAATATGGACTGGATGTTCCATATAAGAAATATTCTCTTCCAACTAAACAAATTTAGGAATTTAAACATGATATGCATCCGTCATATACTTTTATAACATTAAAACATGAAATATATTGTGTACCTAAGATAAACTCGAAGGTAATTTCACTCTGTAGAAAACTGATCAAAATTTCTCCATGATTTTCAAGTATTCAAGGAACTTTTGAATCAGCTTCCCATTCTTTCCAAAATTCATCACACTTTTCTATGAAGAAGCACTGAGAAATACATGATAACATAACTCAAAAAATACCCTTCATCTAGTTATCCTTGTAATGTTTTCTCCATCTATGAGTTGTCCCCAAGTGTCTTTGAATCTGCATAACTATTTCTACTATCTCTTTAGCCAAGTCTTGTCCCATTATCATCCATTCTCTAACATCGTCCTAAAAAGTGTAATATGGATCCACATTCTATATAATTCCTCATATAGTTCTATATATGTAATGGAATGAAAACTATTATTATATGAAAACTCAACCAAATAATGATGTTAATCCCAACATCCCTCGTAATCCATTAAACATGCATTTCGTGATGGATATGGTTCCCTAGAAACCAACTTCTTTTTAATTTTTGAAAACCCAATATTAATTGCATAAATATTAAATACACTTTATCATATTATGATTGTTCTTATGTATGACATATTATGTGATAGTGCCCTAAAAATAGTTGTCACACAAAAAGGTCATGGATGATCCCTACTATGACAAGTACCCGGAACTTCCATGACACAATTGTTTAATATATGTTCTATGGTCTGATGATATCATTTGAAGGGAAAAAATTGATATAGTCTATCAAGATTGGGGAATCATGAAAATTTGTGGCACCTTCTCATGATGTGCACTCTTGGTAATATCCAAGAAGATATTTTGAGAATAAGGTCTGCTAGTAAGAAATCCTTATTCATAAGTGTCATTTGATGTTCCTATCTGCAGACGTGTGTATTTTTCCTTATAATTTAATATTTTTATTAATGGGTATTATGTAACACCAAAAGATTTCATTATACATTATCTCATTAAAGTAATTCAATAGCTTACGCAACATGCAACACTGATTTCGAGCACACCACAACTTAACAAACTAGTCATTCAAAAAGCGGTTAAGAATAGTATTAAGTGCACTTTGAATCGCATATACTCTATATAATTTTAACATCCATATAATATTTTTTTAGACCTAATATAAGAACAAATTCATTTTTTTAGATAAAAGAAGTATTATCCAAAAAATACAATTATACCGCCTTTTAAGGGTGAACCATTTTTAAAACCAATATTTAAAACTTTTATATATTAAATTTATTTAAATTAAATTTTTTTATAAGTGAGACAAAAAAAAATTAGATTGGATAATTTTTTGGTACATTTCTTAAAACATTCATATTTTGATGAATAGTCACAAATACAACCTTTTAAATGGAAACAACTTTTTTAATCGAAATAATTTATACTATTAAATTATGAATTTGATTTTTTTTTAATTATAATTATATTATATTTTTATCATTTATTAAAATTAATGTCATTATATGTAATTTCACATTTAAATTTGGCCTAAACCCGAGTCAATCTTTTGATAGTTTTTACTTTTTAAAAACCAACTTTTTGGCTTTGAAAACATGAATTAGTTTTATATTAATTTATTCCACATTGGTGTTTTGAATATGGAAAAATTGATTCTATAAATGGAATCAGGAGGTCTAAATTGTGTAAATATGTATCTTTTATTTTTATATATTATGAATATTTACTTATGTAAATAGTTTATTTACTATGGTTAAAGGGTAATTCCGGTAAATAAGTGTAAACAAATATTATTGTAATAAAATTAAATGACCCTAAAATGTGTCCTATTCTTATTTGATGATACATTTCCGACCACATGCATCCTTGGGACGATTTGGTGACCACTTGGATCTACTTGAGAGTGATAATGACACTTTATATTAATACATATAAAGTAAATACAAAAGTGACATAAACTTATATCTTTTAGTAAAATAATTTTTAAAAGGTGTCATATAAGTAATCTATTCACCTATAAATATTCACTATAAATATAAAATGATTTCTTACATAAATTTATTTTATTTATAATTTCTAGAAATTAAATAATTAAATTTATTTATGACACAATGATGATGCATCAATTACCTTGTTAATAAAATAATCAAATAAATGTTATTATAAATACTAAAATAAATATAACTTTAACATTTTTATGACATCCAAGAATTTTTTAGATGAATATGGAATGTTAGTATTTATTAAATGTATTCTTTTAGACATAATCAAGTTTCGATGACTTTCACATAAACCAAATACTAAATAGTGTTAAAATTTACATAAATGAGTTTTTTTAAAAAATATATTATATTATTAAATTATATAATATTACTAAAAATATAAGGTTCAACCAAATTTCTTAAATAATATTATATATGTCATTAATGATCAAAATAAAGTTATCATGGAAGTTTAGAGTATGTTTTTTGAACCATATAGTGTAAGAATACAAGAAGACAAGGTAAAAGTTAAACTATTTAACTAATAGTTAGATCTAAAAGATAAGGTTAATATGGTGACCTAAACATATTTAAAACCTGTTGGTTCAGTGTTTTGAGGCACATACACACATTAGCCTCTAAATAAATATTTTTTGAAGCCATTGGAAACTGAGAATTATTTTATTATAAAATAATATTTTAAACATTTCCTAAAGTGACCCTCACTTCTCTTATAAAAGGGAACTTCCCCTTATCTCTAAATCACAACTCCAAAGACCCTTGGCTCACCCAAACCCTGAACAAATATCCTCCCAACGTCCATCACATCATCAAAGATTCCTTACTTTTATCATAAATTCAACCTACTGATCCGTTTTGATCTACTTAAAAGGAAACCCCAGAAGAAGATGTCATAATTTCACCACCCTCTTTTAAGTTCTTTTCTTCTTCCACTTCCTCTTTCTTTGTTTTTCCATAAAAAAATAATAAATAAAGTACCTTCTATATAATTTTATGATATTGTAATTTTGGTATAACCATATTCATTATTCTATCCATCCTATGAATGACAATGTCACAATGTGTGTGTGTGTACGACTTATCGTCTCCACGTCGTGGTGTAATTTGTTATTCAACACTATGTTATTTGGATAGATATAATGATAATTAATACGTATATAAAAAATAAAAATAACATTCTAATGTCTCTGTAAAATTAATAAATAATCCAATTCAAACATTTTATTCATTAAGGAAATGAAATCCTCGCTCGTGTGTACGTACGACTTACCGTCTCCAAGACACGATGAGATTTATTTCCACATTCACCATTCAAAAATGATTATAAAAATATATATTTTTAATAATTATGTAATATATGACATAATAATTATACTAAATATATAAATATATATACATACATATATCTTATTCACTTACATCCATTCAATAAGATATGAAAACGGAAACACAATTTATGGTACGTACGACCAACCATCTCCATAAAGGGTATTTTAAATTTCATATATCAATCTAATATAAATATTTGTATTATAAATATATATGATATATGTAGACCCCGGAAAACTCGTTCCTGAAATTTTACAAATGCTTCCATACACGATCCAAGATCGTAGATCTTTTCTTAAGCTTCGATTTGGTAGGTCGCAGGGCCAGAACGGAGCTACGGAATAGGAGTTATGGACATTTGAAGTTGGTCTGGAAATCTGTTTCACGAAGCCCATTCGTGAAGCCCCCTCCGTGATCGCGGAGTGCTGCCGAAAATTAATGAGGCGAGAGGCTCCGCGAACCGATTTGACATTTGCGACGCGCCGCGAAGACCCCTCGCGAAGCACTGATGCGAAGCACCGATGCGAAGCACCTGAGCATCACGATCCCGCGAAGCTCCGGAGGTGGTAACTCTCCGCGAACGAATTTGACGTTCGCGAGCGTGCTGTGAAGCTCCCGAGGCAGCGTGGGAGGTCGGCTTCGCGGCGCCCCTTGCCTATAAATACCCAGCTCACCCCCCTTCTCAAAGGGCAAGGCCACGGCCACTTCGCCCCTTGGGCGGCCGAGCGAAGCTCCGCATTGCGGCTCCGCGAGGCCATGCTCCGCGTGCAGCTTCCTTTGCATTGCTGCTTCGCGAGCCGAGGCTCCATGAGTCCATGCTCCGCGATCCAATGCTCCGTGATGATGCTCTGCGAGACCATCCTATGTGATTCCATGCTCCGCGAGCCTATGCTCCGCGATGCTGCTCCGCGAGACCAAGCTTCGTGAGATCCCTTTGCTCCGTGAGACCCCTTTTCTTCGTGAGAGACCACTGCTCCGCGAGGCCATGCTCCACGAAGCTCCTTCGCGAAGACCTATCCTTCGCGAGGATCCTACCGTCACGCCCATGAGTCCATACCGTAGGGGCTGTGCCCCCGCACCCCCGCTCGGGGTCAGTGTCGGGCCGCAACGTCGGGATTTTACATTGCGCCCTCAGGCGCAGCCACCTTCCACCTTTGGAATACCATGATTTGAGATACTCCTCCACACACCATGAAACACATAGAGTTGACATATTCCTCTTGGTTTCATTCCCTTGTCGTGAGTTGAGGTTCTCATCATCAATTTCTCGAGTACTTTGAGTCGAACCATTCCTCAGGTAACTCCTCCAAACCCTATCACTTGGCTCCTATGCCAGGTTGAACCAGAAAGGGTCGCCCTTGCGTAAGTACCGACACCAACCATTTCTAGGCACCTTATACCTAACAGTCCTACCTATATGACTATAAACTGTAGTACTCCCTATCTAACAAATGATAGGATGCATCTTACTCTATATGAGATATGTCTTATGCTCCGAGCATAAGATGCCAATAGTCCTATCTACATGAATTTAAACTGTAGTACTCCCTATCTAACAAATGAAAGGATGCCTCTTACTCCATATGAGAGATGCCTTATGCTCCAAGCATGAGATGCCAACAATCCTACCTACATGACTCTAAACTGTAGTTCCCCCTGTCTAATCGATGATATGATTCCTCTTGCCCTATATGAGAGATGCCTTATTCTCCAAGCATGAGATGACAATAGTCCTTTCTACATGACTCTAAACTTTAGTAATCCCTGTGTTCCAAACATAGGATGCCTCTTGCTCCAAATAAGAGATTCCTTATGCTCCAAGCATAAGACACCTAATGCCATGATTACAGTGGCCTGATTCCAACGCCCCTTGGCATTCTCCCTCTTGTGCACCAGTGCACAAGTGAAGGCCTCAACTCACTAGTGAGTTGGGATGCCCTCATGGCCTGGCATGAGAAAGACATTATGGGAAGCTTCTTGCATAAGCCCCATTCACCAGTGCTGCCCCTTAGCGGCACCCGGGCAGCTTCCTTGCGTAAGCCCCATTCAGCATTGCCGCTCGTTAGCGGCATCCGGGCAGCTTCCTTGCGTAAGCCCCATTCACCATTGCTGCTCCTTAGCGGCACCTGGGCAGCTTTCTTGCGTAAGCCCCATTCACCATTGCTGCTCCATAGCGGCACCCGGGCAGCTTCCTAGTGTAAGCCCCATTCACCATTGCCGCTCCATAGCGGCACCCGGGCAGCTCCTAGCGTAAACCTCATTCACCAGTGTTGCTCCATAGCGGCACCCGAGCAGCTTTCTAGCGTAAGCCCCATTCACCAGTGCCGCTCCATAGCGGCACTGGGGCAGCTTCCTAGCGTAAGCCCCATTCACCATTGCCGCTCCATAGCGGCACCCGGGCAGCTTCCTCACATAAGCCCCATCCACTGTTATGACCCAATCCAGCGGTAAGCCGTTGAAACCCCCAATCAGCGGTAAGCCGTCATCATAAGAACTACATGGTCTTTGATCCATGTCAAGGCATGGTATGTAGGAAGGCTCTTCAAGGCTCAAGCCCGAAACCATCATCATCCTTTTCTTCGGGCCTCCATCCTGGAGTAATTCCCAGCACCATGGGCCGCCTAATGCGTAAGCCCCTCTTCGCTTCACACGAACACACCCTTCGCGGCGTGATCATCAGGCCCTTGTTGTCTCTTGTTTCTCACATCGAGCATGACTCATGTGGTCTTAGAGTTGGCATTGGCCACGACAACACTTCATCCAGCATGACGTTAAACTATATTCCCTCGTCCAGCATGACGTTAAACTGCGTGCCCTCATTCAGCATGTCGTTAAACTGTGTGCCTTTGTCCCGCATGACATTAAACTACACACTCATTTGAACTACGAGGTCTTTGATCCATGTCAAGGCATGGTACGTAGGAAGCCTCCACGAGGTTCAAGCCCACCCATCATCCAATTCACGTCGATTTCTACCTTCGTCCAACACGATGTTAAACTGCATTCCAGCCCAACGGCAAGCCGTTGTCACAACCCAAACTACGAAGACTTTGATCTGTGTCAAGGCATGGTATGTAGGAAGCCTCCCTGAAGTTCAAGCCCAACAATCATTGGCCCAAACCATCTCCTTGTCAGTGTGCCAAGCCCCCATTTTCAATCCGAACTACGGGGACTTTGATCCATGTCAAGGCATGGTACATAGGAAGCCTCCCAGAGGATCAAGCCCATCTCTCATCGGACCAAGGTCCCTCATTTACGTCAGTTCTCCGACACCCACCGCCCGTCGTTTATTCACGTCAGGGTTCACTACCATCCCGCATGACGGTAAACTGTATTCGATCAATCCTTTGAACTACGAGGACTTTGATCCATGTCAAGGCATGGTACATAGGAAACCTTCCCAAGGTTCAAGCCCACCATTAGTAGACCCTCGGGTCTACTTCCACGTCGGTTCACCGATGAAACCCTTTGAACTACGAGGTCTTTGATCCATGTCAAGGCATGGTATGTAGGAAGCCTCCCCGAGGTTCAAGACCATCTCTCATTGGACCAAGGATCACTTTCACGTCAGTTCACTGATGAATCTCGTCCTTTGAACTATGAGGTCTTTGATCCATGTCAAGGCATGGTATGTAGGAAGCCTCCCCAAGGTTCAAGCCCACCACCCGTCGGACCATGGTCCACCTTCATGTCGGTTCGCCGACGAAGCCCCTCTGAACTACGTGGTCTTTGATCCATGTCACGACATGGTATGTAGGAAGCCTCCACGAGGTCCAAGCCCACCACCACTAGGTCCCTCCTGGTCCTCCCCATTCACGTCAGTTCACTGATGATTCCCATCGGACCAAGGTCCACCCTCATGCCGGTTCACCGGCACCATCCCGAACTACATGGACTTTGATTCCCTGCCACGGGGATACGTAGGAAGCCTCTTCAAGGATCAAGCCCAACATCACTGTCGCCCCTGCGATGGTCCCATTTCATTACCCCTCCACTTCATCCATCCATCCATCACCCATCCTGATTCTCACCCGGGCCGCCACATCCCGGTGGGATCATGCCATCCACCTCCTCGCTGCTCCTAACGGCGCATAGGCCGCATTCCACATGTAAGCCCCAGCATACCTCCGGGTCGTTGTACTCTATGTACACCCCGATTCATCACCCCTTTGAACTATGTGGGTTTTGATACATGTCCTCTACACAGGGTACATAGGAAACCTCCAAGAAGTTCAATCCCAACCAATGGTAATGTACCCCATCCTGGGGTGCACTTCCCCTGATCTGCCCTCAGTGGTGTTCAGATCAGCCATTACGGTGTGACATATCCCCTCTACGGGGCACACCACTGTCGATCCGTCTCTATGGGATGTTCTGATCACCCTTATTTTGTCTCTGCAAGACGTTAAACTCGCGGCCTACCTCGTGATAAACATGAGATGCCTGAGGAAAACCTTGGACAGAACGCCATTGGCGTAACCGTCTTCGCAAGACGTTAAACATGCTGCATACCTTGTGTTAAACACGAGAAGCTGAGGAAAACCTCAGATACATGCCTCGGGTTATTCACCCTTGAGATGCCCTCTCATGAAGAAGAATACAGGTTCCCCAATGTCCATTCACCCAGAGATGCCTCGACATGCCTGATGTTGTCGTCTACTCCTACTGAAGGTTGCTACCATGTCAAGACCCCCATGGAATGTATTGATGGAAGTAGTGTAATTAACCAGCGTCCATGAAGATATGGCATTGGGAATGAGATTCACGAACAACGTCTTAAATCTATGAGGGAGACCCGGACTAGGTGACGAGTTTTGAGGAGGAATCCACGGAAGGAAGAACCAACATCCCATCATCCCATTTCGATCAAGGAGCAGACGTACCTGAACAAGGAGCGAATGCCGCCCGCCTTCGGAAAGCGGGAATGCGGGGCAACAGCTGCGCGTCCTCCACCGACGGATGCGCGCGCCCCGGAAAAAGCATCGGAAACAATATATAAATTATTTTTTATATTCTTGAATTATTTAAATCATGATCTAAATGATACAATCAATAATATCAAGTTAAAACACGAACGATAAAGTATCTGATTATTACACAAAATGTTAATTTAACATGGAAATCATTTGTAAATGGGTAGTATAAAGTCATAAATGAATCATGTATGATATAATGAATATGAATATGGTGATGGTATAATTGAATAACATTTTAGTTTTATTATATAGGAGGCTAATTATACCCTTGACCAAAGAAAACTGCATGGTAAGGGTTATTTCCTCAACCTCATTATTACCCGAGATTGTTTATGTGTAAGTATTTACTAGAACATATTTATCATCAATACCAATATTTCATTTAAATGTTTTGAAAATGAATCATTTAAGGTTTTATGGGAGGGTCTATTTATCTAGAGCATCATTTTAAATGTTTTAAATATTTATCTTTATAAATCCTTTTAATTGATGTCCATGTTTTCAAAATGATTTTAAGGATTTATTTATATAGACATAAATTATTTGGAAGGATAATTATTTTCAAAAGTTTCAAAGTGGTATGGGAATATTTCATTCAAAAATCTATTTTATATTACTTCCTTTATAAATGTGTGACTTTTAAATGTTTTCATGAAAAGTGGATATTTATCTCAAAGAGTTTAATAAATCATTTTCATATATGTCAACATCCTTTGATGGATTTTAAGCTTTTTTAAAATTGATTTACTATAAAACAAATATTCAATATTGTATTGAAATTTATACGATATATTTGACTATGGATGTGTTATTTTTATAACATTCATGGTTAATGGTTAAAATATTGACATTTCTTATGCTATTTTTAATACGTATGTTTAAGTTATGTTTGAAAATTTTCATATGAGGATTGTATTGGACTTATTGAGTGATGGGTATAGCCTAATACAGCTCCTCAGTGCATCGGTAGGTCTCATGAGACAATTATTTGTAGAATTGGCTGAGGCCTTTCCCCATATGATATATGGTTTCAGCCAAGGCATTAATCATTTTTAGACGTCTGGGCTGAGGCCTTGACATAATGTTTTATAATGTCCGACATTACACATTCCCTCATTATAAAAATATTATTGGCGGTTCATATGGTTATTCGACTAATAGAATACCCATGTCTATGTTTTATTATGGGCTTATTTACTCATATCATATTTCTACAATAATGTGTCCATTTTTATTATTTGTAAAGGCATGTTTTTTAAATTATTCACCATGCCTAATGTTTTTGTTATCTTTGTTGGATCTTGAATATACAAGATTATACACAAGAGGGGGTTGAATTGTGTCTTTCAGATTTTTTGTTAACTCTTCGATTGATCAAGTTCTGTCCTCTATACTTTATCAGATTTGATCTTGTAGCGGAATAAGTAAAAGCAGGGACACACGGATATATAGTGGTTCAGGTAACAGAAGGCCCCTAGTCCACTCCACCAACACTCTACTCCACGAGCTTGGTGATTTTCACTATCTGGTCCTCCAGACCATCCAACAACTGAAGACAGGTAGTTGAAACCTTTATAATTTTCAGTCAAACAAAACCTTCTGGTTCAAACACAAACCTACTCAGCTTAGTATGAGAAGCTGGTCACTCAAGATAAAAAATGTTTTCGTTTAGAAAGAACTTTTCTAGTTGATCATCACAATTGAAACAGAATGTAATTGACAGCAGATGAATCGTCATCTTCAGAAATATTAATCTTCAAGTCAAAGCAGTTTTGAGTCGATCTGGTTGTAGTAGGTATAGAAAATATATCACAACTTAAGCAGCAAAAGATTCACAAAATATTGTCATTGATAAATAGATGAATCTTCTGTTGTGTTCCTTATTCTTCAATAAAACAGAGCCTATTAGGTCTTTGTAATTAGTTGATATTTATATCATTATTTTTCACTATTTTCTCTCTTCAGAATTAGTGTTTTTTGTGTATCAGATATTTCTTTCAAATAAATGATTGTATCTGCACTTGCATTCTTGATCATTATATGTTCTTCTTTTAAATATTTGTTATATCGATCTCTGTACACTTTTTTGAATAGCACACTTGTTTCTGTTATGATTCGTATTGTGTTCCTTGAAATTACAATTGATAACATATATATTGAGCGCTTCCTCTGAAAAATAAGATCCAAAAATATCTCCCTTTGACTCACAATATTCAAACTTGTGAATTAATATGAGCAGTCATAAAAATCTATAGTATTCGCCATGAAAAGCTCTAGTTAAATCACTACTTCAAACAGTTCTGAATCTGTCAAGGACACACTTAAAAAATCAGTGTTTATTCCGGATTAAAATTAGCTTCATCAATCTCTTGTAGACCATTGAACAAAAATATCAACTTCAAATTCCCGACGCAAAACGTAAGGTTGAGTTTCACTGCATGCATCCTCTGAAACGTAACATAGATCAAACATAGGGTTGATGTCACATTCTTTAAACATAAGGTTGATGAAAAACGTAAGGTTGACCACAAATATATGGTTGATCATCCATACTTTTCTCTTCCATATTTAAAAGTATATCATACTTTTCTACGCTTCCAAACGTAAGCTTTACGATCCGTACTTTTTCAATATCCCAAACCTAGGGTTCCTTCCTAACGTAGGGTTCTTCTTCACATAGGGTTCCTTTATTTCATACTTTCTCAATATCCCAAACGTAGGGTTCCTTCCTGACATAGGGTTCTTCTTCACGTAGGGTTCTTCTTCACATAGGGTTCTTCTTTACGTAGGGTTCATTTCTTTCATACTTTGTTGATAACATATGGTTGTTTAACCATAATTTTCTGATAATCTATAAACTGTAAACAGTGGTTTCCCTAATTTCTTTACACTACGCTTTCCTTTATTTCTTTACATTATGATTTCCTTTATTTCTTTACGCTACGCTTTCCTTTCTTTCTTTAAACTATGCTTTCCAAACGTAATGTATGAATAGTGTTTCCAGAAAAATTTATATTGATTCCCGAATGGTTTAGAAATTGTTTCACGCTGTGTAAACACTTGAATATTCTTCCAAAAATGAGAATATATAAAATATATTATTCCTGAAAAATACTTTAAGTAAAATCATAAGAAAAAAAATAAAGGGTATTTGTGAACATCAAAATCATCATAAAGATATAGAGTATTATTCTCAGCAATACCCCCCTTATTAATAATAAAACGTATTGTTGAAAAAAACACTTTCTCAACAATATTCTCATTAAATATGTATTGTTGAAAAAAACATGTGCTCAACAATCTCCTCCTTTTGATGATCAAAAACCCCATAAAATAATAAGACTAATTAAATGAAATTAACTTTCAAAATTAGTTACTTATAGTTTAGAATTTTGAAAATATTAAACAATATTTAATTTTAACAAAATCATATCAATAAATAAACATTGTATTATCATTAAAAATAAATTTATCCTCCTTTATTTATAATAAAAACAAAATAAAATTATTTTTCATTAAAATTAAAACTAAATAATAAAAACAAACTTTTTAGTTTTATCCAAATTTCTCCCTCTGAATAAAATAAATTTATTCAAATTTCTCCCAAATAAAAAGTAAAAGAAAATTTCCATTTATAATAACTGACTATTAATAACGTAAAATAGTTTTCAGTATAAGTATAAATCTGTATAAATCCAATACATTTTTAAATAAAAATAAAAAGATTTTAAAATATTCAAGAAATAATTTAAATAAGGTTTTAAAATCTTAAAATAAAATGTTGTGTTTATCCAAATTTCTCCCCCTTTTGTGATATAAAAAATAATGATAAATCATGGATTTTAACACATTTAATGTTGTACTGAACTACAGGTAAATGCTATAATTAACTATTTATTAGTAATGTAATCTAGTATACTGGGATATTTAGACTGAAAATAGTAAAATTAGATAAGAAACAGATAAATAAACAAATTGACAATGAAACAAATTTTCATTCAAAAACAGAAGTATGTTCATGATAATGATATACATAGGAATCAAAGGATATCAGGGTTAAGATAGGTTCAATATTTTCTGAGCAACATACTTGATTTTTGTAAGCTGTTCCCTCAGTTTCTTCATCATCCCACCTCCAAGTTTGATAATGAGCTCTCTGTTCTCCCGAGTCATATGAAGATCCTCGATGAAATTGATTCTGAAAAACTCATGCATTATTTCTTCTTTTTCTATAAACACTAACAGCTTCTCTGACATCTGATTTAATATTGTTCTGATTCCTATCTCACTGGATGTCTGCTGATCCACTAAAAATTTCTGATTTTCTAGCAACACTAATAATGGAGCACTGTTACGTTGATGATCAGTCAAACTCTCATTCAAATTTCCCATTACATTTGTAATAGCCTAGAATCTCCTTATGAGGTCAGGTGATGTACCTGTACCACTGGCTCCACTAGACCTTATGGATTCAAACTGAGTTTCCATATAATCTTTAAAACCAGATAGATCTGATTTCAAAACCATTTCTGATTTCATTTTGACCACTTCTGTCATCAATTCCTTCTTGAAATTATCAACTTCATTTCTTGAAACAGTGCTGGATTTTAGTTTCTGAAATTTCAACTTCTCTAATTCCAAATCTCTCCATAGAGAAGTATTCTCAGTTTCTAGTCTTTGTAACTTCTTGTAAACATCTTCAAATGCTTCTTTCGGTGAAGTAGAAGTACTATGTGCTTGATTTTCTTCTTCAGTTCTATGATGTATCAACACTAGGGGAAAATATTCTGCAACTGTTTCTTCCTATCCCTTTTCATCTTGGCCTACGGATTTTCCTCAGAGTCTTTCTTAGACTCTTACATAGAAAAATATTCCTAGAACACTTCAGTGTGAACATCTGATGCATCGTCAACATTTTATTCAATAATGATGTCATCTTGAACAAGATTTTCAACAACATTGTCTTCCTGAATAGCCTAAGGACTGGGCAGTTCTCCTCCTCGCACTCCCTCTTTCACAACATCAATTGTAGTCTCATTTTGAATTTCAGCCACAGATTCAACTCTTTCAGGTTAAATAAAAGCAGTTTCAGGTGTCTCTATTTCAACATCCATTACAACTGGAGCTACCTATTCTTGAGTTTCAACAATATTAGCCTTATGTCTCACAAAATTATAGCCCACAATATCTTTAACAGAAAGTGGTTGAGAAAAGACTATTTCATATTTAGCTCTTGCATCTATTTTCTTTGTTACTTTAAGTCCTTCCTGACTTCCTTCATCTTAAAACTCTACAATTTCAAAAAAAAAATCCCTGTAGTTGTAGTTGATCTGGTTTCTGGTTGTTTGGCTTTAGCTATTTTAGGCTGAGCCTAAGTTGTCTCCTCTTCTTCCACTTCTTCCTCTTATGCCCCTAATGGCAATATTTTTCCTTTTATGGTTCTCCAGAAATAACCAATTTTCCTTAGTGTCTCAGCACTAAAGGTATTATCGTGATGACACCTTCTTCTCACATCTACAAGTCTTACTAATCCATTATTGAGCAACAAATTTGAAATGAACCTTCTAAAAGGATATAAGTTCATTCTTTCCTCGCTCTGCCTGCAGTAATTGAGGTACCTTACCATGTACCTTGGAATGATTAATTTGATGTCACTTAAAAAGAGATACATTATGTACATATCAGGGTACAAAATCTTTTCTATTTCGGACATCCTGGGAGCTATTCAGTCTGAACAAATTTAACTAAGATCTTCTGATCCAGTTCTAAATCCTTTACCATCATTTTCATAAAATTAGTTTTTCAAAAAAAAAGGACATAATGTCCCCCGACTTATGCACAGAATCTCAAATGTTTTTCAAATCAAAATGATATACTCCTTCATGTGGGAAATTCGGGATTTGTCCTATTTCAACAGAAGAGATTGAGAAATCTTTGTCCTCAATCTTTGCAATCATAGTGTCTCCATCCTCACCTAGACTGAACTGAACTGTTATGAAGAAATAACACAGTTCCACCTTATACATAAACTCAGACTTCTCACTATTGAAAGTCTGCTCAAGGTTTTAAAAAGACAAAGTCTGCTTAAATAACAGATTAGTATGGAATTTCCATTCCAGATCTATAAGTTTACCTTGCAAAATTTTTATTCCAACTAAATTTTTCTTCTTCACGTCACTATTGTCGACCTCATCTGCTCACTTAGTCTTTTCCATTACTAAGTAGATTTCAGATGGTTCGACGATTTTAGGGTTTAAAGATTCGAAGATCAGGGGCTTGTAATAGTATGCGGTTTTGGGTTCGAAAGGGTTTTTTTTGTTTGGGAAGTGAAACAGTTTCGAATTCGAAAGGGCTCGGATAGCCTTGATTCTCGTGTAATCACTAATCATTACATTTATTTTAAAAACAAATAAAATTTGTATGCGGTAAATTTGACATAAATTAAAAACAAAATTTAAAACTTTTTCAAAATAAAAATAATTAAATGATTTTAAATAGTATTTAAAAACAAAATAATATTTACACAATTAAGAAAATAAAATTAAAATAAATAAAATTATATAAATAATATTTAAAATTATAATTACAAAAAATATTTAAAATTAAGTATACCTAGCTCCCCATTAATAAAATCAAACCGTGAAGTGGGAAGTATTTTAGAAAAAATATCTGCTAATTGAATTTCTGTACTTATAAACTCTAAAAATATATCATTTTTAATAACATGATATCTTAAAAAGTGATGCCTTATATCAATGTTCTTAGTTCTAGAATGACTAATAAGATTTTTTGAAATATTAATTGCATTTTTTTATCACATAAAATAGGTGTATTATTAAAATTCAATCCAAAGTCTATAAGAGTGTTTTTCATCCACAACACTTGGGCACAGCAACTGCCATCAGATACATATTCTGCCTCAGCTGTTGATAGGGAAACTGAATATCATTTCTTACTAGACCATGAAACTAAAGACTTTCCTAAAAAGGTGACATGTTCCTGATGTTCCTTTTCTATCAAATCTTCAACTTCCAAATCCAACATTTGAATATAAAATCAAATTAAAATAATAAGTTTTAGGATAGAGTGGAGATTTGAAAGTAATTCCTTTTAAATATCTAATTTTTTTTAAGAGCGGTTAAATGAGGTTCTTTGGGATTTGATTGAAATCTAGCACAAAGACATACTAAATACATTATATCCAGCCTGCTAGAAGTAAGATATAACAAACTACCAATCATACCTCTATATAAATTGTTTTCAACTGATTTCCCAGTTTCATCCAAATAAATTTTTATATTAGTACACATATGAGTTGTAAATGTCTTGTTGTTTTCAAGTCCAAATTTCTTAAGTAAATCAGCAATGTATTTTCATTTATTTAAAACATTTCCAAAATCTTTTTGAAATATTTGAAGTCCCAAAAATAAATTTTATTATCCCATCATACACATTTAAAATTCTTCTGGCATTAATTTTGAAAATTAATGACTAAGTGTTTTATTAGTTGATCCAAAAATTACATCATCAACATAAATTTGAACCAATAAAACATTATTTTTCACAGTTTTCTTAAAGAGTGTTGGATCTTCCAATCCAAAAGTAAAATCATTTTTCAATAGAAAAGAACTTAATATTTCATACCATGTTCTATGTGCTTGTTTAAGGCCATAAAGAGCTTTAGTAAGTTTAAAAATAGAATCAGGTTTTTGATAGTTTTCAAAACCAGGAGGTTGTTCAACATAAACTTCTTCCATTAAATAACCATTTAAAAAGGAAGATTTAACATCCACGTGAAATAATTTAAAATTCATATGACATGCAGAGGATAAAAGGATTCTAATGTATTCAAAACTAGCTATAGGTGAAAAAGTCTCATCATAATCTATTCCTTCTTCTTAATTATATCATTTAGCTACTAATCTTGTTTTATTTATAGTTATTATACCTTGGTAATCCTGTTTATTTCTAAAGACCCATTTGGTTCATATTACTGGATAATTCTGAGGTCTTTCCAGTAATTTCAAAACTTCATTTCTTTTGAACTAGTTTAATTTATCTTTCATTGATATTACCAAGATTTCATCATATAAATCTTCTTTTATAGTCCTGGGTTCTAGTTGGGATAGGAATATAGTGAATTCCACTATATTTCCAAAGTTTCTTCTAGTTTTAATACCATTTTCTAAGTCACCTATCACAGTTTCTAAAGGGTGACTCTTTAGGGTTCTGGAGTGTCTAGGCAATACAGTGAAAGTTTCTTCAGTATCATGTTCCTCTGAACTGGACTGAATTTCTTTTATATCATTTTAAAAATCATTCTTTATGTTCTCAAGTCTCATGTTTTTTTTAGAGTCAGGTTCATCTATTTGATCTGTCCTTTTCTCAAAGGTATCAGATTCATCAAATTTCAAACGAAATGATTCTTCAAAAATCCTTGAATTTTTATTAAAAATTATATATGCTTTGGAAATAGCAGAATATCCCAAGAAAATTCCTTCATCAGATTTTGGATCAAACATACCAAGATTGTCCTTGGTGTTTAAGTTGTAAACCTTGCATCCAAAAACATTAAAGTAATTAACATTAGGTTTTCTGTTATTCTATAGTTCATAGGGTGTCTTTTTTAAAATAGGTCTTATTAGAACATGTTAATTATATAACAAGCTATATTTACTGATTATGACCAAAAATATATAGGTAGGATATATTCATTTAATAAAGTTCTAGACATTTCTTGAATTGTTCTATTTCTTCTTTCTACAATCTCATTCTGTTGAGGTGTTCTTGGTGTAGATAAAGTATGTTTAATACAAATGTTTGAGAAAAAGGAATTAAATTCCTGATTCTCAAATTCTCTACCATGATCAATTCTCAATGACATTATATTAAAACCTTTTTCATTTTGAACGGATTTTCAAAAACTTTCAAATAATGTAAAATCTTAATTTATAAATTTCATAAAGAAAATCCAAGTAAATCTAGAATAATCATTAACTAATAAATAAACATATAATTTAGCATCCAAGAATGCTACTCTTGAATGTCCATACAAATCCATATGGATAAGTTATAGAGGATTAGTTGTAGAAACATTGTTAACATATTTGAATGATGATTTTTGTTGCTTTCCAAGTTTCCATGCATCACATAATTTGTTACTTTCAAATCTGAGACTAGGAAAATCAGAAACTAATTGTTTCTTAGATAACTTATGTAAAACATATATATTACAATTTCCAAGTCTCTTATGCGAGATCCAATATTCACTTACTTTAGCAGTCAAGAAATTTAATTGTTGTTTACACAAGGAATTTAAATCCAAAGTATAGACATTGTCAGTTCTTGGTGCTTTAATTTTAAACAGTTTATCGTTAAAAATAGTACAAAAATTGTTAGTAAAATCAATAGTATATCCATCATCACAAAGTTGAGAGATACTTATTAGGTTGTGTTTCAATCCTTGTACATAAAGTAATTTGTTGATTGAGACTGTTTTTGGATCTCCAATAGTTCCAATGCCAATGATTTTTCCATTGGAATTGTCACCAAATGTGACAATTCCTCCTTCCTTTTGAGTGAGTGTTATAAAATTTGTTGAGCTCCCACTCATATGCCATGATCAGCCACTATCCATGTACCATATATCATTTCTTCTTTGGAGGATTTCTACCTGCAATGACATTTAAACAAATTTCATTGTTACCCATAATCTGTTGGGTCTAGGGGTGTTAGCTATCAATAATCTGGGTATCCATATTTGCTTTGTTCTTTTAAAATCAGCTTAATCATATAAGTATTTAGAAACATAGGCATTCTTAATACCACAAATTTGATGTTGTCTTAAGAAGAAGCATTTAGATATATGTCCCTTTGTCCCTCAAAAGTTACAATCAACCCTTTTAGTGTTAGGAACAAAATAAGTTTTGTATAGCCTAGGTTTTTCTCCTTTGCTAACAATTCCAAATATTTTCCCTTTAATGACTCTTTTTCCGAGAATTTCACTTTATGAATTATCTCCTTTTATAAAAACCAATATAGCCTATTTGTAAGATTCTACTTCATCCTGCAGTGTTTTTATTCTTGATTCTAAATTAATATGGTTGGTGTTAATATAATTATATTTATCATTTAATTCATTATGTTGTTTCAGCATTATATCTCTTTCATCTGAAACAGCCTTATGTATGTCAATTAGTGACTTATGTTTCTTAAACAGTGAGTCATATCTTTCTTCAAGCATATAGCAGTAGGCTGAAAGTTTTTCATTTGTGTATCTTGATTCAGAATTTGATTCATTATTTGAGTCATAGGAGTAATATGATTGTACCTCATCTATTTTTTCATGAAACATAGGTTTGCTTTCAGATTGACTTCTTCTTTCTATAAGCTTGATTCTAGAGAGCTACTGGAGTCTTCAGATACACTCCAAGTGGATTTCATAGCTTTTTTGTCTTTCTTCTCATAGTCATTTCTTTTGAATAATTTCTTCTTCTTTGCATCTTTCAATTGTGGGAAATCTGGTCTGATGTGCCCCATCTTCTTGCATTCATATCATCTTACTTCCTTATCATCTTTCTTCAAGGATTCTTTGAAGCCACTTTTCATGCTGTATAATTTTCTGAATTTTCTGGCTATCTGAGCCAGTTCCTAATTTGAGTTTGATGTTTCCAAGCTCTCTGATTTGGCTTTGAATTCTCTATTCTTCATCTTTCTATTCTTTTGGTGTGATGTAACCTTCAAGGAAGTATCATCCTTTTTTATGTAGGCTTTATGTTAATTTGCCTCATCTTGCATTTCAGCTTCATACATCACCAGTGTACCAATCAGATCTCTCATGCTTAGATCTTTAACAGGTGTTTATTGTATGATTGCAGCAGAGATACCATTCCATCTAGTAGGAAGTACCCTCAGTACATTTAATTCTTGGTCAGCCTTCTTGATAGGATCTCCTAGAGTTGTTATATTATTGATAATTTATGTCAATATCCCATTCATTTGGGTAATTCTTTGACCTTCAAACATTCTGAAAGCATCAAATTTCAATTTGGCAGTAGCATATATCATTTGTCTCACATTGTCTATTCCTTTATATGCCACATCTATTGTTTGCCACATCTCTTATATTGTCGGGCACTAAGATACTCCATTAAATTCATTTGGTCCTAGACTGCAGATAACTACATTCATAGCCTTAGAATTCATATCATATTCTTCCTCTATAGCATCACTCCATGTCTCGGGATTTTCAGGAATTTCATAAGGAGGCAGAAACATTGAATAGACTTTATATCTGAGGGTTTTCCAATATATTATCATGCGCGATTTCTTACAGCCATAGTTTTCTCCATTTAAATATGGTGCTCTGACCATTGACATCCCTTCTCCTTTATCAATCCTGATTCTCTGTTGTATAATCTTTAATTGCTTCTCAATTTCCAAGGTTCTATCAGAAGCTCTTTCTCGGATTCCAATTGTTGGATCTTGAATATACAGATTATACACAAGAGGGGGGTTAATTGTGTCTTTAAAAATTTTTTAAACTCTTCGATTGATCGAGTTCTATATTCTATGCTTTATCAAATTTGATCATGCAATGCAATAAGTAAAAGCGGGGACACACGAATGTATAGTGGTTCGGGGAACAGAAGGCCCCTAGTCCACTCCACCAATGCTCTACTCCACGAGCTTGGTGATTTTCACTATCTGGTCCTCCAGACCATCCAACAACTAAAAACAGGTAGTTGACACCATTACAATTTTCAGGAAAACATAACCTTCTGGTTCAAACACAAACTTACTCAGCTTAGTATGAGAAGCTAGCCACTCAAGATAAAAATTGTTTTAGTTTAGAAAAATCTTTTCCAGTTGATCGTCACAATTGAAACAGAATGCAATTGACAGTAGATGAATCGTTTTCTTCAGAAATATTTATCTTCAAGTCAATGTAGTTCTATGTCGATCCGGTTGTAGTATATATTGAAAATATAATTGCAACTTAAGCAGCAACAGATTCAAAAAATATTGTTCTTGACAAATAGATGAATCTTCTATTGTGTTCCTTCTTCTTCAATAAAAGAGAGCGTAGTCGCTCTTCGTAATCAGTAGATCTTTGTATCTTGATTTGTCTTTATTTTCGCTCTTCATAAATAGTGTTGTCTGTGCAGCAGATCTTTCATTCGAATGTAATGATTTTATCTGCACTTGAGTTCTTGATCTCTATATGTTCTTCTTTAAAATCTTCTCTATATCTATCTCTCTACACTTTTTCGTATATCACACTTGTTTCTATTATGATATGTATTGTGTTCTTTGAAATTCAAAATGAGAACAGATATATCAATCGCTTCCTCTACAAAATCAAATCCACAAATATTGCCCTTTGACTCTCAATATTCAAACTTGTGAATTAATCTAATATTCTGTAAAACTCCATAATATTCGCCATGAAAAGATCCAGTTAAATCACTTCATCAATCAGTTCTGAATCTGTCAAGGACACACTTCAAAATCAGCATTTATTCTGGATTAAAATTAGAATGAACAATCACTTGTAGACCGTTGAACAAAAATATCAACTTCAAATTCCTAACGCCACACGTATGGTTGAGTTGCACTGCATGCATTCTCTGAAACATAACATAGATCAAATGTAGGGTTGATGTCACATTCTTCAAACGTAAGGTTGATGATGAATGTAAGGTTGACCACAAACATAGGGTTGACTATCCAAACTTTTCTCTTCCATATCCAAATGTATATCATACTTTTCTAAGATTCCAAATGTAATGTTTACGAACCATACTTTTTAAATATCCCAAACATATAGTTCCTTCCTAACGTAGGGTTCTTCTTCACGTAGGGTTCCTTTCTTTTATAATTTCTCAATATCCCAAACGTAGGGTTCCTTTCTAACGTAGGGTTCTTCCTCATGTTGGGTTCTTCTTCACATAGGGTTCCTTTCATTCATACTTTGTTGATAACGTATGGTTGTTTAACCATACTTTTCTGATAATCTGTAAAGAGTAAACCATGGGTTCCCTTCTTTCTTTACACTATGCTTTCCTTTCTTTCTTTATGCTACACTTTCCTTAAATTTTTTACGTTACGCTTTCCTTTCTTTCTTTACACTATGCTTTCCAAACTTAAGGTATGAATAGTGTTTCCAGAACACTTTAAATTGATTCCTGATTGGTTTATCAATTGTTCCACACTGTGTAAGAACTTAAATATTCTTCCAAAAATGAGAATATATAAAATATATAATTCCTGAAAAATATTTAAAGTAAAATCTTTAAAAAAAAGTTAAAGGGTATTTGTGAACATCAGAATCATCATAAAGAGATAGAGTATTGTTCTCAACAATACCCCCTTATTAATAATAAAACGTATTTCTGAAAATAACACTTGCTCAAAAATCTCCTGATTAAATATGTATTGTTGAAAACAACATGTTCTCAACAATCTTCTGCTTTATTTCTTACCCTTACTGAGCATTTGAGCTTACCCCTTTTTTAGGTTTTATTTTTCTAGGATTCGAAGAAGTGTATTATGTTTGATGAGGATGGTTAAGCTAGGGGATTAACGGCGTTCTCAAAGGATATTTTATGTTGTGTTTTATTTTATAACGTGTAATGCAATGTTCATGTATATAATCTATTTTCAAGGCTGCTAAACTGATCTTTCCTTTAGGACTTGATTCTTTGTAATATTTCCAATTTATTACGATAACTCACAGACTCTGGGTAACTAGTGTTGGGACATTTCATTTGGTATCAGTGGAATTTTAGTACAATACTTAGAAACTAGATTTGGATAATCTCTAATTTGAGCACATTACCCTAAGATAGAATTTGAGGATAAGTATATGATAACATCCTAGAATATTTTTAATGTATTGATTTTGTGAGTTTTACAAGAAATACATCCCTATTTAGATATGAGAAGGTAGAGGTATCTCTGGAACAGATATTCCTAACAATGAAAACTCTGACAAGGAGTTTTAGGCTTGACCTGGGGTATCCTGGTAGACGACAACGGGCCTTGATGTACTCTAGGTTTTGACAATCTTGTGGGATATTCGAAGGATAATTAACATTGTTCTTAAAAACCATTATAAAGGATTTATGAGTATATACTTCCTCAAAGAAAATATTTTTTATGATTCTGGATTATATCCATAGACTATTAAATTAATGTTAAGTGTTTTACAAGATTGGAATTATGTATTATGATTCTAAAACTAATCTATTGTAATCCATTGTTAAGAAATGCTTGCAAGTGGAAGGAATGGAAACTGTATCAACACACATAATCTATATATTTAATTCCCTCCTACTCAAGAAAATTATAGTGGAGCTGGTTATGCAACTGGTGCTGATCAGCTTATCACCATACTGGGACAACTCACTCAGGATATGAATAATAACCTTACCAGTATGAAGCACCCTAATCCACAATGTGGAGGATCAATGTTAGAAAGGTTCATGAGGAAACAACCCCAACATTAACTGGGTCTAAAAATACCTTTGTAACATAGAAATTGATAAGTTCTTTAGAGAAAATATTTCATGCTTTGGTATGTAGCGAAAGGGAAAAAGTTGTCATGGCAGTTTATCACCTCACGGGAGATACATATCAATGGTGGTCATTAATTAAAAACCCAAAGGAGGATGAAGAAGTATCTTGTATGGAATTGAGGAAGTTTAAAGAGATTTTATTATTAATATACTTTCCTCACGTATGACAACCCTGCTTTTTATTACAACTTAAACATGCTTTATTACATAAAACTTCACTTGATCCAACAAAGAAGATCGAGAGGTTTAGTTTCTTTGGGGCTTAGGATCATTACATAAAAACTTTAAACTTGAAATACAACATATTTATTGAAAACTTCCTTTACATGACTACTACATTCCTTCGTACTTAGCATTGCATGGGATAGCCTGAGGACATGCATAAGAAAAGGGTGAGCTATAAAGCCCAGTAAGGGAGTAAACAATGAATAAAATGAGGAGTGAAATACATGTTAGGCAATAGGAATATCAATAGAGCATAATAGAAACATTAACATAAAGTCATGATAAAGCATGATAATCATAACATGGAAATGTGGCAACAACACTTAACATTGAATTAGCATGAGCCAAGGCTCATTGCACATGGAGCATGAGTAAACCCTCATTGAACTTGAAGCACGAGTAAACCCTCATTGCACTTGAATTAGCATGAGTCAACACTCATTGCACATGACGTATCATGATACTATACTTTACCCAATTCATTGGAGCACTATAAAGGGTGCACCCTTCTTAAACATTTCATTTCATGCATAAGTGTGCCACATGGATCATAAAACATGGATTCATAAAACATAATCATTTATTCCACGATAAAGGAATGTGGAATTCATACATGAAACTTTATAATCAATAAGTAAATGTGCATAAAGGTGAATACCCTTGATGGAGAAATGGGCATAGTATTCACTACACAAAGACATTGGCTTAGAAAATCGGTGCGATTTCGGCAGCATAACGGCATGACATAAGAATTCATAAAAAAAGTTGATGAGAGAGAAAGGGGTTCCTCATAATATTTACATTTAATGGAAAGTAAGGAGGTCATATATATACATGTCCCAACAATCAAAATGGAATTTAGATTCATGATACAAAAGTATTGCTTGAATGTAAAAGAAGAGAGAGAAGTTCCTTTCGGAATTTCGGCATAGTAACGGGTGTACATGGGAGGCATTTAATGAGAGAGAAAGGGTTCTCCCATCATTAAAACAATAAGAGGGCAGTATGGGGGATGTGCTAAACCATACCCCAACATTCATAATTGAAATAAAAAGGGCAATACAACTTAAAGAAAATTGACAAAAATGAGAAAGGAAGAAAAAACCCTTACTTGGAAGTGTGCTTCCAAAGGCTAGAGAGAGGCTTGTGAGAGGCTTCTTGGGAGCTTGGGGCACCTTGATAGGATTCTAGAGAGATTAGGGCAGAGTTTGGACGAACTTCAATGGATTTGAGTGAGGAGGAAGTGGGAGCTTGGGTGGGTTTATATAGGAAAGGTGAGAGAATTCTTTATTATTTAGGTTTGGGACCCCATATATTAAAATAGTCCAAACCACAAACCATCCCATGGTATTTTCCCATGGTTTCTGGAAAAGGAAAGAGGAAAACAATATTTTACAAGGCCAAGGTCCGAACTTATTAAAAAATTAGGGTTGCTTATGTGGAGGTGAGTCACACTCCCATGGAAATTAATTTAAAAAGGCAAAGTGTTGAATAAGTCTTGAGGGCTCCATTAATGCTTTGAAAAGTAAGTCAAACAAACCCAAAACCTCATTATTGTAATGATAAAACACATATTGGCCGAACATAAGGGTTATGGTATTTTATTACATCACCATTGGGTCATTATGATGTCATAAAACACATTATATATTTAAATGGTATTTAATTTTTACCCAAAAATTTGATTGTCTCAGAAAATTATGAAAAATTCACCGTTGGATAATTTCGACGTCCTGATTCCAAAAATAATATTTATTTTATCTAAATAATTTTCTAAATATGTGAATTGTCACTTTTAAAATAAAAACCGACATTTATAAAAAATTCACGGGTTTTGACAGAAATGGATTTCAAACCATAATAAAAATTTTAATTGCATTCATAAAATTATAAGATCATTTGTATTTAATAAAAATTAATTTAATCTTAATAATATTTTATTAAAATATTATTTAATTCAAAAATCCTTTAATTTAATAAAATATAATTCTTAATTAAAATAATAACTAAAAACACTATTTGTACTTTAAAAACTAATTACAATGTATCAAAAAAAAATTATATTCATTATTATATACAAAAAATAATGTACATGAACATGGTTCTACTTATTTGTTACATAACCCCTTAAAATAGCCGCATAATACCTAAGGTTAAGGTGTGCGATGGTGACAGACTCTTGGGGTTGCTCGGATAACATCGCTCGAGTGGTAATCTCTATCAACTTCCATTTTTCCCGTAGACGATCACGTTCGAGCTTGACTTGATGAACCTCATCTTGGGCTTGGTCAAGGGAAAATCCCAAAGACGCCACCTCGTTTCCGAGCTCCGAAAAATGGGCTTCGTAAGGGGCAATTCTACTGGATGAGGCCATCGCTTCCTTTGTCTGAGTAGAAATGGTTTCGTTAAAGCCTTATATTTATACTACTCAGATGATCACTGTTCAATGGCTATAAAAGTAACAGTCACAAATCTTAACATAAAACTAAAGAAGTTGACATCTTATAAAATCTTTTTTTTCATAAAGAAACATTTAACTGGATCAAGAGGGATTTTCCATTAATGAAACTTTGGGTCGTTACAACATTACCCCCTTAAGAAATTTCGCCCTCGAAATTTTCCTTTTCCCACACTAAAACAAATGTGGGTAACTTAGCTTCATCATATCCTCCGACTCCCAAGTTGCTTCTTCAAACTTGTGGTTTCTCCATAACACCTTGACAAGGGGAATTGTCTTATTTCGTATAACTTTTTCTCTACGATCTAAGACCTTCACTGGTTGCTCCTCATAAGAAAGATCATCTTCTAATTGTACCACCTCGGAAGAGAGTACATGTGAAGGGTTTGGTATGTACTTCCTTAAGAGGGATACATGGAAGACATCATGCACCTTGGCCATAGTAGGTGGAAGTGCTAGTCGATAGGCCACAGCCCCAACACGATCAAGAATCCCAAAGGGGCTGATGTACCTTGGACTTAACTTCCCTTTCTTTCCAAACCTCATGACCTTCTTCCACGGAGATTTGCGTAAAAACACCATGTCTCCGACTTTAAACTCAAGGTCTCGTCGACGATTATCTGCATAACTCTTCTGTCGACTCTGGTCTGCCTTGATATGCTGCTGAATGGTTTTCACCTTCTCCACCATTTCTTCGACCATTTCTGGTCCAAGAAGCTTACGTTCACCGACCTCATCCCAACATGCTGGTGTTCTACACCTTTTCCCATAAAGGGATTCATATGGTGCCATTTGGATGCTCGAGTGGAAACTATTATTATAAGAGAACTCAACCAGAGGAAGATGTTGATCTCATCCTCCTTTAAAGTCCATTGAGCATGCTCTCAACATATCCTCAAGTGTTTGGATAGTCCGCTCGGATTGGCCATCAGTTTGAGGATGATAGGCCGTACTGAAGTTCAGTTCAGTATTCAGATAATGTTGAAGACTCTTCCAAAACTTAGAGGTAAATCTTGGATCTCGGTCAGACACAATAGATAGTGGTACTCCATGCAACCGTACCACTTCCCTGATATATATCTGTGCCAGTTGATCCAAAGAGAAATCCTCTCGAATAGCAATGAAGTGTGCAGTCTTTGTAAGACGATCCACAACAACCCAGATTGCATTGTTGCCCTTGGATGTCCTTGGAAGTCCGGTGACAAAGTCCATGGTGATGTTCTCCCATTTCCATTTTGGTATGGGCAATGGTTGCATCATCCCCTTAGACTTCTGCCTCTCTGCCTTCACTTGTTGACACACCAGGCACTTTGATGTATATTCAGCGATCTCCTTCTTCATATTATCCCACCAAAAGTTTTCTCGGAGATCTCGATACATCTTTGTGCTCCCTGGGTGAATAGAGAAATTTGAACTATGTGCATCATCCAAAAGTTCCTTCTTCGGCTCCGAACATGATGGAACACATAGTCTTTTCCCAAACCGCACAATTCCTTCTTCATTAACATTAAACTCTGAGGATTTTCCCTTTTTGATAGCTTCCACTTTTTCTTGGATTCCCACATCATCCTTTTGAGCATCCTTTAACCTTTCCAAAAGAGATGGTTAAGAAATCATTTGTGAAATGATTGATGATTTTTCCTTCTTTATGATTCCCACGTCCATCTTCATCAAGTCTAAGAAGATTGGATCCTTCTCAATTCTCATCATTGATAGAATTGCTGAATCCTTTCTACTTAGGGCATCTGCCACCTTGTTCGCCTTCCCAGGGTGGTAATGTATTGAACAGTCATAATCCTTGATGAGCTCTATCCATATTCTCTGGAACATATTAAGCTCTTTCTGTGTGAATATATATTTAAGACTCTTGTGGTCAGTATATATCTCACATTTCTCTCCATAGAGATAATGCCGCCAGATTTTCAAGGCAAAGATCACCGCCGCCAACTCCAGATCATGCGTTGGATAGTTTCGCTCATGGATTTTCAACTTCCTTGAGGCATAGGATATCACTTTATCATTCTGCATCAGCACACATCCTAAGCCCTTCTTCGAAGCATCACTGAATACCACAAAAAGCTCCTCACTTGTGGGTAAAGTGAGCACGGGTGCAGTGATAAGCCTCCTTTTCAACTCCTTAAAGCTTTCTTCGCATTCATCACTCCAAGAAAACTTTACTCCCTTTCGATTTAGCTTGGTAAGAGGGTTGGACAATTGTGAGAAGTTTCTCACAAATCGTCGATAATATCCAGCTAACCCCAAGAAGCTACGGATATCAGTTACCGATGTTGGCCTCGGCCATCCCTCAATTGCATCTGTTTTGGAGGGGTCCACAGATATACCATTGCTTGTGATGATATGGCCCAAGAATGAGACCTCCTTCAACCAGAACTCACACTTTTTGTACTTGGCATAGAGCTTCTCCTTGCGCAAAGTCTCCAGTACAGTTCTTAAATGATCCTCATGGTCCTCCTTGGTTTTGGAGTATATTAGAATATCATCTATAAAGACTACCACAAATTTATCGAGGTAATCTCTAAAGACTCTATTCATCAAGTCCATGAATATTTCTGGAGCATTGGTGAGCCCAAAAGGCATTACTATGAATTCATAGTGCCCGTACCTTGTACGAAAAGCAGTCTTGGGGATATCTTCCTTCTTCACCCTTACTTGATAATATCCCGACCGCAAGTCGACCTTGGAGAAGTATTGTGCTCCACGCAGCTGATCAAACAAGTCATCGATTCTTGGGAGAGGATACTTGTTCTTTATCTTGATATTGTTAAGTTCACGATAATCGATGCAAAGCCGCATTGACCCATCCTTCTTCTTGACGAAGAGGACTGGTGCACCCCATGGTGATGCACTTGGGCATATAAACCCTTTATCCAGATTCTCCTGTAGTTGTTTCTTCAGCTCTTCAAGCTCAACAACAGCCATTCTATATGGAGTCTTGGATATTGGTAGCGCCCCAGGTATAAGTTCAATTGAGAACTCAACATCTCTTCTTGGAGGAAGACCAGGAAGTTCCTCGGGAAATACTTCAGTGAATTCCCTCACAATAGGCATTTCTTCAAGGGTGGTTTCTTCCTTGGACTTAATCATCTGAGCCAGATATGCGTGCTCATAAGTTAGTAATATCCATGCTTGAGATGATGTAGCTAAAGGAGATTCATCTTCCTCCTGACACTTGTAAAGAATCGGGGGTCGATTCTCCATATGGAGTGTGATTTCCCTCTCCCGACAATTTATGTTGGCTCTATATAAGGAAAGCCAATCCATGCCAAGAATTGCATCAAATTCCACAAAAGGGAGTATGAAGAGGTTCACTGGGAAATTCAATCCACATATTATAACAGGGGAGGACTTATACTCATGGGATGCAATGATTTCCCCATTTGCCGTACTCACCGACATCTTTACTTCCATGATTTGTGGTGGTGCAGGGATTGTTCTACTAAACTTTTGAGATATAAAAGAATGCGTAGAACCTGAATCAAAAAGTATGTTCGCTCTTCTTGAATGAATAACTAGCTTACCTGTCACCACTTCGTTGTCGGGGTTCACTTCAGCAGAAGTGATGGAAAAAGCTCTTCCTTGCTGTCTTGGAGGTTGTTGATTGCCTCCGATAACCCTTGGATTAGGGCACTGATTCGCAAAATGACCCGGTTCTTTGCATTTGAAGCATTGAACAACGCGTTGAGGTTCGAACGGAGCGTTCCTCTCCTCTGTCGTAGCCGTGGGTCCTTCTTGCTGATAGTTAACAGCTAGGTGCCCTTCTCTTCCACACTTGAAGCATTTTCTTGTCCCCCTAAGGCAGTTTCCAGGGTGCTTCTTTCCACACTTTTGGCAAGTGGGTTGCTGGAATTTCTTAGCGCCATTGGATTTATTCATCGGACCACCAATATTGAAGTCCACCTTACGCTTCGTGTCCCCATGATACCCCTATGATTCTCCGATCTCCATTTCAACCTTGAGGGCACATCGGACAATTTCCTCATAGCTATCGAAGTCACGGATCGCTAATGCTTTCCGCAAGCTAGGCTTCAGCCCACCAAAGAAGCGGTCAACCTTGCATTCGGGGGTAACGACAAATCCGGAAGCGTATCGTGCAAGCCTTGTAAAGTTTGCCTCGTACGCTCCCACAGATTCTTCATCTTTCTGTTTGAGGGAAAGGAAGTCCCTTTCCATCTTAAGATGGAGGGTGCGTGGAAAATATTTATCGAAAAACATCTTCCGGAATACCTTCCATTCCAAAGCCTCGATCTCCTCCTCAGGATTCGTATTTTTGATCAATGTCCACCATTGATCAGCTTCACCCTCCATACGATAAGACGCCAGGAGAACCTTCTCTTTTTCAGAGCATTGGAGGATGGAGAATATCTTTTCAGTAGAGTTGATCCATTGTTCAGCAATCGTGGGATCGGATGATCCACTAAAAGTAGGAGGCCTTTGTCTCATGAAGCTTTCAATAGTGACTTTTTCTTTCTTAGGGGGGGTTGAACGTTCCTCTTGACCATTTTTTCTATTCAAAACTTGAGTTATCTGAGAGAGAAGCGTGACAAAGTTCGTGATTCCCACTCCCATTGGATTGGGCATCTCATAAGTACAATCATCACACTGATCTTCACAACGGTTGTTAGCCCGAGTTCTCCTATTACCGGCCATTGGCTGGAATAAAAGAAAGTTAGGGGTAACACATAAAGGGTAATCCAAAGAAAAAAGTTGATGACTTATAAATAAACTTTAATCTCTTTAACTCATGAGTCTATAGGATTCAATCCAGGCTTTTCATGATCTTCCTTCTAACATATATTCTTAGGGGAATTTTTCCCTTAATAAGGGTTCATACTAAGATTGTGAATTTATCAAAACATATCCCCCAGGAGTGTCGTAACCAAGAGTGCAGCAAGGCCCGTTTTCGTGCACCAGTTCCCGTTCGAGTCTAGCTCAAAGCGGTGTTTTCGGGTTTTACCCCTAGGATACATCCGTGCCAGAGCCGCCTCTACCTGCTCGTATCCAGACAGGGATGTATTTGTTTGATAAACCACTTACTTAGTATTTACCAAAACATAGGGATGTTTTTATTATGCTTAGTCTTGTATCTAAGGCTTTACTAGGGTTTCCTAATCCCAAAAATAACTAAACCTATCCTCTGATACCAACTATGACAACCCTGCTTTTTATTACAACTTAAACATGCTTTATTACATAAAACTTCACTTGATCCAACAAAGAAGATCGAGAGGTTTAGTGTCTTTGGGGCTTAAGATCATTACATAAAAACTTTAAACTTGAAATACAACATCTTTATTGAAAACTTCCTTTACATGACCACTACATTCCTTCGTACTTAGCATTGCATGGGATAGCCTGAGGACATGCATAAGAAAAGGGTGAGCTATAAAGCCCAGTAAGGGAGTAAACAATGAATAACATGAGGAGTGAAATACATGTTAGGCAATAGGCATATCAATAGAGCATAATAGAAACATGAACATAAAGGCATGATAAAGCATGATAATCATAACATGGAAATGTGGCAACAACACTTAACATTGAATTAGCATGAGCCAAGGCTCATTGTACATGGAGAATGAGTAAACCCTCATTGCACTTGAAGCACAAGTAAACCCTCGTTGCACTTGAATTAGCATGAATCAACACTCATTGCACATGATGTATCATGATACTATAGTTTACCCAATTCATTGGAGCGCTATAAAGGGCGCACCCTTCTTAAACATTTCATTTCATGCATAAGTGTGCCACATGGATCATAAAACATAGATTCATAAAACATAATCATTTATTCCACGATAAAGGAATGTGGAATTAATACATGAAACTTTATAATCAATAAGTAAATTTGCATAAAGGTGAATACCCTTGATGGAGAAATGGGCATGGTATTCACTACACAAAGACATTGGCTTAGAAAATCGGTGCGATTTCGGCAGCATAACGGTGTGACATAAGAATTCATAAAAAAGTTTATGAGAGAGAAAGGGGTTCCTCATCATATTTACATATAATGGATAGTAAGGAGGTCATATATATACATGTCCCAACAATAGAAATGGAATTTAGATTCATGATACAAAAGTATTGCTTGAATGTAAAAGAAGAGAGAGAAGTTCCTTTCGGAATTTCAGCATAGTAACGGGTGTACATGGGAGGCATTTAATGAGAGAGAAAGGGTTCTCCCATCATTAAAACAATAAGAGGGCAGTATGGGGGAGGTGCGAAACCATACCCCAACATTCATAATTGAAATAAAAAGGGCAATACAACTTAAAGAAAATTGACAAAAATGAGAAAGGAAGAAAAAACCCTTACTTGGAAGTGTGCTTCCAAAGGCTAGAGAGCGGCTTGTGAGAGGCTTCTTGGGAGCTTGGGGCACCTTTAGAGGATTCTAGAGAGAGTAGGGCAGAGGTTGGACGAACTTCAAGGGCTTTGAGTGAGGAGGAAGTGGGAGATTGGGTGGGTTTATATAGGAAAGGTGAGAGAATTCTTTATTATTTAGGTTTGGGACCCCTTATATTAAAATAGTCCAAACCACAAACCATCCCATGGTATTTGCCCATGGTTTCTGGAAAAGGAAAGAGGAAAACAATATTTTACAAGGCCAAGGTCCGAACTTATTAAAAAATTTGGGTTGCTTATGTGGAGGTGAGTCACACTCCCATGGAAATTAATTTAAAAAGGCAAAGTGTTGAATAAGTCTTGAGGGCTCCATTAATGCTTTGAAAAGTAAGTCAAACAAACACAAAACCTCATTATTTTAATGATAAAACACATATTGGCCGAACATAAGGGTTATGGTATTTTATTACATCACCATTGGGTCATTATGATGTCATAAAACACATTATATATTTAAATGGTATTTAATTTTTACCCAAAAATTTGACTGTCTCAGAAAATTATGAAAAATTCACCGTTGGATAATTTCGACGTCCTGATTCCAAAAATAATATTTATTTTATCTAAATAATTTTCTAAATATGTGAATTTTCACTTTTAAAATAAAAACCGACATTTATATAAAAATTCACGGGTTTTGACAGAAATGGCTTTCAAACCTTAATAAAAATTTTAATTGCATTCATAAAATTATAAGATCAATTATATTTAATAAAAATTAATTTAATCTTAATAATAATATTTTATTAAAATATTATTTAATTCAAAAACACTTTAATTATTAAAATATAATTCTTAATTAAAATAATAACTAAAAACACTATTTGTACTTTAAAAACTAATTACAATGTATCAAACAAAATTATATTCATTATTATATACAAAAAATAATGTACATGAACATGGTGCTACTTATTTGTTACATACCCCCTTAAAATAGCCGTATAAGACCTAAGGGTAAGGTGTGCGATGGTGACAGACTCTTGGGGTTGCTCGGATAACATCGCTCGAGTGGTAATCTCTATCAACATCCATTTTTCCCATAGACGATCACGTTCAATCTTGACTTGATGAAGCTCAGCTTGGGCTTGGTCAAGGGCAAAGCCCAAAGACGCCACCTATTTTCCGAGCTCCGACAAATGGGCTTCGTAAGGGGCAATTCTACTGGATGAGGCCATCGCTTCCTTTGTCTGAGTAGAAATGGTTTCGTTAAAGCCTTATATTTATAATACTCAGATGATCACTGTTCAACGGCTATAAAAGTAACGGTCACAAATCTTAACATAAAACTAAAGAAGTTGACATCTTATAAAAACATTTTTTTTTCATAAATAAACATTTAACTAGATCAAGAGGGATTTTACATTAATGAAACTTTGGGTCGTTACATCACGACCATCGAGCGGATATGGAAAGTCAATTTTGGAGTCTGATACAAAAAGAGGATGAGAATATCGTAAAGTATGAAGAAAACATTACAAGGTTAGAAATTCATGCTGCAGATTATATACGTAACCCATGAAGTAATATTGATCATTTCATTGATGGATTAAAACCATTTCTCTGTTTATAATTAATCTCACAATCCATCTAATCGTATGAAGATATTGTCTCCTCTACTATTAAGACAGAAAAGAAGTTCTCTATGTCTTACGACTTTAAAGAAAAGCAAGAGAAGAATACTTTTTTTGAAAAAAATGGGAAAGGAAATAAGGAAATATTAAAGAAGAAAAGAGTTGATTCTCTACACTATGATAATTTTGGAAGGAATCTCCCTAGTTCCTATCTAAAAGGAATTGGATTTTGTTACAAATGTTGAGAAAAAGGTCATCAGGCTCATGATTACAAGGGAAAAAAAGAGTTTGTCATTGTTGAATGATAAAATTGTATAGAAATCAGTCATTATGAAAATGAATATCTAAATCTCCAATGAAACTTACTTCAGAAAAGGCTATGGGAGAAAGCCCAATCTAATATTGTTACAACAGTTGAAGTTGAAAAATTAATGTTTTTGTGTTTTTGGACTCAAGAATTATTTTCTAGTTTTAAGAATGTGATATATATAAGGATTGTATTTTAGTAATTTTTGTTTTTATTAAGGAGTTAATATTATGAAGGTAATCATATTTTCAGTATGTGAAAATAATATAAACTTTACTTTGTTTGGGGAATCTGATGTTACAATTAATTTTGGAATTTAGATACCTTTTAGAGAGAATTTGGGCGGATTTATTTTGGATAGCTATAATGGTTTGAATGGATTACATTTAACTTTAGATAGTATTTATTTTGAATATTTTTGAATATTATAATACTATAGTTTTATAAAATGGAAAACCCGCAGGCTGGGCGATAACCAGTCGCATCGGATAAAGGTGCAGGAATCGAACCCACAAAAAAATTACCACACATCTTTATGACCTTTCACTAGCCTAATAGAAGTCCCTTGTTATTATAAATTATTTTTCTTCATGGAATATGTTTTTAACATTATACTATTAGAATACATATAATAATTTTGAGTTCTATAATCTTATAGAGTGAAATATGTGTTTGTGGTAGAAATTAGTTAAAGGATGGAACTCTACTTGTCATGTTTATATATACAAACTATTCTATGAAAAAATTAATTCTTAAATTGTAGGTAAGGGATATTAAAACCCAAAACGTGTTATCCTAATGTAACGACCCAAAGTTTCATTAATGGAAACTCCCTCTTGATCCAGTTAAATGTTTCTTTATGAAAAACGTTTTTATAAGATTTCAACTTCTTTAGTTTTATGTTAAGATTTGTGACCGTTACTTTTATAGTCATTGAACAGTGATCATCTGAGTAGTATAAATATAAGGCTTTAACGAACCCATTTCTACTCAGAAAAAGGAACCGATGGCCTCATCCAGTAGAATTGCCCCTTACAAAGCCCATTTGTCAGAGCTCGGAAAAGATGTGGCGTCTTTGGGCTTCCCCCTTGACCAAGCCCAAGCTGATCTTCATTACGTCAAGCTTGATTGGGATCGTCTACGGGAAAAGTGGAAGTTGATAGATATTACCACTCGAGCGATGTTATCTGAGCCACCCCAAGAGTCTGTCACCATCACACACCTTACCCTTAGGTCTTATGTAGCTATTTTAAGGGGTTATGTAACAAATAAGTAGCACCATGTTCATGTACATTATTTTTGTATATATTAATGAATATAATTTCTAGTCATTTTTGATACATTGTAATTAGTTTTTAAAGTACAAATGTTGTTTTTTGTTATTATTTAATTAAGAATTATATTTTATTAAATTAAAGGATTTTTGAATTAAATAATATTTTAATAAAATATTATTAATATTAAATTAAATTTTATTAAATATAGATGATCTTATAATTTTATGAATGCAATTAAAATTTTTATTAAGGTTTGAAAGCCATTTCTGTCAAAACCCGTGAATTTTTTATAAATGTCAGTTTTTATTTTAAAAGTGAAAATTCCCATATTTAGAAAATTATTTAGATAAAATAAATATTATTTTTGGAATCTGGATGTCGAAATTATCCAACGGTGAATTTTTCATAATTTTCTGAGACAGTCAAATTTTTGGGTAAAAATTAAAAACCATTTAAATATATAATGTGTTTTATGACATCATAATGACCCAATGGTGATGTAATAAAATACCATAATCCTTATGTTAGGCCAATATGTGTTTTATCATTAAAATAATGAGGTTTTGGGTTTGTTTGACTTACTTTTCAAAGCATTAATGGAGCCCTCATGACTTATTCAACACTTTGCCTTTTTAAATTAATTTCCATGGGAGTGTGACTCACCTCCACATAAGCAACCCTAATTTTTTAATATGTTCGGACCTTGGCCTTGTAAAATATTGCTTTCCTCTTTCCGTTTCCAGAAACCATGGGAAAATACCATGGGATGGTTTTTGGTTTGGATTATTTTAATATAAGGGGTCCCAAACCTAAATAATAAAGAATTCCCTCACCTTTCATATATAAACCCACCCAAACTCCCACTTCCTCCTCACTCAAAGCCCTTGGAGTTCGTCCAAACTCTGCCCTAATCTCTCTAGAATCCTCTCAAGGTTCCCCATGCTCCCAAGAATCCTCTCACAAGCCTCTATCTAGCCTTTGGAAGCACACTTCCAAGTAAGGGTTTTTTCTTCCTTTCTCATTTTTGTCAATTTTCTTTAAGTTGTATTGCCATTTTAATTTCAATTATGAATGTTGGGGTATGGTTTTGCACCTCCCCCATACTGCCCTATTATTTTTTGAATGATGGGAGACCCCTTTTTCTCTCATTAAATTCCCCCCATGTACACCCGTTACTATGACGAAATTCCGAAAGGAACTTTTCTCTCCTCTTTTATATTCAAGCAATACTTTTGTATCATGAATATAAATTCCTTTTCAATTGTTAGGACATGTATCTATATGACCTCCTTACTTTCCATTACATGTAAATATGATGAGTAACCCCTTTCTCTCTCATCAACCATTTTTATGAATTCTTATGTCACGCCGTTACGCTGCCGAAATCACACCGATTTTCTAAGCCAATATAATTGTGTAGTGAATACCATGCCCATTTCTCCATCAAGGGTATTCACATTTATGCACATTTACTTATTGATTATAAAGTTTCATGTATGAATTCCACATTCCTTTATCGTGGAATAAATGATTATGTTTTATGAATCCATGTTTTACGATCCATGTGGCACACTTATGCATGAAATGAAATGTTTAAGAAGGGTGCGCCCTTATAGCGCTCCAATGCATTGGGTAAAGTATAGTATCATGATATGTCATGTGAAATGAGTGTTGACTCATGATAATTCAAGTGCAATGAGGGTTTACTCATGCTTCAAGTGCAATTAGGTTTTACTCATGCTCCATGTGCAATGAGCCTTGGCTCATGCTAATTCAATGTTAAGTGTTGTTCCCACATTTCCATGTTATGATTATCATGCTTTATCATGCCTTTATGTTCATGTTACTCTTATGCTCTATTGATATTCCTATTGCCTAACAAGTATTGAACTCCTCATGTTATTCATTGTGTACTCCCTTACTGGGCTTTATAGCTTACCCTTTTCTTATGCATGTCCTCAGGTTATCCCATGCAATGCTAAGTACGAAGGAATGTAGTGGTCATGTAAAGGAAGTTTTCAATAAAGATGTTGTATTTAAAGTTTAAAGTTTTTATGTAATGATCCTAAGCCCCAAAGACACTAAACCTCTCGATCTTCTTTGTTGTATCAAGTGAAGTTATATGTAATAAAGCATGTTTAAGTTGTAATAGAAAGCAGGGTTGTCATAGTTGGTATCAGAGGATAGGTTTAGTTATTTTTGGGATTAGGAAACCCTAGTAAAGCCTTATATACAATACTATGTATAATAAAAACATCCCTAAGTTTTGGTAAATACTAAGTAAGTGGTTTATCAAACAAATACATCCCTGTCTAGATACGAGCAGGTAGAGGCGGCTCTGGCACAGATGTATCCTAGGAGTAAAACCCGAAAACACTGCTTTGAGCTAGAATCGAACGGGAACTGGTGCACGACAATGGTCCTTGCTTCACTCTTGGTTATGACACTCTCGGTGGATTTGTTTTGATAAATTCACAATCTTAGTATGAAACCTTATTAAGAGAAAAATTCCCCTAAGAATATATGTTAGAAGGTAGATCATGAAAAGCCTGGATTGAATCCTATAGACTCATGAGTTAAAGAGATTAAAGTGTATTTATAAGTCATCAACTTTTGTCTTTGGATTACCCTTTATGTGTTACCCCTAACTTTCCTTTTATTCCAGCCAATGGCCGGTAATAGGAGGACTGAGACTAACAACCGTTGTGAAGATCAGTGTGATGATTGTACTAATGAGATGCCCAATCCAATGGGAGCGGGAATCGCGAACTTTGTCACAATTCTCTCTCAGCTAACTCAAGTTTTGAATAGAAACACAGGTCAAGAGGAATGTTCAACCCCCCATAAGAAAGAACAAGTCTCTATCGAGAGCTTCATGAGACAAAGGCCTCCTACTTTTAGTGGATTATCTTATCCCACGATCACTGAGCAATGGATCAAATCCATTGAAAAGATATTCTCTATCCTTCAATGTTCTGAACAAGAGAAGGTTCTCCTGGCGGCTTATCATATGGAGGGTGAAGCTGATCAATGGTGGACGTTGATCAAAAATACGAAGCCTGAGGAGGAGATCGAGGCTTTGGAATGGAAGGAATTCTAGAAGATGTTTTTCGATAAATATTCTCCGCACACCCTCCGTCTTAAGATGGAAAGGGACTTCCTTTTCTTCAAGCAGAAAGATGAAGAATCTGTGGGAGAGTACGAGGAAAACTTCACAAGGCCTGCACGATACGCTTCCGGCTTTGCCGTTACCCCCGAATGCAAGGTTGACTGCTTCTTTGGTGGGCTGAATCCTAGCTTGCGGAAAGCATTAGCGATCCGTGACTTCGACAGCTATGAGGAAATTTTCTGATGTGCCCTCAAGGTTGAAATGGAGATCGGAGAATCACAGGGGTATCATGGGGACAAGAAGCATAAGGTGGACTTCAATACTGGTGGTCTGATGGATAAATCCAACGACGCTAAGAAGTTCCATCACCCCACTTGCCAAAAGTGTGGAAAGAAGCACCCTGGAAATTGCCTTAGGGGGACAAGAAAATGCTTCAGGTGTGGAAGAGAAGGGCACCTAGCTGTTAACTATCAGCAAGAAGGACTCGCGGCTGCGACAGAGGAGAGGAACGCTCCGTTCGAACCTCAACGCATTGTTCAATGCTACAAATGCAAAGAACCGGGTCATTTTTCAAATCAGTGCCCTAATCCAAGGGTTATCGGAGGCAACCAGCAACCTCCAAGACAGCAAGGAAGAACTTTTGCCATCACTTCTGCCGAAGTGAACCCCGACAATGAAGTGGTGACAGGTATTCTAGTTATTCATTCAAGAATAGCAAACGTACATTTTTATTCAGGTTCTATGCATTATTTTATATCTCAAAAGTTTAGTAGAACAATCCATGCACCACCACAAATCATAGAAGTAAAGATGTCGTTGAGTACGACAAATGGGGAAATCATTGCATCCCATGAGTATAAGTCCTCCCCTGTTATAATCTGTGGATTTAATTTAGCGGAGAACTTCATCATACTCCCTTTGGTGGAATTTTATGCAATTCTTGGCATGGATTGGCTTTCCTTATATAGAGCCAACATAAATTGTCGGGAGAGGAAAATCACACTCCATATAGGGAATCGACCCCCGATTCTTTACAAGTGTCAGGAGGAAGATGAATCTCATTTAGCTCCATCATCTCAAGCATGGATATTACTTCCTTATGAGAACGCATATCTGGCTCAGATGATTGACTCCAAGGAAGAAACCACCCTTGAAGAAATTCTTATTGTGAGGGAATTCGCTGAAGTATTTCCCGAGGAACTTCCTGGTCTTCCTCCAAGAAGAGATGTTGAGTTCTCAATTGAACTTATACCTGGGGAGCTACCAATATCCAAGACTCCATATAGAATGGCTGTTGTTGATCTTGAAGAGATGAAGAAACAACTACAGGAGAATCTGGATAAAGGGTTTATATGCCCAAGTGCATCACCATGGGGTGCACCAGTCCTCTTCGTCAAGAAGAAGGATGGGTCAATGCGGCTTTGCATCGATTATTGTGAACTTAACAAAATCACGATAAATAACAAGTATCCTCTCCCAAGAATAGATGACTTGTTTGATCAGCTACGTGGAGCACAATACTTCTCCAAGGTGGAGTTGCGGTCGGGATATTATCAAGTAAGGGTGAAGAAGGAAGATATCCCCAAGACTGCTTTTCGTACAAGGTACGGACACTATGAATTCATAGTAATGCCTTTCGGACTCATCAATGCTCCAGAAATATTCATGGACTTGATGAATAGAGTCTTTATAGATTACCAATACAAATTTGTGGTAGTCTTTATAGATGATATTCTAATATACTCCAAAACCAAGGAGGACCATGAGGAGCATTTAAGAACTGTACTGGAGACTTTGCGCAAGGAGAAGCTCTATACCAAGTACAGCAAGTGTGAGTTCTAGTTCAAGGAGGTCTCATTCTTGGGCCATATCATCACAAGCAATGGGATATCTATGGACCCCTCCAAAACAGATGCAATTGAGAGATGGCCGAGGCCAACATCGGTAACTGATATCCGTAGCTTCTCGGGTTTAGCTGGATATTATCGACGATTTGTGAGAAATTTCTCACGATTGTCCAACCCTCTTACCAAGATAACTTGAAAAGGAGTAAAGTTTTCTTGGAGTGATGAATGCGAAGAAAGATTCAAGGAGTTGAAAAGGAGGCTTATCACTACACCCGTGCTCACTTTACCCACAAGTGGGGAGATTTTTGTGGTATTCAATGATGCTTCAAAGAAGGGATTAAGATGTGTGCTGATGCAGAATGATAAAGTGATATCCTATGCCTCAAGTCAGTTGAAAATCCATGAGCGAAACTATCCAACGCATGATCTGGAGTTGGTGGCGGTGATCTTTGCCTTGAAAATTTGGCGGCATTATCTCTATAGAGAGAAATGTGAGATATATACTGACCACAAGAGTTTTAAATATATATTCACATAGAAAGATCTTAATATGCACCAGAGAAGATGGATAGAGCTCATCAAGGATTATGACTGTTCAATACATTACCACCTTGGGAATGCGAACAAGGTGGCAGATTCCCTAAGTAGAAAGGATCCAGCGATTCTATCAATGATGATAATTGAGAAGGATCAAATCTTCTTAGACTTAATGAAGATGGATATGGGAATCATAAATAAGGGAACATCATCAATCCTTTCACAAATGATTTCTCAACCATCTCTTTTGGAAAGGTTAAAGGATGCTCAAAAGGATGATTTGGGAATCCAAGAAAAAGTGGAAGCTATCAAAAAGGGAAAATTCTCAGAGTTTAATGTTAATGAAGATGGAATTGTGCGGTTTGGGAAAAGACTATGTGTTCCATCAAGTTCGGAGTTGAAGAAGGAACTTTTGGATGATGCACATAGTTCAAATTTCTCTATTCACCCAGGGAGCACAAAGATGTATCGAGATCTCTGAGAAAACTTATGGTGGGATAATAAGAAGAAGGAAATCGTTGATTATACATCAATGTGCCTGGTGTGTCAGCAAGTGAAGGCAGAGAGGTAGAAGTCTAAGGGGATGATGCAACCATTGCCCATACTAGAATGGAAATGGGAGAACATCACCATGGACTTTTTCACTAGACTTCCAAGGACATCCAAAGGCAACAATGCAATCTGGGTTGTTGTGGATCATCTTATAAAGACTGCACACTTCATTGCTATTCGAGAGGATTTCTCTTTGGATCAACTGGCACGGATATATATCAGGGAAGTGGTACGGTTGCAAGGAGTACCATTATCTATTGTTTCTGACCGAGATCCAAGATTCACCTCTAAGGTTTGGAAGAGTCTTCAACATGCTCTGAATACTGAACTGAACTTCAGTACGGCCTATCATCCTCAAACTGATGGTCAATCCGAACGGAGTATCTAAACACTTGAGGATATGTTGAGAGCATGCTCAATGGACTTTAAAGGAGTATGGGATCAACATATTCCTCTGGTTGAGTTCTCTTATAATAATAGTTTCCACTCGAGCATCCAAATGGAACCATATGAATCCCTATATGGGAAAAGGTGTAGAACACCGGCATGTTGGGATGAGGTCGGTGAACATAAGCTGCTTGGGCCAGAAATGGTCGAAGAAATGGTGGAGAAGGTGAAAACCATTCAGTAGCATATCAAGGCAGCACAAAGTCGACAGAAGAGTTATGTCGATAATCGTCGATGAGACCTTGAGTTTAAAGTCAGAGACATGGTGTTTTTACGCATATCTCCGTGGAAGAAGGTCATGAGGTTTGGAAAGAAAGGGAAGTTAAGTCCAAGGTACATCGGCCCCTTCGAGATTCTTGATCGTGTTGGGGCTGTGGACTATCGACTAGAACTTCCACCTACTATGGCCAAGGTGCATGATGTCTTTCATGTATCCCTCTTAAGGAAGTACATACTGGACCCTTCACATGTACTCTCTTCCGAGGTGGTACAATTGGAAGATGATATTTCTTATGAGGAGCAACCAGTGAAGATCTTAGATCGTAGAGAAAAAGTTCTACGAAATAAGACAATGCCCCTCGTCAAGGTGTTGTGGAGAAACCACAAGTTTGAAGAAGCAACTTGGGAGTCGGAGGATATGATGAAGCTGAGTTACCCACATTTGTTTTAGTGTGGGAAAAGGAAAATTTCGAGGGTGAAATTTATTAAGGGGGGAATATTGTAACGACCCAAAGTTTCATTAATGGAAAATCCCTCTTGATCCAGTTAAATGTTTCTTTATGAAAAATGTTTTTATAAGATTTCATCTTCTTTAGTTTTACGTTAATATTTGTGACTGTTACTTTTATAGTCGTTGAACAGTGATCATCTGAGTAGTATAAATATAAGGCTTTAACGAACCCATTTCTACTCAGACAAAGGAAGCGATGGCCTCATCCAGTAGAATTGCCCCTTATGAAGCCCATTTGTCAGAGCTCGGAAAAGAGGTGGCGTCTTTGGGCTTCGCCCTTGACCATGCCCAAGATGAGCTTCATTATGTCAAGCTTGAACAGGACCGTCTACGGGAAAAGTGGAAGTTGATAGAGATTACCACTCGAGCGATGTTATCCGAGTCGCCCCAAGAGTCTGTCACCATCGCACACCTTACCCTTAGGTCTTATGCGGCTATTTTAAGGGGTTATGTAACAAATAAGTAGCACCATGTTCATGTACATTATTTTTGTATATAATAATGAATATAATTTCTAGTCATTTTTGATACATTGTAATTAGTTTTTAAAGTACAAATGGTGTTTTTAGTTATTATTTAATTAAGAATTATATTTTTTTAAATTAAATAATTTTTGAATTAAATAATATTTTAATAAAATATTATTAATATTAAATTAATTTTTATTAAATACAAATGATCTTATAATTTTATGAATGCAATTAAAATTTTTATTATGGTTTGAAATCCATTTCTGTCAAAACCCGTGAATTTTTTATAAATGTCGGTTTTTTTTTTAAAAGTGACAATTCACATATTTAGAAAATTATTTAGATAAAATAAATATTATTTTTGGAATCAGGACGTCTAAATTATCCAACGGTGAGTTTTTCATAATTTTCTGAGACAGTCAAATTTTTGGATAAAAATTAAATACCATTTAAATATATAATGTGTTTTATGACATCATAATGACCCAATGGTGATGTAATAAAATACCATAATCCTTATGTTCGGCCAATATGTGTTTTATCATTAAAATAATGAGGTTTTGGGTTTGTTTGACTTACTTTTCAAAGCATTAATGGATCCATCAAGACTTATTTAACACTTTGCCTTTTTAAATTAATTTCCATGGGAGTGTGACTCACCTCCACATAAGAAACCCTAAGTTTTTAATAATTTCGGACCTTGGCCTTGTAAAATATTGTTTTCCTCTTTCCTTTTCCAGAAACCATTGGCAAATACCATGGGATGGTTTGTGGTTTGGATTATTTTAATATAAGGGGTCCCAAACTTAAATAATAAAGAATTCCCTCACCTTTCCTATATAAACCCACCCAAGCTCCCACTTCCTCCTCACTCAAAGCCCTTGGAGTTCGTCCAACCTCTACCCTACTCTCTCTAGAATCCTCTCAAGGTTCCCCAATCTCCCAAGAAGCCTCTCACAAGACTCTCTCTAGCCTTTGGAAGCACACTTCCAAGTAAGGGTTTTTTTCTTCCTTTCTCATTTTTGTCAATTTTCTTTAAGTTGTATTGCCCTTTTAATTTCAATTATGAATGTTGGGGTATGGTTTCGCACCTCTCCCATACTGCCCTCTTATTGTTTTAATGATGGGAGACCCCTTTCTCTCTCATTAAATTCCTCCCATGTACACCTGTTACTATGCCGAAATTCCGAAAGGAACTTTTCTCTCCTCTTTTATATTCAAGCAATACTTTTGTATCATGAATATAAATTCCTTTTCAATTGTTGGGACATGTATCTATATGACCTCCTTACTTTCCATTACATGTAAATATGATGAGGAACCTCTTTCTCTCTCATCAACCACTTTTATGAATTCTTATGTCACGCCGTTACGCTGCCGAAATCACACCGATTTTCTAAGCCAATATCATTGTGTAGTGAATACCATTCCCATTTCTCCATCAAGGTTATTCACCTTTATGCACATTTACTTATTGATTATAATGTTTCATGAATGAATTCCACATTCCTTTATCGTGGAATAAATGATTATGTTTTATGAATCCATGTTTTACGATCCATGTGGCACACTTATGCATGAAATGAAATGTTTAAGAAGGGTGCGCCCTTATAGAGCTCCAATGCATTGGGTAAAGTATAGTATCATGATACATCATGTGCAATGAGTTTTGACTCATGCTAATTCAAGTGCAAAGAGGTTTTACTCGTTCTTCAAGTGTAATGAGGGTTTACTCATGCTTCATGTGCAATGAGCCTTGGCTTATGCTAATTCAATGTTAAGTGTTGTTGCCACATTTCCATGTTATGATTATCATGCTTTATCATTCCTTTATGTTCATGTTACTCTTATTCTCTATTGATATTCCTATTTCCTAACATGTATTGAACTCCTCATGTTATTCATTGTTTACTCCCTTGATGGGCTTTATAGCTCACCCTTTTCTTATGCATGTCCTCAGGTTATCCTATGCAATGCTAAGTGCGAAGGAATGTAGTGGTCATGTAAAGGAAGTTTTCAATAAAGATATTGTATTTCAAGTTTAAAGATTTTATGTAATGATCCTAAGCCCCAAATACACTAAACCTCTCGATCTTATTTATTTTATCAAGGGAAGTTATATGTAATAAAGCATGTTTAAGTTGTAATAGAAAGCAGGGTTGTCATACCTAATATCTTAGGTTTTTTTAACCGATGATATTCTAAATCATCTTAGATTGATGGCTTTGAGGCCCACAATTTTAAACATGTTTTTTTGGATGACCTGAATCACACCCTAAAAATATTTATGTTTTCCCTCCAATTATGTGTCTGTAATTGCCACCAATGTTCTCCTCTTCAAAACCCTATGTTGGTGGTTGATTTTTCATTACCCTTTCACTCTTATAAAGTCTAAATTTCATTATCCCTATTTCCGATTAGGGTTTTAGACAAACGTATTTTCTATTTTAACCTATTATTTTAGAATTATAATTTCAAATTGTGAGGACACATTTTATTGAAGGAGGGGAGAATGTAACATCCTGATATATCATAGTACGTTATCTCATTAAATTAATTAAATAGATTATGCTACATGCAACACCGAGTTCGAGTGCACCACAACTTACCAAACTGGTCGTTCAAAAAATAGTTATGAATAGTATTAACTATATGTTGAATCTTATATACTATATATAATTTTAACATCCATATTATGTGTTTTTTTCTAGACATAATATAATAAGAAATTTATTTTTTCAGATTAAAGAAGTATATTTCAAAAAATGCAATTTTACCACCTTTTATTGGAGAACCATTTTTAAAAGAAATATTTGACACTTTTATATATTCAATTTTATGAAATTAAATTCTTATTTAGAATCAGGGCATAAAAAATTAGTTGGGATAAATTTTGGGTACTTTTTTGATAAATTTCATATTTTGATGAATAGTGATAAATACAATGTTTTAATTAAAAAAAATTCATTAATCGAATAATTTTATATTGTTTAATTATGAATTTGAATTGTTTAAAAGTATAGTTAGATTATATTTTTATCATTTAATACAATTTATTTCATTATATGTAATTTCACATTTAAATTTGACATAAACACTTGTCAATATTTCGATAGTTTTTACTTTTTAAAAACTCACTTTTTGGCTATGACGACGAGAATTAATTTTAAATTAAGTCTCTTTCACTTCGGTTTTTTTAATTTGAAAAAATTAATTCCATATTTGGAAGCAGGAGGTCCAAATTGTATAAATAGGTATCTTTTATTTTTAGAAATTATCAATATTTACTTCAGTAAATATTTTATTTACCATGGTTAGTGGGTAAATCAGGTAAATAAGGGTAAAAAATATTATAATAATAATATTAAATTACCCTAAAATATGTCCTATTCATAATGGTTGATACATTTCCGACCATGGGCATCCTTGAGTCGATTTTGGGACCACTTGGAGCCTCATGAGAGTGATAATGACACATTATATTAATAAATTTAAAGTATAAATAAGAATGACATAAACATATATCTTTTAGTAAAACAATTTTTACATGGTGTTATATAAGTTCTTATTTTGACAATAAATATTCATTAGAAAGGTAAAAAGACTTAATATATTATATTGTTTTATTTATAAATTTTGGACTTTAACGAAATAAATTTATTAATGACACAACGATGATGCAATAATTACTTTATTAATGAATGAATCAAATAAATGGTATTATAAATTTTAAATTAAATATAATATCAAAGTTATTATGACATCCACGAATTTTATACATTAATATAACATTTTAAGATGTATTAAATGTTTCTTTTTAGATGTAATAAATATGTGATGACTTTCACATTAACCAAATACTAAATAGTGTCAAAATTAACATAAATGAGTTTTTAAAAGAAATATTATATTATTAAATTATATAATATTCCTAAATATATAAGCTTCATAAAAAGGTATTATATAATATTATATATGTCAATAATGAAACCCTTGAGGTTATCTTGGAAGTTTAGAGTTTTTAATTAATCATATAGTGTAAGAATACAAGAAGAAACAGAAAAAGTTAAACTATTTAACTAAGAGTTAAATCTATAAGATTAGGTTAATATGGTGACCTAATCGTGTCTAGAATCTATTTTTTGAGTGGGTTTCGACACATACCCACTATAGACTCTAAATAAATAATTTTTTATCCATTATAAACCTAATGGTAGTTTATTATAAATTAATATTTCAAGCTTTTGCTAATGTGACTCTCACCTCTCTTATAAAAGGGCACTTCCCATTCTCTAAAAATCACATCTCTAAATCAATTTGGCTCAGCAAAACCCACCCCAAATATCCTCCCATATTCCCTAAAATCAAAATAGATTCCATACTTTTATTATAAATCTATCCTAAGGATCCATTTTTGATCAACTAAAAAACACCCAAAGAAGAGGTAATGATTTCACCGTCCTCTTTCATGTTCTTTTATTCTTCCACTTCCTCTTTCTTTTTTTCCATACCAAAATAATAAATCAAGAATATAATACATATTTTGACGTTATTATAAATATGTTAAAACCATATTCATAATTTTATACATCCTATGGATGATAACGTCACCATGCGTGCGTACGTATGGCTTACTGTCTCCACGCCATGGTGTAATTTTTTATTCCACGCTACGTTATTTGGACAGATATAATGTTGAGTAATAGGTATATAAATAATGTAAATAAAATGATAATTTCTTGGTAAAATTAATATAAGATTTAATTCCACACCTTTTAATCACTAAGGAAATGACATCGTCGCTCGTGTGTACGTACAGCTTACCGTCTCCACGACGAGATGAGATTCAATTCCACATTCACCATTCAACAATGATGATAAAATATAAATTATTAATAATTATTTAATATATGAAATAATAATGCTACTTAATATATATATATATATGTGTGTGTGTGTGTGTGTGTGTACTTACATATATCTTGTTCACTTACTTCCATTCAATACGACATGAAAAGAGAAACAACATTTATGCGTATGTAAGGCATATTGTCTCCATAAACAGAGTTTAAAATTTCAAATATCTATCTTCTATACATATTTATATTCTAAATATATTTGATACATAATTTTTTTTATATTCTATAATTATTTTAATCATTATCTAATTGTTACGATCTAGAATAACAATTTAAAACACATACGATTAAGAAAGTGATTATTACTCGAAATGTGAATTTTACATGGAAATAATTATTAAATGGGTAGTATAAATTCATAACTAAATCATGTATGATATAATAAATATTAATATAGTTATTTTATAATTTAATAAAATACTATAGTCATTATATAGGATGTTAAATGTACCCTTGACCAAAGGAATGTGCAATGTAAGGGTTATTTTCTCAATCTCATTATTATCTGAGATTTATTCTGTATATGTGTTTACTGGGAAATATTTATCATCGATACCCAAATTTAATAAAAACGTTTTCAAAAGGGATAATTTATGTTTTTATGGGAGGGTCTATTTAACAAGATCATCAATTTAAATGTTTTAAAGATTTATCATTCTAAATCCATTTAATTAATGTCCATATTTTCAAAAATGTTTTTAAGGATTTATTTATAAGGAAATGAATGTTTTGAAATGATAACTATTTTCAAAAGATTCAAAGTGGTATGGCACACATTGATTCAAAAATATATTTTAAATTAATTCCAATATAAATGTGTGAATTTTAAAAGTTTTCATGAAAAATGGATATTTCTCTCAATGAGTTATAAAAATCATTTCCATCTATGTCAAAATCTATTGATAGATTTTAAACATGTTTGATGATGATTTATTTTAATAAAAATATTCCATATTGTATTGAATGTTTTGTGATATATTTGACTTTGGATGTGTTATTTGTGTACCATTCATGGTTTATGGTTAAATTATTGACATTTCGTATAACAGTTTTAATAGGAATGTTTATGTTATGTTTCATCCTTTTCAAATGAGAAATGTATTGGATTTAGTAATTGACGGGTTGATCCTACTACAGCTCCTTGGTTCATCAGTAGGTCTCATGAGACAATTAGTTGTGGGATTAACTGAGGAATTACCCAATTTGATATATGGTTTTGGACGAGTCCTTAATCCTTTTTAGACATCTTGGCTGAGGCCTTGAAAAATGTTTTAGATTGTTCGGCATTATACAATCCCTCATTATGAAAATATTATTAATGGTTCATGCGGTTATTCGACTACTAGAATACCCAAGTATATGTTTTATTATGTCATTATTTACTTATCTCATATTCCTTATATGAAGTGTTCATTTTTTTTATTTTTAAAAGAATGTGTTTTAAATTATTCTCCATGCCTAATGTTTATGTTATCTTCCTCTTTATTTCTTACCATTACTGAGTGTTTGAGCTCAAAACTTTTTTTCTCAGGATTCCAAAAGGTGTATTATGTTTGATAAGAATGGTCAAGATAGGGGATTAATGGTGTTCTAAAATGATCCTTTATTTTGTGTTTTATTTTCTAATGTGTAATGTAATGTTCATTATGTAATTTATTTTCCAAGAGTGTTAAACTGATCGGTCCTTCGAGACATCCTTCCTTGTAATCATGTCAATGTATTTAAATAATTCACCAAATCCGGGTAACTGGGGTAAGGGAAATACATATTATGGCTCTCAAACATATATTTATTGACAAAAAATTTGATAATTTATGTTGGTGGAATGTTATGATATTATGGGCGCATTAAGAGTAATATTACCATAATGAATAATGCGAGAAGGAATTTATCACTTCAACGAATGTAGATATCTTAGGCCCTTTGATTGAAATTATATAGACTAACTAAATCCATAGATGTGGTGTTATTTAGGGAAGTTCAATTCTAGGATGTCAAAGAAAGATAAATAGACCACATTGGTTGATAACACTTTTATGATACTTGCTTGATTGAAGATATTGGGAAAAAGGGATTATATTACATGGTAAACATTTGTATAAGTTTACATGTCGTTGTGACATCCACTTCTTTCTCTTGGGTTCATTGACCCATTAGTGGATATTAATCTTGGACATTAAGAAAACGTGCCTAATTCCAATGAGAAAGAGGACTAGAGGGTCACACACTATTTGTAGCAAGTATCTCAGTTAAATAAATTATTATTTAACAAGTAGAATAAATATTACTCCTGATTGTATTTTAATAATTATTCAAGTATGCCTAATCGCATATTTTTTGTCACTTGTTATTTGAGATAATATATTGCGGACATAAAATTAATTTTTAGTGAATAATGCAATTAAATTTATTTAATAAATAAATAGTCATTATTCAAGTCATGATAATTATTTAAGAGGATTGGAATACCAATCTATGGGTCTGTTGAGAAATAATATTAAATTTTATTTGGCTCAATAATATTTAAATATAAAATTCATGTTAATCACATGTCATTGAAATAATATAATTCTTATTATTATTTGACACGGGGTTTCATGTGGAATAAAAAAATAAGTGAAAGAACATGTGAGAATTATTTATTATTAACTGGTGAATTAAATTATCCATTTTATTATTATTCTTTAATTATCTAAGGGTTCCTCCCACTAGTTAACCAATAGTTGTGTGCACAACATCATTATAGATAAGTTGTCAAGCCTACTGAACTATTCCCTCTACAAGAACACTCTCATAAATGAGAGAGATCATCCTCCACTTGATTTAGGAGAACTCTATGGAAGCGGTTCTCAAGGGTACCAAAGAAAATTAGCAAAATCATGTGGTTCTTCCTTGTATGAACCTAGAGACTCATTAATCAATGTACGGTGATACGTGTAGCACATGTGGATCCCTAATAGAGTAAATTGATCATTGGATTCTACATCACAATAAAGCCTCACCTCGGACTCGTGGTCGAACTCATCACTGAAGAATGAATCCCCATTGAAGAAATTGAATAATTTAATTAAATTAAATATAAATAAAATATGTTGATCCTCGCTTCTTAGTTCTTTGTTTCCTCCATTGAATTTTATCTTTGATTCATTTTTTGGATATTGTCATTTATCATTGTATTGATCCAATATTAATCATCAGTCATGGTAATTTGCAATGTTGGTTAGATTCCCATCCTACTCTTTTGCAATATTGGGAACCCACAAGTGGTATATTAACGGTCATATTTTCATTTATAATTATTTTTATGATTTATTGATTATAATAGCTTTAATAATTTAGTTTTCAAATTTATATTTTAATCATTATTGTAATCTGAATTTTGAGATCTATTGTTCATATTTCAATTCAAGTAGATCAAAAAGAATTGTATAATCAGATGATTAAAATTATATCAAGGATATCATTAGAAGGCTTTAATGATTCTATCTAGGTAACATGATAGTGCACATAGTTTATTCGGAGTTTCACATTGTGTCATCCCCCATATACGCCCAGTAATGTGGATCAGACAACGTGTAGTTTTATTTAGCGCATACGGTGTAATTTGGAAACTAATCAAGCTGTGTATATTGATGAAACATGGTGTAGTTAATTCTTGAACTGCCTGTTGGCTAGGACAGACTGGAACTCAGTCATCTTGACTACACGCTGTGTGGTGTACTAGAAACGGTGTGTAGTTTCTTTGGGTTTGGGTCATGTCATGTATTGCATACACTGCTTGCATGGATGGTGACCATGTAATGTAGAGTCAACAAGGTGTGTGGCCCACTAGATAATTTGTGTATTATAAAGATTTCTAAATTACACCTCACATGTTGTTTCCCAAGGAGTGTACATCAGATGGATGTTGAGGAGGTATACACCATGCAGTTGGATATACACGCCATGTTTGTTTCCCAGATTACACATATTTAAAAATTTATTATTATATTATGTATCCCTTGAGAAATGTACCTTCGTGTGTGCATAATGATGGGAAAAAACATGTGATAGGTGTTTGATATATATATATGTCTGTGTGTGTGTGTGTGTGTTTAATTTACATCATTGTAATGTATATAAATCAACACATCTTGTATGAATTTTAATACAATTATAATTCTAAATTCCTGCTATATGTCACAAAGAATAAAATGTATACAAGTATAATACATGATGTGTAGTTTTGGATTATTGTTCACTATGTTTCCTCGAATGTACAATTTATGTTCAATGTTATAGATGATAATCTCAATGAAATTTAAAAAACGTATTATGATAAAAGGGATTGATTAATTAAATATAATGATTAATCAATTCGAGCATAATTTATCTAAATAAGTATGCTTAAAGAATTGAATTATTGTTTTATTGAATTCATTAATTGTTACATATATAAATAGATGATCATGAGCTGGATCAGACAATTGTATGTGATTGGTTCCCTTTGAAATTATTTTTTATATTGAGATTGTTGGCCTATGTATATTCTACTCATTAATATGTTTGGCCTATGTTCCCATTGATTATTTTATGTAAACCACCTTTTAACCATTGGATATGTGTGATTTAAATGCATATGTAATGGATGTAGCACCCAATCTAGTGGAGGTGGTTCAATATATGAGATGAGGGGAATCCAATCCAAAGAGATACAAAGGTGGACATATGGAAATCTGTAAACATGATCTTTAAATGGTTCAAGGTATTTGTCCACTAGGTTAGGGATATATTATCAACTGATAGATAAACTAACCAAATTGTAAATCTCATGATCATTACAGTTATTTATTTATGTTATATGTATAGTTATTCATTATGGATGTTTGACGCGATCACTTCATTAATGAACTAACAAGAATACAAGATGAAGCTAAAAAAATGGATTCTGTGAAGATATTATCTATACCTAGTAAATCACTTAAGTAAATCCCACTTAATATCAATAATCATGGGATAAGATAATAAGTGTAAATTTATGCATAATAGAAAAAATACCTCATTTAGATTTTAACTCAGATATAGCCTTCAATTACTTCGGTTGGAATCAAACAATTGTTTAATAATCTTAACCAACCCTTATTGGGGTGCTTTCAATATTTAAATAATTATAATTTGAGGTTTTCGTTTGAAATTACATAGTTTATATCATGGCTTGACTTCCCTAACAAGAATTGGTGAATCTAAGGTGAACAGGATGAAGAACTCCAAAATTAAGGACTTTGGGATTGGGGAGTCCACTCAATAGATCAAGGAGCTATGAATTAAGGCTGTTGGAATTTGGAATTCCTATCTAAAATCTTTTAAAATTCTTTACCAACCTAAGTTGGGGTAATGCAATGGGAAATATGGATCGTTTCTACTATAATGTCCATGAAATATGATATTCCAAAGCCAATGGTGATGGATATTGGGATTTGGAAAAATAGTTGGAGACTAATAGATATTAATTATTTTATTTCTAAATATTTATAATGATAATGTATTAAAACAATGTTCATTTTTTTTGTAATAACATCACTAAATATAAAATTAAACATTTCATTGATATTCATACTCATGAAGGAAAACCTTCTCACTGAAAATATTTTCAAGGAGGGGAAAAGGTTCCTCCGGGTTATCTTTCTCCATGAGAAGAATCATTATGTTTTAGAATAGCCATTTCCCATTGCACCAAGATATTAGGAGAGTGATGAGGAATTATCTTTCTACGATAAATATCTGAATGAAGCTATGAATATTTAGTGACACATTCTATCATCCATCACCAATGAGCTCTTTAAGAAACATGAATACATGAATTCTTATATCATGATGTTTCAGCTTTGGGATCTCTGTCAAGAGAAGGTGATACATGAGAGGTATGAGATCTCAAACTCATTTTTCACTACTATGATTAGATAGTATATGCCAGATGGACCACATATAGTCAATATTATTGGATACATTGAGCATATTTACATTATTGGGATTAAAATCCAGGATGATTTTCATATAGATCTCAGTATATCATCACTACCCAATACCCTCTCTAGTTTTATAGTGAATTATAATATGATAAATAATGTGAAGATTCCATTAGAGCTTCTTACCACAATTTTCCAAGTGGATAAGGATATGCTTAATAAAAAACCCACAGACCATATGTTTAATTAGAAGAGGAAGGAAAAAGGTAAGGGGCCTAATATTTATATACCATCAAAAGCCTCAAAGCACCGTACAAAAAATAAGATGATCCAGGGAAAGGATAAGTTAAAAGAGGCAGTATGATTTTCATGTGGATATTCAGGCCATTGGAAGAGTAATTGCACCCAGAGGTAAGGGGAATCCAAAGGTACATTCATTATCGAGTGAAAGATTTCCATTTCCACACAATGGTTATTAGATATAACTTGTGGGGCATATATATGTATTTGAATATAAGAACCATGTATATTCTGGAAAGTTTCTAGAGTAGAGGTAGATTTGCAAGATGCCAATGGAGCAAGGTCGGATGATCTTTCCATTGGTGACAACCACCTCACATTGCCAACATTAATGATTTTGGTTTAATATGGTTGTTATTATGTTCCTAGTGTTACCAAGAACAAACTTTATGTATCGAGTATAAATATAGATTGATTTTTTTTTCATGTTCAGAAATAAATTTTTTTACTTTTATAAGGACACCATATTCTATGGTATGTCATATTTAAATAATGTTCTATATGTAAAAAATTATAAGAACCAAGTTTTGGAAATTGATAATGAATCGAGTTCACATTATTCATGAAACACATATTTGTGGCATCACATCGTTGGACATGTAAACGTGAAGCACCTGAAAAAGATCTATCAATATAGTTATTAAAACTCTTTTGAGCTAAAACCACTTGATAGATGTCACACTTGTTGACAAGGGAAAATGACTAAAAGGTAGTTTTGGTGGACATGATGATATGACCAAAAATATTTTAGGATGGGTACACACTGATGTGTGTAGACCATTTCTAGATTAAGATAAAAGTCGAAATTCTTACTTCATTACTTTAATTGATGACTTTAGGATATATGGTTATGTATACCTAATTAAGTATAAGTTTGAGTCCTCTGAGAAATTCAAGGATTTAAAAATTAAGTATAGATTCATCTTGGTGATAAGATAAAGAAGTCTTGATCAAATCTTGGTATATAATATCTTAACCAACAATTCATCAACATTTTACAAGAGTCTTAGATTATATCTCAACTCACTCCCCTTATAAACAAATGTGGAATAGTGTTAGTGAAATGAGTAAAAATACCTTATTGTACATTTTAAGGTCTATGATGAGTCATAGAGATCTTCCTTTATCCTTTTGGTGATATGCATTGAAAACTGCAGCATACACATTAAACCTAGTACCAAATGAGGAGGAAAATGGGATTCCCATAGAGTTATGGAGTAGAAAGAAACCCACTTTATCCCATACATGTGTATGGGGATGAGAGGCATTTTGTAAGGCTTTATTGAGGAATAAAATAGAACCCTGGGGCACGAAGTGTTTCATTATAGGGTATTCCATGGAAACAATTGGATACAACCTATACATCCCCTCAGACAAGAAAGTCTGTTTTTCTAGAAATGCCATCATTTTTTAAAGGTAGCACAGACTAAAAAGGATTATGTGTGTAAGATAGGCTTCAATGATGTTGATACTCAAGATACATAGTAGTTGATACAGGAACAAGTTCCATAGGTCCTCTAGGAAAAGGTAGTAATGAAAGACACGTACTATGTAGGATTACAATAGAGGTATGAGAACCAGAGTTCTATGGTTTCCCTATCATCGAGGGTGGAAAAAAATTATTTTTTGACATTGAAGAACCTCTCTCCCAAAATGATGAAGTAGATAGATCAGATGATACAAGATGTCTAGAAGCTATGAACTCTGAGATGGATTCCATGTATCAGAAAAAATTATATTCTATGGTTGATGTACTAGTTGATGTAAACCCTATTGGGTGTAAATGATTATTCAAGAAAAAACTGGACATGGAAGGTCAAGTTAGTACCTATAAGTCAAGGATTATGGATAATGGTTTTATTGAACATCAACAAATTGACTACGATGCGTTCTTTTCACTAGTTTCCAGGTTTAAATACATAATAATCCTACTTTCCATAGCATCTTTTCATGACTACGAGATTTGGCAGATGGATGTCAAAACTACATTTCATAATAGAAATCTTTTGGAAGATAACTATATGACACAACCAGAAGGGATTGTGACACCAGGTGATGCAAATAAAGTATGAAAGTATCATATATCCATTTATGGGTTAAATAAAAAATCGTGATCATGGGACATTAGATTCGATGAATCCATAAAGGAAATTTGTTTCATTATGAATTAATGTGATACATGTGTCTACAAGGGGTTTAATGGAAATTAAGTCATTATCTTAGTAGTGAATGTTCTGGAAATATTGATTGTTAGAAATTTCATACCGGTCCTGTAGTCAGTCAAGGTATGGTTAAACAAGTGCTTCTTCATGAATGACATAGGAAAAACAACCTATATTCTAGGGATCCATACCGTTTGTGTTAGATCTAAGTGGCTACTTGCATTGAGTCAATGTGCATACTTTGACTAGATAATAATGAGTTTTAGTATGGAACAATCCGAGAGGGGATTGGTTCAATTGTCACATGGTATACATATTTCTACAAAAATGTGTCCCCAGTAAAAACCTATGAAATATAGGCGAGTATGATTCTATATGCGTCGTCAATAGGATCTATCATGTATTCCATGTTATGTCCTAGACATAATGTTTCATATGCACTAAGCATCGTAGGAATATATGAAGTAGATCTAGGAGAATAACATTAGATTATGTTCAAAAATATCATTAATTATCTTAGAATATCTAATGTTATGTTCATAATTTATAGAGGATATGAGGAGATTTTCATAAGAGGATATGATAATGGAAGTTTTCCAATAGATCTAAATGATCTAAATTCACAGTCAACATATGTTTTCTGTCTTAATGGAGGAGATGTGAGCCAAATGATTTCAATGCAGCTAGTTGTCATTGATTCTACAATAGAGTCCAAGTATATAACAACTTATGATGCATCCAAGGAATCCATTTGGATTATGAACACTATCTAGGAGCATGGTGTGGTAAATAGCATTAAGGATCACTTTACATTGTATTCTAATAGTACTATATTTTTTGTTCTTTCAATGGAGCCAATGTCACATCAATGGACAAAAAAATACTCAATATTTATCACTGCTTGATAGATTTCTATCAAAGGTTTGATGTTTCAGTGATAAGAGTTTTGATGGATGAAATAGCAGTAGACCCCTTGACTGAAGTCCTATTTGATTAGATTAAGTAATATAGTGTGAGATCTAACTGACATAAGTTTGTTAGTAGTTGGATCCCGTTCAAGCGATAGTCTGTTGGAGTCGGTTCCCTAAAAACAAACTTCTATGTACATTATGATAAACCGATATTCATTGGATGAATATTAACAAATTATTTTTCAAATCATGATTGTTTTTTTACTTGATGTAGTATGTGATAATTTCCTCATAATTGTTGACTCACTAAAAGTTCATAACGGATCCCTACTACAATGAGTACCCGGAAGCTCCATGAACCTATTAATAAATATAAGTTCTATGGTCAGATGATGTCGTTTGATTAGTAAATATTATATAGGCTGTCAGGGATGGGGACTCGTGAATATTTGAGGAACCTTCTCATGGTGTATACCCTTCTTAATATCCAAGAGGATATTATGAGAATAAGACCCACCAGTAGGAATCAACATTCATAACTGTCATTGGATGTTCCTATATACGGATGTGCGTATTGGTCTTTAGTTTTTAAGATTATTATTAATGGGTATTATGACTCACACACTTATATGTATTGATGGAAACTATAATGATAGATGTTCATGGAAAGGTAGGATATGTTGGGTGCATCATGAGTAATATTACATTAATGAATAATGTGACAAAGGATTTTTCACTACTACAGGATTAGATATCTCAATCCCTTTGAGAGAAATGATATAGCCTAACTAAATCCATGGCCATAGTGTTCTCATATAATGTTCAATACTGAGAAGTCAATGAATGTGAAATTGAGCACATGGGTTTATGTCACTTTCATGCAACCCTATTGATTGGATATATCAGGATAAGGGGATTGTATTACATGGTAAGAATTTGTATGAGGTGACGTGTCATTAAGAGATAAACTTATTTCTCATGGGTTCCTTGACCCATTTCTATATAGTAATATTGGAATTTAGGGAATCCCACCTATTTCCTATGAGAAAGAGACCTAGAGGGTCACAGACTATGTGTACCCAGTATCTTAGTAAAATAATTTATTATTTAACAAGATGAATAAATATTATTCCTGGTATTGGTTTAATAATAATTCAAATATTCCTGATCATATTTATTTCACAACTTGTTATTTGAGAGAATATATTGTGGACATAGTATTTATTTATCTGTGAATAATTTAGTTGTATTTATTTAATAAATAAATAGTAATTATTCAAGGCCTGATAAATATTGACAATGATCGAAAATCCAGTCTATGGGTCCGGTGAGAAATAATATTAAATATTATTTGGTTAAATAATATTTCAATATAACATGAATTTTAAGAACATGTCATGGAAATAATATCATTTATATTATTATTTGACAGGGGGTTCCCATGGAATAATAAAATAAATAACGGAACATGAACTTATTATTTGTTATTACCCAGTGAATTAAATTCCCCATTATGGTATTATTCTATAATATGTCAAGTGGTCATCCCACTAGATGACCAATGGTTTTCTACACAACATCATTATAGAAACACTCTTGATCCTAGAGTACTCTTCCCTCTACAATAATGCTCTCCATAATTGGAGAGATCATCCTCCAACAGATCTCAGAGAACGCTTAGGAATCGATTCTCAAGGAGATCATATACAGACATCACTAGTAAAAGGATCTTCCACAGTAGTACCCAGAGAATCCATTAGTTACATTTGGAAATACGTGGAGCATGTGTGGATCACTTCTAGAGGAATCATGTCCTTGTATTCTAGATCACAATAATGCCACACCCCCGACATGTGGTCGAACACATCAATGAAAAAAGATTCAACTTGGAGGTAATTCATTAATTTACATAAATTAATTAAAAAACATTTGATCCTATCTTCTCAGTTCTATGTCATCCCCATTGTCTTTAATCATTGATTAAATTCTATGGATACTAAAATTTATCATCATGTTGATCATTGATTTTTCATCAATCATTGAAATTTGCATAGTTGGGGACATGCTCATTATATTCTCCCACTATTCATGAAAGCTACTCGTAGAATATCCTCAAGTTATTGATTTTTTGTTCTGTTTTCCCATATGATTTTGGATTAATATCTTTACTAATATTTAATTTAGTACCCAATTAATGCTGATGACCATTCCAAAATTTATATTTGAACTTGGGATCATGATCAGATACAATGGAAAGAGGAACTCCATGTAACTTGACTATCTCTTTAAGATATAATATAGAATGTTGATATAGATATAGTTTATATCGAATATGAATAATATGAGTAATTTTAGTCAATATATCATCAATAACCCAAATCTCGTTGTTACCTTGAGACGCCTTTGGTAATTCTACTACAATATCCATGGAAATATTTTCCAATTTCCAATCACTTATTTGAAAAAGATGATTCATCCACTTTGTAAATAACTACTTTTCATTAACCTGTTAGCATATAAAATGCTTCACAATAATGTTAGAAATACCTCATTTCATTACATATCACTAATAATACTCTCTAAGTAATATTCACATCGTAGTACTACTAAGATGAACTAAAATCATAGAACTATGAGATTCACATAAGAACTCTATCTTCAACTATGAATTTTATGGGACACAAAATATTTTTTCCAAATATGAAAACAAATACTTTATCAATGTTAAATTTTGGAAACTTACCATTTTGAACCAATTCTACCTTTTTCTATAATTCACATTCTTTCGTCAGTTCTTGGTTAATTATTTCTAATAATGATAATTTCACTAGAAACTGAAATAAAACAAAATAATTTCCTGCGCCAAAAACAACCAATATAATGTTTATAAAATAATTATCCAAAGGATCACATTCCAAACATAACATGGGTAATGTATCATAACATTTCAGAATCAAAAATTAATCCACCTTATTTTATTTTACATGATGGTAATGAATTGGGAAATCATAATCTTTGATTACATCCCACCATAGTCTCTATATCATGTTCAATTATTTATGAGTGAATATATAATTCATGATTTTGTGGCTAATATATATTTCACATTTTACTCCATACAAATGATTCCTCCTAATGAAGAAATAAAAAACAACATTAGCTAATTCCAAATCATGTGTTGTGTAATTTAACTCATAAGGTTTCAACTGACGTGAAGAATAAAAAAATTTCTGATCATTTTTTGATATGAAATAACCTATTCCTTTCAAAGAAGCATCACGATAAATAAACAATTCACCATTTCTTGAAGTTAGGTCCATAATTGGAGCATTCACCAATCGTATTTTAAATTTTCGAAAACAAATCATCACATTCATTTGTCCAGATGATCATAAAACCTTTTCAGTTTAACTTAGTCTGAAGACTAGGAAACCGTAAAATGTTTTAAAAAACCTACAGTACAAGTAGTTAAATATCAAAAAACAATGAATCTCAGTTATATTTTTTGTTCTTTTTAATTATTCAACAAAATTAATTTTATAGGATAAATAGTTATATCAAATTAAGAAAAAATGTGACCAAGGAAATAAATTATCTTCATCCCAAATTCACACTTACTAAATTTATCAAATAGTTTATTTTGTTTTATGGTTTGAAAATCATAAATTATATGACATCCATTCTACAATTTACTTTTATAATATAAAAATTTCATCAACAAACACAACCAAAAACTTATCCAAGATCTCCTGGAATATTGTATTCATAAGATCCATGAATATAATAAGTGAATTAGTTACTCCAAATGACATAAATACAACTTCAAATTTTCCATATCTAGTATGAAATACAATATTTGGAATGTCTTCTTAAATTTCATTCAAATGAAGTTACCCCAACCTCATATCAACCTTCATAAAATATTATTCTCTCTAGATTTAATCAAAAAAATCATCTATATGAGGCAATGTATACTTTTTCTAAACAGTGATGTTATTCAAGGATATATAATAAATGAAATGTCTTATTGAACCATCATTATGTTTTACAAATAAGACATGATCACACCATTGGGATGTACTAGGTCAAATTAATCCTTTGTCTAATAACTCATGCAATTGCTTCTTTACTCTAAAAGATCAATTTGATCCCTTCGATAAGGGAGTTTGAAATTTAAAGACTATCATGAACTATGTCAACTATAAATTCAACTTCTCGTTCAATTATAATACATAGAAACTCATCAGAAAAACATCTAGTTACTCATTTAAAACAAGCACGTCATTAATATTAATAGTTCCTTTGTATTCAACAATTTTTGAAAGGTAGCATTCATTTCCATCTCTTCATAATTTCTCCTTTTTTTATATGTTATCAATGGTAAGGGTTCATTCTTGTTTTGAAACTGAATCTATTTCTGAAAAAAAAAATATTTATCTCTATAGTAAGTCATAGCATGGAAAACATAAATCTAATCTATACCTAGAATAACATAAAACTCTGCTAGAAGAAAAACAACATGTTTTTTAGGTAAATTATTTCCACATATCAAGACAAGAAGATTCTTTTAATTTTTTCCATCAACATGTACCTCAGGTGTTTTTACCATAAGTCATGGATTTATTTCTTGAGGGGGAATTTTTAATTTTCCAAATAATTCTTCATAAATTAATAGATGTGTTGATCATGAATCAAACAACACAATTTCATAATCTGAATAAACAAACAATGTACCTAATCCCACATAATTTGATGGCCCAAAATATACTAAAATAGTTGCAAAAGATTTCACCACTCATTTTATCTTGTATTATGGCTACTTCACATAAATCAAATTCTTTATCTACCACTAATTTTCATAATGACCCATCTCATTACATTTGAATCATTTTTCTGACTCTAAATCAGTTTTTTTCTTACCACTAAATTAATATTTTTTCAGTTCAGTTACGTGACTTATGTCCCATTTTACCAAATAAGAATCACTTAGAATAATTAAAAATGCATTCCCAATTGTTCTTTTTACAACACTTTTCAGAAACCATAAACATAATTTAATTACCATTATACCATTTGGAAAAATTCTTCCATTTAGCTTTCCACATCAACCACTTATTATGCTTTTTTTCAAAGAATAGATGATCATTTTAAAACACTATTTCCACCATCTCCGCACATCGAAAAAGTATTTCATAACTTTTTAAATCATTATAATACAAGAACATTCAATAATTTTTCTTTAATCCTGAGTAAAATGATTGATTTTACTATATAGTTCCCAGATGAAACTTATAGTGTACCTTACCACTTGATTGAATTTTTCTTCATATAATTCCATAGAATCCTCATCATTCCACCAATGCATGAATTATTTTTCTATACTAAGTCAAATGAAATTATGAAAATATTTATCATGAAAAATATTTTTAATTAATCTGACTCAATAGATTCATGCTTCTCACAATCCCTGATATTATTAACCGTCGACCACCAAAGATCCGATTAACCTTCAAAACGGTAAATAGAATGACTAAAATTTTGATTTTTTGAACAACACGTGACATTAATAATATTTTATGGGTATTTAATCAACCCCTCATATATAATGGTGTCACATGATACTCTAAATTATGGGTGATGTTTCATCATGAAATTATTCACTATTGATAAGTTTTTATGTGCTTGATCTAGCTGATATTGAGGATGTATATCACTACCATTTAGAGCATGAGTAAACTACGCCATCACTGTAACACACAATTTATGTCTGATTTCATAAATCTCTGATATCTGAATAGGAAATATGTTTTCCTCTGGATAACATCCTAGAAAATATGCCCTATTTCCTATGTGGAAAACAATTCTGAAAACAAATATCATAGATGATGACACATTTTAATATTCAAATTATATATCATTTTAGTTTGAACATAAAGTAAAAATCGTTTGTGGGTATTCTATTAACAATATCCTAAACCATAAAGATTTTTAAATTGACCTCAGATACCAACTATAAGGCCCAATCCTTAAACATTACATAACATCTCAATTATTAAAAAGTATAGACGTCTACACACTATACATTTTTTCATAATCTAAAAAATTTTAAAATAAAAATTGATTTCTTTTTTAGGATATAATTATTAATAATATTCATATTGTCTTGTTCCTTTATCTTAACCATCATTTTACCCCATCCAAATCAATTCAAAAGTTATGGATAAGAAAATAAATATCATTAAGGGATATAAATAATGAATGAAACCATTAGTCCATTAAAATTTTATTCTCATGAAAACATTTCCACAAAACCATACTTTTTACTCATAAAACATAAGTTTATTAAAATTCCTATGGAAATAATAAGATTCCTAAAAAACTTATTAGGAATCGTAAATCATAAATGTATCTTGTGGAATTCATATCATAGTTACATTTTTTATTATAGAACTATATATGGAGTAACCTTCATTGTTACATTTTGAAATCACATTATAGTATATTCCCTAAATATCATAGGGTAAAAATTCTCATCGAACACCATCTAATAATGCAATGCATTGGAGATCTATCACAAGCTCAGCCACCCTCATTTTATCATAAAACACCTGTATACATATGATGTACCCATGAACCAAAACAAAGTGATAACAAAATAAAAATAATAATGGAAAAATAACATTTCCACATTAAAATCACAAGATATCATTCCATGACATTGACATAATCAATCCATCATTAAAATAATTTTCAATAATAAAATACCTAAAAATAGAATATGGTGTTTATTTTCCTTCAAAAAATATTAATTCTTATAGAGGAATCCAAATATGAAATAATGGTCACAGTGGTGGAAAATACCGTATCTCCGCGTACATGAAAAAAAAATAATTTAGTGAAAAACATCATAGAAAAAGATTCCTTTCGAAAACCATTGAATAAAATTAAATGTGAAAGGGTTAATTAAACACTTTATAAAATAATATGGTGTACATTTTTAAATTATGACTCAATGAATGAAGATTAAGAGGAAGTAACTTACCAAGAGTCTAACTTTTCATGTATGTTATTTATATCCCTCGATAATAATATTAGGATAATTTATACTTGATTGAGAACCATTTTCAAGTTTATTAGTCCATTTATATCACTTATTTATTGTTTTATAAAAATTAAATAATTATTTATCTTCATATTGGACATTTTGTCAATATTCGGTATTTTAGTTGAAAATTATCTAGGCCTGATGTCAATGATCCATGTGGTAATAAGTCAATTTTTTCCAGAATAATATTCATGAAGTAATAATAACTTTTATACATTGATTATAATTTTTAATCAAACTATTTATTTATGGTATGAAAAATGAACAACATTATAACCGAGGAGACATTAGGTCATACGTACGCATGAGTTACACTTCCATTTTTCAATAATCGTTGCAAAAATAAGGTAATTGTTATTTTACCTTTAAAGAATAATCATAATATAATTAAACTTATAATAATCATTTAAATATACTAATATATATATCATAAAAATTAAATAGTGATTAAAAATGATTCACATCACCTCATTGAGGTGATTTTTCACACGTACGCCCGAACGACAATATCAATTTTTTGTGAATGGAATTTAAGAGAATAATAGATAAATTATTATATGATAATGATAAATATTTTATAAACATCATATAAAAACATTAATTCCATAATTATAAAAAGTAATGATATATGGTAATTAATACCGAACTATATCAGTTCTCAAGGTAGTAGACCACCATAGGCACGAATGAAATGTTAATTTCCCATTTGATGAAATTTGAGATTGGTTTGACTGATGATATTAACATAGTAACATATTAGTATTTTTAGTCACTTTATTTATTAGTTCCTCATTTATAAATGATATTTAATGGAATTGGAAGAAGAAAGAAAATAAGGACACTAAAATAAAAAAATTACATTTCCTTCAGATTATCTCCTTTTTTAACATGTCAAAACATATTATAAGGGTGTTATTCCATAAAATATTATTCACAAAGGTGGTTATAGATTATAGGAATTATTTTTGGGAAGATATGGGATGAACTAAACGGGTTTTAAATGTGAATAATATTATGTAATGGGTACCTTTTTATCGAAGAGGGGAGGGGAACCCATGGAATTATTAAATGTATAGAATTAATATAAATTCAATTTCAATTCTAAAATGAGTCCAATATGATTTATTAAGAATATATGATTATTATGTGTTTTATTATAATAATGAAATGTTTGTTGAGTCAAAAGTTCTCTTTTGACTTATATATTTTGTTTTGGAAATCATAAATGTCTTTTTAATCGTATCATACTGACCCTGTCAATCATATCGTACTGACTCTATCAATCGTATCGTACTGACCATGTCAATCGTATCGTACTGACCCTGTCAATCGTATCGTACTGGCCCTGTCAATCGTATCGTACTGACTCTGTCAATTGTAATCGTACTGACTCTACTATTCATATTTTCTTTACTTGTTTTGGTACTTAGTAAAAACTCTTGTTTCATACTAATCGTACTATTGTTTATCATCTTCATATATCTTGTTCTAACTAATACGATGTCGTTGAGTTAGTTACAAACTAATCAAAACGATGTTGTGCTTTCTGTTTCAATATGATCGTTATGATGCCTGGTGTCCAAGTCCCTCTGATTTTTTCGGAGAAATAAGACCGTTGGAGGAGGTGTGACCGTTGGAACCCGAGGCCTATAAATAGGAGGTCATTTGAAGCTGAAAGTAGAAAACGAAAGACTTTTGGAACAACTATGATACTCTACTCCTATTAAGTTCTAGAAAGATACTCTATGACTTATCTCATTTGCTTTGTGTGTCTGATCATCATATCGAGGGATTTCAAGTAATTGAAATACAGAGGTGTCGATTACCTACAAAATCGATGGCTGCCAGGGATAGGAAGATGGACCGATCATCATATCGAGGGCTTCTAACGATAGGTAGACTGAAGTTCCAATCATCGTATCGAGGGCTTCCAGGGATAGGCAGACAGACAGTCCAATCATCATATTGAGGGCTCACCAAGGTGTTGGTGAGACAGACCTTTTATCCTAGGTGAAAGGATAACCCTTCTCTTTGGGTTAAAAGAATTTTAATTATTTTACATTTCCACTGATAATTGTTTTAGAAAGGAAATTTTTTTTGTTTCCTTTTCTATCTCTTATACATTTGTAATTGTATCAATTACATCCTGTATATTACATATTGTATTGATTGATTCTATACGCTTTAAGGTAGAATCATTCATCTTTATATTACTCTGATTATTGTGTTCATATTGAATACAATTATTTTACATTTCATTAGTATTACATTACATCATGCCTTTTATATTCAATATAATTGTGGGTGTTTGTATTTGTATTAGTTTAAGATCATTTAAACTAATCTCTTAAGTGCTAAAACTCAAAGGTTTTTAAACATACAATTCACCCCCCCCCCCCCCTCTTGTATTGTTCCATCTAATAGACATACATATCTACATATTCGATCCAACAATTGGTATCAGAGGAGGTTTTCCACTGATTTGTATTTCTTGTTATATTTTTACTGACTACACTAACGTGTGGAGTGGAAAAGTTTTTGTTGTATTAGATGGCAGGAATGAATATTGGGTCAATAGACAATCTGAATCCTTCTAGACCCACCAATCTTTGATGGGAATGATTATGAGTACTGGAGAGATCGTATGAAGACTTTTTTTATCAATACTGGTGTAGACAACTCTATAATGCTTACTGGAGGTTACAAAATTCCTGACAAAGAAGTCAGTACTTTCACCAACCAAGAGAAGCAATAATATCAACTGAATTACAAGGTACGCAATACTTTATTATGTTCTATGACTAGGAATATATACAGTCAGATATCTTCATGTGAAGAAGCCAACTGTATTTGGAAGAAATTATAAGTCACTCATTTTGGTACATCCAAGGTTATAGAAACAAGAAGAGCAATGCTTCGAGCAGAGTATCATGGATTTGTTTTTCCTTATGGAGAGCCAGTATGTAAAGTGCAACAAAGATTTATGAAAATCATCAATATCTTACAATCTATGAGTGAAAAAGGTCTTGATGATGAAGCTCTAGTTGATAAGATTATAGATATAATGCCAGATTAATGGGAGTCAAAAAGGAAAGCTGATGATAAAAACAGAAAAGTTTCTCAGATTTCTCTGGATGAACTCTTTGGAACTCTTTTACATCACGAGACAAGAATGAAGAGAGATGATGATTTCAACAAGAATAAGAATGGGAATGGAAGTGTATCCTTTGCATCTAAAGGTAAAACACCTGAAAGGATAACAAGATCCAAATCCAAGAAAGTTATATATGATTCAAGTGATTGTGATCTTTCGGATAATGAGTTATCCAATCTTGCTCGAAGGATGAACAAGATTGTGGGAAAGAAAGATTTCCAATATAGATTCAAAAATAAAGATAGGAAGGATAATAAAGATTCAGAGGTAACTTGTTATGAATGTAAAAAATCAAGACATATTAGGCCTGATTTTCCTTTACTGAAGAGGAAAGACATAAAGGAGAAACACTCTCAAAGAAACAAGAAAAGGTTTTATAAGACAAAGAAAGTATTGAAGGAAAATGATACCTGGAGTGCAAGCGGTAGTGATTCTTCGGATGATTCTTCAGAATATGAGTCCTCAAGACAGAGGAATATCGGACTTAAAGCCAGATTACCAATTGAAGATCATTGTCTCATGGCTAAGGTACACAATGTTGAACCTATTAAAAATGTCTCTTTAAATGAAAATTATACTGGTAATAGATATTATAAATTATCAAATGATGAATCTTCATCATCAGAGGATGATACATTACCTTCTTTTGAAGAAGTCTCTAGATTTTATAAATTACTTGAAAATGAAAATTCTAAACTCAAGAAGAAGATTGAGAAAGCAAATTCTAGAATTTCAATCTTGACTAAAGAAGTATCAGATCTTTCTAAATATCTTGATGTGAAAACATCTGATTTTGAAAGATTTTTAAAAACCCTTGAGAAAGTTAAATCTGAAAAGGATAAACTTTCTAAGGATCTTGAAAATGTAATTTCAAAGAAAAATATTTTAGAGCCTAACTCTAGTTCAAATTCAAATGTTTTGGAAAATAAGAATTTGGTTTTAAAACTAAAGTCAGAAATTTTTTCCTTGAAAAAATGTTTGTCAAACTTTACTCATGGAATGGAAAACTTCGACAAGATGTATTCTCAAATTAGACCTTTGAGAAATCATTCTAGTCTTGGTTATACTTATCCCAAACCTGTTTTTAGTAGTAACTATTTTGTTCCACAAAAAACCTCTTTTTGTACTAAGTGCCAATGTGGTGGACACTGGAGAAGAGATTTTTCTCTTAACAAAAATCAATCTTTAGGGTTTGATAAAGCTCATTTTTCAAAACAAATGTGGATTCCTAAAATTCTTTTATCTAACCCTTCTGGATCCAAACAAGTTTGAATTCCAAAAAACTAATTGTTTCTTTTTCAGGAAAATGAGAAGTGTACCAATAATAATATTTGGTACAATGATAGTGGTTGTTCTCGACACATGACTGGAAACAAATATCTCTTTGAAAAGGTTATCAAAACAAAAGGTGGAAAAGTTACCTTCGGAGATAATGCTCAAGGAAAGATTGTTGGTATAGGTAATATCATTTTTCGTTGAAAAGTTCTTATTTCAAATGTTTTGTTTGTTAAGGGTCTTACGAACAACCTCATCGGCATAAGTCAATTATGTGATGAAGGTTACCTTGTGAATTTTAAAAATGATAAGTATCTAGTCCACAATTCTAAGGATGAGTTCATTCTGTCTGCTCATAGGAAAGATAATGTTTACACTATTAACTTAGAAGACCTTAGGAGCCAAGACTTACCCTGCTTAAGTGCAATAGAAGACCAATCATGGCTATGGCATAGAAGACTAGGACATTGTAATCTGAGAAACCTTAGTAAACTCTCAAAGAAAAGACTTGTGAAGGGGCTACTAGACCATATATATGATTCTTCAAATGTTTGTGATCCTTGTCAATTTGGAAAGCAACATAAAACTAGCTTTAAATCAATTAATGAAGTTTCAACTTCTAATGCATTACAGCTAGTGCATATGGATCTTTTTGGTCCCAAACAAACTAGAAGCATTGGAGGTAAATACTATGTATTTGTTTTAGTTGATGACTTTACAAGATTTATATGGTCCTACTTTATCACAAATAAATATGAAGCATTTTCCTATTTCAAAACTTTTAGAGCCCAAGTTAAAAATGAGAAAAACCTACCATTGATAACTATTCATAGTGATCATGGTGGTGAATTTCAAAATTCATATTTTGAAACTTTTTGTAGTAAGAAAGGTATTACTCACAATTTCTCAGCTCCAAGAACTCCTCAGCAAAATGGTGTTGTTGAAAGAAGAAATTGTATTCTTCAGGAAATGACTAGAAGCATGTTGAGTGAATACTCAATTGCAAAGCACTTCTGGGCTGAAGCTATTAGTACTGTCTGTAATACTATAAATCGTGTTTTAACGAGACCATTTCTTAATAAAACCTCTTATGAGTTATGGACTGGTCGAAAACCTAAAGTTTCCTACTTCAACGTTTTTGGATGCAAAGTATTCATTCTGAATACAAAATATAATCTACAAAAATTTGCACCAAAATATGATGAAGGAATCTTTCTAGGATATTATACAACTTCTAAGGCTTATAGAGTTTTTAATAAAAACACTTGTACTATTGAGGAAATAGTACATGTAAAATTCGATGAATCTGATCCTTTTGTTTTCAACCAACCCAATCCTACATCCTCGGATGTGTTTTCTAAGAATGTTTATCAACCGTTATTAGAAGATCACTCTGATGAGAAAAATATTGAAGAACGTATTCCTGAAACATTTACCACCGAAGATTTTCTACCATATGTTGATGAACAGGTTTTACAAAACCCAAATCAATTGTTTCTTAGGAAATATCCCAGTGATAACATCATTGGTGATGTAAATCAACCTGTAAGGACCATAAATTCCTTAAGAAATGAAGTAGAACATCTTGCTTTTCTTTCACAATTTGAACCTAAAAGTTCAACTGAGGCCTCAGGTGATGATGATTGGATCAAAGGAATGCAAGATGAACTAAATGAATTTGAGAGGAATCAATTCCGGACTTTAGTTTATAGACCTAAAGAAACAACTGTAATTGGTGTAAAATGGGTTTTCAGAAACAAATGTGATGAAAATGGAATCATTGTAAGAAATAAAGCAAGACTTGTTGCTAAAGGCTATAATCAACAAGAGGGAATAGACAATGAAGAAACATATTCTCCTGTAGCTAGACTTGAATCTATTCGTATTCTATTAGCATTTGCAGCATATTTCAATTTCAAACTATTTCAAATGGATGTAAAATGTGTTTTTTAAAATGGTTTTGTTCAAGAAGAAGTTTTTTTTTGAACAACCTCCTGGTTTTCAAGACCCAAAACATCATGATCATGTTTTCAAACATACCAAGGATCTATATGGTCTTAAACAAGCCCCTAGAGCATGGTATGATAGACTTACCGGATTTCTTTTACAAAACAATTATACAAAAGGTATAGCAGATCCAACCCTTTTTATAAAATTGGAAAACAATAATTTTTTGATTGTTCAAATCTATGTTCATGACATCATATTTGGATCAACTCAGAAATCTTTAACTGATTCTTTTGAAAATTTAATGAAATCTGAGTATGAAATGAGTATGATGGGTGAGTTAACATTCTTTTTAGGTTTTCAAATTTCTCAAAAGTCAGAAGGAACATATATATCTCAACATAAGAATATAAAAGATCTACTCAAAAATTATGGCTATGACAAAACTAAAAGTATTAGCACTCCAATTGGTACCTCAAATACACTTGATCTTGATGAAACTGGGAAACCAGTAGATCAAACAATCTTTAGAGGTATGATAGGAAGTTTGCTATACTTGACAGCTAGTCGACCCAACTTAATGTTTTCTGTATGCTTATGTGCGAGATACCAATCTAATCCAAAAGAGTCTCACTTAGAATCTGTAAATAGAATCTTCCGTTATTTAAGAGGCACTATGTATTTAGGTCCTTTTTACTCTTCTAGGAATGATTTTTTTTAAAAGGTTTTTCAGATGTTGACTTTGGTGGTTGTAGAATGGATAGAAAAAGTACATCTGGAACATGTCATTTCTTATGAGATTCTCTGGTCTCTTGGTCCTGCAAGAAACAACACTCAGCAGCACTATCCACTACTGAAGCTGAATATGTAGCAGCTGGAAGTTGCTGTGCTCAAGTATTGTGGATGCAACACACACTCACTGACTATGGATTTAGTTTCTCCAAAACTCAAATTCTTTGTCATAATAATAGTTCCATAGCTCTTAGTAAGAACCCAACACACCACTCTCATGCAAAACACATAGATGTTAGGCATCACTTTCTTAGGGATCACACACAAAAAGGAGATATTATTCTACAATTTATCGGAACTCAAGAACAACTTGCTGACATTTTTACAAAACCTTTATCTTCCAATAGGTTTGAGTTTATAAAACAGAATCTAGTAATGATTACATTAAAATAATCATTCATACCTACTTCATGTTTTAAAATTCTCCTTACATTAAATAACTCCCTTTGAAAGGGGGAGGACATTTCTTTCTATGTTTTTTTATGTTTCCTTTTATCTTATGATCTTTAATAATTTACTCTCCTGGTATGTGTTTTTTTTCTGTTTATCGTATTGACAGTTTTATTGTTTTATCTTTTCCATCATATTGACCAATGATGGTAATGATTTTCTTTTACATCGTATCGACCGATGATGGTAATGATTTTCTTTTCCTTAATATCGACCGATGATGGTAATGAATTTATTTTCCATCGTACTGACCGATGATGGTAATGATTTTCTTTTCCACCATACTGACCGATGATGGTAATGATTTTCTTTTCCATTTTACTGACCGATGATGGTAACAAGATTGTTTTCCATCGGCTTGTCAGTTCATGGTAACGAGATTGTTTCCCATCGGCTTGTCAGTTCATGGTAACGAGATTGTTTCCCATCGGCTTGTCAGTTCATGGTAACGAGATTGTTTCACATCGTCTTGTTAGTTCATGGTAACGAGATTGTTTCCCATTGGCTTGTCAAAAGTTCCCTTTTGACTTATATATTTTGTTTTGGAAATCAGAAATGTATTTTTAATCGTATCGTACTGACCCTGTCAATCATATCGTACTGACTCTTTCAATCGTATCGTACTGACCCTGTCAATAGTATCGTACGGACCCTGTCAATCGTATCGTACTAACTCTGTCAATCATATCGTACTGGCTCTATCAATTGTAATCGTACTGACTCTGCTATTCATATTTTCATTACTTGTTTTGGTACTTAGTAAAAACTCTTGTTTCATACTAATCATACTATTGTTTATCATCTTTATATATCTTGTTCTAACAAATACGATATCATTGAGTTAGTTACAAACTAATCAAAATGATGTCGTTCTTTCTATTTCAATATGACCGTTATGATGCCAGGTGTCCAAGTCCCTCCGAGTTTTTCGGCGAAATATGACCGTTGGAGGAGGTGTGACCGTTGGAACCTGAGGCCTATAAATAGGAGGTCATTTGAAGCTGAAAGTAGAAAACGAAGTACATTTGGAAAAACTATGATACTCTACTTCTATCAAGTTCTAGAAAGAGACTCGGTGACTTCTCTCATCTGCTTTGTGTGTCCGATCATCGTATCGAGGGCATTTAAGTAATTGAAAGACAGAGGTGTTGATTACCTACAAAATCGAGGGCTGCCAGGGATAGGCAGACGGATGGACCGATCATCGTATCAAGGGCTGTCGAGGATAGGCAGACTGACATTCCAATCATCGTATCGAGGGCTGCCAGGGATAGGTAGACAGATAGTCTGATCATCGTATCGAGGGCTCAATAAGGTGTTGGTGAGAGAGACCTTTTATCCTAGGTGAAAGGATAACCCTTCTCTTTGGGTTAAAAGAATTGTAATTCTGTTACATTTCTGTTGCTAATTGTTTTTGAAAGGAAATTGTTTTTGTTTCCTTTTCTATCTCTTATACATTTTTAATTGTTTCAATTACATCCTTTCTATTACATATTGTATTGATTGATTCTATACGCTTTAAGGTAGAATCATTCATCTTTATATTACTCTGATTATTGTGTTCATCTTGAATACAATTGTTTTACATTTCATTAGTATTACATTACATCATACCTTTTATATTCAATACAATTGTGGGTGTTTGTATTTGTATTAGTTTAAGATCATTTAAACTAATCTCTTAAGTGCTAAAACTCAATGGTTTTTAAACCTACAATTCACCCCCCCCCCCCTCTTGTATTGTTCCATCTAATAGACATACATATCTACATATTCGATCCAACAATGTTAATTTGACAAGTTTTAAATAATATTTAATATTTATCTTTTAGTTTTAACCTTTTTAACTCTTATCATTTTATCAAGTAATCTACACTTTGAATGTTAAAATAATTAACAAATCGTGAAAATCAACCAATGAATGATTAATTAATGAAATATTTTGAGTTTTATAAACATTTTTCCCTGAATAATGGTTTTCTATAAATTTTTTATCATTTAATTATATATGTTCAAATTTATGTTTTGAATTATGTAAATTTTGATACTATTCATTACCTGACATTTGTTTAAGAAATTATAAAAAACATCATTCCTTAGAAAAAATTACATTAACTTAATAATAACATGTCATATCCATCCATAAAATTCATGTATGAAATAAAATATATAAATTATATTTATTTTAATATATTTAATATCATTTATTTGATGATTTCTTTAATAAATCAATTAATTCACCATAATTATGTCACAATTTAATTTAATTATTCATTTCTCAAAAATTATATATAAATTATCATGATAAAGGTAATATATTTTTATTTACAGGGGATATTAAAATTCAAAAACATATGTTATATTACCCTTATTAAAATTGTTTCATTAAAGAGAGACATATTTATGAAATATTTGCATTTACTTTAAATTAAATGTTATAAATGACATAATCACATCCTAATGGATTCAAAAGTTCAAAATTTAGTCAAAAGGAGGTTATTTTTTGGATAATAACTCATCCAATAATATTATTAAATTTTTTAAGGTAATTTTATAATTTTATAATATTAATTTTGCCTTTAATTACCCTATTTACCTTTAAACGTGGTAACTAAAATACAAATGTTACTGTTGAAAATATTATTTTGATCATATTAGAACCGATTTTGAATATTAATGAAATCCATTTGTGTTCACTTTTGAAATTTAAAATCACATAAATGGTTAAATTAGTTTAATGTTAATCCCATTGATGGATCCAGAAAACATATTTTAGAAATAAAAACATTAAAGCTTTCATAATGTTTTTATATCCAATTTCAATGTGAACTTGATTCCATAGACCAAAATTAGATTAAATTATTAAAGAGTTAATTAATTATAAATTAAAAAAATTTAAAAGGATAGCATAACTATTTAATTAAAGTAGATGAAAAATCAGTTTTGAATTATAATGCGGTATTTTTAAATATTCGTTAAAAATGAATATCATCCGAAAAATACAAAAAAATAAACCAAAGAAAATTTCTATGTTGCAAATACCAATAAAAAACTTAATTTTTAATATTATAATTTTAATAATTATAACATTTAAAAATAAAAGTGGTTCTCTGTTAATAGGTGGTAAAACTACAATTTAAAAAAACAAATTGATCTTTTTATACTTTAAATTGGATTTATTCTAATTTAAAGACCATAAAATTTATTGGAATAAAAAAGCACATAATCAACATACTTCAAGATAATGTAGTTTTTTATATTCAATCCCTCTAATATAATGTCGAGCTGATAACTACTATTTAAAATAATAAAATTAATAATATACTATTTTTCGGTATAACTCAATCTTCTATGAAACATAATATTTCAGGGAAAACCATTGTTGTGTATCAGCTACGTTATACGATATAAAATCCACATTAAATTTAAATTAGTATCTAATTAATAAATACTAATACATACGAATGAGTCTTATTCTATAATTACCATATATATAACATCAATCGTGGAGCATGTATTAGGTTGTAATGGTTGGAACTAAGCAAATAATATCAAGAGAGGTAAAGGATTATATTCTATTTTCACTTTTTAATGTAAATTCTTAGTAGTCAGACATTTTATTTTCTATTTATTTGTATTATTGAGTTTATAGTCAATCAAATTTTACGAAATAATTCCCTATTAATGGGAGATTATTTTTTCCTATAATTAATACCGCACTTAAATAAATTTTGAGAAAATCTAGTTTTCATCCAAAATGATGCTTTCATTTTCCATGAACTACCTTTATATATAGAATATCCAACCTTACATTCATTCTTTCTTATTCACATAGATTTTAAAATACTAAATTGATAGGATAATTTGATTTATTATACACGCATTCCATACTCATGAATTAGAATTATAATGGATATTCTAATGATATTTGATCTTTGTGGAACACATAAGGTTAGATATATGAAGGGTGAACCCTAATAAGAATACAATTAATTTAGAGTATAATTAATCTCTATAAGTTAAATTCTTATGATACCTATGAAGCATTCATAGTTAATGTTTTATTGTTAATTTCACAAAAAAACATTGTAATATCTTTTAGAAAACCATTGTGATGAACGACGGTGAAATGATTATGAATATATCATGTTTATATAATGGCCAAAATTTCATGTTATTCCAAATGTACTTGTATACATGATCTTATATTAGAACTAATGAATTAATAATTATAATCTTTTATTATAACTCATTTTTTACCCATGATGATCATTAATGTTCTATTTCCTTTCATTATCAATTATTGGTCATTATAATCACCCATTTACATTGATTTATATCACATGGAATTAATTTAAAATGAGGTTATCTAGTATTTGTTTATAAATGAGTCATTTAATAGGGATAAATAAATTTTATTTTTAGGTTTTCATTATATACGTATGTATTATATACCTATTTTCGAAGTAAATGAACTTCAAAATATCATTGGATGTATCGATTTTACACTTTTGATATGAAATTATGAAAAAATAATATATTAATATAAATGATCTATATAGTTGGTATCAAATGAATTGATTTTTTATTTATAAAAATTATTACTAGTAAACAATAGTGAATGCTCTAGGGATATTTTTAAGGATATAATAATAATATTTGGGTAAATTATAAAGTATGTTATTTCATAGAAATGAAATCATGGTCCAGATAAAATAAGTGGATATGACCATGACATAGATATACCTAGGTGTAATCTCTATGAAAATGTCTAGTTATGTATCCATATGATCTTCAGCCAGTGCATAATGATTAGAAATAATACTTCACACATGTAACATCCTTCCTCATCCTCATTGTCCTGAGAAGGTGGTGAGATGCTTCTTGGACTTAGGTGACATTCCAAAGGCACCAAAAGATGGTAATAAACATCGAGGGCTTTAGGAAAAATTGTGGAATTGTTTAACCTTAGTCATAATCTACCCAATCTCATGTGTACAAAGAAACTATAACTACATGCTTCATGTCAACAAAGTACACCCCACAAAATATCTAACCATGAAACAACTAAACAATTATATATAAATACATATATACCCAACACAACAACCCACAACATCCCAATATCAATGCAATAAGAATTATTAAAAAAAGTCCTAAATAAAACCATGACGCACATCATGGATGCACACTAAGCTCTATGTTCCAGGAACCACAATACCATCCAAGCGTCATGACGAACCACTTGAAAATTGATATGCTTTACCCTTACATGTGTCTCGGAAAATAACATCTACAAAAGAATGAAATTCCAAAGTTGGGGGTGAGTGCAAATAATCAGTAGGATTTTTCTCAATGAATTACATACACATGCCATAAGGACAGAACCACTAGAACATTAAAATAAATAGTTTATATAAAACAAAAAACAGTGAAACAAGTTTCAACAAGACAAACACACCTTTATAAAAAATATTTTACAAAAATCTATATAAGACAAGGTAAATCCAAATGACCATGGCATAATCAGCTTACCATCATCTGTTAGCACAATAATTTCACCTTGAATAACCCCAAACAATCAAATCATAACTTTAGGTTTCACATACCTATATCGGTATAAATTATGGTGGCACTTCTATCCAAGCCCATTTAACCCTTTCCCAATCAAGTAGTGTTTCATGCCCAGATATCCTTCATGTTGTAACTTTCATCCACTATAAATCCCAATTTTATAGTGGTACTCCCCACCCACAGAACACCACATTGAACATATGCATAAATGTTTAACCAATAAAAAGAATATACAATGGATAAAGCCACAAAAACATGAAAAAACTATTTCACAACCAAACAATATTTTAGTACTTATTCCATGGCATATCAAATTTTAATAAAATAAACTTTTTATTCTAACCCATTTTCATAAACCATTTCTATAATCCAATAAAAGAAATATAATTTAAAATTAACATTTTCAAATCAAAAAATAACAAAGAACATTTCACTGAAATAACCCATTTTCCCAAAAAAAAATCCACAAAACATCATAAAGGGGTTTCCATTAATATTCAAAAAACATAATCACAAATAATTTTCAAGAAAAATAAATTTATTGAAACCATGTATTATAGTTCTTTCAAAATTGTTTATAAAGAGAAGCTACCAACTATAGAGTTTTAGTGAAATTAACCAACTCGCAATTGCACCACATATGCGAGTGGAATCTCTACCAAAACTTCCTTAGATCACATTACCTAACATCAATAAGAACAAATACCATAATATTAGGAAACAGAAAACCTAATATCTACTTGTGACTAAAGTATATCTTGAATATCGAGAGACATAGAGATTTAAATCTAAGGAAAACTAGAAATGAACCATGAGAGAAGGCTTACCTAAAGAGAATATCCTTCACCACAACTTGAAAACCCTTCAAATATCTTCTAAAATGAGTGAGATAACCACTCTAACCCTTGAGAACCATAAATCCTAAGTGGTGTTCTTATGTGAGATGAGAGGATGAGTTTAGGGAAAATCCTGAGTGAACCCGTAAATAAAAACGCACTTTTTATTTCCACAAACGGTTACCTCAAACAGTTAGGAAAACCATGCGCTAACCATGTTCATAATACTACCTCAACAGAGACACCTCATGGATTCCTCACATTATTAGGAAAACTATGTGACTCTAACTACATCCAATTGCATAGTTTCCTTGACATCCTACACAGTTTTCCCTAACTGGGATCAAACCGTGCTCCCATTGAAATACAGCAAAACTATTCTGAAACTGGCTCAAATGATCCCATGCAATATAAAAACACATTACATAGATAAAAAAGACATAAATATAAGTTACATACCTCAAACATTCGGTGCTATATTCTCCCCATCATTGGTCATTCCATCCATAGAATGTAGAGAACCATCACTCTGCCAAAAGTGCTTGTATCGTTGCTCGACCTTCTATTTTTCTTTCTCTGATGTCTCCTCCTGAATCTAACCATGATGCTATAAAATCGAAAATAGAATGTTGTTTTTACCATGAAATACTTTATCTTGACTATCCACAATTCACACTATCATGTGCACCAATGTTGCATCCGACTCTAGCTCAACCTGATATGAACGAATCACATGGTCACATTCCGGATGATAATTTTTCTATGTTGACACATAAAACACATTGTGAACCCAACTAAACCATGGTGGAGAGTACAAATAATAATACATATCTCCAACCCACTCATGTATCTCAAAATTCCAAATATACAATAGATATAACATTCCTTACTTTCCAAACCGACGATGTCCAAGCCTATGATATATTCAAAAAAACACATGATCTTCCACCTTGAATGAAAATGGTCATTAATGATGATCCAAATATGATATTTTTATGAATATGTATCATCCCCATTATTTTCTTGATCTAATTGATTTTTTCCGTTATCTCATGGACAAGGCTCAGCCCAGCCAATGAAATCTCACTGATTTCCACCCTCCAAAGTGGAGAATGAATTGGATACCCATAAAATGCATCAAAAGGATTCATATGTATATAGTTATGATAACTCTTATTATAAAAAATTACAACAATGTCTATATCTCCTCCCATGAACCTCCAAAATCCATCACAGAGGCATGTATCATATCTTCCAAAGTTTGTATCGTTCTATTGGATTTCTCATCCGTCTGAGGATGATACATTGTGGTCATTGTCAATTGTGTCCCACGGTCTTGCTGCACAGATTTTCAAAAACGATATGTAAACCTTATATATATATCTAATACAATTTAAATTTAAACACCGTCACTCAAACATTTTACAAATATATATTTGGTAAACATTATCCACCAAATGAGATTCACGAATAATGATCATATCGGAAAACTTTGTGAGCAAATACACTATCACCCATAAAGTAACATTCTTTCGGAACACTCACGGGAGACCTATAACAAAAAAATAATACTTTCAGTCATGGTAGACCTATAACAAAATAAATTGTTATTTGTTCTCACATCCAGATAAGAATAGGTAAAAATTGTAACATAGTAACCAGATGTTGATACTCTGTCTTGACTTGCTGACAAGTCATGCATCTCAATACAAACTCGTCCACATTCCTTTTCATACTAGCCCACCATAATTTTAGTTTAATCACTTAATACATTTTATAAATTTGAGGATGGATAGCGAATCTAAAATTATGATATTCCCTAATAATTTCTTCATGATAATCCTCATGTAAAAAAATATGATTCTAAAAACAAAACATTGAGTTCCCATCCATTTTACATCCCATAATTTAGTTCAAACCACATCACCATACACTCGGAATTATCAATATTTTATTCTTTAACAAATTAAAACAAGTCAAGAATCAATAAAATCAGAAAAATAACCTCTCTATCACCCTTTTCCTATCATTCCAACTGCATTTCAGCTATAACAAAAATCAATTTCCACTGATCTGATACCTGTTTCACAACCTGAGAATATGATTTCATACAAAATTCATTCTCCCAAAAATTTCACTTACATGGTGTGTACATTAATATAAAATTAAATATATAGTGATACTCCATCCATATACTTCTCCTCAGCATTAAATCTTTTTTAAATAATATGGTTCATGATATTAAAATATGTAATGACCTTGACTTTAACATCTAATTGATAATGACCCCATATTTTCAAAGCGTGAACCACTGCTGCCAACTCCAAATCAAGTGTCAGGTTCTTCTTCTCATTAACACTCAATAATAAATTAAAATACACTACCACATGATCATTTTCATTAGAACACAACCTAAAACTTATCCATGTTCACCTTAATACACCACATATTTTTTCACTACTTCAGGAAGAACCATGATTGGTGATGATGTAAAGAAACCATTAAGTTCATAAAAATATATCTGAGAATGCTCATTACATTGAAATTTAAAATTATTCCTTTCAATTTTTTCATTGGTATATATAATTGTGAGAAATCATGAAGAAAAACATCAGCAATATCCATATAGACTAAGGAGTATCCATATATTGAAGAAATGTTTTTGTGGTTTCCATGAAATAACTGCCTCTATCTTTTTGAAATCCAATGAATGACACTTCTCAAAAATAAAATTTCCAAGGAAAAAAATAACATGTATCTATAATCCACATTTCAATAAATTTTCATATAATTGATATTCTCATAGTATCCCTAGAACAATCCCCAAGTACTTCGCATGCCCCACCCTTGTTAAAGAATACACTATATTATCATCAATAAATACTACTACAAAAAAATCATGATATTTCAGAAATTTCTTATTCATTAATTCCATAAAAACAACTTGTGAACTTTTCATAAAAATTTCCATAACTACATACTCATAATGGCTATATATACTTCTGAAATTAGTTTTGGAAATATCCTCCATTTTCACATGCAACCGATGATACCCTAATAGAATGTCAATCTTGGAGAAAACATATGCTCCCCTAAACTAATCAATCATGTCATCAATACGAGGAAGTGGATATTTATTCTTTATCATAACTTAGATGAGATTATTATTATTGACACATATCATTATATTTCTATCTACTTTTTTAATAAGACAAATTGGCTCTACCCATAGAGATATACTAGGATTGATAAACCCTTTCTTTTCTTGATCTTACAACTACATTTTCAATTCTCTCAATTATATTGGTGACATACAGTAATAAGGAAGTGATAAATGAATGGAAATTGAAATGATATCAATCATAAACTCCACTTCACTCACATGTGGCATCCCTAATAATTCCCTAGAAAAGTTATCCCGAAATTCATCAAACACTACTGTAAAATGTTCTTCTCAAATTATTCCATTGAATCCAACAACAACACTGCAAATTAATACGAGACTGTGACAACTGATGGTCCCAACAAAGATGTTTCACCAAGATTTTTATTCTAATCTCATCTAATGATATTCCTGACACCATAATCCATTGTGAAACTATCTGTTTGTGGATAAAAGTTAATGTGGTCTTTAAACCCTTCCAACAAAACCAGTCATATGATTATATCATAATCATCAATCTCAATAACTAAGAAATCCTACATGAAATCACCAATATCCATAACTAAAAAAAATTCTCCACATAAAAAGTCTTGAAAATAATTTTGAACTAAAGGAGTTTGATTTTTTAAAACCAAAGGAATCATTTCCACAATTAAACCCATCAAACTAACAATATGAGAAGAAATAAAATAATTTGAAGCACATATATCTAACAATGCTTATATCAAGGCATAATTTAAAAATAATAACACCTTACACTGTGGATGTTCCCAGCTAATCAAAAATTAAAACCATATTTACTATAAATATCTACTTTCATTCAACAATCTTCTCTTTATTTCCTTGAAAAGAAGTCATGATATTCATTTAATCACCCTAACTAGCATTACTCTATTGACCATGGGTATGCTGATGCACCTTCAAAATCAAGGAATATGATGCATATTACCCCAGACGAGTGACATGAACACATGAACTTAGAGGATGATGAAAATAATTTTGATGACTACCCACTTTGTTACAATTATGACATCTCTTAGGTTGTGATGTAAAATACCTTTAGATTTTTCCTATAGAACCAAACTAAAAACATCTTGGAAGGCCAACTACCAAAAATGACGTGAAAGAACTTCCAAAATATACATGGCTAGCATCACTTTTAGTTCTACCAGTGTTCCCATGAATTCAAATATACTATTAGTTTTGTTCCACCATGCTACTTCCTTTTTCAGTTCTAAATCACCTGAAAATATTAGTATATTCTTCTTTTAAAAATGATTTGCATGATCCATATGCTTGGATCATCCACATTTACAACATGACACAACATGTAATGCTTGAATAATACTCTAAAATGGATTTTGGTTCACCTGTGGATCAGGAGAAATCGCATTTTCAATATCCTCCACTGATTCATCTCTACGACGCATACCCAGTTCCATTTCAATCCATACAAAAACAACCATAAGTATCACTCCATTATGATGAAAAGGATAAAAATTTCAAATTAAATTACATTTAAACTATCACAACCAATATTTCCACAATTTCACATTTCCCATGATGGTCAATTTTTAAAAAATTCACCATGTTTTTAAAATCGACCCATTTTTAAAATACCAAAACCATACACAATTAAAATCCGCACATTTGAAAATAATTTCTTGATATTTCACTAGCCCATATATTTATATCACAACATAAATCATTATTCCAAATTAAATATGAAATCCTAGTGGGATTTCATTTCTACCATGCATTCCTTGATTATCTCATTGGCTACACCCATGAAAATGGGATTTCTAATGCTTATAAGTGTCCTGAAAACACTTACGTACCCATAAACCTGATAATATGATGTTTGGAAAAAGGTGTTAGCTAATTATTTTTATTCTATAAATATGAAGTTCCTATAATCCAATACATTACTACTATCACTACTCAAAGAATATAATAAGAAAGAATTCCAACACCGATACCAATAAATGATGCAAAGGAACCAAACCACATGGAATTCATAAACTGAACAATCTGATACTACTTATAATGTTTGGTATGTTCCTCATTGGCTTGAAAAGGTGGTGAGATGCTACTTGGGATTAGGAGATGTTCCCAAGGAGCCAAAGCCTCAAAAATAAAAACTGAGGGATTCGAGAATAATTAGGGACCGATTTTTCCTTATATTTAATCCACCCAACCACACATGTCATAACCAACAATAGCTACATAATTCATGTCATCAAAGTACACCCCAAACAATATCATAACATGATATAACCAAACTATCCTATATCAATTCCCATAAACCATATAAAACAACCCACAAAATCCAAATATCTGAGTACTAAGTATAAGACTCAAAAAACAAAACACAAATGAAACCATGACACACTCCCTGGCTCTATACCAAGCTCCATGCACCAGGAACCAAAATATTTTCCATGTATCAGGACAAACTGCTAGCAAAATGGGATTATTTACACTTACTAGTGTCCCAAAAAATGTCATCTGTAAAAAAACTAATGTGCCAAAGCAAGGGGTGATTAAAAATACTCAATATGTATTCCCTAAATGAATTTCCAATAGACAACACTAGGATAGAACTATTATCACATTTATATAAATAGTTTATTTAAAACATCAACTTGTTCTACAATTTCCAGCAATCCACACACCTGTACCAAGCCACTTTTACCCAAATCCACACAATACTAGGTAAATACAAACAACCAGTCAAAAACCCATTTACCATAACATGTGTTCACAACAATTTCCACCTTTCATAATCCATAATAAACAATTCATAACTATAGGATTTCACATTCCCAAACCGATAAAAATTTTGGTGGAATTACCCATATAATCTCATTTACTCCTTTCCAAAGCTAGTGGTACTTCATGCCCACATATCCTTGATTGTGACCCTCACATACACTATCCAACCCCTTTCTATAGTGGTACTCCCTTCCCACTTCAAACAATAACCAATACATGCATAAATTGTTTAACGATAACAAGCATATACACCTCCCAAATCCACAACAATATACCACAACTACATCACAAACAAACAATCCCTTAGGAATACTATCATGCCAAATCACATTTCAATAAAGTTAAATTTTTATTGACATACATTTTCATAAACCATTTCCACAAACCAAACCAAGAAACCTATTTATAAATTAACATTTTCAAATTAACCAATATTAATGAAAATTTAACTAAAGTCACCCATTTTTCCATGAAAATCTAAAAAAATCACAAATGGGGTTTCAATAATGCTTCACATATCATAATAAAAAATTGTGTTTATGATTTTTTTATTGAAACCAGGGCATCTGGTTATATCAAAATAAAGTCAAGAGAAAAGACACATACCTTAGGGTTTTAGTGAAATCGACCAACTCACAATCGTGCAATAAATCCGGGTGAAATTTCCACCAATACTACCTTATATAACTTTTCTTACTATCAATATAGCCCAATATCATCATTTTAAGCAACACAAACCCGAGATCTAAATTCGACAAATGTAGATCTAAAAACCTGAGAAGATGGACATATTTAGATATAAGTAAATCAAAGAAAGTCCCAAGAGAGATGGATTACTATAAAAGAGTCACCTTTAATGCACCATCAAAAACCTTTTATTCACTTCTAAGATGATTGGGAGATCCCCTATAACCCCTGAGAATAAAAACTCAGGAGTATGAGTTGTAAGGGAGAACAATAGCTGAGTTTGTGGAAAATCTAGTGTGAGCCTAAAATTAATGACCCATTTTTTTCACACACATTTAACAGAAATAGTTTGGAAAATTGATCCCTAACTGTGTGCATGATAGTAACTCAAAATGGACCCCACATGCTTTCCTCACATGGCTAGATAATCATTTCGCAAACCATGTAAAACCCACTACCTCAACATACACGATTTCTAGGAGATCTAGCATGGTTTCTCTTAATTTTGTTAAACTATAATTCCTTAGAAATTCCCAAAAACATTTTGAATACTTACCTAACTCTCCTAAACATTACCCAACCACTTTTAATACATAAAAAAGACATGTAAGAACGTTTTATACATCAATCTAGGGGTTCTAAAACACTTGGATATAGATTCCTACTAGATATATTTTTGATAATTCATATGGTCTTTTAAAACAATTGTAATATATTTGGATATAATTCTAGGGTAGAAAACTGAATATTGAATAGGATATATATAACTTATATTAAAATCTATAAATTCATATATTAGGATATGTATATCAATTATTAGTAATTAAATACATGTTCATAGGTTAACTTTTATATTTTTATTTGTTTCAATACCCCCCCTATATTTTAAATTATTATAGACAATGGATGAATATAAGAGGAATCAATTAAATAAAAATTGTGATGTAAAATGTGATTATTTCACTAAAAAAATTCCTAATATGATTGAAGGAGTTGTCCACTCCATGGAAATACTTACAAAAATTATTTGAATAATAATTAATAATATGATTTTTTCCAAATTCCAACATTATCTTAATAGAGAATAAGTTGTTATAGTGTACTTTATATTACAAAGGAACAATACATTAATTGGATCTTATTATCCCCTAATTATGGAGAAATGGATAAACACCATTAAGAAAAAAAATTATATACTCTATTATAATTATAAATAAAATGTTTGTTTGGTAGTATATTACATAAATAAAAAATCTAATTAATAGTGGATACTGATCTAGAATAAGATGTTGAAGGCTGATGTCAAAGATATTTTGTGGGATTATTTTTAAAAACTAATTTTCAATTAGTATTTTCCTCAAAACATCCAACAAAAATGGAAGTCTAATTTCATTATTTTAAAAAAAATTAGATTGATCCTATGTGATATTATAAGTTAAACTCTACAGGGCCTTCATAATATGTATAAAAAATTCTCATTAATTGTAAGGGGAAGATAAAAAGATTATTTTGTGGACAAAGACCATTGTTAAATAAATCACTAGAAATAATATACTTTTCCTGATTCAAGTAGATAATGCATTTTTCCTCAATGTGTATATGTATTTAACATATAAAAATTGGTCTCATAGATATAGTTATATGATAGGGAGGATTGAGAAAAATATTTTCTATTAATTTTAACCAAGAACGATATGGGAAGAAACTACAAATATATGTGTGTAAGAAGTGTGGGGAAAATAATTCAAGTAACTTTCCAAAATGAAGTGGAGATTGTCACAAGTGGATGAGGGATTTCAATATTGATCAAAACTTATATATATATATATTAATTCTCAAAATACATATGAAATTTAAGAATGAAATATGGCATAAGTTTAGCATATAGTTAAATTCTTTAAGTGTGGGGTCCCTATAAATTTCACTGACCAATGTAAAAAAATTATAATATATTAAAAGGAAACATATATAAATCCCCTTAGAGGTATATAGAAAAGTTGAGATTTTTCTATCATGATGGTTGAAATTATGGCTCTAAACAATTTTTTATTAGGTATACTCATATTACACTTAAATCTAGGAAGTATATTGTTTGATTATGTTTCAATGGCGATCATTATTTAATTATTGTTTTCCAACAAAATCAAGTTAAATATCGCACTTTTGTGGTAGAATTTTCAACAAAAAGTTGTGTGGTAGAATTCAATCATCAATGATATATAGATATTTACCTAATAAATTTAATATTTATAATCTACCAGTATACACAGATATAATTCCAATGGTGTAATTTGAGAAAATACTATGGAAAAATTGACTTCCAAATTATAATTCAACATTAAAACAATAGAGGAGGGAATGTTATGTTTAAATTATAGGAAAACCTGTATTTTTTTTAAGGAGAGAAATCACATAACAATTTTTGTTAACAACCTTCTCCAACATTACTATTTTTTTAAAATATTGGAGTTGAAATAAGAGAAAATTAATGTATCAAGGTTGGAAATGTACACATTGTTTGATAATAAATTTATTTAATACAAAATTATTTAATTATTTCTCCCATATAAATTGATGTCAAATTCTCAATTGAACTCATTAATTGATCCAAGATAATATAACTTATCCAAAAAAATGGATTATGTGGTGTTATAGGAATTGAAGATGAAATATCCAATATTTTAAATAAATTTTTTATTTGGCCAAGTGCATCTAAGTGTATAGAACCTATTAATTTTTTTAAAAATAAATAAGGATAAATGTGTATATTAATTGATTTTAGAGAACATAATAGAAACATATTAAATGACAAATTCTATAAAAAAATGAATTATAACTTATTTTACTGGCTTCACTAGACTCAATTATTCTCCAATATCAACCTCTAATTGGTGTATCGACAACTAATGGCGAATAAAAAAACTATTTCACTGTAATATTTCCAAAAAAAATCATTCTATGTTTTTTGTTCTTCTCTTTTCATTGACTTGTGATCTTTACATATTTATGGACATTATGAATATAGTATAATGTGACAAAATTAAAAATTGTGTAGTGATATTTATTTATTTTTTATGATATATTCAAAAATTCATTAGATGCATGTGGTTTATCTAAGGATAATATTAAAATCTCTAAGGAAATATAATCATTATAGAAAATTTATTTTACGTGAGTTTTCATACAACAGGAATATTTCGTTGGAATGTTTGTGAATAAAGATGGAATATTAGTTGATCCAACAATGATAATAGTTTTAGAGGACTAGCCTTATCATACTTATGTGTGTTGGGAAAAATCCCTCAAGGTATCATTGAATCATTTTTGAGGTGATTGTGTTTGTTGACAAAGTGGACATCTGAGTAGTGATTGTTGACAAAGCAAAACAATGACATACAAATTTGTTGACAAAGAGGATTTCATGGAGTAATGTCGAGTTCAAGAGCTGAGGTCAATGATCCATGTTTGATTCAAGAACGTTGATAAAATGAATGGATGATCTGGAGGCGGTACAAAAGAACAGATACAAGGTGGCGCCATTTTCCCGTGTTTGCCAAATTTTAGGGCCTGAAAATCGGCAAATGAAGAAAAGTCTTTTTGGAAACAGGACTTGCGCGCCGAGGACTTGGAGTATAGGAAACTTGCGCACCATATTTTTTTCAAGATCAGAAGATCAAAATAGGGCAAAGTAAAGAGGTTCGCGCAAGTTTGGGAGTTGGTCGCGCAAGTGTCTAAAATGATAGGGGACTTGCGCGCCGAAACTGGGTCGCGCAGGTGACTTGCACGCCGTCGTGCAGGGTGGTCAGATTGCCTATAAATACTGGACCACCCCTCCTCATTTTAAAAACAGAGTTCAACACTTTGATAAATCAGAGCTCCCATCGCGCAGGTGTGGTGGTCGCGCAAGTGGTGAGTGTGGGTCGCGCAGGTGAATTTGCGTGCCAGTAGTTGAAGTTGTGCACCGGTGTTAGAAGTTGCGCGCCGGTTGGCAGTTGCACGCCAATATTGGTTTGGGCATAAAAGGAAGAGAGTCGCGCAAGTTTGGAGTTGAGGAATCTTGAGTCGCGCAAGTGTCTGAGGAGGACTTGCGCGCCCGTTGTGACTCACGCGCCGATACTTGCGCGCCGAGATTGACTTGCGCGCCAAGTAAGGTTTTGTTCCAGCGGTGCTTCTCGGACTGCGTGGAAGCTGGTACGTTTCCCGATACCTTAGGTGCAAAGAGATATTCATCTACGGGTGAAAGTTGTACTTCAACAGATCATTTACACACAGAGGAAGATGCATTCATTCATGCAAATGAAGAGACCTACAGGTCTATAAACTGTGAGTGGATTCCTTCCAAGAGCAGTGAGCTTAGGAAGAGGAAGAAGGTGATCCTCTCCACCGGCATTGAGCCAGAGATAGAGAAACAGGGAGTGACCCTTGGGAAAGCAGTGAGCTGACCCTAAACATTGTATAGGCAGTGAGCCTGGGCATAGAAGTGATCTAGCCCGAACATTGTAATTCACAGCTAGTGAAGTTTAGTGGACTTGGTACGACCGACAACCTGTCGGCGTATGCTCCCTGGACGTAGCCCTTAGCGGTGAACCAAGTAAAATTATTGTGTCCTGTTCTTGCTTTACTTTCTATTTATATTGTGCAGCAGGAAAGAGAGAGAAGAGTGTTTTTCGTAACAGCGAAACAAGATCAGAACGGGCTTTAATTTTTAATTAGTCATACCCTGATTCACCCCCCCTCTCAGGGTATTCATCCCAGTGGACCTAACAATGTGGATGATATTAATAGTTCCAATTTTAGATCATGATACTATAAAATTATTGTGAACAACCTTTTAGGTGTTTAAAATAAACTAAAAAAGTTAACTAAATAAAGAATGAAGTTTATCTAAAAAACATGTGTGAATAGGGTTTTCATTAAATGAAAATGTTGATTTTCAGTCTACATGTTCTAAAAATACCCCATGAAAAAGAAATATTTATAATTTAAATTATTTTATAATTGAATGGAATTAGATGTTATAAAATATAGAATGGCATGGTGATTTTCTATAATTATTGATTGTTAATGATAAAATAATCGAACAATCATACCCATGATTTGTAGTAATACGCCTTTATCAATACATAAAAATTATATAGACACTATATTTATTAGTAGAAGTGTTATATATAATGATAGAAAAAAATTTATGTATATATTAACTTAAAAGAAACTAATCGTGAGACAAAAGAAATAGTTAAATATTAATATGGACAGAGATTGTTCTATAAATTATCAACAAGGAACATATCCCTTGGATGTGAATGCAATATGTAGTAAATTTCATGGAGTTATTATAATGTTATGGATTTAAGGTGATACAATGATCAAGGTTAATGAAAATATGTATATTGATATAAAAATGGAATGGAAATCCTCAGTCCAATCCCAAATGAGTTTTCCAACCATAATTACATAAGAAAATCAAGAAAGCACAAAGAGATGATCATATATTACAAAATAAGATATAATCCATGAAAAATTCGATTTTTTTGAGTAAAATGTTTATCAAATAGGAATAATTATTATTTTTATAATGTTATGTACATATATAATGTATTTAATTAAATAGAAAATAGATGAATCTCATAACTGAACATTCTTTTGAGAACCCGTAAGAACCATAATGTATAAGGTTGTGTGTTTTCATTGTGGGTGGTTTTTTATAAATAGGGAGAAAGTTTATTAAAAATAAATATGTTTATAATGTAAAAAGGTGAAGTAGACATAATATCATCCCAAAAAATTGATTGGAACACTACCCACACGAGTGTTAAATTGGGAAAGCATCACTTTGGAAATTGTTGTCTGAATTATGAATAACTCCAATGGAAAAAATTGCTTTTTGGTAATCATTGATATATTTAAAATATTTTCACATTTTATAATTATAAGAAGATTTCTCCCTTAAAAAAAATTCCCACATGTATATTCAATAATTGGTGAGACTTCATAAAGAACCAATATTAATTATATCAGACTGAGATCCTAGATTAAGATTTATGTTCTAAAGGATCGTTAAAAAGAAAGTAAATACTTATGTCAAACATATCACAACCTATTATCCATAAATTGGTTATTATTTTGAGATGATATTAAAAATATAGATAACATGTTACTTGAAATATCACATGAATTTCAAGATACTTGTAACTAAAATCTTTTTATTTTATAATTCTACTATAATAATGTGTTTCACTTGATTATTTAAATTTATCATTATGAATAACATTATGGAAAAATATTCCTAACTCCACCATGTTGTGATGAAATTGTAAAAGGAAAATTTCTAGGACTACACATTGTAAAATACATTACAGAGATGGTAAAAGTGTCTAGAAACTTATTAGGATTGTTCAAAGTAGTTAAAAGAGTTATAAATGCAATAGAATGCTGGTATTATGTTTTTATATTAGGGATCATGTACTTTTCAAAATATCACCATAGAATGGGGTCATGAAATTTGGTAGTAAGGAGATCTTATTCCAAGTTATGGTGGATCTTTTGAGATTATAGAGAATATAGGAGTAGTTAAAAATCAATTTTAACTACCTCAAAATCCTTCCAAGATTCATAATTTCATACACATATAACTATTAATAATGAATATGTTATACATAACACATAATCTAGATAAACATTTGCTGTAATTGGAACCTCACTAATTTATAATGAAGAAGGAAATTTGATTCACGGTGAAAGGGAATATTTTTTGAGGAACAGTAAAACCAAAAATCATTAATTTTTTTATAATCAAATGATTGAGGAATAAAACATGGTGTTTGAAGATGATATAAATATGAAATTCATCCACCTATTTTTAGGGAGACACAAATTTCATGGGGAAGTTTTTTAAGGGGCAAAATGTAATGACCAAATTATTTATCAATGGAAATTTTATTATGAATTAATTCGTGTTTAATAGTTATTAATATAATATAAAACATAAAAATTTATGTATATTAACATATAATGTGATATACAAGAAACCCATTACCTAATAAAATGTAATAATGGAGTTTTTTATGAAAAACATATGTTTGACAAAAAAAGAGAAGAACTAGAATTCCCCCCCCCCCTCGAATATAATTTTTTTTCATTAAATAAAATCTTATTCCCACAAATAGTATTTATAATAAATATATGGGTATCAAAATTATAATATTATTTTAGGAAAACCCAAGTAAATTTTCAAAGATTCATAAATGTGATCATGTCGTGAGACTAGTTTTTTCCAAAAAATAACCATCGTTTATTATAAAAATTTAATTTCTCACATTTAGAAAAATATTTTGATAAAATGGATCACATTTTTGAAATCATAATATCATATTTATCATGAGGTTAACTTCTTGGATTTTTCTAAGGAATATTATTTTTTGGTGAATTTTGAAAGTAAATTTTTTGAATGAAAATCGTAAAATAATAAACCATAATCATATAATAAATATTGTATTTAAAAATAAAAAAAATATGACCTAACATATATATATATATATATATAATTATGAATATTAAATTTCTAATTTTAATTTAAAAACATATAGTATAAATTGTGAATAAAAAGTTATATCTTTTAGTAAATCGATTTTTATGTTAAATAAATTTTATATAATAGAATGAATTTTTTATCACCTTTAGTAATTGAATCATGTAAAATAGATTTTATATTTACAAGAAGATAGTACAAATTATATATTTATGGAAAATTCAATTTTAGTCAAAAAAAATATGTTACTGAGGTAAAAAGGGAGCATCCATAGTAATGGTAAAATATGATAAAATGTTAAAACTAAGAGGAATGTAATGAAATTCCAAAATATCACATCATTAAATTCATGGTTAATGATTTTAAATACCTTAAACAACATTCTAATCATTTATCGTCAATAATATGTTTTTAAATAATTTCCACCCAATATTTGTTAGCCTTAATAATAAAATAATCAAAATTTTAACCCTTAAATACCACTTATTGAATGTATAAATACCCAAACCCTCTTTACATTTTAATACATGAAAATTATAATTTATATTATAATATATATATCAAGTCGTATCTTATTTTTCTATCTCTTAAATATTCATGTTTTTTATTTGTTCAAAGGGTCTGCACCAAGCTATGAATCTTAAGAGTGGTAAGGGATTATCGTCCTCTTTTTTTTCAAGTACTTTCATTGTAATAAGAACAATATTTTTATATTTATTATTCCTTTATGAGTTTAAATTATTTAATAAACTAACTAAATTATTCCTCAATAATGAAATGATACTTTTCCCTCTCATTAATCCCACTCTATAAACTATTTTTCAAACTCTGTGTGCTTTGAGAATCATTATTTGGGTTTCCATAACATATAGTTATATTGGGAATAACCAAATAAATAGATAACTAATTTGTTAAATCCATATACAAAAACATTTCTTAATCATTGGTTATAATGATTAAATACATTCATATGATATAAGATACATTTGGCGCATTTAATCCTATACGTATAAAGGTTAAATCATTATAGTACTCCAAAGCATTGAGTAAAAAATTCATCTGTAAATAAAATATTCTATTGATACAATTGAGTCATTCCTTGATAATTTATTTTTTTACCCATCTAATCAATCTTGGTAATAGGTTTTATGATTCTCTTGGGATAATACTTTGAGATATTATTATGAATATGTTATATTTTTATTAGAGAAACATTTATATTTTATTCCTCGTGAATTTATGATCATTAAATTGTATTATTCATTGTGTGTTTATAATAAATATATATTATTATACCTTATGAATTAACAATTATTATTATTCATAATCCTTTTTATTTTTTACTTAGAAATATTTATGTTCGCCCTTTTAATTGTTTTATTTCCCTAGTAAATAATGTGTAGTGATGTAAACTGGGAGTTATTTTTAATGGATAGTTTCAAGAGGGTTTAAAAAATTTAATGTGTATGAACATGATGTCTTGTTTGACGAGTTTCAAATACATTAACCTCAAAAAATCATTGAAAGTGTCTACATAATATTTTGATAAATAATCATTTAGAAATTATATAGGTATATGATATGTTGCCATACAAGCAGTTGGAATAATTGTACACAACAAAAAATGGATATTTAGATAAAATAATTTTAGGTATGTCTTCATTTGAAATTTACTATATTGATAAAATTATATTTATGTACATAATAGTGTTTGGTATCCATTATATTTTAAATTTATATGGATAAAATGTTGAAATGTTTTCTAAAAGTGGTTTTCATGAAACTTTCATTGGTTATCATTTATATGTATGGGGATATAACTTTTATGAAAATTAAATATGGATGAATGTTTATATTTTTAATGAAATGGTGTCTTAGCTTTTAGTAAATTAATGTATAAATAAAATAGACTGTTCTTGAAGTGATATATATGATTATATTTTGATGGAAACTGCATTGAAATTCCTGAATTGTTGAATATTATTATGATATTAATGTGAAATATGATAATTCAACTTTATAAAATGATGAATAATTATTAAATTCAGTTTATTATTGGTTAATTAATCTAATAAGTGTTTAAAAATAATTATTGATCAAGACCAATGGGTTTAAATTAAGGACTTCAAAGATAAAAAACCTCGATATTTATCAGTTTGAACCAAAAATTAATGGAAAATCATTAACATGTATAGAATGGTAGGACTATATCAATTATGAATTGGAATTTATTAATATGACCAATAGATAAATTTTGGTATCTTAGTTAATGAACAAAACTTTTCTTAGAATAATGATGGTGTTCCATAATAATTTTACTAGATTATGTGAAGTAATGAAAAATAAATAAATATTCTCTTATATAGGATATTCTATAGTTAAAGTGAGAAACATTGATGAAAAATTCACTCAATTATTATGAATTGAAACTTTAGTTATTTATCATGATATTAATACTACAAGTCAATACAACATCTTATAAAAGGATATTTATTCGATCATCACCAATGGAGATATTGTATGGTATGATAACATAAAGAAATAAAAAAATAATTCTTTAATAATAAAGAAAAGGGAATATTTTACATGTCAATGAAGGAAATATATGGAATAAAAAACTATGTTGTTGTGGTATTTAAAGAAGGAACAATGCTTTATGGATTGGAATATCAAAATATTATAAGTGGAGAATATCCAAAAGAACAAAAATTAATATTTATATCTTATTATTATTATTCAAGCTAATGATATAATATTATTTCATAATTCAGAATGTGTTTGACTGGAATATTCTTCTCAACTAATTTTTTTTTATTTCGTTATGTGGAGAAATATCATACTTATTAGTTCATAAAATTTAATATTAAAAATATTACATTATTATTTCTCAAAATAATTAAACTCAAGAAAAATAGATTGAGTTTGGTAAAAAATATAAAAAATGATGTATATACATTAATTATAACGTAAATAAAACACTCCAAGTATGTTAAAGGTCAAAATTAAAATAAAATTGAATTTTAAAAAATCATTGGTATTGTAATTTAATACACTGATGTGAGATAAGATATTTTTTATGTTTTAATATTGTGTCAAAGGTATAAATTTTCACCAATGGAACGTCATTTCATGGATGTGATAAAAAATCCAAGTTATATATATGGTTCTGTTTATTATGGATTTAAATTCAATACTAAAAAAACTCAAACAAGTATGTATTTTTTTATGCATATTGGGAATGAATAATTGACGATAGTATGTCTACATCAATGAGATTATTCTTCATGTGGTATTGATAATTTTATTTTAAAACCTATTAGTAATTTCATGTTACATTTGTTAAAATAGAAGTATAATATGTCTCTAAAACTCAAGTAGTGTCCTAGTTAATATATATGTGACCATAGTAATGAAATATTATGGGGGATGTAATTTTTCTATTACTATAAAGTTAATAAAATCTCAGTGTGATCAATATTTTAATGAGTATTATTAAATATAATTGATAAGTTTATATAGATATCAAGTAAAACATCATATAGTAAATTGTTGAGAAATGAGAGTTGAATTTAGATTTTATTTCAACAACGGGTCAATTGGTGGATGTATTTACTAATACATTAACAAAGGATGCATTTTTTAGATTAGGATTAATGATGGTAGTTTAGGATCATTCTCCTCAAGCCTATGGTATGATTTCCTATACACCCTCAACTTGTATTTGGATGTTTTTTCCAAATGTAATGATAATAACATAAATTTATGTAATATGTTTGACCCTTAATGGGTGAATTTTTATTGAGGAGTTTTCAAAATTGTAAATTCATTGAATTCAATGGTGTTTGTGTTGGTGAAATGTTTAAAATATTATAATTTTATTGTTAATTATTTTTTGGGATTTTTTTTAGGACACATACAAGTCTAGTGTCAATATATGTAAATTGTAAGGATATGTGAAATATAAGTTTTTGAAAGTGAATGAAATATACCCTAGTGAAGATACATGAAATTATTATTTATAGTTCTTGTTTCCTACATTTATTTTAAAAATATTATCTTCAAAATATTTAATAATGATTCATATTAATGATTGAAGGGTGATTTGTAATTATTGGATGGAAAAAAATAAAAAGGGGGATATTTGTTTGAAAGAAATTTTATTTTAGGATATAGGTCCCACTGAATGTGTTTTTGTAAACATTGGTCTTTATAGGAAAGTAAATATATATGGATGTTCTATGAGATGTTATTTTCTTATTATGTCAGTACATTGTCACATTTTAAAACAATTAATTATATTAAAACTGAGAATAATTAAAATGATTCAGAAGAGTTATAGGCCTTTTGGGATCATTTAAGAACATAAAATAATATTGTATTTTAAGAGAGGAGATTTGTAAAAAGTTATTGTGTTAAAGAGAAAATAACAAAACAAGGGAATCCACCAATGAGGTTGATCTAATTTGTGGTTAAATTTTTCATGACTCAAAAAATTAAAACATAATGATAAGGTTCAGACAATGATTTTTCTCCAATAATATAATGATTCTAGAGATGGTACATCCAAACATGAAAAATGAAATGAAATCTAATGACTATGATTTTTCTAGTTTAGGTTTTTTATTTTCATTAATAGTTTTTTTCTATAAAGGATCAAATTTGATTGATGATGACACTTACAAAATTATAATTCCATAGGACTTTGTAAAATTGGTCCATGATAAAAAGTTATTTTATTTGAGAAAGGTTATATTTTTATGTAATGTATTATATTTCATTATGATGAAATATTATATAGAAAAATATATGATTATATAATGAATTACTGCTCTGGTTTTTAGGGAATTTTTTTGAGTCCATGCTAAAATGTAGATGTTCATTTCATAATGTTGCAATGATTAATGAATTATATTGATGAAAAAATTCATTTTCATGGAAAGGTAAACCACATTTCACTTTTCATATCAGGGCCCCACTATAACGGAAATGTTCATGTTGTGATTATTTTTTAAATATAGTTTTATATTGTTTTTATAATGTGGCCTCTTGGATAACTTAAGGGATGTTATATCTTGGTAATTTTAAGTCATTATAACATATACGGGGTGTGTAAAATGCATAGTATGATAAAATTTGTTGAACTAAAGGGGAATGGGTTTAAAATAGATTTTGTTTTTGGGTTATTGATTTTGAAATTTAATTCTTGGGATATAGTACAAGGGTATTATAAAAATTAGAAGATAAGATAGATAAAACTATTCTGAGTGAAGTGTTTCACAAATTTTGTATTGTGTGAAATTGAATAGAAAAAAAAGAAGACACCCATTCAAATGGATAAGAGTAAATAATTTTTATCAAATCTGTATCTCGAATTAAGAAAATAAGGACTAAAATATTGATGATGATGGTATATAGAATAATTGATACTTCTGTATGTGTAGTGATTTTATGATATTATTAATGTTAACTAAATATCTAATTTTTTTATTTAATGTAGATTTATTAGTAAATAATTAGATATGGAATTTAGATTTCTTGGATTTTTATAACTCAATGTTTGATAACATGATCAAATTTTAATGAAGATATGTGGGGTTAGTACTCATCTATAAAATTCTAGAGTCTCTTATTTGAGTTTCTAGATTATTCTTCATGTATCTTTAAACACAATTTATTTTATTGAGTGAGAGAATAATATAGTAGATGATAAACATTTTTTATACTACAAAATTTAAAGATAAACCCTAATAATTTCAATAAATAATGAATAATAGATCATGTGATATTGGGTTTTCTATATAGTTCTAGGATGTATCTTTTTATTTTAAACTATAAACCATTTAATTTCACTAATCACACTATATTTTTTTCATTAATGGGTAATAATAAAATAATATAATATAATTCTATCCCATTAATAGATCAAGAATATAATTCACTAGTGGAATGTAATAGAAAAGTTTTCCCAAATATACCCCACACAAAATGAATTTTGAAAAATATAAATACCTATTGGTACTGAGGTGTCCTCAATGCACATAATTCTAATCATTCCACTGATATATAATTATTTTTGATACATGTTTTCTACATCCATTTTTTGAGATAATTGTTTTTTAATGGATAAATATTCTTAGCAATGGGAATTATTAAATATTTGTTAATTTGAGTAAAAATAGAAATTCCATGATTTTTTACATGGGTTTTATTCGTATTTTATAGATTCATTTGTCATTTGTCAAATTTCAATATATTTTTAGATCAAATACTTTTCCTAATTTTTATAAGGACATTCATTGGTATATCATTTTAATGTTGTTTCATGAAATATTATTTTATTTAATTTAATCAATTTTTAATGTGTACATTTTTAATGACATATATGGAATATATTGATCTTTTAAATTTTGAAATATATTTATTTTAATAAATTAATTTATTATAATTTATCACATTCAATCGATATTTTTTAGATGTGTTGAATTCTATGTGTATGTGTAGCCACATTATGGTAATTTTCACTCTCTTCAGCATAGCAGGACATGTTTATAAGTCACCTCATAGACCAAAAAATGAATAAATTTCATCATATATGCATACTAAGATGTTAAGTGCACACTGTATAAATGTATCATTACTGCTAATGCCACTATGGAAGGGTAATCCTACAACTAGATGACCCCTTAGAGGGTAAATTCAGAGTTGTATGACAAATGTATTGTTTACATCAATGAAATAATGGCTATGTCAAGGTCTGTGCTATGATTTAGTCAATGTAAAAGGGTAATCCCATCCTCATATATGGGTAATCATTTCATCTAAATACATATACATGAGTACATCGAGACTCCAACTGAGCTATGCTAGGGTTCACCCACACTGAATCCAATGTCATTGAGGTATGTTTTCATTATAGAGATTAAAATATTGTCTCTGATACATTTTTTATAGAATGTAATGGTATAGAGTGAATTGATTAAACTGCTATGGGGGCTAAATCTGAATTGAATTTGAAATCAGAGGAGTTATCGTGCTCAAGCCTGAAATGATTACATTTTGATGCTTCAAGTTATTCTTATTGAAGCTTTAACATGACGAATCTTGAAACCAAATGATTCTATTAGATTTTTGGATGTTCTTCTAGTTGAGTTGCAACAAGGAATATGACCAATATTGACCTGAACCACATGGATACCACATGTTCAACCATAAGTTACTGACCCTACGTTTTGGTGAAGGTAACTAGTGTAAATTTATATTCCAAAGGAGTTAGACCTATATATTTTTAGGGTATTCATAAATTTATTAATCAATAACTACGAGGAGGAAAAAATTAGGGGATTCAGTATTATAACTAGGGAATTGGAGTAAAATTAATTAAAATACTTATCATCCCTTATCCTCTTCTTATTATTTATTGATTTAAATTTCTGATATTTTGTTTCAATGAACATAGGTAATGGATAAATTCCTATTTGAAAAGAATATTTTACTTATTGTTGGTATTTTCATATATATATTTAATCATTTTAAATATTTTGTTTTTGTTTTTAAATATCAACTAAAAATTCGATCATGTTAAAACTAAAATTTAACCATCTTATGATTTTTCTGTTTAGTGGATTGAAATCAACTGAATTTTACTAGTTGATATTCATTAGACACGATTAGATATTTGGTTACACATTTGATTATTTAAACCCAATTTGGATATTTCTAGTAATAATAGAAAAATAAAATAAACAAAAAGGAATCAAATTTTATAAATACTTATTATTTGTTCCTTTTTTGGATTTACATCATGAATTTCTTCAATTTTATCTACAATTTCATACTTGTTTCATCACTACATTTTTATATTTCCATTATACTCCAAAAACATCCACAATTTGTCATGTTGTTTCTTCTAAGATGCGTTTCTTGGATTTACCAGAAAAATTGTCTCTTTGGGGTCAACCCCTTCCTAGTTACACACTAGTTTTATGTTGGAAAAATAATAAAATTAGAATTTCCTCAATGAAAATAGTCAAATTGTTTTATCAATTATATAGATGGATTCATGTGACAATTAAAATATCATAACTAAAAAAATTTATTAAAAATGACACACCCTGAGACTTTAAAAAGAATAGATTTGGGTTTTATTGCATATATGGAAAATAATATTATTCTTGAATAAGAATGTAACACCTCTAGAAATCAAGATATATTTATTTTTTCATAAATTCAATCTCTTCAATAGATTATAGAACATATGCCACCGATTATAGATGGATTATTATATAACATACCATTATTAATTAGTTAATAAATGGGAGGATACAATATTAAACACCCAATTATGAAAACTGGTGTTATCTATTTATTTTAAAAAATAAGATTCATTTAAAAGATAAGTAAATGTTTTTTGAAAAACAATATTTTCTAATAGAAGGTTCAATCACACATTGCACAGATAATTGAAATATATTTTTAAGATTTTTAGAAGATCTATTTGAAAAAATAAAATTAATTTTTTAAAACTTCATTTAAAAATTATCTTTGGGTGGAATTTTTGTATTTTCTTGAAATGTTTCATTTTCCAACAAATAGTGAAAATTGGATATTTTTATTGAAATATGAATTTTTTGTTAAATAATTTTCAAGGATAATTAAATGTAAAAATTATTTTAATTTAAATTTGGTTTAATTCTATCACATGATAACTATTTTAGGTCATTTTAATCAGTTTCATAGTAAATTTAAATATTACGAACAGCTAAAACAAACTTTTTCATCAAGTATATGAGTTTTTTTAAATGGATTCCTTCACTTTTATATATTAAATTTAGAAAAGTAGATTACATTTTTTTAATAATAATTTATATTATATAGTATTTCCATCTAAATTTTTCATCATAATGAATATTGATAACAATAAAATTTTATAATTGCACTTAGGGTAAAAACTGATTTACTGAGTAGGTTAAACTAAGAAGAAAATTGTTAAAAGTTACCTAAAAACTAGTATAAATATTTTATTGCTAAATTTGGACTTTATCACATATCGGGGTAATGTGTTACCCATTTTTGTGGAATATAGAATAATATAAGTATGGATGTAATTGAATATTTTTTTAAAAACCTTGTGTGTCTTGTATCATAATTATAAATGGACACACCCTCTCATACCCCATTCACACATCCAAATACAATTATTTTATCCAATAAATTCCAAATTCACTTCCTTAATCCCATAAAAAAATAATTTATTCTTTGTTTTGATAAAAAATTCATCCTAGTAAGGATTTAAATGAAAACTTAATGATATTGTTCTAATAAGATGTTACATTGTTAAATGTGAATTTTTTTATTCATCCACCACCTTCAAATTTTAGCAAAAATACTAATTTATAAAAACTTCATTATATTATATATAAAAATATTTTATTATGTTATTTTTTTGACCAATTTAAATCTTTACTTACATGAAATGGTGAATGAAGTTGTTAATCTTGTCTACGAAGGACTACCGTCTTCTAATCCATTTTAATTTGTTTCCCATCACCTGCATTCAAGGTTTGATATAATAATGGATTTCAAAAATTTATATAATTTATATAATATTATTATACTTCTGTAATTATATTATTAGATATACATTATTTGGTTCTTGGATGTTTAAAATATAATAATATCGATCATGAGTATGGTAGAGTACCTCTCATGAAGCGATATGATTCATTTTTAACAAATAATTTACATAAAAAGTAATAAAGACATATTTAATGAATCTATTAAATATATATATATATATGAAATGATATTTATTCAATAATATTAATATATTATATAATTTATTATAATTTCAATTATTAATGGAATGGTATTGTTTCTCATGCGTACATATGACTTATAATATCCAAGAAGAAATGCGGTCCATTTTTAATGCATGACTATAAATAATGATTATAACAATGTATAAAATGAGACTATATTATATTTATTAAATTAATACCATTAGAGATTTCAGATTTATATCTTATACAAAAGAACTAGATCATTCATGAAAAAATATGCATGTGAAAAGAAGGAAAATAACACCTGAAGTGATTAAAATAATTAAATATTATTATAAAACAAGAAATTTTTTTAAGTGGATATTATAAGATAATATGAATATGAAAATAGTTTTTTATAAATTAATAACATTCTAAAAAACGTTATATAATAGGAAAAATTATGTTTAGTAAAAAAGAAATTTTATGATAAGGGACTTCATCTAAATTTCCCTTCATTGAGGTATACTATAATGTTATAAACATAAATTATTTAATATGATTTAGATATTCCACCTTTTACATGTGATATAATTATTCATTAACAACTAATGTAATTTTAATATTCATTTTTATTTATTTCATCTATGGGGATTTGACATGAAAAATACCTAGCGGTAAATATTTTCATAACTCAAATTTTGTTTTCATTTGGAAATATTACTTCTTTATAGTCTTCCTTTTTTATGATTATGTGTGTGATGAATTTTTATGATATGATATTTTTTAGAAAAAATTAGTGGATTACATATAATAAACATAATCCATTTATTGATTAATTATCACATAAATGTTATGATATTTTTAAGGATTCATTTCACAATTTCATTTCAATCGGGATTGATTATGTTTGAATTTACATAGAAGTAATTAATTTGATTTTTTTTAATTAACCCGCTTATATTTATTATTATAGGTTTATTCATGACATTTTCAATTAATAGTACCATAGTCCTCTATTTTTTAATTTAAATCAATGTGATTTTTTTAATAAATCCTGATTTCATATATCTCTTTAGTTGATAATATTTTTTCATACAAAATAATTTTTTCTAAACAATTAAAAAAAATAAGATTCTGATAAAATATTAGTTAGTTAAATTATTGCATCTGTTTAATTTATAGAAATTTCTTAAAAGTAATTTTCCAATATTTTTCCAAACAAGTAAAATTTTTCTTATATTAAAAATATGAATGGAATTTTGTTAAAGTTATACATAATGTAAATAATATCCCACCATCATCGTAACTCAATGTTTTAAATATTATTTATACATTTTCAATGTTATTTTCAATTGAACATTTTTTTCAAATATTTGTGAACTTATAGTTTTAAAAAGTTGATTTTTAAAATGAAAAAGAAACTTTCTCAATGATGTTTTGTTAAACATCTTAATATGGGATTTCAATTCATCACTAACAGTATCCCTTTATTATACAAACACTACACAATGGACATTTTTGTAATGATCCCATACTTATTCTCTCTGTCAATGTTTTTTGATCATTTTGACCACATAGATTGTTGACATTCACTTTCATGAATCATTTTTATAGTCATTAATTTTTCTTTTAAAATATTCACATTATTATGATCATCGAAACCGAAATATCCAATTAATATCAATATTATTTATCATGTATATACTTATTCCTTCATTTGTATATCATTTTAACATTCATTGTTTTATTTTTGAATGTTATTTGATTTACTGGGGAAATATTGATAAATCTATATCATTTAATCCATATGGATATTTAATCGTAAGGAATATTATTCTAGAAATATATTGATTATTCTATATATGTGTAATGATTTGGTCATATAGATATGGATTGGTCCCAATTATAGATATCCACTCTATACATTAGTATTATTATGAGAAAAAAATCAATTGGCTAGCCTTAAATAAATGGGTTTATGGTATATACCTACCCATAAGTTTTAATATATCATGTGAATAGTACTAATTGTAGATGAAGCATGATGCCTAAGATCATTAAGTCATAGAATTAAAAAATTCTTTTAGTATGAATTCATTTATTATTATCTGTGTTAGTTTATCCAAGATATTTTCTTTAGATGCATTTATTTTTTAATTTATTGATTAAATGACATGTGTTTACAGTTATTTACATTTCCATATTAATTATGTATTATCCTATTAAAATAGTCATGTGGTTGATTAAATGGATTTTTATTTACCTTTCTATATTGATTATGATTATAAAATTGTTAAAATATATTGTGGGTCTAGTTATTTACCTTATAATTATCATCAGGCTTTCTAATTAAAGATATTTTACATTGTTATTATACCTTACAGATCATTTGAGGTCATTTTTATTTGGTTTCATTTAACATGAATCCAGAAAGTGAACAATGAATGACATTCCATGATACCCAATAAGGAATAATGTTATTCTCTAAAAAAATATATATTTTGTTTTTTCAATTGTAATTTGGGAATTATTTAGATGTCTAGTTCACAAACACTACTAAAATAGTTGGTAATTTATGATGTGATTTCTCGAATCTTATGCCAATATAATAAAGTAAGACATTGGCTTCGTGTTATTGGAGTTTGGGTTGTAACAGTTTGTATTAGGGAAATAATTTTAGAAACTAAGTGAAATAGAATAAAGGAAAACAATAAGGATCATATCCCAATAATATACTTTGAGGATATGTATAGAAAAAACCACCTAATGCTTTGGTTTGTTAGAGATTACATAGTTTTTCAAATAAATGTTTCCTATTATGGACACTATACGTGGATTTAGTTATACAGAAGATGTACCTAAAGTTAATTACTTCAAAAAATAAAGATCATTGTTGACTAAACCATCCCCTGGAACACGAAAAAGAGCATTAACACACTCTTGGTTTGATACACCAAGGGGATACTCTATGGATACTTCACATTCTCTTTATAAACCATTATGAAATATTTTAATAGCAGATGAAAATTAAGGACCTAGGTTTAACCTATGGTGCCTTATATTTAAAATAAGGTGTAATTATTTAGAGGTACTATAAATTACTCTCACTTATTACAAGGTTTCCCACTACAATGATTGTTTCTCACACAATGATTATTGGTTTTATTTTGTGGATGGAAATGGATGGAATTATGTCAATATAGAATGTTAATGAAAATTTGGTAACACTAATAAACCAAATGAGATGATGAAAGGATTCAAAGATAAAATTATTGTAACTAATTAGTTATCTTGAAATATGATTGAAAACATATACCTTTACCAACTCCAATACCCACCAAATAAGGGAAGTATGTGATTCATTAAGAGCACAATTTGAGTAAACCATGTTGTAATGAAGGAACGATTTACTTCACATCATTAATTTTGAAAAGGGACACCTAATAAAGTTAATTAATTGAATATAAAAATGTTTTATTTTTGAAAATGAATGAAAAAAAGAAATGGATTACGAAGAAAAAATGAAGAGTATGATGGAAGGAAATAAATTTCATCTTAAGGATCCATTTACAATTTATGTCTTAAATATGGGGAACATGTTCATTAATCGAGTCAATTCCCAATTTTAAAGGTTAACTCATAGAATAATTAATATCCTATATTTAAATAATCTGGTTTTAGTATTTATTGGAATTCTAGAATTAAAATTCTATAAATATTTTTACCAATGTTAGTTTGTTTGCTAAAATCTTGATACAGATGAAAATTATGGTAATTTTAGAATCATATATGTATTCATTAAATTTATTGTTACAGATAAAATCTGAGGTTTATTAGTTTAATATTTATAATATGATCAAATTATAAAACACCACCTTTATAAATTTTTGTGGTTGTAATATAACATGATTCAAGATATTTTTAGTAAAAATTATGGGAAAATAATCAATTGGTATTGTATAAAAAAAATTATTCGGGGAAGAGTGACTTTAACTTTTTTTACTTAATATTCAATGTTTTGGTAACCATTCAGGTTCATGTTATCTTTTGTTTTTTAGTAATTATTAGTCATCATAATTTTAGTAAATTATAAGAATTATATTAAAATAGTTTTAGAAAAAGGATAACAATTAGTATCTAGTGAAGGATATGGGGCTTGAACCCACAAATGAAGGATGATAAGGGTTAAACACCTACCACATGACTACATGATGTTTTGGTAAATATGTCATGGATTTTAGTTATATTATTTTATAAATAATTATTAATGATGAACCAACTGGGTTACTATTGATGTTTTTAGATTACTGTATTATGTTGTAATAATTTTGATATCCATATTGGTTTTGAAACTTTTTTAGGGAGAAATATAAAGAATTATAACACATTTATGGATATTAAAATATCTTAAATGTAATTGTTAGTGATTCAGCCATAAAAAATCATTTTTTGGATATTCATTTCATAGAGTAAGAGATGAATTATAATCAGATTAAAAAAATTACAAAGGATAAAAGTGTGATTATGAAATATAAATGTATCATGTAATTATAATTCCTTATATTATTATATGATTAATGAATTCCTCAGCATTAGGTACATGATATTGAAAAAAATATCTTATTACCTTCATATCCAAAGAATCAAATGGCTATTAAAATAATCATATATTTATAGTTATTAGGTCATTAACTTTCAATAAATCATTCACTTTGTTGAGATCAATGTCTTATATCAATCTTAATTATTAATTTTCATTTTCTTTTTTGTATATATCTTCACATGCAACTAATGTTCTCCAACTTGGGAAAGTAGTTATGTGTTATTCCATATGAACTTTTTATTCACCTTTATATCTTATCAATAGAATTTTTTATTAACTTTACTACAAACTTGGTTTTTCAAGAATAGAATTTCAAAATGACAAACCCCTGATTAACGTGATGATGTATAAATGTTATGGATAAATTTTTATGAATTTTGGGATAATGTAACATGATTATATTTTATTAGTATTAATTTCTTTTTGATATCATATATGACATGAGAAACCAAGAATCATTGGTAATGAAATACCCTGTGGCTTTATGATATATTTCTTTTTAAATGAATTCAATCTCATTGATATCTTGTAGAAAACATAAAACTAATTCTAAATGAACTATAATATAGTATAATGTTATAATGTAACCATTAATTTTTTAGGTATGAATAGTAGAAACATAATTATGAAATGTATGTTTATGATTTTATTTTAAATAAACTAATAATCGATGAGAAGAAAAATAATTGTTTTCTAAAAAATAGTATTTTTCTAAAACATAGTTCAGCAACGCTTTGCACATATAATTTAAAATAAATTTTAACCACTTTTATAAAATTTCATGATAAAATAAATTAGTTTTTAAATCGACTTGTCAAGATTTATCTTGTGGTCAATTTTTTTTACTTTTCTAAAATGTTTTTATTTTTTTATTTATAGTGAAAATATTGATTATTATTGAAAACTGAAATTTCGTTTGAATAATTTACAAAAGATAAATTAAATTTTTATTTTTTAACGTAAAAATAGTTTAATTATATTAAATTTTATCTATTTTAGTTTATTTTATAAATTTCATTTTGATCATTGATAGTAGAACCTTCTATAATTATTATAATTTTCTCTTTGAAATACCTCTTTTCATTGTGTCTGCAAGTATAATTTTATACTAGATTCTGCCACATCAAAGAATTGAATATAGAAAATTGGATTCTGTATTTGTAAAAATAATAAATTATGTTATATTATAATTTCATATTAATTTATACAAAAATTAATCATGAAAATAGAAAAAATTAATTACCATAGTTATTGTGAAAATTGATTTGCTGAGGCCTTAATCTAAGAAGCTAAGGGTAAAAAAACATAAATACCTATCCAGAAACATTTATATGGAAATATATCGAACTTATAACCTATAGGGATGATAAATTTCCATTTTTAGGCTTATTTCCTGATACAAATGTTGTTGTTATTGAATATTTTCAAAAATAACATGTGTGTCCTTGCCCCTTCTTATAAAATGTCAAACCCCCACCTCCCATATTAAAACATCAAAATTCATTACCTTCATCCAATAACTACCCACATAACTTGTTTAATACCCTAAAATCATGTTTTATTCATTGTATTGATCATAAATCCATCCTAGGAATGATTTTGGTGGAAAACTAAAGAAGTTGTCTAAAGAATAGGTAACATTCGTAAACAAGCATTTTGTTTTGTTTTTTCTTACACATCCTATTAAGCAATGATTATATAATAAAAACATTTTATTAAATATAATTCCTTTTTATTATGTTATTTGAACGAACTGTATACATTTACTCTTCTATAAAATGGGAAACAAAACTGTCGATCATGTGTGTGGCAGATTACCTCATAGTGACCTGACTTGTCGTTTCCCACCCATAAATTTTGAGGATTGATATAATGATGTATTTAAACCTTCTACATTATATTTATAATATTTTTATATTTATTAAATTATAATATAACATATAAAAAATTACTTATCCTGACTTTAAATTTTAGAAAATGTCACTAATGTGTACGGCGGAATACCACTACACAAAATAATGTGACCTATTTTTCACAAACGCATTAAATGAAAAGTAATAAAAATTTGTTTAATGAATATATATATCCTATATTACATGATACTTATTCTTGGATATTTAAATATCACACAATTCATCATCCTTTTACTCTTTAATTTAATGATATCATCACTTGTGTATATGTGTGGTAAACCGTGTCAACGAAGCGATGCAGTCCATTTTCCAAGTCCGATATTCACTAATGATTTTAAACATTTATTTAATTATTATATAGGATATATATAATATAAATATATTTTTTATTATGGATCTATATCATATACACCTAAGCCAAAACATTAATGACAAAACCCGCATGAGGAAACAAGCTAATTAATAGCCAAAACTATGAAAATAACAAAATATTATTATAAAATGGGTGGTAAAACGCTTTAATAGGATCCTATATGATATTATAAATATGTATATGGTTATATTAAAAACTAATAACAAGATTAAAAAATTTATATAGGAGTTTAAATCATGTTCACCCGAAGGGAAGTGTTAGTTAAGGGACTTCATCTCAATTTCACGTCATTGAGGCGTATTGTTATTTTATGAACCTAATATATTTTATATGGTTTATATAATAACACATGGAAATTAAACATCGTCATTTTTTAATAACTAATTTAAATTTAATTTAAAATTTTAAATATTTTATCCAAAGGGATTTTATATGAAAATACAATGTGGGTAAGAATTTCCTAACTCAATTTATTTTCATTGAGTTATATTACTTCATTGTGTTAATTTATATTCTAATATTATTTGTATAATAATATTGGACTATATTATGTTGTATTTAAACTTATTTTATGTTTATTTACATTTTATATACATATTTTATTCGCTAATTAATTCTCACATCAGCATTAAGATCACTGCAAGGGTTTGTTTTACAATGTCTTTTTAATCGGCATTTTTAGGTAAATTTGTATTTATGAAAATAATATGAAAATTGAATAACAACCAAATATAATTTTATTATATTTTATTTATTAATTAATTTTTCAGGTAATAGTACAATATTCCTATGTTTCAAACCAAATATTATTTAGAAAATGTTTTTAATAATAGTCCATTTTATTTCTTTTATTGGTCAAAAATCCTTTATTCTTCAAAAAAATGATTTATATAAATGATTTATATTTTTATTACAATTCTAAAAAAATTATTATATAATTTTTTAATAGATTTTTCCTTTTTAATTTTTTTGAAACCAATATACATGATTTTTCCTAACACACCCTGTTTGGATTATATAGATAATAAAGAATTAATCTTTTTTAACTTATAAGTCATGTATGTAAATTAAAAACTTCATGAGCACTCAATGTTTTATATATTAATTTAGAAGTTTCTAATATTATTTTTAAAAAATGTATCTTTTAAATTTTCGTGAAATTATATTTTTAAAAATGTTATTTCCAAAATGAAAAGGATATTTTCGTAAGGGTTTTGTTAAATATATTATTTGGGTATTTATATTTAACAATGAAAACAACAAATTATTTTAATTATACTACACTAGGGATATGTTTTATTTATACTATACTTATTATTTATATTGTTGGTTTACGATCATTCAGAAAAATGAAACTATTTCATTCAATGTCTTGATATATTTTTGTTTTAGTTAACATTCACATGAAATATTGACTATCCTACGATCACTGAATATTAAATTACCCCTAAATATCCATATGATTTATGGTGGATATTATAATTTTTTAAACATTATATAATTTATACCTATATTTTTTAAATTTAATGTTATTTGATTGACTATGAAAATAATGATAAAAATGTACACTTTATTCATTATGAATATTTAAGGGTAAATTATATTTTTTATGAATCAACTAGATTATTTGATATATAAGGAATGATTTGGACATGATGGTGTGGATGGACCAAGTTATAGATATCCCCATGATGCAAAAAGTATATCATGATATTGATATATTATCTAAAATTAGTAAAATTTGTTTTCTATAGCTACCCATCAACATTAAAATATCTTTTGAATGTTCTAGACAATAGTTGTATCATGATTCCTAAGATTATAACGTCTAATAATTATGAATTTCTTTTAGTAGGAATCCAATTATTATCGTCGATGGTATATTCCAGATCATATTGTATATATATGCTTTCTATTCTCATATTACTATTTAAATGGCATGTGTGATATCTTAGTTACCTTACTATATTGATTATGCCTTATCAATTCATGATAGTCATGTTATTCATTATATTGAATTTGTGATCAGTTGTTAACTTTATCATATTGATTATTCTTACTAATTCATGATAAATTCCACTATACTTAACCGTTGTTGATCATTTGATATCACTCTTATTTTTTTATTCTTTGAATACAAGAAGTGTACTGTAAATGATATAGAAAGATATTCTAATTTGAATAATAAAACTCATCATAAAAAATGATAAAACCTACGTTTTCAAATGTAATATGAGAAATGTGTATGAAAATAGATTACCAAGATGATTAAATTACTCAGACCTTCTAAATATGATTCCTTGTATCTAATGATAATGTAATAATTTATGAAACCAACTATGGGTTACTAGATTTAGGATAGTTACATCAAACACAATATATGATATTTTCTTGTTGAGTACCTTTGGTAATAAAATCGGGCATGAAAATGTGATAAAAAAAATGAGAACTAAGATCCTAAAATCCAAAAAAATTATATATATTACAGATCTCGATGGGTAAACAAATCTATAATTGAATATATGGGAGAGATAGATCATATACTAGGAATAAAAAATTCATCCAAAAAATATAATTAAAAATCATGTATAATGTAATAACTTGAGGATTTTTCAACATTATATCTTATTAATAAATCCCAATTATATTAAGCTAACTCACATGGCTCGATATGTGAACTCATATATTCAGATCTCTCCCTTTTTTCTATATTCATTAAGATTACATATAAAAACAATCTTTTATTTGTTAGGTAATTCAATGAAAAAGTGAAAGAGTTTACTCATTAACAACTTGTTAGAAATGAACTAAAAATGAGTGTCACTACTATTTGTATTATGATATATTCTATGAACTAGTTTTTTAAAAAATAATCATTTATGAAATGGTTTTTTTCAAATAAATTTATTTTTTTGATAATATGTGATATACTCACCACTGAGTTTTAGTAAACCATTATATACTATAAATATCATTATTTAAAATGTAATATTATAATATTGTAGTTAAATTATTAGGAATTAATATTAATGATAAAAATAAATATTATATGGCTAAAACATTAATAAAATAAATTCAATCGTTTTCAATATATTATTTATGAAAATAAAAACCATTTTGAGGTAAAGAAATGTTTCATTGAAAAACTATTTTTATATTCATGACATATTTAATCAAAAAAAAATTAAATTTGTCACTATTAAGGAATTATTTTAAGTAATGTTATATATTAAATATTCAATCACATTTTTTCTCAGTTATATAATATTTTTTTCAATGCATGGAATAAGAATAAATCTATATTTATATTTAAAATTTAATTATTTTTCAAAAAAGTCGGTTCTTATTGTTCTGAACGATTAAATTAAATATAATTTTCCCACTCTCAGAAAAATGACATGAAAATATGAATTATATTTTTAAACCATCTTGTACAAATTTTCTAGGAGTTATTTTTTAAGGATATTTTTATTTGACCTATTTTTTTAATGAATAGTGAAAAATATATATTTCCATTAAAACATTTCTTTTGGTAATAATAAATTTAAATGCTCTTTTCCATATATTTTTTTAAAAAATTAAAATTATAAAAATAATGTTTTTATTAATCAAATTTATGTCATTGGAATAAATTTGACTTATATTTTTTATATCAAAAATTCTAATTCTTATGAAATATTTTGTTTTAGTAAATTACTTCTCCATCATGTCTGTATGTTTAATTTTAAGAGTAATTATTCCAACTATGTTACTTTAATTTTGAAAAAATAATTCTATATTTATAATCATAATATTTAATATTATATTAACGATTTAAAATAATTTTTGTTCATAATGATTAGTAAAAAATTATAAAATAAATATAATGGTTAATGTTAAAATAGGTTTACTAAGTGGTTAAACTAAAACGTTAAGAAGTAAAATGATGGAGAAACTTGGAAAACACCCATTGAATAGAAATATTTAAACCTTATATCATATATGTTTGATAATGATCCCTTTTGGGACCTTTTGTAATTATAGTTATAAGGCCTCATCCTTAAACATTACATAATCATGATTTAAGTCATGAAATCACATTTACAATATTTTTAGGGTTATAATTTTAGATAATTGGTTTATAACTATAAAATAATAGTCCCCGACATTATATGTAAACTGTAACAATTAGTATCCAATTTTTTTCACCAAAGGAAACCCTTTAAACAATACATGTTTTCTTATGTTTGATAACAATATTTTTGGATTATTCTTTTCTCTTACCTGTCTTTATACCCTATGGATAACATTTTAAAACTATGTTATGAGCATAAAAATCTCAATAAGGGATATTAAAGGAACCAAAACCAATAGTCTAATTTTTTTTTAGGGAATTAAACAACAGATTTTGATAATAATGACACTCATACTTCTTCCACACATAAAAACACAAAAATTATAGAAAAAAATTAAAAACAAATAGGTGAAATAAGGAATAATATACATAAAATCATTTCAAATCCCATTCAATTATAATTACAATAGGATATACAAAAAAAATTGAATATCTTTAATGGGGATCAACATTCGTATATTATATATCAGGATAACCCATGAGAAGTAAAGGGGCTCATCCCTACATAAAAACTATAACGGGTTCACCCTTGAATTATAACGTTGCTAAACCCTTTGTACATGTTGTTACAGGCTCACCTATGAGCTATAATGGGGATAAACCCTTTTTATATGATATATCAGGATCACCCATTTCATATAATTCTCATGTACCATTTCAAAAACATGCTCATCATAATACCCTTTTGAAAACCTCTTCTAATCACATATGAAAAACATTTCTGTATAAATATTCCATTACCCATATTCAATACCATGATACCCAAATAAAATAATAAGGGATTAATTTTCCTTTTAAAATAAATTATGGCTTATATAGGAATCCAAATATAAAATAATGGTTATGGCGGTGGAGAATTGTTTGTCTCCGTATACGTTAAAAAAACATTATTTTTTATGTTTTCAAAAGAATGTTAAACACTTAATATTAAAGGATTCCTTTTGAAATATTTGAATGAAATTCAATATAGACATAAAAATTTATTTATATACGTATATAAACAAACAAATAAATATTTAGTTTAATATTATAATGAAAAATATTTGATAATTAAATCATTAAATGTTCATGGTGTCTCATACCATTTTAAATAGTTAAATATTAATCTCTCTGATTTAATAAATAACTTTATTATTGATAAACTGTGAATATTAAATGTCATAGTGTCTGTAAAAACACATAATAAAATAATAAAGTTTCATAATATCATTAAATTCCTCAAAGAAAGGATATTTTGATGAAATCTGTTACCTTGATTCTAAATCGTCACGTATAATCATTATGTTCCTCAAAATTAGGTAACGCATTTTGATTTGATCCAAAAGGATTCATTAGTTTACTTTATGCTACAAGTATTTACTATAGGAGAAATGGAGGGATATTTGGAGCATATTTAGTTATAACTTGGATGATCCAGGGGTCTTGAGATGTGTTATTAAGTGGGAAGAGGTGGTGGCCTTTTATAAGAGAGAGGAGGGTCACTTTAGAAATGGAATAAAATATTATTTTATTATAAATTTATCATGAAATTTTAATAGAAACAAGTTAATATATTTAGTGGATAAGAATATAATCGGTCTAAACCCTCTTAACAAAAAGGTTTTAGAAAATATTAGGTCACAAAATTAACCATATCTTTTTTCATTAACCCATAGATAAAAACATTAACTCCTACAACATCTTCTTGTATTTTCATACCATTTGGTAACTATAGTTAATAAAAAATTCCATGAAAGCCAAAATTGGATCATTAATGTCCTTTTTTGAAATATATATGTCATTTGGGTGAATCATAAATTTTAGGACTATTATATAATTGAATAATGTAGTATTTGTTTTAAAAAATAATTTTTTTAATTTTTGACTATATTTAGTAATTTATTTTTGATAAATAAATAAAAACATGATTCCTTATTAACAAAGGATTTAACACTTCCCTATTAAGTCAATTTAATCCAAAAAAAATCGTGGATGGCAACAAAAGATTCAAATTATATTTATTTTAATATGTAATTGTTGATTTTTTTTGAATCATCCATTAATAAGGTAATCACTGCATCATCAATTTGTCATAATTAAATTTATTTATGTAGTGTATAAAAGTAATAAAGAAAAAACTATGATTTAAGAAATATATTTAGATATCTAATTATTATTTATAGTCATAGAGTTCAGTTATATAACCTTATATTCAGATTGATTTAGTAAAAGATAAATGTTTGTGTTATAATTCCCTTGTCGTTAAATTAAATATTATAAAATGTCATTTTCACACCCGAGGGAATCTAAAAGGCAAAGGATCTTGCCTAAGGATGATCATGGTAATAGATATATTATCCAAATTTATTAGGACATGTTTTAGTGTTTTTTTGTTATAATATTATTTTTTACCCTTATTTACCAAATTTTACCCTAAACCATGGTAAACAAAACAAAATTACTGAAGTTTCTATTCATAATGTCCAAACATAAAAGGTATCTATTAAAAAAATTAGATATTATGATTCCAAATATGTAATTCATTTTTTCAAATTCAAAACACATAAATTATAGTAATTAATTTAAAATACATTTCTATTGTCAAAATCGGAAAGAATGCCATTATGAAATAAAAACTATCAAATGATTGACATGTATTTTTGTTAAATTTCAATGTGAAATTATTTCAAATGACCAAAATTGGATTAAATTATAAAAAAATATAATTAAACATTAAAATAAATTAAAATTATTACATAAATAAATAAATAAATAAATAAGAGGAAATTGGATTTTGGAATTAAAATGTAGTATTTTTCACTATTAATTAAAATATGAATTTCATCATAAGAATACCAAAATTTAAACAAAAGTAAATTTAAATGTCTTTCATCTAAATAAAGAATATATTTTGTAAAATATAACATATAAAATTTAAAAAAACTTTATTTAAGAAGGGTTCTCTAGAAAACGGTGGAAAAACAACCTTTTAAAAATATTAGAGTATTTTATAATTAGACATAGATTCATTTTCATTTTAATCCAATAAAATATATTGGATAAATGTAAAAAAATTAACAAAAATTTATAATCATATTTTGGTTAGATCATTACATTACCACAAATACAAAATCACGTCATTAAATACAATTTAAAAAAAATAGAAATATTATTGTATGATTTTTCGGTATAACTCTATGATCTGTTCAACATAATATTTTGGTGAATCAAATTATTGTGTGTAGAGTATGATATCATAAAAAATAATACCCTTAATAATAAATAAATATCTTATTTTTTAATATTAATATATTTGAAAACGTATTATTCTGTAAAAAACTAGGATGTTGCATTAATACTGGGCTATAACGTTTTCTTTTTAAAAATCACAAGTGTCACCTCTCCCATACTAATATAATGAAACACCTCTCCTATCATATTAACACTTAAAAAACAATTGGTTAATACAATAACTTCCATAATTTCCACTAACATTCCTAGAGGAATTAATTTTTTTTGGAAAGCATCTTTAGAGGGATTTATGTTTAAACATAATGAGGTTCTCTAAAGAAGAGGTAAAATTCATAACCATGAGATATCGATTTATTTCATCTTCCAAAATATTAAAATCATCTCCAAATATGATGTTATAAAAAATAAATTATATAATATATAATTTTATATTATTATGGAAATTTAATATCCTATATCTATATCCTATTCTATAAATTAAGAAACTAAATTGTCAATCATGTTTACGATAAACTAGTGCCTCTCGAGGCGATTTGATTCTCTTTCAATCACAACATCTAATGGATATATATAATGAATTATTTAACATATTTATATGAAATATATTATATAATTAAAAATCTAGAGTTATAATATAACATATTTCTTCTAACATATCATCTCATTGAGATGTGATAAATTCTCTCTTGTGTACAAGAGACTATAACCTCCTGAAGTTATGTGATTAGTTGTTCATATAAAATTTACATGGAATGATATAAGTATAGATTTAATGAATATATGTGATATATATGAAATAATATTTATCATTAAACATTGATATATTATTTATCTTTCTTTCATCTCATTATACATGAAAACTGAAAGAATGTTCACGCATATGTATGACCTACCGTCTTCATAAATGGTTCATTCATTTTTTAAGGTCTATAATTTATGTATTACTATAAAAAAATAAATAATTAATATATATAAAATTTATATCATGGATAATATTTTATATATTATATAACATTGATCAAAATAATAGTTCTTAAAATACAAATTTTTATATACATGACAACGAAGTAGTTATTGCCTCTAACATGATTTTGAAAAGGAATTATTAGTAAATGGGTAATAAAATGTTACAATAGAGTCTTATATGGAATATTAATTATGATTATTGTTATGGAATTGTTTCATAATAATCCTATATTAATTATACATGATCTTATGACATGTCTAATAGATGTTGAGACATATAGTAGGAGATATGATCTTAATTTTATTTCCATGAGACACCTGTCATATTCACTTATTTTTCATTATCTATAGTATATATAATCCCTAAAATTGTATTCTATGATTATTTTCCTCAAAATTATATGATATACATATCCATATATGGTTTATTATTTGACAAGGGTTATGATTCATTATAACCAAAGTCGATTTGGTTTTACGTCATAATCAAATTGCATATTAGGATTGTTTATGATTATATTTAATGTGATCCAATGATATGATAAACCACTAATGAAACTCATGTATTTTCTTCTCCTATGTATATTTCTTGAAAATTATAATTTTTCCCTTTATTTGTATCTATTTATGTACTCAATATTCCAAAAATAATGTTTTTAATTAAAACCAACTATATTTATCTCTTTTGTCAAAAATAATTTTTCTCCAATGAAAATGTTTATAAAAATTAGAAAAATATTGTTGAATGGTTCAAAAAATAATTTTAAATTTTTTTATCCATGTATGAATTTTTTAAAACAATGATCTTAAATTAATCTTTGTGTCCTCTAAGAAGGAGTTACTTTTTAATATTTACAAAAAAATTGAAAGGAATATTTGTTTCAATGTGTATGATAAGAAAAATATATTCCACCATAATGAATACTCAATGATTTAGAACATAAAATACCATTTTCAATGGATAATTTCAAATAAATATTTTATTTAATATTTAAGAAATTTTTAGATTTTATATAATAAATTTCAAAACGGAAAATATATTTTTATCATGAAATGTTCAATGTGATCTTTCAAAATAATTTTCCAAATAAGATCACATACTTTTATGTCATATAATATTTATGGGATATATGATCCAATGATACAGTCTTTATTATTTCTCTATATAATTTATATTTATGGTGAAATTTTTTTAGGGAACTCGATCATTTCCCATGGATTATTCTATGATAAATTCATGAGGTAATTATCAAATATATATTTTTTGTTATGGGTTATTTCATAATTAAATTTTTATGAAACATAATTCCATTATATTGGTTATGATATGATGAATGTTTTATGATCTTGTGAAAGAAACTTTTATATATTATGTGATGAGTGGGAACTATGACCCCCTAAAATGAAATGGGTAATTGTTGTTGTTATATGATCTTTGAAAGAACAAGAACGGTTATCCTAATCCCATAAAAGATGATACAAGAGAGGATTTCCCAAAACTGAAAATGAGGGTACGTAGAGGTTATCCCATGAAAAAAAGTTGGAACAATGGAGATAATCCCAAGCCTGATGTAGGTACACTAGTTGTTAAATTGTGAATTACATGTTAAATATTTTTGTTGGGTATCCTTGAAATGATATTTTCTATGATTACGTGTATGCAGAAAATATATTCCTAAATAAAATTTTTGGTTCTCATTGATAATGTTATTGATTTCTTTAGGATTCATGTCTTATGAAAATCCATGATTTATTTTATGGCTCATGTTTATGATATAGGATTTGTGGGGTAAGGTTTATAAAGTTTATTATCATGTTATTATACCCTTATTCAGATGATAAGTTGATATCCCCCATGTTTACCCTTACTAAACATCTTATCTCCCCTTTTCTTATGCTTTCATTCACCAAGCCATGAATAAAGTTTGTAAGTATGAAATTTCTATGTAGTGTACTATAGGGTAAGATATCCAGGGGATATGTAAATGATATTTCAGGAAATAAGAAGATTAATATCATGTATTTAAATACACTAAACCGTTATGGTACTCAGGCTTGTATTTGTGATATATATGTAATATTAATATATTGGTATGTAATATCTATGCATGAAAATCTAGGTTCATTATAGTTCTTATCATTTAAAGTGTTTTAATAACCATTGGAAACTAGACTAAGAAACATTTAGTGATATCCCTAGAGATATATAAAGTTATATGACTATGGATAAGTCTAAAGAGAATTCAATGTAATAGAAATGTACAAGGATTTTAGTTAAGGATAGGGAAAGTAATTTATACGAAATTACATCCCTATCTAGATACTACAAGTGGGTGTGGCTATAAAATATTTTTCCCTAGGGGTAATAACTGCATAAAAGGTTTACTAAGATAATTTTGTTTACATAGAATAAATGGATGACTAATGGGGATAAATTAAATTTGATAAAATGGAAAACCTTCAAACTAAATAATTATTTGATGAAAAATAGTTTATTTTATCATTACTGGACATTAAGATATTTATTTATTTAGGGAATATATTCAATAACATTTGATTTTTTATGGAATGAGGAATCATGTATGTATTCATTTATATATTATGTCAATTCAGGATATTAACATTTTTAATAGATTATGTTTCCAAGGTATTCATGTATTTTGTATGTGACAAGTTTGTGTTAGATTATGATATTTGGTGGGTTACAGTTATGAATTTAGGAATTAGAGACATTATTTATATTTTAAAAAAAACTTGTATTAGGGTTAAAATTTTATGGAATAGATTAATTTAATAAATTTTTGAGTTTGTAGATGTTAATTAATTATTTTAGTATATTTTGTTTTAAGTAACCTTTGTAAATTGTGCTAACAATTTTAGTGTTTATGATAACATGAGATAGAAGGAATGTCATATAATTATTCCCTATATCATATGGTTTGTCATTTAATTTTGTAGGAAAAAAATTTATCATCATTTCATGAAAGGAGAGATGAATTTGAAATTGATCTCATGACTACTAAAGGATGAGTTTATTATTTAGAAATTGAAATAAATGAATTAAGAATATTTTACCATCTTCTCTATTGATAGAGAAAATATTTTCAATTAAATTTACTTTGAATTTAATTATTTTAAACTCAAAAATTGTTTCTCTGTGATGAATTTCTACATTTTTATGTTATAGGTGTTATTTTGAGGTGAATAGTAAGCATGGCCCATTTCGGAATTTTAACTGTTTTAACTTAGTTTTTTAGTTTTGCCCTAAAATTTTCTACACAAATATAAATTTCACAATTATCTCTCTTCCAGATTCTAAACATCTAGGGCTTTATTTCATCTCTTTGGACCAAAATATGAATCGTCCATATGGAAGCTGAAAAAACGCTCACAAGTGGGCTCAAGAAAATTGTTTTCAGTTCTTCCTAGTTTGGTGTGGGATCCATAACTCATTCATGGTGGGCCCTATTGTTGTTCAATTCGGTGGGGGAATGTGAGAAGAGTTTTGGAGCATATTTATTGAAGGAAATACCACGTTAATTTTCCATTTAAGGGGTCATCAAAGCATAATAATCCAGAGGTTTGCGATTTAGAGAGTCTGACTGGACAGAATAAATGTTCAGATTAAAACAGAAATAACTCTCGGAATACTAGTCCAAATCTGCTAAGAGTTTGAGGGGAAACGACCAAGATAATTATGAACAACATTCAAGAAAGGTGCAACGCGTGAAGATGTCATTTAATGGGGATAAAACGCGTCAACATTAGGGGGATGAATTTTGGCTATAAAAGGAGGAGAGATAGTCCCTCTCAAAGCATTCCATTCTCCATCCCATTCCTTCCGGGACACCAAGAAGAAGAAATTTTCTGAATGATCTTTTATTTCATTTCATTTTCATATTTTTGTAGTGCCTTCTTTTTCCCCAATCATCTCTATTACACTTACCATGGGGGGAAACATTTTTAGTGATCGAGGAAGGGTTGGTTTTCTATTTTGTAATGCATGAGTTCTTGGATGTAATTTTATGAAATTTACTTCTTTTTCAATGTTTTTTTCTATTTCATATAGCAAAAATTTATTATCTAGTGTGATCGTTCTTGAATTTTAATTCTGTTATTGATTTTTTTCATTGGTAAAATAATCATTATCTCCCTCCACTAATTTCTGGTTTATATACAATGAAATAATCCATGGATTAGTGGTGAAGTACTCGATGATCGTCAGTACGTGTAAACGTTGTAGTGACTGTTCTTGATTTTTTCAGATAAACAAGACCCAATCAAGTAATGCTCATGTCAATTAAGGATATTCCATACAATTATTTTTCACATGGAATGAGTGTTGACCAAACCGATATCTTGATAAGGTTTTCTCTCACCATCATAATTTCACCAAGGAAGTGAGAGGAAACGATTGTGGAAACTCAATTTAATCAACTAAGAAGAAGTGGTTTGAATTAAATTGAACAATTATAACATTAAAATTAGGAAAATGACCTCGAACTAATCACCCTTTTAATTATTTAAATTTTGAATTTCCTTTCAACATCACAACATTTTTACCCTCTTTTAAAAGTGACAACTATTTTGTGTGAACTCCTCTTCGGGTGAAACCCTTGGTCAACCACATTACTACATTTTAACTTATGAAATTATTGTTTTGTAATGCCATATGCTAAGAATTCATCAAACATGGTGTCGTTTCCGGGGAGGTAGTGCCTCAAAACCCTTTAAATTCTATTATCTTTCTTTTGAATGAATCGTAGTTCAAACAACCATTTAATTGAATTTGATCCATAAATTGAGTGAATAATAACCCAATTGAGAAAGAAAAATTTGCAAATAGAGTTTTAAGAAATTCACCTTACATATTATAGTGACACATCCAGTGATCACTCTGAACCTCCAATGGATGGCAATCCCAACCAAACATGAGTGATCTATGCGCCCCAAATTTCACTAACCAATGGAATCAACTAGCTATTTTGTCCTTAGAAATTGATTTTGAATTACTCATTAACATAATTCAAATTCTTACTAAATTCCATGGTCTTGCAGGTGAAGACCCCAACAAGAATATCAAGGAATTTTCAAATGTGTGCTCTAGCTGCAAACCCTGAGGTGTAGTAGAAGAACATGTAAAGTGGGGGCATTACCCTTCTCACTCTCAAGGGAGGAGCAATGGAATGGTTGTATAGTCTATAACAAGGATATGTACAAGACTGGGAAGATCATCAAAGATGATTCATGCTAAGGGTTTTCCCTATATCTAGGAGCACAACTATCTGAAAATAGATTTATTCCATTAGCCAATTAACAGGTGAAGCACTTTAAGAGTACTTGGAGCAATCCAAGAAGCTCTGCGCTAAAAGTCTACATCATACTATGGAAGAACACCATTTAATTATTTTATTCTATCAAGGATTTCTTGAAAATGATCGAAACATTTTAGATGTGTCATCTGGAGGAGCCTTGATTAACAAGTCACCAATGGATGCTAGAGGATTGATTGAAAAGATTGCACAAAATTCACAGCAGTTTGGAACATGAGGTACGATCACCAGAGGAATCCATGAGGTAAGAACATCTGATTTAGAAGATTTAATTAGAAATGAAATGGGTGAACTCACCAGGTTAGTGTGACAAATAGCAGTGAACCATGTGAAGGAACATCAAGGATCGAATCAGGTATGTGGTTTATGCTCATTTAATTCTCATTAACTAATCAATGTCTAGAAGTGAAGGGGATAGAAAGTTTTGTTACAGCCTATCAACAAAGGAAATACCAACTGCAAACCCATCATGAGTATGGATTTCAACAGAACCTAGCGAGACCACCTTTTCAGTAGCAATATCAGAACCCGATAGCATTCCAACAGCCTTATAAGAAGCCTTTCCAACAACAAAACAAAATTCCAACCACCACCTATCCAGTGGAAGAATTATGAGAAACCATCCCCAACTGCATCGACAACTGAATATCAACATCTTAAGATAAGAGTTGCGGGAATAGAAGATAAAATGGACAAGCTAGATGATTAATTTGAAAGCAATATGGATTCTCTCACCATGAACAAAGGTAAGCTTCCCGTAAAAATAATTCCCAATCCCAAAGATAATGTTAGTGCAATCACCACATAAGGCGGGAAAGAGCTCACACCACCAGAAAAATGTGAGGAGGACGATTCCAGGGAACCTCTTGAAGCTAATCCTATCCAACCAATAGATGAATTCAATAACAACAATGGATAAAGAACAAGGTTCAGGAAGGAATGGATAGAAACACCTTTGAAAAAAAACAAAGGGAGAAAAAGTATAAACCATCACCATTCCTATCTGAATTGGTTGAGTTAAAGAAGAATGAAGAAGAACGACTTCAATGAGAAATTCAAGAAATATTCCAGAAAGTTGAGATTAACATCCCACTACTGGATGAAATCCGAAAAATCCCTAAATATGAAAATTTTCTGAAGGAGATATGTACTAAAAGAAGAAGGCTGGATGGAAATTAAAGAATCATATTAGGAAAAATCATCTCAGCATTTATCACACCACTGATACTGCAAAAATGTCAAGATCTAGGGACTTTTCTATTCCCGGGACTATCGGTTCTTTTAATTTTACAGATGCTCTATGTGATCATGGAGCTTCGATAAATGTGATGCCTCACTCAATGTTTTTATCTTTGCAGACCAGAGAACTAAAACCAACTTGGGTGGTGGTATAATTAGAAAACATATCCACAGTTTTCCCAGCTAGAGTTGGTGAAGATGTACTTGTAGGAGTGAGAGGATTCATCTTTCCAGCAGACTTGTATGTCCTTGACATCGAGGAAGATGGAGCACCATCCCAATATCCCACCATCCTATAGAGACCATTCCAAAAAATAGTGAGTATCGTCATCAACGTGCATGAAGGAACACTAACCATGGAGCTCAGAGACAGTATGGTAAACTTCAACATTCTTGATACGATGAAACACCCGTCCAGTAATCACTCACTTTTTGATATCTCCCATGATGAAGGTATGGAACCAATTTAAGAATCAAGTATGCTTGAGGACTTTTTATCAGTCGGAGAAAACTTTTCATTAGAATGTTATAATTCATAAGAACCTGAAAATTATGATATCATGTTGGAGGATGAGGTAAAATCTGATATCTGCGATGATTTTTTAAAAGTGAGTGAGATTATACCAAAGAATACAACCTTAGAAGTATGAAACCTAAACGAAGTATCATCCCTTAAACAACCCCCATTTTTAGAATTGAAGCCTTTTCCATGTGATTTGTAGTATGCTTACCTAATGAAAGGAGTGAAATTGACAGTAATCACTACCAATAACCTATCCCATTCATAAGAACAAACACGGATTGACGTTCTAAAAAGGAATATCAAAGCTATAGGATGGAGTTTATGTGATATTACTAGAATCAACCCTAAGGTATGATCTCACAGTATATTTTTAGAAAGTTATTACCGACCTGTTAGACAACCTTAAGGAAGACTTAATACCACAATCATGAAGGTCGTTAAGAAAGAGATAGAAAAATTATTGGCAGGTGACATCATTTACCCAATCTATGATTCTCAATGGGTCATCTCAATTCTTTTAGTCCCAAAGAAAACTGGCATGACCATAGTTAAAAATGAAAGAAATGAACTGATCCCCATGAGAGTACAAAACGGCTGGAGAGTGTGTATAGATTACAGGAAGCTAAATCAAGTTACCAGAAAAGACCACTTTTATATTCTATTCATTGATCAGATACTTGAATGGTTATCCAAAAAAACTCATTACTGTTTTCTAGATAGATTCTCTGGATATTTTTAGGTACCAATATCACCATATGAACATGAGAAGATGACCTTCACCTTTACTTTTGGAACATTCTCCTAAAAATGATGTCTTCCAGGCTATGAAATGCCCTAGGTACATTTCAACAGTGTGTGGTGAGTATTTTCTTGGACCAAAATGAGGACTTCTTGGAGGTGTTTCTTGAATATTTCACTGTTTTTGGAAATTGATTTGATCATTTCTTGGGAAATTTGGAAAAAGTATTTAAAACATGCATTGAAAAGAACCTTATCTTAAATTTCAAAAAGTGTCATTTCATGGTTGAAAAAGGGATAGTGTTGAGGCACATAATTTTACAAAATGGTATTGATGATGACAAATCCAAAATTTATGTAATAAATTCCTTTCCATATAAAACTTGTGTCAAATGTGTTAGATCCTTTTTAGGGCATACAGGATTTTATAGAAGATTCATCAAGTATTTCAGTAAGATTTCTCTCCCTCTCTCAAGATTACTTTTAAAGGATGCTGACTTTAATTTTTATTGTCCATGTAGGGAATAATTTGATGAATTAAAGGAAAGGATAATAACACAACCAATAATGCAGCCACCCAATTGGGATTACCCTTTCGAGTTACTTTGTGATATATCCAACCAAGTAGTGGGCCTCATGCCATCTCCTTCACATCGAGGACCTTGGATTCAACACAAATAAATTACACAACCACTGAGAAGGAGTTCCTTGATGTATTTTTGCACTAGATAAATTCTGATCATATCTTCTTAGCACTAAAGTTGTTGTTTTTTCTGATCATGCAGCACATAGGAACTTAATGAAAAAGGCAGATGCTAAAACATGATCGGTGATATGGATGATACTATTACAAGAGTTCAATTTGGAAATCAAAGATAAGAAGTGGACAAAAAATCAAGTGGTTGATCATCTAAGTCAACTATCTCACACCGCTAAAACATAAATCCCAAAGAAGAACCCACATAATGATGAGATTCCTGGATAACAACTCTACATCATTAGCAGTGAAGTACCATAGAATGCCAAAATTGTCAACTATTTGGTTTCATCTCAGGTACCCTCTCTTCTAAGCTCTCATCAATAACACAAGCTTAAATCTGAATCAAGATTTTACATTTGGGATGATCTGTTTTTGTGGAAAATTTGTAATGATCAAATCATAAGAAGGTGATTACCAATATTTGAAATTGAATATGTGTATGAATTTTGTCATAAATTACCTTGTAGAGGACCCTTTGGACCACATAGGACTGACCGGAATGTTTTAGAATCTTGACTCTACTGGCCAACCTTATTCACGGATGCGTATGAATTTTGTAAAATATGTGAAAAATGCCAATTTTCTGGTAACATATCCAAAGACATGAAATGACTCAAAAACCAATAACCTTTTTTGAAATTTTTGAAGTTTGAGGCATAGATTTCATGGGACCATTCCCAATGTCATTTGAAAATTCATATATTCTTTTGGTTGTATACTATGTTTCAAAATGGGTGGAAGAAAAAGCAATTGGAACTGATGATGCTAAAGTTGTTTGTGATTTTTCCAGGTCTAACATATTTTATAGGTTTGGAGTACCTAGAGAAATTATCAATGATCAAGGGACTCACTCCTGAAATTGGATAATGGAGACTTTTATGAAGAAGTATGGGGTGCATCATAAAATATCAAATCCCTATCATCCATAGACTAACAGACAAGATGAAGTTTCAACTAGGGAAAACAAGGAAATTTTGGAAAATAATGTTAATCCAAATAGGAAGGATAGAAGCCAAAGGTTGGATGATACCTTATGGTCTTACGGGAAAGCCTACAAAACCTCGATTATAATGAGTCCATATAGGTTTATTTATGGGAAAAGATAAAACCTACCTATGGAATTGGGGCATAATGCGTATTGGGATGTGAGGAAAATGAATTTAGACCTTGAAATTGTTGGGAATGAAAGAGGATATAAGTTTCAAGAGCTGGAGGAAATAAGAAGGGAAGCAAATGAAAATTCCAGTATTTACAAAGAAAGAAAAAGAGTGGCCCATGACAAGATCATCTGACCAAAAGACTTTTATCCTAGAGACAAAGTGTAATTATTCAACTCAAGACTCAAGCTGATGCCAGGTAAACTTCATTCTAGATGGGAAGGTCCATTTATAGTTACTCATGTATATCCTTTTGGTGTTGTGAATATTATTAAGGATGGATAGTATGATCCATTCACTGTGAATGGTCATAGTTTGAATAAATTCCTTGGGACCCTTCCATCAGATCCAGTGGAGGAGATCGTGCTCCTCCAACCTATCTATTAATAAGATCAATCAGTTTGTACCTCTCCTTCACACTTTCTTGATGTTTTGATTCATTTTAAAATTGTAATACATGTAAAATCCACTATAATTCATTAAGTACACTACATCATTTAAGTATGGGGGGGAAATTTTTAGTTAAGAATTTTCATTAAAATTTTGTTTTAATGTTTTCAAAAAAAAATTGTTATGTGTTTTTCAAATTTTTGTGTATTTATTTATAAAATTTTGTTTGTTTTAGAAACTGTTGAACTAAAATAATTATCATTTCCATTTTTGAAACCCATTTCAATGAGTGAACTAGTCTATTCCATGAAACTAAGCATAAATGAATACTGAAATGAATTTGTTTCAAGTTCAAATCATTTAGAATTTCATGAAAAGTAAACTGATTTTTAAATCTCATGCCATATTTCACTGTCTATATCTTTCAATTAACTTTCCTTTGAGTCTTCTAAATAATTTTTGTCATATTCGTTTCATTCTCATCATTTCTTGAGAGAACCAGACCATGATTTCTTTCACCAGAATTTGATTTATTCCTTTCAAAACATTAGTATTTGGGGTACATGTGTTTTAAAATATTGAGGCATTTATTTTTTTGTAAGCCCTATTTTCAAAATAATCCTTTTAATTATGTCCCACCTTTGGATTTTTCCATCATAAGCCCTTAGATTCCATGAATTTCCCTATAGGTTTAAGCCACATTACAAGCCAATTTTCCCTATCAAACCTGCTCTTGAAGTGAAATCGCATGATCTAGTTTAACTTAAGTGTGGGGGAAGATGTCTTGTTGTGTACTACCACATTTCTTGATACATTTGGCAGAATTCAAAATGTTGAAGATCTTATTTTTCTACTTAATATTTCATTTTGTTAAAAGTTGAGCCTTTTCTAAAGCATTCATGATAAGAGAAGTTGTGCCTTTTTGGAGATTCCGATGTAAAAAAGAAAGTTATGCCTATCTGGAGATTTAAAAAAATCATGTTTGAAAAGATTGAAATTTTTTCTATTGAAATCTTGAACTGGTTGAATGATGATGGAGCCTATTTTCTACAATGCAGAAGAGAAGAAGACCATATTTGAGTGAAAATTAGAATCTTGCAATTTTGCTTCAAAAAGATCCAAGCCCTCCTTTTTTGGCCTGAGAGTTTTTTAACATCTAAATCATACCAACCCAAAGCCACAGAACAACCCTAAAATGTCCTCATGAGAAAAACATGTCATTGAATCACATTGGGTGGAGAAGTAGGAATTTATCAAGCCTATGGTGACTCTTGTGTGAGTTTGGATGAGAAAAGACTTGTTGAGCATTTACATTTGTGAGATGAGAGAAAATTCATGTGAGGTAGATGTTTTGGGTGCATGTGATAAGAAATGAAGTGGAAATATTCTAAATAATCTAAAATGGAGAACTTGAAATAATGTTTTTTGATGAGGCATGATATATATTTTTTTCTTGGTATGGATTTGGTGTATCTCGTTAGTATGTGTTTTTGAAATGATTTGATATGATTTTGGTGTTTACTTGTCGAGGAGTCCAAGTTCTAATTGTAGGGGAATTGATAGAGAAAATATTTTCAATTAAATTTACATTGAATTTCAATGTTTTAAACCCAAAAAATGTTTCTACTTGATAAATTTCTTCATTTTTATGATATTGGTGTTATTTTGAGATGAACAGTAAAAATGGCCCATTTTAGATTTTTAACTGGTTTACCTGATTTATGTAGTTTGGCCATAAAAAATACTACACTAATCTAAATTGAAAAATTATTTCTTTTACAGATTATAAACATCTAGGGACTCATGTTATCTCATTTGACCAAAATCTAAATCGACCATATGGAAGCTGAAACAAACCTCACAAGGTGTCTCATGAAAAATTGTTTTCAGTTCTACCTAGTTTTGGTGTGGGGTCCATAACGCATTCATGGTGGGCCCAATTGTTGTGAAATTCGATGGGGGAACACGCAAGGAATTTTGGAGTATCTTTAATGAATCCAAGGTCGTGTGAATTGGAAATTTATTGGGTCATTAAAGCATCATAATCTAGAGGTTTTCTATTTTGAGAGTCTGAATGGACAGAATAAATGGTCAGATAAAACAGGCATAACTCTCGGAATACTTGTCTCAATCCGCTGATCTTTAGAGGGTAAAATCCCAAGATAATTATAAACAATATTAAAGAAGAGTTAAATGTGTGAATATTTCATTTAATTACGCTATAATGCATCAACATTCAGGGGACGTATTCTGGCTATAAAAGGAGGAGAGCTCCTCCCTCTCAAAGCATCCCATTCTCCATCTCATTCCATCTGGGACACCAAGAAGGAGAAATTTTTGGATTTCTATTTTATTTATTATATTTTTCATATTTTTTTAATGCCTTATTCTTCCCCATTAATCTTGATTACCCTTACCATGTTGGGTTAAACATTTAGAGTGATCAAGGAAGAGTTGGTTTTCTATTTTGTAATTCTTGAGTTCTTGGATGTAATTGAATATATTTTATTTCTTCTTCAAAGTTGTTTTCAATTTCATATAAAGTATTTTATTATCAAGTGGGATCATTCTTGAATTTTAATTTAGTTATTAATTTTTTCCTTGGTAATATAATCATTATCTCCATCCACTATTTTCTTGTTTATATACGATGAAATAAACCAGGGATTAGTGGCGAAGTACTCGATGTTCGTCAGTACGTGTAAATGTTGTAGTGAATGTTCTTGATTTTTTGGGATAAAAAAAACCTAATCAGGTATTTCCCATGTCAATTAAAGATATTCAATACAATTATTTTTCACATGGAATGAGAGTTGACCAAACTGAGATCTTGGTAAGGTTTTCTCTCACCATCATAATTTCACCAAGGAAGTGAGAGGAAACGATTGTGGAAACACACCTTAATTAACTAATAAGAAGAGGTATGAATTAAATTGAACAGGGATAGCATTAAAATTAGGAAATCGACCTCAACCTAATCAACCTTTTAATATCATAGTTTTTTAATCATTTAAATTTCAAATTTCCTTTCAACAGAAAAACATTTTTACCCTCGTTTAAAAGTGACAAACTGTTTTCTGGGTACTCCTCTTCAGAAGACATCATAGGTCAAACACATTACTACATTTTATCTTAGTAAATAATTTTTTTTCCATGCCCTATGACAGGTGTGCTTCATCTCTATTGAGTGAAAAAGTTACCTCAAATATAAGAAATTGATCATGATACAATTTTTTTCTAATTACATTCATTTATTTTAAATTAATGGTATCTTAAAGCCTAAAACATTTATGGTTTTGTAGTTGTTATCTTTCTCATGAAAATGTTCATGATCACAATTTATTAAAATATGTGTATTAAAATTATTTTCTATGTCTTTATTATCACTTAGATATAATGTTCTCCTATAATGGAACCTAATTATCTTAATGTCAAATGACCTTCATATTTTCCATTTCTGTATTTTATAGGCAATGTTTCATCATCCCTTTTATGATGTTGGTTTTTTGTTAATGAATTTTAAATTTTCAAATTCGTGATTACCATGATTTAGTTAAAATTTAAGGTATTTTTTTAAAATTGGGGTAGAATTTAAATGCTTGAGAATTTAAGAATTTTTTTTAATGAATTTAATTTCATTTACATCTTGTTTTACTCACGATAATGAGTTCTAAAAAGAAATAATATACTACTAATATTATTATTTTTAGCTAACCATTATAACCAAGCCATTAAATTGGGGAGAATTAACTGATGCAAATAAATGATGAATTTTATATGCTATGATTGTTAATAAAATAATTTCATTTTTTAGTTGGTTAGAAATGACAATAAATTTGTTGAAAGAAAACTAAATGTTTTTATGGAAACCAATTTTTAGGTGAATGATGTCTTTTTATCTGAATAAAATGAATTAGTCTCTATTTTTTAATAAATATAACAATATTTTTATATTATATATTGAACTAAATGATGTATCATTCATCTAATATTTTTTCTATGCATTTCAAAAGAATAAAATCATCTTTAATGTTTAAAAAATTCAATTTTTTTTATAAAAAATCATTTCACCACATTCTACACAATCTTTTTTAGTCTTATACTTAAAATTTTAAGAAATATTATTTGAAAAAATAATTATATTTTTATAATAATCATTTTAAAATTTTCTAGGAGTTAAATTTTTATAATTTTATGAATATATTTATTTTTCAATGAATTGTAAAAAATACAATTATATATTGAAAATGACATATTCATTTCTATAATTTAACATGATATATTTTGTCTCAAAATGTTTTAAAATTATCATTATTTTAAATGTGAAATTAGTAATATAATTTTTTTGATTTAAAATAATTTCATGTTGATTTTTTTAATAAAAATATTTCAAACTTTTGAAACATTTCTCTTTAGAGAACTGATTCTTTGTCATGGCTGCATTTTTTTTAAATAAAATCCTACCACTTATATGAATTTAATTTTAAAAAATTTGATTACATATTCTTAATCTGTATAATTAAAATTGTATAATATTTTAAAATTATTTTTTTCATAATGAAATGTGAAAATAGGAAAAATTAAATCCAACGGTTAAGGCTAAAATAGTTTTATGTGCGATAAACAAAAACGATAAGTGGAAAAATGACATATAAACTTGTAACAACACTATTTTATTGAATTTTTTTAAATATTACCTCATATAATGTCTATAATGATCCATTTTAGTTCCATTAGGGATGATTAAAATATGAGTATACCACTCTCTATTCATTAATTCCATTTTTGTTCTCTCCCCTACTAATAAAATGTCTCCCCCTCTCCCCTCCACTTAAGACATCAAAAACCATTTGGTTTGGAAAATAACTATCAAAATAACTACACTAATTCCATATCGACATTCAAGATGACATTTTTTGGTATGTAAACCCTCATAATTAGTCTTTAGGTATATACCTAAGGAAGCTCTCAGAAGATGAGGTAAACTTTTTTACAATTCATTCATGTTTTATTTCATATTACACCTCCTTGAAATATTTTAAAAATATTAATATAATATTGAACTATTATATAAAATATATTTATATTTTATTATGGTAATTTAATAAACTATTTCATTTTTCTCTTCTATAAAATGGGAAACATAACTCTCGATCATGTGTACCGCGGACTACTGCCTTGCAAATTGATGTAAATATTTTTTCCATTGCCACCTCTAATGGAAGGATATATGGATGTATTTATAATATTTATATTTTATTTATGAATTAATTACATATCTATAAACACATCATCACACATAACTTCTTACATTTCATTCCTTTGGAATATGATAACATCACTCATGTGTATGACAGACAACCGCCTCGTGATGATATGTAGTCTATTTTTAACTTACGATTTTCATGGAATGAAATAATTATAAAATTAATTAATATATGTCATATATATTAAATAATAAGTAATCTTTGAATCTGATATATTATTTACCTTTTTTTTGTTCTATCTATTGAGGAAATAGAAACAACATTTATCTGTAGGTAAAACCTACCATCACTATGAAAAGTGTAATTCATTTTTTACCTATGAAATTTATTTGTTACTCTAAATTAAAATATAATAAAAATATATTATATTAATATAATGGTCGAAATTATGGTTATTATAGAACTACTATTATTAAAAAATAAAAAAAAAATTCCAAATCAAAACATATATGAAAAAAATGAAGTTATTAGCCGAAACATGATTTTAAGAAGAAATTATTAATAAAATTTCAATAATATGTTGTAAAGATGTCATTAATGGTATGATATATATTACTATAATTCATTAATATATTTATCATTAACCTATATTTATTTTATATGAGTTTTTTATGTGTATGAAATAAGTTGAGACTCAATATAATTGATTTCATCTCACTTTTATGTTCATGGGACACATGGGATATTCATAACTTATTATATTCATAGTGTATATACTACACATGAATGTATTATATGATTATTATCATTTAAATTAAATGCATATACATATCCATATATGTTTCCTTCTTTCATTAGGCTTACAATTCAAAATGTACCAATGTTGAAAATATTTTTTGTTGCAATCTCATTCTTTATGAGAATTGTTTATGATTAAGTTTCCAATGATAAAATATTCTCATATAAATCTCATGAAACACATGTTTTTTCATACACTATTTTTTCAGGATAATACATTTTTTTATCATTTTAGTCCCTTTATATACTCAAGATTCCCATATAATATTTTCTATAAAACCTACTTTATTTGTTCTCTTCGGTAGAAAATAAATTTTATTAGATGTCTATTTTTTTAATCATGTTTTAAATAAATGTTCTTTATTCACCAAGGATTTCATAATTTCATTTTTTTAATTTTTTTTAATTTTTTTTAATTTTATTTAATTAATATGAGTATAAATTTATTTATTATTTTTATTTAACTTTTTATTGAAACAATGAATGGAATATTTATTTTAAAATATTCGAAGTTTACATTATATTCCACTATCTTGGAAAATTAATAATTTAGAAATTAAACTAAAAATTTAAAAGGTTATTTTAAAATATCATTTTTTAGTAATATATTATATAAATTTATATATTATCTGATGTTTTCCTCAAGAAATTCTCCATGTGATCTTTCAAAATCATCTTCCATCTAAGAAAAAATTCTTTGATATTACATAAGATTTACTTGGGATATGATCTCATGATACCATATATAATATAACTCTATATGGTTTAAATTTATAATGAAATTTTTTTTATTAATCCATTTCATGTTCCATGGACTATTCTATGATAAATTGATATGATCATTATGAATTTTATTTCCTTTATACATTTTATTCAATAATAAATTTTTGTAGGAATTGCAAGGTTAATGATATGATGATTTTTTTATGATCTTCTATCACAAAAATTTATAGATTTCGTATTGGGTGTAGCCTATATCTACCTCTAATACATTTGGTGATTATTAATGTTATATGATATCAGAGGGAACTTTAGAGGTTATATGAAGACCAAAAAGAGGGTATATGATTAGATATCCTAAAACCAAAACAAATACATAGTAGGATATCCCAAGGAAAAAAGGGTGTTAAAAGGAGTTTACCCAAATCTTGTTGTAGGTACATAGGTGGGTAACCCAATACTAACATGTAATGAATGTAATGGTAGGAATCATTGACATTCGGTTTTCTATTATTATGTGTATTGAAAAATTATATCATTTTCCCTTGTCATATTATGATGTCCCATGTTCATGATTCAATTAAAATTCATGTATAATTAACAGAAAATATTTATCTCATGTCTCATTTTTATTATTTATGATATGTAGGGTATTATTATCAATTGTTATTCTCATGTTATCATACCCTCATAACCAGGTTATGTTTATATCACCCATGTTTACCCTTACTAAACTCTCGATATTAGCCATTGTTATGTTTCATTTACCATGGTTATAAAGAATGGTTTTAAGTAGGGTATTTTTATGTGTTTCACTATATGGGATGTTCTGTAAGGTAAATTTTGAAAATATTTAATGAAATAATTAGATTGTCTGTATATTACCCAAAACACTAAACAATTATGGTCATCATGTGTGTATTTGTAAAATTTCTTGAATATTCAAATATTATGATGTAATATATATGGGTGAAAGTCATAGGTCAATATATAGATCATATAACATGAGTAAAACATTTTCAAAACACCGTAAAATTTCCATGAGTCTTTCTTCATGAAGATTTATTGAAAGATACTTAAGGTAGAGTTTATAAAATAAATAAATATTTTTCACCATGAATATAGTGATTATTTAAATGAATCATGGAATTATATTAGGGAACTTGTCATATAATTTTCCCACCATAAGATCTCTACTCACTTAAATAAGGATATATTTTCTATAGAGATATCATATTATGCGAATAATTTGATTGATGAACTTGCTATAGGTAATTACATAGAAATATGAGATGAATCGTTATGAAAAATATAAAACACTAATTCCCATAATTTTAAAACAATGATTATAAGAGACAACATATTTATAGGGAATAGTGAAATTATGTTATGTGGATATAAATTAATGATCAATTATAAAAATTATGGACCAGCATAAATCCTTAATAACCCCAATTTTCATACACACTTTATACCAAATTAAAAGTCAAAGCTAAATCTAATATCTTAGATATCAAGTCCAGTAATTTGGAAAGTTTAGACACTCTAGAAACTACTATATAAACAATTATAATTCATACCAATACTTATATATTTCTAATTTTTCCTACTATATGCCAAGGATATAGGATAGAGATGACCTATTTTCCCATAACTAAAAACCATTGTACAGAAAACCCCCTAACTATTTATAGAGATAGAAATTAATGATGAGAAAACTAGACCCGGTATTCCCAAAACATCATAAACCATATATTTAAAACCATCATATGGTTGAGAAAATTATTTATGGAGAAGGGTTATTTTTTATGTTCTATTATAGGACAATAAAATTTAGAATGATAAATTAAAGAAACTGATTCAGTTAAGGATGGTTTTGAAGCTATGATGAGTGGCTTGGATATACATGTTGAGAATATAAATAGGGACACGAATAATAAAGAAAATGTTCAAGTACCTATCAAAAAAATAAAATAAATTTGGAAAACTTATATAAATGTAATGAACAAGAGTTGATTAAAATAATATAAATAATAATTAAATGATCATAGGGATGTCAAAATTGGAATTTTGAATGTTTTCGGAAACTAAATTCTAGAAAACTATTGATCAAAAATATATACAACCATTAATAGACTAAAATAAACCCTACTAATCAAATAATAATTTAAAAATATATGGTTTTGACATAAATAAATATAAAATGATGAAAAATATTGAGGAAGAACATTAGTGTATTCCAATTATTTTGAATAATATTTCCCCTGTTATCCCTTTAATTAAATGTTTTATAAATATAATCATAAAACTAAAATACTTTTGTTACTTGATATTTTTTTAAAAAAATTAATATATCCGTATTTGAATAATTATTTTATATTGCATCATATTTCAATCCATTAAAGAACATTATCTCAAACAAAAAGATCATATAGGTGTTTTCCATATATATCCTAATTGATGATTTTAGTGTTATTGTTTAGAATAATATACTACATAAATTCATGACACAAGAAGATTTTTTATAAATTGATACTCAGTAAAATCTTTCCATCTCAATTTTTGTGTTCCCTTGGTGATTATATCAACTTTATCCCCTACTCACTATATCAATATTTTAGTCTTGGAGAACTATATTTGACCACTAGTTTCCTTTTAATAACTACTTAATCCATTAATCATCCCTTGGGAGATTGTATGAACAATTATTTATGGTGGGAAATTTTTTTTAATATATTATTTTACGATACATGACATAGATTATGATAACAAAGTACCTCTCATTTTTGTAAATCCATTAATAGACACTGGGGGGAATTCATATATTTTTTAAATTGAAATTTATTCTTAAAAATAGGAGTACGAAACAAGTAATTAATTGTTTTTGATAATGATAAGGTATAACAACCGATTTGGAATATATAAGGTGATAAGTTAGTCAAATATAATGTACCTATTGAAGTGGAAGAATCAAATTCATTGGGGACTAATAACGGTATTCGTAGAACCAAAATCCACAACTAAATCATTCATTTGAATATGATATAGTAAATATATAAATTTAGGTGATTCTTATTAGGGTAAATTTTTGAACATATTGTTAAATGTTATTAGGAAAACATCATAAAACTAGGACATGGGTCTTCATTTGTGGAAATTTCCAATCAAGATAGTATAGAAAAAGTGGATTTCTTTTTATTTCATTTAATATTTAGGAAACAGATTGATCACCATGAGAATACTTGGCTCAAGATCAAACCTTATATCTAATAAAAATCACATATTGGGCTTTGGTCACTTTATTCTCCTTAAAAAACACTTTTCTAGGTGATAACTCTTCACTTCCATTCTTCAAATTCATTGAATTTTTAAAAAATTAAAGAATAAAAGATATTGAATTTGTTGAAAGGTTACAAAACTACTGCATATTGTTATATAACAAAATTAAAATGTACTAGAGATTCACTTTTATATAAACTGGATCCTAATTGATCATGACCATAAGAACAGGGTTTAGGGAAAAAGGAAAATCAAACCTATATAAAAGAAGTTTTGAGTGGAAAATTCATAAAACTACATGATGATTTTATTATCTATCCCATTTTTCTTATCCCTTGGTTTAAACCTTTCCATATAGATCATAATAATATAGTGTTACTATTATCAAAAATGAAAAGTATATTCATATTTAGGTTATAATAGAGATTATGTGGATTGTTTTTATTGATATTTGGAAGATTAATTAATCCACAAGAAATAACTATTTTTTTATTCCATTTTTTGTTCAAATTTTTTAAAGGATTAATAAGAATAAATTATTATATTTTTTTGTGCTTATTATGATTTCTTATAGAAAAATATGATCAATATAAAACATCATTAACAAGCCCCTTTAGGATATTTTTTCCCATGAAAAATCTCGTTGGGGTTTTTGGTTCCCCTAGTATCTTTCCAACATGAATTATATATATTTTATCAAATATGTTTGAGATTATTATTTATGTTTTATGAATTAAATTCAAATTATTGGAAGGTATTTTGATATATGTTTATAAAATAATAATTTTTTTGGAAAATATGTTTTAAAATTAACTTATTTCTTAATAGATAAAATACCAATTCATATTAACCTAGTTAATAATATATATTAACATGTTATCAATACTGGGAATAATGATTAAAAAATATAAGATTGAGGTGAATTAAAAGGACCCACATCTAAAAAGATTTAATGATGTTGGGATTTTTCTAGCACATTATGGTTTCTACTAGAGATTTATTAAATATTCTTTAAGGACCACGAGACCCATTTACTATCTTCTTTTAATGTTTTTTCAATTTTTATATGATGAAATATTTTTGGTGTCATTAAATATTATCATGTTGAAATTTAACACATCACGTATTATTACTAAATTACATTAGAATCAACCTTTTTTGTCCATTTGTGCTGCTGGTGACTTTGATGTTTGAGTTGTGTCAGATAAAATTAAAAAAAATGATATATGTGGTATATTTTTATTAGAGGTTACTTGATGAATCCTAATGAAATTATACCACCATTATTAAATAAATATAGTCTATAGTGTTTTCCCTAGAGAAGATTTATAAGTAGTTAATTTTATCCAATGTCATGGTTTTTACTGAACATGCCACCCTAAAATACCCACTACCAAAGAAGTATTACAAACCATGACTGATAAAGTAGATAATTTTAGACTAAAAATTTTTCATTTATTTTTTTAAAAGAAAAGGATCATAAAAATAAGTGGTTTACCACCATTCTAGTATTCCATATTTCTATAGTAATAATCCAAGAGAGATCGAATACATTTTCAAGGATGGAAATATTTTTCTAGTTTCAGTGAAGAAAACAAATTGGTTTAAATATTTTTACAAATCCCTTCGAGTAGGGGTAATGTATAAGGGTCACACACAATATATGTAACACCTAAATATTTTATGATATATTTATATTTTAATACATTTCATGTCCTTTATATCTTACTTTTCAATCAACACTATGTTTAAACGAACTGTGATATGCTACTAAAATATTATCGTTAACGTTGATAGTGATAGCCTCGAAATTGGATTTTTTGGCATGGATATGACCAAATAAATAAATAAAATATTAATTTTTAAACATATATAAAATGAATTAATTGGTAATTAATTGACGGTAAATGAAAATAAAATAATTTAAAACTATGATTTTGCAGTTTCTGTTTGAAAAACTATTTTAATGAAATAAATTATGTATATATTAATAAATAAATTAATAACTATTAATTAATTATTTTAATTAATTTTTTATATAATATATTAATTCAAATAATTTATCACTATTATTTTGGTATTTAATATATAGGGGATACGAATAAATTAAAATTTTATCATACTATTCATTTTTCTAAACAGGGATTTCATTACATTTTTCACACTTATTTTAAAATGAAATTATATAACATATAGAAATTTTATTAATAAAATGCTTCAAATATTTGGAATCGTCATTTCTGGATTTGTTTTGGTGGAAAATTTTATTTTTGGCCAGTATGAATAGTAACCAATGTAAATATTTAGTAATATAGTATAGGGTAAAAGGATTAAAGAGTGGTTAAAATAAAGATATAAGGGTTAAAAAAACATATAAACATAACTATATCTTATTATTGATGTTTATTTAGAAAAAATAATAATATTATATATGAATTTTTTTACCTTTTACACTTCCATTAGAATATGAATTTATTATATTTTAAGGTTTTAATTATTTATAAGAGTGGGACTCCCCTCACTTATAAAATTTTACATCTTTTCCTTTATTCATCACAACAATTGGGCCCATTATCTAGAAAAAAATATACACAAATAATCTCCCAATATCCTTATACATGATCATTAGGTTCTTGCCTTCCTAAAAGACCCTTCAAATAATCCATATGCTTCTTTTCAAATGAGGATACCTGAAGAAGTGGTATATGATCTTTCTCATGTAATTCAGAATTATTTATTCATAAACCTATTAAAAATATTTTATAAAAATATCAAAATTATTAAATTATTTTTTTTAAAATACATATATATTATTATGATTATGGTATATAAATTTTATATCTCATTCACATATTTCAGAAACTGATAACATTACTCATGCATAAATATTGATTATCTCCTCCCCAAGGAGATGTGATTCATTTACCATTTCGTATTCACAATAATTGTTATAAGAAAATATTAAATGGTTATATTTTATATTTATTTTTTATTTTTTATTTTTTATTTTTGAATTTATTATTTACCTTTTTTCATTCTATCATTTGAAAATTGGAAACATCCCTGTTGTGTTTGTACAAACTATCATCTCTACATTGTGATGTAATAAATTTTTCATTTCAACATTATATGAATGATAATATAAGTTTATATGAAAAATAATTATTAAAATTATTAAAAGATTAAAATTATAATGATAATTAAACCCTGAACATGGTGCAAAGAACAAAACCATTGAATCAATAAATACATTTAAAACAAAGCTGTTTTCACCCAAATATTTGTTTTAGTAAAAAAAATTAATAAATGGATAATTATATATTTTAACTTAATTATATATTGTGATTTATAAATTAATATAGTTATAGAATTAATGTATACTAAATATAAATTTATTATATATGAGGATTTAATGAATACTAACTCATATTAGCACTGAGGTAACAGTATATATTAAAATATCATTTGTAATAAAGATTGTTAATTCAAGAATCTCATTTGGGGGAATAATATTATCATTATCTATTAAAAATAAAATATTTTATTCTCACATTGTTATTTCTATAATTTTATTGTGTTATTCCAAATTTATAATATTTGGTAATTAATAATATAATGAAATTATTTTGTATAAAAAACCGACCTTATTCGCTATTTGGTCAATGGAATTTTCCATCCATTTTTGTGTTCATCAAAATGTTTTAGTGAATGTTATTTTATATAATTATATCTTTATTGGAGGTAATTTTAAACTGTATTTTTCATTCATTTCTATTTTTTATATTTTAATTTTATAACTTATTTCAAAAGGTTATTTGTTGTTTGTTAAAAAAATGTGTGGATGAAATATTAGTTTTTATATTTATAGTAAAAGCAAAAAATTTCACTATCAATAATATTCTTTTCATTGAATATTTATTTTCATATTGACATAGTTATTTTTTAATAAAATATTATTTCTAATTATTCTTGGAATTTTTATTTTTTAAATATATTGAATGAAAAGGGTATTTTCTTTTGTTTTTAATGAAATGTTTATAGTTTGTTCTAATGGTATTGGTCATAAATGTCCCCATAAATTAGGGATTGTCATGATTCACTAGGGATGTGATGTTATGAAACCATACACATTATATCCATGGAGGGATTGTGATTATCATGAATTATGAATGATTATATGAAACCAGTTTTCTCTTAAGGATTATTTATATTATTATGAGATCTTTATGAAACCCATTTATTTTCAATTTGTTATGCTATGAGGAAATTATGAAATTTTTTGAAGAATACATCATATATAATGGTTATAATATGATGAAATTATAAATGTTTTTTTATTTTGTATCCAAAAATGTATGGATTTAATTATGTTATGGATTTGTCCAGAATTATATATCCCTCCAATGAGTTAGGAAAAGATTGATATCCTATAATATAATATTTTTTGGATTGGGGAGTTAGCATAGTTCATTAATAGAATTTATAAATTCTAATTGTCTTGGGAGTAATCATTGATTAAGGAAATGATGGATTGGGGATTAATCCCAATTTACTATGATAATATTTGATTTGGTCCTTGAATAATGAAATGATTTTTTGATTATTTATATTCCATAAACATATGTCGTATTCTTGACGTTCGTTCTTGTAGAGACCCGAGCCTTGACGTACATAGATATTACATTACTTTTGTGGAATACATAATACATAACAAAAATAGAAACACAAGGACCATAATAGTTTAATGTCTTTGGAAACTTGGAACGTAATCTTCTAATAGTGTTGAAATATCTTCAACATCTCCCATAAAGATCTACCACTTTTTGTTTCCTTACCTAAAACCTTTCTTTTAATCCTGGGGGAAAATAAAACATAAAAAGGGTGAGCTCAAATGCTCAGTAAGGGTAAGCATGGATAAAATAAAACATACCATACACATTTGAACCTAAAAACATGAACATAATGTTTAAACATCAAAATCTTGAGCAACGAATTAAAAAATGTAAGTACATAAGGCATAGATCATAATGGAACATAAATAATGACAACATAGTATGTGAATAAAACATGTAATTGTGGAATCCATTAAGCACATGTAATGATTTCCATAGTAGCCAAGGCATTTCTGCCAAGACCATCTTAGTAGACAAAGTCCCTTTCTGAATCGAGTTCACTCCTCGTTTCAGTCCTGTAACACTGAACCGTATTAACTTACCATTTCAGCCATGTCTATCTCATGAGATATAAATCTTTACCCAATGCATTGGAGGGAGATATAGGTCCCACCCATCTCATAATGAAATCATTCTTACTTGTGTCACAACATAAACATAAATCATTCATCATAACCCAAAGAATAAAATGGGTTTCATAAACATCATCCCATCATCACATAATTCACATAAAAGAAATGGACATCATTTCATAATAAGAAAAGTGAAACCATATAAATCATAGAGACATGATACTTGAAACATACACATGTGAAATAATTTCATCTTAGATGAAAATGGTTTTGATAAAACACTTGGAATGAATTCTTGAGGAAAATATCCTTTTTTCTTCAAAATCATTTTCTTTTCACAAAATGTCATGCAATTTTAAAAGAAAAGCATTTTGTTGAAAATATTCATGAAATCTTTTGGATGAAGCTTCATGAAAATAAGGCTTTATAAAATCGTAAAAATCCTTTCTTGCTGTATACGTTAAAAAAACATTATTCTCGTACTTTTCCCAGAAATATCAAAAAGTAACTCGTAACGTAAACAAAAGAAAGATTCCTTACATAACATGTAGTAAAAGTCAAAAATGGGTAAAAAGGACTTTAAACATACATGAAAAAAACTTTTATAAAACATGGACATGGATGATAGAAATAACCCCAGTAAATACTTATGAATAAGCAATCTCGGATAAAAATGAGATTTGAAAAATTATCCATTACCTTAGGTCTGATATTCTTCATACGTATCTGAACCTCCTGTATAATGATTTAAATAATGTCATTGAATTATTACAGAATAATATTAATTGTTATGATATCATATATGGTTCACTTATGACTTTATATTACCCGTTCTTTTGTAAATTCCATGTTAAAGAGCGTTTTGGGTAAAATCGTTTCATTTGTTGTCCGTGTTTTGACTTGTAATTATTCATATCATTAATAAGATCGTGATTACTTAATTACAGAGTGTAAAACATTATTTATATTAATATATATTCAGAATATACATATATATAATAGATCGATAAATGGAAAGAAATACACCGTTCATGGAGACGGTAGGCCGTACGTACGCATGAACGTTGTTTTCGTTTCCTCATTGAATTGAATTGAATTAATTGGATGAAATACATATATATATACAAAAATACAGTATCGTTATTATTTCATATATTTCATGATTACTTATTATATATACTTTATAATCATTTATGAATGGTTAATCATTGAGAATGAATCTCATCGCGTCGTGGAGACGATATTCCGTACGTACGCACGAGCGATGATATCATTCCCATGATCGTGGAATTTTATTGGAGTGTATTTGTCATGACCCGCCTCCCGGGCCATGAACCTTATCATCTGACCCCATGGGTCTCTTGTAATACCTTGGTTTCCTTCTTAGCACACCATAGGCTATTACTCACTAGGGTCGCTTATCATACTAATGATTGTCCCCATAGGCCAACACATGTCCTTTCCAGTGTGTTTTGTCCTCACTCACACACATCCTGGAAACTTCCCAAAAGGTCACCCATCCTGATCACTACTCCAGGACAAGCACGCTAAACTGTGGAGTTCTAATCAGACAAGCTCCTGAAAAGGAAGATGCACCTTGTTGACATGGGTAGTAACATTTAGCCTTTTAAGTCTCACTTTTTCAGGGGTGTTACAATATCCACCCCTTTAAAGCACAACGCCCTCGTTGTGGACCCCAAGCCTCAAACCTAGGAAGTGCCTAAGCACTTCCGGCTGGGTATTGGCTCTGATACAATTTTTCATGACCTGCCTCTCAGGCCATGAACCTTATCATATGACCCCATGGGTCTCTTCTAATACCTTGGTTGCCTTCTTAGCACACCATAGGCTATTACTCACTAGGGTCGCTTATCAGACTAATGACTATCCCCATAAGCCAACACATGTCCTTTCCAGTTTGTTTTGTCCTCACTCACACACATCCTGGAAACTTCCTAGAAGTTCACCCATCCTGATCACTACTCTAGGCCAAGAACGCTTAACTGTGGAGTTCTAATCAGACTGGCTCCTGAAAAGGAAGGTGCACCTTGTTGACATGGGTAGTAACATTTAGCCTTTTAAGTCTCACTTTTTCAGGGGTGTTACAGTATGTATACTATTAAAGAATCAATATCACTTTACAATAATCATATATAGTTATTATTTACACCATTATACTCATCCATGTAAGGTGGTGGTGGAAAATAGATTACACCATGGCGTGGAGACGGTATTCCGTACGTACGCACGCGCGGTGATTTCGTTTTCCGTAGGATGGATAGATGGTAAAATAGGGTTGTTTCATACTTATAATAACATATCAGTATATGAGTGATACTGATGTTATTACTTCATAATGAAATAACCTAAGAAGAAGAAGTGGAAGAAGAAATAAAGGTGAAAGAATCTGTAACGGACATTACCTCTTCTTTGAAGCGCCTCTTTGAGACCTCCTCAAAGGGAACTAAAATTGGTCTTTGAATAAGACCAGGACATCTAGGATGTTCCTAGGGAAGTGGAGAAGAGAATTTGTCAGGGGTTGGCTGAGCTTGAAGTCTCAAAGTGGTGTGAGGAAGAGAGGGAGGAGGTTCCCTTTTATAAGGGAGGAGAGGGGCACCTTTGGAATAACTAAAACTATTATTTTATTATAAGGCCATATTCGGTTTTAAATAGATCCAAATTAATTTATTTCGAAGATAAGGTGGGGATGGGTCTAAATCCTCTCATCCAATAGAATTTAGACAAGTTTAGGTCATTATACTAACCATATCTTTTAGTTTTAACTCTTAGTTAATTAGATTGACATTTACCATGTCACATTGTATATTTATAATATATAGTTAATAAACTTACCATATACATCCAAGAGACACCCAAGTGGTCCATTAATTATACACCTATATTGATATAAGTATCTTTTCTGAACCTTAGATTTTAAGGAATAATATAACAATCAATAATATAATATTTGTTTTAAAAACTATTTTATGTCAATTTTGACACTATTCAATAGTTTATTTTTGTGAAACTCATAAAAGAATGATTACTTTGGCCAAAGTTAATTAAATCAATCCTAAAATTTCATATTAACCTAGAAAATTAGTGTAATTCATAAAAGGGCTCAAATTATATTTATTTGGGTATTTATAATATCAATTATTCTAATATTTCACTATTATGGTAATTACTACATCATCATTGTGTCATAAATAAATTAAATTATTTAATGTCTAAAAATTATAAATAAAATATAATTATGTAGTAAATCTTATTATCTTTCTAATTAATATTTACAATCGAATTTATCTTATGTATAACCCTATATTAAAAATGTTTTAGTAAATAAACTTTGATTTTAACTCTTTTAACTCTTCTTTGAATTAAATAATAATAAATGTCCTAATCTAATCCAAGTGGGCCTAAATGGTCATATTTTATTCCTAAGTTTGTTTCTGTTCGAATTACACTTATCCAATAAAATTAGGACATGTGTTAGGGTAATAATAATATCATTTTTATCCTTAATTACCCTATTTACTTTTAACTGTGGTAAAAAAAGTAAAAAGTTACTATTCACCAAAAATTATTTTCATCTCATTGAACCACATTTTACTTACTGACATCAACCGTGTCTCTCAGATTTTTGAAATTCCACTCACAGAAGCGGTAAAATTAAGTTTTATGAAAAATTCAGTTTTTTTAACTACCACTTAGTGGTTTCACTATTCATCAAAAAATGAAAGTTTCCAGAAAAATACCAAAAATTAGGCCTAATATATATTTGATATTATGAACTCAAAAATGATGTCTATTTTAACAATTTCAAAATATATTAGTTGCATTAATTAATTTAAAAATTAATCCCCGTCGTCAAAACAAATAGTGTTTTCTTAAGAGATAATAACTATCAAAAGATTGACACTTGTTTATGCCTGGTTTAAATGTGAAATTACATCTAATGAACAAAATTGTATTAAATTGTAAAAATATATTCTAAATATACTTTAAAACCACTAAAATTAATAATTTATCACTATTAATTATTTTGATTAAAAATGTTTTTTAAAATTAAAATTTAGTAATTTTCACTATTCGTCAGAAAATGAAAGTTATCCGAAAAGTACCAAAATTTCACCCGAAGCTAATTTTGATATTCTGAATCTAAAAATGAAGTCCATTTTGAAAAATAAAATTTACAAAATTTCAAAAAGTGGTTATTACTATTCATAACGGCTAGTTTTAATAACATTTTAATAGCATATCGTTGTTTCGTGAAACTTGGTATTGCGTACTACACACGCTATCAAGGAAGGTCGCGATTGCGTGTAATGAAAGGCAAGTCAAGGATGCATGTTGTGCAAGATCCTTTTGGTGTAGCGTACAACACAAGACATTAATGAAATTAAAAGAATATTTTTCATAAAATCTTGGGGTGTTACATTCTACCCCCTTAAAATGAATTTCGCCCTCGAAATTCGTCGGGGTTATAAATGGTTTACTACTCGAAAGTTTCTTTAATTGAAACCCACATCGTAAAAAGGAATACCAAAACCAATATTTAAAAACAAAAGTATGAAACTTAAAGGTTACCCAAATAAACTAATCAATGGGTTTCCACCTAGGTGAAAATATGGATATGGAAGAGAAACCTAACCATCATGTTCTGATGGAGAGTGGTAAAGAACATGGATATGAAAAATCCAACAATCACAAAGCTATAGATTTGTGATGATCTAAGGTACCATCTGATCCATCAGATATAAGGGAACAAGGAAAACATTTTTGGTTTTCAAGATCATTTCCCTAAAGTTGATGAATTAAAAGAAATACTTACATGATTTTGGTACAATATCACTATTGTTTGTGAGTTTAACAATTTCCACATCATCCCTTAAAGAAATGAAGTTGAATTTGTTATTCGTGATGTGTTAGCAGATCATGTGATAGAATGATGGGTCATTCCATCTGTTTCAAACAAAAGGTTAGAAAAATTTATAAGTCTATCTTATGGTTAGATTAATCGTATATGGTTCCAAAAATGAACTTATACTTCATATATCATACCGCTTAATAAAAATAAAACTAGTTTATAATAACCAGGGACTTCCTGTAGGCCAGTGGTAGGTGATAAAGGCCAGTCGCACTTCGGTTGTGGGTTCGATTTCCACAGCCTTGTCCGACGCGATGGCCTGTCGCCCGTCCTGCAGGTTGTCCTTTTTCTAAAACTATATTACTATAACATCCCATCAATAATATCGAAAAAACTTATATCCTTAAATAATAATAACTTATGTCCAACATAATCCATTCCAATCTTTAGGCTCATCCATAATACTGCAGTCCACTCTCTTAATATAGTGAAAATGATTACCAGATATTTAATACCATCGTTGATCCCCATATATTATAAGATATGTATTTTTGGTCACATTCCAAACATTCAAAGGCCTTAATCATGTATTCTCTTGAAAAATGAATACCCATTGAACCTTAGTGAAAACATGAATTCAGTTAAAAGTTAACACTTTCCACATACCAAAATCCTCAAAATTCTATATACTCAAACCATGATATCACTTAGTCCTTATATCAATCTTGAGCTCATGAATACAATCAAACATCTCATTATCTTCTTATTCTTTCATTATGCGCATATCATCTACTTTACAAAAATATCTGAATAACCTTCCATGGTTACTGGTACCATTCAACATATACTTTCAAATACTTTTAGGAAAAACAATAGTGTAACAATCCATAGATGATTCTTTATTCCATAGTACCATTAACTATACAACATAACTCTCGATAAAAATACAATCATTCCACTACCTTCTAAAATAACTGACTGAGCTTCAACACTTCTTTCAGCTCATATATCATTTATAGTCTCCTTATCATCATCCACATAAATACTACCCATATGACCATGCTGATTCTCTTCATGAGATTTTCCATTAGGGCATTGGTTTTCATAATGCCTGTACATTCCACATTTAAAACATCTAATCATTGTGGATGTCGTAGCAATACCGTTATCTTTGTCCATGGTGTTGACTGAACCTTTTCCTTTGCACTTATTGTCTTTGTGTCCTTCTTTTCCACACCCAAAGCATCTTCCAGTTCCTTTGAAACAATCTCCCTGATGCCTCTTCCCATATGATTTACATGAGGGAAATTGAACTTTCTTTCTTCTATGATCATCCTGAAACTCCATCTTTCTCTTATTATCTGAGTCGGGAAACTTACCAAATTTGATATTATTGATCATATTATGAGATTGTTGATTAGGCATAATAACGATGTTTGGATTTCCAAATCCCGTTTCATTTGGTTTCTCATGAAGAATATCATTCCATTGTCTGTCATATCCTCTATTATCGTGAATCTTCCTATTTCCAGCCATTTTCTAAAATCCAAAAAGAATAGTGTGAGAGGAAAAAATCATTCTAGGGAAAACAACATAGTAAAGGGGGAGTTTCCTCAATATCTAACAACTTAGGTTAAATTCTAATATCGTTACCGTAGTTCTAGGACTATATCCTATACGTATACTTATCCTTAGATACATCCCTAGACATACCTTAGAAATATCTCTAGGGATCTCACTAACTTTTTCGCATCCAAGCTTCCAAAGGTTGACTAAACCTTTCCTCTGATACCAACTGTAGAGACCCGAGGCTTGACGTACATAGATATTACATTACTTTTTCAGAATACATAATACATAACAAAAATATACAAACAAGGACCGTAATAGTTTAGTGTCTTTTGAAACTTGGAACGTAATCTTCTAATCGTGGTGAAAGATCTTCAACATCTCCCATAAAGATCATCCACTTTTTGTTTCCTTACCTAAAACCATTCTTTTAATCCTGGGGGAAAATAAAACATAAAAAGGGTGAGCTCAAATGCTCAGTAAGGGTAAGCATGGATAAAATAAAACATACCATACACATTTGAACCTATAAACATGAACATAATGTTTAAACATCAAAATCTTGAGCAAAGACTTAAAACATGGAAGTACATAAGGCATAGATCATAATGGAACATAAATAATGATAACATAGCATGGGAATAAAACATGTAATTGTGGCTTCCATTAAACACATGTAATGATTTCCATAGTAGCCAAGGCATTTCTGCCAAGACCATCTTAGTGGACAAAGTCCCATTCTCAATTGAGTTCACTCCTCGTTTCAGTACTGTAACACTGAACCGGATTAACATTCTGTTTCAGCCATGTCTATCTCATGAGATATAAATCTTTACCCAATGCATTGGAGGGAGATATAGGTCCCACCCATCTCATAATGAAATCATTCTTACTTGTTCCACAACATAAACATAAATCATTCATCATAACCCAAAGAATAAAATGGGTTTCATAAACATCATCCCATCATCACATAATTCACATAAAAGAAATGGATATAATTTCATAATAATAAAAGTGAATCCATGTAAATCATAGAGACATGATACTTGAAACATACATGTGTGAAATAATTTCATCTTAGATGAAAATGGTTTTGATAAAATACTTGAAATGAATTCTTGAGGAAAATATCCTTTTTTATTCAAAATCATTTTCTTTTCACAAAATGTCATGCAATTTTAAAAGAAAAGGATTTTGTTGAAAATAGTCATGAAATCTTTTGGAGTAATCTTCATGAAAATAAGTCTTTAAAAAACCGTACAAATCCTTTCTTGTTGTATACGTTAAGAAAACATTCTTCTCGTACTTTTTGCCGGAAATGTCAAAAAGTACCTCGTAACGTAAACAAAAGAAATATTCCACACATAAAATGTAGTAAAAGTCAAAATGGGTAAAAAGGAATTTAAACATACATGAAAAAAAACTTTTATAAAACATGATCATGGATGATAGAAATAACCTCAGTAAATACTTACGAATAAGCAATCTCGGATAAAAATGAGATTTGCAAAATTATCCCTTACCTTAGGTCCGATATTCTTCATACGTATCTGAACCTTCTGTATAATGATTTAAATAATGTAATTGAATTATTAAATAATCATATTCATTGTTATTATGTCATATATGGTTCACTTATGACTTTATATTACCCGTTCTTTTGTAAATTCCAAGTTAAAGAGCGTTTTGGGTAAAATCGTTTCATTTGTCGTCCGTGTTTTGACTTGTAATTATTCATATGATTACTTAGATCATGATTAATTAATTCCAGAATATAAAACATGATTTACATATAATATATATTCAGAATATACATATATATAATAGATCGATAAATGGAAAGAAATACACCGTTCATGGAGATGGTAGGTCGTACGTACGCATGAATGTTGTTTTCCTTTCCTCATTGAATTGAATGGAATTCATTGGATGACATACATATATATATACATAAATATAGTATCATTATTATTTCATATATTTCATGATTACTTATTATATAAACTATATAATCATTTATTAATGGTTAATCATTGAGAATGAATCTCATCGCATCGTGGAGACGGTATTCCGTACGTACGTACGAGCGGTGATATCGTTCCCATGATCGTGGAATTTTATTGGAGTGTATGTATACTATTATAGAATCAATATGACTTTACAATAATCATATATAGTTATTATTTACACCATTATACCCATCCAAGTAAGGTGGTGGTGGAAAATAGATTACACCACGGCGTGGAGACGGTATTCCGTATGTACGCATGCACGGTGATTTCATTTTCTGTAGGATGGATAGATGGTGAAATAGGTCTGTTTCATACTTATAATAACATATCAGTATATTAGTGATACTTATGTTATTACTTCATAATGAAACAACCTAAGAAGAAGAAGTGGAAGAAGAAATAAAGGTGAAAGAATCAGTAACGAACATTACCTCTTCTTTGAAGCGCCTCTTTGAGACCTCCTCTTAGGGCACTAAAATTGGTTTTGAAGAAGACCAGGACCTCTAGGATGTTTCTAGGGAAGTGGAGAAGATAATTTGGCAGGGTTTGGATGATCTTGAAGGCTCAAAGTGGTGTGAGGAAGAGAAGGAGGAGGTGCCCTTTTATAAGGGAGGAGAGGGGCACCTTTGGAATAACTAAAAATATTATTTTATTATAAGGTCATATTCAATTTTAAATAGCTCAAAATTGATTTATTTCGAAGATAAGGTGGGTATGGGTCTAAATCCTCTCATCAAATATAATTTAGACAAGTTTAGGTCATTATACTAACCTTATCTTTTATTTTTAACTCTTAGTTAATTAGATTGACATTTACCATGTCACTTTGTATTTGTATAATATATAGTTAATAAACTTACCATATACATCCAAGACACCCCCAAGTGGGCCATTAATGATACACCTATCTTGATATAAGTATCTTGGCCGAACCATAGATTTTTACGAATAAAATAACAATCAATAATATAATATTTGTTTTAAAAACTATTTTATGTCAATTTTGAAACTATTCAATAGTTGATTTTTGTGAAACTCATAACAGAATGATTACTTTGTCCAAAATTAATTAAATCAATACTAACATTTGTTATTAACCTAGAAAATTAGTTTAATTCATAAAAAGTCTCAAATTATATTTATTTGGGTATTTATAATATCACTTATTCTAATTTTTCACTATTATGGTAATTACTGCTTCATCATTGTGTCATAAATAAATTAAATTATTCAATGTCTAAAAATTATAAATAAAATATCATTATGCAGGAAATCTTATTATATTTCTAATTAATATTTAAAATAGAATTTATCTTATATATAACCCTATATTAAAAATTGTTTAGTAAATAAACTTTGATTTTAACTCTTTTAACTCTTCTTTGAATTAAATAATAATAAATGTCCTAATCAAATCCAAGTGGGCCTAAATGGTCATATGTTATTTCTAAGGTTGTTTTTGGTCGAATTACACTTATCCAATAAAATCAGGACATGTTTTAGGGTAATAATAATAACATTTTTACCCTTAATTACCCTATTTACTTTTAACCGTGGTAAAAAAAGTAAAAAGTTACTATTCGCCAAAAAATATTTTCATCTCATTGAAACACATTTTACTTATTGACATCAACCGTGTCTCTCAGATTTTTGAAATTCCACTCACAGAAGCGGTAAAATTATGTTTTATGAAAAATTCAGTTTTTTTAACTACCACTTAGTGGTTTCACTATTCATCAAAAAATGAAAGTTTACATAAAAATACCAAAAATTAGGCCTAAGCTATATTTGATATTATGAACTAAAAAATGATGTCTATTTTACCAAATTCAAAACATATCAGTTGCATTAATTAATTTAAAAATTAATTCTCGTCGTCAAAACAAATAGCGTTTTCTTAAGAGATAGTAACTATCAAAAGATTGACACTTGTTTATGTCTGGTTTAAATGTGAAATTACATCCAATGACCAAAATTGTATTAAAATGTAAAAATATATGCTAAATATACTTTAAAACCACTAAAATTTATAATTTATCACTATTAATTATTTTGATTAAAAAGGTTGTTTTTAATTAAAATTTAGTGATTTTCACTATTCATCAGAAAATGAAAGTTATCCGAAAAGTACCAAAATTTCACCCTAAGCTAATTTTGATATTTTGAATCTAAAAATTAAGTGCATTTTGAAAAAAAAATTACAAAATTTCAAAAAGTGGTTATTACTATTTATAACGGCTAATTTTAATAATATTTTAATAGCATATCGTTGTTTAGTGAAACTCGGTATTGCGTACTACACACACTATCGAGGAAGGTCGCGATTGTGTGTAATACAAGGCAAGTCAAGGATGCATGTTGTGCAAGATCCTTTTGGTGTAGCGTACAACACAAGACATTAATGAAATTAAAATGAATATTTTCATAAAATCTTGGGGTGTTACAGTTCTCATGGATCATGATTTATTATATATGATTTGAAAATATTATGAATTAATCATTTTGGTATAGAAATTCTTTATGAAATCATTCATGATTAAAGATATTTAACTAATTTGGTATCACATTTATATGTTATGACCAATTTTTCATAATCTTATGATTATCCTATGATCTCTTCTGACCATTTTTTGATATTTCATTTGCTTACTCTTACTGAGCATCTGAGATCACAATTTATGATGTTTTCTTACCCTATATTATGAAGAAATATTTTATGTAGGGAATGTCTAAGAAGTGTACTATTTGAGATGAGCATTGTGGGATATATTGAAAATATTTCATGAAGTATCATGATTATGTATCTAGTCTCCAAAGACACTAAATAATTATGGGTCTAGGTGTTTTATTATTGTGATATGAATTGATTATTCATCCAAAATGATTTAATATTTATCTATGTAATTATCATTTTCCCACAATTGGTATCATATATTGGTTTAGTTATTTTTTGAGGTCATATTTATAGAATATTGGTGGTGTTACTTGGAATTATTATATGTATAAGCTAATATCTTGATTGTTTTTGTAAATTAGATATTGTTTGGGTTTTTAGTAGTAAAAACCTTATCAAGATACATAACATTTTATATAGTTTTGGAAAATATGAACATATCCGTAAATACCATAAAAATATGTGTTTGAGTATCAAATACATCTTCATTTTGTGAAAGATGTGTGGTCCTAAAACTGAACACCTTGTTAGACACTCCTATGTGATCTGAATTGGTTAATTAACATTATATTTATGAACAATTATATTGAATGATAGGATTTAATCTATGAGAAATTATGACAATATATAGTTATTTGAGATGAACATAATGTGTCTTGGGTTAAAAAATGTTTCAATATTTAAGAAATCATATGAATTAATTTCCTAGTAATTATTTGTAAAACCTAATGATTTTAAAAGAGAAACCATATTTTTGATAGTGTGTGTGACAAACAATTCCAAACATAAACAACCCATGAAAAATATTTCATTAAATGTAATCACATTAATAGCTTACAGAACATGCAACCGTGAGTCAAAATAATCCATAATATAGTATACCATTATAACATAAACCTACAATTTCAAGGTCAAAAAAATACTAATAGTATAATGAAAATTATGGTAATCTATTGATTATAAATAAAATAATAACGTTTAAAGTATAAAAAAATCTTTTCTCAAAAGTTTATTTTAATCTAAAATGATGTTTAATTATGTTTTTCACACATAATTACAAATTAATTTTTACCAATTTTAGAAAAATTATTTCATAAAATGAAATTAAATTTTGAATTCAAAATATCAAAAATATCGTATAGTGATTTTTGGGGATCTTTCTGAAATGATACATTTTTTGGGGAATTTTGAAAATTAATGAATTTTAATTGAAAAATATATTTTATTAAAATTATTTCATAATTTAAATTAAAATTTAGGTTTTTTTAAAGTAAAATTACAAAAATTATATTATAATTGAACTAATCTAGGTCATTGTAATCATTTTTATATATAATTTTGAAATAAAAAAGTTGTAAACTTTAAAACATATTCTCTTTGAAGACTCATTTTCTCATCTCACCTATAAAATAAACATTAAATTTAACTTTTTCTGCAATGCCTCGGTCCAACTTACCCCCGAACTGGTGGCCAAATGACATCAATCGCATATCACCATACACTAGAGGCTAACGACAAGTATTGAGGGTCTATGGATAGTTAGAGGGGAGACTATACCCCCTTGTTCATTGTGAATAGTAGATAATGATAGTAACATAGATAATAGTAGAAGCATATGTAAATAAATAATAAACTGAATAAAAAATGGAAAATTCTAGTTTATAAAATGCATGCATATCATGCAGACACCTATCTTAAATGGGTAAAAATAGCATGTTTTATATCTCAGTACACAAATAAACAACTCAAACCCCAAGGGAGATCTCCATGCACATCCTAAGCTCTCGCTCAGTCCTTTTCTCTTGAATCCCATGTATAAGCAAACAACATCAAGAAATTTCCAAGGTCATGCAATCATTTAAAGTCTACTCAGGTAACCCAGTGAAATGGCATCCAGAATATGGTGTGGGATATAAATACTAGTATGCTTGTACCCGTCGATATATAGCCCAGACTTGGTAGTGAATAACATTTCAAATGTGTGCAGATATATCAAAGCAATAAAAAAATTGAATAAACAACTATTTCCGACTATTTCACCGGGGTGCGCTCGTCCATCTCATTTGGTGGGACGGTAGTGCTATCTATTTCCCTCATTCCTGCTTTCCAAATGTGGGCTGCATCCACTGCTTATTCAGGGATATTTTCTCCTTGATCAAAACAGGATGATAGGATGTCGATTCATCCTTCCTTGAATTCCTACCCGGAAGTCATCACCTAGTCTGGGTCTCCATTAATTATTTAAGACATTGTTCGTGAAAGTCTTCCTGGTGTCATATCTTCATGTACACTAGTTAACTAAAATTATTCTTTTAGAACACTCCAAAGGGTTCAGTCAGGGAAGCAACCTTCAGTCAGGGGAGTAGTCACGTTAGACATCACTGGCATGTTTGGACGATTGGAAACTAGCGTGTTTGGGTTTGTACCATTTATTATAGGGATTATAGAGGGAAAATAATCTCGAGGATTCCTGCATAAAATGAGAGGAATTATATGCCATTGGCATGTTTCTGAGGTTTTACTTAGATTCCCATGTTTAACACAAGGTATGCTGTAAGTTTAACGTCTAGAGAAGATGGATCAGACTGATTAGAACACTAACTAGAGTAAATTAGACTGGTGCAACCTCTGGAGGGAACACAGATGTTGGGGCCAACATGTGGAAAGCTCTGTGACTGTTGTAAAGGTGGATGGGGTATGAGGTGGCATGATCCCACCAGGATGTGGCAGCTCGGGTAAGAATCAGGATGGTTGATGGGAGGTTGAATGGAGTAGAGGGGGAAAGATATAGAACTGTCATGAAAGTGATGGTAGTGTTGGGATCAAGTTTCAAAGAGGCTACCTACATATCCTCATGGTAAGGAATCAAAGTTTATATAGTTCATCTGATGACGGCTTGACTTCGATTAAAGGTTTCAATGGATTATTGCTGAATGGGATCACAACGGCTTACCGCTTGATGGGGTGACAACGGATTACCACTGAATGGGGTCATAATGGCTTACTGATACATGGGGTATCAACGGCTTACTACTGGATGGGGGTTGAACCTCTTAGGGTCTTCATACATACCTTTTCTAGGAGACTAGGATCAAATCCCATGTAGTTCAGGATGGTGTGTGGGGATTACACTCTAGGCTGGCCAAGTTGTTGGAGAATCAACGTGAAGGGTATCGGAGTGACCAAAAGTTGTTGGGATTGAACCTCAGGGAGGCTTTCTATGTACCTTTCCATGGAAAGGATCAAATTCCCCATTGTTCAGAATGGTGTGTGGGGATTACACTCTAGGATTACTAAGGTGTTGGTGAACCGATGTGAAGGGGGTCACAGTGACCAATGGTTATTGGGCATGAACCTTAGGGATGCTTCCTACACACCATTCCTTAGCAAGGATCAAATTCCTCGTAGTTCGGAATAGTGTGCAACGGCATATCGCTGACTGGGGAAGAAACTACTTACCACTGATTGAGGTCCACAGTTTAACGTCATTCAAGATAGGGGTGAACCGACATGAAAGAGAGCCTAGGTCCCAGATATATGGTGGGATTGAACCTAGTGGTGGATTCCTACGTACCTTGTCTTTGTAAGGATCAATGTCTATGTAGTTCTCAAGGAGCGGTAACCGACATGAAGATGGTAAGAACTAATGGATGGCGTTCTTGAACCTCATGGAGGCTTCCTACATACCTCGCCTTGGCACGGATCAAATACCATGTTGTTTAGGAGGAGCAAGAACCGACGTGATGATGGTCGAAACCAATGGATAGTGGGCTTGAACCTCAAGGAGGCTTCATACATACCTCACCATTGCAAGGATCAAAGACCAAATAGTTCAAGATGATGGTGGGGCTTACACTCTAGGATTTCCAAAGATGATGTCATGTTCGGTGCTTTATCTAAGACCACGTGAGTCATGCTTGGTGTGAGAAAAAAGAGACATCAAAGACGTGATGATCACATCTCGAATGGTGCGTCCGTGGGAAGTGGAGTGGGGCTTACACGTAGTTAGTGGCCCAAAGAGGAAACATGGGCTTATGAGTGGTTAGCAGCTTGAAGAGGTTATGACTTACTCTAAGATGGAGGCCCAGTGGCTACAAAGCCTAGCGGGAGATGTATTTGGCACCGAAGAAAGGAGGGGTAGGGATGCTGCCTTTTCCAAGAAAAGATAGGGGGATTACACCTGGGTGGTTTCCCTTTCCCAATGTAGGATGAATGGGGGGAAGTCATAGTTTAATTTCATGTGTTGAGGACGATGGTGCTTGGCAGTTTAAATTCCTGCAGCTCGGATGAGGCAGGTTCACTCCGCACCCCTAGGACTTACATAACCGGTACCCTTTTCACCTTGGTGAAGGGAATGCACGGACAATGACATGGTGAGGCGGTTTTATGGAGCGAACCATTTAGGGGTCCATGTATCGTGGCTATGTGAAGAATAAATATCTGTTAGTGTTCCTACACTAATAAGCATGAGGCGAAGAAACACAGCTGGTGGTATCATCCAAGGGACTACGAAGCTGCTTCGTGCAACCCTGAAGGGTCATATGGGAAAAGGTGTTGCAGAGAAAAAGGGTTCACAGGTAGAAACTTTGTGAAGCTCTAGTGCCCCATGATGTAGAGGGGCTTCGTGAAGGGTCGTGCTTCATGAATTGAATTAGCCTAGTCTAGGCATAGATAATATGTACATATTGGTGGAGCATCATGAAGTGGAAAGGAAATCAGGACGCAATGCCTTGCGAAGCAGGGGTTCCTCATGAAGCAGGGTGTCGCGAAGCAATGTGCTTCGCAAAGCATAGTTACACTACCTTAGAACTTTGGTGACATGTGCATGGAGGGTGCTTCGCAAATAATAAGCGCTCTACGAAGACCAAAGTCCCCTTGAGGATCTATTTCCTTCACGAAGACCCATGGGCTTCGCAAAAGGCATCCCTCTTGAAAAAAGGGCTCAATTAAGGCCAAGGTGTTGGTATATCACGAAGAAAAAGTACCTTGAGGAGCTCATGGTTCACAGATTCAGGAGTGCTTTGTAATTTGGGAGCTTGAAAGGAGAAAGGTTAGAGAATCTGTCTCCCAGGATTGAGGGAATCTGGGTATCTATAGGCAAGAGGCACTACAAAGCAGAGCTCTCTTGACGTGAAGCTGAAATTTGATTCACAGCATGTCACGATTGTCAATGGGGATCACGGAGCTGTCCCTCCTCCTTGCTTCACAGCATATCGGGAAATTAAATGGGCCCATAGAGCGGTACCGCCTCCTTGCATCACGGTGGGTCACGAACGTCAATGGAGCTCATGGAGCAGTCCCACCTCCTTTCTTCATGGAAGATCGTGAAAGTCAATGAGGCTCATGGAGCAGTCTCGCCTCCTTGCTTCATGGTGGGTCACGAATGTCAATGGGGCTTGCGAAGTGGTCCCACCTCTTTTCTTTGTGGTGGGTAGCAAATGAGATCTTTTGCATTGGCTGCAGATCTAAGAGAACTTTTCAATCTGACATCGTGAGGTAGTCCCTAATTTCAAGATGTCTCATTGCCCTCCAATTTTGGAGTCAACAAATTACCTCCCTCAGATTGAGAGTCGAGGAGAAAACAAGAATCCAAGTCTAAGGGTCCATCACCAAATTTTCTTTAGTCACCCACGAAGCGGCCTCACGAAGGAAGCGAGTGAAGAGACCTCATGAAGGAGGCCTGCAAAGCAGGGCCGCGATGCCCGGGCTGGGCACGCCACGAGGTTTGTCACTACGGGGCATGTTGGAAAGCTCCCAGGGTCATTGCCTATATATAGGGGGCATGACATCTCTTTGGTCCTTTTCTGTCCTCCACAATTTCATCTCTCGGCGCTCTTGATTCGCGAAGCTCGGCGTACTCTGTGATCTCTCTCCGTGAGTTTGGCCTTTTGCATCACGACGCATAGAAAATATTTAGCTTTGCGTTATTTCACTCCACGACTGGCGTATGAGGGTCAGTTCAAGGTTCAATGATTCATCCTTTTGGATCAAGCTCTACAAGCGGTCTCTGTTATTGAGCTTCGTGATCCAGTCCAAAAATTACCGGATTTTTTAATGACATGATAGCTCACCAAGAGGTCGTCAGGGGGGTCCTTGTGGACGTTGTCTAAAGGGAAGATATGGTGAACAGACTGCGTTATGGGGAATTGGTATGGATCCATTTCTACCATGATTCGCTGGTACAACTATTGTCAGAAATCTAAAGGGACTACCCATTTTCCAAAAGGCTCCCTTTGTAAGGCTTTGGACTGAGGGATGACGTCTTCATCCTAGAAGCAAGCAGGGACTAGACAGCCAACTTGTATAGAAGCACGTCATGCCAGCGCCAGTGGTTTAGGGCGGCTAACTGCCATGCTTGGGAGAACATTATGCTATTACCGCAGATTGTTTATAAAATCACTAGAACGACATCGATGGGAATGCATTGCAGTCAGAGAAGTCCCCTCCAACATACCCAACAATCCTAAATGCAGTGCTGAGGAACTCGAATAAGGGATGGTCTGATGAGTTGGACCTATGACAAGGTGGAAACTTCACATAATACTAGGCCTGGGTCTACTGGGTAAGTGCCTCGTGTGAAGAGTTTGGGGAAAAGTTGAGGAGAGTCAGTCTGTATGAGGCGGCATGGGCCTCCCAATTTCACATCTACCAGCTGAATCAGCAGATGCCATAGCTGTTGAGCCAGTGGTCGTTAGGGACCAATACCTTCCACCTACATCACAGGGAGGTTGGAATATACTTATAGGATGTGCATCAGATCTTAGGGGTCCAGATACTAGGAGTGATGTATGAAAAATTTCTCTCTGCTATGGGTGCGTGGGAGGATCCGGAGCAGATGCTGCCACTGGCAATGGATTTGATGAGACTAGTGCCAGGAGAGGACAAGGAATCAGTGAGAGATTTCCACTTCAGATGGTGGTTCAAGCAATTTCTTGAATTCCTAGAAAATAGATGATTCCTGTTGAGGCCTCAGACTTGTCCAAAGGGAGCTCAGTGAGGCAAGGAGCAATTGTACTAGAGGCTCTTGGAGGATAGCCGTTGGAAAACTTGGGGGCTCAGCATCATCACCGAGCAGCAGCCGATAGTCAGGATAGAGGGATTCATTGCAGCTTTCATTCTCCAAAAGATCTTGTCGGTGAGGGACACAAACTTAGGTGCTCGGCCCATCACATTCATCATGGACTTCGTGCTAGCGACCAGAGGGCGAGTGAATCTCAGAATTCCAATGCTTTCCAAGATGTTCTGAATGCTCTGGCACATGAACGAGGGGAAGAGGCCACAGAGGATATGTGGCCCATTCCACATTCTATATGGGTGGATAGCAGCATACATTAGGGGGGTTTGTGAATACCTGAACCCTATTTCTCATTCGGGATTGAACTTTAGCTCATCCATCCAGAATGTCACGGGGAGATTCCTCACCAAGATAATTGTACCATCAGTATTAAACAAATTATAGAAGGTAGAAGAGTTCAATTTCCACCCATTCTTGGTTCCAATGAGGGCCTCCATGGATGATGGACAAGGGACAGAAGAGCACTGGTCTTATCTATTGGCCTTTTGAGGTGGAGTCCGGGTGGCAAGGGTGGACTGTGAGCTGCTCTGCGAGCTGTACACCCCGCACCGATTTTCCCGACAATTTAGGTTCAAGTAGTGACTAACCCCCTCAGGTTTACCTAGGGATGCGCCTTGAAGAGAATACATGTATGATTATGAATATTTGGCTCATGTTCACTCTAGAGGATGGGAAGACAAAAAATGAGCTTCCCTTGCCCACCGCTGCCTTCGAGTTGGTCAAGGAGTATGCCCAAAGATGGTAGGCGGCCCACCCAGGGGGAAATGATAAAGGAACCAACTGTACAGACAGGTTATGGTGAGCCTTCCCAACCCCTATTACGGGGCCGGAAGTGGTAGGTACATCCCATGGTAGCGGGGATACCGTGGTGAAGAGGCCTGCACCGGTTGAGGGTGAGGCAGCAACGGTCGATCGAGCAGTGGTAACGGACCTGGCGGTTTCAGAAGAACAGAGTTATTTGAAGGGGAGGCCTCCGAGAGGATTCTGTGGGATATCAACTTAGGATCTGGGGAAATAGCTGCATCACATAAACATGCCAGAGGATACTGTTTTTTATAGAGGCCTGGGATATCTAGGAAGTAAACAAGAAGTTCTTGATCCCTCTCGATATGTGGAAACACCTGAACCACCTCGGGATGGACATTCAAAAGATAGACCCTATCAGGGAAGGGATTGTAGTGTCCTGAGTGGAGGCAGAGCAATAACTGGAAGAGCTGGAGAACTTTGTACATTCCAGGGGTGCCTCATGTCCAATGAAAGACCATGTCATGGTGCTGCTGGATCGCACGGTCCCTCCACAATTATTGGCTACTGAACTAAGAGAATGATTTCCTCTACTGATGAACCCGAAGATACCTCCACGGGGGATGAGGTTAGTGGAGGGAGCCCGTTGGAGGAGGGCGAAGTCAGCGATCCAAACTCAGACTTTGAAGAATTTATAGAGGCCCTCGAGGTAAAATTCCAAGCCACTTCCTTGGGGTCTACTTAAAGGTTAGTCTAGAATCCTTACTAACGACTGAACTATACAGGTGGATCTCATAAACAGAACCCATTTTCATCCCTCAACAAATGCTGATGTGGGGCCTTAAAAATCTAAACCCATGGTTGCAATAATAGGGAAGTCTGGTGGGGCCAGGATGCATGAGGTGACCCCTCCAGAGTTTTCAAATCTTCTGTGAATATATGGGGGGCCACGCCTCGGGGTCCAATGGCATCAACCCAAGAATGAGACCTGGAATTCGATCTCTATATGTTTCTTCTACCAATATCATTGATGTCACCAATTGACCATTCCAGATAATGTCCAAGCCCCTTTTTGGTGTGCACAGTTCCTCAAATGGCGTGGGTCGCCTTAGCGATGTCGATCAGGGCTTCTAGCGGTGTCTTTCCTAGAGGAATGTTGGTGATCGTGGAGGAGGCTATCCAGACTAACCAAACTACGGTGCTCCCAATCGCTAGTGGGACCGCTAGCAAGGCTGACCAAAGATAATTGATATGGGATCCGACAAATCAGGATCGATTAGATAGCCCAGGTACTGCCATGCCCGATAAAACACCAGTCATGGATCCTAATGTAGAGTTCCTGGGGGCGTTCCTCGTATATGAGCCTACCAACCGTGCTGACTAGGATGAGATGACCACAGATGAAGAGGACAGAAGAATAGTCTTTCGTTGATCATTAAAGCGGATCAAGTGCTTCATTGATGACACCCCCCAGGCAATACGGCTGGGAGAGATGGACAGAGTTCGCTTGAGACTGCACGAGCTGTGTGTTGGGAGAGTTGATGCCCAACATCCTCACATACTCGTCTGAGATCTCAAGGCAGAGAAGATTCAAGAGTATGACCATAAACATGGAATGGGTGGGCATCAGAGGAGATAGGTGAACATCAAGAAGCTCCAGGAGGCTGAAGATGAGGTCCAGTGGCTGCAGAGTCGGGCGGACGAGCACCCGACCTCTCTCAACACGCAATCTAAGCTATTATTACGATTAAAGGCCAAATTGGAAGATGACGAATAGGGCATGACGTGATCCTCTGAGGAGATGACAGTCATCTGGACTGACGTAGAGCGGGCCCAGATTGCGGCCAATGAATTGTGCCCCATTACTGTAGAGGAGGAGCTGGAACTGAATAAGAAGCAGCAAATCTTGTACGCCACCAGCCAGAGGGTGGTAGAGCTACTACATACTTTGGATGAGATTAACCCTTCCATGGGGGGAAACGGCCATTGGGTATTGTAATGATTAAAAACCCTCAAACGTACATTAATTCTAGTTGTATGCATGAGTTCCATTATTTTTATCTGTTTATTGCATTCCCCTAATATTTGTGAAGTGTCCAGCAATCATTCCCTAAGCTCAAGTGGGTCAGATCCGATGTGAGATACAAGGTATGACCACATCATCACTCCATACAAGTATAAGAGTGAAAACAATGCTTCGGGCCTCTGAGGGTTTGAATAACTGATCCAGATATCCTGGAACAAATGGTAGAGCCCCAATTGGAGGAAGAGGGCCTCAGAACAATCGATATGTCGTCATTCCAATGTGCTCTAACACACGATTTGGGCAATACCAGTGGCGGTGGAATCAATCCGAATGGGTGGGAATGGAAGGTGTGAATCACAATACATAATATTTGGAACACTATGGGGGTGGTGTGACAAAAAAGGATAATTATTGACTGCATTCAAAACTCAGTATCCTTATTATGTTAGCCTGAAACGGAGATAACCAGCGAGGGCCAACATCTGACCACATTCAAAACACCAGGCCTGACTTGAAATGTCATACATTTGTCTTCCTAAATGTTGGATTAGGACAGCATGTGAGCCATAGGCCGAGAATCCATTATTTTTGGGGGTCCATTAAAACGTGAATGAGGACGAGGGTCCGAAAGAAGGGAACACAAAGTGTGGAAGGATGAGTGGTGGTTTGTTCGAACAGAATCCAACACTCTTGAAATTACACCACCATGGTTGAAATATGTAAGGTATCCTTGTCAGTCTTATCATGGATCATTCCTACTATTAAATAGAACCCCTATGGTGAAGAAATTGTTTCTTCCCAATGTTATCGTGGGTCATCCTAGACTTTTTTAGGTTAAAGGTGCTGGGTTCCCTGAAAGAACTCAGGACAAGGGGCTGAAAAAGATGGGGGACCAGATTTGCGATTCTTGGGGCTGGACCCAAAGGCAAGATTCTTGGGCGTTCCTACGTCTACCATAAGGCTGAGAATCATTCCATACGTAGTTTTGGAAGATGTCATGTTTTTTAATGTCTTACGGAAAGGATGAAAAGTGATCTTAGTTTATGTTCATAGATCTCAGACCAGGTATAGTTAAGGAATGTGGGGGACACATGGTGATGTAATTATGAAACCCATCATGAATGAGGACCTGGAGTCCAAATCACCATGTGTTCCTTGGGGTTAGTGTTTAGGTCAAGGGACTAAACATGAAGGTTAAGTTGGGCCCATGGAGAAGAACCCAGGCATTCCTACATATCATAAGAGAATGAGAATCAACCTGAACGTAGTTCTAAGGGGTGGAATGGTAATTTACTAGTGCTAAGGATAAAAGCGGCATGCGGGTTTGGCCCTCACACCAAATGAAGTGTTATTTGATAGGTCTTGTTTGTCATTTAGGGTGAATGGAGGTTTTTTTTGTGAATTTATGGGCCTAGAATAGAAAATCTAGGAATCACAATAAGAATCAAGCCGAATGAAGGCATTGAAAAATGGTATTGTGTTTGAACGATACCAAACATGATGTCCCTTGACTGAGAACATCAAAATGCAGTGCCTTTTTTCATCGTGCGGCCGAGATGATATTGTCAAAGTTTAGGGTCATGTGATGGAACCAACCATGCATTTTAACGTTGTATGTTATAAACTTATCAATTTAGAGTCATGTGGGATTAGGAATCATAGTCTATAGTCGTATGGCACAGACATATACAAGAAGGATGAGGTTTGAAAGGGAATGTGCACGGCATGATAAAGCATACCTGATGTGAATGAGGACGAGGTCCACATGATACCATGCACAATTCCATAAAATAATCCTCTCACTGAGGGGATAGGAAAGATTAGAGGATGACAAGAAGGAGAAACTAGCTCCCAATTCAGTTCCACCCATAGACGAGGTGTTTGGGTGTTCCTACATATCCCATGGAATGGGAATCAAGCAGTACATAGTTCTACAAAGGGGAAATATGAAAAGATATTAGTGAAAGGTCATAGAACTTGGACCATGGGAAAGCGGGACTATTCCATGTAAGTGGGGACATTAATCCGATTCTAAAGCCTACATGAGTTTAACTCATTATAGGAAAGAAGGGAGGATAAGGTATTTTCAATACATGAAATACATGCAATGGGGAAATCGGTGTGAATCCCTGATTGATTTCCTTATCGCGGCATTTTCCTCCTAACGTGCAGATGCGCACTGAGGAATAGTACCAAGAGTTTCAAAATTCTACATGGACATGATGATGTGGAGAAAGATGTGAGTCATGTAACTGACATTTTGGGATTAATGGGGTAGGGGTGACAATGGAGGATAACTGTTGACCTTGTTTGAAAAACAGCATCTGTATCGTGTGACCTGAGGTGGGAACAAAAAATGAGCGTTGACCGCTGACCAAATTCGCAATATGGGACTTGTATCAACTTTCTGCTCGAAACCCTTGATGACATTGGCCCTTAATGGAAGGAGGTCCCTCTGGCCGAGTATCCATGGCATTCGGGGGTCCCTTATGGTGTGAAAGGTGATGGAATCCCTAATGAAGGGGAACACGAATCCTGTGAAATGGGTTAAAGCATGTATGGGTGAAATCTGACATTCCTGGTGCTAAACAATACTACCCTTGGGCACATTGGTGAATCACCGAAGTGGTTTGAGGGGATCATCTTGAGAGTGGCCAATTTGAAATGATGATTATAACACAATGGGATGGAGAAATCTCTGGGGAAGGAGGTAAATGGTGTGGTTATTACAAACCATGATGTAAATGAGGACATAATCCCATTCGACACAATATACTCCAATACCTAGTGGAATGTCATTCAAGGGGCCATGATGAGGTTGGATCTGAAGACTAAACACTCGGGCGATCTTAAATATCTCATGAGGATGGGAATCAAGCCTCACGTAGTTCTTATAGAGAATACCGTGTAATTTACCGTCATGTAGTAAGGACACAAATGGGAAAGATATCCCACACAGAGGGGGTCTATGGAATGGAACGTAACCTAACTTGAATGAGTTCATAATCCCAGACCACACCATTCAACCATAAATGTGATCTTGGGTTGGGTCCCGAAAAGTCCAAGGGGCCTGAGGCTAGGCATTGGATAGAATTTCCCAACCATCTTGCATTTTAACATCTTGTAATGAGGAAAATTGTGATCTTTGTTTAGGTTCATAGAGCTCAGACCATGTATGCCTAGTTTAATGTCATATGTGTAGGATAGGAAGGGTGAACCATCGTGCTTATAGAAAACCACAAAGGAGAAATCATGATTGAAGACAACTATTGACCAGGTTCGCAACACAGTACCCAACCTTATGTGACCATATTTCAAGGAAAACAATTGATCGTTGACCATTGACCATATTCACAACATGAGACTCGCATCAACCTGACGCTCGCAATCCTCGGGGATGTTTCCCGTAATGGTATGAGATCCCTTAGGCCTATAATCCATGATATTTGGGGATCCTTTTGGATTTATAAGGTGATGGAAATCCAACTGATGGCACTCGAAAAGCATGGAGGGTCTTGTTCTTGAGTGACAGACGATAAATGAAATGAGGGATGTCTCAAGGGGATATATTTCCTAGCGAAATAGCCCATTGTAAATGAGAACATAAGTCTGCACCACAAAAAACAATCCTAAATGAGAACTTTTACTAGGGGCCGAAAGAGGCCCAGGGGCTAGAAAAGGAAAAGGGGCCTGAGGCTGGGCATCCCGAACCACTATATCCATATGACCCCTTGTGCATTTACCACCTCGTCACAGCTCTTAAACCCACATGATCAGTGCTCGGTGTGGGAAACAAGGAGCCAGATTTGGATTTACCATTAATATAAGTGTCAGATAGTTGGCATCACCAGAAGGGAGTTCATTGCATGAAGATACAATGGGGCATAATGAACCACTACACTCAATGTTTGGGACATCATGGGGTGGATCTAATGACAAAGGATAGTTTTTGACCATGTTCAAAAAATAGAGTCCTTATAGTGGCCTAGAATGGGAATAACAAATGAGCATTGACTGCTGAACATATTTGCAACGTGGGGCTTGTATCAAACTGTTGATCAACATCCTCGAGGGTGTTGGCCCGAAGAGGTAGGAGAGCCCTTGCACCTAGAATCCTTGCCATTTTTGGGGCCATACTGAATGGGAAGGATGATGGAGCCCCAATCAAAAAAATGGGTGAAGCATAGTTGTGCCCATACATTTTAAAGACAAGGAGGGTGGTGAAAAAGTCTGACACCACTGAGGAGTGGGGATTATGGTGGAATCGAGATGAGCTCGACGTGTATTTGGGAAACAACCTGCACCACTTCATAATTCTTGGCCCGAGGACAGATTCTGGCATTCGGGCTGGTCCATAAAATGAAATTTCCGGGCATTCCTATGTATCCCATGATGATGGGAATCACGTCGTACATAGTTCTTGAAGGCCATGAAGTTTAACGTTGCGTGGTGAGGATGTGGGAGGATAGAATAACATGAAGTAGGCACATGGTGCAACCGTCGTAATCCTGAAATGAGTGGGGATAAGGAAGCCTACACTACACCATGCAAGGATCCTCCGAGTGAACTATAACTAGGGGGATAGTCGAAGAGAAGAGTTTGGAAGCTGGGATCCAGACGAAAAGCTTGAGCGTTCCTGTGTATCCCATGTGGATGGGAATCAAGACTCTTGTAGTTCTAATGGTGCAGTTTTTCGTCTTGAAGGACAACATACGGTTTAAAGTCATGCGATAAGTTTTACAGTTTATAGTCCTATATGACCAAACAATTTAGGGTCATCCTGGACTGAACTTTTTAGGGTCATGTCAAACCATTTGGCTAAGTAAAAGTATTTCTTTAGAATATTTCCATTTGTGGGAGGAGTTATACGCTCACCATCCATGGTCACTAGGGAGTATGCATCATTTGGGTAAACCCTGTGAATTATGTAAGGTCCTTCCCATTTGGGATCCAACATGGGTGGTTTCTTTCCAAGTATCATTGGTGTCTGATGGGCCAATAACAAGTCGCCTTGTAGGAAATAGAGGAGGTGACCCTTCTTGAAGAAGACTCTAGTTATCTTATTCTGATGCCCTTCCAAATTGTGTAGGGAAGAAAGCCTATCCTGGTCATGTGCTTCCAATTCATCCAGAAAAAATCCAGCAACCTTATATGGCGCCTACTTGACATAGACTGATGTGCATAACGAAGGAAGCTAAATCTCGATGAGGAAGGCGAGCTCATTTCCATACACCAGGGAGTATAGAGTCACCTAGGTGGAATTACGAGTCATTTTTTGGTAAGCCCAGAGGGTGTTTAGGAGATTTTCCAGCCAACTCTTATTATTCTGACCAACCATTTTCTACATAATTTTAGAGAGGGTTTTTTTTAATGCCTCGATCTGTCCATTTTCTTATGCATAATTGCTGGAGGTATGGTTCGAACGGATGTTGTACATGATGTAAAACTTCTTCAACTCAAATGCTCGGAAGATGGTGCCATTATCAGTGAGGATGGTGTGAGGATTTCATCCTGGTAGATGATATTAGAGCACATGATGTCAACGATAGAATGGACCTTGTCCTCATTGATCATAAATGCCTATTCCCACTTAGAAAAGAAATACGTAGCGGTCAGGAAGAACCTGCACTGGCGAGCTATCGCTGGCGGATATGGTCCCACGACATCAAGTCCCAACACTGTAAATGGAAAAGACTACATGGTGGTGTGGAGAGGTTCTGGTGGCCAATGTATGAAGTTTGCATGAATTTGGCACCCATGACACTATTTGGAGAACTCGATGTAGTCGTGGATCATGGAGGGCCAGAAATACACCAATCTCTGGATCTGGTGAGTCAGCTTCGGCCTAGTCTGGTGGGCACCACATGAAACGGAATGAACCTCATGTATGACCTAATAAATCTTGACTACTTGGATGAAACAGAGGAGAACACCATCGAAACCACCCTTGTAGAGGATCTGCTCAAGACTGGGACCACTCTAGAGGGTAAACTACAGCGCATGGTGTCGGATTCACTCGCGCTCGGCCCAATCAGCATGGAGGTAACCATTTTGGTGATACTTGATAAAGGGGGCTCTCCAATTTGGAGTCACTTCAACCACTGTATCTGAGGAAATTGGGGGGTCTAGATGTGGAGGCTCCAATGGTAAGATGGCTTACCCGCAGGTCGTCATCATTATCTGGGGTGACTAGAGCAATGACTCTCCGATGTGCCGCGTGTATAATCAGATCATCCTCTTCGAGTTATACAAGTGATGTAACCAGGCCGGCCAGGGCATCACCTCAACAGTTCTGAGATCAAGGTACATGAGTAACTTCTGGGTGAGATGGGAACTGGGCTATTAGCTAGAGAGTACGCTCCAAAAATGGTAGGTGCTCTGGATTTCTAATGATGTAGTCACCATTTATTTACCTGATGACTTGTTTGGAATCCCCTTTAACATGCAAATGGGGAACATCAATCTTGAGGTCTAGCTTGAGTCCTGTGATAAGAGCCTGGTACTCTGCATCATTGTTGGTGCAGCATTCTGACAACAGGAATGAGTATGGAAGAATAGATTCTGTCAGGGTAATAAAGATAGTACCCAGGCCTACCCTGTTGAGCCTGGGATCATTGAGCCTCCTGCTGGTGGGGCATCGAGAAGCACCATCAAAGTGCATCTTCCCACACTATATGGCATGATCTACTGAGAGGATTGCCTTATCAGAGAAATTGATATCCAAGGACTGGTTAGAATGAGCCAGATGGGCAGAAATTAATTCTTCCAATTCTTTCCCCTTAATAGCTTTCTCATGGATGAACCCGATGTCAAATTGCTGGAGGATTACTGACTACCGTGCTAGATGGCCGGTCAACATGGGGTAGTTTAGAATGTACTTCAGTGGGTATTCTTGAGACACCAGCTGTACCTTGTGGTACTGCAAGTAGTGTCACAATTTCTGTACTGCAAATACCATCGCAAGGCAGCTCTTTTTGATGGGGGAGTATCTGGTCTCTGTATCGAGGAGCATTCAACTGAGGTAGTAAAGGATGTTCTCCATCCCCTAATTGTTCTTATGGGTAAGAAGGGTGCCAAGAGATCATTCCATGGAAGTCACGTACATGATCAGTGGTTTTCCAGAGACGGGTGGCATCATTATCCAAGGCAGAAGCAGATACTGCATGATTTCCTCAAACGCAGTCTGGCACTCTTTGTCTCATTTATAAGTAGTTCCTTTCTTCATTATATGAGAAAATGGCTTACACATGCTAGCCAGATTTGCAATGAATAGATGTATGTAGGCTAAGTGGCCTTGGAAATCTCTAAGCTCCTGAATATTTCTCGGGGGAGGCATATTACCAATGGCCCTGATCTTCTCTGGGTTAATCTCGATGCCCCGATACCAAACAACAAATCCAAGGAACTACCCAGAGGTGACCCTGAAGGAACATTTCAATGGGTTCATATTCAGGTGGTGGCCTTGTGGCACCCTGAAAGATGTGGACTCCTCATCCTCGGGGGCCATTCGGATCTGGTTGTATCTAGAGTAACCATCCATGAAGGAAATGGCTTGGAACATAGTTGTAGCATCGATCAACAATTCCATCACATGATGGGGAAAATCATCCTTCGAACAGTGCCGGTTGTGATCTCGGAAGTTGATGCAGTCTCTGATCTGTCCATTCTTTTTCATGTCTGGTATGATGTTGGCCAATAATTTGGGTTACTCAACCTACATAACAATGTTTTCCCTGATGAGCTTGTCAACTTAGGCCACGACCATGGCACCATGAGAAGGGTGCATCTTTCTAGGAGGCTACATGAACTCGCGATGATTTGTCAGGAGACCGAGGTGGTGGATGTCTACCTCGGATCTAGTCCTGGCATTTCATCATAGATCAAGGAGAATACATCATGATGTTGTACCAGGAAGTCTGTGTACCGCTGCTTCTTCTCAAGGGACATGTTGACACTGATTAATGTAGTTCTCTAATCTTTCTTGCAACCGAGGATTACCTGTACCAGCTCATCGACCGTGGTGGAAATACCCTCTTCAATGGTATGGTTAGCGTCCTCTAAATCCTCTTATTCACTGGTGGAGGAGGTATCCATCTTGGGGGAAGCTTTCTCTAAGTCTACAGCCCCCCGTGAGAGGCTGGTACTAGCCTTGGTTGTTGTGGACAACATATCGGGAGGTTCACGTGCTGCCGAAACCATAGAAATGAAGTTTGTTGATCCTATCCCGTTTGGTCTTCAGCCCAAGGGGCCACGCTTGATGATATCAAATAAATAGTGGTGTGTCATCTTGAGTCGGTTAATTCCATCTTGACGAAACAAGCATGTATGACGTACTTTCGTTTCCATGGGGCGGACATCCTGATAACTTACAGGGGTAGGAGGCTCGAGGATCACCTGAGCCTGATTTTTATAGGAGTATGAGGTGATTTTACACCATTTCTTAGAATAGGGAATAAAATTCCCCCTTGTTCCAGAGACAACAAAACATTTCCCCATATCGGGGGTTGTGTCCTCTGACTGATGGATCGGGAAGATGTAGGTGTCATCCAGACCTACCCAAGGGTCAGTTGCAACCGCGACGGGTTCAACATCACTGGCCTGAATCTGCTTGTCCTTGATCTTGTAATAATCAACATCCAGGATGCGGGCTTCACAAGAGGTATAAGGAGATGAATCACATTGGAGTACGCCCACTTGACCATTAATGGAGTACTTGAGTCACTGGTGATACGATGAGGGAACTGCCACATGTAGGTGGAGCCATGGTCTTCCCACCAATGCATTGTACACAGTGTCTTGGGAGACCACAATATACTCGGTGCTATAAACTAGGCCCCCAAACTGGGTCTTCAAACAGATCTTGTTGGCTGGGGTCTGATCGATCCTGTCGTATACCAAGATTCTTAAGTCGGTGGGAGTAATTCCATCTTCTGATAACCCCAACGGCTGCATTATCAGTGTTGGGATAAGGTTAATCTAGGAACCGGTGTCAACAAGATACCAATAAACCTCTACACTGTTAAATTGGCTAGTGATGTATACCAAGAAGAGGTTCCCTGATATGGTAGAGCCTTCATGTTCTCCAGAGAACAAAATCATGGCCTCACATTCAGCGTTCTCGACCACTTCAGCATGAAAATATTCTACGGCTGATACCTCTGTCTCAAACAAGAGGGGGTTTGTTAAAGCCTCATCGAGGGCCTCACGTATATTTGACGACATGTAAAGGACCTCTAGGAAGGAAAGCCTCACTAGGATGCTGGGAAGATGTTTGAGAATATCATACTTCTGTGCCAGGTGTGAGCTTCTACTTGTAGGAGGCCACTTTGTAACAGGAAGCATTGAGGGCCCTGCCGGCTGGGCCGGCGGCTGACTGGTGCTGGGCATATCCTGCAGGTCACTAGTCGAAGCCTGTAGAGTAGCTACCAGATGAGGTCCGGATGACTGAGACTAACCTATAGTAGTAAGAGTCTGGTTGCGGCATGGTCGAAGTGTCTCTTCTAGATCCAGCAACACAAACTGTCGTGGAGGTGGGCCTGATGACACCGAATGAAGAGGTTCTGTGTGCTGAGCTCTCCACTAGGCTTGTTGTCTGGTCTCAGTGGCATGCACGACATGGCTAGAAGTTCTAACTAATGCATCTCGATGACCCATATGGTCGACGCTTCACCGATGTTTACATCAGCTGGGGATGTTAGGGAGGTTCTCCAAGCACTCCCCGACGTCGCGAGTCATATAAGGATTTACCAACTCCACGGTATTAACCAAAATGTACCCTTGACTATCACATGAAGATTCAACCACTATTGTGAGGATTCAAGGAGGAATAACTATCTTCGGAGGAATGAAGTCTTTGAGAGTGTGGGATGATGATGGCATTGTCGGGGCACATTGCTTTCCCTTGCATCGTCGATGTTTTCTCTTATTGTAAGAGGCCAGCTGAGATGATGATGTAAAAGAAGTGACTGATGCTTCTGAAGGATCTGGCTAATTCAAAAATGCACGAATGATCCCATTAGCATGAGAAACTATTTTTTGAGCCATACAGTCATCATACTTCAGGGACTCGCTGTGATAAACTTGCTTCCACTCGCCCTCGCTGTCACTGCTGTTGTCTGGCCTTACGACGACGCACACCACTATTGCCGGAGCTGGGACCAACTTAACTATGTTGTTATCAACTGGTCTTGATGCAAGTATTTGAACATATATAACAGCTTGAGGGTGTGCCCCAGGATATAATGATAGGGGCAGTTGTTGGGGCGATCAGTGAGGGTTTACTCTTCTGGCCTTCGGCACTCATGCAAACTCACAATCCCTTGTTCCAAGGCATTTTAGAAATAGTTGGGGACCCGATTTCTATTGAATGAGTAGGTCCAGTTTCTTCTGTCCAGAATGGGGGGCCTTAAAGACTATCCCTGATGAGGATCTAGAGGATCCTGTCAAGGAGGCGCAACCTGATTTTCCCGCCTGGGTGATGGCAGCACATTTCACGGGGGCACCGACCTATTCTGTGGAAGACACTAATGGGATGAAAGTTGTGCCTATGGTAGCGGACCTCTGTGAGGCTGGGGAGGTGGCTCCACCGGTAACAATTCCAGCTATCTAAGGGGCCTCTATTTGGGACACTGCGGTAGGCTCGGCTTAGAAATCCCTTCTCGTTGGAATTGCGGGAGGCAACAAACAAGCGTGGATGGCCTCTTGCATGTCTTTTTTGAGGCACTGGGCCTTATCAGAGATGTCTCAAAATATCCCAGGGTAGTTTTGGGTTATCAGAGAGGGAACCCGATCCATCCAGACATTTCCTACACACATCTTCAATAATTGATCCTGAGTCAGTGGCATGTCAAAGGAATATGTAATTCCTTTCCACCAGGCGATAAAGTCCACTACACACTCATCTGACCTCTGTTTTCACTTGAAGAGGTCTGCAGTGCTCGTTTTCCACATGGTGGAGCTGAACACATAGAGGAATTTCCTGCGAAGGTCCCCCCACCTAGTTATGGATCCGATGGGATGGTGGATGTACAAGACGAATGCAGGCCCCTCCAATGTCTGAACAAAATAACAGATCCTGGAAGCCTCTTGTTGCACTAGAGTCCATAACATGGGCCCACACCTTGATTTTAAGTGGACCAGGTGTAGTGGCGGGTCCTATGTCCCATTAATGTGGGAGAAGGTGGGATTTTCGAAACCTGGAGGTGTTGGCATATCGTTCACCCTTGCTGGATATGGTTTGCCATCAGGTGGGATGTCCACCTGTCGTGTTTCCAACGCCTAAAGGTGGGAAATGAGTACCACCATTGGATCATCTGGGTGGGGGTCTCCATCCTGATGGGGGTCCCTAATCATGAGTGCATTGGCGGGTTCCTCAACACGGTAAGCAGGCCCAGTGGCTCGTCAAGCGGCTGGTGGCATGACCGTTGGGGCGGCTGGGGGAGCCTGAGCTGGGTTGCATAAATTTTCGTGCCATTCAGGAGGGTCTGGAGAGACATTCCTTGCCCTTTAGATGTACGTTAAAACCTCAACCCTGTCTGTAGGGGCATGACGGTCAGGGTCTACTAGAGGCAGCTTGCCGAAGGGAAGTCATTCAAGCCCCTGCTACCATGGCCTAGGATCACCGTTGTCCGGTCGTCGCTCTACATCGCATTTAGCCAAGAGTTTATCGACCAACTTATTCAGCTCGAAATGTTTCTAGCACAATTTAGCCTTCTCAAGGTCTTCCTTTGTCTTATGCACTATGGCGGATGGGTCAGAGTGATTGGAAGCCCTGACGTGCTCCTTACCCTTACCAGATTTCTGGTTGAGTAATAATGCCTTGGTGGGCACATGGAGACCTAGTAGGTTCATCTACTAGAATGTAACCCTCTATCAAGGGTCCAATAGTGGTGTCACACCTTCGGGGGGGGGGGGGGAGTCCCCATCAAGAATCTCCAAACCATCCTCCTCGTCTACTATGTTGGTCATGTTGATCGTGACCCTTCCTGGGGGAATGTCTTCGATATCGCCTAACGAGTTGGGATGCCATAATATAATGCTAAAGTGGAGGGTAGCATACTACCCCCAGCCATAGATTGGCATGGGGGAGGCCTCCATGATGTTCTTATAGAGTATCTTGAAACATTGGACGCATTGCTCCTAGAGGACCTTACGGCGTCATGGTGACTCAGGGCGCTAGGACACAGGGAGCATAGCAGGATCGACTAAACGAAATTGCAAGCCAATTTATTCAAAATGTTCTTGGATCCTGGGATAAACCACTCGCTAATGAAGAGGCATAAAGTGTGTTTCCCAGATTTTTTGGCAGAAACATTCAACCTCCTCTACGGTGAGGGATTCCAGCACACAAAAATTTGGCACTTCCATGGGCCAGAACATCTCGGGGAAGTGGTCCGCTGTGAGGATGTTCCATAAACTCCTCAGATAGAATTTAGGGTCTGTCCATTGATTACCTGACTCATAAACTGGGGGTGGATGATGCAATAGAAATAGTATATTGTCAGACCATTGGGACGGCAGGCCGCCGGGTGGAGTGTATGGTGAACGGGCTGACTGGCCTCCGAATCTCAGGTTATCTTCCGAAGAGTGTAGCGACCTGTCCACTAGGTCATGATAAGATGGGATGATGGCTATATTTCATGGATCAGGGGATAGGTATATAAGTGATAGGCCACACTACTGCTCTCCCTCCATCGTTCCCCATAATAGTTCTCTGTGATCCCTTGTAGAGGTAGAGAGAACTTCTGGTGACAATGGTGGTGATGCACGACCGTAACATGCGGGGTGGATATATTTTCATCCTCCTTGATATACCTAAAGAGGGAGGTGGGAATCCTATGGACCTCACATTCCTGGAGTACTAGGCTGATGCGCCTAATTCCCGCCCCATCCCTAGACCCAGATGGTCGAGAGGAGGGTTCCCGCACTGATTCGTACTCAGCTTCAGAATCTGAGAAGCGGATTGGTTTAATCTCTATCTGGACCTTCTGAAAATTATTTTTATGGCTGTGATGACCCGCCTTCCTTCCCCTGGGTGGCTCTTCGAGACATGGCCAATTTCTAACATGAGGTCCTTTGGCCGCATTGATACTGAGGTGGAGAGGGTTTCCTCTAAAGTAAGCTGGGGTGTGAGGAGCACCAGGACAAATTTAAAATGGGACATGGGGAGGACCTCCATGGATAAGGCTAGAGTGGGAAAGACCTCCGCTAGAACTGGCAGGATCAGGGGGTGGACCTCCATGCTTTTTTCCCTTGGTGACCTCAGTACGAGGAGGCTCCTTGTACCGGTCTAGCTGAACCTGGATTGGACCACAGTGTTGTGTGCCAGTGAGGCGAGGTTGGCCTTCACCCCACTGGTTTCCGAGGCTATGAGGACCTTCACAAGATGCTAAGTGTACATGGGGAGGAATCCCATGATAAAGATAGACAGAATGTGCAATTTTCATTCACCAATGGTCAGGGTAGGAGGAATGACTCCATAACCAGTGTATTGGGCATAGGAGAGACTTCCATACCAAGTTTCACCGCCACAGGGAAGACACTATTTTGGATTGTGGGTGGAACATGGTAGACCTCCACACCGAGCTTCGAAGTGGGTAAGGTCTGCACTCTCCATGGTAGTAGAACAGGGAGGACCTCTGTACTGGGTGGAATCGCAGTGGGTTAGTTTCCAGTGGCCACTTCTTGTGTCGATGAGTAAGAAATTTGAACCATCCTACCTGTGGGGTGGTCGGGGCCTCGATCCTAGATGGGAGTATAAGTTCCCATGCTCAGTTTATTCAGAGAACTAGTGATATGAGTTGAAAGTTGCTCGAGCTGCTATAGTCACCGATGTTGACGCTCCTTGGTGGGATTTCTCTTCAACTTGAGCCCGACGCTGGCGTTGGGTCAGAAGAACTGGAGCCAGTGGTGTATGCACGTGGCTTACCTTCTCCTCATCAAGCAAGATTTGGTGGCGGCGCTAATGTGGTTTGGTGGGAGCCCCTTGAATGGGGCTCTGACCGGGTTGGTCTGGATGTCACCTTCCTCATCAGCGTAGGGTAGGAAGTTGTCAAAGAATTCTGGGTAGAGGCTCCAGATACATTTATATGTTGGTGTGGGGAGTAGAGGATCCCTGCACAGCCCTCGGGGTTAGCTTTGATGATGAGGCACAAACTCATCCAAATCTAGGCGGGTCGTATCCTGAGTCTGGATTATGCCCCCCTCCTCATACAGGTGTATGAGGTCATTGATCACCCTTCATTGGATGGCCTCAAACGGAGAGATGGGTTGTGGGTGCCCCATGGCCATGGGTCTAGACACTGTTGGAAAAGAGATGGAGCCACGCGGGACTGCCGCATTGGCATTTCTCCTGCCCCTGCATCGGTGGGAAGGCATTGATCGCATTGTGAGTGAAACAACCTAATTCCTCGGAGTAGAGAGATTAACTCATCAGTGCTGAAAGAAAAAGGAATTACTGATCAATTCCCTACTTCCATCCCATCATCCAGGACTAGTAAAAGGGGTCAATGCTGACAATTTTTTAGAACAGGATCTCTAACGCTTTACCACCCCAACTTCTGTTGAGTTTCACTCCAGGCTCACTATTTTCTTGGCGGGACCCGATGCCGGATAACTGGATCTGGTGACACACTAATCCATTGAAGCCTCGAATTCTACTAACCTATATATTTAGGAGAATAAATTCACGTTAGGTTCACCATTTCTATTTACGACGGTTTTGCAGGGGCGTGCGAGTCCGTCTCGTTTGGTGGGATGACAACGCTGCCTGTTTCCCCACATTCCTACTTACCAAAGGCGGGCAGCATCTGATCCTTTTTTAGGGAAACATTCTACTTGATCGAAATAGGATGATGGTATGTCATTTCTTCCTTCCTAGGATTCCTCCACGGAACTCATCACCTAGTTCGGGTCTCCCTTAAATATTTAAGATGTTGTTCGTGAAACTCTTCCTGGTGCCATATATTAATGGACACCAGTTAATTACCCTGCTTCTTTCAGGACATTCGAAAGGGTACAGTCAGGTAAAAATACATCGGTCTGGGGAATAATCACGTTGGACATCCCTGGTGTGTCTGGACGCTGGGACACTTGCGCATCTGGGTTTCATCCCCATTATTATAGGGTATCTTGAGGGCGCGAAAGCCCGAGTCATTCCGCATCGAATGCGAGGAATTATATGACACGTGCATGTTTCTGAGGATTTGATCATATTTTCAAGTTTAACATAGGGTATTCTAGAAGATTAACATCCATTAAAGATGTATCTGACTAATCAAAACACTGAATAGAGTGGATCAGATGGGTGCACCTCCGGAGGGAACACTGATGTTGGGTCCAACGTGTGGCTAGCTCCGCGAATGTTGTTAAGACGGATTGTGTATGAGGTTGAATGATCGCATAGGGATGTAGCGGCCTGGGTAAAAATCAAGATGGATGATGTGAGGTTGAATGGAGTGGAGGGGGAATGCTATGGAACCATCGTGAAGGTGATGATAGTGTTTTTCTCGAGTCTCCAAGAGGCTTCCTATGTATCCTTGTGGTAGGGAACCAAAGTCCACGTTGTTCATCTGATGATGACATGCCACCGATTAGAGGTTTCAACATCTTACCGCTGAATGGGATCACAATAGCTAACCCCTGGATCGGGTGACAATGGCATACCGCTGGATGGGGTCACAACGACTTACCGCTCTATGTGGTCACAACGGCTTACCGCTGGATGGGGATTGAACCTCATTGGGGTGTCCTACGTACCTTTCCTAGGAGACAAGGATCAAAACCCATGTTGTTCAGGATGGTGTGTGGGGCTTATACTCGAGGCTGCCTATGGTTTTGGTTAACCGACATGAAGGGGGTCGGAGAGCCCAATAGTTATTGGGATTGAACCTCAGGATGGATTCCTATATACCTTGCCTTGGCAAGGATCAATGTTCTCCTTGATCAGAATGGTGTGTGGGGCTTACACTCTAGGCTACCCAAGGTGTTGGTGAACCGACGTGAAGGGGGTCAGAGCGACCAACAATTGTTGGGCTTGATCCTCAAGGAGGCTTCCTACATTCCTTGCCTTGGCAAGGATCAACGTCCTCATAGTTTGGAATGGTGTGCAATGGCTTACCGCTGATTGGGGAATCAACGACATACCACTGATTGAGGTCCACAGTTTAACATCATGAAGGACAGGGGAAAACCAACATGAAAGAGGACCTATGGCTAGATATATGGTGGGATTGAACCTCGTGGAGGCTTCCTACGTACCCTGCCATGGCAAGGATCAATGTCCATGTTGTTCACAAGGATTAGGAATTGATGTGAAGATGGTCAGAACCAGTGGACTGTGGGATTGAACATCAGGTAGGATTCTTACGTACCTCGACTTGGAAAGGATCAAAGAACTCATAGTTCAGGAGGAGTGGTAACCAACGTGAAGAAAGTAGAAACCAATGGATGGTGGTCCTAAACCTCATAGAGGCTTCCTACATACCTCTACTGGGAAAGGAACAAAGACGATTTATTTTAGAATGGGGGTGGGGCTTAAACTCTAGGATACCCAAAGAGGATGTCTTGGTGGTTCTAGCTCTAATCCCATATGAGTTATGCTCGGTGTGGGAAACCAGAGACAACAAAGACCTGATGATCACGTCGTGAAAGGTGCGTCTGTGGGAAGTGGAGTGGGGCTTACACGTAGTTAGTGGCCCAAAGAGGAAACAGGGGCTTATGCATGGTTATTAGCCCAATTATGTTGGGAAATAATCTAGGATGGAGGCCCTGTGGAAACAATTCCCAGTGGGAGATGGATTTGGCACTGATGAAAGGAGGTGCAAGGATGCTACCTCTAGAAAGAAAATCAAGGGGACTTACACCTTGGTGGTTTCCATTCCTCCACATAAGATTCATGGGTGGGTCACAGTTTAATGTCATGTGCTGAGGAAGATGGTGCTTGACAGTTTAACTTCCTACAGCATGGATGAGGCGGGTTCACTCCACACCCCTAGGACTTACAAAACCGGTACCCTCTACACCTTGGTGAAGGGAATTCTCCGGTGATGTCATGGTGACGGGGTGTTATGGAGCGAACTGTTGAGGGGTCCACATTATCATGACTATGCAAAAAAGAAATAGTCGATAGCATTCCTATGTGAAGAAGCTTGAGGATAAGCAGTGGAACGAATGATATCATCTGGGGGACATTGATGTTTCTTCGTGAAAACATGAAGGGCCAAACAGGAAAAGGAGTTGCAGAGAAAAGGGCTTCATAGGTAGAAACATTATGAATCTCTGGTTCCCCATGAAGTAGAGTGGCTTCACGAAGGGTCATGCTTCGTGAAGTAGAATTTACTAGGCTAGGCATATGTCATAGGTTCATATGGGAGGAGCTTCACGAAGTGGAATGTAATTCATGATGCAATGCCTCGCGAGGAAGGGGTGCCTTGCGAAGTAGGGTGTCATGAAGAAATGTGGTTCGCGGAGCATAGTGACCATGCCTTAGCACTTTGGTGACATGTGCATGGAGGGTGCTTCGCGAAGCGTAAGTGCTCTGTGAAGACCCGAGTCCCCTTGAAGATTCCCTTCCTTCGCGATGACCTGTGGGTTTCGACAAAGGAATCCCTCTTGAAAAGGGGCTCAATTAAGGCCCAGGGGGAGGTAAATTGTGAATAAAAATTACCTTGATGGACTCATGGTTCACAGACTAGGGAGCGCTTCAAGATAAGAGATCTTGGAAGGCAAAATGTTGGAGAATACGTCCCTCGGGCTTGAGGATAGTAGGGTATTTATAGGCAGGAGGCACCGCGAAGTAGAGCTCGCATGGCGTGAAGCCGAAATTTTCTTCGCGATGGGTCCCGAACGTCAATGGGGCTCGTGGAGCGGTCTCCCCTCCTTGATTCATGGCGGGGTGAATGTCAATGTGGATCGCAGAGCGGTCATGCCTCCTTACTTTGTGGTGGGTTGTGAATGTTAATGGGGCTTGTGGAGTGGTCCTGCATCCTTGCATCGTAGCGGGTCGCGAATGTCAATGGGGATCGCGGAGCGTTCTTGATTTCTTGTTTTGCGGCGGGTTGCGAATGTCAATGGGGCTCATGGAGCGGTCCAGCCTCCTTGATTCAGGGTGGATCATGAAGGAGATCTTTTCACCGGCTGTAGAGCTCCGGGAGCTTCATGATCCTACATTGCGAGGCAGTGTCTAATTTCAAGATGTTTCGTTGGCCACCAATTTTGGCATCAAAAATAAGAGACAACCCATCTAGGTTCCTAAATCACAGTTAATGATGATACCTACTTCATCCCAGGACTTGTATGTCTAATCATTTCAATTATATACATAGTAACAATATATATATAAACTAATTGAAATTCTTAACACCCTCATATATGAACCAAGAGTGTACCAAAACCATATGGACATATACCCTGGATACTATTTCTTGCTGGACCAAGATGTAATGCGCATACATTCATTACCAAGGGAAATGCTCGTGGTCTTTCCCCTGGTCTAAACATCAAGAGCCCTCACAGTCCCACGGAAATCAAAATGGTAGATCACATGATATTCCTACCCTAGGATCTCACAATCCTTTGAAAAGTGATGTTTGATAGATCGGTATGTAACACACATACGTCCATCACCAAGAGTTGCGCACACGGTCTATCCTTTGGCTCAACTCCACGATCTCACAAAGTCTTTGGAGGATCAGAACAAAAACTAACATATTCATCATTCCCCTGGGCTCTCACGGTCCCTTGTCTCGCATACCTATACAATGCATAACCATTCATAACAAATAATGCATGAATCATTTAACCTTTCTTGCGTTTCACTAGCCCATTTAAATTACATATATGCAGTCATATTCACATTTATAATTAAGGGAAACCATTTTAAGTTTTTCAATTAAAACATTAACATGGTATTCACATTAAAATCAAAAACATGATGTCAGAACCTCTCATTTATCTCATTGGCCATACTTATATCCATTAGTGAACTCAACCATTAACTAGGTATACAAATTCCATTAATTGAATCGTCAATTAATTAATCAACAACACAATTAATATCACTTAATTAATTTTATAGAATTAATTATCTCATTATAAATCTCAACTCTTCATAATCAACACCAGAATTAATTATCTAGATCATAATATAAAAGGCACATAATTAATTCAAAATTTAATATCTCTACTTAACCAATTTAATATATCCTAATTATTCCCTCTATTAATTATCTATATTAAAATATAAATAAATATAATTAATTTATAATTAATTATCTTAACTTAACGAATTTAATATATATCATTATTAATCCCCTACTCAATTATCTCAATTTCAATTTCTAAAACCCAAAATTAATTCACAATTAATTACCTTAACTTAAGATATTTAATATCTCATAATTAGTCACCCGATTAATTATCTAAGTCACAATTCTCAAAGAAAAAAATTAATTCACAATTAATTATCTCAACTTAGAATATTTTATATCACATAATTAATCCCCTGAATAATTATCACAATTACAAACCTCAAAGTACAAAATTAATTCCAAATTAATTATCTCAACTTAGACAGTTTAATATCTCATAGTTAATGATACAATTAATTATCTCAATTACAATTCATAAATAACATAATTAATTCACAATTAATTATCTAAACTTATCCAATTTAATATCGTATAATAAATTCGTTGATTAATTATCTCAATTACAATTCTCAAAGCACGTAATTAATTCAAAATTAATTATCTCAACTTATGAAATTTAAAATCTCATAATTAATCCTTCCATTAATTATCTAATTTACAATTCTCAAAGAAAAAAATCAATTCACAATTAATTATCTCCATTTATCCCACTCATTAATTCATAATTAATTATCTAAACATATATGCCAAATACTCGTAATTACCACTTAACCAAATTGCGTCAACATGATAGGAGGTAATATAAAAATAGATATCATCAAGAAAGACAATCATATTAGTCTGATCAATATGTTTTTATCTTTAAGGAAACATATATCTTTTGGATGGGCTATATTTCAAAAAACATGATTTTGTAATCTAATAAATTCTTTTATACCATTAAATATTTCATTCACCATTTTTAGCCAAATTTCCCATCAATAGTAATTAAGCAACTACTGTGTATTATTAACTAAGGAATTTTGACGATGCTACCTTGTGGAGTTAGCTGAGATAATGCTTTCTAACTCAAACTACAGTTTGTACGCATACTCGCACATCAAAAAAAGTGCACACACACTTTTAATTTATCACCACACCTTATGAAAACAATTAAAACCCAAAATAAGTGTGGTGAGGATAAAAACATACCCAATCAATTAATCGTGACTCAAATAAACCATTAAAACCTAATTCAAGGGGGGTAAAACCAATTATCAGGTATATAGCCTTACCCGAAAATGATGACTTTGAATCTAATCAAGCCGAATCACATCACCTCTGGAAAAATTCTTCAGAATACATATTAATTGGTACCGAGACATATTCTACACCACCTAGAACCAAAAGAAAACGAAAAAATGAATTAAACCTTAATATAGTGTTTTGGTCTAATGAAGATTATGCAATGAAGATCTGAAACTGTTGATGCGAAAAACAAAATATAGGGAGAAGGACTAAGCTCACCAAGAAGAAAAATTTTATGAAGGAATTATAAGGAGAAAACTGTGTGAAGAGAAGTTGGGATGATGGGAAGTGTGCCACCCCTGGGAGTTGCACCATGGGTGCGTCATAGGTGACAGAGAGAAAAAATAACCGATATAAAAAAAATATCATAGAGAATGAGGAACCTCACTGAGACAGATAACTTTCATGAAGAGACTAAGAGAAGAAGGGCGTACGAATAGGTATCTAGGATGATGGGTGGTGGTCTACACCACGGAGGCGAAGGGGGGCACTTATCTTGCACATAGGGGAAGATGGTGGGTGCCTCACTCTTTTCTCTCCCTTAAACTAATTGAAAATATAAAACTCCAATTAAATAAAAGTATTTTTATAAAATTAAAAATAATAATAATAATCACCATATTATTATTATTATCCTTTAATTATTAGAAAACTTTAATAAACCCTAACTCCATAGTTACACATCATTTAATTAAATTCATTTCAAACGAATTTATGTAAATAAACATAGAAACTAATCATCATTTAATTAAATCCATAAATTTAATGAAATGAAACTCAATTCATGAATTAATTCATTAAATTCCTCTTAAATTTCAATTTAATTAAATTAAAACAAATGTTTCATGTCAATTAATTAAATTCGTTGAACCATTAATTTAATTTAATTAAAAACTCCATTTCCCATCAATTTATTAAATTCATCTTAAACTTTAATTTAATTTAATTACAACCCTCGTTCTTTATCAATTAGTTAAATTTATCTTAACATTGAATTTAATTAACCCCCCCCCCCATTTCACAACATTTCATTAAATTATTTTTTACAATTACATGTAATTAAGATAAATTACTACAACAATAACCAACCCCATTTTCCTGTTACAATATACACACCTTAAAAACATCTCATATCAGAGAAGAGGATTGAAACTACTACAACAATAACTAACCCCCAAGGTAATGAATTCCCATTTCAAAGACTATATTCCATTCCCAAATTCCCAACACACCTTTAACAAATCACAAGCCCAACATATTAAACCTTTAAAACCCAGAACAATGCTTTTAATTTATCCCAGAACATCGTAATGAAACATAACTGAGCCCCTGGAACTAGAGATATGATCTCATTATCATCTCCCCAACTACCCTCTCATTGCTGATTTCCCTCAATGGTCTGTGCACTTAACGGTCAATCAACCAAACCACAAATCCTTCCACAGAAGCGATAACCATCCCAAAAATGCACAATCACACTTAAAATTGTGACATTCCTTTAAAACAATTCCATCACCAACCCCATGTACACTGAATTCCTTACACGACCTCTGATGAAATTTCCCAATCAAGCCATTGCTATGATATTTCAAAATTATCATGACCCTACACAATAAAAATAATAACCCAAACAACCACATATCCTCATACAATCTAGATAACATCCACTCATCGATCCCAAAAACTTTTAAAACATTAGCACGATGTAATATTGACACTATCTTAGTGCCTCCAATATGAATTTAAGAGAGGGGAAATTCTCATTTCGTTTAAAAGAGCACACTAAGAGTGAACAAAGGTCACAAAAAGAAGTTTAGTCAAACTATTAACAGTAGAATCTTTTAAAAAAATCTTCTCTTGAACATCTGATGTATCATCAACCAAACCATGATTCCTATATCACACAATGAATCCTTGTTCTTTCAAAGCATACCACAAAATCTCTTCCCAAATAACAATTTTTAAAATGGTTTTCCCACACCAGTGAACTCATAAAATCCATTCCACCAAGAAAACACTAACACATACACAAGAACTGATCTAACAATATCCTCATTAATAGTGTCCTTATTATCGAAGAAAAAACAAGCTTCTCTCAAGAGTGATTTTTTAGAAAAATAAAAAAACCTCAGGTGACTTTCTATGAACCACAATCACCATGTCAACATCTCACATGAAAGCTGAAAGTTTAAACCGACCATCCTTTCACAACACCCAAGTCCCAAAAATTCTTCCAGAGATATGGGATGAACATAACTTAACTCCCCAAACACTAAACACCAGATTTAACCCAACATCTTCTTTGATGGATGATCATGCCATAGGCATGTCTAACTTGCTGGACCAAGCATTCCCCAATGCTTATTTCCACATCAAGAGTCAAGATACAACAACCACCCATCCAAAACAATGGTTTCATTATTTAAATCCCAAAATTCCAACTAGGGACAATGAAACTCATACAGTTCCAATGTTAAAAAACTCATAGGGGAAATAAGGCTTCTCTTTTTATAAGGGTACTACCTACAACAAGCTAGTCCCTTATAGAGCATACGCATTGACCCTATCTCTTGGTCACATAAAATTGAAAACACTAGGATCAAAAGCCTATTTTAATTGATCCATTTCATTAATTCATTTCATACTTTTAAATATTTGATGAAAATTTTATCAATAGCATAAGTACAATTTTATAACATGGTAATTGGTGTTCAATCATTGCCCCGTGGGAAAAACAGCCTGCCTCTAAGAAACTTCCTCTCTATATTTTTAACATTCAGTTTCATTTCATTATAAACATGAAATTTAGAATCTAAATTCCTTATAACTATGTAGCTACATCTAAGGGTATAATTTATTCAATCATGGTTCTTCAAAAAGCATCCCCACAATAGTTTAGTTAACAAAAACTCTATATTTTTACATTTATAACCATTTTCTAACAAACTATGGTGAAACTAGGCTCAGTCACAAGGGTGGCCATCTACATATCTATAAGTTAACCAAACACCTTTCCATTGGAATTTGTCTCCCATTTATCACATCAAATTTCGATTTAATATATTTATCTTTAGCACAACTTTTCCAATTCGTTGAATATACGGGTTACCCTTTTCCTAGGTATAAGACGCTTGTACACCATACAACTGAAACCAGCTCCTACCGTAAATTATAACAATCTATTTCTATATATAAAACCATTTTCACAACATAACGTCTTTGTCGTGCAATCATAAGCGGTAACACAACAACATGATATAACACAAAAGAAATTCATAACATCAAATCATACTAATAACATAGGTGGCATGACATATGATCCTATGAACATGTTATACAGGCAATCTTTCTATAGCATATCAAACATGGAATTATACCCAAGGCACCCAATAAACATTAGTAAGCATCCTACTAATGAAATTACTTGGAATGTCATATGTTTGGTATGTAAATATATATGTTTCTATCATGATGCATGTAATTAAATATCCTTTCCATATTAGGCAAAGGGAAATTTTAAAATTTTGAAACATCAATAAGAAGAAAAAAATACACCAATCAGTCAAGGTAAAATCATATCAACTGTAACCTCAAACATCATAAACATCATTCCCATCTCTTTCAAAATGGTCATTTCCCCTAAGTGGAGTGATAAGTCCCAAACATGACTATTAACTGAGTGCCAACAATATTCTAGTCTCTTATCTACCAACACAAAATAAAAAGTCAAAGGAAATTGAAAGAACATTGGTCCTCTAATAAAACTTTGTAACGTCCCAGTCCAGATTAATCTCGAAACATGTGGCTAAATCGGTCACCACATGACCTTAAGCGCGTCTCCCTGTATGCTAGAGGATGCTGACGAGAAGCATGGGTCTATGGATATTAGAGAGACTATAACCTCATATTTTTATTGCAAAATGGAATAGATAGTAACATAGATAACTGTTAAAGAAGATATCAAAATTTAATCAACTGAATAAAAAAAGAAAAACATTATTTTATACAATGCACGCATTTCATGGTGATACATATCTAAAAGTAGTAAAAGAAACAACATGATTTACTTCATAGTATATAAATAAGGAAAAGAATAAAAGCTCAAATGGATATCTCCATCAGCATCAAGACCTCCCACTCAGTCCTTTTCTCTTAACTACCATCTACAAGAAAACAACAACAAAGAAATGTATATGATCTTGCAAACAAGTAATGTCTACACAGGTACCCCAGTGAAATTACGACCTGAATATGGTGTGAGATATAAATCTCAGTAGGCTGGAATCCACCAGTATCTAGACTAAAACATTCAGTGAATAACATTTCAACAGTGTGTAGATATATCTATGTAATAACATAGTGAATAAATAACCAAAAACTCATCCAGGTTCCTAAGGGACATCTAACAATGATACTTGCTTCAGCCCATGACTGGTATGTATGATAATGTTAATTGTGTATATATATATTGTAATAGTGTTTATATATACATATATGCTTATCATCCAAATATATGAACCAAGAATGAACCAATACTAAATGGACATAAACACTAGATACTATTTCTGGGAGGACCGCGATGTAATGCAAAAACATTCATTACTAGCGGAATCCCTCATGTTCTTTCCCATAGTCAAAACTCCATGAGATCTAACGGTCTCATGGAAGTCAATATGGAATCATACATGGTATTCCAACCCCAGGCTCTCATGATCATTGGGAATATGATTTTGGATGGATCGGGGCGTAACACACTGACATCCACTATCAACAGTAGCGCATCTGGTCTATCCCCGAACTCAACTCCACAAGTTGTCATGATCTTTGGTGGATCCACCCAAAGCTAAACAATACTATCTTCCCATGGGTTCTCATGGTCCCTAGGATACATTACTTATACAAGGCGTAACTATTCTCAACATATAATAAATGGAAAATTTATCCTCACATGCATTTCATTATCCTATTTCAATTACATTTAAGAAAGAATATTCACATTTATAACTAAAGAAATCCATAGTAATTATTTCAATTTAAAAATTTACATGAGATTCACATTCAACACAGAAATATGAAGAAAGGCCCTCTCATTCATCTCATTGTACATACTCAAATCCATTAGTTAAGTCAACAATTAACAAGGTAAAAAATACCATTAATTTATTTGTTAATTAATTAATCAACAACACAATTCAAATCTCAAAATTAATTTTACATAATTAATTATATCATTAAAAATCTGAAATCTCCATAATCAATTCCAAAATTAAATATCTAGATCATAATACAAAAGGTACATAATTAATTCACAATTATTTATCACAACATAGCCAATTCAATATTTCATAATTAATCCCATTATTAATATTCTATATTTTAATCTCCAAGAATATATTTAATTTACAATTAATTATCTCAACTTAACCAATTTAATATATATTATAATTAATCCCCCTATTAATTATCTCAATTACAATTTTCATAGCACCAAATTAATTCAAAATTAATTATTTCAACATAGCCAATTTAATATCTCATAATGAATCCACCGATTGATTATCTTAGTTAAAATTATCAAATACCATAATTAATTCACAATTACTAAACTCAACATGGAAAATTCCATATCTCATAATTATTCACTCGAATAAATAACTCAATTAAAAAACTAAAAACACAAAATTAATTCACAATTCATAATCTAAACATAGACAATTTAATATCTCATAATTAATCCCTCGATTAATTATCTCAATTACAATTCTCAATGCACATAAATAATTAAAAATTATTTATCTCAACATATCCAATTTTATATCTTATAATTAATCCCCCGATTAATTATATCAATTACAATTCAAAAAGAACATAGTTAATTCACCATTAATTATCTCAATATATCCTACTCATTAATTCATAATTAACTATCTCAAATTAGCCAACCCAATAATTGTAATTACTACTTAACCAATATCCGTCAACATGTAAGGGAGATACTAGAAAAACACCTATCATCAATCTAAACCAACATACCAATATAAACATTATTTTTTTAGCTTAATGGTAGTGAACATCCATTTCAGTGGAATTATTACACAAATGTGATTTTGTAATCTAATAAATAATTTTATACCAATAAAAAATTAATTCAACATTTACAGTCAATTTTCCCAATAATAATTATTAAAAAACTACTGAATTTTACTAATTAAGCAATGTTGGGGACCCTACATCAATAAATTATCCAAGACAATACTTTCTAACTAAAACCAAAATTTTCTCACATACTCACAATTCAAAAAAAATCACACATGCACACAGAATTTACTTCCACACCTTATAAAAATCTTTGGAACCAAAAATAAGTGTGGCGGGGACCAACACAAATAAATTTATTTAAACAAAACTAAAATAAACCAGAAGCACATAATTCATGGCATACAAATCCAATTATCGGGTATATTGACTTACCGAAAATTGATGTCAGTGAACTGAATTGTGTTGAACTACGTTGCCTTCAGCATCAGTCATTGGAATATGGACCAACTATTCTCGAGACATCTTTTTCACCACCTAGAACTGGAATAAAAGAAAAAACTGAAATAAACCTGAATATAGGGTTTCAGCATAATAGAGCAGGGAGGATGGGTGGTGCGCACCCATGAGTGTTGTAGCGTGTGTGCCCTGCAGGCGATGGTGCACTGAAATAGCCAATGAGAATAATGGAATGCATGGAGAAGGACTCACCTTGACGGGATTGACAACATTTATGAATAGACCGAGAGGAGACAAGCACATGAAGAGCGATCCGAGAGGATGGGTAGTGCGCCACACCATGGAGGAGAAGGGGGAACTTATCCTTCACATAGGGGAAAGAGGGCTTCCCCTCCCTCTATTATCTCCCTTAAACTAATTTAAAAATATAACCCAAATAGAAATAGATTTACATAATATTAAAAATAATAATAACAACCACCATGTTATTATTATCCATTAATTATTACACACATTTAATAAACACTAACTCCTCTATTACAGATATTTTCATTAAATTTCCTTGAACTGAATAAAATTAAATAAATTCTCCAACTCATCATTATTTAGTTAAATCATTTAATATAATTAAAAGAAACTCCAATTTCGTATCAATTCATTAATTTCCTCTTAATTTCTAATCTAATTTAATTAAAAACCATGTTTTTTATCAATTAGTTAAATTATCTCAACAATAAATTTAATGAAATTAAAACCCCCATTTCACAACAGTTAATTAAATTAATCTTAACCTTATATTTTATTAAATTAAAACACTCATTTCACATCTATTCATTAAATTCATCTTATCCCTAAATTGATTTATAAAACCTCTAATTTCAAAAACTTTAATGAAAACTCTTTCTACCCTTGGATTTATTTAAATTATTTTATCCCAATTCAAAACACTAGATAAAGAATAAGGTTTGAATCATATGGTCTGACAGATTGTGCAGACGCCACTCGATACTTGGTAACTCATGCATGGCTGACTTGCATGGTTTGACAAGTAGTGTACAGCCTGTGCAAACACCTATGTCGGGTATGGTGCTCTCGAAACCCATAGAACCATCCACGAAACTCCTTAAGACTTTACCCAAGCCCAATAACAACACATTAAAAGAAACCGACTCATATAACTTAATCATAATTCTTGGTTTTAAAAACGGTCTATCAATAAAATGAAAATATTCCAAAAGATTCATATTTCAAGCCTGTTCAAAAAAAAGACACGTGACCATACATTTTCAATTTTGTGAATAAAATTTGAAATAATGGATTCCTTATTTTTAATTATTATAATATAAAATATATAGTAATGGTTAAATAATTTTTGACCATATTGAAAACCAAAAAAAGAAAAAATAATTTACCATGGTTAGGGTAAAAACTGATTTATTGGGGGTTAAACTAAGAAGGTAAGGGTTAACATGAAATAATAATTTTATTATGATATATTTTATTGAAATATGTAGAATTTATCATGTATTAGGGTTCATAAAACTCAATTTTAGACCCTTCCCATTTGAAAAATGTGGGTACACCTTTTTATTTTCAATAATTACAAGTGTTCCATGCACCACATCAATAAAAGGCCAAACCGTATCTTATCTTCTAGAAACCATTTAAAAATAATGAACCAATACCTATTCAGATCACATACCAAATACCATATAGTTATAAAATAAATATTTTTTTAATAAATCCATTTTATAAATAATTTAGGTATAATCTTAAATACCTGGTACGACAAGAGGTAAAAATTTTAACTATAAATTGTTTTTATTTATTCTTATTAATCCTTCTATTATTCTAAATTTATTACAATATAATATCATTATTACATCCCGTATTATGTTATTTTATTATTTTATGATCATTAACTATATCAACACCCTATTTTCATCAAATGGTAAAGGATAACATTGCTTGTGTGTAAGGTAGACTACCACCTCACAAAAAGATGTGAAACGTTTTCCATAAAAACCTATAACAATTGGGTATGATATTGGATATAATATATATATATATATATGAAATTTATTATATAATTGTACCTATGGAGTCATTATATCATATATACCTTTTTCACCTTCCATTCCATAGGGAATATGTTAACTTCGTAAATCTGTATGGTAGACTATCACCTCACGAAGTGATGTGATTCGTTTTTCAATAACTCATTATGTGGACATTAATAAGGATTAATTGAATGAATATATTTGATATAAATTTAATAGTTATGATTTTAATAAATTATTTATTATTATGAAATTATAATTCCATATTTTCTTACATTTTCACTCACAAAATTTTGATAACATCGTTCGTTTACACGTGGACTACTTCCTTCATGAAGCATTGTTACTCTATCTTCATCACCACAACACATGGATGAATGATAGAAGTATATTTAAAAAATATATATAGAATTTATGGTATTATTATAATTATTTAATGATAAAATATAATATTCCTCATTTCTATACCGATCATTTAAAATTAGAAATGTTACCCATGCGTATGCATGCCCTACAAACTTCACGATGGTATCATACATAATTTTTAATGCCCATATTTCCCGACTATTGTTTAGAGTATAATTGATGTATAAATATGATTATTATTTCATTATTATTATTATGATGATGGTGTAACTATATAATATTAAAAATAACTAGAACATTCATGATAAAGAAAGAATGAGAAAACAAGGCAATTAACCCCCAAGATAATGAAAATAAGGAAAGATTATTTATGAATGAATGATAATATATTATAAAATTATCAAATATGATAATATATATATTAATATTATAATATTATAAGTTAATAATATGCTTTAAATCACTACAAAGGTGTTTAAATCATGTTCAACAAAAAGGAAGCATGATGTAAGGGATTAATTAACACAATTTCTATTCATTAGGTTAAACTTATACTATAATAATTATGTCCTAATTATATTATATATGTAATGACCAGTGAAAACTTTATGTTTTATTTCACTTTTTTTTTAATTTACATTTTACACATATTAATAATTAATTGATTAATCCCCACTTGAACGATACGATCTTCATAAGTCACTTCATCTCATTTTCCCTTCAATAAGTCATATAATAATACTATGAACCTAATTAATTTTATATGGATTATATACATTACTTATTAAATTTAATATAATTATTCTATAATTATTTATGGTATTTTACTTTTTATTTGAATTATTTTATCCTAGAGGATTTTAATTTCTATTTATCATGTGGTAAAGAATTTCATAAAATAATTTCCATTCAGTGGGATATATTACATATTAGTTATATGTGATATTATAAGATTATTTGTGTAATGAATTTTGAATATCTTATGTCTTATATTGAAATGTTAAATTGGGAATTTAATTTGATACGCCTAATCAATTTATTGATTAATTCTTAGTTAACTATTATGATATTTGAAAGGGTCTATGTCACAATATCATTTTAGTCAGGATTATTTAAACATGAATTTCCATTGATGTAAATTATTTGATCATTTTAGGATACAAATTTTATTTTGCATTCTTATGGTTATTTAGGATATTTTTCATAAAATATTACCATTTTATATTCTTTTTCAAAAAAATAGTTTTGATAATTGTTTTTTAATAAAATCTGAATTCTTTTCTCTCTTCAGTTAGAAATCCTTTTTCTTCCAAAAACATATTTTCCTAAAAAAATTCAAATTATTTTAATCATATTCCAATTTTGGTATTAAATAATTTTTAACCCATCTTTATTTCATATAGAATATTTCGAATTGAATTTTCATGTTATTTTCAAAATAAGGACCATTTGGATATTACTGGAAAAGTAAAAGTAATCTTGTTTCTAATGTAATCTGCATGTATAGAATTTCAAACCATCATGACCACACTATTTCTTAAATCAATTTTTACATGTTCTAAAAGTTATTTTCAATTCATTTTTTTTCAAAATGTTTTCGTAACATTTTATTTTAAAATGTGTTTTTTAAAATGAAAATGATATTTTCCTCAATAATGTTTTAATGGTGTTTCTACGATAGTTCTATTAATCAATGAAAACAACACCTTAATTTACATATACTCCTATAAGATTATGTTGTATTGGTACAATAATTTTTCTTCCTATAGATAGTCTATTAATATTTTCCACTATGATAATTTGGTGTATTCAATTCCATGATTCATTTTTGTTGTCATCATTTATCCTATGAATTATTCACTTTCTTCAAATCAAGGGACATTGAATTTCCCCAAAATTTACATATTATTTATCATGGATATGTTTATTACTTAAACTGTATATCATTTATATTTAGATTATTTAAAATTTTATTTTTTTTATTTATTCTTGTAAATATTTATAAATATTAATTCTTTACTGAATTAAGATATTTGATGATAATGAAAATTGGTCATGAATTAAATTGATTATTTTATATGTGAGGAATTATTTTTACATAATGATGCAAGTGGGGTGTATTTATAGATATCATATCAATGCATTGATAGTCTTATAAGGTGAATTAGTAATCTAGAATTAAATGGATTTTGACAGGTAGTTTTACACCTCTTTGTGAAAAGTATTGAATGAAGAAGTATCATGGTGAATTATATGATGATGTCCGGTAATTAAAAATTTCCTTCATTGATAATTCCATTATTATTATATATGATATGTTAAAAGTGATGTTACCTCTAAATTAATTTCACTCTCAGTTATTGGTGTCTTGTTATGTGTTTTATGTTATTAAACTTACCATAATTATTATGTCTTATCAAGATATAATAGTTTTGTAATTGATTAAATAAAATTTATTTTCAGTTATTTACCTTGAAATATTTAATATACCTTATATTATAATGACATAAAGTTTGTTTAAATGACATGTGTGTTAAATTATTTATATTCAAATCATTAATTGTCACTAATTCGTGATATCTTTCTCATTAGTTAACCCTTACTGATCGTTTGATCTTGCTCTTATTTTTTATCCTTTCACAAGGATTCCATGAAGTATACTATGAATGATGTGAAAGCATATTCAATATGTAGTAAAGTTATTATCAAAAAAAATATGTTGTAACTTTTGTTTTCAAATATAATATATGAATTATTTATGTATCTAGTTTACCAATATTGCTAAACTATTCAGTCATTTAGGGTGCGATTACATATATCCAATGACTATATAATAAATAAGAAAAAAATCTAACCTTCTAGGGTTTGGGTCAATATAGTTGGTATTAGAGTATGTTTAGTATAATACTTAGTAAATAGACTTAGGAAAATATAGATTAGGGATCATAACCCTATGATATAATTTGATGAGCAATTCATACAAACATTCTAATGTTTTGGTCTATTAGAGATTTTGTGGTTATTTCTTTTAATACATACCTATATTGATACTAATAGTGGATTTGTTTATTTTAATGATGTCCTAGGGGTAAGTCCTCAAAATACAGTGTATTTCTCATGTCCCAATTATCAACTAGTGCTTGTAAATGAGCCTTACAGTGAACCTAGTTTGAAAATCCTAAGGATATTCTTTCAAAATTTTAAATTTTATTATAAAAAATATATAATGGATTTGAATTTATGAGAACAAATAATGAACTAGGATAAACCTAGTGTGTCTTAGATTGAGTAAAATGTGTCTTAGAGGAATTTGAAAATGATTTATTTTTGAAAATTATGTTCATAAAGCAAGGAATTTCTGATGAAAAATGAATAGTATAATAGAAGAAATAAATCTCATTATAGGGATCCAGTTATAATTCGTTATGGTAAATGTTGGGAACCTACCAATTTTTGGAGTTAATTCCCAATTATAAAGGAATAACCCTAGATCGAGGAAGTACATATGAGTAAGTAAAAGATATGATGTATTTTTATATTTAGATTCAATAATTTAATTGATGAATTATTTTTCCCAATCATATTTTGGTTATAAGATTGATATAATATCTCACAATATTATAAATTTTCATAATCATTTATGAATTAATTAACTTATGAGTTACAAATTCCACCATGCGTTTATAATATTAAGTTTCATCATAAGTTTGAAGTCATAAATTCAAATTTTGAAAAATTGTGTGTTAGGAATATATCATTAATATTTACATTTTTTTTGAAAACATTCACAATAATACAACCCCATTGTTTAGAACATAAAAAATTTATTTAAGGAAAAATTCCTTTTCATTTTTTGGAAAATCATTTTGGGTATTGGGAACCTTTTATGTCTAAAATTATCAATTATGTTAAATTAATTATGGGTTATAATAATTTGGGAACGTTATAGGAATTATATTAATAATTCTATAGAATAAGGATATATTGATGCATCTGGAGAATGCTATGGGGCTTGAACCCACAACCAAAGGACGATAAGGGTTTAATGCTTAACACTATCTTACATGATGTACTAGTTAATATATCAATTTTTTATTAAAATTATTTAATGAATAAAAAATAATCATGATCCACTAATGTAATTATTGAGGCTTATAGATTAATGTATTAGATTGGATAACATATGTTATCCATATTGGTTTTAAAAAATATTTAGAAAAAGAATGAAATACTTTTCACTCTTTTATGGACCTTACCAACCATTAAAACTGAATTTCAGTTCTTCATGCATGAAAAATAATTTTTTAAATTCATTTCATTATGTAAGTGATGAATTGTAAATTGAACTAAGCTCAACCAAATGAAAAAAATTGTGTTAATGAAATAAAAAGGTATCAAGTATATTTCCTTATATATTTATATAGTATAATAATTTATCAAATTTTGGTATAGTATATTTTAACAAAAAAAATACCCTATTAAATTCATATATGATGAATCAAATTTTCTTTTAAATCATGAAATTTTTAAGGGTTTCAGTTTAATAACTTTTCATTGATTATTCACTTTCTTGTGGTCAATAATCTTGAATAGTCTCTATAATTATTTAATCATTTCTCTCATGTCCATATATTCACATTACACCGATGATATACAATTTTGAAACATATTTATGTGTTATTTGATATGAACATTGAATTTCTATTTCTTTCCTTTTAATATTTATACTTATTAACCCTTTTGTGAGGTGTGTTTTCAACAATGGTAATTGTAAGTGACAAACCCTAGATTATTGAGATAAAAATTAAATTACAAGTTTGAAATTTATTTAATTTATGGATAATGTAACACCCTGAGATTTTAAAATATCAAAATTATTGATGATACTCTATATGGAATGCATCATCGAGCTTAAAAATCAAAAAATATATATATTTTATATAATTTAATCTCTTCAATAAATAGAAAACACGCAACCCCGTATCGAAATAAACAATTATATACTATATTCTTATAAAGTTACCATTTAATTGAATGGTATGAATAGAACTATATAAATTTCTGAAATTTTGATTATATATTTATTATAAATAAAATTATAAAAATGTAATGGAAATTTGTTTTTCCATTGAAAATGTAATTTTCATAAAATACGGTTTAGCCCCATTTTACACACATAATATAAAAATAAAATTTAACACTTTTTAAAAGATTATTTCATTATAATTCCTTCATTTTTAAAATAATAATATAAAAGTTATCTTATGGTGAGGTTTTGGTTTTTTGTTGAAATGATTCATTTTTCGATGAAGAGGGTAAAATACCTATGTTTAATTGAAAATTTCATTTTCATTCAAATTACTTAAAATTTTTAATTAAATGTTAAATTGGATTTGAAGTAAAACTCTTTGAGATATATGAAAAAATTTTAATCTAGGTCATTTTAATAATTTTAATATTTATTTTGTAAATAAAAACCCGGTAAACTTTTGATCATTTTCTCTTTGAAAACTCACATTCTCATTGTATTTACAAGATAAATTTTACGTTACATTATTCGCCTTATATACATATTATTTGAAAAAAAATTAATATTCAGAATAAAAATAATTTATATTATCTACTAATATAAAATTAATATTTTAAAAAAATTCATTGTAAAAATAGTATAAATTATTCATCACGGTTCAGGTATACACAGATTTATTTGTTGTTATACTATAATGAAAATTGTTAAAATAGAGAAAAACAATGTTTAAAATCTAATTTATATCCATATTTAGATATTATAATGTCCATGTCTCTATGATACTCTATTGTTTTTTACCCTATTTCAATGTTAATAATGTGGGTATGCCTTTGTTTCACAAATTATAAGGGTTCCACTCACCGCTATTATAAAATGCCACCCCATATACGATCTTCTTCACACCTTTACACCCTTTTGGTTCATCCAATAACTACCAAAATAAATTTCCAAAATCTATCCCTTGATATTATAGTCATCTTTGGGTCATAAATATATCATAGAAATACTTTGTGTATAAATCTAAAGTGGTTTTCAAAGTAGAGGTAAAATTCCTAAATATGTAGTTTTCTTTTAATTCTTTTTCGACCTACTTCAAATATTCTTCATTTATACTTATATAATAACACTAATATCTACTATATAATTTTATGTTATTATTTTATGTGGATCAGATCTATCATTATCCACTTCCCTCAAATGGGAAATGATAATATCGCTCGAGTGAATAATAGACTACCACCTCACGAACCGATGTGACATGTTTATCATACAAACCTCACACAGTTGGGTTTAATGATGTGTATAAAGTATATATATAATATTTATAACATAAATAAAACTATGGTGTAATTATTTGTTTTTCTCATTTTTTACTTTCTATTTCATATGGTATATGATAACATCACTCACCTGTATGCTCGACTTTGAAATTGCGAAGTGATGGAAATCATTTTTCACTAATGCATTAATTGGAATTTAATAAGTATAAATTTAGTAAGTATATGTGATTTAAATAGAATAATTATGATATTAATTAAATATTTATCATTCATAAAATGTAATATATCATTTTCTTTCTTAAATTTTCCCTCACAAGAAAATGATAACATCATTCGTGTATGTGTGGGATACCGCCTTCATAAAGGGATGCACCTCTCTTTTCATCACCCCACCACAAGGATTATATATATAAGTATATTTATGAAGATAATATGTTACTTATGATATTTATATCATTTATAAATAGAAAATATTTATTAACTCATTTCCATAATGATCATCTAAAAATGGAAATTTTACCCATGCGTATGTACGACCAACCATCCCAAAGATCGTAACGTACATCATTTTTCAGAACCATCATTCATGATCAGTCCAAAATTTTAATTTATATATAAATATTATAATTATTTCATTGTTATTATTAATATTGAGATTATTGAAATATATAATATTCAAAATAGCCCGACCATTCATTATAATGAATGACTAAGGAAACATGCCAAATAACAATCAAAACAAATGGGTTAAATTAAATTAAACTGAAATGAAGCTGAATGTAAGGGATTTCATTACTCAATTTTTATTAATTTGGTTAAACATATTGTTTCATCTGGAAATGGGGATGACCTTGTTTTATTTAAGGTTCAGAAATTCCAATCAGTTTCTAACAGGTTTGTTCGTAGAACCTAAAACATCCAATGATTCTATATCCATTTGGACCTACTTCCCAAATGTGGGTGCTCATTAGTTATGGGTCGATGAGGCTTAAGAATTTGCATTGGTCAAGATGATGGGAGGTCGGACTCATAACACCCTTTTGGTGGGGGGGGAATTATTGCCTACTTCGGGTCTCTCTTTCTAGATTTATATTATGTTCACGAATCCTTATTAAATTACCAATTATGAAAATGGGATTTCCTTAAATTTTTACAATCAATGATTGGTATGTACGAGATTTAGAGAATCTTTTATATGTATTTGAGGTTCTTCATCGATAAAGAATCATCTTTATTTTTTTATATATTCTTAGTCAATGGTATCCTTCAACACATTATATAAAGATCTCTTGGTCATCATGATAACCATACTAGTTTTAAAGCCACTTAGCACGACACTTGAAGTTTATTGTCGTTCAGAAGGACATGGATTATTTTAGAGTTGGGATCATACCCGCAGATGGGCTACCTAAGTATCCTTGTTTAGAAAAGGAATCAGAACCCACGTAGTTCGGGAATTAAGATATAGTTTAACGTTATATGGGACAGATGATAATTAATGGATGATAGGCTTTAACCTGAGAAAGGATTCCTAAGTACTCTACTTTTAAGGTAGAGATCAAAGTACATGTCGTTCGGTTAAGAATGAATTATGGGGTTTATATATGATTAATGGCCCAAAAAATATGTGTCGTAGTTAATTTTACACTCTAAGGTCACGTGAGTCATGCTCATTGTGAGAAACAAGAGGTATCAGTAAACCTACCAATTTGTGCCATGAAAGATGTGGTCACAAGGATTGATATGGGGCTTATGTATGTATGATTGCCCAAATAGATAAATATCAGGACTTACATTAGAGAAGACGACCGAGAACAACGTCCATAAAGGTATATGTGATTTATAGAGATTTGGATACTCTAACTTGGGGCTTACTCCTGAGGAAGATGCCCAAATTAGGAGGGGACTTGTGATTGGGTATTATTCCTAAGAAGGAAGCCCAAATAAAAAGAAGTTAATACTAGTGAAGAGAAATTATGATTGGGGATTATTCCTGAGAAGGAGGCCTAGGTTAAGGTAATTTAGAATTTGGGGCTTACTCCTAAGGAGAATGCCCATATTAAGGGAACTTGAACTGGGGCTTACTCCTAAAAAGGAGGCCCAAGTTAGGAAATTTGAGAATTGGAGCTCACTTTTGAAAAGGAAGATCAAATAAAAAGGGAATTATGATTGGGACTTACTCCTGAGAAGGAGGTCCAAAGATTATGGGGATTTTGGACTTGGGGCTTACTCCTATGGAGGATGCCCAAATTAAAGATCGTCTTATCTTAAAGGATGAGGTTGACTGATTGAAATCTCTAACAATAATGATGTAAAGACATGTAAGTCACTAGGTTTTGAGAGATGTTCCACAGAATTTCTTTCAGATAAGAAATCCAACAAAGAAACCATGCCATAAATGACTTTGAAAATGGTTTTGAAGGCTAAATCTTTAAGAGGAGAGGTGGATTTGAGAAAAAGAGTTGAATAAGCATTAGGGGCACCCAAAAAGAGGTAGGCGCGCAAGTCCTTCTATGGTGCACAAGTCCTAGTCACATAGGTATACATGTGCGACACTTGGTTACTTGCACGTCGGTCAACCCATAGGGTAATACATGGGTGAGGATTGGCTCAATCCCTTAGTATTATCCCTAAAGGCTTCCAAAAAGAGGGGCGCATAGGTTCTGTTGAAGGGGTGAGGCGGTGCGCAAGTGTGGCCATTTTCCCTTAAGGGTTAGACAGTTAGGCGCGCAAGTGTTGGTGAATTTCAACACATGGGCTTTGTTCCATCTCTTTTGATCTTCTATTCTAGGTAAGAAATTACCTTAGAAGTGTTTAGAAGACTTCAAGAAGAGACTAGGGCACCGAGAGCTCAAATATAACTTTTTGAATTTTTCGTCCTCGAAATGGGGGGCCTGCAAGGGGTATTTATAGGCTGCTGAAGATCTTGGGAGAAAATCAAATAGGGAAAGCACGTCACCTGCATGCCCAATATATGGAACACATGTATACTTGTTCAACCATGATGAAACTTGCACGGTACATACTAAATGGAATCCTTGTTCATGCCTTTCTCAATTTTTGATGTTTCTTCAAAGGATGAATCTCTTTATGCTAAGGTATTCCCCTTCTTCATTCATTAGAATCTGTGACAAAAAGGAGCGTCAACAAAAGTCCCCCCTCAGAGTTGGATCCTAAAGGAATGATTATTTGACTTTGAGGTAAAGGAGAAAACTATGGATGGGTGGCGCACAAGTTCTGAGCATGCGGGTAGCAGCGCGCAGGTGAGAGTCGAGCAGGCTTTGGCGCGCAGGGGTGCGGCCTGGCCTATAAATGTGCTCCCCATTCTCGCGCTAATCACCCAGCATTGAACGTTTCTGAGCTCTTGTCGTGCAGGTTTCTCTCATCGCGCAAGTGACTTTTTTCTGCGGTTTCATTGCTTTTGTTCGTGTCGTGCTTCTGCAGAGGTATTTGGACTTGCGTGGTGATACCTGCGCACCAAAACATGTGTAACACAGTTACACTTGTGCGCCAACATTTGACTTGCATGCCTTAATGCCTTAGCCATTTTTTCACTTTTCTTCACAATTTTTATGATAATTCAACTTACTTAAGAGTTAATTATGTGACCTTTGTGCAGATTAAATGGCTCCTAGAAGAATTGGAATGACTGATGAACTGGAAAGAAAGATAATTGATGATATGATGAACATTGTCAGACATTATTACTATGATATCTGCGACAACAATCTTCTAGATCTGGAAAAGTACTTGAAGAAGTTTCATCGTAATTTTCCACAGAGAATATACTTGCCTCTATATGGGCATGGTCATGTGCAAGAAGTCAACATTCCAGAGGCAAAGAATTATCTTCTACATTCTTGGTTTCAGACTTACACCAATTTTGCTTCAGCAAATGTCTCAATGGGAGGATCATTTTTAAAAAATAGAAAAGTGTAGAAGGCTTATATAATGCATCATAGACCCTATGCCCCAGATATGAAGCCTCACAAGCCTGAGCAGCAACCACATTGTTATAATTCAATCTTCTGAAATTCTCAGATGGATCAATCCAAAGGCTAGAAGAGGAGTTGGGACTTCTATCCCGGAGGAGGTGTGAAGACAACTTGGATGTGGGCATATTGGGTGCGACAAACCTATTCATAGTTTGTCAAGGATCTGAAAGGAGCTACAATATATGAATCCATCTGGGCTGGGGTGATGTATGTCTACAAAAATAATGAATTTGTCCTGGAACTAATCAGCCTCTAGAGCCCAAAAACCAATTCTTTCCATCTGACCCATGGAGAAGTAGGCATCAGTTTGTGGGATGTCTACAAGATCTCAATGGCTCTAATTTTGAGCGATATATATGATTAATTCATCCATCCCAAGGCGACTTGGAATGATTCGGAGAAGACTCCTGCTTTGGATCGGGAATTATTGAAAATTTTCTACAAGCTCAAGAATTACAAGACCTTCAAATCTCATTCTAGAAATAATATTCATCCGGAGGAGTGGATGGATATGTTTCTTACGAAGAAGGAGGTGAAGGGGCCCACCTGTACTCATCCTACTACTTTCCCCATAATAGAGAAAAGATGTTCTTTTGTCACATTATGGCCGACCCTGGTAGCAGGAGACTTTGAGAAGTGGGGGTATGAAGTGGATCCGAGAATCCCAAAAAAGACCCGTATGGTGGGCTTCTTAGCCTTGTGGCTCAAGGTTTATATTCTTCCAGTCTGGGATTCGAAGGGAGGCATTAGGTTATGGACCTTCGTTGTGGCATCCAAGTTGGTTGAGAAGAAAATGGTTGGGTTAGCCACCCTCATTTTTGCGAAGATTCACAGGAGCATACTTTATGTCTTTATGGGTAAGTATCCTTTGAGAATAGTTGGACCATTCAATGTTTTGTGGGGATGGATCGCCACTCATTTCAGGATATATGTTGTACAGAACAGAGTATAGGTTCCTGAAAGATCTTTCAGGCCATCAGTGCAGGAATATTCTGGAATTTCTCAGTTAGCTCTCAACATCTATGATATGAAGGTGAGGCTGAGCATGTTCAAGGAACTCAATTTCTTTCCCTATGGAAACTCACCAAATGGGCAGTTTTTTGATGATGGAAGAGATGACCTGGAATTGAGGCCATACATGCTGGCTTGCAGAGATGGTGTATTGGCCACTAATATTTACAAAGAGATTATATGCAAGGCCTATACTCCATACAGATTTGCATGCCAATTCAAGTGTCTGCCACAAAATATTGTATCTCCTCCTGTGCATGTCAGGTCAGAGCAGCATCTGATGGTTTCCCAACAACTATGGTTACTGACATCTATGGAGAATACCGGGGTAGTGTTTGATCTACTAGTTGATAATGTGGTGAGTAACTTGACTACATGGTATGCCGAGAACTCGATAGCATCATACACTGAAGGGGTAATGAATCATTCGGTTCATAAGGTGGTGAAAAATAAAAGAACTCTAGAGAAAGAAAACCTTAATCAGAAAGGTGAATCTTCCCCACCTATAGCTGATTCACCAGATTCCTCACCCAGTGTTGACTCACTGGATTCCCAAGAGAGGGATGATGAGGTGCACCATGTGTCAAAGTGACCTCGTGCTAGATATAATCCTCCTATCAGAATCAAGATACCAACTCCATCGAATCCTAGTGAGTTACTTCATCGGGGAAATTTAATCACCATTACTTTATAATGAAACAAGTCTTATTTTCTTATCCTTTATCTGTAGTTGCAGGAACTGAAAAGAAGCTGAAGTATAATATTATAGGACCCTCTTTGTAGCCTTCTGGTACACATGTTGAATATCTACGACCAGAGGCTATCCAGACATGGTGAAGTTTATATTGTGATGCTGAAACTGCCCGGTTGGATCTGTGCGAGGGGCTAAAAATCCCTGGAATAGGGAATATTTAGGATTTCATAGATATCTGTTACAAGGATAACCCCAATGATGTGCGGGCTTACATTAGAGTGCTGGAGATTCTCATATATGCCATTGGTGATTCCATTCCTATCACCAAGAGGGTAAAGGAAATGATAGATCATGGCGCCACTGAGGGGAATGGTGCTTCTAGAGATGAGGAGTGGTAGGATTATGTGGATCCTGAAGATTTAAGTCTCTTTCCGTATTTTTCATTGGAACTTGATTCTAGTTAAAGCTTTTTTACTCAAGGAAATTACTTTCTTCATCCTACAGCTTGCAAAGAAAAGAACTGTTGAGGTTCCTTCACCATAGTATAGCCCTGGTGGTACTACCATCGGGGCTGCTGAAACTCCTCATGTGCCATGGGAAATATCTCTAGGCCAGTAAGCCATGGATGAGGAGTTGGTTATGGATTTTCATTCTCCAATTCCTATATTTGGAGATGATGATATCATCACTCCAAAAAATCTGAAGAAGAAAACGCATCGAAGGAAGAAGTCCACTGCTAAACATTTTCTCAGTAGTGGTAAGTCCTTCGGATAGTCATTAGTCTTAACCCATGAAAAGATTTCTCATACATCTTGAGATTGCATGGGCTTATTTAATTTCCCCTTTGAGGGAGAGTATTGACCCTTATTTGAGGACGATGGAGGGTACTGGTGAACAATCACTAGTTTATGCTGGCTTGGCTACTCCTGAAGAAGTTCCAGTGTCTGTTCCCAGTACCACTCATGCTGCTACGTTAAGGAGAGAAAAGCCTGCTTCTAGTAAATTAACAATGCTTCATAATATGTTGAATAAAAACATCAAATGACTTCAATTTTTTGATACTTTAGTTTCAAACCCTACACCAGAACATTTGGCGGAAACTTCAACTGATGCCATAATATTATCTAAAGAAATTGTCTGGGATCAGAGGCCTTAGGATGTGGGTCACCAAATAGATACATCGAATGCTCTCACTGGTGAGACTAACCAGGAATTCGAGATATCATTAGATGAAATGATGAAACTTGCCACATCTTTGTAATATATTTTAGATCATGTTAAATTACCATGTAATTTAGAGTATTTTGGACGTGACTGTTATCCTTCATCATGTTAAACTAACTTCTTACTACATCTCTAACCATGATTGGTTCAAATTTGCAGTTCGATCTGAACAAGTTGTCGAACTTCCAATTCCTGAAGGGGGTACACACAACCCTACTATTGCAGAGACACTGGCTAAAGTGGAGCTGAACCCAGTAGAGCTTCCTCAAACTCGTCCTGAAAATCCAGTTCAAGCTAGGAAAGATAGGGAGGAGCCTTCTCCTACTGTTGAACTACCGTTGGGAAAGAGATAACAATATTTATGACTGCACTTAATTTTCAAGACAAATTAATCAACTTATGTTATATTTTGAAAATAACCAAAACATTCAATTGACTGTTTAGGGCCATCAATTTCATTGGCTAGATCTGGAGGTGAAGCCATGAACTCCACCCTGAGGGGGATAGAAATTGAAATAACAAGGGTCAGGGGGAAGTAGCAGAACATGGAACTTCTCTATGAGAATTAATACCGCATTATATTCCCCCCTGTGACAGTGATGCTGAGTCAGACCCAGAAGTAAAAAAGGTGATCCAATTTTTGTGATGCACGACATGGCAGATTATATGGAAGATCATATCTGAAGAGCCTCTTGAAGAGCTGTCATTAAAGATCCCCCGACTGTCATCCCTGTTCATCATGTTGGGACTTGGCAGTTTTGGTTATCAATAGATCCATGCCACGGTGAAACAAGTCATCTTAAGAAAGGAACAGGAGCAGAAGTACCGTCAAGACCTGACCAGAATAAGGTTGTCAGCCAATATCAGCGAATTTGAGGCTGCGGTGTCCCGAGCTGAGGTTGATCATGCTACCAAGTTGAAGGAGCTGAAGCATAAGATCAAGGAGAAATTTGTCCAACAGATGCACCTTCAACAACAGTTAGATGTTGTTAATGGGGAACTTGACCAACTGAATAATTCACTGTAAGGAGTTCAATCAAATGGTATAAAAGCCATTGCAGATTCCAATAAAGCACTCCATCAAGATGAAAAGAGTGATGTTGGTTGAGTGTATGAGCTTCAAGTAGCTGCTGATGAAGCTCAGGATGCTGTAAATCAAATAAATAGTTATTTTCATAGCCTCTTGTAATTCTTGGAAAAGAGAAGAGAATTCAATCTGTTGATATCATTCTAACTCTTGTGTATCAAATGAAAAACACTTTCATCTTTAATCATTTGTGCATGCCTTATTTTCTTACTTTCTTTAAAAACAATTATGAAGCAAATGGGCCTAGTAAGCATAGTTTGATTTTTTCTAGGATTATAAAAATAACCCTACAAGCATTGAATCTTTTAATTTCTCAATATTACCTAAATCATAAAAAATGTATGTTTAGTGAGCTGGGACTTGACTTTTTATTCAGAGTTCCCTTGTCTTTTGTGGGCAGTTTATGGTCATGCACGTCGGACATAAAAAAGGCTAATGTTTAAGGTCAAAATGGCTTTGACCAAATGGATTAAAATTGACTCAATTCATTGATAATTTATCTGAAAACATATTACCATATTCAAGTATGAGGAAAAATATGTAAACTATGACTTAAAAAATTTTGAATCTGAGGAATGATCTAAGAAAATGCATAAAAGGCATTAGAAGAAGTATTTCCCAGGAATGAAGTTACCACTATTTAACAAACCTGTTAGGGTGTTGAATTATACAGGGCCACTTAAGGGAATTTGATTCATAGTCAAATAATAGCATCTTTAGGATGATAGGTCTGTTATGTAGACTACTTTATGCAAGGCCACATAAGGGCACGTGTTGCATAGTCAAGAAAAAGAACTCTCAGAAATTTTACTTTTCTATTACTAAAAATCCAGTGAATGTTTATTGAGATTCAAATTTTCCAAAGCACCGAGTCTGCTATATGGAGAGAGGTACTTGAATAAGGATAGGATATTTCCAATAAATATTGTCAACGAATTTGATGAATGTCACTCTTGTGAAGGTCTGACCCAAATGTAGGGAAGGAAAATATAAACCATAGACTTGAATACTTTCATATCATGGAAAAGAACATGGGAAAAATATGTTAAGGATGGCTATTTTTTCAGATCCCTACATATTTTCGTTAAGACAAATAAAGACAAAAGAGGTTTTCCTCCAAATAATGAAGTTACCACTATTTGAAAAACTCGTTAGGGGGTTGAATTTTGTAGGACCACTTGAGGGAATTGCCTGCATAGTCCAATAATAGTATCTTTTGGATGACATGTCCGTTATGTAGACTGTTTATGAAAGGCCTCCTTAGGGAACATGCTGCATAGTCGGGAAAACGAACACCCAGGTATCAGACATTTAGTGACTAGAAGTCAATGAAAGGGTTATTGAGATATGTAGGTATTTAAGGTTAGGAGTATGACACATGAAAAATGACTATTGTAAAATTCATGAAGGAAATACACAGACCAATGCTTACCATAATCATGTTGTGGTTGGGTCCTGGATTAAGGTGTTGGACTTCACTATGTATCCCATAAGGATGGAAATCAAGCTATACGTAGTTCATGAAATACAGTTTAACATTATGTGGGACGAGATTGTAGGAGATCTTAGTTTAGGTTCATAGAGCTCAGACCATAATGAGGAATAGACATTGCGTGTTTGTTATAAACATGATGTGAATGAAGACTAGGGTTTTCATACCACATTCATGTTTTCACAGGGGTACTTTTCATCCAAGGGAATGAAAGTGGAATTTGGGGTTAGGCGCAAAGATTTGGTGCTGGATTTGAGGGATTCTCGAGCATTCCTCTGTATCCCACAAGGATGGGAATCAATTTGTACATAGTTCTTGAAATAATCTTTGTACAAATTTGGTTCGTACATGTGAAGGGTGAAAGGATACTTTAGTGCAATGATGGTTTGACCGAATATTAAAGGATCAGAAATTGCCATGTATGCACGTAGTCTTTGGAATATAAAATTATTAGAGAACAATGTAAATAATGATTCCCTCTTAGGTATGGGTGTCAAAGAATGTTTTGGTTTATTATCGAACATGACAAAAGTGCGAATAGTTTAACTTCATATAGAATGGACGATGGTGAACCAATGTAAAAATATTGGTTCTAGGGGTTTCTTCACGGATCAACATCATATGAGACGGAGGTGAAATGATGTGAAGAGATTGGTGTTGGGCTTGAACCATGAGTGGTAGGCTATGTACCCAGCCTAGAAGGCGAGGATAAAAGTCCACATAGTTTGATTAAAAATAAATTAGTGATCAAGTTGTACTTGAGGACAACTTGAAGATGTTGTTGGGACTTACACGTGATTAGCGGCCCAAAGAGGGTGTTATGGTTGAAGTTTACTCTAAGCTCACGTGAATCATACTCGGTGTGAGAAACAATAGGTAGCAACAACCCTAACGATGCATAGTTTAATGTCAATTCGTACATAAGAAGGGACTATGTAGTTTAAAGTCTAGCAGTGAGGACTATTGCTGCTTCACAGTTTAGTGTCATGTAGCAGGGACAAAATACAGTTTAACGTCATGTGGGATGAAAGGGGGACTATGCAGTTTAATGACATACAATAAGGACGAAAGAAGGGTTGTATAGTTTAATGTCATATAGTGAGGATGACATAGTTTAACGTCGTGTTGGATGTGTGCTGCACAGTTTAGATTTATGTAGCTAGGACATTTGTTATGCAGTTTAATGTCTTGATGGACGTATTAGGGACTTTTCCACAGTTTAACATCGTGTTGGATGACACAATTTAACGTCATGTTGGACGTAAGTGCAAATAGTTTAAGGTCATATGCATGGACTATGAGATGTATTTGTATTATACAAAATAATTCTTCAAGAATCTGTCATTGGTTGGAGTCATGATGAGTTCTCCATCCATTGAGATTAAAGAATAAGCTCCATTGGATTAGACTTTATGTATTAAGTAAGGTCCTTCCAACTTTGGCTCAATCTTGGGAGGTTTTTTTCCTGGTATCATTGGAGTTCTGAGATCCAATACAAATTATCCCTAAACGAATGAATAAAGACAAACTTTTTTGTTGAAAGATCATGCTATTAGATTTTGATAGACTTCTAAGTTGTGCAAGGTGCACAATCTTTTCTTGCCTAATCGTTCCAATTCATCCAATTGCTTTTGAGATTGTTCATCTGTAGATGATTGATCAAAAATGGATACTCTGAGTGAAGGTAATCGAACATCAATGGGCAAGACTTCTTCTGTTCCATATACCAATGAATATGGAGTTGAACGCGTTGTAGTGAAGGTGGTGGTCCGATAAGCCCATAAAGCATGAAAATGTTTATCAGGCCATGTCTTCTTATCTTTATCCGCCATCTTTTTTAGTATGTTTGAAATATTCTTGTTTAAGGATTCTATTTGGCCATTGTCCGCTGTAGGATACCGAGAGGAATGGTTGGATTTGATGTTGTATTCTTGATACAACATCCTTACCTCGGATGAACATAAATTGGTGCCATTGTCCATCAATATGGTATGAGGGACAACAAATATGGTAATGATGTTAGACTTGATGAAGCTAACAATTCTTTTAAAACTAACTTCTTTGAGAGGTTTTGCCTATGCCCATTTGGAAGAGAAGTCAGTAGTAGTAAGAATATACTTAAACTGCTTGGATGTAGCCGAAGGGAAAGGTCCTACTACATCCATTCCCCATGAGGAAAATGGTCATTAGTATTTAGCTGAATGAAGAAACTCTGGGGGTTGATGAATGATGTTTTCATGTACATGTCATGAATGACACTTCTTGGTGAAATCAACACAATCTTCTATCATTGAATGCCAAAATTATCCAAGCCTTCGAATTTGATCAGATAGTCTATGTCTAGACTGGTGGGCACCACAGACTCCGATATATACTTCTTTCATGATATCCATTGTCTCTTCACCATCAATGCATCTGAAGAGAACTCCATCAAAATCTGTTTTGTATAGAATTTTTTCTAGGTGATCAGGGCTTTCATAAACAGTAAAATTTACCACACGTCGCCGGACATGTTCTTTCTCGGCTCTATTAGGTGGAAGTGTTCCATTTTGAAGGTATTCCCTGATAGGTTCCATTCATCCTTTAGTATGACCATATGGATTAGTAATGAGAATAATTTCATTGATTTCCTCTTTTCTGATTTGAACATAAGGTTAAATTTTATGAAGGTGTGAAATAAGGATGATTGTCTCATCCCAATTTGGATCTTTCAGAGCTGTGGCTATATTAGCCAATGCATCAGCTTGAGTATGTTGTGATCGTGGGACATAAGAAAATGTCAGTTCTGAAAGAAATTCTGCCATTAAATCTCTGACATAATCATACAAAGGGATTAACTCTTCTTTTCTGATGGCATAATCCCCATTGACTTGTTTGATTTCCAGGTCTGAATCACCTTTCACTGTTAAATGATTCAATTGTTCTTGAAGCGCCAACTCTAATCCTATGATTAGATCTTGATATTCTGGTTCATTGTTTGTACCACCTTCCCGCAATAAGAAGGAATAGGGTAACACTACCTTTTCCTAGTAAATAAGTACAATCTCTAACCCAACTTTTTGGAATTTAGGATCTTCCATTTTCTTCCATGTTGGACTTCTGGAAGCACCATCAAAGTACATTTCCCATGTTTGAATATTATCTTGAATAGAGAAGATTTAATCATTAGGATGTTTAGTATCTAAAGATGTATCTTCTACTGAAGGATGTTCAGCAAGGAAATCAGCCAGAGCATGGACCTTTATTGCCTTTTGAGACACATACTTAATATAAAATTGCTGCAAAATAACTACCCACCTTTCCAGATGTCGTGTAAGAATTGGATGGCTAAGGATAAATTTGATCAGGTTATTGCAAGATACAAATTGGACTTCATGATGTTGCAAGTAGTGTCTCAACTTTTGAAATGAAAAGTTTAACATTAGGAAACACTTTTCAATACTTGAATATTGGGTTTCTGCTTCAAGCATAGTCCGACTGAGATAGTAATGTTTGATTTCATTCCCAGCATCATTATTCTGGGCAAGGAAGGTACCCTGTGATCACTCTAATGCTTTCACATAAAGAATAAGTGGTATTACTTCAACAGGTGGCATTAATACTGGTGTACTCAAGAGATATTTCTTGAGAATATTGAATGCTTCTTGAAATTATTCATTCCACATGTAGGTGACTCCCTTCTTCATCAATTTGGTGAAGGGTAAAATTTTACCTCCCAGATTGGCGATGAATTGTCGAATATAGGCTAAGTGTCCTCTAAGTACTCTCAATTCATTCTAATTTCGAGGAGGTGACATACCACGGATTGAATTTTTATTCTCAGGATCGACTTCGATACCACGATGGCATACAACAAAGCCAATAAATTTTCTTATGGTTACCCCAAAAGCACATTTCAAGGGGTTCATCTTCAAATTGTGTTGTTGATGTTTTGTAGAATATGACTTCCAAATCAGCCAATTTATTAGAACATTTTTTGGATTTAACCACAAAATCATCGACATAACATTCAACATATTTTTATAAAAATGGTTTGAAGATACAATGCATGGCACGTTGATATGTTGCGCCTGCATTCTTCAGGCCAAAGGGAATTACCCGATAGAAAAACACACCCTGAGGGGCTCTGAAGGCTATAGATTCTTCATCTTCTAGAGCCATTCAGATTTTATTATAATCGGAATATCCATCCATGAAGTAAAGTGCTTCATAGCTAGTTGTTGAATCAATTAAGAGTTTTGTGATCAGAACTGGAAAATCATCCTTAGGACAATGCCGATTAAGATCTCTGAAATCAATACAATCTCTAATCTGTCCATTATTATTTTTCACATGGACAATATTATCCAACCACTTGGGATATTGAACTTCTCTGACGAAATTAGCTTTGATAAGATTTTCCACATCAGTGTCAATTTTGGAATCATAAGTTGGATGTGTTCTTCTTGCAGCTTGTTTGAATCCTCGATGTTCTTCTGGAAAACCCAAACAATGAGTAGCAACATCAGGATCAAGCCCTGGAATTTCTGTATAATTCCAAGCAAATATATCTCGATTTTTCTTTAAAAATAAAATATACATTTCTTTCTCTTCAAGAGTCATGGCCGCACTAATTAAAGTGGGTCATGGTTCTTTTTTTGTTCCAAGATTTATTTCTCTGAGTTCATCCACGGTAGTGGAGATACCCTCTTCAAATCCTGGAGGAGTATCCCTGAGATCTTCCTCTTCTTCTTCAACATGTGTTATTTCTTCTGTTTCTACTTTCATAGTAGATGATGAAGCAAAATTTCCATGATGAGGAGAGATGTTAAAATTTGAAAATCTTGAAGAAGAGGCTTCCATTTATGACTCTATTGATGATGAAGGGTCTTCCATGTGTAATAAAGAGGAGATGATGGATTGAGAATCAACATCATCGTTCACGTATGGCATTTCTATAACTTCTTCTGGCCTGTTTGGTGAAGTATAGACTTGCTGGATTTCAGCGGATGAAATGAAGACATCTCCATTTGAGATTTCATCATTGTTTGGTGAGTCACCATTTTCTCCCATGTTTTCTGGCATGATTGATGTAATTAACATTATGGAAGTTTCCATAAGAGTACTTGGATTGGGGTCTATCCTCTCAATTTGACTGATAGGAAATACATAATCTGTTTTCACATGTATGAATGGGTTTACTCTATTAATTTCCAAAACATATAGAGCATTAACCTTGGTAACCTCCCTTATTGTGTATTTCTCTTTACCCTCCATATGGTCGAATTCTTCCTCAATGTATCGATATTCACATGTTTTGAATGGGGCCTTATCACCTTATAATTTCCCAATTTGACCATTGAAGTAATATTTGAGAGAATGATGGTATGATGAAGGGATAGTCGCATGTTGATGTAGCCAAGGTCATCTAAGAAAAACATTGAAGGCTGTATTGTGATTAAAAACCATGAAATATGAATTGGATACAAGGTCTCCAAAATGAGTTCTGAGTGTAATCTCGCCCAGTGGTTCTTGTTCATTTTTATCATATCCTTGCAACATCAGAGTAGAAGGAGATAAATCAGATTCTGTGAGGCCCAATCGATGAAGTGTACGAATGGGGATGAGGTTGACTCCTAAACCATTATTAATGAAAGCTCTTCGGATGTCCACAACATTGACCATGCTATATAAATACAAAGGTCTAATATGTCCATTCACAATATCATCCTCATCCTCATCTGTAAAAGATATTACTGCATGAAATTCTGCAGGATCATTCTCTAAATGGTAGACTTAAACTGCAACAATTTCAGTTGAGAATTTCTATGGACTTGATAAAGCCTCGATGAGTTCCTCTCTAAGATCCTTTTATAGGTTCAAGGCATCCAAAATTGATAACATGGCCAGTACATAGGCCAAATGTTTCAAGATATCATATTTTTGATCCAAAGGTATGTGTTTCCCAACAGGAACATGTGCTTTCGTAGGTGCCTTAGAAGTTGATTATTTGGAAGTAGATGCATCTTATACCAGAGTAAGAGTTGGAAATACTCTTAGATTTGGAAGATTAGACTGAATAGGTCTATTAACTTTATGAGATGAAGAAGGTGTAACCTCTAATCGATCCTCCAAATTAATGGTACCAGGACTTTATCTTCCTTGCATGGAAGAACTTGCTTGTTCTTATTGAGCCCGCTGAAGGGCTCTACCACATGATTCTGCTACATACATAGTTGTAGTAGGGGTAGAATTGGAATAGTGTTTTCTGGGATATCCACATCTTCCTCTGTATCCCAAACCACTAGAACTCCCTCAAATTCTTCTGTTTGATATAGGAAACTCAGGCTCATCCAGATCGAAATTGTGATGGGCATAAGGATCTGTTAAGTGAATCATGTTAACAGAACCAAAGATCAACTCTTCAACTGATGCAGATTCTGCCTGATTATCCCATTTTGGTTGTGCCGTTTGGAGGGGCGGTTCCCATGGCATTGAATTAGATGGCATAAAATCTGCCAGAGTCAAAGACAACTTGGGCTTCGACACGATTTCATCTTCTTCTGACTATTACTCTTTATTTGAAATAGGTTGTTTCATTGAGGATTTTCCCTCTGATGAAGAGGTTTTTGTTGTGCCATTCGTAGCAGAAGACACAATTGGTTTCATCAATTGCGTTCATAAAATGGCATGAGTTCGTTTGATAGTTTTTCTGACCATCCAATCATCCTATTTCTACGCATTTTTGTTTTTGACTTCTTTCCACTCGCCATATTCCTCTATATTTATAGTAGTAACACATGATACCTGAGCTAAAGAACCTTTCAGTTTGACTTGTCTCGAGTCCACAATCTTTTGAAGGAGTTCATTGAAGACAAAACACTCCTAAGTGGGATTCCCCAACATATGATGAAATTGGCAATAATTGGGATGGTCTTCATCTCCTTCCTTGTTAGTCCTTTTATACCTTGGAAATTGGACCAAATTATTTTCTAGAGCCGAAATGATGTAACCTGGAACTTTTTCATTTTGTAAAGAATAGACTTTTTTCTTTAACTCCTCAAATTGTTTCTATCTTTGATCTCATTGATCACCTTGAAGAAACGGCCACTGTTGTTGACACTCATGATGTGGAGCCCTTCAAGAAGATGAAGGACTTGAAGTGGAAGCAGATATAGGTGCTTGTTTAAGCATAAATGTATCAGTATCTGCTTTCCCCATTATTCATCCTAGAACTGGTGGAATTACATGAGTTTTAGCCTTATTATATAAAATAGAGTCTTCAATCTACTGAGTGATCGAAGTAAGGTCTCAAAACCCTCCTGTGTATTTCACTGGGATCAATGGTGTGCATAACCCATCATGAAAATTTGCCACACAGATTCACAATAACTCTTCTTGAGGGAGTTTTAATCATAGGGAATAAGTTAATCCCTTCCAACGAGAAATGAAATCTATAACCCTTTCATTCTCCCTCTTCTTATAATTTTTAAGATCAAAACTTGTTGTCTTTGTAAAAGTTGAGCTGAATTGAAGAAGGAATCGTTGACGAAGATCCGCCCACCTGGTAATTGACTGGGATTGAAAGCTTGTATACCAGACAAAAGCATGCCCTTGTAATGACTATACAAAACACTTGAGCATAACTGCTTCTTGTTACTAGGGATTTCCCATCATAGGATCACAACGAGAAACAAAATGTGTTAAGTGTTTCTCTGGGTCTTCTGAACTATTAATGATTCGGAATGTGGTACTTGCAAAAATTGATGGGGGAGGAATTGCATCAACCCATTCAGGGTAAGATCTATTTTCTGGTTGAATTTGTTCATGATTTCCCTCTATATTTTCCAACCAACCTATTAATGACTCAATAGTAGTCATTAACTTTTTAGAAACATATGGCCGATCTTGGACCTGATCCAGTGCAATAACTGGATCTTGGATAGGTGTGGTGGCTGGTACTGCAACTGATGGTAACACCACCGATTGTTTTTGCACATGACCCATAGGATTAGACCTATGAGGTTGTATTGGTAAGGGATGATACTATTGATCCATCTCAGTAGCTGCAACAAAATCCCTTGGTTGACTGACTCCAACACGCTTAAGAGGAAGACTACCTTGAAGTAGTTCTGCATTCAACCTCCTTAATTCCTTCATTTCATCCTCTTGTTGTGCGAACCTTTCCTATAGTGAGAGTGATTGGCCTTCTCCAGAGGAAGAATGCAATGTAATCTGATTATTTCATTTCCACTTTTTGAACGCCTTTTGGAGAGGGGGAAGTTGGTTATTTGAAGGAATACTCAGATTCTGGATAAGCCTTTGATTTCTTGTACGCACACCTTCTCCGTTTTCCCTTGTGTGCACAACCTCTTTAGCAGGAACATCCTCATATGATCTCTATGAGTGAGCCTCATGTTCTAGAGGATCATCAACAATGGAATTGATGACATTTATTGATGCATAACACATTGCATCTCTTCTATCGGCATTTCTGCGATATTGTCTTCTTCCATGTCCTTGATGAGACACTGCCTTCTTTTGAGTTGATCCCTCAGAAACTTCTTAATGAACCGTAATTTGGAGGGAATATCCTGATAATTTGTCTCTTCGTTCCTCTTGGGGATTCTTCCCTAATCGAGAGAAGACTGAATTTTTTATGAGGAAGAGATTGAGGATTTGAAAAAGTCCCCAGTCCAGTGGACTGGGGCTGTTCCTGCTCAACTCCTCGAATCCTATTTGTTGATTCCGAGGGTTAGGCTAAAAGAGTCCCCATTCTGGCAAGATGGGTTGGTTCTTGAGCTACTACATCTGAGACTTTCTTAAAATCTCTTTTGATCGTGCAGAATTTAGTCCGGAAATTGGCTGGATGCATCAACATACATCCACTCAAATCACCTGGCTCAAATGACCATTGGATGATTTCTGACACTTCTGTCACTTGATGATGTGCTCGCTCTAAATTAGAATCATGTTCGATATTATCATTTCCCTGATGCAAGAGTAATTCGACAACTTGTTCTCTGTATGCCTGACATTGAGAAGAACTAGTTGAGACCTGTTCTTGGGTGAGCCTTTGATTACAAACAAAGCCAATTGGATCTGGCCATCCATGGGAAATAACATTGCATGAGACCATTTTTGGCGGGCTTTGTTGGCTGGAGAGTACAGTGAAATGTAGTGCTCCATGGACACCCCATCCCCTGATACGAATACCAGATGGGGAATTGACAATTAACTGGCGCAATCTTCTTAATGTGCCAAATCATGAATGCTGAAGGGCTCTCTGCTACTTTTCAGCCTTCAGATACTGAGAAACTAAGAGAGAGGCCAAATCAATTTCGTGTTGTAACCGTTCTATTATCTTGACATGATTTTCATATTCATCAGAAGACAATATTTTATTTTTCAATTGACATTGAGTTTTCCACCTGTTGAGACGAATATCGTGAATACAATCTTCTGTCAACATCTTTGGAAGGTCATACTGAGAGTCAGCAAAAGGCCAAAACACAACTGGAATATGAATGACCCACGGGTGGTTCATAGAATGTCCTACACCCCTGGTTATCTTCTGATTGAGAAAGTATTTCACCTTCTAGCGGTAAAGCATCAGACATGACTGGCTTCACCTTTTCAAGTGCCTCAAGATAAGAGGGCGTTATCGTCACTACATTGTCTATTGGAGCATTTTCCAGACAATGTGATTTACTACAGTGGAGAGGACTTTTCTAGATAAATTCATCATCATGGGGAGGACCACTATGGTGGGTTACAACAAAATATGAAACCATTTTCTCCTTGATCTTTTGGCCACGCATAGGGTTATCGTGACTCTCATCTAAAGATGATACTTCGAGATTGACCGAAAATCCAGGAAGCAAGCCTTCATGAGGAAGTGTCTAATGTAGAATTTTGGAATTAATGTTCCCACTATTGGGAAATGAGAGGGTAGAATCTTGAGTTGCAACAGATAATTGTCTGAGTGTATCAAGTTCTCCAGCATCAAGCAAGGCCTTATTATGGATTGGCTCTTGATTTCTTGATTTTACTGGATGGTTATTTTTCTTACACCCCTTCTTACTCACTTTGGGAACCCCTTGTTGATGAAAGTGGTTATTATGGGTAGGTGTCTGTGCCTGCTCAGGAGAAATAGTCAGGTTAGGCTGATTATCTCCATTCAAATCAGGTGTATGTGCCTAACTTGATTGTTCGTATGATATGGGGGAGTATTTCCCACAACCCTCTTGGACTAGAACAGAGGTGTGTATCTATTCCGGAGTGATCTGTTGATGTGTCACTCCACTGGTAGGGACAAATTTTCATTTTATTCCCTGTGATGCTGTTGAAGCTGTTATAATATTCTGGCAGGCATCCAGAATATGAGAATGGATTTCCTTCTTCTCTTTCACCATCGTCAGAATGTTCTTGGTGATTTCAGCTGCCGGAATGGGAATATAAATCCATTTCATGCTTAGAGTATGTGTGTGTTCCTTATTTTTCCTCCTTTTCCTGTCAGTGAGTTCTTTCAGTAATTATGTGTGGGGGCAGAGAGTTGAGTCTGCTCCAATTTTGTCATCGGGGCTTTCCGACTGACTTCTACGAGTGCTACCAAATGAGACTATTGGCAGGATTGATTAACATTGGCAGGTGTATGTGCCTAATGTGTATTCTTTGTCAAGTATTTTTGATTATTTTCCTTCAATACAGGCAGACGAGACTGTTGACAGAATTGTTGATTGTAAACAGGTGTATGTTCATCTTTATCAGTTTCCACCATATCAGATTGGCGACCTTCTTTGGTTGTAGTCAGAAGAGCCTACTGACTAGATGATGAGTTATAAACAATTGTATATGCCTTCCTATAATACTCCACTATAATTTCTTATTGGGATTGGTTTATTAGTGCCAGAAGAGTCTGCTGGACAGTGGGATTGGAACAGACGTGTGTATGTTCCAACTTGTTGCTTGCCATCAAGTTAGGTTGATGGACTTCTCCAGAGGGGGAAGAGGTAAGAACAAGCTCCCTGTTGGTTGGATTGCACCTATGGTAGTTTGTCTTGCATTTTCAGGTCTGAAGAACCTGAGCCAAACCCCTGATGGTGATACCCTCATCATGTTGAGGGCACACTGTCGCACGAGTCTGGCAGCAATTGTTTATGGGAGCCCTCAGTAAAGACTCTTGTCTCCTTGAATTAAGGACTTGAGTGACCTTCTCATTCACATCCCCAGAATATGGGAGGGACTGGTGATTGTGTTCCAGGGATAACGACCCGAAATGGTTAAAAACTGTGGTTGGAACCACCTGCTTCTTGATCATTGGTCGTCGTTGTTCGGACAACTAGGGTGAATTATTGACATGGAGATCTTGTCGAGCAAACTCTAGAGTCAGAATGGTACCATGTAGACAATATTTCTTAACTGTTTCATTTGATACCCAACGTTTAAGACACCGAGTAGGTGATGTCATCCTCAGAGCAGATGAATATCCAGTAGGAGTAGCAGAAGATGCATTCACAGGTGTGAACTTTAGAGAAGCCATTTCTGTAATGCATAGATCTTGGAAAAGAGTGCATGTTTTGATATAATAGACATAATCAATATAAGTTCAGCCACTACATCTTTTGTATGAGCACATATGTTATTGATTGTTTTGTTGGCCCTCTCATTGAGTTTAAATAGGGGCCTAAAAATAATTAAAACATCATTTTAACTTGCATAAGGTTTCACGGCGGGTTCAATTTTTTTTTCCTCTGGGAATGGGGATGACCTTGATTTGTTTAAGGTTCAAACATTCTAATCGGTTTCTAATGGGTTTTTTCATAGAACCGGAAACATATAATGATTCTATATCCATTTGAACCTACATTCCAAAGGTATGTGCTCATTAGTTGTGGACCGGTGAGGCATAAGAATTTGCATTGGTCGAGAGGATGGTAGGTCAGACTCATCACACCCTTTTTGGGGGGAATTATTGTCTACTCTGGGACTCTCTTTATAGATTTAAGTTATGTTTGTGAGTCCTTATTAAATTACCAAGTATGAAAATGAGCATTCCTCAAATTTTGACAATCAATTATTGGTATGTATGAGATTTAAAGAATCTTTTATATTTATTTTAGGTTCTTCATCGATAGAGAATCATCTGTATTTGATTAGATATTCTTAGTCAATGGTATCCTTCAACACATTATATAAATATTCCTTGGTCATCATGATAACCATACTAGTTTCAAAGCCACTCAGCAGGTCATTTGAAGTGTATTTTCATTCAGAAGGACATGGATTATTTTAGATTTGGGATCGTACCCGTAGATGGGCTACCTACATATCCTTGTTTAGAAAAGGAATCAAAACCCACGTACTTTAGGAATTGAGATATAGTTTAACGTCATATGGGATAGATGAGAATTAATGGATGATAGGATTGAACCTCATAAAGGCTTCCTGCGTACTCTACTTTTAAGGTAGAGATCAAAGTCTGCGTAGTTCATTTAAGAATGAATTGTGGGGTTTACGTTTGATTAATGGACCAAAGAGATGTGTCATGGTTACTTTTACACTCTAAGCTCATGCGAGTCATACTCAATGTGAAAAACAAGAGGTATCAGTAAACCTGACGATTTGTTCCATGAAATATGCGGTCATAAGGAATGATATGGGGCTTATGTATGTATGATTTCCCAAATAGATAAATATCTGGACATACTTTAGAGAAGAAGCTAGGGAACAATGTCCAAAAAGGTATATGTGCTTTATAGAGATTTGGATACTCTAACTTGGGGCTTACTCTTGAGAAAGATGCCCAAATTAGGAGGGGACTTGTGATTGGGTTTTATTCTTGAGAAGGAATCCCAAATCAAAAGTAGTTAATACTGGTTAAGAGAAACTATGACTGGGGATTATTCCTGAGAAGGAGGCCCAGGTTAAGGGAATTAGTAATTTGGGGCTTACTGCTAAGGAGAATGCCCATATTAAGGGAACTTGACATGGGGATTACTCCTAAAAAGGAGTCCCAGGTTATGAAATTTGAGAATTGGAGCTCACTCCTGAAAAGAAAGATCAAATAAAAAGGTAATTATGATTGGGACTTACTCCTGAGATAGAGACCCAATGTTTAAGGAGATTTAGGACGTGGGGCTTACTCCTAAGGAGGATACCCAAATTAATGATCTTCACATCTTAAAGGATGAGGTTGAATGAATGAAATCTCTATCCTTAGTGATGTAAAGACATGTAAGTCACTAGGTTTTGAGAGATGTTCCACGAAATTCCTTTCATACTAGGAATCCAACAAAAGAACCATGCCATAAATGACTTTGAAAAGGGCTTTGAAGGCAGAATCTTGAAGAGAATAGGTGGATTTGAGAAAAATAGTTGAATAAGCATTTCGGGCACCCAAAAAGAGGAAGGTGTACAAGTCCTGTTGTGGCACGCAAGTCCTGGTCGCTTAGGTATACCTGCACGACACTTGGGTACGTGCACGCCGGTCAAACCATAGGGTAATACTTGGGCGAGGCTTGGCTCAAGCCCTTAGTATTATCCCTAAAGGATTCCAAAAAGAGTGGCGCACAGGTTCTTTTGAAGGGATAAGGCAGCATGCAAGTGCGGCCTTTTTCCCTTAAAGGTTAGACACTTAGGCGTGCAAGTGTTGGTGAATTTAAACACTTGGGCCTTGTTCCATCACTTTGGATCTTCCATTCTCGGTAAAAAAATACCTTAGAAGTGTTTGGAAGTCTTCAAGAAGAGTCTAGGGCGCTGAGAGCTCAAATCTGACTTTTGAAATTTTTCATCCTCGAAATGGGGGGACCACAAGGGGTATTTATAGGCTACTGAAGACCTTGGGAAAAAATCAAATAGGGTGTGCAAGTCACATGTGCGCCCAATATATGGCGTGCAAGTATACTTGCGTGACTATGATGAAACTTGTGCGGCCCTTACTAAATGGAATCATTGTTCATGCCTTTGTGAATTTTTGATGTTTCTTCAAAGGATGAATCTCTTTAGACTCTGTGACTAAAAGGATCGTCAACACATATACTTCATTGATTATGTCATTTTAATATTTTGTTTTCAATAAAATTTAATTTTTTTAGAAACATTTATGTGTATTCACATTTTATACACATAAGAACTCCATTTATTAAACCCACTCTTTAATGGTATGTTCTTTGTAAAGGTCATCATCTCAATTTCCCTTTATTAAGGCATACATTAATATTATACACCAATTTACATTTATATGGTTTATATACTGTGTAACGACCCATAATTGTATTAATGAAATTTCCCTTCTGAAAAATATATCATATATTATTAATATCAAAAACCATAATAGACAACATAATACAATCATTATAAATAAATAATTAATGAAATAAGAAATATTTCTAGAAGTTAATGAACCTATACAGATGAAATAATAACTTTATATTTTGAATAATAATTGATCCTTAGGAATAAAAAATCCTCCAATAGATTAGTATCCTAACCAATTAATGTATAAACATAATGTCTGTATCTTATAAATTATGATATGATTTAAATATATCATAGTATAAGTAAGTAAAAGTTTTATAAATTATTAATTAAGTGTTGATATTTTTATAAAACATAAGTGATTATTTTTAATATTATAATTTATTTATTTTTAGTAATGAAAATTTATTTTCTTTTAATATATTTATATATTAATATTTTATTATCATATTATTATATGATAATTTATTAAGACCTTATTTAATTTTTCAAAGTGTTAAAAATCGACAATTAATTTAAATTTGATATTTTTTTGAATAAATGAAGTTTTTATTTAAATTAAATTTATCATATTTAGAAATTTATTTTTTTTAAAATGGAGTACAATTTTTCATTATATAATATAAAAATAGTTATGGTGATGTTTTGAGATTTTTTAAAATAGTTAAATTTTTGGTAAATTGTAAAATTTTATAATTTACGATAAAAGATAATATAATGAATAATGTTGTCATAGATGATGTATAGATGATGTAAGAACCAAATATCTACATATCACTCATTACATTAATATATTTATATATAAATCTAAAACTATTTGTATTCCTGAGAAAAAAATAAACTAATGAATAAAATAATGAGAAAACACATCTCTCATCCATTATAAATACCACGCCTCACCACCTATTCTCCTCACATATCTCAATATTTAAAAATGGTAAAAATAATTGTAAAATATCTTCTAATACCCTCCGTCATTTCCATGTTCCATTGGTCTCATCAAAATATCAAAAAAATCCACTAAGGAGGTTCTCAAGGGGGAGATATTCATGAGGTAAATTCCTCATTCCTTTTATTTTAATTTCTTTTCACGTTCATATAATTTCTTGTTATCTCCTCACATAACCTCAGAAAAATGTTATGATAACTACATTATCATATATATAATTTAATTTTATTATTATTATCAAATGACCAGTCATAATTTCTTTCCCCATCCCATTTTTTTACTAAAATGGAAATGTCATCCTTGATGTGTTAATTTATCACATTCCAGGATAATGAGTATTCAGTTTCCTTTACTGCCATCATGGATGATCATAAAACCATTTTTATTGTTATTATGATATTATAATACATGTATTAGAATCTATTTAGTTTTATTTAACCAGTTTATATACATCTTATTAAATAATGATACAAAACAAGTTCATGATGATCGAAAAACCTCTAAATTAATCCAAGTGATTATCACTAAATATTTATCTAATGATTCGTTGTCATCCCATATAATAAAATGAATCATATCAAAGTATTATATTATTGATTTTAATTAATAAAATATAACTTAAATTCATTATATTTATTCACATTCTACAAGATCTCTCATACACACATATAAATGAATTGATCATGAAAACCAAAGAAATGAACACTTTTGAAATCCAAAATTGTATCGTACAACTAATAGAAAGAATATAAAATTGACCTAATAAATCTATATTAAATCAAATAAATTTAGAATAGTTTATATATTTATTAATTAATGAATTTAAATTTTTTATTCAGGACATAAATTACAATTGCTGAATCATTTCAAACAAAAGGTAGAGGATTCTACCCGAACCTCCATTTTTCATTTAGATTAGAAATTCTATCTCTTTACCACAATGTAATTATTTTTTATTTTGGATTACATCTTATAAAGTATATTTATATTTCTCAAACTCAGGAATCCCTATCATATCATAGCTGTCCTATGGAAGGCGGGCTTGGGGTAGTCACGGCACGGGCCCCGAGGTCAGGTCGTGACAAATTGGTATCAGAGGTGGTTGGTTCTACCGCAGACTCTGATCTTTCTTTCAGTTGGGCTTGTATTCCGGCCCCCTTTACTTTTCTGCACCTTGTAGTTACTTTCCGCTTGCTGACTCTGTGGTGGTTGTTACTTATAAAGGCAATGCCTTCCCTGTTTACCGGGATTTTACGCCTTGGTGCTAGTCGCCAGCCCCTGGCCTATGGAAGGCGGGCTTGGAAGCCCCTGGCCAGGGGCTGGCGACTAGCACCAAGGCGTAAATCCCGGTAAAAAGGGAAGGCATTGCCTTTGAAAAGTAATACAAACACCACAGAGTAAGCAAGCGGAAAGTAAACACTAAACAAAAGCAGAGTACTACTGAAAGTGCGGAAAAGTAAATGGGCCAGTATACAAACCCAAACTGAAAGTAAAGAACAACTCGAAAGGGAAAACAGCAACTGAAAAGTAAAAGCCGCTACTCCGAGCTGTCCACAGGAAATCCCACCTGAAGGGTGGGTACAGATAGCTCCTCTGCTCCACGGGTCCCGCCGTCCGCTCCGAGCACATCCCGCCCAGTGGTCCACCTCCGGGTACCGTCCCGCTGTGCAAGCCTCAGCTAAGGTCAACATTTTCCGTCGTCTGTAACCAACACAACGTAGTGCGGGCAAAGCCCGTGCAGGGGTGAGTATAAGCTACTCAGTAGGGACCCCGAGACCCCTGAAGGTCTCTCAAAATCCACAAAGGATAAACCACGAAAAAATGTACAATCACGAAGTAACAACCGACACTGCTTAGGTATATGCCCATACATATACCTAAGTCATCAATTCAAATACGCTCCAACCTCCGAGCCCAAGTACAACTCAGTCCACACAGGATAGTAAATGTATTCCATACAGGAAAGCAAAACGTAAACCACACAGGATTGCACAACACAATCCACACAGGAAAGCAATAGGATTCAGCTCACACAGGTATACTTCTTCAAGGAAGATAAAGATGATCACTGATCCATCTAAGTCGTCGGACCCACGAAGGATCGATAGGTAACTAACCCCCGCAAAGACCCACACAGGATCGGGCCCACACAGGACCTGTAGGCGCTGGCTCACACAGAACCGCTGAGCGCGGACCCACACAGGATCGGGCCCACACAGGACCTGTAGCACTGATCCACGTAGGATCACTGAGTGCTGTAGTTGTCGTCGTCGAATCCACACAGGATCTCTGTACTGTCGTCGTCGAATCCACACAGGATCTCTGTACTGTCGTCGTCGCAGTCACAGTAGCAGTCGTAGCAGTCGCAGCCAGCACTAGGGTTTCCGCACACAGCAAGCTCGTTCGGAGGGTCCGCTCCACGAGCCGAGAGGCTGATACATCAACTGTCACGAAGACCAGAGTTGATGTATCCAAAAGTTCCGTATCGTCAACAGGAACTCAACGCAACAGACGGCGCGTCGATCGGACGCCCGGTCTGAGAGTTATTGGCATTTTCGTCTCCGGGGCCCGGTTGGTTTTTAAGGCAAAACCAACCCGACCGTACTCCACCTGCATCCAAACCTCGGGCGGAGTATGCCAAAAGATTCGTCTCACTAAGAGGGACACAACACAGCTGACGGCACGTCAATCGGACGTCCGTAGCTCAAGATATGAGTGTTTCCGCTCCGAAGGCCCGGTTGGTTTCGTGAACGAACCAACCCGGCCGAACTCAAAGTAAACCGAAACCTTGAGTGCGATATACCGAAACGACCGTCTCGATCCAAGGATCGCGTTGCCGCAGACGATTCGTCATTCGGAGGTCTGAGGCTCAAGATATGGCCCAAAACCGATTCTGGTTCTAAACGGGGGGGTCCGGGTCCGGGCCTACCCGGCCCGACCCCCCCCCCCTGGGGCGGCGCGGCGGCCTGGCGGCGCGGCAGCGCGGCGGCGCGGCGGGCCGCGGCGGCCTGGCGCGGCGGCGCGGCGGGCCGCGGCGGCCTGGCGCCGCGAGGGGCCGCACGCGGGGGCTAAGCCCCCGCTGATTGAAGCGGCGCGGCCTATGTGCCGCGCCTTTGCAACAAACGGCCCCCACGTGGGGGCCGGTTTAATAAAGAGAACCAGGGGGCTGCTTCCCCCCCCCCCCCTTTCATGGAACCCCCCCCCCCCTCTTTAAGAGGGGGGTTTTACATGCTGGCCGGGGGATTAATTCCCCCGGTCTAATGCCTTCCGGCCGGCCAGCTGGCCGGCCGGTTTTCTCCAACGGGACCAGAAATTCTGGTCCCCCCTTCGGCTTCCGACGCCGGCGGCCCGGCCGCCGGTCTTCTCTTCCGCCGCGGCCCGGAACCGGCCGTGGTCTCCTCGTCCCGCCGCGGCCCGGAACCGGCCGCGATGTTCGTCGTCCGGCGCGGTGCGACGGCACCGCGCCCCTTTCGCCGTGCCTTGATTCCTTTCAACGCGGCGCGACGGTGTCGCGTTCTTGAAGATTCTACCTCGGCGTAGCGTGACGGCGCCGCGTAAAATAAAATCACGGTTATCCGTGTGGTGCGACGGCACCACGCCACTTGCTTCCACCCACAAGAATAAACAAGAACGATGGAGGGGGGTTCGGCCGTGTTCGTGCGGTCCGGCCCCCTCACGTTAAAATAATAACGCAACTTAAATAATTCAAGCCACACGTTAGACTTGCTATTCACGATCAAGAAAAAAATAAGGAAACCAAAAAAAAATCAACAACCCCTACCTCGGGTATAAGGTTCGAAGATTGTGAACGTTCCGCGGAAGACGACGTCGCGGAGGTCGGGCGTCGCGGTAGTCGTTCGTCAAATCCGATGACGAAGGGATGCGTTCGAAGAGACACGTCGTTGGCGAAACTTGTACGCCGACGAAGGTTGTCCGAGGAAGAAGTGGCGTCCCCTTCGTTGACACGGTAAACGAAGAATGGAGGTGCGGCGTTCTTCGTCGGAGCTTGAGCGTTCTTCGTCAAGATGAACGTTCTTCGAGTTCTTCGTCAGAGTTGAAGAAGAAGAAGAGCTCTCCACCTCTCAAGAAGACAAACAAATAACCCAAAATAAAATAAGACAACAACTTATTTTATTATTACATAACACAAAAGAATTTCAAAAGTTTGAAATTCAAAAGGATTAACTCCCATAATTAAATAAGTAACTCAAGTCAATAAATGAGGCGTTAAAAGAGTTGGGAGAATTTGAAAGGATTAGGGGTTCGTGTGGGCCCCACCACACTTAATCCTCCCAAGGGAGGTTAAGTGGGTGTGGGTCCCACTTCCAACCCCTTATGGGAAATTTCATGTTTTATAAAGTTACTTTCTAAATTTTCTAAGATAAGTAATCCCGATTTAATTAGGATTTATGAATTATTTCACTTTTTAATGTAAATTAAATAATAAATATTATTGCACATTTATTTTTTCCAAATAACACATTTCATCATGAAAATATATCATGGTTCTCTTTTAGTTTTATGAAAACAAATATTTCTTTTCTTCTTTAAATGCTCCTTATTATTTTCCATAAACTACATTAAACATTTTCATTTATAATGAATCATAAACTATATTTTTATATGTTTTCAATTAAAAAATAATTAAATTATTATAATATATTACTATTTAACTTTATTAATGTGAAATTATTATTTAAATCCATTATTTCATCGACACCATTATTATATTTTCTTTTTTTAATGCCTTACGACAGTATTATGATACCCAATTCTATATATGGGTAACCCTTATGTTTATGTTTGATTATCCATGTTGAACACATATGCATTAATAAGTTTTTATGGGTGCACTGAGATTGAACTCAAATAAATTGGGTAATTTTAAGTTTGAGGATACATCATGTTAGGACATAGAGTAGACCTGATTCTTTTATGGGGATTTGTCCATAATGAAATATAGTCTTAGAGGTTATCTGTGACTCATATTTATTCCATGTTATGTCTTGTTTCCACAATAATATAATGACATGATAAAATTTTATAATGTTTTACATGTTATTATTCCTTATGATTATTCATTTTCCATACCTTTTTCCATATTTTTATGCCTTATAACTGATGTGTTATGTCTATTCATATTCTTATTCCCTTACAGGTCTTTTCACCTAAAACCTTTTGCTCATGTATTCCCCAGGTTATAATATAAAGTTATAAAGGATCAATGGATTTAAGAGAACATTATAAATATGAAATAAATCATTATTTTATTTTGGTTTCATGATGTTTAATTATGAATCTAATAATCTAAAGAAATAATAATTTATGGTCATTGGTAATATTTTTTAATTATTTATGCTTATAATCATGTAATGATATGTGTAAAATGCTCAAGATATTATTTTAAAACCTTTTGATATCTATTATAATTACTCCACAATAATTCATGTAATTTGTAGTTTCAATTTTATTTATTTCATCGAAGGGACTTTGATGTAAAAGGTTCTATGTGGTAAATAATTTCATTACTCAATTTATTTTCAATGGGTTATATTACTTCTTTATTGTCTTTGATATTAAAATATTAATTATATGTAATTATGATAATATTGATTTTATTTCGACTTGTTTCATGTGTATTTTGATTTGATACACATAATCAATTCATTTATTAATTCCAACATCAATATTATGATCATTTCATAGGATTATTTCACAATATAATTTTAATCAATATTGTTTAATAATTAATTAAAAATAAATGAAATTATTTGATAAATTTTTTTAATAAAACTTTTTATTTTATTATCCTCTATATATTCATGAACATTTTAAATTAATAGTTCCATTTACCTAATATTTATTTCTTAAAAATACTGAGAAAATGTTTCAATTAAATCTGACTTTATATATCTATTCAATCAAAAACCCATTTTCATCAAAAATAATGCTTTCTAAATATGTTTTAAAATATTTGTTCATTCCATTTCTAAATGATTTATTAATGAATTATTTAACCATTTTGGATTTTTAAAATTTTATTTGAAATGAATCTTCATGATCTTTTCAAAACAGGGACCATTTTTTAACAAAAAAATGAATGGAATATATGATTTATGGTACTCTACATATAGAAAATTTCTTACTAGGATGAACACCCCATGTTTAAAAAAATCCTTCCTGAGTTTCAAATGTTATTTTTAAACAAATGTGTTTTCAATTTTTTTTTGAAATTTTACATTTAAAATGATATTTTCACAATGTAATGGATATTCATTACAATAATTTATTTGAATGTATAATATAGTATTTTTATTAATCATAAATAAAACCCTTCATTTTAAATATACTCCTCTAAAAATAAGTTGTAGTGATTTTATCCTTATTAGTCAACTAGATTATTTAAGATTATTTGGACCAAGGATTGATTTGGAATTAACTTCTTGGATTAATGTTTTAGAAATCAACGTTACCTTGAATTATTATGTTTCTTATGATCATTGGACATTAAATTGAAATTAAATTTCCATATTATTTATCATTTATATGTTTATTTATTAAACTATATATCATTTAAACAAATATGTTTCGATATGAAAATTTATTTTTTTGTCTGAGAAAATAGTGATAAATCCATATATTACACTCATATAAGATATTGATGAAAATAAACATTGTATATGAAATAAACTGATTATTCTATATATGAAGAACATTTTGGACATGTAAATATGGTTGAGGCCTAGTTATAGAACACCCCTTGATGCATCAGTGGTCTCATGAGGTTAATTAGTAATAAAACATTAAATAGGTTTTTATATGTAGTTTTAAATAGTATTCTGATAGTTCATTATTACATAGTTATTGTGTTACTTTAGATCAGGATGTATCATAATTATGTATTTCCTTTATTGAGAATTAATTTATTATTATACATGATATTTTTACAATTTTATTATCATTCTATGAATTTCACTCTTTATTTATTGATTTAATGGGGGTGTCTTCATTTACATAAATTTCCATATTAATTACTCCTAATACAATTTTTCAAGTCATGTTTTTTATTATATAGACTATGATTTCAGTTATTTAGCATACTATATTGATTATTCATTATCTTAACCTGATATTCATGTTATTTAAATGTAATGTGTATTCTATTGTTAACCTTTCTATTTTTTATGCTTATTGATTAGTGATATCTTACAATATACTTGATATTTTCTATGAATTTGAACTCTACCTTATTTTTGTTTCCATACCCCAGATTCCCTGATGTGTAAAATGGTTGTTGTTAAATTATATTCTAGATGGAATAATGGGATTTTCAAAAAACTTTGGTTGTATTTTTTGTTTTCAATTATAATCTGAGAATAATTTATATATGTAGTTTTCCAGGACTACTATACTATTAATTTATTTGGAAAAAATTCCTTTGATCTTATGAAAATGTAATAAATAAGACACCAGCTTTGGGATACTGGGATTGGGGTCGCTACATTGTTGGATTTAGTTCCCAATAACAAACATTTTTATTGCATGAATATTTTTTTGTTACTAATAAATTTTTATTATCACATAATTATTTTTCCTCTATATTTCTATAGTTTGTGATAATGTACTTTGATTATAAGCCACAATGAAGGGTCCTAATAGTTCCACATTTTAATTAAAACATGGAGGTGAAACAATATTATTATTGAATATTTATCTATACACAGATGACATTGTCTAATCGGACATATACAAAACTCATTATCTGGGGTAGCATTATCATAAGATGTTGAGACACCTTCTCATGGTGTTCATACTTGGAAATCTCCAAGATAGAATGTTATGATAAGAGAAACATTAAAAAAATCAACATTTTTACATCATTGGATGTTATTATTGTGTACATGTGTATTCATATATATACATTAAAACTATCATTAATGGATATCATGACTCATATGCTTTGATATATTAATGAACTCCATGATGACATATGTTCACTGCAATGTAGGTTTTGTTGGGTACATCCTGAGTGATATTTCATCAATGGATAAAGTGAGAAATGATTAATCCCTTCTATCCCTTAATGGATGTTGATAACTCTGTCAATTTGATGGAAATAAATCTTCCTGCATAATTCCATGACTATGGTGTACAATGGGAATGTTACATTCTGGAATGTAAAATAAAGATATATGAAGCAAATAGATTGATGACACATTAATCCAACCTACTTTAATCAAGATATTATGGAGAAATAGATTATATTATATGATAATCATTGGTAATAGTTTCAACATCATTGTGAAGTGTGATTCATTATTAATGGATTCCTTATTTTGTTACTAGATGATATTTATTGACTGGGGAAATCAATCCTAATACCATAGGGAAAGTGGTATAGAGTTCCACATACTATGTATATCTATAATCTTGAGTATATTATATTACTTAATTTATAATGTTTGAAAAATAATAGTTTATCATGTTTAGTTAAATTTCATAATTTAAAAACAATTTATTTGAAATAATAAGTGAGTAAAATAATTATTATTATTATTTACATAAATCTTTTGTAAATATAATATTTATATTATTTATTGATGAATAATGAAATTAAATTTATTACCTAAATAAATAGTCATTATTCAATTATTGATAAATGTTGACAAGGGAATGTAGAAAAAATTTGATGGCCTAAATAGAAATTCTCAAAAGGATATTAATATTATACAAGTGTTTCACATGTCAAAAGATTAATATAAAGATTATAATTATTTTTAGAAAAAGGACCATTTATGAATTTCAAAAATAGAAAACATTTCATTTTCAATTTTCCAACACTAAATCTTCCATAATAAATATCTAATAATTTATCATTCCAAAACACAATTTTTGTGAACTATAGTTAGAGTGAGATACTCTTAATCCATATAAAGGGATTAAAAGATCAAGATTTCTATCATGTCATATTCTCATAATCTAATGAAAAAAAATTATGTTTTCTTACGCTATAGAGAAGAATTGAATTAAGATCTACTATGAATAACATAATAGATCAGGATCATCCATTCTAGAGCCTGACAATTATATGATAAATTTTGGAGATTTTTGTGCATGCTGGGATCAATATTAGAGGGACTCTTCACTTAGATCATGTTTGAAAACAATTGTGTGATGAGATATATTATATCAAATCAACAATTAAGAGATAATTAATAGGTGAGGAAATTATGTATCTACCATTAAATTAATTAATATTTACTTGTAAAGATCGTTCACTTCTGGTTCTGTTGTTCTAATATAGCCATGTAATAAACTATTTTTCATTGTACATGACATTGTTCTCATGTGAAGAAATTATTACAAATGATTTTTTACTAAAAGTTGAGTAGGTCATAACATCCTAGGATGCTTATATTTTTCATGATACATACATGTTGTATAAAAAAGATCACATGTTTAATTTATAATTATCTATTATTTGACGAATGATTTCATGAATTTACTTTTTTTTATTTCAATTATAACATTTTTTCTAAATTGAACATCATCATCCCTTCCATTTCATCATTTTTGATAATATATCTAGTATTCCAATTACAATTATAAATTAAGAATCATTTGATTCAAACCATCTAGATGTTCCAAATTATTCCCTTGAGAAAACCTTACTACAAAACAATTAATTCACACATATATTCCATGTACATTCATTTTACCATCCATATTTGTCTCTCTCATTTTAGGTCTGAAAAAACTATATCTAACATCAGAATAGATGTGTCCGGGGTGTATATTTGGAGAGGCTGGCACACGACCTGTAGAACTACATAATATGTAAGATCATTACATGTTGTATAGTTTCTTTCTTATTGTAAAATCCGGCGTTGTAATTATTATTTTTATTTAATGAATAACTGTAATAGTAATGTTAATAAAAATAGTGTTAATTTATAAATATCATTAGTAAATAAAAAAATTATAAGGGGGAATTATTATTTATTAATGTTATGGTTAATATAAAAATTTATAAATAAAATTATAGTAAATAATGAATTAACAATAATAATGTAAATAAATAAAGAATTTAAATGTTATTAATTAATTTTTTACATATTTTTTTTGCATAATAATTAATTAAACTATTTTGGACTAAATAATAATTAATTTCAATAGATTTAATTTAAATAAATTTTTCTTAAATAATATTTTCCATAATTTAAATTAATGTCAAACATTTTTCATAATTATTATTTGAAATATATATTATGAAGATTCTTATATACTTCAGGATTTTTATATTATCTAATTTTAATTTTATAGTAATATATAAATAACCCTAATATATATATATATATAATAACAAATAAATGAAATTCTAAAAAGAATCCATATATTTTATGAAAATTATCACTTATACATAAAATGTAGAATTACTAATGTATTAATATATGAATTATGAAGAAACTTATTCAATATAAAAATATTAATATTAAGAGAATATATATTATTAATATATATAAATATGAATTTATAAATATTATAAAATGATTTGTAAAATATAAAAATTATATATAAATAATAAATGAATTTATTTTAATAATTTGAATATTAATAAAATTATTATATAAATTCTAGATTATTAATTTTATTTATATAATTTTTAAATTATTAATAAGTAAATATATATATATACATATATTGAATATGAATAAAAAAATAGATTATATAATTTTGTAAAAAATTGAATGAAATGAAGACAATACTCTGAAATCGAGGGTAAACCTCATTCGTGAAGTCAATGTGTTTCATTTCTTTGGGGAGCATTGAGCCGAGTGGTTTTCAGATGGATCCATGCTCGGTGAAAGATGTGAGGCCAAGCGCTATTAAAAACTGATGTCCGCCGAGGGAGATAAAGTGATGTTGGAGAGATTTGAGAAACTGAAGAGATTCAGGTTTTGTTTCTCAGTGTGTCATGCAAGGGTTCTTCATAGGTCCTGATCACTAATGGGGTTTCAACAGCAATGATGTTCGAGTGATAATAAGTGGAAATCGATCACAGAGATCAATTATTTTTCCTCTGGTTCATCTGATTTTCAAAATGTAGGTTGGTTTTTACGCAAATGTATTTTTGTCCAATTCTTCCATATTAGACCGTTTTTAGTGAATCAAGAACCGTTTTCTTCATTACACTTATTTGTATACTTCACAATTACAATGTTTAAATCAGGTATTAATTTATAATTTGATATTGGTTGATGCTTGAATTATTTTGTGGTTCTTCTTATGTCAAAAATTTCGGAGGCTATGATTAATTTAAATTAGTCTTCTGATTTCTGGTTATAAATTATTTTCATCATTTAATTATTTGATTAAAACCTATAAACATCAATGAATATAAATATATATTTCAATAAGATTTTATTTAAAACCATAATTTCTGGAATCCTCCTATTTTTATTTGGTGAGTGTTTTATGATAACAGTATATATAATGCATTTATAAATGGACAACTTAATTTGTAATGTCTATTCATCTCAATGAGTTGAAAATATGAAATCCATCAACATTGAAATTATTTTGGGTGCAAATATTGAATTCAAATAGCTAAAATAAAATATAACTATCTTAATTATGTAGAAACGTAATTTTTTCACTCTTCTACTTATGCTTATCCCATATATTCATCCATGCTCTTGCAGAATTCTTCTTAGATCAAGGGTCATCTTTGGTTCTATTTTTTCATTTCAGAGGTAAGGGATTAGATATTTTATTCCAGGATTTTATTTTTTATAAGAATTATAATTAGGGGTATTATAATTATTATTTTATAAAATTATATTATTAAATCCTTAAATCATAATTCATTTAATATTTCCTATTAAAATTATTGTTTAACAAAAACATTAAGGGTGTAATATTTTCATGAATATATTATTTTAAATTAATTTCATGTTATTAAATTTGAGGATTCTAATTTATAATTTGTATTTTAGTAATAGTGTATACATTTTAGTATATATTATTTTAAATTTCATGTTATAATATATATATATATATATGATATATTTAATTTTCTTGATCATTTACTTATAATATTTCTAATTTCATGTTTATAATTTTGTATGGTGGTTATATTAATTTTAAACCTATATTTTACAATTATAATTATAAATAATCATTATATGGTACTACTTTTCATAAAAAAACATAATGTTTTCAATATCGTGTAATTTATGAAAAAATACTATTATTTTTATGTAATGGAATCATATCATTTCAAGTTACCACTTTAATAAAAATGTTGTTAATGATCATAATTATAAACATATTTATAACTTTTTAATTACATTCTATACATGAATATATATATATGTATGTGTGTGTGTAAATATATATATATACAGGTCATTTAAATCACTTTACACAACATCAACTAAAACCTCCATGATTATCTATTGAGAAGAATGGATTTTGAAATCATTCACTCCCACTCACTTCAACCATTGATAGACTAGGTCATGGTAGTCCAGGGGTGAGACTCCTACTTTTTCTATATCATCTACCCATTAACATCCTTGTACCGCTTTCACTGACCATCCTCTCCTCCCTAGTGTCCCAAAAAAATTATGTTTTCTATAAGGTCATATAGTGCGAAGATGGATTCCACTCAGGTATAATCTTTTCAAATGAGATTACGCAAGCCTCTATAATGTTGAATCTTACTTTGTTGGACTGCTTACAAAAGAAAATTTCCTTCTTGGATTCCTTTGAAATATTAGTTTTTTATTACATGATGTTTCTTGAACATATGATTACTGGGTTCCTAGACATGAGGCATTTCATGATCAGATTTGTTATAGAAAATGTCCTCATCTCTACCTAAGAGAATTTTCCACATGTTGTATCAGGTTTTCTATTTTACCTCTTTATATGGAAATTTAATTTTCATTTAAAGAATGATTCAACCAATATGGTGATATAGATCTCCATTCTTTTCCTACCTATACAGATTCAGAATCTAACAGTCTTTAATTTGGTTGGAATCATAGTGGGAGAGTACCTTTATCTAAACTAGTGTAGCCATGGTATTTTCCACCCAATTTCATTGAACATCAATATCTATGTACATGTCTCCATGAGTCTATTGGATTTTATCAGCATCAATATTGAAGGTGTTTTTCATTGAAAGATGAAAGTTTTCTTTGAATCATGGGATTACTTTTGTTATTTTTTAGATGTTTTTGTCATGATATTGGTAGTTTCCATAAAACAATTCTTGGGAAACATCCACAAGAAACCATGGAAGATGGTCACCCCATTAATGTCGTGGGTGTGGGATGGGATGAACACCCCAAATTGCGTGCAATTTTTCATTATTACTAAGGAGGCATATATGGGGTTTGTTGAGAAGTTCATTTAAACTATTATCTATAAAGAGGTGAAAATAATGGATCTACTTCTGAAGAATGTGGAAATAAATGATTTATTGAAGCAGTATTTGTGTAACCACATTTTATCAAGTATAGAACCATATGGTTCAGGGGGGTTCGGAGGGGGTAATCGATGTTACATATATTATCAAAAAGAACTCCCCCACTCAAGCAGATAATGTAAGATATTTCTTTAACAATCCTTCTAAGGGTTCTATAACCTGCAATAATCATAAAATAGAGGTTTAAATAATTGAACATGTGGTTGGAAACAATATTAAACATTAAATTATCTATAATTTGATGGAAATAGATGGGAAAATTCTAGTAAAATAAGATTTTTCACAGGTGGGTCATCCTAATGAGAAGAGGGTAGCATGTGGGTCAAATGCAGAGAATGAATGTGTTGGTTTTCTCTCAGGGTATCAGGCAGAGGAGATATATAGTAGATAAATTCACTAACCTAAGAGAAATAAAGGGAAAATTGAAATCGTGATGTATGGATATGTATCCCAAAAAATATAAAAAATATTAAATGAGTATGGATTATTCATATTTTCCCATACCTATGGAGACATGGTTATCAAACAATGGAAAACAAAAGGAAAATAATAGTGAATTAGAGAAAAATGGAAAGTCTACGGATATAATTATACACTTTTGGGAAGAAATGTTAGAATAGGACATGCTAATTAAATCCTCCCATGAATATGTAGACATGATAGTTTATATGATTATTATAGTTTACACCAAATATGAGTAGAGTGTTTATTTTAATAGTCAAGATTTGTTTTTGACAAGAGGCTTCAACGAAATGAATATTGATGTAGAGGATTATATTCAATCATGGTAAAAGATAGAATACCACTTTTAGGACATTATTGAGGAGTATATAATGAAAAAATTTATTGGTCAGACCTATTATTTAAATATGGATGTGTAATTAAATATTCTTTGACTAGAATTTAATGGTGATATGATATCTTATTGGGTTTGATGTGTTGTGGTTAATGTGTGCAAGAGATTTTTTTGAATTTTCTGTTGAATGTTGGTTTGGTTTCTGTGTTTTTGTATTTTTGTAGGGTTCTCACTGAACCCCAAAAGTTATATTTTAATAATAATATTGATATATATATATATTCATTTTGAATGATTAAATTCATACTTTGAAGGAACAACATTCAAAGTGGATGTTATTAGTTTTATGAATGAGATTTTAATAATTGTTTTTTTAAATTATTCATTCATTAATATTCCAGTAATTTAGGAAATTTCATATCTTTATGGGATTTAATTTATCCAAATCTAGAATATTTCTTCATATGAAATTATATAAATATATAAATTCATTTAAATATGTTTCCTTAATTCTAATGATAAAACTCTAATAAGAAATGTATTACAATGTATTTCCTAAAATATTTTATAAAATTAAGAACTTCAACATTTTAAACATAATTCGGATGTGGGGAGTGAACTCTTCCACCAGTAATGTTGGCTGACCAAGATAGACTGTCAATTTTTCATGTGGCCCCATGGTTTTTTTCGACATCATTTTAATATTTTATGAAAAATTAATTGATTATATTATTATGAAAAGTATTTTTAATAGTATAGGTGTTCTCGAAGTTTTTTTATAAATTATTATTTCAAAGCTATAATTGGAAAAAAATTATTTTTTGAAAAATGGTTTTCAAATTAGTTTTGAAAATATTTTCCAAGAATGTATTTTAAAGTTGTTTTTTCACTAATTTTAATAACCATCAATGGGAATTTTTTTTCTCATCCGATGTTTTAAAAGAATTTTTCACTTGTCTTTTATATATTCTAATATGAATAACATTACCTTTGGGGTTATAATTCACAGTGATGAATAATTATGTTATTTTTTTTAGTACAACATTGAAAAAAAATTATAAGGTATTGTCTAATTCTCTGAAAACTAGACTTGAATATGTCCTCAATTATATACATAACTACTTGTATTTTTCTATTATCAATTATTATTATAAATTCCTAGAATATTTTTAGCTCATAATCTTGAAGTATGGGTTTAGGACATTACATTTTGAATCATAGGAAAAATCAAGACAATTTTTGACATTAAGATTCACATTTTGATGAAAAAAATACTACGTGATAGAATTTTGTTTATATAATTATGTTTTCATAAATGTTTTAGTTCCAATATTCATGATTCTAAAGATATAAATTCATAATATCCTAAAGACTAATGATTGAATTGTGATGGCGCAATTCCTTAATTGTGGGAAACATTAAACATCCCAAGTTTTAATTATTTTTTATCAAGTAAAAATTTGTAATTGTTATACTAATAAAAAATAATAATAATTTTGCAATATAGTAAAAAAATATTGAAATAATAATGGATCTAAAATAATTATCAATGTTAGATCCAATATATGATTTTATAAAACAAAATTTCTTTACATAATGATTTAGAAATAAGATAGTAAATAAATAAGATTTTAAATGTTTTACAAATTATTTTCATACAAAAAGGATTGTTATGAAAATTAATTAATTAAACTGTTTGAAAATTAATAAATATTAACTTATATAAATTTATTTTAATGTAATTTTAGAAAAATAATTTTATACACAATCTATATTATTGTAGTATGAAATTTTATAATGATTATTTATTGTATAGATTATGAATATAATCATATATTTACATATATTTATAATATATATTTTTAAATTTAGAGTCATATAAAAATCTAACTTTATTTATATATATATATATTATTATGAAATAATATTCCAAAAAGAAGAATTTTTTTTTTAAAACTCTGAATATTAAAAAAAATAGATTTACGGATATATTAATATATGAATTATGAAAAAACTTATTAAATCGTAAAATATTAACACTAAAGGAACATAAGTTATATATATATATATATAAATACAAATTTATAATTATTATAAAATGTTTTATAAATTTTTTAAATTATAATTAAATTATAAATGAATTAATTTGGATTATATGATCATTATTATCATTATTATTTAAATTCTTGAATATTTGTTTGATTTATATAATTTTGAATATATATATATATATGTGTGAAATATGGATTATAAATATTTATATATGTATTTGTTTTTAAAAAATTAAATACATGATGATATACTCTTGAAATAGATGTGTGACCTCATTTGGAAAATCGAAAAGTGTTTATTAATTGGGGGTGTCGGGATGGGAACATTACTTTTCATGTTGAACCATGATCTGTAGAAGAGGAAAGGATGAGTGTTGTAGAAAATTGACCTTCATCAAAGGAGATCATGTGAAACAACAATGATTCAACAAAAGGATGGGATTCGGGCTCTGACTGGGGACCAAGGAGATTCAAGCCATTGTTTCATTTTTTGGTATGTCGACTAGGATTCTTGAGAGCTCTATTTTTCCTTTGGGGTGTTAAACATGAATATTTTTGGGAAAGGATATGGGGAAATTGATCGTGGATTTCCTATCATTATCCTTTTTTCTAATTTATTGATTATAGGTAGGTTTTTATGCATTTGTTTTTGTGACTAATTTTTTCATTGGGGCTTTTTGTGGTATATAAAATACGCCCTTTTATGTAACTCACAATTTCTATGAATCTCGATGAATTTTTTGATTTCTGGTAATAATAGTAATTTGATTTTTGTTTATGCTTGAATTGATTTTTACTTCTTTATCTTCTAATACATTATGTGGTATGACTAAACCAAATTAGTTAGCTGATTACTGGTTATAATTTATTTTATAATTTTTCTATTTGATTAAAACTTGTAAAAATCAAAAATATATAAATTTATATGTTCAAAATATTTCATTTAAATCCTATCAATGTCTATAATCCTCTTATTTCCATTGGGAGTTTTTTCATCACTTTATATATACATCAAATTTAAAAGATCAACTGAATTGGTTATGTTTCTTTGTCCGAATTAATTTAAAATATGAAATTCACCAAAAGAGAAGTTATTTTGTGTGCAGTTATTGAATGACTAGTTATACTATTAAATGGAACTACGTTTATTTTGTATACAATTAATTTTTTCACTCTTATTCTTCTTCTTCTTCTCTTTTTTGTTCATTAAGATATGGTAGGATAGTGAGTATTTCAAGGGAAAGAATCATTTTTTCATTTCAAAGGTATGATATTAGTTATTTTATTTCAAGATTTTAATATTTATAAAATTATAATTAGAGGTACCAAAAATATTATTTTCTGGAATACTATTTTGAAATCCTTTAATATGAATTTATTTAAAAAATCATATTAATATTATTTTTTAATAATATTAGTAAGGTGGTAATATATTCATGTACATATTATTTTCCAAGATTTTCAAATTAATAAATTGAAGGATACTAAATTTCAATTTATATTTATGTATTGGTGTATACTTATAAGTCTATATTATTTTTAAATATAAAGTTATAATAATATCAAAACACACACACACACACACATATATATATATATATATTGTATTTAGATTAAAGTTCATTTTTAAGACTTCTAATTTCATGTTTATAATTATATGAGGATGTTATAATAATTTAAATTATATATTTAACTATAATAATTAAAAATAATTATCATATAGTTTTACTTTCTATAAAAAAATTAATGTTTTCAATATCTTGTATATTATAAACAAAAAGAAAGTATTATTTTCATGTAATAAAATCATATCATTTAATTATTTTACTTTTATACAAATTCTATTCGTGATAATAATAATGGAAATATTTATTGATTTTTCATGACATTCCATAAATATATATATATATATATATATTTGTGTGTGTTTCTGTATTTATTTGAATTTATATATAATGTGTATTGAATAAATTATTTCATTGTAGGAACTACATTAAAAATGCATTTTATGATATTTATGATTGAAATTATAATACATCGATATTAATAATTCCTTCATTAACATTCCATTCATTTAATAAACATCTATTTGTGATGATATTTATTTACTACAAATCAATTATATTCCTACCAATGAAATTATATAAACATATAAATATATAAATGTAATTAAATATGTAACCATATTTCTAAGGAAAAAACACTAGCGAAAATGTATATATATATAAATGGAAACCCTTAATTGTTTTTATAAATTATGAATTTGAACTTTTTATACATTATAGTTTAGTGAGGAGTGAACCCATCCCTCAAGAAAGTGGGTGGGCCTAGACAACCTTCAATCTTTCATGTGGCCCTATTGTTTTGTTTTTCGATGAATGCTTGACATTTTCTCAAAAACTCATTGTATTATTTTATAATGGAAATTATTTTAGAAATTATAAGTATTTTTTAAGGAATTTAGATATGATTTTTTCTAAGAAATAATTTTAAAAAACCGATAATATATTTTGAGAAATTTTTTCAAATTCTTTCTCAAAAGAGTTTCTAAGAAGGTATTTTCAAAACTATTTTTCACTAGTTTTTAAAATCCCTTACTAGGAAATTTTAAAATAATCCCACATTTAAAAATAGTTTTTTCAGGTCTTTTAGAAGTTTTATGATGGACATAATTGCTTTTTAAGAAAGTGCTTATGATTTGGAATGGTTAATTTATTTTATTTTTGTACCACTATTAAAACAATTTAAGTTATTTTATAATTATCTTGAATTTATAATAAAAAGGTTCTTTATTGTATAAATCACTATGTATTTATCAGATATAATTTATTAAGAAAAATAAAAAACAAGTTTTTTCACTAAATATGGAATGATGTGTTCAGGTTCTCACACTTCACATGACTGAGATCACTGGGACTCCCATCTATCTATTTATCAGATACATGATATGGGGAATGACATGTCATGTAACACTGAGGTTAAAATTCTTGTAATTTGGTTAATACATTGTATACCCCAAGATTATATTCATGCATGTAATATGCCTAGTCCCATGGAATATGTTATAGACATGGGAAGAATACTAGTACACACCATATAGTCTTCTTCCAATATTATTCTCAATTTCTCATGTAAAGAGGAATTAAATATAAAATCAAAATTTTAGATTATATATTTTATGATTTGTTAATTTTATAATACACACCTTATTATGGAATTAACAATTATATATTCAATTAGTTTCCATGAAGAAATATCCAATGAACAAATTTGGTTACATGTAAGTTCAGTTGTGAGATATATTAATTCCATGTAATGTCATTACTATTTATTATTATAATTTAGGTTTAGTTAAGGATTTATGGATATAATTAAGATAAATTTATTTAATTTGAATAAGTTTATTGGGTATTATCATAATTAAAGATTGAGTCTATGTAAATGGAAAGTTAATTATAAATGTATGATCATTAATTAATATGTGCATGATAATAATATTAGAACATCCCTTGTAAATGATAGATTTATTTTAATTTATTATAGTTAAATAATTATTGAGGTAATTTGAGTCATCTCCTCCTTCATATTATGTAAGGTAAAGTTTTTTCATTGTTTGTTGTATATAAACCCTTTTTATGCAATAAATAGGATACCCAAACCTGTTTTTGAGTACAATATTATATAAGGACGACACTCCTAGGTTGTAGGAGGGGGATCAAGTCTAGTAGTTGAGGAAAAAATAATATATGTGATATATATATAGAAAAAATAGTGAAATGATGCAACATAAAGAAATCTACATTTTAAGGTGTTTTTTCACCAAGGTAAAGGGTTATTTTATCATCTTTTAGATAAACTAACCAATAAATAATCACATGATCATTCCACATATATTTTATTTTTTTCAATTTCCTGATTCATTATTTATGTTCTATAATCCTACATGATCACTTAATAAATGAATTAACAATAAATCAATATTAAATAAAATATAATTTTATTATGCATAAATGTTTTATCACATATGGTTAATCACTTATTTAAACATATATTAATATTAACAGGGAATATGAAAAATGATAAAATGGGCTCTATGCATAAGGATCCATCAAATAAAATATTAATTTGGTATATCCTACCACTACTTTATTTAAACAAAACCTCATTGTTCAAAGTGATTGACTAATCCAATTTGGGATGGTTTAAATTATTTTAGAACATTTTTGTTTATGTTTTCAGTTGAGTTAACACAGTTCACTTCAAGGGTGGTCTTCTTAATTAATAAATTATGTAACTATGGGAAATGATTTGGGAAATATTATGAACGATTTCAAGATTGGGATGTATACTCAACAGATTGAGGAATTATAATTTAATGTAGTCGAAAAGTTATTCCAACCTAAAACCTTTCAAATATATTTTCCAAACCATTCCTTGTTTATGAAATAAGGAATATGGTGAGGGTTATTGCATTTTGAAAAATATTTAGAGTTTAATAAAATTTATTTCCTTTTAAATTTACTAATTTATTTTTAAATAAAAAAATATTATTTATCTTCTCTTAATTTGTAGAAATTGAAAATAAAAAATAAATCATCAACATCTTTATGATCCTTACAAGATAAGGATAACCTTATCACTATCATGTATTTAATGAAATGGTATAACTACTTATGTGTTAAAATACATTATCGAATTAAATTTTATATGCTACATACCAAACATCCTAAGTTAATTTCCAAAGAGGCTAATGAGGAAAAATCCATTATCTATTTCAAGCATGTGGACAATGCAATGGATGTCTATTGCTTCTTAAAATCATCTATTTCTAATAATATTTCAATGAAATTTGAGTATAAGGATGAATTTTTCATCATTAATCTCCATAAGGATCTCCATAAATAGATAGATATATCTAATATATATACAATCAAAAAATAACTATTCACATGGATGATTAGTGAGTCGGTGCTAGATAGGGTACATGAATTATTGATGATTAGCCACATTGAGTTCATGTACATATTGGATTTTAAGATCGATGATGATCTATGAATATATATAATTGTATCCTCAATATGAAAAATCTTCTCTAGTTTTATTTTGAATTATTATATGAACAATAAAGAGAAGAAACTATCAGATATTCTTACAATTGTTTTCCAGGTCAATAGATGCATGAAGTGTGACATTTCCATTTTCTTAATCGTAAATAATAATATGATTAAAAATTTAAAGGTATCCAAGACTGATTTCAATTCTATGTATCTGGAGGACTATCCTTCCAAGAAGAATAATATCTAGAGGCAAGGAAAAGAATAATATGTGATATGTTTTTCTGTAGAAAGAAGGTCCACTAGAAGGGAAATTTCACCCATCCATATAAACAAAGGGAATATTCAGGTTAATTCACTATCAATTGTAATCATTCTATATCTACTATTCGGTAAATATATATTTCATGTGGTTATCACATTTATACACAACCATATAAACCACATGGATTACAGAAAGTTTCAAGAGGATAGGTAGATCTCTGGACTGCCAATAGGGTGAGGATGGCTATTCTAGCCATTGGAGCCAACCATCTCACATTACTAACATGATTTATTTTGATTTTATTGATATTTTATTATATTCTTAGTGTTCCAAAGAACATTATGTCCCATTATTTTTTAAATGGAAGGATTAAATTTCATATCTGGAAAACAAAGGTTGCTACATTTGTAAAGTTAACATATATTATGGTATGTAACAAATTAATTACAATATTCATGTATAAAATTATAAAAACAAAATATTTTCAATGGATACCAACAAGAATATGTGTGATTCTTTTGACAAGTAGTGGTGAAATCCCTATATTGTTCACATAAATGAGAATCATTGATAAAATATCTACCAAGATGGTCATTCAAACCCTTTTGATCTATATCCACTTGAAATATGTCATGCTTGTTTAAAAGGAAATATGAACAAACCAATATTAGGTGGTAAAGGAGAATGTGCCATAGATCAACAAGAATTAGCACACAGTGATGTGTTTGAAATTTTCCAAGTAGTAAAAATGGTTAATTATCATAATTTATTACATTTATTGATGACTTGAGTATATATAGTTATATCTACCTGATGAGGTATACATCTGAATTTTAGTTAAATTCCAAGAGTTAAGTAATGTGGTTTATAATAAAATGGGAGTGTAGATTAAAAAAATCTTTTAGGCTGATGTGGGGAATATTTTAATCAGGGCTTTAGTGGGATTATAAATGTGTATTGTATTTTATCTCAACTAACCAAACCATATACACAATAGAATAAGGGTTTTAGTGAAAGGATAATTTATATGATGATGGACATTGTAATGTTCAATATGACTCACACAAGCCTTACATTATCATTTTGGGGATATAAATTATAGAATACATTATATATACGATGATGAGAATAGATAATAGAATAAAATTTTATGCCCTTTTTGTAAGATATTAGAAAGATACATGTCTTTTCATATGTTTATCTATGGGGTTGTAGGACTGATAAAGCAACAAAATTGAACATCGAGGAACGAAGTTTATATTTATAAGGTTTCCTATGGAAACTAGGGGATAATTCATATATAATACTTAATAAGATAAGGAAAATATTTCATGATTTTACATCTCTCTTATGAGGGAGAAAAACCTTAAGGAGAATAGTGTGAGAAATTTTTACATTGATGAATTTTATACTATATATTCAAAGGATTTGGTATTGGAACTGATTCCATAGGTCCCCATAGAAGTTGTACCTGAAATAAAGGCATTGTGTTAGAGTTATATAGATCCATGAGAACCATAGATATATCTTTTTGACATAACTAATGATGGTGACTCATTATTGGTTAACAATTATGATCCTCTCACCTACATGGAGGACGTAGACACTAAAGCAAAAATATGGTTTGAAGATTTGAATTTTGAGATGGATTTAATGTATCAAAACTATGTGTGGGTTTTGATTGATCTTTCAGTTTATGTAAATCCCATTGGTTGTAATTCAGTATTCAAGAGAAATCAAGAGATTCAGTGTAATGTAAATACATATAAAGAATGACTAATTTATAAAGGGTTCAAAGAACATAAATGAGTTGAGAAAGATGAAAATTGTTCTTCAGTTTCCATGATTAAATCCATATGAATCATTCTTAGAATATAATATTTTCTCGACTCTAATATTTAGAAATTGGATTTCAAAACTAAATTTCTTAATATGTACCTTTAATAGGATGTGTACATGATACAAACTAAAGTATTTGGAATCCACAAAATTCAAATAATTTATACCATTTATAGAGATAAATTTATAGATTAATGAAAGAATACATTCTAGGGAATATTCAATTCAATGAATCCATAATGTAATTTTGTTTCATTGAGAACAAATGTGATGCACATTCTTACAAGTTGTTTAGTGGGAGTACAGTTGTTTTCATAGTAGCATATTTCGATGACATATTACTAATTGGAAATAACATACCATCCTTACAAGAGGGTAATGTGTAGTTGAGAATTTTTTCTCCATAAAGTACGTATTTGAAGTACTATACTTTCAGGGGATCAAAATCATGCATTATAGATCCATGAATTTGGTGTGCTTTTTAAAAGTGGATATATTGGTTAGATACTGGAGAGGTTTAGTTTGAAACAAGAGAAGAGGGGATTGGTTCCAGTACACATGGTATAGTTATTGCCAAGAAAATGTTCCCTTAAAAACATGAAGAAAGAGTGAGAACGAGTAAGATCCCACAAACTCATGTGATATAAACCATCATGTATTCCATGTTATGTATGATACTTGATGTTTCTTATTCAGTGAGAAAATTAAGAACATATCAAAAATTTCCTAGTGAACAATATTGGGCTCATATTAAGGATATCATTATATATCTAAGATAAAATAAGGATATGTTCCCAATATATAGAGGATATCAAGAGCTAGTCATCAGGGGTATATAGATGATATTTTTTAGACATATCAGTATAACCCGAAGTCATAGTCTGGATATATTTATTTTCTCAATGGAGGAGAATTGGGTTGGAAGACTTCTAATAAGCCAATTTTGTCTAATTATACAATGGAGTTCAATTATATTATGTCTTCAAATGAGTCTAAGTAAGTAGTTAGGATTCATAACATTCTATATGATGTTGATATAATTTCAAGAACTAAAGACCGTTTGATATATTTCTATTATAACACTACAATTTTTTCCATTTCCTAAGATCCATGATCACATTAGTGGATAAGGCACATACATCATAAGACTCATCTATTGATAAATTATTATCAGTGTCGTGAAGTGAAAGGGAAAAGAGTTTACATGAATAAAAAAATGGTGGAGACCTTGATGAAGGATTAATCTCAGTTGAGGTATGATTATCTCATGAGGGAAGTTGCAATTATAGTTGCTGATAGTTGTTTCTAGTGCAAGTGGGAGTCTATTTGAATTGTTATATTAGAAACATAGTTTATAGTACTTGGATAAATTTTTTTATTAATAGTAATGTTTAATTATCATATAATTATTTTTACATAACATAATATGTTTGTGTGATAATTTCTTTATAATAAATGTCATGCTAAAAGGTCAAAGAAGTTCCCCTATATGACGAGAACCTAGAAGTTCCATGATATTATTCTTGAATCTTATTCTATGGATAAAAGAAATTATATAAAGGGACCCCAAGAATATATTCTATCAGGGGTAGCAATGTTATAATACTTTGATACACATTATCCTAGTGTTTTCTTTGGGAAATCTCTTAGATTGATTGTTAAAAGAATAAAAAAATTAGTATGAAATTTGTATTTCCATGTTTCATCGGATGTTCATTTTTTCCCGTATGTGTTTGTTGATACATAAAAAATAATATTATCATTAGGGGATATCAAAACTCATGTGATTTAATGTATCAATAAAAACTATGATGACATATTCGTGATGTGAAGTAGGATACATTGGGGTTTTCATGATTCATATTTCATTAGTAGATAGTGATAGAAAGGATTAATCCATTCTTCCTATTGAATGAGGTTGATTTAATATTCCATATGATAAAAATGGTACTACCTACATAAATCATAGTCTATGGTTTTCTTTGGGAAAGTTTAGTTATGGAAATACAAACAATCATACACCAAACATAATGGTTGATGAAACCATCAATAAACCTACTTGATTAGATATATCGTGATAAAGGGATCATATTATATAGTAAATATTCATAGGAGGATTTATCTAATTGTGATGTTAACTTCTTTATTTATGGATTCCTTGGTGTTTTTCTAGATTCTAACCTTGTACATTAGGTGTTATTTCTAAATTCCACTAAGAAAGAGACATAAGGTGTCACATAGTATGTGTATCATTAATATTAGTGAAATTGTACAATTTCATTTATCATGTTATAATAAATAATACTTATTCAGGTTTGGATGATCACCATAATTTAGTAAATTTTTATCAGTAATAATAAGTGTGTTATAGAATAAGTAAAAATAATTATTTTCATTTTTGTAGAATATAATATTTTTTATATTTATCATTGTGTAATACAGTGATATTTATGAAATAAATAAATAGTCATTTTTTAATAATCGATAAACATGGATAGGGTAATGTAGACTAAGTTTAATTGACTCATTTAAAGAAATATAAATGATATTTATATTATTAATCTATTTCATATGCCAATATAATAATAGTCATATAATTATTATTACTATACATGGGGTCATATAACTATTACAATGATAGAAGGTTTTAGTGTAAAATTTCCAACCATAATCATTGAATACTAATTATCTAATTTTATCACATTATAAAACATAGTTGGTATGAATAATAGATAGAATGAGACTCTCTTAATAACTAGAGATATATCAAGAGATATAGAGTAATATCCACCCATAATCACTCAAGAAAATGAGATAACATCAAGAGTTCTTCCTCTCTTACGAATATTTATAATGCAATCAACCATAAACAATGAATGTGATCAGGATCACCCATTATAGCACCTGAGGATTCTATGTTGATGTTTGAAGATTTTCTAGCATGTATGGATCACCTGTGAAGGGATTATTTAGTTGGATTAGGCAGTAAAATGATAATTCAAGAAGATCTATTCCATCAAATCATCAACAAATATAGAATTACTATTTGAGTTAATTATATATATATATATAATTTAATTATAAATTATATTTTAGAATGCATCTATTTTAGAACCATTATTTTAATCAAGTCGTGTAATCATCTATTTTCTTTGGAAATGTCATTTTAGCTATGTGAAGCAATGATTACCGGAGATTTATGTATAAATGATTCTATTATTATATCATTCAAGGATGTATCAAATGTGATCAAAACCTCTAATAATTTGATTTTTTACTCTTTTGATTGATATTAACACTATTTTTTATTTTTGTTAATGTATTAAACTAAGAGGAATCATGTGATAAATGAATGTGAGAGATAATACATTTCCCATCATCACGAGAAACAAGATGAAATGAGAGGTAGAGTTTTAAAACATGAAATAATATATAATCATATAACTAAAATAATGACTAAAACCCTAAATAAAGTGAACATAAAAAAGCACCATATAAGAATGAAATGGAACTTTAGGAAATTCCTAGGGGTAGATACCATGGATGTATGATCATTCAACTCCCTATGTGTCAAGAATATGGGAGGAACCACCATGGTAAAGTTATCAAAAGAATAAGAATAGGTTTCTTGTGTAGAAAATGAAATACATTAAATAATTGATGATAAATTTGAATGTGTTGAAGGAGTGAAATATTTTTCATATTAAGGTAAGATTAATAGTTTAACGTATTATGTGGGAGAAATTATTAATTATCCAAGAAAATGATCTAATCTATGGGATTACTCCTATACTAAAGAAGTTACTACTCTCTGTCAATCACTGAAGTGGATCATGATGGTCAAGGAACACATAACTACCACTACAAGGATAGGGATTTCATGTTAATGATTATAAGAATGATCCCAATGAAAATATTATTATCTTTCCTTTAGTGGAATTTAATGTGATTTTAGCATTTATTAACTATCTTTATATAGAAACCATATCAATTTACATTGAAGTGAAGTCAAATTGACATAACAAAACAAGCACTGATATTATTTCAGCTCACAAATTATTATTAACAAACAATATAAATTACATCAATTTTTGGGGACATAGTACCTATTCAAGATGGATATTTATCTCAAATGGATGTGGATAAAATCAAAATTTAATATATTTATGTTGTTTGGGAATAATGTGATGTATTTACTAAATACATTACAATTCATAAATAAATTGTGGAGTTGATTTATTTTTTAAAATATCACTAAACAACAGTCTCTATAGAATAGATGATGATGCAGTAAAAGAAGAATTTTTTTTCATCCAAACATATAATCAGTGGGATGAGTACTCAATGGTGATTTATTGGGATTATCGATCACCATAAAACTATATGTTTATTATTACTAGAATATGTTAACCTAAAATATAAGGATGTTGAGCCAACAAATGATGAAAATTTATTTTTTAATTTACCAACAATTTTTTCAAATGGATTATCTAAAAATATTCCCCACTTCCCAAAATTATCTAGGATAAAAAAAATAGTTCATTTTCATCATCTATGAGTTTTGTTGATGTATATTAGGATGCGTACAATGAAGAATAAATAACCTATAATGGTGGAAAGGATGAGTTGAATGTTTCTCTATATAAGGCATTATTTGAACCATTTAAATGTGTAAATATTGATGATGAATTTGAACCCGGATATACAATCAACGAGGTAGAAATTGATCCTCATTATAGTTTACCTAAAACCAGGTAAAACGAGATATCCATTTGATTATGGGGATGTGAATTAAATTTCCCAAAATCATGTCCTTGTTCATGGTGATAATTCAGATCCTAAGGAACAAATTAGAAAAAAAAATATTTCTAATTATCGAAAGAAAAAATGCAATATAACTACTATGGCATAGTAGTTGGCTCATGGGACTAAAAAAAGATATTGATGAAGTGGGAGAAAATAAAATTTGGGAGTTTTTTGGATCCCCAATCCTCTTAGGACTAAATTTTTATTGAATTTTAGTAATTATTAGTAAGGTTCAAGAATAATTGATTATATTGGCGTGATGTTGTGATTTCAGGGGGTGTTCCAAACAAGTGATTTTACAAACCATCTCTATTTTTTATTTTTTTCATTATTAAAAGATAAATTTATTTCCCATATGTAAAAAAAATTCATCATTAGTCATTGGAAGCATATAAATGATTATTTTTACTGATTATTGATAAGGTAACAAAATAACTATTAAAAACAAGTACCCTCTAACCCATAACAATGATCTGGTTGATCAAAACACATGTGGCTAAATATTTTTCTATGATTCATATTTGATTTGTATATCATTAATTAAGGGTCAAGAAGGGTGATATACGCAAAAAACCATCTATACAAGGTATGATAATTATAAATCTTTAATGATTGATTGTAGACATAAAAATTCCCATACTATCGTCATATATGTAATGAATAGCTTCTTTGGGGAATAAATTGATTAGTTTTTTGTAGTATTTATAGATGATATTATAAAATATTCACTAATAATGGAAGATTATATAGATCATCAATGAAATTTTTTTAAATACTCTATAAATTGATAATCTGTATGCTAAATTCAATAAGTGTGAATTATGGATACATATTGTTTTATTATAGTGTTATATAATATCGAGAGATTGTATATAATTGTATCAATAAAAGATTAAAGTTACTTTGAATGGAAAAGAAAAACCTTAGAAACCTAGATCCACTATTACCTTTCAATATTTAATATTTCTCATGGATATATAATCTAATAACAATGTTGACACAAAAGAGATCTGTAATTTGTTTGAAATATGAATGAAAACAATTTCCCAAAACTATAGATAATGTTAATCATCACAACTATGTTCAAACTAAAATGATGTTGAGAAGTGTTTTTATGGAAATTTTAGACTAAAATAATGTAATGGGATGTGTTTTTATGTAGAATGATAATGTGATAGATTATTCCTCACACTAATTGATACTTCATGAGAAAAATTTCCTGACTAATGATATGGAGTTATAAGTAATAATTGTTTTATATAATAACACAATATCATTATAGTTTTGTTGAATGATTTCATATATATATATTTATTGTGACACCCCATCATGAAAAATTGAGTACAAGACGAAGATATGCATGTCCTCAAACACATTTCTCCATATTCAAGAGGATTTTGACTAGTTCTGAGGGTATATATTCTATGGGGATACTATACCTTCCATAATCATAGCCACTATAGAATTAAAAAATATAAAACATCATACACCAAAAATAGAATATATCATTAACACATGCTAAAATATATTCCATGATAGGTTATGAAAGTATAATAAATATAAACCCAAGGTGGTGAGTTATCATGTGAAACTAAATGTATTGAATAATAAATACATATTTTTGTCCTGATAACTATCTAGAATCTATAATGTATCACTCTTTTCTCCAAGCTCCATGCTTCTCAACTACCCAGTATAGGGACCTCACCCTTCTCCAGATCATTACTCATGAAATATTCATGTCCACCAATATTAATGTGCATGGTGTGTGTATAAAATATGTAGGACGTCACCAATGCATCATTAACATCATTTCTCATGTATATTGTAGTTTATAAAATCAAATAAACTAAAAAATAATCACCCAATTGAAAATGTATATAGTGATCGTATGCTAACCAAGGTTCCACGATCCCCAACTATATCTTCACCATCTCTAATTTGGAATTATGTCATAAGGGTAGTAGAAATCTAGGGCAGACCAAAAGATTACCTGAAACCCCATGAATGAACACAAGGACAGAAAGTCTCATTTAGAGCCAAAAGTCCATTATTCCTCGTCAATATTAAGGGTTAGGATAGAAGGATATCATATCCATCAATATTTGGCCTATCTTAATGGCCATCCTTCACTTGATCCAACATGGTTCATGCCATAGGTCCATCATTCCCCAACCCTTTATATCTGTATATTCTTTAACATATCAGGTCAATAATTGTCCCCCTCTATGGGTTAAACAAACATTATTTTCCATATATCATTAGGTAATATAAATAAGCCTATAATAATTATATAATGTATACCATTTATAAAAGAAGAACAATATATCATATCCAACATTTGATTAACTCCAACATGAATCTCTATATTATGAACATACAAATCAATCATGGAAAACAATTGCAATCATGTACCAACATAATTTGTACTTCATACGTTTATCATGCTAATAAGAACACCATGGATCCACTTGGATCGCACATGTATCACACCCACTCACAAAATATCCAAATAAAAACATTCAATCAACCATCATAGAACACTTGGTATTGGTATTAAAAAGGTATAAAGACAAGATAATAAATTTATGCCAACATTCTAGAAGTGATAGGTTGATAAAAGTGGATTTTGTGATAACTAATATGGGGCCATCAAAATTAGTGATTTAATGTTGATATATGAAATGATCAAGAAATATCTAAAATGTCTACATGAATATATATATATATATATATATATCATAGATAAATATTTACAAGATAAAATAAATATGAATATAGAAAATTACATTTATAAAATGATGGATCAAACCTTAAATAATATATTGGATCGATCTAGGCTTTATGATTCAATGAGGAAATAGATTCATAAAAAATATTGATAGAGCTACCAATTGGTTTATATTTTCATTTGGGTCAGAATTATGAAGGAATTATTATTATAAACATATTGGTGAAAAAGATGAAAATTCAATTAATGATGTCTATTTCTGGGAACCACCATTGATTTGGTGGCCCACGACGACTATTCAGTGGATCCAATGATTTCTTGGTGTCTGCTCTTACTTGTTGGTGTCCCTAAAATAATTCATGGAATACTACCACATACACTAAATAGAAAATGAGTAATTTATTTCTATATACTGTTTTTTAGAACCAATAGATGTCTGGTTGACCCCCATTGGCTAGTCGGTGTCATTGTTTCAGGCACCATGCAACACCTAAACCATTATTCCATAAGAACTCATCCTATGCCCCTTATATACACATGGAATATCCAAAAATATATATAAAAAGGGGAAAACAATTGTGAAAAAAATATTTCTAAATTATCATAGTGTCTTAAAAAATATTCAATTAAAAATAGTTCAGTATTCTAAAATTAATATGGCTAGAGTTTATTAAATATTATTTCTGCTCAACATATTACCACCCAAAGAAAAATATAACTGTGGAAAATTCTCTTAGTTGGAAGAACCATACATGTTATTAAATGATGTGTATTGAAAAAGTATTTTAGTAATGGATTTATAGAACAATGATATTGAAATCATAATGAAATGGGATAAATCATATCATTCTCAAACGATATTGTTTCCATCCATCTATGTGAGGATTAAAGAGGTGAAAAGGCAATATATAAAAGTATAGAAGAAATTGAGGAATGATTTTGAGTTTTTCCTTGATTTAGAAGGAATGATAAGGATCGGTAACTGATTATATGTCTTGTCAACACCATATGTTAATAAAGAGATATTGGATGAAGCTCATAATTTATCATTCTATATTCATCCAAGATGAAAAGTTATATAGAGTTTTGAAAATTATTTCTAATAGGACAACATGGAATGTGATATTAGAAAGTATATATCTTGGTGAATAGTATGCAAACATGACATGTATTGGAATTTAAACTCTAATGGGATGTTAAAAACATTACATATACCAGAATTTAAATGATAAAGATCACCATGGATTTCATCATAAGAATCCCCAAAACATCTAAAGGAAATAATTAAATTTTGTTTATAATAACACTCTAAAAAAGTAAGTAATTTTAAATAAAATTTGAAAATACCTCCCTATTTTTCATCTAAAAAATATATACATTTGGGAAGTGGTTTTGTAACATTAAGTAGCACATTCTATTGTATCTGATCGAGATCCACATTTAACCATTATGTTCCAAAAATGTCCTCAACAAAATTTGAACATGGAGTTGAACTTTAGAACTTCATATCTTCATCATAAATATTATTAATATATGAGGACCATTAAAATCCAAGAATATATGTTGAGAACATAATATGTGGATTTAGAAATAGGTTTTGATAAACACCTTTATTTGGTTGAGTTATCTTATAATAATAATGTTAACTCAAGTATTATGGTGGATCCTTATGAATCTCTCTATGACAGGAAGCACATAACACAAATACAATTGTGTAAAGGCAGAGAACGAAATATATTTGTATATTTTATACATGAAGAATTGAAAAATAACTTTAGATCCATTCAGTAGTATATAAAGGTATCTTAGAGTCAACAAAAATGTTATACTATTAATCTTATAAAAGATCTGTAATTTAATGTTGGTGAAACATAATTATTTTTAAAATATAATTGAAAGAAGGTTATGTGATTCATATTGAGGTAACATACATTCCCTATATATAAATTTCCATTAAATATTCATACTCATATTTGAATGGTTCCATATAACCTGGAGATTCCACTAAATCTGTATCATGAACACGATGTGTTCCATGTATCTCTCCTAAGAAATTATATAACTGATCCTTCACATGAACTTAACTCGGAGGTCTTACAAATAGATCATGATATCTAGTATGAGAAACCACATGTATAGATTCTATAATATTGATATAAATATATATGGAATAATACCATTGACATGGTCAATGTGTTTTTGGAAAAATCTTATATTTAGGGAATCTATGTGGGTCACCATGGATATGATGAGGTAGAGGTATCCTCATATGTATTTATTAGAGTGAATGGATTTCTAGTGATAAATTCTTTTAAAGTGGTATAATTGAAAACCCTTATATTTTATGATATATTTCTCTTTAAATAAATTTTATATCTTTGGTAGCATTATTTACATTCAACACCCAGTATAAATGAACCATGATATACTATAGAAATATTTTTTTAATGTAAACGTTATTGGAAAGATTTTAGATTTTATGGTATTTAAAAAACCAAATAAATTATATAAATTAATTTTATAAACATGTAAAAAATTAATACCATTGAAAAAAAAATTAGAAATGGAAATAATATATTTCAAAGAAAAAAAGTGATTTTTTTTAAATAAAATGTTTTATGCGTGCAACTTTTTTTATCTTAAAAAATTAATGTAAGAACGATGGATAAATTATTTTAGTAAAAATTAAAGATAATATTTTTATTTAAATATTTTAAAATGGTAATAATGGGTTTTACTATGAAAAAATAGAATTAATTTATTTTTTTGTTTGAAGATTAATTGTTTCCAAAAAACAGCTTACAATATGTTTTCCACGACTATTTTATTATGAATTTATACAAATTAGATAAATTTAATAGAATTAAATAATTTAATAATTATAAATCATGCATTTAAAATTATTAAATAATATAAATTTTATTTTTTTTCATTATTAATATTAAGTGTTATAATAATTCATTACTAAGGAAAAAGTTAAATTGGTTATTTAGTGGTGAAAATAACACGATAAGGAATAAAATAACTTAAAAACATGTTTCAATATTATTTTTTATTTTTATTTAACCCACCATTAATTTATAAATTAATGGGGTGATTTTGGTACACTTTCAATGAATAATACTTTGTTATATTTTCATTTTTTAATACATTACAAGTGTGACACTCCCGATACTTATAAAAGGGCTCCTCCTCTACCGTACTCTCCACACCACTTACACCATTAATATTGACCAAGGTAAATAGAAATTTTATAACAACATATTTATCAATGATCATGAGGTTCTATTCTTCCTAAAATACACAAACATGAATATGCATATTTCTTTTTAAAGGAGGATACTCTAAAAATAGTTGTTTCTTATTATAAAAGTTCTCATATTTATTTCTTATCAAACAACCAAAAAAAATTTATAAAAAAAGTCATGTGATATATTTTGTATCCTAAATATTAATATATGTTTAGGTGTTAATGTAATATTAATTTTCAATCTCATTCCCATTCATTTAAAAATGAGAACATCACTCATCGGAACATGTGGACTACCACATCCACGATGTGATGTGATTCATTTTTTATTTTCATATTTACATTTATTGTATTAAGAACTGATTTAAAGAATTTATATGATAGTTTATATATATTTATGATTATATAATGGGTATATATTATGTCCCTTTTTTAATACATCTAAAAATAGAAGCATCGCTCATGTGTACGTACAGACTACTATCTACATGAAGTGATATGGCCCATTTTTCATTAACAATTTATTTTATTGGTTATAAAAGTGTAAATAATTAATAATTATGTTACTTATTACATGATAAATATTTTATAAATTATGAAAACATGACCAATTGGAATGTTCTAGGAACATCGAACCAAAACATAGATAGAAAAGAGACCAATTTTCACCAGAAATATACATTTTTATATAGAATACATAATTAATAGATATTTGGAAATTATAAAAGGAATGATAAATATTAGGTTATGTATGAATATAATTTAGTAATAGATTTATAATAATTATGATAATTAAATATGTGTTTACAATATATATAAAATAATAAATTACTTGAGTTAAGGGTTTATGATGAAATCTCATTTTTAATTAAGATTGTTTGTGCATGAATATCTTTTAGGGGAGTTATATTATCTTCAAAACTTAAACAATTTATTTTTTATTTTCCTATGTTTATCCAAGGAATTTTTACTTATTAGTACTGTAAGATCCTAGGTATTTATAAATAAATTATCATTCATATCTATTAATTTTTATGAATAATATTTTAATTTTATGTTAAAGGGGAAACATTGTCTGATAGTGAAATTGATAAGAAACAATCTGTTTCTCATAAATCTTACGTTGCACACAACATTGAATTATAAAAGAAATTATAATGTCAAAATTATTTTAAATGGAACTTAATGCCTAGACGTTTTATTTGTGGTAATTAATAGAACAAAATTTAATTGGATTATACCTATTTTTAAACATTTTTTCCATTTATACAAAAACAAGTAGAGGCTTAAAATTAAGATCAAACATAATTTAAGAAGAAAATACTATAATATTTTTACAAGGTACTTTAAAAACCTTTTGAAGGAGAAAAAATTTTAAATCTACTTTTTGGCACTCTTTTATTTTATATTTGAGAAAAACCCCTTCCTCTATATAAGTCGTACATCAAATTTTACATTGGATAATTTTTTCTAATTTTATGACCATGTTAATTTTTTAATGAATACTGAAAAATACCACATTTGAAGTCTAAACTAGCTTTTCATCTAATTTATTTATATAGTTAGGTTATATTATTAATTATTTTTGAATTTTAATTGTATAATTTCTTTATCATTTAATCCAATGTTAGTAATTTTACTTAATTTCACTTTTAAATTGGACATAAACACATGTCAATATTTTGATAGTTTATAGTGCCTAAAAACAAGCTTTTTAGATTTTTCAACGTGAATTAATTTTAAACTAATTTATGAAAATTATTTGTTTTTAATTTGGAAAATTTTATTCCATATTTGGAATAGTATGGTCCAAATATTTTAAATAAGTAACTTTTTTGGTATATTATAATTAGTATCTTAAGAAATTATTTTTATTTACCATGGTTAAAGGGTAAATCTGGTATATAAGGGTAAAAAATAATATTATAATAATATAAAACTACCCTAACACATGTAATAATCATATTGGATGAGATATGTCCAACCTTGTGAATCCTTGGGTCGATTGTAGGACCCCATGGAGCCACATGGGAGTGATAATGACATGTTATAAGAATTAATTTATTGTAAAGAGAAATATGACATAAACAAGTAACTTTTATTAAAAAAAATTAATACATTGAAATATAACTGATATATTAGACTATAAATAGTCATTATAAATCTAAAATCATTTCTTAAATCACGTTATTTTATTTATAATTTTTAGAACTTAAATACATAATTTTATTTATGACACAATCTTGATGGAGTGATTACCTTATTAATCAAATATTCAAATAAATGATATTATAAATATTAAAATACATGTAATTTGAACATTTTGATTCCATCCACGAATTTTATAGATGATTATGACATATTTTATTTGTTTTTATTCCCTTGGTTCTAAGGATACATGTTGTTATGACTTTAACAAACATCAATTACTAACTAGTGTCAAAATTGACATAAATGCATTTTTAATAAAAATATTATTTTAAAAAATGATTAAATAGTCCTCAAAATATAATATTAAACCAAATTAATAATATAATGTTAAAAGTGTAATTAATTTTCAACTTTTTGTTCTCTTGTCATTTTATAGTAACTATAGTAACTACATATTATAAAAATACCTAATACATGGTAAGAGTTAATGTTTTTAACTAAGGGTTAAAGAAAGAAGATAAGGCTTTGTTTGTGACATAAAGTTGTTTAAAACATATTATTTTATAGGATTTTAAACAATTATCATCGTATCATTAAAATACTTCACTTTTAAACTATTTGAATTTGAAAATAAATTTATAATAAACTAATATTTTAAGACATCTCTAAAGTGACCCTCCTCACTCTTATAAAATGCCACCACCTCTACCCCATTACTGAAACCTCAAAATCCCATTGAATCATAAAAATTCTTCTAAAAAAATCTCTCAAAATCTCTACCTTCTTCCCCTAATCCTTTATGTGGGAATAAGGAAATTAATGGAATCCTTTGGGTTCAAATCAATAAAATTTACGGATTAAGAGGTAACATCTTCTCTCAAGTTCCATTCTTTTATTTTTATTTTTCACTCCCTATAATCATATTATTATATTATTACAAAACAACACTATTATACTAGATATACTGGTAAGTTTTTATGAAAATTATTCGAACTACAGTAAGACACACCTCTATCTAATGGATTCGAACATACTGTTTCTGTGTATGGCGATCAACTTCCTCACAAAATGATGATTATTCAATTTTATCCTACCACCTCTCAGGGTGGCCATTATGATGGGACTATATTTATATATGATATAAATTATATTTATATTTTCTCTATGATTCCTTATGTTTATATTTATAACACACCATTATGCTTTCCATAATGTGTAAATAAGATAATTTTATTTGAGGATGTGAGGACTACTACCCCCTTAAAGTGATATGGACCGTTAATGCCATAAATTGAATATATAAATTATGGAATTGATGCAAATATGTAACATATATAACATATAAATTATACTGTAATTATAAAATTACCATGTATCATTTCCTTTTCATTCCTTTAAGATGACGGAGAAATGAAAGTAGCGTTCATGTGTACGTATGACCTACCACCTCATTGAATGGTGCATTTCATTTCATATATCCAAAATGTTACGGACTATTTTAAATACATATATACTTGATATATATATGATATATAAATCATTAATATCATTGTGTATATGATGTAATGTTTTCTACATGGAAACTTTACATCAAAACACGTTCATTTTGGACTAAAGACCAAATATCGACAAAACAACTTATATGAACTTGAATAATTATGTAATTGGTATAACAATATAATAAGAGATATAAATGGAATAATAAAATTGAAAAAATTTCTCAAGAAAGTAGAAATTAAATTATATTTATTATTCAAGAATAATAAGAAACATATGTAATGATTTGGACATAGCGTAAGGGACTTCATCTCAATCTTCTTTCATTCAACAATATTTTGAATTATACATGACATTAATTTATACATAATATAATCAATAAAATTTAATTTTAATTTCATTTAATTGTATTCAAAATGAATCTTGTTCTGCAAATCATTTTAATAAATGAAAAGGGAAATGTTTCTTCTTAATGTACATGGTGAGAACAACCTTCTCACTACAGGAGCATTATTTGATTTTTGGATTCCATTACAAGCCGTAATGTTTTTAAAAAGAAAATTAAATACCAAATTAAATTTTAGGGTATTTTTGTATTTAAAATGATTTTGATAATAGATTGATTATATTGATATATTTAAATTATGTCTTATGATTTCAATGTGAAAGTGTTATTTTTAGATTATTCTTTTTCATATGTTATGATTATGTTATGGTTTTTGGGAATTTCTTATGTATAATGATGCTTCCATAAAACAATGAGGCTGGGTGATCTAATGACATATCTCTAGTGTATTAGATACTATGAATGTGGTAAAATTAATGTTTCCCCAAATAGATTTAGGGAATATACAAGCATGGGTATTCCAAGAATAACCATGAGGTTTACTCCCTATGTAGCTATGAAAGATACAATGTATGATGTGGATTCCACAAGTTACCTTTATGATGTATTATTTCTATTAGTTATTCATAAATATTATGACTTCATTTGTTATCTTAATGAGAATATATTTTATGAGTAAAAAGTATAATTTAATTGATTTGTATGTATTCATGGAATACTTTTTTGTTTCCGTATTTTATATCCCTTGCTGAAATTTTTATGCTCATTCAATGTTTTTTTGAAAATGTTTTTTAGAGGGTATATAGAAGGGTAAGAGAAAGGATTAATTCAGCAATATTTTGATTAGGAAATGAATTATTTTTTTATTTAAAGTGATTTATTTTTGTGATGAATTGGAAAGAGTAAAAGTGTATGATTTGTAATATTGGAGATGTAATGTAATTGTTGTGGCCTAATTATCCGAAAAACTAAACCTGAAAAGATCCTCGATGTGAATTAATGTAAAAAATTTGAATGATCTCACCATTAAATCATTTTTTAGTCTAGCTCCTTATATTTGGTATCAGTTTCCAGTTTATATAACTTTAGGATTTAGGATTTTGTTAATAATATATCCATAAATTATTTTTACATTATAGTAAGATTGAAATGATATAGCATTAGAAGATAACCATGTTTCTTTCTCTATGTTATGTCTTTGTTCAGAATGGTTTTCCACATCAGAAATAAGGAAACAGTTATGGGATGACATCAAGAGGAAAAAAACCTACCAAATCTGTAATAAGAAATAGTCAGAATTAGAACAGAATAGTATGTTGCAATGATGGAAGAGTTAACACAGGAAATAAATGGTGGTGGTTTCTCTGAATCACATCATCTAGATCAATCACAAAGGAAAATTTTGGTATTGGAGAATTTCATGTGGCAAGATCCCCCATCATTTAGAATATCATCTGACCATGTGCGAGTGGAAGGGTAGATAAAAACAATGGAAAAAAAATTTATGTCATGGGTTATTCAAAACATCAAATGGTTATTCTTGTTATATACCATTTTTAAGGTGATGCAGATCAGTGGTGGTTGATGGTTAACAATATCAAGGACATTGATTATATTTATGCTCTTCATTGGAATGAATTCAAAAGTGTTATCATTGAGAAATATTTTCCTAAGGTGGTTTATCTTAGTATGGATAATCAATTCAAGGAATTCAGATGGGAGGATGACTAAGTGTATGCTTATGAAGAAACATTCACTCGACTAGAATTATATTGTCCAAATTTTATATGGGATCTTGATATTAAATCAATCATTTTAACTTAGTATTAAAACCAAAGTTTCAAAGAGAATTATATTCTAATGAGTTCAAAAAATACTAAAAATATGTTCGATATGCAGAAAAGGTGGAAAAGGATTTTGTTGATGATCTAGTGTTCTATGACAAATAACAAATGAAGTGGTCCAGGTTGAAGATGAAACTGACTAAATCTACACAAAATTATGATGGTAAGAAACTTTTTTTTATTTTTTGTGAAATTATGGATAAAATAACATCGGGAAATTAATTTTGAATTTTTTTTAGTGCTTTTGATGTGGTAATATGGGATATAAGGATCGTAATTAAACTAGAAAATATTAGGGTAGTGGTAATACAAAATATTATTTACACTCAATAAAATGTTTTATGTGAAATGAAATGGTGCATTATGAAAATTAGTATTGTACAAAGAAATCAAATGATAGAAATAAGCCAGACTACAAAAATAATTGGGTGTTGAAATCATTTTGCATCTACATCCGTAGATGTTGTTCTATCAAGTGAAGTAGTATCATGTACATTTTTTGTTTATACATATTATGCCAATGTGGTTTTTGACTCTAGGTCTATAGATTCAATCATTTCTGAGATATTTTCTAGTAAATTGGGAATTCCATCTTAAGATATGAATCCTAAACATGTGGTAAAAACACCTGGGGGAAATTTTGATATAAAAAGAAATTATATGAATGTTCTTGTCCTTGTGTACATAACGAATCTTCTTGAAAATGTTATTGTTTTTACTCTAGTATAGTTTTATCTTATTTTGGGTATAGATTGGAATTTTTTATATCATGGTAATATTTACTACAATGATAAGGAGGATTATTTTCAGAAGTAATTTTAGTTTATGAACAAGAATGAACACTTATTTTTTATAACATATCAGGAAGCTGAGAAACTGGTAAAAGATTAAAATTAATGATACCTTGATCATATTGTTGAAATAAAAGGAACTGTTTAGATTAATGATGTTCTAGTGGTCAATGATTATCTTGATGGTTTTTCTGATGAGTTTCATTTTATAAAACCTAATAAAGAAGTTAAATTTAATATTGATGTGGTTCTTGATTCTAATCCAAATTTCAAAAACCCCTTATTAAATTACTCTAATTGAAATTTTAGAGTTAAAAAAGAAATTATAAGAGTTACTATATAATTGTTTCATTCAACCTAGCACACCACCATGGAGTTCTACTATATTTCTTGTTAAAATGAATGATTCTTCAATGATACATTTCATTTCTTATAGATCCATGAAAAACATCACTGTAAAAAAACAAGTATTCTTTGCCTCATATCAATGATTTGTTTGACCAACTCATACGAGATCAGTATTTTTCGATGATTGACATGAGGTCAGGGTACCATCATTTGAATACAAAAGAAGCATACATTATAATGACTTAATTTTATAATAGATATTGCCATTATGAATTTGTCATTATGAATTTTGAGATAACCAATACACCTAGTTTATTCATTGATTTTATTAATAGAATTTTTCGAGAGTTCTTTAAAAAAAATTGGTTCCGTTTATTGATGATATTTTGGTTTATTTTAAATGTAATAAGGGGCATGAAATACTTTTAATTTTTTTCAAGAAAACCATAAATGAAAAGAGTTTGTATGGGAAATTCAACAAGTATGAATTTTGGTTAAAAAAAATTATTCCTTGGTCACATTATTTCTAAAGATGGATTAATTGTTGATCATACTAAAAAAATGTTATTGGAGAATTTTCAGGACCCAAAAATGTTACAGAGATTCATAGATTTCATGGTTTACTATGTTATTACCTAAGGCTTGTTGAAAATTTTGAACTGTTATCTGGCCCACTTGATAAGTTAACTCAAAAATTTGTTATGTTAATCTGGATAAAAGAATGTGACGAATGTTTTCAATGCTAGAAAAGAATATTGGTGAATTATCCGGTATTGGTTATGTCTTATAGTAGTTCTGAATTTGTTATCTAAAGTCATGGTTTATTGAAAGAACTTGGTTGTGTCCTAATAAAGAATGATCAAGTGATTTCTTATTCTTTATATCAGTTGAATACTCATGAGATAAATTACCCAACACATGATTTGGAATTATCTGTTGTTGTTTTTACTTTAAAATTTTGGAGTCATCATCTGTATGGTGTGAGTGTGAAATATATACACATCACAAAATATTGAAGTATATATTCACTCATAATGAATTAAACATGAGGAAGAGGATATGGCTAGAATTAATCAAGGATTACGATGGAACGATTCATTAGTATCTAGTAAAGGAAGATAATGTGGTTGACACTTTTAGTCAAAAGATTTATTCTATATTAACCATGTTATGCTTGGAATGAGATACGTTAGTTTTTTATTTGATGAATTTACTTTGGAAGTTGTTGGTGCTGTGAATTACTCTATTTTGTTTTAGGTGGAAGTGAATTAATCTCTATCAGACAGAATTATGAAATCATAGAAAGAAGACAGTTAGTTGTAGAAAAATATAGTATTGGTTATGAATTGTATGTTACCAAAATTTAACATTGATAAAGACTATATTTTGGGGTTTAGAATGATATTATGTGTGCATTGTGATTTAGAATTGAAGAAAGAGTTATAATATGAAGCTCACAATTTTCAGTTTCTCATCGCAGTTTTAAGATGTACATTGATATTAGGGAGTATTACCTGTGGGATGGAATAAAAAGAGATATTCATTATTTTACCCTATGACATTTGATTTTTCAACATGTTAAAGTAGATAAGATGTTACTAAATGGGATGCTTCATCCTTTTCCCTTGCCAGAGAGGAAATACGAAAATGTTTCCATGAATTTTGTAGTAGGAATACCAATGACATCTCAAGGTAGAAATGCAATCTAGATTATTATTGATAGATTTACTAAATCTTCTCATTTTCATTTGATTCAAAATACTCTACCTCTAGATCGAAATTCTTGATTTTATATTAATGTGATAGTTAGGATACATGGAGTTCCATTCCCATTGTATCTTATTGTGATCCCAGGTTCACTTAAAACTTTTGGGAGGGTCTTTAGAAGTCCTTGGGTACTGAATTATATTTTTGTTTAACTTTTCATCCGCAATAATATGGGTAGTCAGAACAAACAATCTATATGTAGGAAGATATGCTATGTGATTTTCAATGGGTTATAAGGGAATTTTGTGCCAACATCATTCTTTGGTTGTGTTTTCTTATAATAATTTTTTTCCTCCAACTATAAAAATAGTAACATTTGAAGCATTATATGAATAAGAGGAGTTGAACTCCCCCTTTTGGTATTAGTAGGTGAAAGGAATTTGATGGCACTCTAATTGGTATAAGGGACGGTAGAAAATGTTCAGTTGATTCAGAATCACATGAGAACAACACAGAGTAGGAGGATACGTTATGCGGATAAACGGAGGAAGGATCTTTCTTTGAAGGTAGGCGATTATGTCTTTATGAATGTCTTTCCATGGAAAAATGTGATGCATTTTGTTAATAAGGGAAATCTGAGTCCGAGATTCATTGGACCATATGAATTCTAGGAGAAATTTGGACTTGTTTCTTATAGAGTGGATTTACGTCCATGTTTATCTCATGTAAACATTGTTTTCTTGTTTCAATGTTAAAGAAAATATGTCGGATCCATCTCATGTTTTCTGTCCAGATCAAGTTCAGTTGGTAGAGAATCTTTCTTATTGGGAAAAACAAATCTACATTCTTGACCATACAGAGCATGTGTTGTGAAATAATTTAATTTATGGGGTAAAGTTTTTGTGGAAAGACCATATTTTTTAAGAGGTAATGTGGGAATATAAAAATTTTATGAGGGATAAATAACAACACTTATTTGATAAGTAAATAAAATTATGGGGACACAATTTGAAAAGGGGGGGAATGATGTAGGATCCCAGATATTTATAGAATAATACATTTTTCATATATATTAATATTTATTAATAAGATTTTAATTTTACCTTAAAGGTGGAACTTTGTCCCATAGCATACCTGATTGGCAACAACATGTTTCTCCGAAATCTTACGCTGCACAGAACATTGAGTTATATCAAAAAATAATAATAATATTTTTATTTTAAATGATAGTTAACACATATTCATTGTATTAGTGGGAATAAATAAAACTAATAACAATATGTTTATACATGTTTTTTTATCTATTTTTGCCTTTATCCAATAAATTTTAGAGGCTTAGAATGAGGATGAATCCAATTTTAAGCATAAAATATTGTAATATTTTTAAAAGGTAGCTTTACCACCGTTTGATGGATAACCCTTTTTAAATATTTTTATGTCACTTTTAAATGTTATATTTAATAAAATAAATATTCTATAGAATCGGGATATCAAAATTTACATTGGATAAATTTATGGTAAATTTATGATAAAATTAATTTTTAATAAATAGAGAAAATACCGCAATTTAAGTCAAAAATGCATCTTCATATAATTTATTTATATAGTTGGATTATATATTTTATTGGTTAAAATGTTTAATTTGATTATATTTTATCATTTAATCCAATTTTGGATATTTAATGTAAATTCACTTTTATATTCGACATAAACACATGTCAATGTTCTAATAGTTTTTACTTTTTTAAATCCCACTTTTTGGTTTTCACAATGGGAACTAATTTCAAATTAATTTCATAAAATTATTTATTTTGAATTTATAAAAAGGATTCCATATTTGGAATTAGAAGATTCAAATTTCTTAAATAAGTACCTTTTATTTTGGGATGTTATGAATTATGACTTCAGTAATTATTTTATTTACCATGGTTGGAGGTTAAATCTGGTAAATAAGGGTAGAGAATAAAATTATAATAATATAAATCTACCCTAAAACATTTAATAATAATATAAATTTAGATATTTAAGACCATGGTCATGTTTGGGTTAATTTTGGGACCCCATAGGGCCACTGGGGTGTGATAATGACATGTTATAATAATTAATTTAAATTAATGAGAAATATAAAATAAACATATATAATTTACTAAACAAACTTCAATATAGGTTTTATAAGGGATATCTTTTCTTATAAATAGTAATTATAAAGATAAAAAAATTTACAACATCATGATATTTTTATTATAATTTTTAGTTACTAAATAAATAAATTTATTTGTGACACAATGATGATTTAGTGATTACCTTATTAATGAATTATTCAAATAGATGATATTATAAATTTTAAAATAAATTCAATTTTAATATTTTTATGCCATCCAAAAAATTTCTAGATGATTATTATATATTAGCTTTTTTTAATTCCATTTTTTTAAGGAACCAAGTTTATATGACTTTAACAAAAATCTATTACTAAACCGTTTCAAAATTGAAAAAAATGAGTTTTAAAATAAATACTATTTTATTAAATGATATAATCGTCTTGAAAATATAATATTTGGCCAAATGACATATATAATGTTACAAATTTAATTATATATCTATTTTTGGTTAACTTGGAATTTTATTATAATTAAAGTAACCTTATATTATGATAATAAAAGAAGACATGGTAAGAGTTAATGTTTTTAATTAAGGGTTAAATCTCAAAGTTAATGTTAAATTTTTGACCATAAAATGTATAAAACCTATTGGTGGACTGTATTCCAACCCATTATAATATCATCCTTGAAATATTTCACTTTTAATCTATTATAATTCTAATATAAATCTACACTAAATTTATCTTTCAAGACATTTCAAAAGTGCCCCTCCATCTTATAAAAATGCACAAACTCTGCCCACTTACTCACACCCTTCATGCGACTTTTTTGGTCCAAATTATTCTCATGTAATCTCCCAAAATAACTCCATTAATTCTAGAGGACATGACATGGTAATAAGGCAATTCAATAAAACATTTTGGCTCAAATCAAAAGAAGTTACCTTATTTAGAGGTAACGTCTTCCCTCAAGTTCCTTCATTTTATTCTCTTTATTCACTCTGAATGATATTATTATTCAATGATTAAATAACAACACCAATATCCTAAATTTACTAGAATATTGTTTTGATATGTATTCAAAATACATATACAAAATCTTTAATCCAAATTATACGAACATATTATTTCATTGTATGGTGAACAACTGACTCACGAAAAAATGATTGATCAATTTTCTCCTACCACCACTCATGGTGGGAATTATGATTGAATTATATATATATATATATAGTATCGATTCATATGTATATTTTTTATTTACAGTATACCATTATGCTTTTTATAATTTTTAGTATTGATAATTTCGTATGAGAAAAGTGCGGACTACCACCCCCTCAAAGGGATATGACTCATTCATTCTATACATGGAACATATAAAGGATGTAATTAATGAAATTTTATAATATATATATCATATATATTATAATTTAATTATAAAATACCTATGTATCATTTATTTTTCATTCATTTATTATGAAAATAAAATGAAAGTAGCGTTCATATATACGTACGACCTACTGTCTCCATGAATGGTGCATTGCATTTATTATCTCTAAATGTTTTGAAATATTATTAATATATTATATATATATATATATATATGATATTTAAACTATGAATATAATTATGGAGATGATGTAATTTCGACTATATGGAAATTTTATATCAAAATATGTTTATTTTCAGTTTAAGTACTGAATATCGACAAAACGACTAAAATGACTGAAAATTAACTTTTTTTTATGAAAACACTTTTGAGGAAAAAGTGAGAAACCGCAATATCAAAGAATTACAGAAAACCCAAGTCAAGACTACAGGATATGCCCCTTCCCAGCGAATACAATGAGATGAAAAGCCTTCACCATCCCATGACCACTCGGCAAACTGTCCCATGCAGAGTTGCACGGGCCTGGTACTGATGGAAGAGCCATACCCACTCGAAATTCCAAATCCAAATGGTATGCAAGGTGAAATTTTCCTACTCTGGACCTCATCTGAAGTAGACCCATGTAATATGCTGGTACCAAACACACCCAAAATTCAACGGAAAACCAAGAAGCATCTTCACCAAAGAAATCCAGTGAAATGAACATCCTCTGTCAACTACTCCAAGCATTGTAGCACAAATAAGCATTGCAATTGAATCATCAAGAGCTTGGAAATGCAAATATAACTTCTTCCTCTTGAGTCCAACAATACTCAACATTATCATAGTAGCAGGGACATGGTCCAAAGTCACAAAATCGTCCAAAAAAACTAGAGAATCACACACACACAGCAAACCATCAAAAGGAGAATGAGGTTCACAACACCACTCATGCCAAACCCCGTGGAAAACCAGATCCCTGAGTAGAAATTCCATGTAAAAAAATCACAAACCCTAATCTGACCCACAAACATTAGAAACCAAATCCGAAATCAAACAATGAAGTCAATAAATGAAGAACAAGAAACATCACCAAAACGTCGGACACTAGAGCTTCAGAGATCTAATAAAAGGCCCCACTGAAGAATAGAAGAGTCTCATCGCAGCCATCCAATAAACCCTCAGGGACCAAAATGGACCATCCGATGTAGACACCGGTGGCAAGGATACAACCCACAGTCACCAAGGCTGAATCTCGGCCGTTGGACCATCATTGTGCCGTCAGAAGAAACCCTATCCAATGGGGTGGAGTGGGGCGAGAAGAAGGCCGAAATGATGAGAAAATCCAGAACAGCCGAGTCCCCAGGGGCGCACGATGGCGTCATGGATGGAAAAAAGATGATGATCCAATGTCAAGGGGAACCACCGAGCCAACCCAAGGCAAGAGGTAGGCGAAGTTGTGGAAAAACCCTAGCGGAGACGCCCCTTACGGGCTCATCTCATTCTGCGGCATTGGAAGCCTCAACAATCACTTTCAACAAAATGACTAAAATGAACTTGAATAATAATATGATTGTTATAACAAGTTAATAAGTGATATAAAAGGTATAATAAAATTTAAATATATTCAAAAACAAGTAGAATCTATTTTATGTTTTTTATTCCGGAGTAACAAAGAATTTAAGTGACGATTTGGACTCAAGGTAAGGGAATTCGTCGCAATCTCATTTAATTGAGGAATATTTTTATTTATACATGACTTTATTTTATACAGTATATAATCAAACCCTTTTAAATTTAATTTCATTAAATTTTGTTCAAAATTAGTATCTTTTTATCAATCATTTTAATAAATGAAAAAATTAATTCTTTTAACGTATGCGGTCATAATAACCTTTCTACCGCCATGATAATTATTTGATATTTGTAATCCTCTACCATCTGTAATGTTTTTTTAAAAAGTAAATACCATAATATTTTTAGGGTATTTTGGTATTGAAAATGGATTAGATAATGAATTACTTATATATATATATCTAAATATTGTCTTATGATTACAATGTGGAAATAAAATTTTTATTTTTTATTTATTATGTGTTATGATTATGTTATGGTTCATGGGAATTTCTTATGTATATAGGTGGTTCAATGATAAAATAGTTGTGTGATAACCTGTGATATCTCTCCAATGAATTTGGTAATATGACAATGGAAAATGTAAAAGTTTATCCTAAGATATTTAGGGAATATACTATGACGGGTATTCAAAATGAAACCATGAATGTTACTCCATATTTAGTTATGAAATATACAAAGTAAGTATGTTATGGATGCCACAAGTTACTTTTATGATTTTGGATTTATATGAGTTATTCAAAAAATTTAAGATTTCATGAGGTATTTTAATGGAATTATGTTTTAGGAGTGAAAAGTGTGATTTCATTTATTTGTATATATTTATGGAATAATGTTTTCTTTCCATATTTTATATCCCTTGTTGAGATTTTTATGCTCATACCATGTTTTTTAGAAAAACATTTTCACAGGGTCTAAGGAAGTGTAAGAGAAATGAAGAATTAAATAAATTATGATCATAAAAATAATTCATGTTTTATTTAAGGAGTTTTATTTTTGTGAAAAATTTGACAGAGTAGATATGTCTAATTTGTAATATTTGAGATGTAATGAAATATTTATGGGCCAATTGCCTAAAACTCTAAACCTGAAAAGATAAAAAATGTTAATTAAAGTGAAATTATTGACTAATCTAAATATTAATTAATGTTTTGATGGTGGGTCCTTATATGTACTATTTCTACTATGTCTTAAATATAAATATTTATTGATTTTCTATATATAAGTTACCTTATTTCCAATTTTTCTGACAAACTATTTCTTCCCAGTACATGTTCTTTTAAATATTTTCAGTAATGTTAATTTATATGATGTAATTATTTTTTAATTTAGTTTTAAACCATATTTTAATTTCATTTAAACCATTTTAAAATTATTTTTTTATTCTCTAAAAAATATTATTAATATTATTTGAAAAATAAGTGTAAAGATAATATTTAGTTAGTAATTTACCACATGAAAGATTTTTATTTTCATATTGAACATTAATATATTTTATATTACATTTAAATGGTTATATGGTTACTTTAAAATTAAATTGTTTTTTCTTTATTCTAGTAATTTCTTGTTTTTTAAAGATAAAACATGAAATGGGTATTTTCTATATATTCAAATATATGTCAAAAATATCTCCTAAAGTTATTTTTTATCGATGTAAAAATATATTAAGTATTCTTATAATTCAATATGGTTATAATTTAGGTACCATATACCTTCATTCTCTTGGTATGATAGGATGATTATAAATTATGGATGATTCAATTAAACCTTTTTATTTTACAATGTTTAATTAAATTATGATGGAATATTTATCAAAATTGGTTAGTTTTAACAGGTTATGCTATTATAATGTGATGAAAGGTTTGAAAACCAATTTAAATTCCATGGGTTTTGTAATGATGATGCGATGATTCTTTTTGAGATATTATGGAACATATATGTATGGTTTTAATTATGTGATGGGTGTGATCAAAATTACATATCCCTCTAATGCATTAGGTAAAATTTGATATATCATGATATTACTTTGACTTCAATTAAGGGTGAGTACAATTCAGCAAGGGACAAAACTTAATAATGTTTTCAATCATGACAATGAAAAAGATGGAATAGAGATATAACCAAATCCACTATGGTAGTCTTTGAAGTGATCATTTAATAAGGAAAATATTTCCTTTGGTAATGTGTATGATACAAACCTATGCTTGAAGATTATTATATTTCCCCCTCATTCGTGATTGATTTTGGATTGTTACATATTCTTATAAAATATGAGTTTATTTATGAAAACTAATTAATCCATGATTCTTGATTATATGTTTGTGACAATTTTGGTATGAATTCCATAGGTTATGATAATGATATTATACCCTTATCAATATTTTATGAACACTTATGATCATTTATAAATGTAACCGCTCTTTACCTTTATTGAGCATCTAAGTGCATGATTACATATGACTCATTTCCCATGGTTATGAATAAATGATATATGTATGGTTTTTTTGAGAAGTTTTATATATTTGAATTACTTTGTAGATGATGTTAAATATATATTATTAAAAATTATGACTATGTAGCTTGTATATAAATACCCTCAATCATTATGATTCTAGGGAATTTTTTTTATGATATCTATTGAATATTAAAATAAATTGATGTAATATATTTATATGTAACGATTTTTTATAATGAAATCAATGAAAACAATCATTTATGTCCTTAGTATAATTTCTTGGGATGCCCCCTTTTGTTCATAAGGTGATTCGATGGAATTATGAAAAACATATCCCCTTAGGAAGAGATGATTTCCATTCTTATAAGTTGTCACTCTTATTATTGGGGTGGAAACCATGGGGATGAAACGAAAAACAAAAAGGATCTCCAAATTAGATTATTTACCTTAAATTGTTTAGTATACTATAAGTATCATTTCTCAATAGGGAACATGATAATTAAGGGAAAATATTTTTTGTAGATACTTATAGGCATTGAAATGGAACATAATAGGTTGACAATTTTGATGTGTGGGGATGAGATTTTATATGGCCATTCACATGTTATTATAAAAACTAATATTTTTTAATTTATATTATCTATGTTTCCATGTGTGAAATGTTATTCAATTACTTAAATTTTTAGAAAATAGTTTCTTCAAATTCATCAAAAATTTATTTTCTTAATGTATGCAGACCCAAAACCATTATAACTAATAATGGGGCAACCATAAAAAAATGAAATTCCTAGAATTGATGGAAGATTAATAGTGGGTGCATAAAACTAGAATAAACTGTCTCCAAAAATCTTTTGGGGAAGTTAAAATTTAAAAAAGTGAATGAAAATAGATCTTATAAAATAACATGAGTTGTATAAAGAATTCTTCTTCTATAAATATTGATATGGACTTTGGGCCTATAGGATTGATATTAAAACACACATTGATATATAACCTTGAAATCATCTTTGATGGAAATCACACCACTTGTTTTGTAATATTAAAAGTGCTTTTGGGAATTTATTTATTGAAATTTTAATTCCAAATCGACTAGAGATTAATGATTTCTAGAGATGAGTGAGATTGAGGTGGTAAGTATAAAATCAAAATAGAATGAACATATATATAAATAATTAAAAAATACATTCATTATACCTTAATTCATATTAGAGTCCTTAATTTTCATCTAATGGGTTTTTTTTATAATTACAGACTGAGGATTTTCCATTGGAAACTCAAAACATTTTGGGTAAGTCCTTAGGGGGTTGTTCAATAGAGGTATGTAAATAGTTAGAGAAGAAAATATATAATTCTATTTCAATGGGAAAATAATTAAGCCTAACATTGAATGGGAAATAGTTGGATTATATACTATCTCTACATTATAGAATAGATAATTCATAAATTCTAATTGAGGACTAGAAACTATGTTTTTCACATTATTCAACTAATTTCCATTCTTGTATCATTTCATTTTTTTTTTGTAAGAATAAAGTGCTTTCATAATCATTATGTTGTTCTTTTATTCATAATGAAATATAACTATGGTTTTCTCTATATGATCTAAAAGAATATTACTGGTTTGATATGAATAGAACAGAAGAATTAAACTATTTTCATGTAAGTTTGAAGATATATTATTGAGTAAAACATAATTATATATCCTTAAAACTCAATGTGTATTTTTTATTTATTTAGAGATTAATATTCTACAATAAAATATTTATATATTAAAATTTTCAGATATGAAACCAATCTGGTTGGGGGAAATTTACTTAAAACAATTGGTAAGATATCTTTGGTTTCACATAAATGATAAAATATTCCTTAACTATGGGATTTAATGCTTTTAAATTATCAACATTATTTTAATCAATTTATTTCTATTAAAAAAATTTATCGTTCATGTCAGTTAGTTTAATGTGTACCTAGTTGATTGATTTTTTATATATTCTATTGTAGGAAACAAAGTGCAGGTGGTGATTATTCACTAATTATAACATTATTGATCAAGAACATACTTTGATAATATTTTCATTTGTTGAAATCAATGAATAACATGGTATTTTAAACAGTGGTTTTGAATTCTAATTTGTTTTTCCATAAGAAAAAAATCACAAACATCCTTAAATATTCATTAGAATAATGTTTAGTAATTATGGAAACATGTTGTTTTGAACTTCATTTTCACCCATGAACGTTACTACATCTTATTAATATAATTTGTGAAAAAAATCTATATTAAAAATGTTTACCAACTATGATGTTCAACATTAGGGATATTATTGGGTTTTATGTGTAGGGGAGGGATATTTAAATGTGATAATTTTTGACCCACTGAGATCATATCAATATTCAATTAAATGTTTTTTCAAATTTAGTTCATTTTTCAATCCAAATTATTAATATTAGCGGTTGTAAATACTTCATAAATTTAACTATATTTTTCCCACTTTGAGTTCACCATTATTTCTATCTCCTCAGGAATTCAATAGAGTGACTTCATTTTCAATTCAATATTAAATTTTCATTCTTTTGGTGACATGGTGGAATTAATATTTACAATATTAATTGTTTTTTAACGTTTTCATTTGAATTAAAATTTGGAGCATTGTATTTAAATGGTGTATGAAATTAACTCAAAATCTTGATTGAGTTTTTATTATTTAAGAAACAAATCTCAGATGAGATAATTATTAAACACATGCATCCAATTATTTGTATCTAATTATTAATTTTTCTAGTTATCCAAGTCTATTCAATTGTAGAAAAGTTATATTTGGATGAATAGTTAAATGAAAAAAGGTATTTGTCTCTATCTTTTAAAAAAATTAGAATATAATCACTTTTGTAAAATTGGAAAGCCAATTTTGGGCAAATATATTTTCAGAAGAAAAATCATAATAACATTCTTGAAAATCACTTATCATTATCATTTTAAATCATTCATTTTTTAGATTAAGTTATATCAATTGATTATGTTAAAGTGAATTGATAAGGAAAATAACTATACTAATTGTTGGGGAATTTTATGAGGCCTGAATTTGATAAAATGTTTCCACATAATTTTTGGGTGATAGTTGGGTTTTTTTATAAAACAATTATTTTGGTGGAAGAAAATTGAATTTTGGTTAATATGAGTGGAAATAGAAATTAATTGAGTATTATTTACTAAAATGGTTATTTATGATGTTTTATCGATTAATTGAAATATTTTTTCATTTCCATACATTTTATTTCATGAAATCCTCCCAACAAAGTGTACCCCTCTTGGTCCCACAATGTGAGAAGGGAGATGGTGACACTCGATCCCCGCCATCAATAGGCCCCAGGTTGGTGATTAGCACTGAGGGAATAATAATCACAGAAATGGGATGCATTACCCTAAAAGAGAACACATGTGAAAGAGTGAGATATGACAAACACCAAACCTGTAAGAACCCAGTTTTTGTGGATAAAGACTTTGTAATATTCTTGATAATATTCCAGGGCAGTGTCTTCAAACGGCGTGCGATTCCGAGCCTCGGAGTGGCCAGAATTAAATTTTCAGTGCGTTCACACTGGAAACGTCAAAAAAATGAGATAACTCCTAAAAGGAGTTTTGGATCATGGATCTGAGTGTACGGATGGTTCCTTAATGGGGTTTTTACCCTAGTAACGACATAAAACTTGTTGGCGCAGAATATTTGGACCCCTCGCTCGCTTTCGGAAGGTTAAACGGATAAATTAATTAATTAATATATTCATTTAATGGAGAAACGCTAGTATCTCTTAAACAGTGGCTCAGATTAGAAAACTGAGGGCACCGTTGAGTTCGGAACGTGTCGTTTACCCTAGGAGGGGTGTAACTTTTGCGGGCGTGGCCCGTCTGTGAAAAATGGCCCCAAGGGCGTTTTCGTAATTTGGCGGCCTCGGGCGCTAAGTTTAGTAACTTTTGAACGGGGTCTCGGAATAAAATTCCAAGACCGCCGTTGCGCTCAGAGTGTGGTTCTTATCCTAGGGGAGGCTAAATCCCGACCCTGTCGGGAGTTCGGGTTCGAGGTTGTCGGGCGGGCGTTTAAGTGATTTGTACATAAACACCCCCACCCCCACCCCCCACCCCCTTATTCTTCTTCTTCTTCTTCCCCAAACCCTCCTCCCCCTCCACCTCCGGCGAGGTAGCTCCAGTGAGGCGAGCTCCGGCGAGGCGACACCGGCAAGGTGCGGTGGTGTCGGCGGATCGACGCGAAGCTCCGGGCGAAGTCCAACGAGGTAGGAGGTTTCGTTGCGTTTTCATTTCCGAACCCCCTTTTGAGTTCGATTTTATGTGTCGATTTGATGTTAAACCTTCAAATAAATCCCATAGATGCGTAGTATACTTTTTTATCTTTCCAAAGCATATTTCGGACTCAAAATCCGAGGTCGGATGAGTTCGGGGTTGATCGTCGAAGGTTGCGGGAATTCTGGGTTGTCCCGGCGATTTCCGGCGGTCCGGCGGGTTCCCAGGGCGGCGCGGCTTCGGTCCGAGGCGGCGGACGGCGGTTTCGGGACGGCGGCAGGGGCCACGGCTGGCGGCAGCGCTTTTCGGCGCTGGCGGTTGGAGGCGGCTGGGTGAGCGAGGGCGACGGCGGTCCGGTTTCAGGGCGACGGCAGGCGGAGGCGGTCGGGCGGCTCCGACATAGGGCAGAGGAGGGATGCGGGGTGCGCGACCCCGCGTGCGGCGCGACCGCGACCTGCATGTCGCGGGTCACTACTGGGGAAAGGAGACCAGCCTTGACGGCCGGTTGAGGGAGCTGGCCACGGCTAGCTGGCCGCGGCGGACTGAACCGGGCCCGCGGCCGGGCCGCGGGCCGGCTGAGGGCGGACCGGCCGGTCCGGGCCTAGGGAGTGCCCCCCCCCCCCCTCTTTGAATTTCCGATGCCCGTAACATTCGTTACGAGCGTCCGTTTTTGCGTGCCGTCAGCGGAACCATGGACCTTGCGTCGAGGGGAATGTTTTGAGATGGTTTCGGGAATTTTTAATTCCCGAAACGAGGGGCCGCGGAGGCGCGACGCGTCTTTAAGTGGTTTGTCTTTTTCCGGGGGGAACTTGTTTTGGGCGGCGCGGACGCATCGGACGTCTGTTTTGAGCTCCGTCAGTTGCGTTGGGACCCTGGCATTGGGGAAACGTTTTCCAGGGTGGTTTCGGGCGTTGAAGACGAAGTTGAGGTGCGGCCCCATGACCCGTCTTTCGACCTGCCTCCAGCGTTTCACAACTTTTTTGTCGGACGTCTGTTCGGGGCGTGTGAGCAGTCGATGTTGGGTGTTTTTCCGAGGGCATCGTGTTGGAATAGTCTGCCCGTTGTAATTCTGCACGATGGTGCGGGGCCCGTGAGGGTCGTTTCGGGAGTTGACGGTGATTTCCAGCTTTATCACCGGGCGACCATTTTGGATAATTGAGTAGTCCATTTCGTGTACTTTTTCGAGAGGATCGCAATGGTGCGATCCGTTTGTTGGGTTTCGGGACCAGGATGCAGGTCCCACGTGGCACTGCTCGTGTGCGGTACGCCGGGATGCATCATTTTCTCCGGATATCTGTCGCACTCATGTGGGTAGTGCTTTTAAAGTGTTTTCCCGAGGGGATCGCAATGGTGCGATGCGCCCAACTGTTTTCAGGGTCGAGGCTCGGGATCACGGGACGTCGTTCGGGCGTGAGGCGGTGTTTGTGACTTTTCTTTCGGGTATCCGTTGGAGGCGAGTAAGTAGTCGATCTCGCGTGTTTTTCCACGAGGATTACAACGGTGCGCTCTGTTTGGTTGTGCGGAGCCTCTTGCATGATCTTGTTAAATGTGGAAATGTGGAGGTGCCCCGGTGGTGGTCCTTCTATCGTGTTTGTAGCGGACCTTTGGCGAGTGATCGCGTGCACTCCCATGTGAGTGATGTAAATGCTTGAAGTGATGTGGTTGGTCGTGCCTAGGCCTTTCAGTTGGAGTTGTTACGTCACGCCTTCGCGTTGACGTTGGGTGCCGTGTGCAGGATAGCCCATGGGCTAGAGACGTGGTATACTATGGGAGTATACGAGAGCGCTTGGAGGTACGTGTGTTTCGTACCTGAGACGTTCGTGCGCTTGGTTGGTTTTGACTTGGGGCCACACGTCGTGTGGGCCCCAAGTGCGTGTTGTGTTCTGCTTTGCGTACTTGGACCTCTCGCAGCATAGAGGGTCCCTTTCTACTCGTTTGTTTGGTTAGCAGGGTGGAGTGTATTTCCCCTGGCTTTGTGCTCGTTTGTTTGACCAGCAGGGTTGAGTGGTCTCCCCATGGTTTCGTTCTCGATGGATCGGCCAGTAGCGGTGCTAGTGGCACCCCGTGATGGAACAGGCGTTGAACCCCTCAGGGTGAGTTGTGCTGGAGTTGGGTGGTTGTGCGGTACCCACTCCGTGTTTGGTTGGCCAGTGTTGTACCCTCCAGTGGATATGGCCAGATCAGTTCTGAGTTTTACCCTCCAACAGGGCTGGGCAGTGGGTTACTCATCGGCTTCTAGGGTCTACCCTCCAGCGGAGACTGGGTAGTGGGTCACCCGACGCTCTTAGGGTCTACCCTCCAGCAGAGACTGGGCAGTGGGTCACCCGACGCACTTAGGGTCTACCCTCCAGCAGATACTGGGTAGTGGGTCACCCGACGACCTCTTAGGATCTACCCTCCAGCAGGGCTGGGCAGTGGGTCGCCCATCGTCTAGTTCCAGGTCTACCCTCCAGCAAGGCTGGGCAGTGGGTCGCCTGTCGACTTATTCCAGTTCTACCCTCCAGCGGGGCTGGCCAGTGGTTCGCCTGATGATGTATTATGGTTTACCCTCCAGCAGGGCTGGGCAGTGGGTCACCCAGTATCTTATTATGGTTTACCCTCCAGCGGGGCTGGGCAGTGGGTCGCCTGACGATGTATTAGGGTTTACCCTCTAGCAGGGCTTGGCAGTGGGACACCCAATATCTTGTTATGAATTACCCTCCAGTAGGGCTGGGCAGTGGGACACCCGTTGATATTCCAGACTCAGTCCTTCCTACTAGGCTATTCTGTGGCTTTCCTCCGTGACCAGCAGAGCGGGACCCTTGGTTGTACGGGTCGGTGATGGAACAGCTATGGCTTTGAGGAGACCTCTTGACTGCAGGGCAGTGACAAGGTGTAGTTTGATTTTCCCTAGAACTCTCATGTACGAGGGGCGCTTTCCCCCACCGAGACACGTCCTTGTGAAGTGACCTAAAACCGTGCGGGCGAGTCAGTGCCGCCCAAAGCGGATAGTGTCGAGGTGCGGTGGTTTGAGCCCCTTGGCTTGCGGTTCGGGGAAGACGTGCGGGATGCTAGGCATCGATGGTGTTATGTCTGGGACTGTTGGCTACTCATTTTCTTGGGCTGAGCTATGGTACGGAGATCCCCTTACGACGTTGTTCGGGCTTCTTGTTTGAGCATATGGACATGTATATACCTTGTTTCTGGTACCCGCTTCTTGGGTGTGGTTACTCTCCTTCTATGTGAGGTGAAGACATGCGGGGTATGCCACGTGCTTTCCGTGTCTAGCTTCTCGTGGTTGTACGAGTCTACTCTCCAGCTATAGGTAGCGAAGACTCGACGAGAAGTTAATCTTATCACCGTTTCCATCTTCTTGTGTCTGGATGAGTCTACCTTCTTTCCTTTTGTTGGGTTGAGCTGGACTGTTTACTGCACTCTCTGTTGTACTCCCTTTGGTTTCCCCTGTTCTCTCTATTTCTCACCCTTAGGTACCTCCTTTGTTTCTCCCTCGAGCCTTCGGGGTATCCTACTGAGTATTTTTATACTCACCCCTGCCTGGGCTTTGCCCGCACTTGGTGTGCCCTTGCAGACGACGGACAAGTGGAGCGTGACTTCAGTGGAGCATAGGAGCTTGGGAGCTTGGACCGCGTGCGGTGGTCGTGGCCGGGTTCCAGGTGGGAGACCCGTCAGTTGTTTCCTTTTTGTTTACCTGTTGCCGGGTTGTGGCACTTTTTGGTTGGGCGCATGTTTTGCCCCTTTTCTTTTCAGTGTTCCTTCATCTTTCTTTGTACTTGTAGAGGTCGATGCACTTTGTGGTATATATATATATATAGCAGTTTACCTTTCCATTTCTTTGCTTATCTTTACTTTTACTCTGCATTGTTGCATTGAGTTTGCTGCGTGTGTGTGTACAGGTGCTTAGGCAAAGGCCTCCCCGAGTTATTGTGCCTTCGGCGCTGGTCGCCAGCCCCTGGCCTATGGAGGCGGGCTTGGGGTAGTTTCGGCTCAAGCCCGGGTAGGGTTGGGTCATGACAAAACCACACCCAGTCATACTAAAATTTAAAAATAAACCCATGTAAACATTTTTAATGTCATGTATGATCTACTACAACTATACTGGGAAAACTGCATGTACCAAAAGAATATAAAACGACAATGACCATGAATCCCGACTAGCTCCTCTAACTCCAAGATAATATCAATTAGCCTTGTCACTAACCTGCTCTAAGTTACATGAAAAAAAATTTATATATACATTGAGTGATTATAATAAAATACTCAGTAAGATCCTCCCTAGAGCCTCAAATGAAAATGTAGAGAAATCATCCTAAAGCACAATGAACAACAAGTTAAACTAACTCGACCCCCAAATTGGTATACTATGTTCCCATTCTCACCATGGATACTCTCACCAGGTATTGTATACACGAGTATATAGTAAAATAATGAATAATAAAAGGTACCCCGCTATCACTTTCTAACTAATTTTCTACTTCTCCCCAATATCTTGCGTCCAATGAATATATCTCCAAAAAGGCTAGACCGAAGACTCCTAGGTGAGCACCACAACCAGCACCTCCTGCAACACAAAGCTTGCCTGCAGACACCTAGGTGAAGCACCACAACATCCACACAAACATAAGTATATAGGTAGTTCTCAGTATCCACCACAACTCACATAACATGTATCATGCATCGGGTACTAAACATTATGCCACTATATCCCATACCCCGAGTAAGGATCCATGAGCTACGATAGTCTATACCCGATATACCTATAATAGTTGGTAAGAAACTATCTCCATAGTATACGTGTGTGAAATAAACACTAACTATTACAACCCTATACCCACATTTATGGGGAAAAATAACCATCATGCATATCAGTACAGGTAACTAACAATAGAAGAGAGTGGGGCCAAAGGGGAAAGTCATCCATACATCCTCCTGCTGAGATGTTGGGGAAAACACCCCATATGGCTCAGAATCTATGGGATGTTAGTTTACCTCAACGAAATGACGTAGTACTATATAGAAAAAAAAAGTACCTAATATATTATTGATCACAACCACACTATGGGAATAACCTATTCATATACACAACTACAACTAACATCTCTTGAACTCCTGATTTTCAATGCTAAGACTAAGTATCCCATAAGAACATAACCATTTAAAGAGATACATTATATTACATTATCACTTTTTATTAGTTTCAATATACATTAATTAATTATTCAAACATTAATTAACCATTATCAATTCCACATTACATTTCTTTAGCATCACACCAATTTCCATACTCTCCATGAATAACCAAACCAAGTACACAACTTCTCAAAAATAATACATCAGCTATGCATTTTAGCAAGCTACAACCCCATGGGTTAAAACCATTTACTCAATAATTTATTAACATCATTATTACTTTTCCATAATTCCACGAATTCTAGAAATGAAAATCAAATCTACCAAACTCATGGGGATCAACACGGTGAGAAGATAGACTACTCATTGTGCCTTTTCCATCTATATCAATTGAATATAACCTTCCATCCTTGAAAATATAAACCCATAAAGCACATGGAATACCCTTTAAGCCTTCACCTCTATTTATAGGAGGGTAATATATACCGACTGCCTTAAACATTTGGGAATGAAATGAAGATAAACAACTAATAAGATTCAATAAGTATCCAACATTCATAACCGACCAATTTTATCATCTCTGGTGTCCTCCTCGACTCCCACTTGCATAAACTGATACACCTAACAACTATATCAGTCAACTACTTCCACAAACACTGGGCCTCCCTTTCCACACATCTCACAACATCCATCTGAGCACATGAAAGATCAAAAGATGTAGGAAAATAACCAAGAAATTGGGCTCTTGTCCCAAAAAATGCATCCGGAATTCACACAAAATGAGCACTCACGTCTCCAAGCATAAGGATCATGGACTTTACAAGTAAGAGGGTAACACATAACCCTGTAAGGAATTATATTTTATTAAAAAATTGGTTATTTAATCCATCCTGAATTAGCCAATTAATTTAAACATACATAACTATATTCATTCGATTATCAACAGTTTTACCCAGCAATAACCAAATTCAAAAACCTTCATCTCTATCTTTATCAAATTAATATACCATTAATCCCACAATTATGTAATTTACCAATTTCACTCAGTAATGAAATTATAAAAAAAGAAAGCATAGATACCACATTATATAGCAAAAACAATATGATACAACATATTGTTGATACTAATTTATATATCCAGTTCAAATACTTATTATGTTAATTCTATTGGGATCTGGTTAGCTAAAAATGATAACTCTATAGTTTCGTTTAAAATAATGGGGAAGCCATAAATCCCCTTCATCTAATGGTTTCAAACATTTATTTCATGAGAACAACCAAAACAACAGACTGCAATCACTTCTACTGGAAGAATTATATCAAATATGGATCAACACATCCTGGTTGCACCAAAATAGGGGGTGCACGTACAACAATAAGAAACTCTAGGGAAGACACAATGTAATGATTCATAACTACGTACAAATACTATGGGAAGGAAGGAAAGGTTTTTAAAACTCACACTAATGAATAATGAGGAAGAACACATGGTTAATATATCTTGACCCTTTAAATGATTAAATAGAGCATAGGTTTACGATATATTGGATTTTCCATTAAGATCATATCTGTCAGAGATCAAATGTTGTGACTATGTAAAGGATTCATGACCATTAGGAAAAATTAATATAGGGTTTATGGGCTTTGAATCAGCCCTAAATCCATTAAAACACGTCTTTTAATGAATTTTATATAAAACATAACATCAAACGATAGAAACTATAGGAAACTAGAAGAAACTGAAAATTTAACAAATAGTGAGCCACTGTTTGGTATGAAACCATTTTGGTGTGCCACAATTTTGTGAAACTATATTATTTTGGCTACCACCAAAAGCAATCCAATAAACCCCCCCCCCCCCCAAAAAAACTCCACAAGCACTAGAGTTTCACAAAGGAATTCCATTGGGAAATTTGGGTCATTACATTTTAGGTTCGAATAATTTGAATTATTTTAATAATGAAATTAATTATTTTATCATTTTGTAGTTTTTTATTAAAATTATTTTTGGATTTGATTATTTCACCATTCCTTGTGTATATTTGTATTTCCATATTTTGGAACACAATCATCATTTGGAATCTATATTTTCATTGTTGTATTCTATTAATATTGTTTAATTTTTCAACAAGGATCAATACATTTCGAATGAGTTGATTTAGGTGTGAATGTGAGTTTTTGTATAGTTTGTTGGTGACATAATTTGTTGTACCTAAACATGTATAGAAGTTACTCTATAGATCTATCAATTTTAATAGTTCTTCATATATACTTTAATAAATGTGAATTATACGTTGTATAAATATATCATCAAAACAAATGTGACTATAAGTGGTAATATCATACTCATAGGAGTTTAATAAAGGTACATCTCATGTTTTAGGACCATTATAAAGGTTACAACCACGAAATGAAGACTATGTAATGTTCATGACCATAGATCAACCACTAGAAGAGGGAAGAGCCTGCCTCTGTAAGGTTAATCCCATGTTTCAAAAAACATATGTAATGGTACTAGAAAAGGTCAAGAAATCTACCTTTATATACCCCCACATAGAACCCAAATACTTTAGTGTAACTTTATCATTCCATGACTTTATTATGGGTCATCAAGAATTCAATTGAGCATCGTAAATATAAGGAAAAGTATTAATAGATTATAGGGGGTTCTAAACTGTCAACTTAATTTTAAATCAATGATGGTGTCAATCCTGAGGCTCCTAAGGATAAAAATATAACAGTTTTGGTGATTTCAATGGAATCCCTAAAAAATTTAATAAAAATATAACACAGGGATTTACTTTTTGTAGAGGATATTCTGCTCTATTTACAATAAGGAAGATGATCAACAGTTAACCACACCATGTAGAGACTAGTAATTTTGCCACAAGTTTTTAGCCATGAGTGGAAATGACGGAAGCTAGAAGTGAACTAAATTCAAATAAGGTATAAACTATAAATTTTTAGGGAATTAAATTCTCAATAATTAAACTTATATTTTTATAAATGATTCAAAAAATAGAGTAATAGAGGTAGGGATCTGGAGCCAGATTGATATAGAACAAGCATGTTTTTTATCCTTTTTCAAATTCCATTAGGATATCAATTGGATTTATTCTTTCTAAAAAAATGTTTTATATTGATCAATTAATGAGATATTAGATTATTTTATTTTTCAACATTTTTAATTAAGTCTTTTATAATTTATCAAACTTTGTTTTGGTTTTTCTATATAAAATTAAAATCTGATCTTAATAGAACCAATAATAACCATTCTATGTATTTTTTCATTTATTTTTGGAAATTCTACTATATTTAACCAAAATATCTCTAATATCCTTGACAATAGATATGGTGGACAAATTTAAGCATTTGGAACCCTATTTGGAATCTTATAATAATAATGGGAGATAATTTTAATGATAAAAGATAAATTTTCTATTATCCATCTTATTTTTTTCTACAACATATATACTACTTGAAGTTCATACACTTTTTCTATAGTTCCATATGTGTTCCATTATTAGTTATTAAAAACCATATTCTACTCATCACACAACCACTATTTATATAATTCCAATTTCTTTATTTGTGTTTTTTGGATATTTTTACCGAAACTATCCTTGTGGGTTTGACTCCTTATTCCAGCTACACTCGTGTCAAGTATATAAAATAAATAAGTAAATTGATATATCTCAATGATAATCATCAACCAAATTAGATATAAAAATGGTAATTGATTTAAAAAACTATAAATGGGTAGATTATTGGAGTCATTTTATAGTTAATCATTTGATACATGTGAATCTATCTTCTATAAAATATGACTAAAGGCCCTTTTAATGGAAAAAATGGCCAAAGAAAATAATTTTTTATTAATAATTATTGTTGATGAATATGTAAATTTAAACAAAAACTATTGAGGGTTAATAATAATTAGTAACTCTTACTAAAAAGTTCAGATAATATGGTTATCTTCTTATTAAAAAAACACATGTTTAAACATTTTAAATTTATAAAATGCTAAATAAAAATGTGCATTATCATATTGGAATGACAATAAACATACATTGGCCGAAGAAATGTTGGAAATAAATAAATTAAATATTGTAATGAGCATCTATTATATTATTTAATTATTTCAAAACTCTACCATTTATATAATCTTAAATGGTTACTGTATTTTGAATTATGATCATACCTTATTATATATGGTTTTATAGATAATGAGTAAATATAAACTTATTATATCTTTATGAGGTAATGTTATTAATATTAACATTTTCCTAATTTTCCATATTCAATGAATGATAGAAATATGTACATTATATAGGATATATGTTGGGATATATCACAAATTTTAATTCATTAAAATCTAGGATTGTAATATTTATGTGAAGTTAAAATTTTAGATAAAATTTACCTAAATATGGTAAATATTTAACTATTGGATGTCCAAAATAAATTGTGAGATATTTTGTATAGAATCATGTTGAGTATTATGTTGTTTTATTTCAAATTGGTTTATTTCTTAGGATGGATATATGTATGTTAAAATTAGTGGGTGGGAAATTAAACTTTGATATGTTTGTGAGTAAAATATGAGTAGTTGTTGACATAAAATATGACATGTTACCCAAAGAGTTTATTTAATGTAAAATAAAATTGATATCAAACAATTGTATAGGTTTAGTTGAAAATATCATAATATTGTGTGATATTGATATATATGAAAATGATAATAAATTAGAGTTTATAAAGGATGAATATATAAACCTTGATATTTTAATTAAACATATTGAATATTTTTAATAATATAAATAATGTTAGTGATGATATTGTTTCATTTATAGTCATTATGTATGGCTTTGAATAATATATATTATCTTACATATATTATTTTTTACTCTATCACTTGAAAAAAAATCAACAACTCTTAAATGTGGACACAAAATGAAATTCTAAGACAACTATCATCTCTAGAATGAGGATCTTCATTATTGTTGAAACACTGGGAGTTTTGATAAATTTTGTTTCTATATTTTCATAAATTTAAAACCTCCTCTCATTTTATTAATCAATTTATGTTGTAAAATTATTAATTTTATTATTAAAAGTAAATTTTAACTTTATTGGATGAATACTAAGTTTGATATTTATATCCCTATTTTATTCAATATATATTACTTGATTTTAATTAATTAAATTTTATAATTATATTACATGTCTTAATTTATGTTTATTGTAATTATATTAAGTTTTTAAAATAACTGGTATTTGTTTTTTATATGATCTGTTGATTTAAATTTTTTGTAACATGTATTATTTTTTTAAAAACTCTATATAAAGGTGGTAATATTATTATATGTGTTAATTGTTTGATTTTTTGAACATTTATTATTATTTAATATAATATTTTTCTAGAATTAAATTCTCCTTTAATTGATCATCATTTATTCTTATTATTTTCTATTATTTTTTAACATTATCAAAAATATAATTTTTATGTGTTTTATTTACCATTATATAGAATAAATAAGTTTATTTAACTTTCCATAATCATTATAAGTATCATTTTTACCATAACTTGAGTTTTATATTCAATTAATTACCCTCACATAACGTTTTTTACCTTTACATTCAATATATATATATATATATATTTTTTCTATTACACATTTTCATAATTATTTCCCTACCATTACATATCATTTATTTTATACCTACCTTAATGTAATACTGGACGTTCCCATACGTATTCTATATAATTTTGTTCTTACCTTTCTGAAGCACATTTTTTTAATATTTACCATTACATGAAATAAATAATAGACGCATGTAATCTTTATGAGAGTCTTGTTACCAATATGTAGATGATATAACATGATGATTACCTTTACATAGTTATCCATCTTAAACAGACACAACATATATAAACTTCAATTTACCATTACAAGATATATAAAAAAAATTTACCCTTACAAAACATTATAAATTCTATGATTACTGTTATATGAGTATATTGTTTTTTATGAAACTATTGAAATACCCTTACATGGGATATATAAAATAAAAGATACATTTATAAAAATACATCATAAATTTATTTAGCCTTTATATTTTAAAGGATTCATTTACATTAAATTTACAAATTATGTTTTTTTCTTTCACATCATGCTGCATTTCACAGTTACCCTTATGTGAGAAATACAAATACCATTATGTAGCATACATATTACCATTATGTATCATACATATTACCATTGTGTAGCTACTGAGAAAAGTCATTTTACACTTCGGTGAGCTAAATAGGTACCATTATATAATATTGCTTGATTTTAGTATATTCTTTCATGTTATATCGATAACAGGTATTTAGTACAACGATAAAAGTAATGAATTGATGGAATTAATTATTATATTTGATTATTATAATTTAAATATATGAAATAATAATATGTTACTATTTATATTTTCTAATTGTCTATTTATATAAATGATGAATTATTTGGAAAAACACCTCTGGAGAAGATTCATGGGACTTATAATGAATAAGAGTAGACATTAGGGTTCTATAATTAGATAATGTTCCACAAAAGTAGGGTGAAAATAAAATCTAATAAATTGATAACTACGCGGATTCAATTCAATCATTTTGATGAGGCATTTATAGTTTCCTAATAATTTTTTCATTCATTAATTTTTTAAGGGCCAAAGATCATTGATCTATACCTATATTATCCATCAAAACCTTTTTCATTTCCAGTTTGATTAATTTTTCATTGTCTCTATTTTTATTTCATAGTTCCCACATGTTTAAATTCATTGATAACGATGTCCTTGGTTATTCGTACCTAAAAAAAGTATGACAACTTAGGTTATGGTTTTATAGTTTTTAAATGAATTGATATATTAATTATATCATTAGAAAAAAATGGGTTATTAATTTTTGTATAAGAGGTAGGAGAGGTCTTGTCTATAAATCAATATACCAGGTTTGATATGAACCTATAAAATATTACTTTTTTCTATTATAGTTAGTACAATTCCTATCCCTGAGATATATTATTTTAATAGTAGATGTATGTTTTATGTGAGCCAAAAAAACTATAAAAATCATGGTGTTATTTTTGTGTATTTTTATTCCACTTCTTATCTATTTTAACTCCAAAATAACATCATTTTATTATTATTTTTATAAATAACACTATAATAATTTAGTAATAAACATTAAGAATTTTGAAATGGCCATTCATCCCTCATCTACTCTATCATACCATCCAAAACTATAAACAAACAATTGTTATCAAGATAGGTTCCTTGAAGGATATTTTATTCCCATAATAATAGTAGAGATACCATAATGTATATTAAAAATATTATTGGGTATATTATGATTTTTTTATTATTGTAACACTATTTTGGACATAATAGTATATGGAACGATCATAATTTATTCCAATAGAAAGTCAGAATATTGATGCCATACATCCTATCATGGAACCCATCTGTAATGGATGATATTATTCATAATGGAAGGATTATATTAAATTATTTTTAAAGGATATTGGTATATAATAATTAGATGTTATGATTAATCCTTTGAGACTTCCAGATGTATATTTGGATACACTAATGGGAAATGAAGCTTCCAAGTATTATCTAAATTATGAAATCATGACATTACTTTATTATTCTCTATATTGATATATGTGTAGTCATATTACATTTTTCAAGACTAGGTATGAAATTTAGAGAAATTTAAATGTCACTCATCATAGCACTAATAAGTTTCAAAGAACTAGATTAAAAATATATCAAGCATAATTTCATGAAATTCATAATGTATGATCACGAGACCATCGTTGAGATGTACAAATGATTTACTAATATTGTGAATGTAATATTTTCTATTTGGGATAATGTAAATAATTACATATATATTGATAGTATATTAAAATTATTACCCAATAAGTGTCACTCAATGAAGGATTCAATCGAATAAATCAAGGATTTCACTCAATATATAATTGATGAATGTATTGGATATCTTCAAAAATATGAAATTTAGTTGAAGAGAAATGATATTATATATTTTAGAAACCAGATTATAATTTAAATATTATATGAATATTTCGTATACTATTGATAATAAAAATTAAGGGTCCTAGAGTTGTAAAAAAAAGAAATGATTTCAATCAACTTCTATTGGGTCCTGAAAATTATGTATACAGGAATATGATTATAAAATTAATTTAGAAATAAAGTAGAAAAAAATTTAAGAATAATTTATAAAAAATCAATGGGGTGCATTTTAAGGATTGGTTTATCCCGTGAGGGGAAAATCACCTCATGAACTGCCTCTCCACATGGAATTCTATCTCTTCATAAAGTGCACCACCAATGAAGTTGTTCATGGGATTAAATATCATGGTCAATTACCAGTAATGATAAAAAATCATTTGCATGGATATACAGTAATTTCCACCCCTAAGAACAATAATCCCCTTGAATGAAATTATTTATGTTATGAGGTGTTACTTCCAGAGCATGTAAATTAAACTAAGTCATTTGTGTGGTTGGATAGTTGTTTTCATTCTGCAAATTACTAATCTCTATACACAATGTGATTCATTATCTGAGGCCCCCTACATGGGCTCCCACAAATTAATCCTCATGTTCCACCACCGGTGACTGGCCATGATGGTATTTATTCCCTCCATTCATCTATAAAATACAATTTAGGAGAACCATCAAAAGTGATGACATGACCAATAAGTGGAGCAATGTGAATAAGATGTAGAAAAAAAGGATATGAATTTGTAGATAATTTTTGATTCCCAATAGGTAAACCAACCAAATAAAATTAAGGAGGACATTAAAATCACCCATCCATCTATGAACATAAAATCCCTCCATAGATACCATTTCATAATGCAGAACTAGATTACCCCTTGAAGACTAGCACCTTGTATTGAAAAATGATATGGGAGAGGAACCCTTCCCCAAAAGAAAAAATTATACATTGGAGGAACAAGACCATGAATATAAAATTTCTAAATGAGAATTACCTAGCTTCACATTGAAACATGATACAAATTCCAAACCTAGATCCGCATAACACAGTTCTTTCCAAATAATACCCTCACCCACATAGAAACATGCTACTAAGAGGGGAACCCATCTTGAATAAGACATGACAATGTGAAATGGAGAACCCTAGTGTGTTATAATCACCCCCACCGAACACTGAATTCAATCATATCATCGAGCCCCATATTAGACCCTATGCAAACTGATCTAGTGTAATAAATCGATGGACTTATCCACATCCACATAACGTGTATGATCTGGTAATCAGAAACATCAACATTCCCCCTTGAGTCTTAATACACATTATAAGTAGAGTCATGTGTGTAACATCTCTAAAAGGGTGACTCTTAAAAACAATTGAGTCAACATTCCCGTGTTAATGAGAGTTCTGACCATAGTGTAGCTCATGTGAACCTCCTAATAGTGACTAAGGCATAACAGTACTGGTTATTACTTTATTTTAGATAGAAATATAGTAAATTACAAAAATAATTTCCCATGGACTATTATATTTTACTATCGTTGGAATGATGGAATAAAAATCATTTATCCTAGTGAAATATTTTCATACTCTTCTATAAATATCTCTATTATTAGTACTTCAACATAAACCCAATCTTCATAACCAGGGGAATGGAATATAAGAAAGGGTTGATATCATATGATCAGTAAGGATAAATAAAAGAAATATGTAAGAATAACATGAAAAAATGGTATGGAACATTAGTGTAATATTTTAAGAATGCACATTACATATTTGAGATCATAATAAAGATTGGAAGTTCATAATTAATGAATCATAAAATAATTAATAGAAAAATTCTTGAAATATTAACATATGATTAAGACATGTAATTTATGGCATGTGCATTAGTTTATATTGTTTTGAACATGTATAATTAGAAAAAAGTTCACATTAAAGATGTGAAACCAGGCCCCACATCAAATATGGACATGAAACTAGGTCCATCCAGAACATTTTTGAACACATAATAAATTTCACCCATTACATTTCAAGCATGTAGTCCAATTTGGGTATAAACATATATAAATATAACTAGGTGCATGAAAACAATTGTGATCATGTAATTTGGTTTATTCAAAACATTTATACTCATGAGTTATCCATCATTACCCAATTCATTGGAAGGAGATATATTTCCCACACATCACTTAATAAAATCATGCCTAAATTTTCCAAAAAATAGTAATCATATCATCTCTCCTTAAAATATATGGGTTTTATAAACATCAAGTCTTGTACCGTGAAATGAAATGGGTATCATTAACATTTAATCACCTCATAACTTATGTAAAATATATAGTTTTCATAACCATTTCATCAAAGCATAACCATGAAATAAAGTGGGTTTTATAAACATATAACCCATGAATGGGAAATGGATTCCATAAAAATATAACCCATGAAAGGGATACATGCTTCAAAAAGACCCTGAAATTAATAATAACCCTTTCATAGAATGAATATAAATGTATCCTTCATATAATTTTTTTAAGGGAATGAGTAACATCAATGGATTCCATTTAATATGGAAATAAATTTAAATATCGTACATAAAATTTTCTTTATGAAAATATACTTTCTTCTATGAAATTGTATTTTTAATACATAAAACCATTTGGAAAAAAATCATAAAAAATAAATTGAAAAATTAAAAGAATACTGGAAACCATTTTCCTTAAAAACATATAAAATATTATTCAATAAATTTTAAAAAACTTATTCTTTGAATGCACGTTGAATAATTAGAATGAAACCATGAAAATCTAGTGAAACCCAATTCTTTGAAAATACATTGAAAAATTATATATGAGGCATAAAAACATTTAGAAAAAAAAATATTTCAAATTTAATTTTAAAATAATTTTCATAATAATTGTCCATTTAAAATTGAAAATTAAGCTTCAATTAAATAAAAATATGTAAATCTATACATGTTGTATTAGGTAAAAAGAATATTCCTTTTTCACTATAAAAAGGTTTGAAAATTGCCTCATTTATAAAGAGGTAAAGAGATTCCATTGAATATATTGGTAAAATAAAAATAGGGTAATATTTTATTTTATATATTATAGGATAAGGTTACAATATTCTTGGAAACCATTTTTATAAAACAAGGTTCTGAAGGAACAAAGATTCATGACCGAAGAGAAGGTAATGACAGGTTTTCTTAAAAACAATTTATTAATAACCATTTGTTCCTTATAATATAAAATTTTTACCAATACATGAATATATCATAAATAACATGAGGATAATAAAATACATGAATTTTTTTGAGATATGGATCATAATATTTCATCAAAGGAAACATAAACATAAACAACCATGAAAAGAGCTGAGATTTTTTCAATAAACTCTTACCACTTGGTAACATTTAAACATAATCCCCATGTAATAAAATTGAAATTAAGTGAAGCAGAAAATATAATCAAAATAATGATAATTTTTATATAATATTTTAAATTCAATATATACACCTCTTGGAAAAATATAGGTTCCAATCATGACATGTGTTTTAAAGAAGGAAAATCGAGACAAAACTACATTACCAATTTGGTAACTTTATAAACATTTCACCAATGATAGAAAGATCATAAAATAAATATTTAAATATCAATAAATTTATTTATTATATGAATTTAATTCATCCATGTGTATTAAACAAATCATTCAAAAGGAATGGGTGGTGAATAAAAATGTATCACATAGAAATGAAAAGTGAGATAAAATTCCCTTACCTTGTGTCTTGACTATCATCAAACATGTTAACAATTATTGTATACTAACTATGAATTTATTATAAATTTTTTAAACAGTCAAATTATTATATATAATACCTTTTTTGGTATTATTATGACGTTATATTTCTTTTTTTAACAATATTATGATAAGGTTTCACTTTGGGTAATATCCACTTTTTTCACCGCATGTGTCTTAATTTGTTATATCTTCAGTCTTTATAATTATATCACAATTATAAAATAAAAACCATCTAAAAAATATAATTTATATTCATTTAATATTTAATTTAACAATTTATTGAGTTCAAATGTATGAAGTGGAATACACTTTTCATGGAGACGGTAAGCCATACATATGCATAAACATTGTTACTATTTTTATTGTCCTATAGAAAGAATAAAAGATATTTCATTATATGCATATATGTATATAATATCATTAATGTAGAATTATAATATATATATATATATATATATATATATATCATATAATTTTGATAAACCCATCCTTAATACATTCATTGTAGTGTGTGAGTTAATCACATCACTTTGAGGGGGCCATAGTCCTCACTTCCTCAAACAAAATTATTTTATTTACATAAAATAGTATATAAAGTAATATGTGATGTATAAGGAATAAATAAGATTTAAAATAATAATAAATATAATATATAACATACATAAACCATGTTTTCATCATAATTTCCACCATGAGAGACAGTAAAGGAAAAATGACCAATCGTTGTTTTTTGTGGCTGCAGTTTTCCGCGCACATAAACATTATGTTATTTTCCCATTAGATGGATGTGTATATATGTGTAAGTTAAACAATTAGAATAGAAAATCCTATTATATTTATGACACTGGGTTTTTATAATATCATGGTAAAAAGAGATTGGAGGGTTGAAGAATGAAAATAAATGGAAGGAACACGAGAGAAGGCATTACTTACTAATCGGGTAACTACTTTTGTTTTGAGACAAAAAGATTCCTCAAAAGGATTTAATCCCAATTAGAGGATTATAGGATAAATTTAGGGATGTTGGCAGCATTTTTTACCAGCTTTTGGGTGAGTGAAGGGGCTTGAGTGGTGTGAGGAAGGATAATAGTTCTCATATTTTTATAGTGTAGGGGGATTGACACTCTTGTAATTAACCAAATGTATTCAATAATGGGAGGTATCTTTTACATAATGTAATTAAAAAATAAAAAACTAATGGAGGAATTTGATATTATGGTCTAACCAAATCTACACCACAAAAAAATATGTTCATTTTAACAATTTGGTTCATTAACTTCTATGATTCCCAAATTTTATTATTTTGGATTTTATTAAAGAATATGGTTTTCTAACCTAAGTAATTTTACCATTAATAATAAAATAAATTAATATTTATTATATTATATAGATCCAAAAAGTTAAAAATATTATACAGAATTTAAGAAAAAAAATCATGTGTTTTGAAAATTAAATTTTAAATTTAGTTCATGTGACGCGCAAAGCATAGATTTTACCCGATATTGAAAGAAAATGTTTTTAAAATCTATGGTTAAATATGATAATTATGAAAGATCAATTTTTCTATTAACAGACCATATATAATATTTTTTAAACCTTAAAAATAACTTGGAATAATATATTATTTAATTCATTTTTAATCATCTATTAAAATATCATTTATTATAAATATAAATAATATCAATTTTGACATTATTTATTGTTTATTTTAAAATATAAAAATAATTTTGGAATTTAAATAAATTAAGTTTATATATTTTTAAACTGATATAATAATATTACAGAAAAAGATCATAATTCAATCAATTCACCTCTCTTTTAATATTTAAATTATCATTCTTTTTTGTTAATTATAATCTAAATAATCACTACATTGGAATTTCTTTTTCATATTATGTTACTAAATCATATTAAAAAAAATTTACAAATTATTATTATGAAAATAACCCATTTATATAGTATAAGGATCTTTGTAACTAAAAATATGATGTTTTTTACATATTTCATGGTTTCATAAATATTAATGGTACTGAATGTTCCATTTTTGTCTTTATTACATTACACAACCTTTTATATAGGGCACTTCCATTTAATATTATCCTAATAAACCATGAAATATGAAACCAATAAGTTATATGGTTGAATTATTGAAATCAAATGGGTTTTGAACATGTATCCAGTTCAATTGTTCCTTATGATTAAGGTCCAGTCCCTAATTAAGCGTAATCTCACCTTAATCAATGTGATTAATTTTAATCACATTCACTAATTTTTTTGGTTAAAAATGATGTTGTTCTTATTATACTAAAAATATAATTATTTTATATTAATGTTGATTAGGTTGCAAAAAATACATGCCCATTGATGATAATAGATTAGTGTATTTGGAAACATGGAAAAAATAATATATCCTTTTGAATGATTTTCAACATCTCCCATACATATATATAACTTCAAGACATCTACCTAAAAACATTCTTCATAAAATGGGGAAAAGAAACCTATGAAAGTGGTGAGATCATGTGCTCAGTAATGAAAAATAAAGGAAAATGTGTAAGCACAACATGAATAAAGGGTATAGAACATGACAAAAACATTTCAAGATTATACCCAGCATATTAGAGATCTTAATAAAGATTATAATTTCATATGACAAGGATCATAATATAATTAATTTAATAAGTCATGAAATCATTACATTGGAATAAGACATGGAATTTGTGGCATGTATTTTTTTATAATGTTGTTAACTGGTATAAGTAGAAATAGGTTCACACATTTTGTTAAGGACATAAAATCAATCCCCCGCATCAAATTATGGACACAGAATCAGGTCCATGATGAAACCTTTTTACACTTAAGATATTTCACTAATAACATTGTGAACATATAATAAGGTTCTCACATAAACATTTGGGCATGAAACTGAGTCCTTGCATAAAATATTGAACTTTTAATCATGTTTGTGCATAATATTTATACTCATGAGTCATCCATCATTACCCAATACATTAGGGGATGACATAGGTCTCAAAAATTACATAATAAAACTATATATACATGTTCCAGAAAAAAAAATTAATCTTATCACGAACCATGAAATGAAATGGTTTTTATAAACATAAAATCATAACCCGTGAAATTAAATCAGTGTCATTAACATTTCATTATATCATAACCTACAAAAAATAGAAAGGATTCATAATAATTTCATCATATAATAACTTGTGAAAATAAGTGTGTTTCATAAACATATACCCTATGAAAGTGAAATGAATTTCATAAACATATAACCTGTTAAAGAGAAAACAAATTAATACAGACTATCAAATTAATCATAAACCATTCATATAAAGAGTATGAATGAAATAGTTATACCATTTCCTAGAATGAAATGAGTAAAATCAACAGATTCCTTCTTATATGGAAGATATTTTTGAAATGTCATTCAAAAATTCATCATGTGGAAAATATTCTTTCTTCTCTGAAAAATTATTTTTAATATATTAAAACATTTGAAAATATTTTTCTTACAAAATACATAGGAACATATAAAGAATTATTGAAATCATTTTGAAAACTTTTTCCCATACAAACATATAAAATAACAATCAACTCATTTTTAAAACCATTTACTTAGAAAACAATTTGAAACCCTATAAATAAACGAATAAAATGTTTTGAAATCCTTTTCTCTAAAAATACATCAAAAGAATTTAGACAATTCTTGAGAATATTTAGAAAAAAATCACTTGAAATTTACTTTTAAAAATATTTTCTTAAAAATTACAAATTTACAAATTGAAATTAATCTTTTTAGAAATGACAGTGACAAAATGCATACATGTCATGTGAGGTAAAAAGGACATTCCTTTTGCATGACAAAAGCTTAGAATAATGACTTGTTTAGAAAGGGAAAAGAGGATTCCATTCCAGGGATTGAAAAAACAAAATAACTGTAAAACATTCTTTTAAATATTATAGAATAGTGGTATAATATTCTTGGAAACCCTTTTTATAAAACATGGATAAGAAGAAACATATATTTCCAACTAAAGATAAGATAAAGTCGAGATTTCATAAAAATAATTTATTAATTATCTTATGTACCCAATAGTAAAAAATGTTAATAATACATGAATATACATACAATAAACAGAGGATAAGAAGAGTAAAAAATGTTCTTGAGAGATGGATCATTATATTTCATCAAAGGAACCATAAACCTAAATAATCTTTAAGAGGGATGATATTATTTCAATAAACTCATACCACATAGTTACATTAAACCATAATACCAATGTAAGAAAATGAAATTAAATGAATCATAAAATATAATTTAAATAGGGATATCCTTGAAATAAAATTTCAATGGAAATATATACACTTAAAGGAAAGATATAGGCATTTAACAAGGCATGTGTCTCAAATAAAAAAATTGTGACAAAATTACTTTACAGATTCTGTAACTATTGAATCATAAAACCCCTGATATAAATATCATAAAGTGGATAATTAAATAAATACAAATTAATGTATATTTATTATATAATTCATCCATGTGTAGTATACACACCACTCAAAAGTAATGGGTGGTGAATAAAGCATGTATCTCACAGAAATGAAAAGTGATAAGAAATTCCATTTCCATGTGTCTTGACTCTAGTCAAACAGATTCAAAATACCTATGTAATAAATATAAATTTAATATAAATTATATTAAGAAATATATTATTATATATAATACCATATATGGTTTTATTATGACATTATATTACACTATTTTTAACAAATCTATATTATGGTGTCACTTCAGGTAATATTTTCTTTGTTCTTTATATGCATCTTAATTATATTCAGTCCTTATTCTTATATAATGATTCCTGAATGTAAATAATGATATAATTATCATTTATATTCATTATATGCATATTATAACAATTTATGGTATATAGAAGTATGAAATGGAATACTCCGTTTATAGAGATAGTAAGTCATACATACGTGTGAACAATGTGTCTGTTTTTGTTGTAGTATTGACAGAAAGAATGAAAATGAAATATTTGTATATATATACATAATATAATTATATTATAATTATAATATTATATACATTATATAATTTAACTAGAACCTCCCATAATACATTCTATATAATGTGTGAAGGAATCACATCACTTTTAGGGGGTGGTAGTCCCCACTTCTAAAACAAAATTATCATATTTAAACCAAATGGAAGGTAAATATAATTTGTGTTGAAAAATGAATATAAAATCATAAAAACATAATTAATATAATATATTAAATATATTAATATAATTTTTATCATAATTTCCATAATGAGAGGTGGTAAAGTAAAAAATGAACAATCAACGTTTAGTGAGGCGGTAGTTCGTTTTGCACATAAACAGTATTTTCATAACCCATTAGATGGTGGTTTGAGTATTTTTAGGATTAACCATTATCATATTAAATCAGATTATATTTAAGATACAATTTGGGTTTACACAGTCATGGAATAATGACAGTGGAGGGGTGGAGAAGGAAAATAAAATAAAAGAGCTTGAGAGAAGGAGTTACATCTTAATCATGTAACTCCTTTTTTGTACTAAAAGGAATGATTGGAATAAATTCTACACAAGTAAAGGCTTATAAAATAATTTTAAGGCTGTTTTTATATTATTTGAGTTGATTATGAGTGATCAAATGGGCATGAGTTGTTTGAGGAAGGGGTAGGGTTATTTCTTTTTTATAGTCGAGGGGGGGTGGCAATATTGTAAATACCTAAAGGTATTCAATAATTGGAGGTTTAATTTACCTAATGTCCCTAAATAGTGGAAACATAATGGATTAATGTGATTTTATGTTCAAACGGAATCTCTATCATAGAAAAATATGTTCATTTTAATAATTTTATTCCTTAACTTTTATGATTGTCCAATTTTATTATTTTCATTTTTATTAAAGTATTTAGTTTTCTAACCCATGTAATTTATCCATTAAGACTAAAATAAAGTGAGAATTATTATAAAAAATAGATAAAATTAATTATAAATATTTTTCATAATTTAATAAATAATCATCTCAGGATTTTTGGATGTTAATTTTTGTAGAAACCACATGTGTCATAGAAAACACAACATAAACCCGGACTTTACTAAGAATGATTTTACAATCAATGGGTCAATATTCGAATTATAATTGATCTTTTTTTTATTAATATAAAATAATTAATATTATTTTACCATTACAAATAACATGAAAGAATATAGAATTTTAGTAATTTTAAATCATTTAATAAAATATCATTTATTTTAAAATAACAATAATGAAAATTTTGGCATTATTTATTTATTTATTATTTTAAAATATTAAAATAAAAATGGAATTCAAATAAATTAATATTAAAAATGTTTAAAATGATATATAAATCTTATAGAAATAATTAAGGACCATAATTCTATCAATTAACTTCACTTTTTATATTTAATTACAGTTTATTTTAGATAATTTTTAACTAAATAAATATTATGTTAGAATTTTCTAAGAATTTTAAGTAACTAAATCATGTATAAAAATTAATAATAAATTATTCTTATAACAATAATCCATTTCTATTTAAAAAAATTTATGTATAACCCAAAACCAGATGTTTTAACATATTTCAATTGTTTATAAAAGTTAATGTTATGGGATATTGGATTTTTGTCTGTTTCATTTACTTAAACTTTTATATAGTAAATATATATTTAATAAGACTATAATAACCAATAAAAATAATAAAAGGAGGTGATATGGTTTAATTCATGGATTAAAAATGCTTTTTGAAAAGTGCCTTGGTCATTTTTATCTTTAAGATTAATCTTTAGTCCCTAATTAATCGTAATCAAACCTTAATCAATGTGATTAATTTTAATCACATTCTATAATAATTATTGTAAGAAAATAATTTTATATTATTATAATAAAAATACCATACAAATTAAATGCATTTAATTCCATTTTTCAGAATTCAAATCACATAATGGTGAAAATTATTATTGCTAATCACATAGAAGTTGCAAGAAAGTGGTGTTTTAATGTAAAAATATTCAAAAATTAAATAAGGTTTTATATATAATATCATTATAAAAACCACTCCAATGAAATAAATTGGATTAATATATTCATTATTTATATATTGTGACTTTAAAACCAATTTAAAATATAATGTTACATTATTCATTATTTTAATTAAAATGGAGTTTTTAACTAAATTGTAATAACTTTTACTTTTCACTATAAAATGATGTTTCTTAGAAAACTCTCAAAAATTCAACACATGTTAATTTTAAAATTTTGAATAAAAATTGGTGTTTATTTTATCATATACATTTTTTATTAGTTTCTAAAATAAATTTTACTATTTTTTATAGATGGACATAAATATTATTTTCTTATGGAATATATAATTTTAAAACATATAATTTCTTTACCAAAAAATTATACATTTCATTATCAATATGTTTTATTTATTTTAAGTCATTATAAATTTTATATTAAGTGTAATTATTACTATTAATATTACCATGTTTAACATCTAGGTTATAATTATATCATTTAAATAATTATAATAATAAAATGATGTTTATAGAAACTCAGTGTTTGGTATAACGCACATTAAGTCGGTGTTGTGTGTAGAAAAAGAAAATTAGATTCCATATGAAATGAATATTTAACTTCATTGAATTAAATTCATTAATGAAAACAAATTAATTTGAATAAAATAACAAACATTCACAAATTCTTGGGGTTTTACAGTCCCCATTTTATGGGTTGAGAGGAACCAATGGACATTCCCTTAGATGAGGGACAGTGTCAGAATTCATCTCTTCACTAAGGATAGTAATGGAATCCCTACTGAAGTAATTTCATATATTTTCTTGTAGGATGTAATACTTCTACTTTCATTCACTAGCCTGGGATGTGGTCGGATCGGTAACCAGATGTGACTATCCAAGATACCAGAATAAAAGATGAGACATGAGCATTAAAATCTATCTATCTATTTATTTGGGATCCAACATATGTCCACAAGAGTTCAAAAGTGATTTAGGTGATCTTAAGATCCACTAAATTGTCTTATTTCTCACCTTGAGCATTAATCCTATGGGCTTAGAGGCTTGTGGTGATCACAGCATATGCGTGATACCAAATTCATTGTGAATCCAACATGGTGTGAGACCCAACATCATGATCTTTATCCATATATGTATTCCCAAACCTCCATTCACATGGGTATCCAATACAATATAATCCCTAAAACCATGCCTTAAACTTCAAATGTCCATATTACCAATGAAAAACATCATATGGGCATTCTATAAGATGAATGTCTCAACTTATTGAACTATGGGGGTTTTATTTCCAACTCACTGGGATATATATGAAGCTTACCATGGTCCAACACCGACACCCAAATTCACCCAGATGTTCTCTGAGCCAAATTCTTGGTGGGTTAATATCCACCTGGGAGACCACATACTCTATGGAACCCTCGATCCACCTCAGCATATGTCCCATACCATTCTTGACAAGGCACCTTTCACCTGGATATTCTTTCCACATGACATTAAATTGCATGGTTCGGTCCCTATCACATGAACATAAAAGGTGATGCGACCTTTTAAGTGGAAATGGAATATGTGGGTTCATATTATTATCATGGGGATAAATAAGAATCCCATATTAAGGGTTGGATCTTGAAATACAAAGAACATTCATCTCCATGGATGAAAGTAAAATCTAGAGTACCTCACCATGTGGCTAAAACCAACATCATCCAAATAAATGATAAAATGATATCTAATACATCCATAAAAGACATCCATTTATAGAACACCTTGGATAAATAAATATATCCCGATAAATGGAAAACATCAGGTACATATAAATGACTCTAAACCCATGATTTATGAAAATTCATATTTAGTATTTGGTGATTCTCATATACATAGATTAGAATTAATAAAATATTCACTAACATATAATTAATCTATAAAAGAGTCCCATAATAAGAAATAGTTTACCCAAAAATGGAGTGATGATCCATATTTCCCATCATATAGACCCATCATACTTCTTATATATTGTTGGCACGGTTACCAAGTGAATGACTTCATCTGGAAAGTAGGTCCATGAGTCATCTAGGATATGAGAGTTAATAGCTTTTTTCTGATCAATGAAAAAAACACTAAAGACCATTCAAAGGTGATGTACCAAACATGGGTGATTATATGTAATTTAAAAACCAATAATAAACTATTAGGATCTATGAATGTTATATTAGAATCAAAATGGACAACCCATCATAAATCTTTATCTAAAGTGATGTTATTACCCATAGTATTCCCCGTTCTCATCCAAAATGGAAGAAGGAAAAATGATGACATCAATTACACATGTTGTAAATAGATTCTAATTTGAATAGGTATGATTTTTTTGTGACATATATTTTAATAATTTTTTACAATAAAATATTCAATCGAATGTCATGGCACCAGTTTTCAAGGACACGCACATCAGCCACTATAGTGGATGGGTCCTCAACCAAACTGAGGATGCCATGACCCAACCAATATCACCAATGATGGGTTTCAAATGTTTTGGTCCTAGTGTACCACCATAATTGGACTCTCCAAATCCTAGATGAGGCTATACAATTACTACAGTTCATGAATCCCCACCAACAATCCACACAGCGACGGTTGATGGTCCATAACCAGTCACACTCGTTAATTGTTTCAATCCATTTCCAGAGTTGTATCCCAAAACATGATAAAAATATACTCCTTTTCCATAGGTATGGTGATGATTGATTATCAAAAAACATAATAATAGTATCTCATAGGTCCCAAACAATTTCCCCTTCTAGTAATCATCATTGTGAATATCACATGACTCATTTTCCTCAACATGCAGAGGATATTTCCACATAGGATCTAGCCAAATTCAAACTGACCCCGGTTGTCAAGTCCGCTTCCAAGGGGAAAAATTAAAATAATCTAGAAAATTACATTTATTCCTATGGAAGAATCAAAACATGTAAATGTGGAGGCATTATACGGGAAGATATATATTATTTCTCACCCTTATGAGGTTTGGGAAAAATATGATGGAAAATGTGTAGATGAAAATCCCCACTTGAAAATATGAATCCATCAATAAAATATGATATAAAAATATGGGAAACCATATATTAGTTCTTGCTCTTATTTTTCCCATTATCAAAATATGGAAGAAAATGACAATAAAAAAATTCATGATCTCTAATATGAATATCTCTATACAAATATTGAGGAAATGAATGGGAAAATGTATATTCTTACTCACTCGTTTCTAGGATATTTGTTAAATATGATGAAAATGAGAAAACATGTATCCATGATCATTCACCACAAGCATACCAGTGAAATATTGTAGAAAGGAACTATACAAATTTTTGTATCCATTCTCACTCTCATAATGTTCGTCAGCAAAATACGATGGAAAATGAAAAAATGAAAATACGTACTCAACTATATGAATCCATCATGTAAAATATAGTGGAAAACATTGAGAAGATTTCAATTTATTCTCCTTCATGTCAAGCCCACAATGAAAATAAAGTTGAAAATTACATGTATATACTAATATATACAGATGCATACCAAGACCTTTAGTTAAATATGCCAGAAATTGGTGAACATAATCAACCTATCATAGCTAAAAACCCAAGGTAGACTAACATTATTACTCCAACACTAGAATAGAAATATATTACTATTCCCAGGAAGGACGTCTCTTAACACATTTAGGTAATGGAATATTGTTAGATATCATAAAATTTCCATATCCTATAAGAATGATAAAATGTAACCACATCTACGGAAATAGTAAGGAGTCGAGCCCACAAACTCATATTTCTAGGAGGGGTGATTAATCCACACAACGGGGTGGTCACTCAAAAGTATAAATACATCCCCAATATCACATAGGATGGTCCTCATAAATATTTCATTATAATTGGAGGATATTATTGGGAACAAATACTCTTTCTAAATGGGTTACATTGGTTTAACTCAATGGAAACTCTAGGGAATGCAATTATCCCTACAAGAATTCTAGAATCTTATAAGAATATCCTGACAACACCACATGATCCACTTGTACAAGCACCCATAAAATAATTTTGTCACTTATAGTATGAGTCCACATTCACCCGCAATAGAGTTCCCAGAAATAAATTAATCAAATGTAAACTGGGAAATGAAGAGTAGACAATCAACCTGATTCTATTGAAAGACAGAAATCTTGAGTCCATACAAAAATCTAACAATGATGGCTCATTATACTACTGATCTATGACTAAATTATGAAATAGGTAGTCTATTTTTAGAGGATCCTCTCCAAAACATTATCACTTGATGATCCATAAGTCCTCAGTAATGCACATTCCATGAAGAATTACTTCATGGAAACAAGATGGTAAATCAAAGGAGACAATATCCGGATAAGAATCATGGTATCCCTCCTTTTCTCCATTAGATCAAATATAAATAATGACATCACTTTATTTTTGTCTTCCCTAATGTTCATCCCTAGGTATATGATGTATAAAGTTTTCCTGTAATCTGAAATCATCCTATGATAGAATATCCACCATGATGGAATTCAATGTGAAGGTCCTCCCCACAATGACACGTCATTATAGATAGAAGTTGTTCCCCATGTCGAGTCAAATATGAAAAATCCCACATATTTTTAGGCGCATAGAAAGGTGAGGCCAGAGATATTATAGACCATATTAGTTACAAGAGTCATAATTTCTCCACAAGAAGATGGACATGGGAAACACTCATCCTTTGATCCACCTCCGGTCCCTTACCATATCATTGAGACCTCCACTATACCCCCCCCCCCAACGTTTAATAAAACTGTAAAGAAACACCCTTGTTTGGAATGATCTTATAGAGGTGTATGTGGAAGAATAACGAAAGGATTTGTTTCTCATTAGAAGATTATTGGCTAGGTATGACATACCCATCATGTTTTTGAACTCAATAACTTATCGTTATGTCATTTTGTAGGAATTGTTATAAGAATGTATACAAAACATTCATATGAATATCTAGAAAATTATCTGCCACTTGAAAGAAAAATAATTGAACTAGGATGGGTATGCAGATCATGTCAAAAAATGGGAGTGTTTTTTCAACAAATCGACATGCATTCCCTTCCATCTAAATGGATCCCATGATAAGTGAAGTGATAAAATGATACTTAATTGGAATGCCTCAATGTATTAAATTATATTCACCTTATAATTTTCCACTCCCCAACTACTGTTCACATCTTGTGGTGGAGGGAACATGGATATTTATATTTAACCTAATTCCTTGTTAAATAGAATCCACTATAAGTGATATCCTGTAATTTCATTATTCTATGGAATCTATCAAGCAAAACACAGTCTTGAGAAAGGATGCATGCTCAATAAGAATCATCCTTGAAGAAGCCCCAAATGTTTTTGGCCCAATCAGATGTTGTCATCAAAAAAATATTGAACCTAGATATTGATAACAGTTAGAAGGATTATAACATAAGGATATCCAATCATCATGTGATTCTAATGGCCTTGGAGGAAATAAGGTCACATGAGGAATCCATATCATATCTAAATAACACTCAAGAAAGGATTCATGAGATCAAGAGAGAATAAATATTACCATCTACAACAATACGGGATCAACCTCAGCCTGTGGGACTGTATAGGAAGGATGAAAATTGGTTAGGTGTCCTATTATGTCTTGTCTCATGACGTATTCTCCCAAGAATGGAGGCTTATGAACATGATTCATATATGTTCCCTCTTAGTCACCCTTCATCACAAATCTTTATGTGGATCCTAGAAAGAAAATGAGAGATCCATTCAAGGGTACAAATAACGCTCCTATCAGTTGACATCTAGTAAGATTACAAAAATACATTATAAATATGTAAACATAATGGATGTCAACCCTATATGTGGAACCAAGAATGATTGAAATGTAGAAGAGCATTGATAGGTTAGTTCCATCCAAAACATGGTCAACACTGAGAAAAAAACAATGTATGTACTGGGAACTATAGAATTTCATTAAATTTGGGTACTCCCTCAATAAATCTCATACAACCTCCTAATAAAGTATCTAATGATAATATATTAAAGGACATATAAAATATGAAAACCCCTATCAATTAATATGAGATCCTAATTATTAATGAATGATTCACTTAGCTAGAGAACGAAATGAATGAGTTGAGGAGACTCAATAATGAATTTCTCTGAGGCGGGGTTCCAATCGATTATTCTCCCTAGTTAGAGCATCAATGTAAACATATAGTAGTTGTACCTTAGACATAATGATTCATCCAAAAAATTGAAGCAATTTTTGGGCATCTACATAACTCATCACTAAGACCCTCAGTTTACCTAGACCGAATCATGGAAAAATATCATGATCTACCTCCATTATGGTTAAAACTAGAATAGGTTCAGGAAGTCCATCAAATGATTTCCTTGATTGGATATCAGCCTCAAATGATGGAAGAACTGACAGACCATATCCTTATGATTGCTACAACGATCCAATATCTCATTCATACATACACTCATAAAAGGCTTATTGACACCATTAGGTCATTAGAATCATTATTGAAAGTTGTGGAGGAGCAGTGTTCACTAGTACAGTCAGGACATAAGCCATACCCTAACTAGGTCAGAAACACCCCACCACCACCAAACATATGAAGTCCCACATTTTATGAAACTCAATGACTTTGGTGACTCAGAACAATAGGGGACACACTATTCATCACATTGTCATCCAATGATGGGAACTCAAAATCAATAAAGAAGTAGTGAATATCAGAGGCTTCGTGGGAACACTGCAAGGGATTTTCATTGTATGGTATACTAGTTTCCCATCTCAGTAAATAACTTTATGGGAGGATCTCCCTCAAGAATTCCATTTTAAAATCATCTCAATTATACATAACACAATAGTCAATGACCAGTTGAACTACAAACAATTTGATAATGAGAGTGTCTCAAATTTCAATACATGTTTTAAAGGGATGACCAATTACCTGAACCAACTACTTCCCTAGGAGGATATGATCCCTCTCTCCATTGATAAATATTGCGATGAAATACAAACACCACTCATTTTGGTGAAATAAATAGGATGGTTTTTGGATTTATCAACAATTTCCAAAATAATGGAAGACTACATACAATATACCATGTTTCTACCATGAATAAATCTAGAATCCCTGGAGAAAACAACAAGAATGGCAATGGCGGTGATCCAAAAAATTGAACCAACCTCTACACCTACTCTAGCTCTGAAACCTATATCATATAGTACAGACACCCTTGGTTAACAATTAAAACACCCACTTCACCAAGATGAATCGAGAGTCCCTGGGAAAATTTATTTTTAGTGGGAAAGGAATAATGTTTACTCCTAAGATGATCATCTTTTTTTCTATTTTATAGGCACTATGGACAATTATTTACTCCACTAGCTATAAGAAATGGGGATTGTCCGTGTCAGTCATGAAAACTAACCAGATTATTTCCCCTTTAACTGGATATTGGGATACACCATTCATGATTACTTTATCATAAAAAACATCCTAGGGAAAGTGATAGATTATTAAAAATTAATGTTTGTAAAGTCACCAGCACAAGTTGTATATATTACCACCACTGCTCCTATAGAAGGAGGTGAGTGTGAAGAAGTTTTTAGGAGAAGGGGATTTAATTTTGAGCTTTTATTACTCAATGTAATACCTACCAAACTCATGGTATTATCTAATAATGATCAAAACAACCAACTATTCCCTCAATGAATTCTTCTGCAACACAGTCGATGTCATCGTCCCCCCAAACCTCTAAAATCCAACCTTTCAAAAAGAGTAATTATTGGAAAATAAGGATAAATTTTATAAGGATGATACCACATCATGTATGAAAATGTGTTTGACTCCCTCAAGATTTATGATTTCATATTGTAAACAACGGGAATTTTCCTACAAAATGACACCACAAAAAATGATCAATCATGGAAAGTCATAATAAAATTAGGATTTATTCTTTTTTTCATTAATTAAATTCACTTAATGTATTCCTTCTATAATACTGATTGTTACTATGAATCCGAGTTCTATGACTCCAATTTTTGTACTAGAGGAAAAGTCCACATGAGCTGAAGATATCTAGGAAGGCATATCCATGACAATAGATATACTTATAGCCACACCCCAGCTCCGATTGTAAATGTTAAAAAATCACGGACAAGATCCCTTCATTGAGTTGGTTTGGTATATGAAAAACTCATAAAAATCCACCTGGAACATATAACTCTGGAAGATCAATCCTTGATGAAAAGGTGTCAGGTCACCCTCGACCAATAGTCAAACCTATCCAACCTAATTGAAAAAGGACATGACTGCCTTCAAATCATGTCTTATGGACCGATCCATCTATATATAATAATCATACACCTGAAGTTCCTATAAAAGAGAATGTAGATAAGCCCTCATTGAGGATTTCCTAACCCCACAAGATTTTGAAGCTAAGGTTGTTGTTTATGAGGACAATCAGATATAGAATTATCTTATGGAATGCCACATGGATATATCCATGATAGAGAAAGATAAATATGCTTTTATACATGGACATATCAGACCATTGTATATACCTAGTAGTATAAATCTTGTTGATTTCTGAAATGTTTTTTTACAATGGCTATGGAGTTAATCTCATTCCAATACGAACACATCGTTGGATGTGATACCATGAGGATAACCTAAGGCCTTCCACTATAACACTACTAGGCTATGAAAAAATAGAGAAGAATCCATTGGGCTAAATCAAGATCAAGTCTCAATTTGGAGGCCTCATAGCTAACTCAAAATTCGTTGTGGTTTGGTAGAACATGACCTTTAACATCTTTATATGAAGACCGTGGTTGAATCAAAAAATGAAAATCCCATAATCGTATAATCAATGCATCAAGTACTACAGTAATAAAAAACACAACTAATGTATGCTGATAACACCATTTTCGAATCCAACTAATCACATTATATCGATGTAGGATTCTATTAATGGAATGGGAAGCAACCCCATGTTGATTTTTTTGATTGGGTCACCACCCCAAATAGTCTGGAAATGATCTTGGACTACCCCTTAATATATCTTGGCGAAGAGTATGTCTTTCCCAACAACCAGATCAAGTAAATGTGCTTAAATACTAAAACACATTTATCAATTTGAATGTTTTTACTAATGAACACTAAGTCTTGAAGTGTGGAAATATTGATCACTCCTCAAAAAGTAGTGAAAGGTTATTTGAAAATTTAATCATTCTATCCTAAGAGATCTTGAAAATACTTGCCTCACCAGCTAAAGAAGAATGGGTTGTCTAGTTATCCAATGAGGATAAAGACACTCCTTCATCTCCCACTCTATAATATCAATAGTTTTTAGGGAATCTATCATTTTTTACTGGTTTAGAGGATTATGTATATTTATGTTTCCATGATATCAGATCCTCCCACAACTCAATAGAACATACCCCAAATACCTCTTTTTTATTGTAAAAAGAGGAAGAATATGATGAGGAGGAAGAGGAGGAGGATGATGATATTGGGTACTCACATACAACAATTTAGGAGGGAATCTGTACCACTATTTATGACTTACAGAAATAAATATGGGTATGTTAGAAGGCAAAAAACCAACCTTGATTAGTGAAACAATTTCCACATAGGAGAAAGAGTTATATACTACTTTTCAGAAGAAACATAAGGATGAATTCTCATATAATTACATGGAAATTCCAATACTCAATCCTGAGGTGTCCTCTCACCACCACAACCATACAGAGGAACATTTTTACTACAAAAAACACTCTTAAAAGTCGCACCTGACTCACGAAACCAAAATTGTGGTTGATGTTGACAAGATAATTATATCCATATTCATTTGGGAGGTTCAATATCTCCAATGGGTGGCCAATATCATCCCCATAAAGTATATGAATGGGAAAATCAAATTCTACCTCGATTTTAGGGAACTCAACCTGCACTACCTGGATGATTATTTCATATCCCCGATCATGGAATTAATGATCGATTGAATTGATGGATATCATTTTATGTCTTCATCGATGGATATTCAAGATATAATACAATTTGAATGGACTAATTGGATTAATAATTAATTAAATTCAGGGGCCCTAGGGAGTGTATGGATATCAATTAATTCCCCTTTCATTAAAGAATGTTGATGCCACATATTAGTGTGTCATGTATCACATCTTCAAATAAATCATACATAATATCATTTAAGATCATTTTAATGCTATGGGGGTCAAATAATGACATTAATATGACCACCTAGAGGATCATAAAACTATCTTCAAAGAATTGTAGTAGTTGAGCCTAAAAATAAACCCCTTAAATTGATATTTTGATATTACATCAGGAAATTTTATTGTCCTCCTAGTATGAAATATTTGCATTGAAGTATACCCCAAGAAGAAAAAGGTTATGATTTTTATGTCTCCACCTTACAACCTAATAGTGTTTGGAGGACACCAAAGACACTTATCCTACAACTAGATTTTCATAGTGAAACATACATGAAAATGTATGCTCATATCTAAGTTGAAGAAAAAGGGGGTTTCATATCAATGGACCTATGATTATCTAGGATAATTATATAGTATTAAGGAGAATCTTGTGAGTTCTAGTCTTAATGCCTCCTGTGATAGGAAGCCCAAATAAATTTATGTTACAACTATAGAGAAATCACTATTTTCCTTCGTTATGAAAAAGAATCCATCCGTAGTGAAAACAAACTTGACTACATCAGTTGAACCATGATATATGTTGATAATAATTATTAGAATATCAATAATAGCTACCTAGAGTTAATATTTACAGTCCAAAAACTGATGAAATACATGCAACATCATGAGGTCTTTTTTGCCTCTTGTAATTAACCCCTCAATTATATTCTTAGTCATCTGATATTAACCAGGAATCTTTCACTATGGAATGTCATTCTAAAATTGTTTTATTTTTGGTCATGCCTCGGAATGTTGTCAAATGATAGAAATTAGCATATTTCATGGTCGATCTCCCTTAGAAGAAATGAATTTATTATATAGCAAACTACATGATTAAGTGGTTTTATATATTCAAGATGGCCCGCATGTATGGGAAATATATTTTGATGAAGGATCTATAAGTATGATATGAAAGAGTATCGATGACCCCCAATATCAAAATAGTGGCACTTGAAGTCAATATCTTATCTCCTGCAAAGGTATTCCAACCTTACACCTTTCTACTTTTTGAAGGGTGCATGAACAATGAAGCAGAATATTAGGTATTCATTAAAGGTCTAGAGTATACACTTTAGGTACATGTTATTCACTTGAAGATAAAAGGAGAATTATAACTAGTCATATAGAATATCAATGTAGATTATGCAATAAAAAAAGAAGATTTAATCCCCGTGATATCCACATCCAAGGACTAATGGGGGAATTCCATTTATAGATGATAATCTATCAGGTCACATGATCATAAAATTCATATGAAGATCCACATTAAAATGTATCATTGGATTTATCCAATAAGGACCTGGATGAAATAGACATAATAATTGCACATCACCAGATGGTCTCACCACTCATTCAAGCCAGCATGGAAGAGATCTATGAGATTAACCCCGTCGAAAACTATATGGTCTTACCAATAGATTGATGACACCCAATGTAGACTACCTTTATAATGGTGACCTCCCTCTGAACAAAGCTGGGTGAGGGAAAATCTCAAGAAAGAAATTATCTTTGTTCTATATGATGACACAAAACATAAGAAGGAAATCTATAAATAGAACCTTGATGAGTCTTTCTCAAATGAATTGATGGAGAATATAGAAATTTAATTATGAAGGTAGTTTACAATGGAGCCAAAACACGCTCACTAGTCATGACTCATTATTTCTTACCAAATATGAAGTCTTGTATACCAGTGGTCCACTATAATCTAGGACTACAATAAATTCACTAAAAACTTCCATTACATTCATGTTCATGCCAACATGATTTGTCATCCATCAGAGTTATTACACACATACATTTACGATTGGTCATTTTACATATGGTGAATTGATGTCATGAGACCATAACCTCCCGCTATGTCCAAGAAATTCATGTACATTTTTAATATAGTAGGAATCATCTCTAAGTGAGATGAAGCTATAACCGCCAAATAATTATGGTTAAGGAACATTTTTAGATTCATGAAATCTAAAATCATCAATAGATATGGTTTCAATCATAAAATAATAAGGGAAAATAGAACTAATATCCACTATGATATATTAGATAAGATATATCAGAAGAATTACATCAAGTCTATCTATTCATATCTATACCATGCAGTGGCTAATAGGTAGATAAAAGAATTAAATAATACCATATAAAATAATATCCATAATATGGTAGATTAGGATAAAATTCATCATTGGATAATCTCATAAATTTCAGGTGGGATTACCAGACTATGAATTACACTGCCACATAGGCAACCCCACATTCATTAGTATATGGGATAAATGTGGTCTTTCTAATTGAGGTTTGATTCCCTAACTATAGATTGGCATATGTGATCAATAATCCATGGATGATCAATCCATAAAATTGATGTATGAATTAGAGATATTGGTATTGAAAACATTACATACCTTACATTATTTGTAAGTCCACCAAAATCGGATCATGTGCGTCTCTAACAAATTGGGTTTCCACAGATATTTCATTAAAGGATAGATGGTGTTGGTCATCATTAATCTGATGATTCCTAGATATAAAACTCTAATGTTGGAACTGAAATGGATGTGATCTTATGACATACATAAGTTCTACTACAATAAGTATTATTCTCTAATTTTTATGAATGGACAGCTCACCATGTCTCCCACAAATACAAAGTTCCTAAAAAATTGATTCATGTAGTCCCAATACATAATAATCCATATCACATAATGATAAACCTCATGAAAAACCATCTTGGTCACATGATATTAATCTATATGGTAAATGGTCATAAATGCATGATGTTAAACTACATAATAGGTCTTCGTCACAAGACTTTCAAAATAGGTGATTGACACTATTGTCCATGATGTAATAAAATAAACTGAATGAAATCAACTTCCTCACCACATGATGTTAAATTGAATGGGAATTATTGGTTCAATCAAATATTCTCCGAACACGAGTTATATCATTGTGGGAGAAAAATAAAATTATCATATCCCAACATGAGAGTCAAGTAATTATAGAGAATATATTTCTCAATAACACAGTGTGGATTGATTACAATCATCATAGGATATGCTTTAAAATGTAGACCTATTATGGTATCCCCTTCAAAAAGTTTACCTCCCTTCATAAGAAGGTTTTCATTTGGCCTCAAGATGTATTTTCACATTGGAATTATGGTTTTTACTAGTTTAAAAAATCTTCTTTCCCATAACTACAAGACAAAATCAACTTAATGGAATGAAATTAAATAGCTTGGTACATTTTCCATGACTCAATACAATAAATTCAATGACACAAACATCCTTAATGTATGATGTTATTCTAGGAAACATAACAATGTACACACAAGAGAGGAAATTTCCCCTTGAATCAGTCATCTACCATGCCATGTTCAACAACTACGGGTGACTTAATCCCATTAAACACATGATATGTTGCATCAATTGGGTTTTACATCATGGTCCTACCACCCCAAATGTTAACATATACCCCCCTCTTTGCATATGGTCCAGTCTTATGCAGGTTTCGTTCCATCAAGAACAATGTGTTTCTTGATTCCTACTCTTTGAAGATACATAGTGACATGTAGATATCTATTCATGGGACCAACCATGATGATATTTCAATAATATAAATTGACCATCATCCCCACTACAAGATGTTAAACTATAGGGATAATCAGGAACTACATGTGTATGGATTATTAGTTTATGGGATATAGAGTGATACTAATACCTCATGTCTTAGGTCCGACCATGAAATATAAGAAATGTCTCTTCCCCTACATACAAACAAAATCAAAGATGGGAATCCAAAGAAGGTATTATTTATAGGTCAATTTCATGAATTGTGCACTTTCCTTATACATGAGATAGATTTGTGTAGGAAAACATGCTAATAACCATGTTCAGCATGATTCTTATTTAAATGAGAGACGTAGTGAAGTCTAGACAATATGTCTTTCTCCTATCCATGAAATATGGGATAAATACCCCTTCATATAGGATAAATGTGGGAATAGAGTTACCACTAAAAACTAAAAGTTACTTGATTCCCTCTCACATAGGATACATAGAATGTCTTGAAACACTAATTTCTAGTCTATCTAAAACATCCCTCCTCATTCTCATTGGGTCACCATTGTCCTCATTGATTTAGGTTAAATAGCATGGGGTCTCAGATCTATGTGTTGCTTGGTTCTCTCCATTATAGGTTATATAGTGTCACCTGGGTCTACAATCTCGTCTCCAGCTGCAACAATCCAAACAATCAAAAGGAAAAATTCCCCCATCCTATTGTACGATTTAGACCTCCATTGGGATCTAGTTTGAGAACTAAAAACATATTGATTCTCACCGAAATGTGATATTTTGTGATGATGGGGTCTTTAATAATGGGACCAACCACAGTATTTTCACTTCACGTTGAGGAACATACATTCTTACCACATGAAATTAACCTACATGGGGATTCACTACAGTAAAACGCGCGTTTCACAGCGGTTTTTTTCACGGCAGTTTTTAAAACACCGCGAAATCTGTTATTTTTTTAAAAAAATTTTAATTTTTTTTAATTTTTTTTTTAATTTTTTTTAAATTTTTTTTCTAGGATTTGCGATGGGTTTTTAAAAAACCACCACAAAATACCGGCGGTTTGGGTGAAACCACCACGAAATGAAAGGAAAAAAATAAAAAAAAACATGAGAAACCCCAAAATCACTAAAACAACGATAACTTCTGATTCGGGCATCTGTTAGAGCGCCACAACCAGTCAAATCGAAGCTCATGAAGAGATATAAAGGCATGTATAATCAAAACCATGGGACGGTCTAAGGTTCAGAAAATATGAGATTTATAAGAATGTTGAAGAAAGTTCTCCAACTTCAAACGGCCATAACTTTCGCTCCGGGTGTCTGTTTGGGCTCTACCACATATCAAATCAAATCCAGCGAAGAGAGCTACACACTGGTTTTATAGAAGCTAGCTTCTGTCATGTTTTTTGACCCCAATAACCCTACTAAAGGCCTCTGAAACCCCATTCCCTTCATCGGTGTCCCGTCGAAATTTTTTTCAAACGGACCTAACTTTCGATCTGTGTGTCAGTTCAGACTCCTCTGCCTGCCATATCTTAGTTCATTCCATGAGATTTAGTTTGTTGGTCGCGGCACCCACATGGTCTCCTGGATGATAAGTTATGGTATTTTTAGTGGGTATCAGTTTTGTTATGTTTTTTGATGCCTTGTTTCTAGCACCCGTTCCCCGTCAGTTTTTTTTAAATGGTCTTAACTTCCGATCTGCTGATCCATTCAGTCTCTTTAAACTATCAGCACAAATATCATTTCAGGATCTTTGATTTGACTAGTCGTGGATCTTGAATGGACTCTCGGATAATAAGTTATCTCTGTTAATGTGATTCCAATGTTTTTGTCACTTTATGACCGTTTTGACGGGTTTTAACGGTTGCTCCATTTATTACTGTTTATTTAGGTTCCCATGACTTGTTATCTTTATCAATGGTTTTTTGTGGGTTATTATGATGATTATGTTGAATTTTTAAGGGGTTTTCAAGAGTTTTCATGAGTTTTCATGTGTTCTCATGCTTTCTAATGCTTCCTCCATCATGCTTCTCCATCTGTTTTCATGTGTTTTCTTGATTTTGCATCCCTTATCACACCTTTTCATACTTTTTCATGTGTTTCATTTATTATTTTTTATTTATAATATATTTTATTTTATTTATTATCTATTATTTGTTTCTGGTTATTTATTATTTATTATTTATTATTTATATTTATTTATTATTTATTATTTATTATTTATTATTTATTATTTATTATTATTATTAATAATATTTGTTACTGGTTATTTATTATTTATAATATATTATTTATTATTATTATAAATAATATATTATATATTATATATTATATATTATATATTATTTATTATATATTATTATTTATTATTTATTTATTATTTATTTGTAATTTATTTGTAATTATTAATTATGTGTTATTTATTATTATTATTATTATTTATTTTTTATTTATTATTAATTGATTTATAATTATTTATTATGTGTTATTTATTATAATTAATATTTATTATTTATCACTTACTATTTATTATGTGTTATTTATTATTTATTATTATTTATTGTTTATTATTTATTAATTTTTTATTATTTATTATAAATTTATTTATAATTATTTATTATGTGTTATTCATTATTATTATTATTTATTATTTATCATTTACTATTTATTATGTGCTATTTATTATTTATTATTATTTATTATTTATTATTTATTTATTATTTATTATTTATTATTTATTATTATTTATTATTTATTATTTATTATTTATTATTTAATATTTGTTTATTATTATTTATTTCTATTTATTTTTTATTGTTTATTATTTATTTTTTGTTATTTATTGTTTTATTTATTATTTATTATTTATTATTTATTATTTATTATTTATTATTTATTATTTATTATTTTAATTTTGTAATTTTATTATTTTATTATTTTATTTTCATAATTTTATAATTTATATAAATATTATTATAATTTATTTGTTATTTATTATAATAAACAGTAAATAATAATAAATAACTCAATAAATATCTAATAAATCAATAATTATTAATTATTAATTATTGGTTATTAATTATTTATTATTGCATATTGTTTAATTATTATTGAGTTTATATCTATTGGTTATGTATTACTTGTTCTTTCAATTAGTATACATAAGTATATTAAATTTTTTTTATTAACCAAATGACGAGCTTGCTGAAGTGGTAAAGTCTTTGGAAAATATGCATGAGGCTAGGGGTTCAAATCTCACCAAATACGGTATTTCTTTATATTGCAAGGGCATGTGCATGGGCATGTGCATGGTCATGAGCATGCATGCATGGATAAAGTAAATAAAGTAATATGAAAAAATAAAATAAATACAAAATAAAATAAATAAATATGAAATAAATAAAATAAATACGAAATAAATAAAATAAATATGAAATAAATAAACTAAATATGAAATAAATAAAATAAATACGAATAAATAAAATCAATACGAAATAAATAAAATAAATACGAAAAAAATAAATACGAAATATATAAATAAAATACGAAAAAAATAAATAAAATACGAAATAAATAAATTAAATACGAAATAAATAAATAAAATATGAAATAAATAAAATAAAATACGAAATAAATAAATAAAATACGAAATAAATAATTAAAATACGAAATAAATAAATAAAATACGAAATAAATTCGAAATAAATAAAATAAATAAAAAATAAATAAAATTAATAAAATTAATAATATAAATAAAATAAATAAAATAAATAAAAAAATAAAATAAATAAATAAATAAAAATAAATAAAAATGTTAAAATAAATAAAATAAATAATAATTAAAAAAATAATAATTTGAAAAAAAAAATAAAAAAAAATATATAATAATTTTAAAAAAAAATTAAAAAAATAAAATAAATAAATTTTTTTTTCAAAAAACCGCCGCTAAATCATTGATCCGCGGTTTAAACCACCGCTAAAAACTGCCATGAAACGTTCTATGACGGTTTTGAAAACCATCGCGAATAGTTTCCCGACGCACAATTTTGTGGCGGTTTTTCAAAACTGCCGCCAATCGATTTAGCGTCCGTTTAAACCGTCGTGAAATAAAAAAAACCACTGCTAAATCCGCATTTTGACGTTCTCATTGTCCTAGATGTCATAAATTAAACATTATGGTTCCTATAGAACTATGTGTGTATTAATTATCATTTTAACTATATATGTATTGACACATTGACCCAGTGTCATAGTCCCATCCATCGGGTAATGAAAAATAAAAAATTACTGATCTCCTATATACAAAAATATATATATATATGAAGGAGATCAAATGCTTGGATTCTAATTCAAGGATATATCAAGGGAAAAAACGATCCTTACATATAAGTTAGATATATGTACGGAATTAAACACTAAGAGAATAATTGTGGAGTAAATGTTTCTTACACTCCCAGACATATTCCTTATATTCATCAAAATTTGTGTCCTGGGAAATTATGGATCTTCCCATTCTTCCTTTAACCATCGAAGATGGAGGGGTTTGTGTCATCAAGAGACATTTGTTTGACAATATTCAACATGCCACAATTGGATTTTCATATGTTTCACCCATGAAAGGCCTTTAAACCAATGGAAAATTTAACCCCTGAAGAGGCTTATATTATCATCATATGCTATGAATGTTTTAACAATATCGTTTCCCATGATCTAGGAATCCTCAGAATCCTAGTTTATTCATTATTTCCCCTCATGTACAATGCATATCAGAACATCGTACCTGATGAGACTCATGTTTCTCAATATTTTTATAAAAAATGGTCATAGAAGTACAACCTAAAACAACAAGACCACATGTTACCATCATGAGATGATGTTAAACAAAAATGTTGAATGTACTAATAGAATGACACTAAATTTCACAATGTCCAAAACTATATGATACTCGATTTATGGAATTAAAAGATATATAGTTACACTTGAATATACCATCCTCGGTCTAACCATAACAAAAGTTAAAAATTTATTTATGCACAAGTCATACCTACAAGGGGAACCATATAATACCTATATATGGTCTCATTATCTCATTAACATGATACATAGAGGCACAAATACCTTATATCTCAGTCCTTATACAACCATGAAAATTCCCCTTTCTCCTATACATGAACTAGATTTATATAGGAGATTCCAATATGAGTTTCATACAATTTGTGAGATCATATTGAATGGAAACTGACCCTATACCACACAATATTCTAAAAAACATGTTGGAAAACCATTACATACATATATATGGTTTGATTCTCATTTTGAAGAAAATCATAGGGATGAATGGAACTTGAATCTTGGGCATATTCATCAGGGAACACATCCTTCCTATGTATGGGTTCGAACATTGTAAGGTAACCATTTCCAACCATTCCAAAATAATTTAAAATAGAACTATCCTTCTATATTTTAGAACTCTACTTTTAGACAACAAACACTATGTGGGGATGTTTAAATCTATATAAACCTCCATGTCCATTTAATGTAGTGGGTTAGTGACTTGGGCACCCCTTTTCTAACCTTGAATAATATTTAACATTTTTTTATACACATGTGTCCCCTGAAAATAATTCTATCGAAAGGTAAAGTAGTCTATATGAGAAGATTTTCCTATCTCTATATTCCTGAAGGATGTTTTCTTCTAATGTCAACCTTTGGAATTGGAAACCCATAGATGAAAATTTATAACCATTCACCTTCATACATGAGGATGATAAGGAATTATTGAACATATTCCCCTGAAAATGGAAAATCATTTATCCAACGGTCAAAGATATGCGACCTTCAATCTTGCCCCTCGATTTTTGTTTCAATGAGATGTTAAATTGTTCAATCCATGTCCAAGTTTCACAATATGAAACTTCACCATGCTCCAACACTCTTTACACAACCCAAATTCATGTGGGAATTTTTTCTCATTCATGTACATTGCCGATACTTATTACCTTCTCTTTTTTAGACATCATTTCCTTGAAAATACACTCTTCAAGGTCCTGAGATATCTTTATTTTCAGAAATTACTAATCCATTAGAAAAAGAGGGTAGGATTTCCAATGAAACCATTGCTTAACTATACGAAGAATGAACCAGTCGGTTATTCATATGTTTCTCAAATAAAATTCCTATCAAACGAAGGCAACATTGTACCTAGAAGAGGTCTTACCTACCTTCATACTCCCTGTCATGATAAGTATGGAAACCTTTCATCTAATTACACCTCACATACTTACTTTATATCATGTCTCGTATTAAAAATTACAAAACCAAGGTTTAAAAGACCCACGTTTATGTCTGAAAATAGAGGGACATTCTCATAAAGTAATAACTAATTGGTTCCTCACCTTATAATTCATGGCCAAATCTATTCAATCTAAATCATTAGTAGTAATATTCCTGTTTGAAGGACTCTAAAATTCCTACATAAAAAGTCACAAAACTCACCAGGTTGAAAAAATGCAAAGGGCACCGTGGATAAAATTTGAGTACTAGAACCATATATTTACAGTTTTCTTGGATTAGGAAATAATAATGAAATTAAAAATTAAAAATTTCAAAAACAAAATTTTGTGGAAATCCTGAAAAGGTAAGCCTTTCAAAAATCCATGCTATACCTACTAAGCCTTCACCTTGGTGGACTTAGGAAAAAATTAACGTGATAATAGAAAATACGCAATGTTTCTTGGGTTGTACATGTAACACCAACAACAGTAAAAATTACGCTCACAGAGTCCCTTGGCCCATGAAGAAATTATATCGTTATGTGATCATGTTAATTTCTTTTCCCCAAATTATAATTTCAATCTATATTTAGTGGTTATTACCTTTCAAAATGAGACTAGTTATGATTAATTAGATTCCCTAGAAAAGATAAAGGATAAAAATTGAAAAGGGATTATGTTTGCATTTATTTATTAAATGATACTAGAGAATAATCTACATCCTGGAGTCTCTCTCTAATACCATAAAAAATGAATAGAATATTCAAAATGGAAATAATGATGCTCAACTTGATTTAGTTAAGAAATCAACTGCCACATGGCATGATCCATCAATGGCCCACTACAAATTGGTTCTTTTCCAAGAATTTATTTCATCTATAGGTTTTATTTTTTTATAAAAACCCTTATATCTTGACCAGTCAACTTATTGACTTCAAAATATTCATTCATTTATTACATTTATTCCTTTATCCCAACTACGTGAGTTTCACACTCTCAAAGATCCACTATCTTTGTGATCACTCAGTCATAAGATCATGATTAAACAATAACATATGATCTATATCAGTTGTTATATCATTTATGGTTTCTTATTATTGATTGGAAGAATTAGATTGAGATAGATCACATTAACAAGAATCTATGTCTTCTCGAGCTATGAGGATTTTGTGGGTAAATATTTATAGGTGACATAAATCAATCCCATCTGAACGTAAACCAAGTAATATTTTATGATGTATGTCTACCTTTTTATCCATTTCCACCAGGGGTTCCTATTATGAAAGAAAAAATTTGGTCCTAGGACCATTTATACATAGCTTGTTTTCAATATCAACACTAGTTTCCTTACAATACCACCTCACATCCATGGGTATATAATCCATAATTGCAGCTATAGTTGAAATGATTATGAAATAAATTACAGAAAATTTGAAAAATCAGATATCTCCATATCCAAACCAGCTCTAGGAACCATGCTGATGGGCCCATCATCAATTATTGGGGTTCCCAAGGATTTTCAACTAAGACAAGCTTCAGGAGTGTTGTAGGCAGTGCCCTTTGAAATAATCATATCTTCACTACCTTTAGTAATGGGGTATCTAGAATATGAGGCTACCCTAAGGCACTTATAGAATCCAGATGAAAGGATTTATACCCTTGAAATTGAATAGGATGGTGTGTTGGGTACTGATTTAGGAGAATCAAATTCTATATACATGTTTTGGATTTTATTCCCCATTTTTAAATCTGGAGAGTATTCCATCTTGATCTTTGTATAATATCATGATAGATTGATGTGAGTTTCCTCACATAGAATGGAAATTTTTTAGAAAAATCTACACACATCACCATTAGCCACAAATTTTGATGGAATACCGGGTGTAACTCCATAATCTGGGGGGATAGGAAAAGGGAAAAGAAGATGCATACATCCAAATTGTCATATGAATCTATAAGGGGTATTGAGTTTTTAGTTGGTGTCTACATCTACCAGTGCATCCAAATTTCCATTTCTCAATGTGATGAAGTAAGTGTGTTCCTATGAAGCCCCTCTACCATAATCAAACACCATTCACAGTGGTGAGGGATAAGGGATAAAAGTAATTAGTTAATGATAACTCAACATCTCGACAAATACATTGAGGCCCATGGATTTCAGTTGAACATTAGTAATATTTAGCAGTGCAGAGCATAGGGAAGAATGAAGGATCTTTGTAATTTGATAATATTCATTACACTGATAGTGTTCTATCACCCATGCATATAAGAATTAGAACGGACCAAAGAGATGTTGTGGAGACCCTCCTTCTGGATGATTCACCCAATAATTCGTAAACATGATAAAAGGTGTGTACAACTATGTTGATGGTATGTCCCTATGCTATTGTGGTAGCCATTTTCAGGGTGTAGACTCTGAAACCGGTATATGCATTATGGGATGGGATGATCCATCCAGTCATGAATGTGGCAAAAAATATTTCTAGACCAAATTATGTATATATTTCTGGCTAGATAATGTATCCCCATGTTGTATGTTAGACAACTTTAAGAGTTTCCTAGTAAGAACCTCGAATGCCACCTGACTGTTGTGTTGCATAAGTCCTTATACATAAATATATTTTCCTTGGACCACTAACATACATAAAAAAAATTTCCAATCCATGAATGAAATAATTGATCGAGTATGAAGGGGATAACCAAGCATGTTATATTCCATGGTCAACAAGACCCTCACTATTAGAGATATATTCATAGTGTTTTCCAAATTATTGTCCTCTGGTAGAAAATTTACATACATATTAACAAGAATGGGGATTCCCCTAGCTCGTAGAAATCCCATAAAATGACTATGAATACACCATATGAGTGGAAGAAATTATTGTTGCATAAACACTTATGATAGATCAATTTAGATAATATCTCAGTCAGTGAATAAACCACCGATTGAGAAACTCGTACATACTGATATTGGCCAACATCTTCCCACCTTCTAAAAATTCCTTACAATTTTGGTTAACCCATAATTCCCATGCCCATTATTCATAGAATACCCCTTAAGGTCACAAGTTCCCCATAGATCTCCAACCTCCATCGGGATCACCTCATGAGAGCTTGAAAATGGACGGATAATATCAAATAGATGATTAAAATCATACTTCACAACTATGTTGTTTTCTATAATTCAACATAGAACCATGCATAATGAATAAATTCTATTATTGTATCGCTGGAACAATTTTCCCTATAGAAGAGATGTTCACTTGGGCATGATCCCAATACAATTACCACGAACCATATGGGAGATTCAAGTTCGTTTGGATATGGGTAGGATAACATTAGGGTATTATATAATAAAGTGGTAATAAGTTATAAAATGGGTAGGTCAATTGATCTGGTGAAAGGATATTCTATTGAATACCCTCACATTGGATGATGTTATATTAAGGATTGTATATAGTATTCTCAGCCATCATAGATCTTCTCCAAGCCACAATCATTAATTTTTAATCTTGAAACATATTATCCATAAGATGATTATAGAAATTTTGTATGAGATTCATTGAAAATTTTGTATATTAAATTATGAAGAAGGATACTACTTCTCTTATGATCCATCACTTCATGATGCACTTGATATAAAAGCATTGGCTACTGAACCATCTTCCCTCAAAGAAGAGGCCAGTGATCTTTCGGCCCAAGAAGCAGAGTCCAGTGAACCTTTTTCCTACAAGGCATTCAAAATGTTGGATGTTCCATTAATGAAGCATCTGGCCATTGTGCAAGAGATTTATAATTAAAATTCACAATTCTTACTATTAGTTCATGAAAATGGATTCCACAAAAGAAACACTATGTGAATGTAGTAGTAAATTAGACATTTTATTGAGCACTCGGTTTGCTTTGAAATTTGGTAAATGATAACTGACCCAGAGGCCTTATATAAATGCATGGTCCCCTCTTGTGTGTCCAATTATGTACCAAAAAGTTGTTCAAAACATGACAACATTCTACATTTGAATTTCAACTTCTTCATCCCGATCAGATCCTATTATGATTACTGGAATTTATTGTGTCCTAAATATTTTTCATACAAGAAGATGAGTATTACATTAATATGGAAACAGAGAAGAAACAATTTGATAAATAATTTGAAGAGAAATGTTATAATGGAAGGATTCCAAGTAGAATGGTTTGACCCCATTGGAAAAAAACTTCTTCACATACTATATCTCTTTAAGGTTTTCCACCCTTTAAAAAAGAAACATGCGAACAATATCATTCAAGGTATGAGACGACACCATTGGAATTGGAAAATGAAAACACAATAATTGCGGGGATGGAATGTTATTTAGTCCCTCGTGAATAATCATCCCAGTGAACAAATTTGTTCACAAGATGAGGTGCTACCACCATTTCCTAAAAAACGAGTAATTTTTAGGGTATTATGTCAAATTATGTCCCCTTGAATGATCGCTCCCATCAGATGATGTCGTTCAAAGGTCGGGCCATCATCATTTTAATATCTAAAAAGAATCCCCATGGAACACCCTAGATGATTGAAAATTTTGGTATTTGGTCTCTTTGTTCCTCCATAAAATACCATTAAGTAGAATTGAAAAAGGAATGATAGGACCAAAGAGATTAGTGAAGGGAATGGAACATAGAAATTTAAGTTCTATATTGGGACAGAACCATCAATTCACATATGGTCATCCCGCTATATATCATTAAGAAAGAAATTAAAAGAAACTAGATGTCTATGAACATAAAACCCCTCACCGGACACTATTCTATGAGTCAAATCCAAATAACCCATTTGTAGGATATCACACTGCATCGAAAAATACAATATGGGTGGAACCCTACATGCATGAAAAAATTCTCCACAGGGGAACCCGACCCTATGTAGAACAAAACTACCCGAGTGGAACCTAGAAATACATATCAACAAACCACACTATATGAACCATGTTCCATGTAGAACAAAACTTTGCATAAGATACACTTACCCATGTACCAACATTCTCGCTAGAGGGAACCCCATATCTCTTAATATCCTTCTACATAGTATGGGAAATCTTAGGTCTTTGTACTATCCACCTAATATCACTCCCTTATATCATATCATTGGGACTCATATTGGCTGTTACGAGAATGATTCTAGTGACACTACAAAGGAATCTTCTAAATCTACCTGAATTTTATGATTAAAATAATGGTCACATAATTGTTCCCCCAATAGTCTATATACATCTGGTATGAAAAGTAACATGGGTATCCACCATAATTACGGGGACCACATAATTTTTTGAGTCTATATTCTCATGGTTACAAGGCTTACAAAATAAGAGTTTCTCATATAGACCTCCCTATAATAGAGATTAAGGGGAGCCACTTGACATTCCCTTCAGTGAGGGATAGTGCTAGAAATTCCTCCTTTCCCTAGGGACCAGAAGGATATCCCAATTGAAGTAATCCCATTGATTTTATAGATGGAGGTAGTGCTTCATCTCCTCTACCCCATATGAGGATATATTGATATTGGTCACCAGATGTGACTATCTTAGTTACCACAATAAAATTGGAGATGAGAACATTGAAAACCAAATCTCTCTCCCTTTGGTCTACAACATTCTTCCACCAGCAGAAAAAAGTGGATAGTGTGATGTGCAGCTCTACTTATTCCTCTTGATTCTCACAACAACCATTAATCACATGGGCTTAGAGGCTAGTGGTGATAAGACATCCACACCATCACAAATCCAATATCAATACCTAGGCACTTAAGACCCTACCTCTTGGACATTCTCCTTAGATTTAATCCCTGACAACTATTCACATGGGCCTATACGGTATATGCCCCAAAACAATTCCTCCATCATTAATGGTCCATATTCCATATGAATGATCACTATATTGGCCTCCTATAATTATTATTTTCCATATTACTAAACCACATGGGCTTTAATTCCCAAAAAATTAAGATATTAAGGAATCCCCCATCCCTCGTATGTTCTAACTATAGTTCCCAAAATCAATATATTGTTTTTCGGGCCACATTCTTGATAGGTTCATATACACAAAAGGATCGCATGTCTTATGGGTCTCTTGAGCTACCTTGGGGTATGTCTTACACCATCCATGGCAAGTAACGTTTCACTAGGTTGTCCATGTCACATAATGTTAAATTGAATTCTTTTTTCCCCATCGCACGACCTTAAAAGTTTATGTGTCCTGTTAAGTGGAACTAAAATCTATGTATTCTGATTCATCTCACGAGGATACATAGGGAGCCCATATTATGGTATTGATAGTGACATTAGAACAATATCCATCTCTATGGATGATAAAAAAACACTAGAGAGCCTCACCACATGGTTTTAACAATCATTTAATAAGTGACCAAGGATCACTAATCCATCCAAAAAATCATACAATTAACAAAAAACCTTAGATACATTTAGATATCCCTATGAATGGAACACCTCAAAAACATATATATGATTCTGAATGCACACTTATTCATAATGTATCATTAATATAGGTTGATCTGTATATACATACATGGAAAATAACAATGGATTTGTGAACAAAACTTATATCTATAAGAGAGACCCAGAATATGAAATAGTTCAATCCAAAAGGGTTTTATGAACAAGAATTACATTCCTTCCTACTAGTGTGAGTTCTTATGTGTCATTTTTCATGTTACCCAAGGTACTTTTTCTATTGGAACATATGTAGATGATTTTTCATGGATGTGAGAGATGTTGGAAATTTTTAGCTCCACAGTCAAAATTTATTAGAGATAGTTTGAAGATGATGCACCTAACGTCCATGATTTTAAATAATTTAATCCCCATCAACAACCACAGGGTAATGTGAATCAACAGTCAGAAACAATTTTCCAAATGTTTGAATGATTATAAAATAAGGAAAAACATTTTATGGAAGGAAGGATAAATAAGTATAAGAAGGCATTAAAATTGAATGGTATGTCATGTAAGTACAAAAATATTTCACAATTAAATTTTTAGAAATATAGGAAGAAAAGAAACATTAAATATGATTATATAAAATTAGTGAAGGGGAAGATAAGAAATATAAGATGGTGATGAATAAATAATATGATAGTGGATTTATTTTTATCAAGGTGTTAGATTTATGAAATGGGGAATCATAACATGAAAGGTAAACATGTTATCTTTCTCTAATTAATACACAAATTGCGGTAACTAAATCCATATTTTTACTATTATTAATTATTGCTTAAAATACTCAAAATACTGATTATGAAACAAATTCTGAGTCGGATTCAAGTTCTTATGATGAAAATGCTCCAAAAATGCATGTAACAAGGAATCAAAAGGGGTGAGTGAATGATAAAAATAAGGTTCTTTGGAATTAATATAATTACTAGAAATTATTAATGATAAATATGTTTTGTTTTAAAATTAAAATTAAATTTCCGTAAATGAAAACAAGTATTAAAAAAATTATGCATCAGGTTACAGTTCTAAAGACTTATAAATACATTAAAAAGAACATGAGAATCTAAGAAATGATAGTGAAAAATAATCATTATATATATTTGAATAATGAAGAACATAGAAGGAGATTCAAATTGGGTCTAAATGAAATGACTCAATTTGTTAAATAATGAAAAATGCAAATGGTCGAAAATAATAAATTAAGGAATTTAGATTATTGATAAAATGATAATGTCAAGAATGATTTAGAAAATGATCAGGAAGAGAATGAAAATCGTTTAAAGGAGTTAATTGTTTGGAAAGTATCGTTGTATAAGTTACTTAAAGTGAAAAAAAGATTTCATAATATGATATCCATGAATATACTAAAAGAAGAAAAACCTAATTTCTTTTATAATAATCATATTCTTGAGATTTATAGTACCATTTTTTGAAGATTACTAATGGAAGGGATTCAATGTTACCTAATTTATTTGTGTATAATTTTAACACTATTTTTCATATTTATATTTAAATCATGTCAAATATTTGGGACACAAAATTGTATTTATTTCAGAGGTCGATTTCATTGTTAAGAAGAATAAAACATGTAGTTATAAATCCTCAAAATACATTCTGATCCACCCAATGTTGACATGTTTTCAAGCCTAGTGGGAAGTGATCCTTCAATAGTTTTACATCAGGTTTGTTCCTTAGAATGCTATCAAGGGGCAGCTAATTACAGAAATTCTTACCGCCCATCCAGCCCTTGAAGAGCAGTATTTTGGCCATGGTTTCCCAAATGAGGCAATCCACTTAGTGGATCAAGCAGTGTTGTGTTGGCATATTCACTTTGATGAAACCTCACAGAGCCCTACTAAATGGAGATAGAATGATCCCAGACTCAACAGAGTAGGCATGTGTATCGCTATCATCACAACTGCACAAGATTTTCGTACCTATTCATTCATATTTCTAGAAGTTTGTCCCGGAAATGAGGTAGCGTATCAAGACCTCATCAATGGTATTGAACAATCCCTTGAGATTGATTTTCCCCAACTTCATGTGAATAGGGAATCTGAAATAGTCATCAAGAAGAACAATGGTGACTAAATCGTTAGTAAATCATAGCTCTTACCTTTTCTAGACCACACTCGTTAATTGATGGAATGATTCCCTTCTCAGTCATATGTTAATCATGTCCCTCAATCACATAATGGATGAGCTACTTCCTTGGCCAGCCATGCCACATATCTGGCAGAGCCTGACTAAGATGCATTGATTATCTATGTCATACATAGAGGGGTAATTACTCCCATCACCCCAAATGATGATGTTAATAAGAGGGTAAGCCACCTTACAACTTATGCCTGCACATCAGGATCTCTAGGTCACCCTACCACAGTATGGGATAAGACCCCTAAATAGAAAAATACCTTTTTTGAGTATCTATATCATGGTAATATCCTGATAGACCAAGATTAATGTGAGAATATCAGTCGGAACACAGTGTGGTTCCCCCTCTAGAGTGGTCCCAATCTTGAGAAGAACCTTTAAAGATGTGGGTCTGATGAAATTATCCTCTTTTTCATTCATGGGATTGATATTTCTCATGTTATGTAGTAATTTCATGATGGTTCCTATGGAGCTAATCAGACAGGGCCGAAACTCTCTCATCATATCCAAATATTAGGATACTTTTTTCCCACCATAGTCCATGATTGTATAAATTTATCTAAGGGATTTGACACATTCCAGATCCAATATAATTATTTACATCATGTGACATAGCCTCTCCGTATAACCATGTACTCTTGGACCTTTGCTGTCAGGGTAGTCGATGTCTTGGGACCATATCAACCAATGATAGCTCATTAGTTCATGTTCATCCTGATGGAAATAAGATTTTTTTTCTAATGGGTAGATTCAGTCCCACTTAATGATTTCAAGGATAATTCCATAACTGAATTCGTGATCTCCAATATCATCCACATTTTTGGAGTCCCTCATGCCATCCTCAACAATAACAATACCAACTTTCAGGCATCCGAGCTTCATAAATTGCACACTAAGTACAATATCTATTCTAATCATACATCTCGCTATCATGTGCATAAAAATAGGATGATCGAGGAATTACACAATCCCCTCTATGAAAATATAAGAAATATGTTTGGTCAGAAAAAGAAATATTGGTTGGTGAGATTCTATTATTATCTCTTAGCATAACCATAAATGATCAAAAGGCACCAGACAAGATAGTATAAGTCCTTATGGATGAACATGAAGTTCTCAATGAGAAAAGGCATTGTTCCAAGCACAATATAGTGAGTCATCAGAATAAGATAGCTAGAGAATTCAATTAGAATGTTTGTGTATGTTCCTCCCTTCAAGGTGATACAGTATTATGCTTGAGAATACCAATGATACTCAATATGAATCCAACATTTATGGAGCCCAATTGGATGGGACATATTTAATTCAAAAGGATTACCCCAATGGAGCATACTCTCTGGTCACTATGGTTGGTGACCGCATCACTCCTCCCATAAACAAAAATTTCTTCAAGTAGTACATTGCATATGTAGACTATTTTTATCCCATAAGACATTAAACTATATACGGTCCGAGATCTATGACAATAAACTAAGATCCCATTCCTCGTTCATGTTAATAAACTATAAGTAGTAAACATATCTCATGTTCTGAGCTCTATAACCTTAAACTACGATCACCCTCATCCTTACCACAAGATAATAACCTACCTGGGTACCACCAGGATTTACACATCCATTCATTTGGGTATCCATCATATTTCACATCTGAATGGAACCCCTAACAACCTGGTGTCACATCACCTTGGCTCTCCTACCATTTTGGGCCAATGTTTGGGAGGATCTCAAATGACAATTTGACACAAGTACTACATTTAGAATATGGTCAGCGGTCGATGCTCAATTTTTTCCCATTCCAGGAAACTTGAGATGGATACAATTTCATGAACATGGTAAGAAGTTCTCCTCAATAATTATCACCATCCCCATGGTATCCCATATATCTGGCAAGGTGCTCTACCTTTTTCTTCCCTTTTTTCCATGGAACAGGACATTAAACTGGTTATCTACTATTTGAGCTCGATGAATTTAATCTAAGATCTCCATCTTCTTTACCAAACTATGTTAAGATACATTAAAATTAATAACTACATGTTTCTTGATTCCCTTCTGTATGGGATATGTAGGAATGCCTAGACATTTTGTCTTCGTGTCCATCCCAATCTTTTTGAATCCTTCTCTTTCGCTTGGCCTCTTTTCATATGTTCTCCCAGGAGTATGTGGTGTGGTGTGGACTTATGTACTCATTCATGTCAGTTTTGGAATAAGCATGCAATTTTGCTCCCTCGAGAGCTCTCCATACCCCGTTCTTACAACATGATGTTAAACAACATGGAATTTTCAAAACTATGTGTGACTGGATTCTTTCCCACATAGGATACATAGGAACACCAATGAAATTTGTCTTTAGGTCCATCAATTCAATCTTATCCATCTATTCACCACACTGGGTTTAGTTATTTTTTATATATTCATGTGTTGAGGTGTGGACTTTTTCCTCATTCACGTCGGGCTAGAAAAAGTTTCACCATGTGCCCCTCCTTCTCGGGAATCCCCTTTTTTCATCATTATCACTTGACGTTAAACTGCAAAAAAATTTAAGAACTAAATGTTTATTGATTCCCATCCTTATCTAATACTTATAAACACCAAAAATATTCATCGTTGGCTCTATCCCCAGGTCCCTTGACCTTTTCTGGCCCCTTGGGATGGAATGCAGTGTGGTGTGGACTTTCCTTGTCCCCATTCACATCGAGTATTTGTTATCACACCATGCACATTGCCTTTAGAACCTCCTATTTCTACAAGTTTCCAAACCATATGATGTTAAATAATGCTTCCCGGTCCCACCTGATGTTAAACTATTATGTCTTTGCCACACAACAATAAAGTAAATGGGTTGATCCTGTCATATGACCTTAAACATGGACACTATTTTCCTGGTCGCATGATGAAAAAAAACAGCACCACATTTTGTTATCCACACTTTAAAGGGAATCATTATTGGAATCTTTCATCCACCTTGCTATTTTTCAATCCCCAAATATGGATTGATTTCTAGGTTGACGCCCATATTCTCCATCATGGGTCTAGTGGTCTAAAAAACACAGCCACAATAAAGAACAAACAAGTCCCATCAAATTCAACTTTTTCAGTGCATGGTGTAGACATTCCAAACTATCCATTTAAGAACTATATATGCCTTTATTCCCATCCTTATGGGATACGTAGGAACATCCAGACATTTCATCTTCGGGTCTAGCCCCTGTTACCTCAAATCCTTCCATTGTACCTGGCTCTTTGGCCCAAACTCTATTGGAATCACGTGGTGTTGGGAAGACTTATTTGGTCCTCATTGATGTATGTTTTATAATTTCCATGAAATGTACTTAACTTAGGGTATCCATATTCAATCCTTTTATTTTCAACATTTATGTATGAAGTCAAACTGCATGACATTTCATGAACTATGTGTGGCTTGATTCCCATCCTTATGGGACATGTAGTAATGTTTGTACGTGTTGTCCTCAGGTTTAGCATTTGGTTATTCTAATCCTTCTCAGGGACCTTTATCATTTGTCCTCTTCTAATTTCAGGAATGGTGGGGTATGTGTACATATTTCATCTTCATTCATAATGGGTTATTCTGCCATGCCATACACATTTCTCTTCTGAGAAAACTCTACCCCTTGTGTCCTTACCACATGGCATTAATGTAAATGGAGTTTTTTGAACAACATATGGCTATATTCCAATCATTATGAGATATAGAGGAATGCCCTAAAATATCATCTTTGGGTCTATCCATAGGTTCATCAATACATTTTCCCTCTATTCATACTCTCAACTCCTCGAGTCTTCCACCCATAACTAGACCCCTTGACTTTTTTATTCCTCATTAATGTGGTTAGATGCACTGTGGTTTATAACATATAGTGTTGGTTTTTTTCATGGGAATTCTTTCATCCATTTTCTTGATTCACTTCTCCCATTATTTGGTTTTCCCTCATCAATCACATATGAAAGGACCCCCATGTGGTATGGATGATCGAGATTATGGCTCCACTATAACATTGAGCCAATGTCCCAGATGATTTAGACGACATTATGTGATATGAACCGTGTAGGGAATTTTTTTAGAGGTCAACCCTCATTTGTTGTTCACATTCCAGGTCACATGATATTGATGTTGTGTTTTGAATATGGTCTATAGTTGTCCTCCATAGTTATTCTACCATCATTATACCCTAAATATGGTTCTATTGAGTCACATCCCTTTCAATACTATCATGTTCATGTGGAAATTTGACATAATTAGTGTTATCCCTCAATGCACCTTCACACCTTATGAGGATGAGTCATAGGTGTAGGTTCATCATTGAATCCACACTATCCCCCTCTACAGAGTAATCCATCTGTTGTAAAGATGTTTTCCTCCCTTGTTTACAACACTAAGTATCACTCATGTGGGCTTAGGGATATAATTAAGGATTGTTCTTGAAATCAAGAACCACAGTTCCCTTTATCCGAGATCTATGACTGTAAACTAAGATCTCCTACATCTTTATTGTAATATGTTAAACTATGTATTCTTTATCTAGGTTGTGTATTGATAACAACCTATCCATATGTTGTATTCATTCAAGAATACATTGTCCCTCAATAATTGGCCTTTTGTCGTGACATGTTTATAAATTATGTGTGGATTGATTCTCACCCTTTTGGGATACATAACGATGCCAAGAAACATTACCTTCGGGTCCATATATATATTTATGAACCTTGTACGTACACTTTTTTTGGTTCTGGATCCTTTCTTCTCAGAAAGGTGTGATATGTTATGGATTTCTTCTGTCATACCCATGATGGCTCTGCCTCTTCGTGATACGTCACACCTATTAACACCTTACAGCCGGAACCCTATGACTTTAAACTAGTATTTTTGGTGGCAATGTTGAAAAATATTTTCTTTTAGCAGTGTGTATTATCCCAGAAGTGTGTGATGTGGTGTCACAACCCATCCCTCAGGTCCCATGTTGTTTCCTCCCCAATCCTGCCTCTCCATGGATAGGGGCTGGCGACTAGTGCTGAAGGGATTAACCCACATGTTCGAGGAATTTTCCTGAGTACCTGTATGCACACACACACACAAACCACCTTAGCCCAAAATGCTAAAAATTAAATAAACATTCCACTAAGATAACCCCTGAGTGTAACATTATAAAAAACCGAAAATTGGGTAAGAATACATGCCCCAAAAAATAAAAGTAAAAATCCAAAAGTTCATCTATGTTGAACCCTACCATAAGGGTATATTATGGGTCAACTGCCTAAAGTTGTAGATTTACACCTCATTCGTCAGATCTCACTAGACACCTCTACGTCCCAGACCACCAAGGTGTCTATCAGAGCATTGGTCGTCTACACAAGACATGACACATGTGGGTGGAGCCTGTGTAGGGGTGAGAAACACAATACTCAGAATGTAAACCAATTGAAAGAGGTAATACCATAGTGGAAAACACAGAGATGTATAGTCAGATCAAGTCGGTATAATCTAAAGTAATGAAAGCACGACTAATTTTCATAAAACCTACCATATTTTTCTACTAAATCATTCATCATTGATAAGTGCTTATGATTGTTGGATTACCTAGACCCACTCTTCACATGGTCCAGATAGATCACATAGACCTGCTAATTTCTTGGGCTAGCTGGATCACTTAGACTAGATTGTCTCTTGGGACACCTAGATCACTTAGTCCTGGTCGTCACTTAGTTTGGTTGGATCACTTAGCTATGCTCATTTCTTGGGATTTTAAGATCACTTATACCTTCTCATCAAAATCATCACAACACATCCAACTATATTACTCATAGTGTGTTTGATTTTGGAAGAGTCTACTCCTCAATCCATCGGTCACATCTAAAATTCCACAAAATTTCACATACTTTATACCAAAAGGATCGTCTCTTCTCAAGGGTACTAACTTTGCAAACATCTCATCAATCAGATATATGATATAGATGTTATTCCAATTTTTTTAAAAAGGGGATGGGTAGGTCTCGGTCCGATCAAACCCAACCTGACCTCACCCAGGGACCACCGGTCTGACCTGGGTTCGCCAACCCGGCCCAGTTCTCATGAGACCCAGATTCGACCCAATCTTCTAGGGTTCGGGTCCATCCCACCTACCAAACCCAGCATGCTCACTGCAGGCTGGTCTGATCCAACAAGGATGAGGGAGACACCATGCCCCACACTGATTCATGTCTCTAGCCAGTCCATCCATCATTACACACATGCATGAAACTTGAGTTTTGGGTCTAGTCCATCCCATCGTGGAGAAAAGACGGGACCCTTCACTGATTCAGCGACGGTTTCCACTGCCATGGAGATCCTCTAGAGCATACCACCTCAGACACCCAGCATGAGGCTGCCAGTGCCCCGTGCTGATAATGAAAATTCCTTCAGCGGACCACCAGATGTTCTCTGGTGGTCCATTCTTTGAACTGGAAGATGTTCCGGGATCCCAATGTCACGCCTTAAATTGTATAGTGTCCAAATCCACGTTGGGATCCCTTTTATTAGAAATAATTTAAATGGTGGTATATCCAACACCATATCGATCCATTTTCCATTATCGTCATCAAAAAATTGTTGTGTCATGTATGTCCCATATTTGTGATACTGAATCATTAGACCAATGATCGATTGTGAAATGATTGGTCGATTTACAAAAGATGAGTTACATGACTAAGGATGAAATGTCGTTGATGAATGTAGAATGAAGGGAGGAAAGGTAGGATTCAAAAAAATAGGGACGAGCCTCGGTCGATTTGAGTGTCGATTGTGGCTCTTCACCGTTAGATCGACAGTGATAAACCAAAATAAAACACAAATTTGTTCTCACATAATATCCATACAAGATTAATCCCATCCCGCAACATGAATGACCCATGGACAATTTTTTTGTTTATTTTTTCACGTTCTTTGTTTATAATTGAATAACAGGGAAAGGCTAATCACTTAGAAAATAACACCTTGGAAAAAATGATCGATCAGATATGGAGAATGGATTCCTATTCCAACGTTCGTCGATCCTTGAACTGTATTTCACCACTATTGGTGGTGATACTTCAAAGGATGAGGAAGGGAGGAAGATCTCTCATTATCATAGATGATCCGTCATTCATCACCATTCATCACTTTCCAATTCAAGTCCTTCAGAGGTTCCAAGAAAATCCAGAACCATCCAAAGATCATGTTTCCTTATTAAGGTAGTAAGCAAAGAATGTGTTTCAACATTTCTGTTACGCAGTTCCTCTACATCGTTATGCTCTTTTATATATTAAATGAAACAATGTTTCTACTATGCTTTTATTTCAGAATCATCGTACTTTTTTATTTATTAAATGAAATAGTTTATATATTGTTACATTGTAGTGAACTTTTTTTAATAAAATATACATTGAATTTTATTTTATTTCATTTCATTTTATATTAAAATGCTTGGAAATTATCTTTGTCCCTCGATGCGTGATATGTGAGGTTAGGTCTATTCATAGGTAATGTGTTCATTCCAGACACAATGGTGCCCTCAGATTTTTATTATGGGAACCCTTTTAGAATCATCCAAAACAACACACGTGCTCTATTTTAAATAACATAAAAAAGTGAAAACCACTATTTTGGGATCACCGAGACTTAGAATTATGTTCAATATTATCACATAACCTCTAAATAATCATATATAATTTTCAAAAATTTAAATGCTAATTTCTAGGACAATATATTCTCCCCGCCTAAGGTATTTTCATCCTTGAAATGCAATAAAATTTCTAAACTAATAAATGGGGAAATTGATATTGAATTTGAGCCTCCCAATCCCACGTTCTCTCCAAGAGATTCTCATGCTTCCACTGAACATGCACTAGAGGAATCAACCATCCAAAAATGACCCACTCCTTTCGATCCTCAATCTCCGTATAGAACTCTGTAAAAGTTGCCCCATCATCAATGTCTAGCTCTCCCTAGTTTATGATGTGTGACTGGTCATGCACGTACCTTATCAGCTACAACACATGGAAGAAATCCTGTACATGGTGCATCATTGGTGGGAAAAGCTAGGAATTACACCACCTCACCAACTCGGTTCAAGATCTAGGAGGGGTGGATGAATCTCATTGTAAAACATGTCTCCCTGAGAAAATCTATTCAATCCTCGTCGAGTTGAGTCCCAAAGAGACACATGATCTCCCTCCATGAACTCCATGGTCCACTATCTCCTTTTAGTATAAGATTTATGCCTAATTTGTATAGTACTCATATTCTCCTAGATGATTTATACCTTATCAGGGGTAGCTCATACTAACTTGGGACCCATGACTACTTACTCCCCTGGGTCTGTCCAGCATAACGGTGATCTTCATGGTCACCCATAAAGAGTCTCGAACGGAGCCATACCAATGGTGGAGTGGTATCTATTGTTGTATATTAACTCCACCAGTTGTATTTGATCATCCCAACTATGACCAATTTCCAAGATAAAACCATGAATCATGTCCTCTAAATCCTAAAAAGTCTTCTCCATCTGACAATCTATCTGGGGGTGGAATGTACTACTTAAATGAAGAAAATTCCCAAATGTATTCTGCAATCCCTTCCATAACTAGGATGTAAAGAGAGAATCATCTCTTGACACAATAATTGATGGATCCCCATTAATCCACACCTTATCTTGAATTTAGAGGCATACCAAGATCTATGTTGAGACCGTCTCTCAGATGGTTAGTAAATGGGCCAACATGGTTAGTCAATCCATGGTCACCCAGATGGTATCGTACCCCTGGACCTGAGTGATTTCCCTATTAGAAATTCCATTTTTGATACCATGACACTTACACTATAGTATATAATTTTAATGAGCCATGATTGTAGGATCCTGATTTCTTCCTTCACATGCTAGCAATTGAGGCACCAAGAAATGAACTCTGCTACCACCTTCATCATCCATGGCCACCATCACTGGCGTCAGAGATCATGGTACATATTCACCACTACAAGATGTACCAGAAAGGGGGGAGATCTCCCTCAAAATATCATCTCACAACTCCATAGGTACAACAGTGTGATTCCTGAAAAGGATGACATGATCCCCAACTATTTAATATTCTACATGGGATATCCCTATTGATAACTGTGCATGTCTGGTATCAATGTAAAAATACCCAAGTTGTGCCTCCCTAACCTACTGTAAGAGTGGAGGAGTGAAAACCATTGACTGGATTTAGGATTCTCCATCACTGTAATTGAAGGATATATGCATCACAACTTACTACTCTAATTCATCACTCAACAATAGCAACCCGGTTCTCCAAATGAGCATTCTTTCCACCCCTTTCCCCTTACCAGGAGAATAGACTATCTTAAAGTTAGTCATAGAGAAACTGTAGCCACCTCCATTTACAAGTGTTAATATCTTTCTAGGAGAAGATATGCATGAGACTTTTGTGGTAGGAGTAAACGGTAAGCCTCTCACCCATCAAGTAGTTCCACAACATATTCAATGATAAGACCACTATCTCTAGATAAATATTGTGGGTTTCATAGTTCTTCTCATGATGCCTCAACTATCAAAAACAATAGGAAATAACCACATTCATCTACATCTGGAAACAATCCAGTCTAATCCCTGATGTATCAAAGAACACAACATACCCAAATCCCTCCTCTGCAAGATGCTAGATATGGGAACTCTTCAGCATTTACATCATCTCATGGAAACCCTACTGGAACCACTCCATCAATATGAGAGGAAATCCCTTCCATGTCAAATCCAATAAGGGTGTTGATACCCTAGAAACATCATTCACGAAGCTCCAATAGCACACTAACAATCCCATAAAACTGCTCACCTCAGTCACAGTCCTAAGTGGATCCCATGTAAGAATCTCCTCTATCATTACTAGATCTACAGTAACTCCTGCCTTTGAAATGATGTGTCCCAAAAAGTGGACCCATTGAATCAATAACTGACACTTAAAGAGTTTCCCATAAAGATTTTTCTCTCAGAGTGTGTACTTGACTATCCACTGGTGTGTCGTGTCCTTCTCCATGAATGCTGAGTACACTAGGATATCATCAATGAAAATTAGGAAGAACAAATCATGGTTAGGTTGGAAGATACTATTCATGAGGCCGATAAACAATGCTGGAGAATTGGTCATTCTGAATGGAATCACCAAGAATTTATAGTGTATATATCGACATCTATAGTCTATATTAGGTACATCCCCATAAAGTACACAAAGCTGATGATATCCAGACATTAGGTCTATATTAGAGAACTACATCACTCTCTTTAGCTAATTAATGAGGTCATAGATCCTTAGAAGTGGATATTTATTGTCTATGGTCACCTGATTCTGGTTCCAATAGTCCACTCATATCCTCAAGCATCAGTCTTCCTTATTGGAAAACAATATTAGGGCCTCCCAAGGTGAATAATTTGGCATCACAAAGCCATTAATCGATAAGTACCGTACTTGTACCCTCAACTCACAATGATCTATGGGAGCCATCCAATATGTTGGTGTTGATATCAGTGTAATCCTAAGTTATATGCCAATGCAGAAGTCAACCTATCTATGAGTATGTAATCCCAGAACAACCTTAGGGAAGATGTTCTCATACTCTTCCACCACTATAAGAAATGGGGGACTCCTATTATCTACCACACCGAGGGTATGTATATACAACTGGCGAGTAATAGGATGAACCCTCCTTTGTGAAATTCCATCATGTGCTAAAAGAGTTACCTTTTTTCTAGAAAAGGAGAACCTAGTCCCATATCTGCAGAAACATTGCATTACTCACCTAAAATAGTCAATATGAGCACTAACTATGGATAACCAGTCCATACTCAGAATGACGTTGTATGTCCTTGATACTACTACTAGAACATCCAAGCAGAATATCTCATCTTCAGTAGTATTTTCACACATTCAGCACCATTGTGTGATCATTGAATCCCCTCCTATAGGATTCCTTAATCATATGGATCAAGCCAATGACTCCACCAAAATCTCCAAGCTCTGTACAAGGTCTGTGGCTATGAAAGTGTGACTGGAACTTGTATATATAAGAACTGTATCTAAAGTATAGAATACACTCATTAAACTGTTAATCATCTCTAGAGTGTGGGGGTAATAAGACTCTATTTCCTAAAGCTAGCCTCACCCCTATCCAATAGCTCTCATAACCATATAGGACCACCTGGGGGAGGTGGTGGGGGTACATTGAACCTACACCCACCACCTACCTCCCTCCCTTCTCCCCTACCACATCCACCTCCCTACGGACCACCCAATTTGACCCCTACTTCTTCCATGGTGGTCCCTCGACCATCCTCTAGTCGTATGTATGGAAATTCAGGCAATCACGAGCCATGTGTCTCTACCAATCGCACTAGTAACACACCTTGCTCATCTGGTGACTCCCATTTCCCCAATGGTATCATACCACTGACCTTGTGTCTTGGGGTTATCCCCAGAAAGGCTTGACCTATTTTGGTCTCTATGTCATCTTCATGCCTCCCACTACTAATGACTCCAACACCTACTATATACTGGTATATCCTACTAATGGTGGCAACTCTTCCATGAAGCTCTCAAAAAGTATAGTTCGTTATAGCACCCCAGATTGAGTAGGGATTCTAAGCAATACCATGGAATCCCAGATCTGTCAGTGTAGTCCCTTCTTAAAATTCAAAGACAGGAAGAATGGGTCATTCCCCATGTCTATAGAGTAGCAGGAAAGATCTTCGATTCTCATTGAGTAATATTCTATTGTCATGCTACCCGGTTGTAGGTGCAATAGATCCTGTATATGCACAGAGCGTAATGTTGCTAGAAATAAATCTTCCCTGATGATGCACTCAATGTCTATCTAGGTGAATGTATACTCTTCTTGTGTCTGAATTTTCAAGATCAAATATCTCCCCATTGAGCACAGAATAAGGCTCCTGACTAAGATTTACATCTGGTTTAGAAGCATCCCCAATAGACAGAAGACTCATGTAACTGCATCAAGCCAATCCTCAGCCACCTGGGGGGTCAATATCACACTTGAACCTAAGAGGTAAGTGGCTATAGAACTTGTGTGAGGCATTGATCCTGAATGCATCCTTTACCGGTAATGCTGGTAGGAACCGATGATCGATGGGTGGTGGGAAAAATAGTGCACCGCCCGGTGGGGTCATATCCAGTACTGGTCATTCAACTAAAACATCATCACTAGGTGTACCATTCTCATGGTCACATACCAAAATCATGGCTGGTTGTATGCATGGAGGCATCCTAAATAAAAATTAGGATAATCCACAATAAATAGATTACACCTGGTGATATGATCCTGACTCAAGAAGAACATGATAAAATTATCAATTCCTATATAATTCTTGAATCTAGTGTCTTCATGTACAAGGTCAAAACAAAATTTGTGTCTTGTTGTATAGATATGCTGGCTTCCATACCAAGATTGGACTCCCCGAGTCTGAAGGTCAAACTCAAAACATTCAACATTGTTTCCCAAAAAACCATAGACTCTCAGCCTTTAAGGTAGATCCTTACTTTGATTCCACTTTAGCATAACCCATCCCCCAGGGCCCATTCTGTGACCAACCCAGTCCCACCTCTTGGTGGCCAGGGGCTGGCGACTAGCTTCAAAGTAATTATGTAATGATGTAAAAATATTCAATGGAAATTTCTTTCTTATAATTATGTCATAAAATCACATGAAAACACAACATAATGAACTAATAAGTTCTATGTGACCTTAAACATAAGTTTTACACTTGTGTGGTTTTAATTTTTAAAAACAGTTATCTACAATGGTGATCAATATGTTATTTAGAGTCTAATAAGACAAACATAATTTTTGATGAATTGTAACATACCCTTATGAAAAATAACATACCTTTATGAATTGTAATGAATTATAATGAAAATAAAATCAACCAAATAAATAGAAACTTCACCCATGAATGTATAAATACAATTTAATATCTAAAAAGAGAAAAATTATCACATTATAAGTGTTTTTATTTTTGTATGAAAAAAGTATATTATTTAAAATTTTATAATTAATTTAATAATTTAAAATATAAATATATTTTTTTAAAATGTATATATTTTATACTTTATTGTATTACTATTATAAGGTAATTTTATGGGGACATGATTAATATTTAATGGTGTTATAAAACAAGTCATGGTTTTAATGTTGATATTGTTGAATAAATTATGACTTTATTTAAAAGTTTTATTAATCATATTAAGAATTTTTTTTTGAAAAATGGATTTCATTTTTGAATTCTACACATTGAAAAATGGCGAGGGTAAATTTTAGGTTTTTTTTCAATAATACTTGATTTTCTGATGAATAGTATAATTCGATAATTCACAATAAATGCTCAAACCTGAATTTCTGCATCATACATGAGCCATAGAAGTTGTAAATATCCATTGTTTCGAAAAAACATGCATTAATTACTATTATTGGTATGTAATACATAATATTTGTTTTATGGTGATGAAATAATAAATTAATGATTATAATATTATGAAAACCCTCCTCTCCTCCACTATAAACACCCCCTCACTCACTCTTCTCTATACTCCTCTCCAGCCATGTCCCTTGACAATATTCTAACAAAATATCTTTCCAATATCCTCCCCCACATCCAAAATCCCTTGGCCTCTTAAAAATACCAAAAACTCTCCCCTTAAGAGTTTTTCAATGGAGCTAAATTCAAGAGGTAAATTCCTTTTTCCAATTCTTTAATTTCTTTTAATTTCCTTTATTTTATTATTTAATTCCTCACATACCTTCACCAAATTGGTATGATAACACCAGTAACATACATGTACTGGAATTTTTTTATGCTAATGGGATATTTCATTATCTTCCCTCCATTCCCAATATTTTATTTGAAGGAATGAAAACACCGTTTAAGATGTGTTAATTTAGCATATTCATGGAGAACAATTTATCAATTTATGTTATCATATTTAATCTTGGATGTGAAACAATTTGTTTTATGGTTGAAATAGATTATTTTATATGTAATATTTCATAGTTAAGGTCTGGTAAACCTTTTGTACAAATATTATTATGTTATAAAGCAAAACATTTTCATTGTAATCAAACCCGCCGATTGACCAAAACAGTTATAACTAAGTATTTATATAAAGACTCAACTTCAATCCCAATAACCAAATGAGTTTTCATAACCACATAATCTCTTGGATGGTCAATTATAACATACAACTACAAAAATGGACAACCACTTTCATCTTACATGTTTATCTGAACATGGATATAAGTTAACCGATCATTAAAACTAAGTAAGCAAACGGACCCGAAAATTGAAATTGATCCTCATAAACAATAAAAATGGTTATAAATGAACTCAAAATGATTATAATAAATATAATACATATAGAATTGGTTCTATAGTTATTAATTAATAAACCTAATTTTATTATTCAGGACATTAAGTTCAAGAAAATATCACCATCAGATTTAAGTTAAGGGATCCTCTCCATTTCACTTTTATTCTAGATTATCCCATATGTTATGCCCTTTTGTGTGTAATTCCTAATGATGGGGTAAGATTATGAACCCACCCATACTATCATCATGATGTAAAAAATATTATAAATCTATTTATCTCTCATTAATCCCTCTTAAGTACACCCAATATCATGCCGATAATCAGTAATGAATTTTACCCGAACTTCCTTTATTCATTCAGATTGCTCTATCATTATTTTAAAAAAATGAATTTGTATTTTATTTTTATGTAAAAATTCTAAATTATTTTTATATGATCTACACTAATGTTTCAAGATCCATCCCTCATTCTATTTCTTGGATATATATGTTTTTATGTGATTCACTCATCGATACTTCCGAGTGAGCAAACTCAATCTAAAGGGAACTTCCCAAATTAATTACACAATTTCATGAAAACTCTATATTATGTTTTAATCCAACATTGTCTTTATAAAATCATTATATTTATTATGAAAACCTTTTTGGTTCCCTTATTTTTTTTATAAAAGTTTCTTCTCCATCATGTTTTAAATGTTCTATAGTATTTTCCTTAAAATCACACAAAAGAGTTTTGATGATAATACATCTACTGCATATTGTTACTTATGTTTGACATCACATTCCATGATATATTCCTATTTTACCTTATGAACATCCATATCTGTTCTAATTCCTTTCTTTCATCGACTCTTTCATGATACACCCATTGGTTATGCTTTATGTCACGATTGTGGTACCTAATTCATTCCATAGGTAACCCATATGTTTATGTTCTATTTATTATGTATGATTCATTATGTAGAAAACATATTCATGAAATGTAATATGGGAGTGCCTAGATATCACTCCAATGAATTGGCTAAAGTTAAGTTTCATGAGATGTTATGTGCAATAGTCTTGGCGGTCAGCCTTGGCTTGTTCTACTATGGGAAACATGATTACTGGTTAGCCTTAGCCTGTACTACTATGGGAAATGGGATTGGCAGTCTACCTTAACTCATACTAAAGAAATATTTAATATTCTTCCATATTTCTATTATTCAATATTTATATGAATCCATGTTTATATGTTATGATTACTTATCTTACATGACTTTTTGTTTCATTATGTCATGTTCCTAACCAATGTGCTATGGATTTATTCTTATTCCCATACTAGGATGTTAGATCATTGATTTTTCCATGTTATATTCTAGTTATCCAATAATGATATATGAGAATAATGGGAGTTTGGGGGTCTTTATGAAGGCTAAATAATTTTTTTTAGTTCAATGTTTTTAGTTTCATGTGCCTAGTCTTCCAATTCACTAGACTTCACGATCCTTGGATTTTAATATAATGTATAATTTTGATTAAAATTATGAAATTTTATATATAAAAGGATGGGGTCACTATAGTTTGTATCAAATGATGGACTAGTTATTTTTTGGAGATTAGGAATAGAGATCTTTTGTAAGATCCTTAAGGATGAGACGAAATATCAGAAAACCCCTATGTTTTGGTCTTTATAGAGTAAGTGGAGTTTCAAGAAAATAATCCATGTATGGATAGAAATAGGTAAATGCGGCTCTGGAACAGATATACCTAGGTGTGAAAACTCCAACAAGGATTTTAGGGCTTGACCTGGGGTATCCTAGTACACCACAATGGTCTTTGTTGCAAACTTAGTTTTGACACTCCTAGGGGTTATGATTTGGTAAATTTTTGAGCATAGTAAATATCATTGTTATGGGAATAAAAAAATTCCCATAAGAATATAAGATATGAAATATATCAAGTATAACTTAGATATAAACCTAAAGAATCTCAATATAAGATATTCTTTTCCTCTAAATGTTTATCCTTTTATGTTCAAAAGTTCTGTTTTTTTTTCAATAACTAAGTATTCAGGCACTCAAATTGTGTGTTAATTTTTCATTATTAATGGAGGGAAATAGAAGAGCATGTTACAACACCCATTGTGATTGGAAATTTTTAGATTTCCCTAATGATATGCCTGATATGATAGTAACAGGTGCTCAAAACTCCATGGCAGTACATTCCCAGCTTTCTCAAATTAGGAATAATAACTCGAATCATGTGGAATGCCCTCCTACTCTATGGAATGTGCATGATTCCCAGGAATCATTCTCGTAGAAAAAAACTCCCTTGTTTAGATGATCTTCTGATCCCCTCCTTTCTGAATAGTGGATTAAATCCATTAAAAAGATATTATTTGTCCTACAGTGCTCAGAAGAAGAGAATGTTTTACTTGCAGTCTATCGTTTTTATGGGGAAGGTGATCTGTGGTGGACACTGATCAAGAATACAAAATCACAATTGGAAATTGATTCAATGAATTGGGAGGAATTTAAGAGGATGTTTTTTTAGAAAATATTTTCCTCAAACCCTCCATATCATGATGGAATGAGTGTTCCTCAGACTCAAGCAGAAGGAAAATGAGTCTTTTGGGGCGTATGAAGCAATCATTACAAGGCATTCAAGGTAAACCCCTAGAATTTTCATGAACACCAAATGCACGATTGATCGCTCCTTCAGCAGGCCAAAGCTATATCTACGGAAGGTGTTGTCTATCCATGATCTTGACAGTTATGAAGCGCTTGTTCATTGTTCCCTCAAGGATTAAATGGTGATTGGAGACTCTCAGTAGACTTGTGGGTGTGGTGATATGAATTGAAAAATGAAGAACAACATGGTTGGTTCACCAAAAAATTCCCATGATGGAAATAATCCCAAATATCCCACTAGTAAATTTTGTGTAAAGAAGAATCCTATGATGTCACGACCCCCTCCCCACAAAGTGTACCCCTCCTGGGCCGGCAATGTGAAAAGGGAGATAATGACCCCCGAGTCTCGCCTCCAGTAGGCCCCGGGTTGGCGGCTAGCACCGAGGGTATAATAACGTACAAATGGGAGGCATTACCCTCTAAGAGAACACAAGCAGAAGAGAGAGATAGAATAGACTCCAATCAACTCCAAATCAGAACTGAAATATAAAAAGGAAACCAAGTACATATATGAAATGTCATGAAAAAGTACTAAAACTGAAAGGGAAAACTAAAAGTACCCAAAAGAAAGAAAAACGGCAGCGACCACAAGCCCGAACAGCTCCTCCTCCAACCGCAAGCTAGTAGTAACCAGCTTGATCTCCAACCTGCTCCAAGTGACCTGAAAAACAGTTTATATGTACATAGGGTGAGTATAACAGTATACTCAGTAGGATCCTCCCCAAGACTCTCGTGCAAAAGTAAAGAAAGCATGCTAAAGCCCAGTGAACAACAAGTGAAACTAACTCGTTATCTAAACAGGTATGCTATGTTCCCAACCTCACCATGGCTACTCTCACCAAGTAACGCATACAAGAATATAGCATATAGTAAATAATATCAAGGGTACCCCGCTACTACTTCCCCACTGGTTTGCCGCTTTGCCCCAATGACATACGTCCTGTGCATCTCTCTCCAAAGGCTTGCCCGCAGACACCTGGGCTAAGCTCCACAATATGCACCTCGTGCACCACAAAGGATTGCCCGCAGACACCTGGGCGAAGCACCACACCGTCCTCACAACCAAAGTAACCAGGTAGTTTCCGGGAGCCACCATAGCTCGTATAACGTGTATCATACGTCGAGTATTATTCCTCAAGCCATCACAGCCCATACGCCGAGTAAGGATCCTCAAGCCATCACAGCCTATACACGTTACACCTATAGTATTCCATAGGATACTATATCCAGAGTATATGTGTGTGAAATAACCACAAGCCATTACAGCCCTCTACACACATATATGGGTAAAACTAACCACTGTACCTACCAGCACAAGGATCTACCAAGAGAAGAGAGCGGGGCCAAAGGGGTAGTCAGCCATTCAACCTCCCATCAGAATGTTGGGGAAAACACCCCCCCAGGGCTCAGAATCCCCGGGGTGTCAGTTGCCCTTACCGACAGGGTGGAGTAGCGTATAGAAACACAAAAAGTACAGAATATATAAGTAACTCACATCCACACTATGGGCATTACCTAGTCTTAGATACAACTGCAGCTAATGTCTCTCAGACTCCAGGCTGCTACTTCTAAGACTAGGTATCCTATAAGCACACAAACAATGAAGAGCTTTATTAGATTACTCCATTGTCATTTATCAGTTCCACTGTACATTAATTAATTCTTTAAACATTAATTAAGAATGAAGAATTCCACATTAAACTGAAATGGCATCACTTTCAAAAACAACTGCTCCTTTTTAAGATTCACATCACCTTTAAATTCCAGCATCTACATCCCCGTGGATTTTCACCATTTAATCAAACATTCAGTATATAATTACTTTTCCACATTCCCAGGCATTCTAGAAAAACATCATATGCTTCTAAACACAAAGGAGGCTCAACACGGTGAGTAGATATACTACCCGTCGAGTCTTTGCCGCCTATAGAAAGAGCATAGACCCATCCTCCATCGAGAGGCTAAACACGGAAAGCACATGGCATACCCCGCGTGTCTTCGCCTCCTTCGGAAAGAGGGTAAGCAAGACCAGCTGCCTTGAGCAGTGGGGAAAAGTAAAGCAGATAAGCAACCAAACCAAACCACCAACATCAAACCATCACATTCATCTCATACCATCACCCTTGGTGTCCTCCCCGACACCCATATGCATAAACCGATGCATCTCGCCACACTAGGCGTCATCCGCTGCCACAACCACAAGTCTCCATGCCTCCACATATCACAACAGCCATCCAGGCTCACATCACAGCACAAGCAGCAGGAAAACAAACATCACAAAGTGGGCTCTCGGCCCTTTAACAAACAAGAGGGTAACTCAGAACCCTTTTAGAAATTCCCACATAATCAGTTCTCTAATCCATATTGAATTAACAGACTTGTTATTCATAGGTTCCAATCATGGATACCTAATCAGTAAGCTATCACAATTTAAATAACCATGCTTACTTCCCTAATTTGATTATCCTCAAATTAGAACAACTACAACAACGACAATAACCAGATTAATTTACATGCCTCTTTATCTTTAGCCAATTAATTAACAATTAATTCCGGCTTTACGTTCATTATCAATTTCTATCATGAACGAACAACAAATCAAAGAAAACATAGATATCACTATATCTAGGAAAACATGAGGCAAACCGTTATCACGGTATAAAGCAACAGCATGCGATCAACCAATTCTTTTAATCCGGTTCAAGTATTTAATTAGGTCAATTTCATTGTGATCCAAAGAGATAAATCATGCTAATTCTATGATTGCACATATACAATTAGAGGAGCCATGAATCCCCTACCTCGAAGAGTTCTTGACGTCCTTTATCCACACAACGGGTCACAGTCCTCTTCTCCTCACGATAGCTGCATCCACCAGAGGATGCCACGGTACGACAGTACCAACCAACCCCAAGAAAACCCATTAGAACCATGGAGATTACATGCTAATATGGAAGGAAGAACAAGAGAAGGTGATCCCCGAAGGAACGATGATAAAACATACCTTATATCGAAGAACGATCGACACAACTTGGTTGCATCAACAGAGCGGAACTGATCTGAGTAACGTTTGATTGTGAAACTCCTACGAGAATGATTGCAAGGTTCTAGCGTCTCGTAGATGAGAACCAGGAGGAAGAACAACGAAGAATGATATCTCGTTCCTTTTAAAAAAAATTAGAGAGGCGATAGTTTAAGATCCGGTTTATTCTCCATTAAAAACGGATCGCATTAACCCACGCGGTTTGACCAAGTAAAAAAACATCCCGGCCTTAGGAATAATTAATATAGGATTTATGGCATTTGAATCGGCCTTAAAGTCCTTAAAATAAGGTTTTAAAAGTATTTTACGTCAAAGAAAACGTCAAATTTGCGAAGCTGGAAACACTGTTCACATACTCAAAATTTGGCAAAGTATGGAATCGGTAGCTCTTATGGAGTCTGGAAACACTGTTCATTCGTGAAATTTGGAAAAGTATGGAATCGGTAGCTCTTATGAAGTCTGGAAACACTGTTCATTCGTGAAAATTGGCAAAGTATGGAATCGGTAGCTCTTATGAAGTCTGGAAACACTGTTCACAGAACTAAAAAAATTGGAAAAGGAAATAAAAGCTCACCGATAGAACCTTACCGATAGAAACACAAGTCTACTGATAGATCCTCACTGATAGAAGTCCACCGATAGGACCTCACCGATAGAAACACTGTTCACAGAACTAGAAATTTGGCAAAGTGTTAGCCGAGCTACTGCTAGACTGCGGCTACAAGTATACCGAGCTATCAGTATGTCGTGGCTACCGGTAAACCCAGCTACCGGTAGGATGCGGCTACCGGTAGACCGAGCTACCGGTAATCAGCAGCTACCGGTAGACCGAGCTACCGGTAATCAGCAGCTACCGGTAGACCAAGCTACCGGTAGGCAGCAGCTGGGGGATAAGTCACCTTGTCCTCCCGGAACACCTCCAACACCACAATTCCACAAAGTAATGGACCAGAGAGGTCCGGGCCATTACATTAGATACCTCTCAAAACATTCTCGTCCTCGAGAATTAAAAACCAACCCAGAAGAAAAGAGGGGTCCGAACAACCACCCCATAAGATACCTCTCAGGGGAAAACCACCATGAGTTGTTCGAAAGCTGAAACAAAACTCTGACATCCGGGAACAAACAATCCATACCCAAACAATTCATTCACAACATCACATCAAAGGTACATAAATAAAACATGAAAGGTCTAACCAGAGAGGAAACATCATTACATGGAAAGAGTTAAACATTAAACAACTCTGGGTACTGACCACGTATCTGTGACTCACGCTCCCAGGTACTCTCCTCCATGCCACCGTGTCGCCACAGGACACGAACTAAGGGGATAGAACGCCCACGCAACACCTTCTCCTTGTGGTCTTGGATCTCCACAGGTCGCTCCTCGAAGGTTGCATCATCGTCAATATCGATCTCTCCCCAATCGATAACATGAGATTCATCATGAAGATAACGACGGAGCTGCGATACATGGAAAACATCATGTATCCGACTCATCTGAGGGGGAAGTGCTACTCGATACGCCACAGATCCAACACGAGCTAACACCTCGAAAGGCCCAACAAACCGGGGAGAAAGCTTACTTCCACGACCAAAGCTTCGCTGCCCACGATGGGGAGTCACCTTTAGAAACACATGATCCCCAACATTAAACTCTAACGGTCTCCTTCTTTGATCAGCATATGATTTCTGACAATCCTGTGCTGTCTTCATCCTCTCACGAATCACCTGAACCATCTCTGTTGTATTCTGCACTAGTTCTGGTCCGAGAATTGCCGACTCTCTGACCCCAGTCCAGCACAACGGAGAACGGCATGGCCGGCCATACATGGCTTCAAACGGCGCCATACCGATGGTAGAGTGAAAACTATTATTGTAAGCGAACTCTACCAAGGGTAAGTGCTTCACCCATGAACCTCCAAAATCAAGAACACAAGAGCGCAACATGTCTTCAAGAGTCTGGATGGTTCGCTCTGTCTGACCATCTGTTTGAGGATGAAAAGCAGTGCTAAGGCATAGTTGAGATCCAAAAGCATGTTGGAGACCTCTCCACACCCTAGAGGTAAAACGAGGATCTCGATCAGAAATGATCGTCCTAGGTACTCCGTGAAGCCTCACCACCTCCTCCAGATACTGCCTCGACAAAACCTCCACTGAGCTCGACTCCTTGATTGCTATGAAGTGGGCCGATTTAGTTAAATGATACACTACCACCCATATAGCATCATGTCCTCCCGGAGCTCGAGGTAAACCTGTAACAAAGTCCATTGAGATGTCCTCCCACTTCCACTGAGGAATCTCTATGTGTTGGAGAAGACCACCAGGAACACGGTGTTCGGCCTTCACCTTCTGGCAGACTAAACATCGAGACACACACTCTGCAACCATACGTTTCAGCCCAGGCCACCAGAACTGACTCCTTAAGGATCGGTACATCTTCGTCACACCAGGATGTACTGCCAAGGGTGAACTATGGAACTCTCGGAGAACCGTCTCGTGCATCGCCAAGGGAACAAAAAGCCTGCCATGATACAACACTCGGTGTTGTTCATCCTCCGACCAACCATCAGGGGCCTCCCCACAAACAACTCTGTCTCTCCAAACTTCCACCTCTAAATCACCCAACTGAGACTCTTCCACCTTCTGCATCAGGGATGACTGCACCGTCATCTGGAAAAGACAACCTCTTCCCCCAACTTCTCCCATATCAAGATGCAAAGATGATAGCTCTTCCATCACTCTCCAGGAATCACCATATTCACGCACAACATCATTACGTGACTTTCGGCTCAGTGCATCAGCAACAACATTTCCCTTCCCAGGTGTATACGATATTTCGAAGTCGTATTCCTGCAAGAACTCCATCCACTGACGCTGCCTCAAGTTCAAGTCGCGTTGGGAGAAAACATACCTCAAACTCTTATGATCGGTGAAAACCACAAAGTGCTCACCAATGAGGTAATGTCTCCACAACTTCAGAGCAAACACCACGGATGCCAACTCATGATCATGGGTGGCATAGTTGCGTTCATGGGGAAGCAACTGCCGAGACCCATAAGAAACAACAGACCTCTGCTGCATAAGAACACAGTCTAGCCCTAGATGTGAAGCATCACAGAAAACATCAAACTGGACTCCCTCCGTTGGAAGACAAAGGACTGGAGCACTTACCAACTTCTTCTTTAGATACTCGAAAGTTGTCTGACACTGATCAGTCCATATGAACGCTTGATCCTTCCTGGTCAAAGCTGTCATAGGAGTCGCAACTCGGGAGAAATTAGCCACAAACCTCCTATAATAGCCTGCGAGACCAAGGAAACTTCGCACCTCTGACACGGTCTTGGGGGCTGGCCAAGACACCACTGCTTCTATCTTCGAAGGATCCACAGCTACTCCCTGTTGGGACACAACATGTCCCAAGAAACGAACTTCTCGAGCCCAGAACTCACACTTGTACAACTTCCCAAACAACCGATGTTGGCGAAGAACTCCCAAAACGGATCGTAGATGCTCTGCATGCTCCTCTTCTGATGTGGAGTATACAAGGATGTCGTCGATGAAAACCACAACAAACTTGTCCAGGAATTCACGGAACACAGCATTCATCAACCCCATGAAAACAGCTGGAGCATTTGTCACGCCGAATGGAATTACAACAAACTCATAATGCCCATGACGACAGCAGAAAGCAGTCTTTGGGATATCCTCATCCTTTACACGCATCTGATGATATCCTGACCGCAAGTCGATCTTTGAAAACCAACTTGCACCCTTCAGTTGATCGAATAGGTCATCAATCCGCAGGAGAGGATAGCGGTTCTTTATTGTCACTTTGTTTAAGCGACGATAATAGACGCACAACTGCAAACTGCCATCAGCCTTTTTCACAAACAAAACTGGTGCACCCCACGGTGACACACTTGGCCGAACAAAACCACACTACAACAGACCATCGAGATGAATACGTAGCTCTCGTAACTCAGAAGGGGCCATCCTGTACGGAGACATAGAGATAGGAGACGCTCCTGGCTGTAGCTCGATCCCAAACTCGATCTCTTGTCGAGGGGGTAAGGATACAACCTCTTCTGGAAAGACATCAGGGTACTCCTCTACGACCCTAGGAAACGCCAACTGTTGAACCTCTGAAGAACTCAGCATCATCACAGCCATCATGGATGATAAGGATGAAACTCGTCTATGACTCATCCGAGGATCTCTCTCACCAACAAACACTACTTCCTCTCCGTCTTCATCAAAGAAAACGACCTTCTTCCTGTAGCAATCCACAATAGCCTGCACCAAATACAACCAATCCATGCCGAGGATGACATCATATGGTTGTATTCGTAAACATAGGAAATCTCCCCAAGAGCGGTGCTGCCCCAACACTAGCTCACAGTCTCTACATACTTCAAAAAAGATAGCTCGACCTCCAACTGGCTTAGTCAACGCCAAGGGCACTGGAAGCCTCTCTACCTCAAGTCCCAAAGCGTGGACAAGGGTAGGGGATATAAAGGAGTGTGTCGCTCCTGAATCAAACAAGGCATACACCAAGGTAGAAAACAAGCAAAGGGTACCTCGGACAACGTCTGGCTCGCCTGGGGCTGGCAACGCTAGAGCATGAAGCTGACCACGACCACTTCCACAGCCTCTCTGACCCTGATGACGACCACCACCACGGCCGCGCTCTGCTCTCTGAGGACGGGGAGCGTCATGGGGCTATCCTCTGCCTGCTCCATCTACCCTCGGGTGATCTAAAGCTGGTGCAACCTGCTGCTGCTGCCTCGGCTGGAACTGCCTCAACGGAGGAACCTGGAGTGGAGTGCCTGGTGCACGATGACTTCTCTGAAAAGTCGGGCACTCCCGCTGCTGATGACCACGACCACCATAAGAAAAACAAGCGCATGATCCCTTGGTATAGGCCTGAGAGTTGCTGCCTCCAGAGAAACGAGATGGGAAGGGCTGGGACCTACCCCCAGGTGAACGGAAACTCTTCTGCCCTGAAAACCGGGAACCCCGGACCACAGCTCTGCTTCGTGATGAATCATTACGATTCCCCTCTCGTGACGATCTGGTCCTGGTCAAAGTCCTCTCAACAACCTCTGCCCTCGCCAGCACCTCAAGATATGTCTTCAGTATAAATGGGGTGACCTGGCGCTGGATCTCTGGATGCAAAGCCTCCTCGAAATGCCTCGCCCTGGCCTCCTCTTCTGGTAACAGGTCTGAAGCATATCGTAGAAGGTTCCTGAAACGGATTCCAAACTCTCGAACACTGGAGCTCCCCTATCGAAGGGTAAAAATCTCCTGGTGACTGGACGCCTTCGCAGTCGATGAAAGAAACTCGACTCTAAACCTGTCTCGAAACTCCTCCCACGAGATCGCTGACTCCTCACGATCCCCGAGGAACAAGAACCACCACTGTCTCGCTGCTCCACGCAACATCGTCACAACCAAGGACACCCAGTGTTCCTTCCGATCACGAATCAAACTGAAACCTATCTCGACCTCCTCCAACCAGTCTTCTGTGACTGCATCTGAAACGGAGCCCTCGTAATTCTGTAGACTCTGGCGCTGAAACTCTCGGAGTGTCTTCCTCCAAGTGTCATCGTCGTCAACCTCTACCCGGCGGCGATCTGCTGGAACAGCCTGCTGGGCACCTTCAGCGCAAACCTGACGAGGACGTCGACCTGGAGCCATACCTGTAAAATAACAACTGTTAGAGCTCCTAAGCCTGGAATATGGAAGACTCAACATTAATTAATTAATTATTTTTTTTTATTAATTTTTGGTTACCTATCCCAAGGTCTACCCATTAAAACACAGGCGCAAAGAATAATGATGCATGATCCTTTCCTAGGTCCCTACCCTGCAACCAGTATCACTTTGTTTAGTAGCCATCGTAAACTTAAAGGTCCGTGCAACAGATCATAGGGGGCCCTGAACGCCTATGTCTCTGCCGGTCTCCAGTGTTTACCCCACTTGCTAAACATTAATGACATCGTTGCCCTACCATCCAATGCATCCTCACCTGTGCCTAACTCCAAACTCCATCCTATCCCTCAACCAGACCTCTGATACCACTCTGTCACGACCCCCTCCCCACAAAGTGTACCCCTCCTGGGCCAGCAATGTGAAAAGGGAGATAATGACCCCCGAGTCCCGCCTCCAGTAGGCCCCGGGTTGGCGACTAGCACCGAGGGTATAATAACGTACAAATGGGAGGCATTACCCTCTAAGAGAACACAAGCAGAAGAGAGAGAGAGAATAGACTCCAATCAACTCCAACTCAGAACTGAAATATAAAAAGGAAACCAAGTACATATATGAAATGTCATGCAAAAGTACTACAACTGAAAGGGAAAACTAAAAGTACCCAAAAGAAAGAAAAACGGCAGCGACCACAAGCCCGAACAGCTCCTCCTCCAACCGCAAGCTAGTAGTAACCAGCTTAATCTCCAACCTGCTCCAAGTGACCTGAAAAACAGTTTATATGTACATAGGGTGAGTATAACAGTATACTCAGTAGGATCCTCCCCAATACTCTCGTGCAAAAGTAAAGAAAGCATGCTAAAGCCCAGTGAACAACAAGTGAAACTAACTCGTTATCTAAACAGGTATACTATGTTCCCAACCTCACCATGGCTACTCTCATCAAGTAACGCATACAAGAATATAGCATATAGTAAATAATATCAAGGGTACCCTGCTACTACTTCCCCACTGGTTTGCCACTTTGCCCCAACGACATACGTCCTGTGCATCTCTCTCCAAAGGCTTGCCCGCAGACACCTGGGCTAAGCTCCACAATCTGCACCTCGTGCACCACAAAGGATTGGCCGCAGACACCTAGGCGAAGCACCACACCGTCCTCACAACCAAAGTAACCAGGTAGTTTCTGGGAGCCATCATAGCTCGTATAACGTGTATCATACGTCGAGTATTATTCCTCAAGCCATCACAGCCCATACGCCGAGTAAGGATCCTCAATCCATCACAGCCTATACACGTTACACCTATAGTATTCCATAGGATACTATATCCAGAGTATATGTGTGTGAAATAACCACAAGCCATTACAACCCTCTACACACATATATGGGTAAAACTAACCACTGTGCCTACCAGCACAAGGATCTACCAAGAAAAGAGAGCGGGGCCAAAGGGGGTAGTCAGCCATTCAACCTCCCATCAGAATGTTGGGGAAAACACCCCCCCAGGGCTCAGAATCCACGGGGTGTCAGTTGCCCTTACCTACAGGGTGGAGTAGCGTATAGAAACACAAAAAGTACAGAATATATAAGTAACTCACATCCACACTATGGGCATTACCTAGTCTTAGATACAACTGCAGCTAACGTCTCTCAGACTCCAGGCTGCTACTTCTAAGACTAGGTATCCTATAAGCACACAAACAATGAAGAGCTTTATTAGATTGCTCCATTGTCATTTATCAGTTCCACTGTACATTAATTAATTCTTTAAACATTAATTAAGAATGAAGAATTCCACATTAAACTGAAATGGCATCACTTTCAAAAACAACTGCTCCTTTTTAAGATTCACATCACCTTTAAATTCCAGCATCTCCATCCCCGTGGATTTTCACCATTTAATCAAACATTCATTATAGAATTACTTTTCCACATTCCCAAGCATTCTAGAAAAACATCCTATGCTTCTAAACACAAAGGAGTCTCAACACGGTGAGTAGATATACTACCCGTCGAGTCTTTGCCGCCTATAGAAAGAGCATAGACCCATCCTCCATCGAGAGGCTAAACGCAGAAAGCACGTGGCATACCCCGCGTGTCTTCGCCTCCTTCGGAAAGAGGGTAAGCAAGACCAGCTGCCTTGAGCAGTGGGGAAAAGTAAAGCAGATAAGCAACCAAACCAAACCACCAACATCAAACCATCACATTCATCTCATACCATCACCCTTGGTGTCCTCCCCGACACCCATATGCATAAACCGATGCATCTCGCCACACTAGGCATCATCCGCTGCCACAACCACAAGTCTCCATGCCTCCACATATCACAACATCCATCCAGGCTCACATCACAGCACAAGCAGCAGGAAAACAAACATCACAAAGTGGGCTCTCGGCCCTTTAACAAACAAGAGGGTAACTCGGAACCCTTTTAGAAATTCCCACATAATCAGTTCTCTAATCCATATTGAATTAACAGACTTGTTATTCATAGGTTCCAATCATGGATACCTAATCAGTAAGCTATCACAATTTAAATAACCATGCTTACTTCCCTAATTTGATTATCCTCAAATTAGAACAATTACAACAACGGCAATAACCAGATTAATTTACATGCCTCTTTATCTTTAGCCAATTAATTAACAATTAATTCTGGCTTTACGTTCATTATCAATTTCTATCATGAACGAACAACAAATCAAAGAAAACATAGATATCACTATATCTAGGAAAACATGAGGCAAACCGTTATCACGGTATAAAGCAACAGCATGCGATCAACCAATTCTTTTAATCCGGTTCAAGTATTTAATTAGGTCAATTTCATTGTGATCCAAAGAGATAAATCATGCTAATTCTACGATTGCACATATACAATTAGAGGAGCCATGAATCCCCTACCTTGAAGAGTTCTTGACGTCCTTTATCCACACAACGGGTCACAGTCCTCTTCTCCTCACGATAGCTGCATCCACCAGAGGATGCCACGGTACGACAGTACCAACCAACCCCAAGAAAACCCATTAGAACCATGGAGATTACATGCTAATATAGAAGGAAGAACAAGAGAAGGTGATCCCCGAAGGAACGATGATAAAACATACCTTATATCGAAGAACGATCGACACAACTTGGTTGCATCAACAGAGCGGAACTGATCTGAGTAACGTTTGATTGTGAAACTCCTACGAGAATGATTGCAAGGTTCTAGCGTCTCGTAGATGAGAACCAAGAGGAAGAACAATGAAGAATGATATCTCGTTCCTTTTAAAAAAAATTAGAGAGGCGACAGTTTAAGATCCGGTTTATTCTCCATTAAAAACGGATCGCATTAACCCATGCGGTTTGACCAAGTAAAAAAACATCCCGGCCTTAGGAATAATTAATATAGGATTTATGGCCTTTGAATCGGCCTTAAAGTCCTTAAAATAAGGTTTTAAAAGTATTTTACGTCAAAGAAAACGTCAAATTTGCGAAGCTGGAAACACTGTTCACATACTCAAAATTTGGCAAAGTATGGAATCGGTAGCTCTTATGGAGTCTGGAAACACTGTTCATTCGTGAAATTTGGCAAAGTATGGAATCGGTAGCTCTTATGGAGTCTGGAAACACTGTTCATTCGTGAAAATTGGCAAAGTATGGAATCGGTAGCTCTTATGAAGTCTGGAAACACTGTTTACAGAACTAAAAAAATTGGCAAAGGAAAGAAAAGCTCACCGATAGAACCTTACCGATAGAAACACAAGTCTACTGATAGATCCTCACTGATAGAAGTCCACCGATAGGACCTCACCGATAGAAACATTGTTCACAGAACTAGAAATTTGGCAAAGTGTTAGCCGAGCTACTGCTGGACTGCGGCTACAAGTATACCGAGCTATCAGTATGTCGTGACTACCGGTAAACCCAGCTACCAGTAGGATGCGGCTACCGGTAGACCGAGCTACTGGTAATCAGCAGCTACCGGTAGACCGAGCTACCGGTAATCAGCAGCTACCGGTAAACTGAGCTACCGGTAGGCATCAGCTGGGGGATAAGTCACCTTGTCCTCCCGGAACACCTCCAACACCACAATTCCACAAAGTAATGGACCGGAGAGGTCCGGGCCATTACATATGAACTGTATAAGAGAACCAATAATTGATTCAAATGTCGAAAATTTGGTCATCTGGCTAAAATCTATCGAAGGGATATGAAAATTACCACTAGCGTGAAAGAAGAAAGGAAGGTTTGTATCAATGCCCATCCATTGGTGTACTGTTACAACTGAAAGGATCATGGTAACTATGAAAACAATTTCCCTAAGCCATGGGTTGTCATTGGTAATCAACAACAACCTATAAAAAAATAGGGAAGGCATTATGTTATCAATACTGCTAATGTGGAGCTGGAAAACTATGTGGTTAAAGGTATGCTAGTTATTTTTTTTATAGGGATGGGCAGCAGAAGCCAATTGGTTGGGAAATTAAAAAATTTCACTTCACTATCATAATGTTATGACGTCGACTCTAGTGAGCTATCCCGATATGGTCTGAGGACCCCACATGGATTTGACATGACACAAAATATAAAATGAACAAGTACCTTGTTCTTATCTAACATGTGCAAGTGTGTCATAGGTTTCTGGTGGACGTTGCTCAAAGACTCTGATGTCGAAATCCTCTAGATTTTCCACACATGCCTATCAAATCTGCACAAGCGTCGTTCGTTGGAATCCGGGTGCTAGCGCGGTACCCCAACAATCTCTTCGACACAGTAATGATCACCTCATGTCAAGAAACCTCAATCCAAGAAGGGTGATCTTGATGTTCTTCCTTGTATGAGAGGTTCTCTCTCTAAAATCTATGTGGAGAGAGAGGCTCTCAAATTTGACACATGAATAGTTACCTAGAGAGACCCACTCTCTTACTTATATACGGGAAATCTAAAATACCCGGTATGGGTACCCGACCCCCTTGTAATAGATATTCTCTCTATAAGTATTGTAAATATTTATTTATGTCAAATTAAATTATTACATAAATAATATTTATAATTTTATCACTAACTGTAATATATATTAAATATATATTGTGTGATAAACATGATTCTATAACTCGACTCACTTCTCCAACAAATATTAAATGAACCGAGATATTTAAATCTATTCGCATAATAATTAATATTTGTATTTACTTAATCACTTGTAAATACAAGTTATAAATAAATTCAACATATTATTCCAAGTGTAAATAATTAAAGAATTTAATTATTACTTAGTGATCCATTTATCATGGAAAATTCTCGTTCTGATTGGTAGGGCCCACCAATTTCTATATTCTTATTCCCATAATATGGCATATTCTCAAAGCGTTATAGTGTGTGACCCTATAGTACATTATCTCTATAGAAACGAATAATATCCACTAACCAAGAGTGGGGTCTAGCAACCCATCGAGGTCCCTATAGAGAAAAGGAAATCCAAAGAAACAAATACATTCTTAGGATCTTGGTTTGTGTAATATTATTTATTCATCATCAATATCTCAATAAAGATGAATGAAAACTTGTGTCATCATCCTTTATCTTGATTTATTTTATTTTTTGATTTATCTGGTTGGTCTTACCTTTCTCTACCATGGACATGGATTTGAGGAATGTGAAACCATCCTAATCAACCAGGCCTAAGATATCACTTCCTAAACTCGAATGTGACAAATCCTATCATGATCATTCAATCAATGCCATGTCACTGAATGATGTATCAACACAAACTACATCACCACGACTTTATCACCGTGTTTTTCACCTTGCATCATAGATTGCAATTAAATAAAATCCATTGATAATGATATAAAGTCTGAATAGCAGTACACATGTTCGTAGATAAGAACGACCTGTGACACCTCAAACATGTGGTATTCCTATTATGTGGGTCTGTCCAGATTATTTAAACAACAATAGATCATCATGTGTAAACATTATAAGAGGAAGTATCAATGCTTATGAGCCCCCAACACCTGATGGTCACACAACATCTATGACCTTTTAGAATGTTGTAACTGGACCATTGGAAGTTACATTAATATTGTGGTCATTTCATCTTGGGGTTCTCATTATATATTGGGATCTACTATAACCCTTTGATACGACATGTAATATATGTACATATCCATAAAAAAGTGGATGCTGATTTATCTACACTATTATGGAATGATAAACACATGTATTATAACAAACTACATACATTTAGTGGTAATAAATGTAAAATACATGTTGGGTATAGAGCACTGGCTTTCAACAATCCAACTTTCACTAGTGCCAACTACTAATAGTTTTCAATCCGCTAGCTCTCACATAAGAATAATGCTTCTGCTAAGAAATGGTTTTAGTCCGGGGGTCTGCCACATTGTCCTATGTGGCTACTCATCTAACTGTGACTTTACCTAGTTGAGTAAAATCCATCATGAGATGAAACTTTTGAAGAATATGATTTGTCCTATGGTGAGTCCTAGGCTTCTTGGAAAGTACCCCTACAGAAGTATTTTCACCTTATACTGGAACATGGTTTGCACTGCTAATCACACCACCAATGTCTGAGATAAAGCTATGTATCTAGAAAGATTCCAATACGACATCGGAAGATGAAATATATTCGAACACAACTGTAGAATCGAAAACCACTGCTTTCTTTAAGCTTATTCAGATCACTGTACCACCATTCATGCAAAAAATGTAGCCTAACTGTGACTTCAGATCATTAGTATTTGTCTGAAAACTATCATCATTGTATCCCCTCACTACCCTTACTTCATCTCCTTCATACACCAATAACATATCCTTAGTACACTTCAATTACATTATGATAGTTTTAACATCTTTCCAATGAATCTATCCTTGAATGGGGGGTATATCTACCCACCATGTATAAAGCAAAGGTGACATGAAACCTATTACATATCATGGAATACATGATAGAACCCACCACCGAGGCATAAGGTAATAAACTCATTCTGTCAATATCCTCTTGTGTTTGTAGACGCATTTAATTTGAGAGATTTATACCATGTGACATAGGTAACAATCCTTTCTTGGATTGTTCCATATTGTACATCTTTAGTACCTTTCCAATATATGTACTTTGACTTAGACCAATATGGATTTGAGATCTATCTTGATAGATCATGATCCCTATAATGAACGCTTCATCACATAATTCCTTCATGGAAAACCATTTATATAACTATTTCTTATCTGACTATATGACTTGTACCTCATTTCCCATAATTTATATGTCATCAACATATAACACTAGGAAAATGATGTAATTCCCTTCAACCTTTTTATAGACACTAGGCTCTCTTTCATTCTTGAAAAAACCAAATTCCTTTATGGCCTCATCAAAATGAATATTCCAAGATCTTGGTTCCTGCTTCAATCCATAAATAGATCTATGTAGCTTGCATACATTATTGGTATTCTATGACTTGAAAAACCCTTCGAGTTGAGTCATATAGACTTTTTCAACCAACTTCCTATTTAGAAAATCTGTTTTGACATCAATTTTCAAAATTTCATAATCATGAAAGGATGCTATGTCATGAAATATTATGATGGATTTAATAATTCTTAACGGTGAGATGGTATCATCATAGTAAATTCAATAACATTTCCTAAAGACCTTTTCAACCAGTCTTTCTTTAAAGGTATTAACCTCACCATCCACTTCTAGCTTCTTCATGAATACCCATTTGCATCCAATGGGATTTACATTAGTATGAGGGTCTACTAAAATCCAAACTTGATTTTGGTACATGGACACCATCTCAGAATTCATGGATTCTTTCCTTTTAGTAGCTTATTTTCATTCTACGTATTCCTTGTATGTTAAAGGTTCATCATACTTAAGGAGTAATGTGTCTCCTTAATCGGTGATAAGAAAACCATTCTAGTTCTCTAACCTATCATGTTGAACTACACAGTATTTGTGTCTCATGACCTTATTCTTCCACTTATTCTTATGGAGATTGTTTCTCTACCTACTCTTGGGCATCTGAAGCATTAACTTCATCGAATTCAATCTTGTTCCCACTATTTCTTATAGAAATGTGTCCCCTTTTTAGAAATATGGCATATATTTTCACAATAAAATTTCTATCTAAAGGGTTATATAGGTAATATCCTCTAGTTTTCATAGGATATCCTATAATGATGCACTTGGTGCTTCTGGATGATAATTTTTCACTTGGTAATGTCTTGAAAAATGCCTCCCACTCCCATACATGTATGTGTGTCATATTGGGTTTATTTCCATACTATAACTCATATGGAATCCCATCTGCAGCTTTAGTTGGTACTCGGTTAAGGGTATATGCTGTTGTCTGCAATGCGTATCCCCAAAAGGATAACGGATGTGTTGCATGAATCATCATAGATCTGACTATGTCGAGCATGTTCCTATTCCTCCTTTCACTAACACCATTACATTATGGTGTATAAAGAGGAGTGAGTTGGGATACTATCCCATACTCCATCAAGTGATCAATGAAAGGTTGGTTAATATATTATCTCTCTCATTCTGAGCAGAGTGCTTCTATATACTTACCAAGATAGTTTTCTACTTCATTTTGGTATTCCTTAAAAAATGAAAGGAATCAGACATACACCACAATAAATATATATAACAATACCTACTATAGTCATCGATAAAAGTAATGATGTATGAAAAACCACCCCATGCCTCTACTGGAAATGGACCACATACATCTGTTTTTATTAATTCTAGTACTCCATTGGATCTTTCTCCCATTCTTGAGAAAGGTACTTTGGTCATCTTCCCTTGTAAACAAGCTTGACATATATCCAAGTGTTCTAACTATACCGAGTCTAAATACCATTCTTGATGTAATCTTCATAATCGCTTCTCATTTACATGACTAAGCATGAAGAGTCATAGGCATGTGATATATGAGTCATGTTGGTTGTTTCTATCATTGATTTCCATTACAGGGTTTTAAAGTTCCAACATGTATAAACCATTGTTAATATGTTCTATACCATAACATATGTTATGCCTATAAAAGAGACAATATTTATTTCTAAACATGAAATAACAACCCATACTGTCTAAACTCGACATAGAGATAATGTTACGGGATACAGAAGTTACATAATAGAAATTACATAAAACTAGAACCATACCACATAGTAGGGTTATGTGATAGTCTCTCACTTCCAAGGCTGCCAGACTTTCACCATTTGCAGCTTGAAGATCCACTTGACATTTTTCAATCTTTTTGAACCTACGTGGATCATGTATATGAATAAAAATGTGTGATCCACATGCCATATCCAATACCCAACTTGTAGATAATATAGATTTCATTCAATCACAAAAATTCCTGAAGTAGAAGCATCAATTTTCTTCTTCTTCCTAGATCTGTAATTCTTCTTGAAGTGGCCTTTCTTGCCACATACAAAGGAGACAACTTCCTTCACATTACATTGCCTCTAAATCATTGGATTATTTACTGGGTGATGCATTAGTGCCTTTGTCCTTGACTTGGTCTTAGATTCCTTTTCCTTGACCATGGTTTTCATGTTCAACATGAGGACAAATGAATTGGTATTTTTTCATATCCTTATCATCTTGGCCAACTGAATCCAAAAGGTCTGGGAGCCACTTTTTCATCACATTCATGTTATAATTGACAATAAAATTCAAGAATCTTGATGGTAAAAAAGTAATAATGAGATAAACTTCTAGATCTTGGTTTAATTTGAACCCAAGGGCTTCAAGACTCCCAATATACACAATTGTCATGAGTATGGGAGGACCTACATAGTGCCCTTCTGCTAGCCTGCATTTATAAAGGGAACTTGAGATCTCAAACCTTTCCTAAATTTCCCTCTCTTGATATTATTCAAGGAGATGTGAAAGCATCATGTAGGTGTCCTCATTATCATACAGTTTTTGCAATTGGCTAGAACTTTATGACAACATGATGCATTATTCATTAAGCGCATCATCTACTTGATTTTTCCCTTCATCATTTTCAGACTTGTTTGCTCCCTTAGGATGCTCAACATCAACTGGGGATTCCGGCACATATATATCCCATTCTTGGTGTGGTACTATACAGAATCTCCTATACCACTCCTGGAAGTTTTTGTCGATCATGATATTTTCTTTATCCAGAATCGATCACACTGATAAAGTAATTGTGGTGTTGATGATTTCCATCTTAAAAAAATATGAGATAAATATTTATCAGTTAGTAATTTTTCTTGATTACCTTTTTAAATTTATGATAACTAAATTACAATATAATTTTAATGTCTACCACTATTTTAGAAAACCATAATATCCATCATTATTAGATTTAGATTACTCTGTTTCTTGATTATTCTAGTGGAAATGATCCTAAAAACCTCCCTCATAGTCCACAAGCCATTGATACACCACTACTCGGAGGGTTTCAAGCTATGTACTGAGTTGACCAACCACTTGACTTGTGGTTCCATGCCCTGTTTTGTAATATCCTAGGTTTTGGAATCCAAACATGATTCCCTCAACATCTTGCCTAAAAGGTGATAGCAAGTTTACTATGGTTAATCCTTGACTAATCACTTTTGATAAGTCGACCCAGTTTTCTCATGAAAATTACTAGTAGTATGAAGTACTCTCAACTGTGGCTGAAGAGTACCCCAAACACACAATTTTGTTTAGATGAGAGAAATGGAAGCCTTTTGGACATAATATATTATTGAGGGATATTTATATTTATTGAAGTATATAATCTTTTTCTATATAAATGTTCAATTGAGATTGTCGCGCTCACAACTAAGCATGAAATAGAAATATATTTGTCGCTTATTTATCAATTTTTATCTTGTTTGCTAATAAATTTGATCAAGAATTAATCTTGCACTCACATAAAATTAGAAATAATGCATAAAGTTAAATCATGCAATCCAACTGGTCTTGAGCATTATATAAAGATCGATCCATAACAGATCAATCTTAACCAAGAGGAATCCATTCCTAAGTCAACCCCTAACTCACATCGCATCCATCCCCAGTGAAATGAGCTCACCTCCCATCTGGTTTACCACTTTTACTTGGTGGGGTCTGCGTATTAAATTATCATTTAATTACAAATATACTCACACACAGGCGTGGGGATCTAGGAGAACAAAATACAGCTTTTTCATTTGACACGAAGGCCCTTATACATATATGATTTAAAATACAATTTGAATACTATCATTTAATTAACTAATTATTAAAATCATCTCACACATTTAAGAATTAATTAAATTAACAAATAAACCAGACATGCATGGTTCGGTCAATTTCTTAAGGTCAGTAGGTATAATTACACATAATTAAAAAATAAAACTACAATAAAATTTATGTAGTACGAGGGAACTAATAAATTAAATGAATTTAAATAAATTCAATTAATTTTTTTATGAGTTCCATTTTTTTATTTAATTTTACTTCCAAAAATTATATTAATACATTAGTTTAAATTTGGCTATAAAATTAAATTACACTATTAATTTAATTTTATTTATAAAATTATATTAAACTATTTATTTAATTTTAATTCTAATTTAATTAATTATTCGGATTAAATTAACTTAAACCCCAATATAATTCAAATTAATTTAAATTTAAAAAACTAAATTAATTAAAACTAAATGATGGGGTTACCTCTAGTTGGGTGGAGTCCGAGAGGATTGTGAACCTCTCTAAGGGAGTCTTATAGGAGCAGATCGAAATCATGGTGTAACCGCATCATCACTACGGTGTGACCACAGCGTGACCACGACGTCACTGCAATGTGACCGTGGCGTCACCACGGCGAAACAGTGGCGTGACTATGGCCTATCTTCTTGGTCCTACAACTCCCGCAGAAGCATCGACTTCCGACGAGGTGCAAAGGTAGTGGGTCACCACTCCGTTAAGTTGCAAGGGCAGAAGTTCGTTTCTTCGGCCATCCGCAAGGGAGGCAGCTTGGTCCGGCGCGGCCTGGTTAGGCAGTGGTGAGCCAGAGACAGTCCATTGGGGCCTAGTCTAGCGGCGGCCAGGTTCGGCGGCAGCCCGGTCTAGTACCAGCCTGGTCTGGCGTGGCGATCTAGAGGTAGGGCGAGGGGGTGGCGTGGTGTGGCAGTAGGGAGTAGTGTGGGTAGGGTTTCTATTTTTCTCGGAAGGAGGCACAACGTGCGCGTACCAAGGTGGGGTGCTGCCTGCAGTGGGCTGGCGAGGTAGGAAGGGAGGCACGGCCTTCGGTGGTGCGGGTGCAATTGAGAAGGCAGGTCTAACTAGTGTGGCATGACCTGCTAGGGTTTCTTTAATGGGGGTGCCGCACTGCAACGAGGGAGACCCCTTTGGGGTATTCTCTTCTCATTTTTTTAAATTTTTATTGTTTTTGTATTTTGAAAAAACATCACTTCTTTTTAGTTACATTTTTTAATTTTATTTTATTTGAGAAAAATAAAATAATATTATGGAATAATATTTTTTTATCACTTAAAAATAAACCTACCAGATTAACTCTGGTCACCGAAATCCGGCCAAAGCGTGGATGGATTTCGGTTCATTGAAGAATGTATAAATAAAGTTAAAATTTGATCATCAATAAATTTTAATCTGGAGATTTAAAACCTGATGATGTCAATCCCATTAAAATTATCAAATTTCCATTTAGAATTGGAACGACATACAGTCGGATCAGTTGGAACTGATTTTATGCCACATAATAAAATTGAATTCAATTTATTTTTAACTTTGACTCTGAGAAAGTAATCGTCCATCTGATAACACTATTAGGTAATGTGATGGGTAGCAGAAGTAGATGGGATGAGAAATTAAAATTTTTTCACATCACTGGAGAAATGATACGACTTCGACTCCTGTGAGCTATCTTGTCACAGTCCGAGGACTACGCGTGTATTTTACAGAGAATGAAATATAAAACAAACATGTATATTTTTTGGATCTGAGGTGTGCAAGTGTGTTTCAAGTTGGCGGTGATCATTTCTCGATGACTCTAATGTTGAAGTCCTCTAGATCATCCACACACACCTTTTGAATCTGCGCGTGCATCATTTGTTGGAATCTGGTTGATAGCGCGCTACGCCGAAGATCTCTTCGACGCATCAGTGATCACCGCAAGGAAAGAAACTTCGATCCAAGAAGGCTTATCTTGAAGTTATTTTGTTCATGAGAGTATATCTCTCTAAAATCTAAGAAGAGGTAGAGGTTCTCAAATTTGACTCTTGAATAGTTACCTAGAGAGAGCCTCTTTCTTACTTATTCTGGGATATCTCAAATACCCGGTATAGGTTTCCGACCCTCATGTAATAGATATTCACTGTATAACTATTATAAATATTTATTTATGTCAAATTAAATTATTCGATAAATAATATTTATAATTTTATCACTAACTGTAATATATATTAAATATATATTGCATGATAAACATGAGTCTTTAACTTGACTCACTTCTCCTACAAATATTAATCGAATCCTGGATATTTAATTCCATTTGAATAATATTTTATCTTTTCATTTACTTAATCACTTGTAAATACATGCTATAAATAAATTCAACATATTATTAAAAGCTTGAATAATTAATGAATTTATTTATTACATTGTGATCCATAGAATATGGGTAATTGTCAGACCCATTTGTGGGGCCCACCAAGTTCTATATTCCTATTTCGAGAATAGGGATGATTATCAAAGAGCTATAGTGTGTGAGCCTCTAAGCTCTTATCTCAATAGTAGTGACTAATATCCACCGACCAACAGTGCGTTCTAGTAACCCATCAAGGCCCCTATAGAGATAAGGAAAAGTCAAAGAAATTAATACCTTCCAACGAACATGGTCTTTGTAATATAATCTCTTCATCGTCAATATGTTAATAAAGTAGAATACAGAGTAGTGTCATCATCCTTTATCTTACTTTATTTTATTTATTGATTTGTATGGAAGGTATTACCTTCCACTACCATGGCCATTTATTTAATGAAGGTTCAACCATCCTAATCAACCAATCACGAGATATCTCTTCCTAAACTCAAAAGCGACAAATGTTGTCTTGATCACTCTATCAATGGAATTTCACCAAAGACGTACCCAACACAAACTACCTATCCACAACTTTATCACCATGGTTTTCTCCTTGATTCAATGTACGCAATTAAATGAAATCCATTGATAATGATCTCAATTTTGAAGACCATTACACTGGTTCGTAGATAGGATTGACCAATGACACCAAAAACATGTAGGGATCTTATTATGTGGGTCTGTCCCCATGATCTCAACAACTAGAGATCATAATGTGTGAACTTTATGAGAATAAGTCTCAAGGATTATGATCCCCCAACACCTGATGTTCACACATCACCTATGTCCTTTCATAAAAATTTAACTAGACCATAGGGAATTACTTTAATATTACTATCATGGAATCTCAGTGTTTTCATTATAGCCTGGGATATGGTATAACCCTTTGATACGACATGTAATCTAAGGAAATTACCATAAACAAAGTGGATATAGAAGTATCTACAACAATATGGAAAATAAACACATGTATTATAACAATCTGTATACATGTAGTGTTAATAAAAGTACACTACAAGTTGGGTCTAGAGAACTCACTTTATATAGTTATTCATTAAATAATAGAGAACATTCTATTTGATTATGGTTTGTATGCATTCATTCATATCTTGAAAGATTATTATAACTATTCAAGAAGTACCTCCATATTTGGAGGAATAGTTATATGTAAGAACAATGAATTAGGCAATTACTATGTCTGAGGTTGATAACTCCTCCCTAGTTAACGTTTGTGGACTGAACCTCCCAGAAAATCTCATCATACTTATTTTAGTGGAGATTGACACATTATGGTGCATGCATTGTCTATCATGATATATGGCCAACATCATGTGTCAAGAAAGGTAAATAAATATTCACATCCTAATGCTTCCTCTGATTCTTTACATGTGTAAGGAGGAAGATGAATCTTATTCAGAATCATCATCTCAAGTGTGGATATTGTTTTCTTATGAGAAATCATATCTATCTCAAATGATTGAGACAAATGAGAGAATCATAGTTGAGGATATTCTCATCAATAGGTATTACACTAATGTATTCCCTGAATATTTTCTTGATCATCTTCCTAGTCAAGAGGTTGAGTTCTCAATTGAACTTATCCCAAGATCTATTCCTATATCAAAGATACCTTACAGAATAGCCATCGTAGAGCTAGAAGAACTGCAGGAGAAGTTACAGGAGAATCTGTAGAAGGGTTTCATATGCCCTAGTGCTTCACCATGTGGCATCCCAGTCCTCTTTGTCAAGAAGAATGGTGGATCAATGCACATTTTCATTGATTATCGTGAGCTCAATAAAATCATGATAAAGAACAAGTATCCACTTCCATGGATAGATGACTTGATCAATCATCTTTTTGGGGACTGTTATTTCTCTAAATGTGGACCTTTGGTCAGGATAACACCAATTAAATGTGAGGAAGGATGATATTCCCAAAAATACCTTTCGAACGAGTTGTGGACAATATGAATTCATAGTGATTCCCTTCAGACTCACCAATGCTCCACCAATTTTCATGTATTTAAAAAATATAGTATTTAAGGAATACAAAGACATATTTTTGGTAGTCATTATTTTCAATATTCTAATATACTCCAAGAGTATGGAGGAACATGAGGAGAATTTTAATACTGTGTTAAAAACATTTCAATGGGAGAAGTTTTATGAAAAGTAATATAAATGTGAGTTCTGGATGGATGAAGTACCATTTGAGGGGAATTTTATCCCCAACAAAGGGATATCTATAGACCCATCTAAGATAAATTCAATTGAAGAGTGTCCCATGAAAACTTCTATAATGGAGAGATGAAACTTTTTGGGTCTAGCAGAGGTTTATCGACAATTATTCATGAACTTTTCACGATTTTGAACCCCAATGACCAAGATGACATAGAAGGGAGTAATGTTTTTATAGACTCTAGAATGTGAAGACTATTTTATGGATTTGAAATAGAGGATAATCATAGCGCCATTCCTCAAACTCCCATTAAGTGGAAAACTATTTGTGGTGTATTGTGATGCATCAAATAATGGATTAGGCTATGTGCTTATGTAAAATGATAAATTGATAGTTTACACCTAAAGGTAGATGAAAATATATTAGCAAAACTATCCAATTCATGATATGGAGTTGGCGAATGTGATTTTTTCCATGAAAAGCTGGCTGCATTAACTCTATGGGGAAATTGTGAGATATATACTAATCACAAGATTCTCAAATATATATTCTCACAAAAAGAGCTTAATATGCACCAGTGAAGTTGGATTGAGCTCATCAAGGATTATGACTGCTCAATCCACTACCATCTCTATAAGGCATACATGGTGGTGGATGATCTATGTATAAAGGATCATGTAACTTTATTAGTAATGAGAATGAAAAGGTTAAAATCATCATAGATTTAGAGTATGGACATGGGAATCATTAATGGAGGAACATCATCCATCCTTTCTCAAATGATTTTTCAACAATCACTCATAGAGAAAATAAAAAAATCTCAAAGAAGTAATGTGAAAATTCATACAGGGTGGAAGCTATCAGAAATTGGAAATCCTTCAATTTCCAAAATTTATGGGGAAGGTGTTGTAAGTTTTGGGTAAAAATTATGTGTACCACTTGATCCATAGATAAATATTGAGCTTTTTAATGACACACATAGATCTACCTTCTCTATCTACTTAGGGTGCATAAAGATGTATTGAGATCTATGAGAAAACATCTGGCGGGACAATATTAAAAGGGAGATTGCTGAATATACATCAAAGTGACTGGTATGTAAACAAGTGAAGTATAAAAGAAATAAGTATAAGGGGGTGATAAAAACACTACCCATACCAACATGGAAGTGGTAGAACATAACCATGGAATTTGTCGCTGGACATCCATGGACATCCAGAGGAAACAGAAGTATATGGGTCATTGTGGCCCATCATACAAAGATAGATCACTTTATCCCAATTCAAGAGGACTTATCATTAGATCAAATTGAATGGATTTAGATCGAAGAATTTTTAAAGCTACATGGACTAAATTTATCAATTGTATTTGATCATAATCCTAGATTTACCTCGATTTTTTGGAAAAGACTCCAACAGGCTCTATGTAATGAACTGAACATAAGTATGCCCTACAATCCTCAAACTGATGTCCAATCTAATTAGAAAATTCAGACACTGGAAGACATGTTCAGACCATGTTATATGGAATTCAAAGGAGGATGGGACCAAAATCTTACACTGGTTGAATTCCCCTAAACCAACAGTTTCCACTCGAGCATCTGAATGGCACCATATGAATCACTTTATGGGAAAATGTGAAGAACACTAGCGTTTTGTGATGAAGTTAGTGACTGTAACCTGTCGGGATGTGAAATGTTCCAAGAAATGGTGGATGATGGGAAAACAATTCAGAAACATATCAAGGCATCCCAAAGTAGACGGAAAATTTTTAAATATAATCCTCAAAGAAATCTAGAGTTCAGAGTTGGAGACATGGTATTTCTATGCATATATCTATGGAAGAAGGTCATGAGGTTTAGAAAGAAAGGGTATTTAACTCTTAGGTACATCGTCCCCTTTGAGATACTTGATCATGTTAGGGTTTTTGCCTATCGACTATAACTTCAACCTACCATGTCCGATGCAAATTATTTATTTCCTGAATCCCTCTTAAAGATGTACATATCAGACCCTTCACATGTACTCTCACAAGAGGTGGTATAGTTGGAGGATGATCATTCCTATGAGGAGCATCCAGTGAAGAACTTGGATACTAGTGATAATGTTCTACGTAACAAGACTACTCACCTGGTCAATGTAATGTGGACGAACCGTAAGTACGAAGAGGCAACATGGGAACTAGAGGGGGCAATGAAGAAAAAATACCCACACCTGTTTATGGCCTAGAATGTAAAATAAAATTTCATGGGAGAAATTTCTTAAGGGGGGAAGAATTTAACGACCCTAAATTTTCAATAGAATTTACATCTTATATTTTTTTCATAAAATCACATTAAAACGCAATATAATGAACTAAAAAGTGCTATGTGACCTTTAAACATAAGTTTGACACTTTAGTGATTTGAATTTCGAAAACCAGTCATCTCCAATGGTGATCAGTAGGTTATTTAAAGTCTAATAAGACAAACATAATATTTTTTGATTAATAACATACCCATATGAGTAGTAACATACATTTAAGAATAGTAATTAATATAAAATCGTCCAAAAAAATTGAAACATCACCCATGAATGTATACATACAATTTAGATATCTAAAAATTGAAAAAATGATCATTGTACAAGTATTGATATTTTGGTATGTCCAAAGTATTTTATTTAACATTTTATGATTAATTTAATTACTTAAAATGGAAATGTATTTTCCTTAAAAGTAAACATAAATTGTTATATTATTTCCTTATGGTGATAATATACTTTTATTGTACCTTGATTAATTGTTCCAGGTGTTATAAAATGACTCATTGTTTTAATGTTGACTTTGTTGAATAAATTATGAATTTGTTTAAAAATTAAATTAATCATATATAGAAAATTAATTTTCCAAAATGGATTTAATTTTTGAATTCTACAAATCAAAAAATGGTTAGGGTGAATTTGAGGGTTTTTTCTAAAATACTTCAATTTTGATGAATAGTAAAATCCGTTAATTCACAATAAATGTTGAAACCTGAATTTTTGCATCAAGTTTGAGTCATGGATGATGTAAATGGACATAAGATCGAACTCACATGTATTTATTAATGTTATTTGTTATAGAATAATTACTATTTCTTTTATTTTTAAGAAATAATAAATTAATTATTATAATATTATGAAAACCCTCCTCTCCTCCACTATACCCCCCACTCTTCTCTCAACTCCTCTCAAGCCTTGTTCCTGGCCAATATTATGACCAAATATCTCTACAAGATCAACCCACATCCAACATCCCCTATTATCTTAAAAATACTAAAACCTCTCCCCTTAAGAGGTTCTGAAAGCATATAAACTCAAGAGGTAAATTCCAAATTCCTATTAATTTATTTATTTTATGTTCTTTTCTTTTCTTGTCTTATTCCTCACCTCCCATCATCCAAATGGTATGAAAACTCTAGTAACATACATGTAATTTAATATTGTTATTCTAATGACATATTTCATTATCATATCTACTCTCCCCTCAATTTATTTGAACTAAATGAAAACACCAATTGAGATATGTTAATTTATCACAATCAAGGACAATTGTTTATAAATTTCTAATATCATATTTAATTTTGGTATTGAAACCATTTGTGTTATGGTTGAACCAGATTTTTATATATGTAATATATCCTAATTTTGGTTCTGTAATCCTTTTTTACAAATGGTATTTTCTTATAATGCAAAACATGTTCATTGTAATCAAACCCACTGATTCACAAAAATGGTTATCACTAAGGATTTATATAATAACTCATCTTCACTCGCAAAAACAGAATGAATTTTTATAACCATGTAATCTCATGGATGTTCAGTAATAACATACGCCATAAATTCGGGACAACCACATTCATCTTACATGGTTAACCAAACATAGATATAAATGAGCTGATCATTAAAACCAAGTAAGAAAACACATCTGAAAAATGAAATTGAACCTCATAACCAATCAATATGGTTAAAATTATTATAAATTTAAAATAGGATCTGGAGATATTAATTAATAAACCTGGTTTTATTATTCAGGTAATGATGTTCAAGTATATATAACCATCAGATTTAAGGTAAGGGGTTATCTCCATTTCTATTTTATTCATGATTTTCCTCTATGTTATTCCATTTTTTGTGTAATTCCTAGTGATGGGGTATGATTACACACATCCCCCATACTTCCCTCATGTTGTAAAAAAGATGATAAAACCCTTTTTCTCTCATTAATCCCACTAAATTACACCTGATATCATGCAGATAATTCGTAAGGAATTCTACCCGAACCGCTTTTATTCCTTCATGTTGCTCTATATTTCTTTTTACCCATAAGAATATGTATTTTATAATTATTTAAACCTTATGAATTATGTTTATATTCTACCTACTAATTTCTAATGATTGATACCTCATTCTATTTTTGGGATATACATGCTCTTAAATGATTCCCTCCTCGATTCTTCCCCGTAAGAAAACTCGTTTTAAGGGAAATTCCCAAATTTTATAACCAATTTCAATTGCCCTATATCCTATATTTTAATTCACCACTGTATTTATAAAATAGTTATTTTTTATTATGAAAACATTATTTGTTCAATTCTAGTTCATATGAAATATTCTTCTCTTTTCTGTTTTAAAATCTCAATAGTATTTTCCTTCAAACTGCCCAAAAATGTTTTGATGATAATAAATTTCCTACATTATGATACATATGCTTCAAATAACATGACATGATATATACCTTCTCTAACTTAATTACATAAATGTATTTTATAATTCATTTAATTCATGGAAATTTTCATGATGCGCCCATTGGTTATTCTTTGGGTCGTGATTGTGGTACCCAATTCTTTCCATGGATAACACTTATTTTTATGTAAGATTTATTATGTATGATTATTTCTGTGGAAAAAATATTCAGGAAAAGTAATATGGGTGAACCCAGATAAAGCTCCAATGCATTGGGTAATGTTATGTCTCATGAGATTATAAGTTCATCAGTCTTGGTGGTTATCCTTGGCTTATACTACTATGGGAAATGGGATTGACAACTTGGCATGTACTATTGTGGGAAATAGGATTGGCAATTAGCCTTGACTCTTACTAAAGACATGTTTTATGTTTCTGCCACATTTTTATAATTCCATATATATATGACTCCATGTTTATATTTTATGATCTCTTATATTACATGCATTTGTGCTTTGGATGTATTATTATTCTTATTCCCTTATTGCGCTTTTAGATCATCCCCTTGTCCATGTTATACCTAGGTTTTCTTATAATGATGTATGAGAAAAATGGGAGTCAGGGGATATTTATGAAGACTAAATAATGGAATGTTCTATTTAGTTCCATATTTTTAGTTTTATGTGCATAGTCTTCCAATACACTAGAATTCATGATCCTTGTCATGTACTCTGATGTTTAATTATTCTTAAAATAATGAAATGTTGTATGTAAAAGGCATGGGTAGCTATACATTAACCCGCAACTGGGAGGAATTTTCCTGAGTACCTATACCCATGACCACACACATAGAACCCCTTCCCACAATGTTGAAATGAAAACAAGAATTTGACTAAGATAACCACTATGTGTAAAAGTGCATAACTGAAAGTAATAGGGTCCAGAATACAAGTCCCATAAAAGAAAAGTATAACTCCTGAATTCCATCAGTGATGAACCCTACCTGAAGGGTTGATGATGGGGTTTCTGATTGAAGTTATAGAATCGTTCCTCATCTTTCATATCTCACTAGGCACCTCCAGGTCCCATACCTCCAAGTTTTATGTAGAAGCGTCGGTCATCTACACAAGACATGACTTGTGCGCACGAAGCCTGTGTAGGTGTGAGTAACAAAATACTCAGTAAGGACCCCAAAACAAAAATGAAATATCCCAATGGAAAATACATAGAAGTGAAACTATATCATGTAAGTATAATATAAATTAAGGAAGTAAATACTAACAATTCAAAAACATAACATCTCATACTGATGAACCACTCATCCCTGATGAGTTCTTAGGGCCGCTGGAACACCAAGACTCATTCTTTACATGGGCCAGCTAGATCACTTTGACCGGATTATATCTTGGGCTAGCTGGATCACTTAGACCTGCTAATATCTTGGGATAGCTAGATCACATTGACCCGCTCGCCTATAGGTCCAGCATGATCACTTAGACGATCTCGTCTATTGGGAAATCTAGATCACTTAGACCCAATCATCGTAGTCTTGTCGATTAAACCAACTGTAAGATTTATACTCCTAGCATTCTTGATTCAAGGAGAGTCCACTCTTCAATCCATCAATCTCATTTAAACATATAAAAACGTCTAATTATTATATATTAAAAGGAGATCCCTGTCGTGTGGTTCCCAAATCCTCAAATGTCTCATCAATCAGATGTACGGTTTAGAAGTTATGCATGTTTTAGTAAAAAGGTTATGGATGGGCCTAGGTCCAGTATGACCTGGGTCCACTGACCAGACCTGGGTATAACCCAGCCCGGATCCAACCCATTCCCCTGGGCCTGAGAAAGCATGTAGGTCTGTCATGGTGGGGTAGCTTGCCAGCCCATCCTAGCCTGCTCGCTGCGGGCCGGTCTGATCCCCCCGGGACACAGCAAGCACTACATCCCACCAAGAGTCACGCATTTATCTTAGCTGGATGTCATTCTGCACAATATCATGGCCTGATACACCGTTCTAGGCCACCCCAAAATGGAGGTATGCCACGACCCTTCACCGATGAGGTCGTTATTGTCGTCATCAGCTGGCTGACGTTTGTGCCTTTAGGTCCTTCTTCGGATCACCGGATGCTCTTTGGTGGTCCATTAATCGAATGAAAAAAGGTCCTAGGATCATTAGGTTATTCCCTTTATCACCTATTTTCCAAATCTACATTTCTATGTCTTCAGTTTCAAAATGATTTAATGGTGGTATATCCCTCACCACCTCTATCTATTCGCCACCATCGTCATTGAGCCTCCATCATTCTGTGTTCGTCCCGAATCTATGATATCATATCATTGCTCTAATTGTTGATTGTTCAATTATTTTTCGATGAACAAATGTCATTTTCCAACCCAAAGGAATAAATTCCCATGATGAATGTAGAATGGAGGGAGGAAAGGTTTGACTCAACAAAATTGGGATGATCCTTGATCAATGTTAGTGATGATCAAGGATCATCGCCATTAGATTTTTAGACATAAACCAAAATAAAATAGAAGTTTATTCTCCCTTAATGAACCCACATGAGTAATCTCGTCCCACTACATGATCAACCCGCAAGCCCATTTTTTTGTCAATTGTTCTGAATTCGTTGTTTATAATGGAAGAACAGGGAAAGTCTAATCACATAGAAAAGAACCCCTTACCAGGAAAATTGAATCTATCATAGTTGGAGAACAGAGTCTCACAATGTCGTTCGAAGACCCATTATCCACAGTTTTCCACTATCATTGGTGATACTTTGATGGAGGAGGAAGGGATGAAGACAAATCTCCATCACAGGTGATCTTTCTTTCATTGTCATTCATCACTGGACAATGCAAGTCCTTTAGAGGTTAATAGTAAATCCCGAACCATCGAAAAAATTCTGCATCTTGTTATGTTATTATGTTATGAATGTATTTCATCATTTCTATTATTCCAAGTCAATGCATCATTACACAATTTCATTTATGAAATGAAATAGTGTTACTATTAGGCTTCTGTTTCATAGTCGTCATGTTGCTTTATTTGTTAAATGAAATAACTTATTCTTCATTGTATTGTAGTGAATGTTTTTTTAAGAAAATAAACTTTCAGGTTTATTTTACTTTATTTAATTTTATTCTAAAATTCCTAGAAATTAAATTTTTCCCTCAACTCACACGGGACGTGGTTATGTCCATTCCTAGGTAATTTGATCATTCTTGATGCAATGATGCCCTAATATTTTTAATCTGAGGAACCATTTAGAAGCTGACAAAATCTCACATGCTCACTATTTAAAATAACAGAAAAAAAGTTCAGACCACTATTCTAGGCTCACTGGGTCATACAATTACATGTCTTCTTAGCGCCTGGCCTCAAAATAATCCTATATAATTTTCCAAAAAAAATAAATTGAAATATCTGGGAAATTACTTGTGGGGTATACTTCTCTATCCTCATTCACATCATATTTACAATAACCACAACACATACCACCCTTACGATCTCTTCATCCTTTGTCCATACTTAATGATGATAAACTATATAGGAATGTCCCATGCATATGAAATTAAACTGGGCTCCTTTATGGTTCAAAATATATGACCGTAAACTAGGGGTCCCTAGACCATGTAACATGACATAAAGCATTTGGGTAGGATTTAGGCATTACAAACTCAAAATATGTTCAACGTCCTGATCATACAACTTTAAAAATATTCCATGAATCATTCTCTCCATATGATGCTAAACGACATGCTTATCTCCCTATTTACATGACATAAAATTGTAAATAATCCATGGTGCTGGCTAAATATGTCCATCCCAAAAGTAGGGATGATCTCAATTCAGACCGATACACTCTCACGATGCATTTTTGTCACAGTGTCATGATTCTACGACTGTTGGACACCAATCAAACAACACGTCACTCCACCCCAAGCTTTTTATGAACTTTATTTATATCCTCAACCTATTTCACATCTTAAGGGACCCCCTAATGGCATAGATGCTAAGCCTTTCATCTCTCCTACCATTTAGGGCCATCATTGTGGATGATATTGGAAGACATTTCATGTTAGGCCTCATGTATTCAATTACAGTTTGTGGATGGCCCTCATTTTTTGTCCCCATTCAAGGATATTGTAGTATGGATACAATGTATTGAATATGATCAATAATTATCCTCCATCGTAATGTTGCATCTCACTATTTTCTGAATTTTGAGTATTGAGATTCACACACTTCTATTCCCTTTGTTCGGATTGACTCTAACACAGTTATCATTGCCATTTTCTTGTAGTAGAGAAAGTTTGAAAAGGCAAGTTGGTTGTTCCGAGAGCCCCATATTCCAGTTGTGGTCTCTCCATAGACTCAAATATTGTGGGTGCTCAGTCAATAATGGAATAATCTTGTATATTCAATGGATAATCTCAAATTTTGTATCACCCAAATTATCTTAGGGATTAATTTCTAGTTACAATATGGTTATGATCGATAAGTGCTAATTAAAACAAGAAAAAAATATTGATTCCATGAAAGCAGTTCAGGATGAGTATGTAAGGCGGATAACATGATTCATGAGTTTGGTTGATACAAGTCCCTTATTGACCAACCTCTTCAATGGAGTGCCTCAATACAACCACATTGTGGAATGTGGCTTCTAGAATTTTATCCCACTCCCCTTGATCCATTTATTCATCAGTAGCTGTGGAGTGGATCTCATTGTCTTTGACCAACATTCTCTCATACTCATCTTGTAATTCCATCAATTGTTATCTTGCCTCCACTTATTTATCCTAGGAATATCTCAAAAGGTCCTTCAATGGTTGAATGATCCCGGATTGGCATTCAATAAAATTCAATCTATCATTTTATTTCTTATCAAGGAATCAGAATACCTTCACAACCCCAAGAATCTTTTAGAAATTATCTAATTCCATAGGGCATCAAGAAAAATCAGATCATTGGCTACTCTGTTATATCTTATCATCCATATAATCATGAATTACTATATTATGACGATGACCATCCACCCCTCCGAAATAGAGAAAGCATATCCATATGGGAAGTGTCCCAATCTAGATCAAAAACTATTTCATTGATTGACTGAGCAAGTTTTTGATGCCCTTTAACACCACGCATCACATCTTATGACTCTTCTCAGTTGCATCAGTAGCAGATTCGTCTAGCTCCTCAAAATAATCATGCCTGTTATTAGGAACAATAGTGAGGAGCTCATCGGTTGGGTCCTCTATTGGAACTCTTTCTTCTTCAGATACCTCACCCCACAAACCTAGAGCTAAACCAGGGTAGAATCATCATCCATGATTGTAGCTTCTTGTACATTGTATTCCAAGGATGGACTAGATTGAATTATTGGCTCTACACGAACTGGTGCAATCACTGGTAGAGCTCTCATATATGATCTAGAATCAATAGTTTGTTGAGCCTCTTATCTTGTGAACAAATTATTAGTAATAAATATCATGGTCAGATGAGTTCCACAATAAAATATGTGAACCTACAAATGTAAATACTTATAAGATAAAAGTGTAGCAGTGTCTAGTGACCGAGTCATTGTAGGATCTACCAACAAAAAGAATCCCTTAGTGATTATTAATTCAATGATCAATGTTGGATTCTTCTGAATGGTGGGACTTGATTTAGACACTAAGAACACCATTTTAGCCCCTCTTTCTGGTTTGTTGCTGACCACTTCAGTCGTGGTTGGTCCCTCGACCTATTCATCTATGGTTATTCCCACGCCCTACTTGATCTGAGAAGCAGACTCATGAGGATTTCCTTCCACATATAGGAGTACATTTTCATCCTCTATAGGAGGAGATTCTTTGCTATCATCATTGATGTTTTACTGAGCATGGGAAATTTTGGTCAGGAGATTAGAATTATTAATCCATAAAGTCTAATTGAGACAAGATTTGAGACTTACCTTGAGTTGTTTGGACAATTCCATGTCAGAGACTGCGATTTTATAGCTCTCACTTGGGATATCCTGGGGGATGACTATTTCCGAAGGTCTTTCAAAAACCGTAAATTCACCCCCAACCTCATATTAACCCTCTTCAAATTCCCCATCATCAGATTATTTCTCTTTATCATCTTTTTTTATCTTCCTCCTCATCCTCCCCTTCTTCTTCTTCCTTGTTCTCGTCATCCTCGGATGTTAGATTTTCCTAGTCTTGCTCTTGGACAAGAGTCACATTCACTTAGAGATTCCATTATTCATACCATCCCCATTGGAATGCATAAATATCCATGTCTTAAAGGTTAGAATGTTGATGATGAATGTTGACCCTCTAGACCAACTGAATGTTCCCTACATAAGGTAGTTCAAGCTCATTTCCCCCTAGTCTCCCCCACAACTCTTCAGTGGAAATAGATTGTCACAACATCCACTAGTAAGATCATGGAGATGGGAAAATGGAACTGGTGGTCGTCTTTAGATTATGTCTTAGTTTATTCCCAAGGAGTTCCCTTACTGGCCCAGGAGGCCTCCCACAGGACCATATCTCTTTATATGAAAGAGTTACATTCTCACCTTGCAACGTTCTGGTCGATGAAGCTCTAGCCCATGACAGTACAAATACTATGATAATTTCTGGTCTCAACTATCCATCAGTACATCATCTACTTCCTTACTATCCGGACTCCATGTTGGCTATGTTGATTTTCCAAATGCGTTTTCACAAAATCCCTTCTGGACATGCTGCTATCCAATGGTTGACACACTCTATTAATAATCCAACATTTACTTCAATAGGGGTAATGGGGATGAATTCAATAAAACACATAGTTGTGAACATGATCCATAGTTGGAGAAGGATGCAGGGATACCGCTATTCTCAAATCCCTATATACACATTCTTTGGAATCCACTACATGCAACCTAATTACTGAGCAAACCACGTCAGCACATAGGGCTCACAAATGATTTTTTCCCATCGATCCAGGCTACTAACACACCACACCTAATGCATTGCAAGTATTCCCTCTTCTCTAATGGGCCTCTCTCATGCTCTACCATCTTGATATATGGGGTCTGAAATGGATGAATGTTTAATTTTTCATGGTTTCTAATATTTATTTTGATCTATTCATCATTAAACATCAATAGTGAAATTCCATCAATTTTCAAAAGGGATGCTCATAGACCATCACCTAGAGGGTGGATGGGATTTGTGAATTTATACCCACTGTAATGAGCTACAACCCAACCATAAATAATCTAGAATAGTCCACATATTCTCCTAGGTATACTTCTTCTAGAGATTCTTCCCAGAATTCTGTACATCCTATCCAATATGAGCAGCCCCCCCCCCAGATTGACCATGTTATTATTCTCCCTGATTCCAGCCATCACTTACATCCCTAGATGAACCCCAATCCTCATGTCACTCACCATCAATAGCCACCTACTCAAAAATGAAACACGGAACCCTACATATCATACATTCAAGTCCTGACTTTCATTTATACTGATGACCCATGATTGGTACTCGCCTTCTTCCAAGACCATCCATTATGATCCTTCCTTCCTCCTCTACAATCTGTTGGAGCACTAATTCCCTTATCCTGGCATTTTCACTAACATATCCAACGCCAGAAACTAATTAAACCATCCCAAATATGATACATCCTTCAGAATGTACACAATTTTTCACTTCTCCTTAACTAGTTCCAAGAGATTCCATGTTAGAATAAGGGTTCACATCATGTCCCCCCAAACGTTCTCTTTTGGAAGGAACTTGTCAAATTGGCACCCTTTAAGTGGAATTCCTCCAATAAAATGGATGTCATAGAGACTGATGTCAACCACCCCATGGTGTAGATGAAAGGTATTTGTATCAGGGGACCACCGAATAAACAACTCTTGTACCTGGTCTCGATAAAGGTTTAAATGAAACATCAATGACCATAAAGCTTCAAACAACCCGATAGAACACAACTACACATCTAACTACACATCTAACTGCTCACATTCCAGGTTTACCCACTATCCCTACTCCCATTCACATGTTATGTTTCTCCTAGACTGGAATTCCCATTCCTTACAACCTTTGGTCTCATCAGTAATGCTACTTCTGAAGTGTTCACATAGTGGGTTGCAGATTCCTTAAGAGCTTGGTCACCCCCCAAAATAGTCATGGTATTCAGATTTAGGATGTAAATAGCTATGTTCAATGTTTCCCTAGAGGGGTGACCATTGCATGTGATGTTGTACTACGGAAGGATATCTATGGGTGTTACTCATCATCGTGTAATGGGAGTTTTGAAGCCTAGCATCGACACCTCTTTTAGAATACTAAAGTTCCATATCGGTAGACTGTCACTCAGAACATAATCCTTTTGAGCATGTTTTAACATACCGAAACATATATTATTATTGGACACATATAATCTCTCATGATGAATTTGAGGGTTTGTGATCATCTGGGTCCCCCTTGCAGTGGAAAAAACATATTTCTTAGTGTCGGTTTGTTGAGAAACCATTTCCATCGGACCACAGAAGTGACAAAGGAGTTTTCATGACAGAATGATGATTTTACATGTAAGAATAAATGATGCACATAAGTGGGGTGTTATCCATAGAAAATTCATCCAAATCAGGTGTGTACAATTTTTAGAAAGAGTTTTAAAGAATCTGCAGCTGCACGCAAGGCATTGACCAAACTCATGATCTTTCATACATAAAGGAGGATCTTTCGTGCTTGAGAGATAACTCACTTATCTCATTGGGAGGTCAAAGTATCAATCATCCACCCCCCTCTAATATTCATAGGTGTGGAATATACCTTCATGCATGTGGAAGTGTCTTGAACACCAAATGTGTAGTTTTTACACACTAACCTTCATGCACTATATTATTCTGTGTTTCCCTCAGAATCTGAACTTCTGGACCCCTTTTAGCTCCAATTCCAAAGGGGGTATTTTTTGGCAGCGAATATTGGATAAATACATGAACGGAAATTTTTGACCAAACCAATGGCATATTTTGAATCATCAAAAAATTCCAAGACACCCAAGGGAGATGCGTGAAATATCTGAGGTCAGAATGCTTGATTGGAAATTTTGGGCTAGATCTTTTGTTCCCCATGTGACGTAAAATGGTTTATTCCACGTCTACCTTCAAAAAAATATCCAATTCATATATTCTAATGAAGCTTTATTTTCACACAAGAAGAGGTACTGCATGCAAGATATTTCATGCCCAATGCAACATCAAAATCCACTTGCACATGGGCCACTTTGAACGTCGCCGCTGAAATATTCAGCTATAAATAGAAAATTACACCCTCGTTTCAGGGGAGAGTCATAGAAGACGAACCATCAATCCCATTAATGAAGGATGACCCCTTCTGTGAATGCTTGAAATACATGGCCTCAAGTTAATGGATCTTGCGTGAGTGGTCTCCAGGGGTCCTACATCGGTTGGGCCCACTAGGGAATGATCCTCACCCACTTCCTTTTAATAAAAGGACACTTCACACCCATGATCCATAATCCACACAATATTTTTCTTTGAGTAGTGCCTCTCTTTCCCCTAACCCCTGATTTTCTACGCAGACATCCATCTTGCATGCAACCACTCATCTTGTGCGCATTCCATTAATCATTACCTCACCCCTTCCTATTTTCTCCATGTGTCTTACATACCCCAAGGCACCATGCCTAAGACACTATTTCATTCAACACCATTATCTTGTGCAAACTTCCACAGTGCGGCCCTCCAGGCTTGTACAAGGTGACTTTATGGTCTCCTGAGTGGTGATTCACATTGAATTTCCCTAAATTGTGCTTCTTTTCATAGGCACACTAAATTATATTGCTTAATCACATAGTCACACTAACATAAACCCTTCAATAGATCTATCCACAACCCCATTAATCTATGGAATTTTCGGTGCCTTCCCTTCACCAGGGGTTATGGTTCACCAGTTATGTATGTATTACGGGTGTGGAGTCAATCCTCATTGTTCGAGCTATAGGACATTAAAATAACAAGCACCCACATTCGTGACACAAGATGTTAAACTATGATCATTACATAAGTGACAAGCCTCTTGAGGACTGTGAAGGGTATGGGAAACAACCACCTCTTTCTCTCCTCTCCCTCTTCACCTTGTCACCATGCGCACCTCAGGAAGTCTCTATGTAAGACTCTAAAGAACATTTCATGGTGATCCATGTATGGTGTCAATATCATCCTCATACATATGGTCCCCTACTCTGGCCTCCTCTCTCAGAGTGAGCCCCCTTGATTCCTCATTTGGTCACTAACCATGCATAATCCCAAGACTATTCCTCACGGACGCACATTTTGTGACCTGAAATTCAGGTCTTTGTTCCCTCTTGTTTCTCACACAAAGCATGAATCACATTGGCTTATAGTAAGAATCGACCATGAAATACTATGTGGGAAACCTTACAATATAAGAACCATTCCTCTCTTAACAAATGTACATGGACTCGATCATTTCCCTTTTCAAGAAAGGTACATAGGAAATATCTTTGAGGTTCAATCCCATCAACCATCGGTCCTGACCAATTCATATCAGCTTACCCTCATCCGGTTTTACATTAATGTGTATGCCCATTTCATCCCTCATGACGTTAAACTGTATGATTCTAAAATACATGGGGTATGATCCCTTTCTCATAGATAGGGTACATAGCAAGACTCCCTGAGGTTCAACCCCATACATTGGTAAACATATGCATCCTATATTTTGGGACACACATAATTGGTCCACACCTTAGTGGTTTCATACTAGTTCCTAATAATAATACCATATTTATTCCCTTCACTCACTCCATACTCCTCCAACCAAGAGTTTCCCTATTTTGATTGGCTGCAATCCACGCGTAAGCCCCAACCCATTGTTGGGTTGTTGTCCACTGTGTACACTCTGATTCCATGCCCCATCATGAACTATGTGGACATTTATTCCCTTCCATGTGGATACGTAGTAATACTCCATGTGGTTCAATACCATCACCCATGCCACATCCTGGTATCTACTTTGACACCTTTCTGTTTCAGGAAGATCATGCCCTAACCTGTTGGTTCCATTCCCTTTAACTCTCCATCCAAGTGCCCATTCTCACAAGCCTCATCCTTAGGTGACTTATAATTACATCCCATAACTATGTGGACATTGATTCCCTATATTGGGGATAGGTAATATACCTCCATGAAGTTCAATCCCAACATCATAACCTTCACACCAATATTCACTTCTATCCCTACTCATTCCATCCTTATACATTTCATCCATATCCATCCTGATTCCACCTAGCCCACCACATCATGGTGAAATCATGCCACCCATTTGGTAATCTAACCATGTGTAAGACCCATACCTCTCCTTGATCCTTAATGAACTCGGGCCGCTAACAACGTGTAAGCCTCAACATGTCTCTAGGTTGTTTTCTATTGTGTACACCCAAATCCCTTGACTCACCCTCTTGAACTATGTGGGTTTTGATCCCTGTATCCTATACAAGGTATGTAGGAAGCCTCCAAAAGGTTCACCCCCAAACAATGGTAAACCTTGCTATCCCCTTTGCATCATCCCATTCTCCTCTTTATGCCACCCGTTGAGGTGTCGAGATCATCCTTTACGGTGTGATATCTTCCCTTTAGGGGACACACCACCTCAGATCCATCATCATTGGGCATCTTGATCCACCCATATAGTAAACCTTCCATTTACTCCTTCCAAGATATGCACCCTTCTTATCTACTCTCATTAGTGTTATAATCAGTTTTATTCATCTCCACTAGATGTTAAACTCACATTATACCCTATTTTAATCATGTGAAGATGAGTAAAACCTCAAAGACATGCCTCTAGTATATAGTTCCCCACATTCAACGTGGGTTGCCTTGAGCTTCTATGCCTTTGAGGATTATTATTTTAAAATATGAATTGAAATATTTTTTATAGATAAAGAAGAAACTCATGAGTTATTTTTTAGAAGAAAATTTTTGAAAATGTTTTTAAGGTTGTTCTATAGGAATTTGAAATGTTTCACGATTTATTAATGGAATACCAAAATATTAAGATAGAAGCTAAGTTAAAATAGTGTTGAACATCAAGACAATGATCTAGTGTAGGAAAGGAATGATCGCAGTGATAAAAAATTTAATTTATAGAATTTTTTGGATGATAAGATGAGATTAGTTGGTAACGAGATGTATACATTGAATGTAATGTTCCAGGAGTTGAATTTCTAAATGAATATGAAAAGAAAAAAATATTTGTCTTCACAAACTACTGAGATGGGAATTGAATCCATGAAAACTATAGAAATGATTATTGACACTTTTATTAGTGGAAAATTGGATATTAATGTCAATTGGAAAATTATTTACATTAGTCTTATACTAAACTGTGTTTTAATGTTTACTAGATTCAGAATGAATTTAATATATTTTGGTAAAATTGTTGGAATATAGTTAAAAATAAAACAATTGTGGACATGATTTTTCTTGATAAATTTACTAATATGTCACTTATATATATAGGTGTGTTTAATAAATTTCCCCCAAAAATGATCCTAAAATTGTGATGTTCAAACCAAAAAATGGTAAGCATAACAACATATAAAAACAACATATTGAAGAAATAGATCAAGAATAACTATCAAATGTCGGTCCTTATAAAGGCTTGGGTATACATAAAATATTTCAGGAATAAAATATCAACAATAAATAGTGTTAAATGGCATAATGGTATGGGGATCATAGATATGCAAAGGATAACACCTACTTTACTAATTAAAATTTTATATACTATTTATGATCTATCGATCAAAAAAATACTATTTTGTCTATATTTTTAATTCAAAAAAATATGGAAACTAATAAAATGAGTTTTTTATGTAAAATCCCTACAAAAAACATATATTATGAATGATTGTTGGGAAAAAATTATGTGTATAGAAAAAAATGGAAAGAACACACCAATACCAAAGAGGATAATTTGCGATGCACCATCATAGAGCACTTCCGCATCGTAGCCAATGTGATGCCCTTCAGTACCACAGCCATCACAAATATGTGGCCCCCTCTGCGATTGCCATAGAGGAAAGTGGTGGAAGACTCTTTAGTTACCAAAAAATTGACGACAAACATCACACAACATAGGGAACAGGATCACCACTATGGTCCCTTGAAAATTGATGGAATCCTCTATGAGCATCGTGGAGGTAATGAAGGTGGCCTCTTCACTGCAGAGGGGATGATGGACGACTCAATAACGTGACACAATCCACCTCTGATGGAAAAGTGCTAGTGACATTGCATTGCTCTGTCAGAGCTTCACATTACCTATCACCTATAAATACCAGGATTCCCCCTAACCCAAAGGAATAATACCCTAACCTTTTCCCTTCTAAGTTCTCAAATCATGAAGAAACTTCTTCTCTACGATGGATTGAGAAAAACAAGTTGTTCAAGGTATTTTATCATTGAAAAATACCATTTCCATTGACCAAATACAACCCATTTTCAAGCAATGTGGACCTTCGCGAATCCCATAGGCCATCGAAAATGAGGGAGCTCCCTAAGGGAACTTGGGTCTTTGCAGAGCACTCAGGATTCGTGAAGTTTCTTCCAAGCACAGGTGGACCCCATTCTAAGGCATGATAATTGTGCATTGCTAATTATGTTACCTCATAGTTCCACACTTTGCATGGAACCCATGATCCACAATGTCCAACTCCGTGAAAGCACATTCACTTCAAAAATCACCCTTGATACACATGTATACCCCAGTACTAGGCTAGGCCATTCCACTTATCCATGAATACCCCTTCACGGAGTCTCTCCACTCTGTAGAGCCCCAGTACTTTGCAAGGTCCCTTCCTACAAACCCTTTTTATTCACAAACCCCTCTCTTGTATGGCCATCTAGGTTTGTACGAAGTGATTTCAAGGTCCCTTGTGTGGTACTTCATATTGAATATATTTTCCTCATGCATCTTCGTATAGGTATGAAAAATGGTATTTCTTTTTTCATAGCCCCGATAATGTGATCCCCTCAATGGATCACTCCATAACCCCAACCCCGGATGACATTGTTGGTTCCTTACCTCCCCCAAGGGTTAAAGTCTAAATGTTTTTTATGTCCTAGTGGTGAGGAGTAAATCCTCATCATATGAGCTACATGAAGTTAAACTTCCAAGCACCATCATCCTTAGCACATGACATTAAGTTGTAGCCTCTCCTGGTGTAATATACATGTGGTTTCCAACCTCGAACATTTTCCAAGCCCACTAGTCTCCATGGGAGTGAGATCTTATTCACAAGGAATGAGATCCTCCTTGAAATGAACAAAATCTATCCGTGGAGGAGGGAAACCATCTTGGTGTATGGCCCTGGCCTTTCATGAAGGAGGTAGAACCCTTTTTCCTCCTATCATCTTCTATATACAAAGTCTATATAAGATATTGGAAGAGGAAACATCTTTAACCCATCTCTCTCCCTTGGGGATTTATCACCATCGGGCCTCCATTCTAGAGTATGTCCCAATCTTCATCTTCCTAGGCTGCTAACCAAGCATAATCCCCTTTTACCACTTTGGGCTGCTAACCAAGAGGAATCTCATGTTTCTTATTTGGGATACTAACAATATAGAAGCCTCACTCTATTCCTCGTCGATGCACATTTTGGGATGTGATCTTTAGGTTTTTGATACCCCTTGTTTCTCACACTGTGCATGACTCTTGTGGTTTTAGACTAAGCATCGACCATGATATCCTCCTCGGGACGCCTTAGTGAACAAGCCTTATCCCTTTATACCGAAATACATGGACATTGGTCTTTTCATTCTCTAGTAATGGTACTTAAGAAGCCTACTAGAGGTTCAATCCCAGCACCCATCTACCCTAATCACTTCATGTTGGTTCACCCCTGTGCTGTAGGACGATAAACTATATTTCCATTTTCATCCCGCAAGACACTAAACTCTATTTATATGAACTACATGGTTCTTGATCCATGTATCCTAGACATTTTACATAGGAATCCACCCCGAGGTTCAATCTAAATCTATGGTAATCCATTGTATTCCCCTTTTCTGGGATCCAATTCTCTGGTACCCCCCTCCCTGAGCATTAGATCATTATTGGGATGCTAACCATGCATAAGCCCCAACATCATCTTCGGGCCACTGTCCCCCGCACACACCCTGATCCTATGACTCGCCCTGAAAAATTTGGGTTCGGATCCCTATCTCCTAGACAAGGTACGTAGGAAGCCTCCTTAAAGTTCAACACCAAACACTAGTAAACATATTCAAACCATGTGGGTTTTGTTCCCTGTGTCCTAGTGAGGATACATAGGATGCCTCCCTGAGGTTCAACCCCAAACACTAGTAAACAAAAGTGTCCCCTTTGTTGGGGCCCACATCCTTTGACCATCCATCAGTGAAATTAAGAGATCACTTAGACTGATAACCACATGAAACCATAATATATATTTGGGTCATAGTCCTCTGTGCCCAACCAAATTATATTCCCCCACCGAATTACATGGATATTGATTTCCTATAATGAGGATATGTAGGAATCCTCTCAGAGGTTCGATCCCAATATTATTGTCACATTTAAGATGGTTCCATATCATTCCCCATCCACTTTGTTAAACACACCATCATCCATATTGATTCTTACTCAGACCACCACATTCCCAGTAAGAATATGAAATCCAATTGGGAAACTAACCACGCATAAGCCCCACACAATCCATAATTATACAACCAAGAGTTTCCATATTTAGATGGTCATTTGTTCATGCGTAAGACCCAACATGTCTCAACGTCATTGTATTTTGTGTACATCCTAATTCATCACTACTTCAAACTAAGTAGGTTTTGATCCCTAATATATACATTGGGAATGTAGAAATCCTTCCTAATGTTCCATCCCAGCCAATGGTAAAACCTAGCATTGCGTTTTTTGGGACCCAAGCATCCTCAGATCCATCTTCATTTGACATTTTGATCCACTAATCTAGTAAACCCCTTAGGTTCTCCCTCTTGGGGAGGTACCCATCTGACCCCCTCCTATTAGTGTTCCTATCAACCTGATCCATCTCTGGTAGATGTTAAAATCGTGCATATCATGTGTCAAACATGGGAAGTTGAGGAAAATCTCAGGGACATGCCAAAGGAATATAATTCCCCACACTCAAAGTTGGATGCCTCACACTTCCTCACCATCGAGGAGACCTATTATAAGGGGAATAAACCCATATGAATTAGTATATTAGCATCCAGACATGCCAATAATGTCTATCATATCTACTCCCTTGATCCAAGGTTGTTGTGTTGTCATGGTACATTAGAATATCCTAACAGAAGCAATGTAATATCCCTACAACCATTATGATATGGCACTGGGGAAGAGTTTCTCGAACAACATCTTAATACTTAAGGGAGACCCAGACTAGGTGATGAATTCTGAGTATGAATACACAGAAGGAGGTATTGACATACCATCATCCTGTTTCGATCAAAGAGAAAACATCCCTGAATAAGCGATACATGTTTCTCTCCTTTGGAAAGCAAGAATGTAGTGCAACATCTAGATTATCCTCATAGACAGATTCATGCCACAACATAAGTGTAGGAAAAAAATCGTGAACCCTACATGAAATTCATCTTCTTAATGTGAAGATTAGTAGTGTGTGAGGAATCAAAAGATAAGTTTGTCACCAAATTCATCTATATTTTTCTAGGATCCACCAAGAAAATAGTGGTCCTGGCATGAAACTAAAAATATATTGGGGTAGTTGAATGTTTCACATCCTGGTATGTGATGCTATTAGTGTGTATCCTTATTACTAATAATGGGATATGGAACAATGCTAAGGAATACGATGTCACTTTCCTTCTTTTAGCTCCAATGGTTGAATATTTATGCTTTGTAGGACCCAAGATGGTATGTCCGGAAACCGATCACCACCCACCCACCAACATTGGGGTTGGGTCAGCACCAACATATAAATCTAGTGTTGCTTCGTATCTTCTGTGAAGGCCTCCACAATAATGGATATTAAGTGACCATGCCCTATCTCACCTTTTGAACATGTTCAGAGGCTGGTGAGAAACAACCCCACCCAACGGTATGAGGAAGAAAGGGATTATCCTAATTAATGATATGGATCGACTATACTGAGAAGCTTTTTTGTGTCATCATCGCCACCACCCTTAAGAGATTCACAGGGAGAAACTGCTCCCCACTCCAACATACAAGCGTTTTGGTAGCCTCCCTTCAGAATGATTTGATGACTAGATCCCTTATGCCAGCAAGATGATGGAAGTCCTGGCTGGTATAGGTGTGATCCCATCTCAGGGCCTCTAAGGTGGGATCCTTCCAGGCCATGTGAAATCCCCCACACAGTACCACAGGTTTCAGAGTATATGTGATATACACTGGTACCTCGGCCTCAGGCCGGTTAACCCGACACCATCGTTAGGTGAAAGCTGAGGATGATGCCCTCTAGGGGGCATCAACATCAACTGCAATAGTTCCCGGGCCACCACCGACGTATACCATCAATACCAAATTTATACAGATCTGAGGCACTTATATTTCCAACCTGTATCAAGGCTCTGACTACCTCATGGGTAGGTTGGGATGACTATCTTGGTCACTGACAGAGGTAGTGCCCTTCATCAGCCGACTCACAACGATGAAATCATGAATGAAGGTCCTCCCCATGCCACCATCAATGAGATCGTAGGCCCTCCCCACTCTCATGCCCTTCATGGAGGTCCCCCCATGCTGCCATCAATTCGAGGAAGGCTCTCCCTTCCACATTGGCATCCTGCATGGATGTCTCTTCCACACTCGTGATCCCAGGTATGGAGATGTTCCCCCTATCGTAGGTCACCAATTTGAAGATCCTCCATGCCCATTCAACAACTAGTGTTAGGTTCTTTGCCATGTTATAACTAAAACCAATGAAGGACCTCCTTGTCCTAAATATTAGATAAAAGGAGGTCTGCCTCTCTTCATGGGAACCCAATGTGGAGGTCAACCCCATGATTAGTTTGACTAGTACTAAGTCCCCCTCGTACCTTAACAACTATGCGAAGAAAACATGGCTCTGATTCCCTTGCACCTAAATGCTCTATTAGAGGTCCTACTTGCACCAAAACTTCCCATTGAGATTTGTTCCACACACCAACTAGTAGACACTGTGGCCCTCCCCGTTTTCCTTTGGACATTTGTCTAGGTGCTCCTTGCACCCCGAATATCCCTAGAGGAAGTCCTCTCCACCCAAGCATTAGTTCAGCCAAAGGTCCCCCTCATTTCAAAAACTTATCATGTATTGAGGAGCTATACTAGGGAAGGTGGGAGGGTCTCTTCCACCAAAGGGAAAATATTGAGATGTTTCAGACTGCGATTAAACCCGTATTCTTTTCATATTCTTAGGTGGAGTGCGATTCGATAATGGAACCCTCACCCAGATCTTTTGTTTTGGGGTTCAGGGTAGGAATAAGGAATATATGCCTCATTCTTATAGAAGGTGAGGTCCATAGGATTCCACCTCCCTCTAAAGATACATCTAGTAGGTGGTAGATCTAAAATCTTTCAAGGGCCTAGCGGTGAAATCATCTGTATCATCAAAAGGATCATTCCCTGCCTCAACCATAGATCACAAAGAGTTGTTCTGGGGACAAATAATGATGATAAACATCGTAACCTATAATAAATAATAATATTACCAATGTGGAAAGTTATGGTCACTATTCTGCCTTACCGAGAAGTGGTGGCACAGTTGTTGCATTCATCGGAAGACATTCCAAGATGTGGCGGTTAGTCAGCTCACACTCTGTATTCTCCACCAGCTTGTCCACCATTTCAGTGGTCCACATCTGTGTCGTCATCAGTCCCAAAGCTTCCCCCATTAGATGATTTGGGAAACTAAGGGCTGAACCATGAGTTTGAGCTGAGGAGATTGTGGGAAATCCATTCCGAATACCATTTCCCAGAGATGTTATAGCTAGTTGCAACCCAAAAAACAAGTACACTGAGATCTTTTACACAGTTGGAGGTCACATGTTTTCACCAAACCCTATGGTAGATGCACTTCCACTTCCAAAAGTGGCGGGTGGCTTACCCCAAGAGTCAGGAACACTTTGATGAAATTGTCCAGAAATGTCGTATGGTCAACTTGGTTGTGCTCCTTGTGGCCCAATGCCCTGAGTCACCTGGTTTCCATCGAACCACCCAACAATGATGAATTCATATAATTAAGGTGATCTGTGGAATTATTACATAGGATTCTTCTATGTTTCAATCAATTGTTTTGTATAGTATGTGCCCATCATTTTAGTTCAATCAGGCGTCAGCCCGACTTTCTAGGTGATATGGGGGATATACCTTCAGGTACAGTCATGGATAACATGGCCAACTTATTAGAAAGAGAGAACAAGATATCGATCTATAAAGGGAACATACCACCTGGGGGGCACACTGATTGGAACCATTGGGAGGGTTACTCGCCAATAGAGAAATTTAATATAACTTCCTCTAATTTCATAGTCATTATCCCTCAGTCAGAATTCCAATAAGGACAAAGAGCATCTTGGGGCTGTCAAACCCATTAATCCATAAGGCTATGTTAAAAGGGCGGATTATGACACTAAAAATGCCATGTTGCGACAATATCTCACGGAACATAAAGAGATGGTTGATGACCTCCTCACTGAACATGATCTGGAGTGGCAATCAGACTATTGTAATCCATGACCATGGATGTAGGGGCAGGTAACCCTCCCACTGGTGAGTTACCTCTGGGTGAAATTGACAATCCATATCATGTAGACATAGTAGAATCCAGAGTTTATGGAAAGAGGGCATGATATTCCTTTCCAAATCCACCCAAATTGAGAGATAACCCTCCTTGAGAACCAACTCAGGTTTCCCCAACCGCTCTGTTGGTCATCCTTTCAGTAGTCCCACAGGTCATCCCACCAGCCACTCCACGATCTGTTGGGCCTAATTATCATGTTTAAGAAACATCCAATGCACTGGTGGTCAAGGATCCCCATCGTGAAATAAATCCCCCTCAATGATCCAATAGTAGCACTCATTTCTTTCTTCGATGCTTTGGAAACTCGACAGGTGGTGAGTCTTCATGATGGAAAGACATATCCAGCATTGGTGGATGATATTCCAGCAACACCTGGTTTTATAAATCCAGAATTTTTCCCCATTAATGGTATGTGTGATCCGTTGTAGCATTTGGACCACTTAATCTCAAGGTGTGGACCCATGCTAGGAACTCCAGCGCCATAGGAGGCCTCCAAACTCTAGTGTATCGTACAAAAATTGGAAGGGAATGCATTAGTTTGGAACAACCAACTACTCATTGGGGTAGTAGCCAGCTGGGAGGATCTTAGTAGGTGGTTTATCTAATAGTTCAACTCCACCACCGGGAAGAATAGTATTCCAGACCGCTTTAGGTGAAATAAGAGGCTTGACGAGCGCGTCACAGACTTTTTTTCCATGTGGAAAGGTCTCACGTATTTCATATATATTCCACTAACCCAAGAGCGACTAATAAAAATGTGTGTGGGGAATATCAAAACTGAACTAGTCCCATCTCTTATCACCCATAACTACCCAAGGGTATTTTAGGATATCTCTATCAAATCACAACATCTAGAGGAATCCTTGTAGTAGGCCAAGCAGGCATGCATGTTGCCTAATGTAGTTCCTATGAGAAGAGATGCTAAGGCCATGCACACTGTGGTTTCACAGGTAGAGGCCCTCTAGAAGTTAAAGTTATTTCCAATAGAGCCACCTCCATAGCATTGTCGAGGCCCACCACCATAGGCGTAGCCTCTGTCCCATCAACGCCCACCTTAGTATCAGAGGTCGCCCCTGCATAATGTGTCGCCACCACCTTGGAGAGATAACTAGGTTCCACCTCCTCAATAGGCTTCTCCCTCCCCCTATTAGGGACAAGATCCTAGAACCCTTCTTCTTGGATAGAAAGATCTGGACCTACTCATTTAATGAGGATCACGTCCAAGATATTTTCCTATGTTCCATGGATATGGGAATTCAATGGTTGTCGGAATGTAGGAGTCCTGAAGAGTCGGGTTTCACTAATCGACCCAATTATTTCCCCCATCAATAGATCCTAGGGATCACCCTAAAGTACTTATACGTGTATAAAGACTATATCCAAGACCAACTAGAAAACAACATAGTCATGTTAGGTCCATCCTTAGCACATGTGGCATGCATATTCATAAATCGTGATAGCTATAATGACTACGAAGGTGAGTGGCAGCAAGTTTCCCACCACAGGACATAAAAATACGATGATCAAGAGGATCATAAGGGATTAGTACGTGCCTATGGTTTTATCCATGCACATATGAATTGACCTTAACTTTTAGATATCTCCACATTACCTACAGCCACTGCTTCTGCATCGACATATTTATCTTCCTCTCTCGAAAGTTCAAGCATCGATGACAGAAGGGAAGGAAAATTCCCCCAATGATGCCATATTAATCTTGTAATCTCATAGATTTCATTCCCTTGGCGTTAACTAATTCCCCTATAATTCTTCAAGGGATGGAGTATTCTCCATTTTATGACCAAGGGTATGATTCAGTAAATACAATGGAGCTGTTAAATCCCTGCATGCTTCCCAATGACGAAGAGCGCTGGATGGATCCTCCCAGCATCCCCAGCCAACACTAGTATCGACAAAGCCAAGGTTATATGAGTCACTGGGATGCATTGGTCTATGCTTCCAGCTAAGATGGGTAATCCACCGAAACCATAAAACAATACCAACATAAAGCTCATCACCCACATCCTCATCATATTATTTAACTAGATCTTCCTTCACATCCACTTTTGATACTTGATCAAGTGAAGCCTCCATGATCATGTTATGATCAAACACATTTTATTGTGGATCAGCCTCAGTCATCTAGCCCTGTTCTAGTATTCTCTCCATACAATTCAACTAGTGAGTAGCTGGACATTCCCAGCACTAGTCGACCACTGGTTCAGCCTGAAGGTCCCATCATACCTCCTGCCATAGAATAACCTCATGTCAATAGAAGCTCACACTTGGCATGGAAGTATGATATATTTAAGCAACTTCCCAGCAATCCTACTAAGCTCTATATTCCTGAGGATTTTTTCTGTTAAGATGATGTTTTATAATCCCTTGCTGATTCTTTAATAATCCCCCTCCATATTGAGATAGAGGTAGCAGCCATAGAAGCCTTCCCTGTTGAGGTAGTCGAGCATGCTAAATGTCAGGAAATTATCTCTTCATTTTTAGAAGATAAGAGTTCACCCATAGAAGGGAATATCGACCCACTTTACATCACTAGAATTTTCAATGGTGAGGATGTTCGCCACTATATTTTAGACACAGGTTTTGAGCTAAACCTTATCCTGACCTAGACACGGTAAAATATGGGCCTATCAGAGGCTGATCTTTGTCCCTTTGACTTGAAAATTCAAGGGTCTGATAGGATGAAATAAAAACCAGTAGGCATGATCTGCCCGAATACCCAGTTTGGTGGCCTAGTCTATAGCACTAAGTTCATGGTTTTTTCAAAAGACACCACATACAACGCATTGATTTGTAGGCCAGGTCTCCACCTGCACATGGTGGTCCCTTCTTTGTATCACCAATTCCTCATGTACCCCATTAATGGTTGAGTAGGCATACTAAAATCCGATGTGTCTCCCTTTTCCCCTTGTGATTCTTGCTACCTGGATGTCGACTACTACAAGAGAAAGGAAAAGAATATTCAGGATAACATGGTTGAACAAACTACAGCTGGGGCCGACTCATGGAAGAACCTGGATGATGCATACATTTTTCTGATTCACCGATTGGAGGCCAGATCCCCAGACATGGGGCAACGATTTTTGGTCTCTGGAACGAGGGGGAATAATGATCCTTAGTATAATGAATTCTAAATGATAACCTCGTATTCCTATAAAAATCAGTCTCGAGTGATCCAAGATCCCCTACTCCAATAAGATATTGGGATGTCTTCCCCATTGCAATGAGAATACGTCATAATTTCTTGTTTCACCAAGATGGGATAAACTGTCTAAATATAACACACCACTATTTCTTTGATATCATAATGTATGGCCCCTTGGGATGAAGTCCAGTTGGGATTGGGTTAACAGCTTCCATCTCCATGATTTCAGTAGCGTAGGGGTTCCCCACCGCAATGTCCACTGCCACCTAAGCTGGTGCTAGTATCCCATTAGGGTCTTTCGAATCGGAAGAATCACCTCCTACTAAGGATCTACCCTCCATGAATTAAGAATAGTATTTATAGGATTCTCCTACAACTTTCAAGAAGGGTTTATCCACTACGAATGATGAATTGGTACAGGTGAACCCCAGTAACAAGACGATTCTAAAACCAACATTAATCTATGAAATAGAAACCGTGATATAAAGACTTCTTGAAGTAGAATCATGATGTATATTCCTGGAGTTATCATTAGATTCCAGGATTAGATCCTAAAGTATCAGTCCACCACCAAAGTTTTCTAGCATATCATTGAGGGTTCAAACATCCTCCCATTAAGATGCACCATTCTCGCGGTTTCATGGTCAAGGACGAGGTTGATGATCTCATTAATGTCAACTTATCAAGGAGGTCCAGTACCCCATAAATTTAGATAACAGTGTGCCCATCAAGAAAAAGAATGAAAAGATCAATGTTTGCATCAAATTCTAGGATCTCAACCATCACAGTATGATGGATGATTCTCCCCTTCATAAGAAAGAACTATTGATTGATGCCACCACTGGGTTACAGGTTCTCTCCATCATGGATGGGTATTTTGGGTATAAAAATTTTGAATGGCCCTATAGGATGAATATTCTAAATCCTTCAGGGAACCATAAGGAACATTTTTATTCCATGTAATGCCCTTAAGTTTAAATAATTAAGGTTCCACCAATCAACATGCCATACATATCATATTTAATCCTATCATCGGGACATTGGTGGAATGTTATGTGGATGATTTGGTTGTCAAACATCACCACCGCCCGGACCATTTCAAGGATCTCTAGAAGGTGTTCGGATTCCTCAGATCTCACCATCTGAAGATGAACCCTTTGAAGTGCGCCTTTGGGGTCACCTAATGAAATTTTATCATCTTTTTTGTCAGATATAGAGGCATCGAGATCGATACATATAATATCAATGCCATTCATCAGATTACTTCCTTGAGAAACATTCAAGATCATAGAGGCGTTCACGTCCACATAGCCTATATATGCTAGTTCATAAAAAAAAGGTATGGTAAGTGTAATCCCCTTTCTCATATCATGAAGAATGGTTCCGATAATCATTGGTATGAGGAGTGTCAAACTTCTTTTAAATCAATCAGTACCTGTTATGACCTCTGGTCCTGATGCCACCTATTTCTAGAAAGCTGTTGGTCGTTTATGTAATGACCCAAACAATCATTAATTAAAATTCCTCTTGATATAATTAAATTATTATTATGGTTATATAAAATGTGAACTTCATTGGATTTATGTTTTTGGATTTAAAAATACCATTATGAATTGTGACTTTTTTTAATATATACGTTGGACAATGATCACATGATTAGTATAAATATAGGGTTTTATCAAATCCAATTCACTCAGACTAAGGAAGTCATGGCCTCATCTAGTAGACTTGCCCTATAAAAAGCCCATTTTTCAAATAAAAAAAAGTCAATGGCATTATCGGGCTTCACTTTGGACCAAGCCCAATCTAAGCTTGAACATGTTAATCTTGAGCGGAACTAACTACGGGAGAAGTGAAAGTTAATAGAGATTACCACAAGAGCGATGTTATCTGAGCCACCCCAAGAGTCTATAACCATCATACACCTTACCCTTCGTTCTTTTGAGGGTGTTACAAGGGATTATGTAACATGAACCAAGAACTATGACTATGTACATTTTTTTTATAAATAATGTGCATTCATTTTATTATTTTTACTTTATAAATAGTTTTTAAAGCACAAATAGTATTTTTAGTTAATATTCAACTAAGAAATCTATTATGATGAATTAATGGATTTTTGAATTAAATAATATTTTAATAAATTGTTATTCTTATTTTTAAATTATATTTTATTAAATATAAATTATTATATAATATTTCGATCAAAATTGTAATTTTTATTAAGGTTTGAAAGCTGTTTTTGTCAAAACCAATGAATTTTTGGTAAATGTCAGTTTTTATTTTAAAGAAAATATTCACATATTAATAAAATTATTTATAATAAATGATTATTATTTTTGGAATCAGGACATCGATATTATCCAACAGTGATTTTTTCATAATTTTATGAAACAGTTAATTTTTTGGGTAAAAATAAAATACTGTTTAAATATATAATGTGTTTTATAACATGATAATGAACCAATAGTGATGTAATAAAATATTATAAACATTATGTTCGGCAAAATATTTGTTTTAACATTAAAATAATGTGATTTTGGGTTGGTTTGTATTATTTTACAATGTTTTAGTGGACCCTTGAAGGCATATAATACATTTTGACTTTTTAAATTGTTTTCCTTGAGAGTGTGATTCACCACCACATAATCCATCATATTATTTTAAGAATTTCGACCATTGGACTTATAAAATATTTTTTTTACTCCCCTTTGGCAAAAACCAAGGGAAAACCCAAAGGTATGGATTGGGGTTTTCATTAGTTTTATGTGAGGTGTCCCAAACCTAAATAATAAAGAATTCCCTCTCCTTTCCTATATAAACCCACCCAAGAACCCACTTCTTCATCACTAAAAGAATTTTGAGTTCATCCAACCCCTTCCCTAATCTATATAGAATCATCTCAAGGTTCCCCAAAACCCTATGAACCATCTCTGAATTCTCTCCCATGCCTTTGGGATAACCCGTCCAAGTAAGGGATTTTTTCCTTTCTCATTTCAGTCTAATTTTGTTTAAGTTGATATGACATTTTTTTCAATTAATGATGATGGGGTATGATTTTTCACCTCCCCCATACTGTCCTTGTTATGTTGGGTTAATGGTAGAAACGTATCTCTTTCATTAATGGCTCCCATGTACACCCGCTACCAGGTAAAAATTCTGTGAGAGATTTCTCCCTCCTCTTTTACATTCAAGCAATTATTTTATCTAAATTTCATTATGTTTGATGGGACACATATCTATATGAACCCTTTACTATACATTTGATTTACATAAAATGATACATCCATTTCTCTCTCATCAACCATTTTCATGAATCCTTATGTCGCGCCGTTATACTGTCGAAATTGCACAGTGTTTTTCCAAGCCAAGATCATTAAGTTGTGAATGCCATACCCATGTATCTTTCAAGGGTTTTCACCTTTATAAACATATAAATATTTAATGTAAATTTCATGTATTTATTACATATTAATTAGTCATGTAATAAATTATGATTTTAATTGATTCAATGATCCATGTGGCGCGCTTATTCATGAAATGAAATGTTTAAAAAGGGTGTGCCCTGATAACTCTCTGATGCATTGGGTAAAGTATAGTATCATTATATGTCATGTGAAATGGGTGGTGACTCATTCTAATTAAAGTGAAATTATGTTTTACTTGTGCTTCTTGTGGAATGAGTATTTACTCATGCTCCATGTGCAATGAGACTTGGCTCATTCTAATTACTTGATAACTATTGTTTCCACATTTCCATTTTATGATTATCATGCTTTATCATGCCTTTATGTTCATGTTTCTATACTGATCCATTGATATTCAATTGTCTAAAATGTATTGTATTCCTCATTTTTGGAATTAGGATTAGAAAACCCTAGTGAAGACTTAGAGACAAGAATAAGTATTATAAAAGCATCCCTAAGTATTGGTGAGTATTGAGTAAGTGGTTTATCAAGAAAATACATCCCTTTCTTGATACGAGCAGGTAGAGGTGGCTCTGGCACTACTGTATCCTATGGGTAAAACTCGAATAAAGTACTTTAAGCTAGACTCAAACGGGAAATGGTGCAAGACAATGGGCCTTGCATCACACATTTTTATGACACTCTTGGGGGATATTCTTTGGAAAATTTACAATCTTAGTATGAACCCTTTTTAAGGGAATGAAAAAAATGCCCCTAAGAATATATATTAGAAAGTAGATCATGAATAACATAGATTGAATCCTTTGGATTCGTAAGTTAAGGAAATAAAAGTTATTTATAAGTCATCAGTTTTGTCTTGGATTACCCTTTATGTATTACCACTAACATTCCTTTTATTCCAACCAATTTCCAGTAATAGGAGGACTCGGGATAACAACCGATGTAAAGATTAATGTTATGACTGTGCTAATGAGATGCCCAGTTTGATGGGAGTGGTAATCACGAACATTGTCACGATTCTCTCTCAGTTAAATCAAGCATTGAATAGAAGTGTTTCCCAAGGAATTTCTTGGTCTTCATCCTAGAAGAGATGTTAAATTATCAATTGATCTTATACCTGGGGCGATTCCAACATATAAGACTCCATATATAATGGATGTTGTAGAGATTGAGGAGTTGAAGAAAAAACTACAGGAGAATCTGGATAAAGGGTTTATACGCCCTAGTGCTTCACCATGGGGTGCACCAGTCCTCTTCATCAAGAAGAAGGATGTGTCAATGCGGCTTCGCATCAATTATCGTGAGCTTAACAAAATCACAATAAAGAACATGTATCCTCTCCCATGAATTGATGACTTGGTCGATCAGTTGCATAGAGAAAAATATTTGATACACAATATGAATAGAGTCTTTAGGGATTACCTCGACAAATTTGTGATAGTCTTTTTAGATGATATTCTGATATACTTCAAAACTAAGGAGGATCATGAGGATCCTCTTAGAATTGTAATAGGGACCATGCAGAAAGAGAATCTCTATGAAAAGTACAACAAGTGTGATTTCTTGTTGAAGGAGGTCTCATTCTTGGGCCATATCATCACAAGCAATGGGATATCTGTGGATCACTCCAAAATAGATGTAATTGAGGGATGGTCAAGGCCAACATCGGTAATGGTTATCTTTATCTTCTTGTGGTTGGTGGGATATTATCAACCATTTGTGATAAATTTCTCATGATTTTCCATCCTTTTACCAAGATAACTTGGAAGGAAGTAAATTTTTCTTGGTGTGATGAATGCAAAGAAAGCTTAAAGGAGTTAAAAAGGAGGCTAATCACTACGCCAGTGCTCACTTTACCCAAAAGTGGAGAACTTTTTATGGAATTTAGTGATTCTTTGAAGAAGGTCATCAGTTGTGTGTTGATACAAAATGACAAATTCATTGCCTATGAATCATGGAAATTGAATGTCCAAAAGATGAATTATCCAACACATGATTTGGAGTTGGGTGTAGTGATATTCGCTTTAAAACATTGGTGGCATTATCTCTTTGGGAGAAGTATGAAATAAATACGGACCACAAAAGCCTCAAGTATATATTCAGATAGAAAGATTTGAACATGTGCCCATGAGCATGGTTAGAGTTGATCAAAGACTATAACTGCTCAATCCATTACCACACTGGGAAAGCGAACAAGGTGGAATATTCTCTATATAGAAATCACCCAACGATTCTATCATTTCTGAGAATTGAGAAGGATCTAATCTTCTTAGACTTGATGAATATGGACTTGGGAATTATAAAGAAGGGAAAATCATCAATCCTTTCACAAATGACTGTTCAACTGTCTCTTTTAGAATGGTTAAAGGATGCTCAGAAGGATGATGTGGGAATTCAGAAGAAATTGGAAGCTATCATAAATGGGAAATCCTCGTAGTTTAATGTTAATAAAGAAGGAATTGATAGATTTGGAATAAGACTATGTGTTCCATCAAGTCTAGAGTTGAAGAAGGTACTTTTAGATGATGCACATAGTTTAAATTTCTCTATTAACCCAGGAATCACAAAGATGTATAGAGAACTCTGAGAGCATTATTGGTGGGATAATATGAAGAAGGATATCACTAAGTATACATCAATGTGCCTGGTGTGTTATCAAGTGAAAGAAAAGAGGTATAAGTCTAAGGGGATGATGCTACCATTGCCCATACCAGCATGGAAATGGGAGAACCTCAATATGAACTTTATCTCCAGACTTCCGAAGATATCAAAAGGAAACAAATATGGGTTGTTGTGGACCGTCTTACAAAGTCTGCGCACTTTATTTCCATTTGGGAGGATTTTTTATTAGACCAACTACCACATATATATATTAGGGACGTGGTAAGGCTGACTGGAGTACCACTATCTATTGTATTTGATCGATATCCAAGATTCACCTCTATGTTTTGTAAGAGTCTTCAACATGATCAGGATACTGAACTGAACGTCATTACAGCCTACCATCCTCAAACTGATGAAAAATATGAGAAAACTATTCAGAAACTGGAGGATATGTTAAGATCATGTTATACAGACTTCAAAGGAAGGTGGGACTAAAATCTTCCACTGGTTGAATTCTTCTAAAATAATTGTTTCCACTTGAGCATCGAAATAAATTCATATTAGGCTTTGTATGGGATGAGGTGCAGAACACCAGCATGTTGGGATGAAGTCAATGAACGTAATATGCTAGGACAATAAATGGTCTAAGAAATGGTAGAGAAGGTGAAAACCATTCAGCAGCATATCAAGGCAGCCCAAAGTCGACAGAAGAGCAATATAGATAATCGTCGACGAGCCCTTGAGTTTAATGTTGGAGTCATAGTATTTCTATGCATATCTCCATGGAATAAGGTCATGAGGATTGTAAAGAAATGGATGTTATGTCCTAGGTACATCGGACCCTCCAAGATTCTTGATCATGTTGGGGCTATAGCCTAACGACAAGAACTTCCACCTATAGTAGACAAAATACATGATGTCTTCTATGTGTCCCTCTTAAAGAAGTATATACCATACCCTTCACATGTGCTGTCATTAGAGGTAGTATATAAATTGGATGATCTTTCTTACAAAGAGAAACCAGTGAAGATCCTAGATAGTAGAAAAAAAGTTCTACAAAATAAGACAATTCCCCTTGTCAAGGTTTTGTGGATAAAGCCACAAGTTTAAAGAAGTGGTGTGGGAATCAGAGGAAGTGATGAAGTAAAGAAACCCACATTTGTTTTAGAGTGGGAAAAGGAAATTTTGAGGGAGAAATTTCTTAAGTGGGGAAGATGGTAATGACTCAGACATTCATTAATTAAAATTTCTCTTGATCAAATTAAATGTTTATTTTGGTTATATAAAATGTGAACTTCATTTGTTTTATGTCTCTAGATTTTGAAATACCATTATGAATTGCGACCTTTTCAAATATAGCCATTGAAGAGTGATCACATGATTAGTATAAATATTGGTCTTTAACATATCCAATTTAATCAGAAAAAAATGGCCACTTCGAGTAGACTTTACCCATACGAAGCCCATTTGGCAGAGCTCAGAATGGAGGTGGTATCCTTGGGCATCGCTCTTGACCAAGATCAATCCGAGATTGAACACATTAAGCTTGACTGGAACTGACTACGTGAGAAGTGGAAGTTAATATAGATTACAACCCGAGAAATGTTATCCGAGCCACAACCAGAGTCTTCAATATCATACAACTTACCATTTGGTCTTATGTGGGTGTTATAAGGGGTTATGTAATAAGAACCTAGCACTATAACTATGTACATTATTTTTGTATAAATAATGTGCATTCATTTTATTATTGTTACTTCGTAAATAGTTTTTAAAAACACTAATAATATTTTTTGTTAATATTCAACTAAGAAATCTATTTTGATGAATTAATGTATTTTTGAATTAAATAATATTTTAATAAAATATAATTAAATTATTTTTTATTAAATATAAATGATCATATAATTTTATTAATGCAATTGTAATTTTTATTAATGTTTGGAAGTTGTTTTTTTAAAACCAATGATTTTTCAGTAAATGTCATTTTTTATTTTAAAAGTAAAAATTCACATATTTAAAAAAATATTTAGATAAAATAAATATTATTTTTTTAATAAGGACGTCAAAATTATCCAAATGTTAAATTTTCATAATTTTCTGATATAGTCGAATTCTTGGGTAAAAATTAAATACTGTTTAAATATATAATGTGTTTTATGACATCATAATGCCCCAATAGTGATGTAATAAAAAAAATATAAAAATTATTTTTGGCCAATATATGTTTTAACATTAAAATAATGTGATTTTGTGTTTTTCTGATTTATTTTAAAAAGCATTGGTAGACCCTTCGAGGCTTATAAAACATTTTGTCTTTTTAAATTGTTTTCCTTGAGACTGTGACTCACCTTTACATAAGAAACCCTATTATTTTAAGATGTTCAGCCATTGTCCTTATAAAATACTATTTACACACCCCTTAAGCAGAAACCATGGACAAAAACCATGGGCTAGTTTGTGGTTTTGATTAGTTTAATGGGAGGTGTCCCAAACCTAAATAATTAAGTATTCCCTCTCGTTTCCTATATAAACCTACCCAAACTCCCACTTCCTCTTCACTCAATGCCTTTTGAGTTCAACCAACCCCTTCCCTCCTCTCTCTATAATCCTCCCAAGGTGACCCAAGCTCCCAAGAAACCTCTCTCAAGCCTCTCCCAAGCCTTTGGGATGACACTTCCAGGTAAGGTGTTTCTCCCTTTCTTATTTTTGTCTAATTTTCATTAAATTATTATGCACTTTTCCTTTCAATTACAAATGTTGGGGTATGATTTATCACCTCCACCTTACTGTCCTCTTTATGTTTGGATGATGGGATACCCCTTTCTCTCTCATTAATGCCTCTCATTACACCCGTTACCATTCTGAAATTCTGTGATGGATTTCTCTCTCCTCTTTTACATCCATGTAATTCTTTTATCTAAATTCCATTAAGTTTGTTGGGAATCATTTCTATATGACCCCCTTAATATCCATTTAATTTACATAAGATGAGAGACCCATTTCCCTCTCATCAAACATTTTCATGAATCCTAATGTCATGTCATTATGCTGCCAAAATTGCACTGCATTTTCCCAAGCCATGATCATTGTGTAGTGAATACCATACCCATGTATTTATCAAGGGTATTCAACTTTATACACATATACATATTGAATTTTACATTCATGTATTTATTCCACATTAATTAATCATGGAAAAAAAAATTATGTTGATTGATTCCATGATCCATGTAGAAAACTTACGAATGAAATGAAATGTTTAAGAAGGGTGCACCCTAATAGTGCTCCAATGCATTGGGTAAAGTATAGTATCATGATACGTCATGTGAAATGGGTGTTGACTCATGATTATTCAAGTGCATTGAGTTTTTTCTCATGATTCATGTGCAATGAGGTTTTACTCATTCTCCATGTGCAATGAGCCTTGGCTCATGCTAATTCCATGTTAAGTGTTGTTGCCACATTTCCATGTTATGATTATCTTGCATTATCATGCCTTTATGTTCATTTTTATCTTGTTCTCCATTTATATGCCTATTGTCTAATATGTGTTTTATTCCTCATGTTATTCCATGTTAATTACCTTACTGGTCTTTATAGATCACTCTTTTCTTATGCATATCCACAAGTTATCCCATCCAATTCTAAGTACAATGGAATATAGTGGTCATGTAAAGGAAGTATTCAATAAAGATGTTTTATGTTATATTTTAAGTTGTTATTTAATTATCCTAAGACCCAAATACACTATACCACTCGATATTCCATGTTTTATCAAGTGAAGTGTTTATGTAAAAAATAATGTTTATGTTTGTAATAAAAGAAGGGTTGTTATACTTTATGTGATGACTCTGGAATGATATCTCGACACCCTTCAAATTGATGGTTCCTCTAGATTCCCTACAAGTAAAAGACTCAATGATCCCAGACTCAATGAATTGATCATGGGTATCATCTTCATCACACCAGCACAAGATATTCTACCACATTCATTCCTAATGTCAGAAGGTTGTACCAACAATGTGGCAGAGTACATGGCTCTCATTACTGGTCTAGAGATGGCCCTTAAGATTGATCTTCCCCACATACATGTTAATGGGGAATTTGAACAAGTCATCTAGAAGATGAATGGTGACTATGTAATTAGGAAGCCAGGTCTTCTACAACTGTTAGAGCGTACCCACCAGCTGATGGCCCATTTCCCATCTCATCTAGAAGTTACTCATGTCCCTCTGTCCCAGAATGGTCGAGCCGACAGCTTGGCTAGCTTTTCCTCATATCTTTCAGAGCCTGGTCAGGATTATTTGATTATCCATGCAACACATGTTAGATTCATCTCTCCTAGTACTTAAAATGATTATGATAACTCAAAGGTAATCATTATTTCTGTTGGTGCCTCCACTTCAAGACCCCCCGGTTCCATTGATGTGATGTTGTAAGTGACTCTTGACTAGAAGGCCCCCTTTATTGAGTATCTCCAGCATAGTAATCACCTGGAATATTGAGCCGATCATGAGTGAATTTTATGGAGCACATTTCAGTTCACCCTCCAGAGTGGTACCTGTCTTGAGAGGATCCTCTACATAAGCAAGTTTGATGGGGTTCTCTTCTGTTGCATTCAAGGAGGTGCGATTTCTGAAGTCATGCATGAGGTTCATGCCAGTTTTTTTAGGTCTCATCGGACATGGCTGAAATCTCTAAACATATCTATAGATTGGGAGATTTTTGGCCCTCTATGATCTGTGACTATATCAACATTTCGAAGAGGTTTCATTCATGCCAAATCCATGCTAATTTTGTGCATCGGCCTCCAGAACCTCTCCACACTACAATTTACTCATGGCCCTTCTTGGTTTGGGGACATGATGTTAGGGGACCCTACCCACCGGTGACATTTCACTAGTGAAATTTTATCATAAGCACTACGGATTTCTTTTCCAACTGAGAATAAGAAGTTCTTCTCAAGGAGGTCAAGGCTTGTTTAATCGTTGAATTTTTGAGCTCCAATATCATATACCTATTCAGGGTCCCTCACATCATCCTCAACAATCACAACACCATATTCCAGACAGCAAAACTAAAGAAGTTATATGCCATGTAAAACATCCTTTCTTATTATACCTCACACTATAATGCCCATGAAAATGGGAAGATCAAGGAATTAAACAAATCCCTCTATAATATTTCGCAGAAGATGGTTGGTCAGAACCAGAAGAGTTTGCCAGATAAACTCTCCAACACTCTATGGGATAATCATATGATGACTCATAATTCAACTATTGTGACCCTATACTCTCGAGTGTATGGAATGAAGGAATTCCTTCCCATAAAGCTTCAATTTCCATTATTGTGAACAACTATCTATGATAAACAGACTCTAGATAATGTGGCCAAAACATGTTTGGATGAACTGAATGTGGTTGATGAGAATAGGCTTTGTTCCCTATATAATCTTGAGAGGCATCATAAATAGATAGCCAAATCTTTCAAAAAAACGTTTTCCTCCGCTCATTCTTACAATGTGATATGGTGTTGGCCCTGGGAACACCAATGATAACTGGTAGGAAACTACCCAAACTGGAGCCCATGTGGGAAGGACCTTACATAATTCACATGGACAACCCCAATGGTTCATACTCCCTAGTTATTAAGGATGGGGAGGATATCAATCCTCCAACCAATGAAAAATTATTCAAGTAGTTATTCTACTGAGTAAGACACAACCCCACATGACTTTAAATTGCACCGTCTTCACCGCATGATGTTAAAATGCATGATTCGTCCAGGGTGAAGGATGTAAAACTACCCATTACCCATCCCACATGACAGTAAAGAACTTTATCATCATGAATGAAATTATACTGCATGCAATAGATATACCATTATGGTCCAAGCTTTAGGACCATAAATTAATATCTACCACGTCCTATTGGCATGACGTTAAATTTCATGGAATCTTATGAACTATGTATGGCATTATTCTTTCCCCTTCAAGATACATAAGAATGCGTGGAAATTTCCTCCATGGGCCTTTCCCCAAACTTCATGATCTCGCCTTGGGTCCAGCACCTTGGTCTGGATGCTTCTCAAAACACATGGTGTAGTGCATTCCTTGTTAGCCTTCATTTATGTCAGATTTATCATGACTGCACCATGTATCCCCTCCTTGGACATATCCACCTATTTCGCCCTTACCACATGAAATTAAACTAAAATAGCATATTCACGCTTCATGCATCCCCTTTAGTTGGGGTCTCCATCAATATTTACATTTGAAATGACCCCCCCCCCAGTGGTACAGATGCTCGACCTTATGGATCACCTACCATTTTGGGCAACAACCTAGAGGGTTTTTAGTGACAAATTGATACAATTCATACATTTTTACTAGAGTCAGCATTCAATGTTCATTTTTTATTCCCATTTTAGGTCACACAATATAAATGATGTGTTTTCGAATGCAGTCAAGAGTCATCCTCCATCGTTATCACCACCCCTATATGTCCCAAATATTGGGAGCAATGATTCATTTAGTCCTATGATCCCTTCAAACATCATTCTTCCTCGAGCAGGAATGTTGGTCTGATGGGGATCGACCCTCCCCAATCTCTTTCCCTCATTTTCATTCCCTTATATGCTAGGGAGAAACAAATCTAATTCTTTGCTTCCCACACTTAGAATTGCTCATGTGAGATTAGGATAATTGGTAAGGAATCACCCACATAAATGGTCACAAAATCACGGTCTGATACCTATGACCTTAAACTAATAACACCAACGTACCTACTGCATGACATTAAACTACGTGATCCATCCGGGTAAAAGGACGTAAAACTATTCAGCACTCTTCACACATGATGATAAACTAAAAAATGACTAAGACCATTAATTTATGGCCTAGACTCAGGTCCATCGACCGTTCTGGACCCCTAACCCAAGTTCACTCTTAGGATTGTGTGGATTGGTACAGACTCTATGTCCTTATCCACATTAGTCTATTTTTTCTGCGCCACACGCATCCCCTTGAGACACCCCTCCTTCATTCATCTTCTAATCCTTAAGAAATTAAACTGCACGGGTACCCCCACTCATTATGAATCCAATCATTTTGGTTTCCATAAACTTTAACTTCCCAAAGGACCCCCGAAGGGCATGGATGCTAGGACCCAGTGATCTCCCACCCTCTCGGGCCAACATCCTTGAGGATGTTAAATGACAAATTAAAACAAGTCCGACATCTTGAATATGGTCAGCAGTCGATGATCAACTATTTGGTCCTTTTCCAGGCCACACAATAGATATACTATATTTTGAATAAGTACACTAGTTATCCTCAATAATTTTTTCCATTATGTGTTCTACCAAATTATAGGCATGGTTATTCACCCATTACTCCCATTTGTCCCAAACACATGGCATTAAACTAGGCATCTACAGTCTGATCTCTATGAACGTTAAATAAGATCTACCATGTCCAAGTTTCATAATGTTAAACTACATGTAATCTTGATAACTATGTATTATTTGATCCTCTTCCTTGTGGGATACATGGGAACACCCAAACATCTCATTTTTTGGGACTAGCCCAGGTACATCTATGCGCTCTCTCAGCCACTTGGCCTGATATATCTCCAAAAATTATGAACGATGTGTCATATGTGGTATTATATCCTCATTAATGTTGGGTTTTTCTCCAATCCATACAAATTACTCTTCATGATACCCCCTACTATCCTCTTCCTCTTCATAATGACAAATTGCTTGATTCCCATCCTTGTGGGATAAATAGGAACGCCCAGACATTTCATCATTGGTTCCATCCCCATTTCATAATAACCTCCTATTATTTATATCCCCTTGACCGATGTTCTCCAGGATGGGGTATGTGGTGTGGTATGGGTTTATGTCGTCATTCCCATCGGGATTGCAATAGCCATGCCATGTTACTCTCTCTTGAGGGCTCTCCATCCTCCTATCCTCCACTCATCTTCTCATGTTGTCTTCTCTCAAATTGAACCCCTCAACCCACTTTGTCAATTCAACAACGTGCCCAGGTGTACTATAGATTAGAACCTAGAGTTTTCAGTTCTAGATGGACATGTTTCCATATATTTACATGATTTATATTTCCCTTTATTTGGGATTTCAGGTTCTTTCACATTAAAAGGGACCCCCTTTACAACCTGGTCCCATGCCACATTGGCTCACATTCCATCCTTGGCCAATGTCCCCAAGGATTTCGAAAGACAATTTGAAACGAGTCTGACATTGTGAATATGGTCAGCGATCGACTCTCATTTGTTTGTTCCCATTTCACATCACATTATATGGATTTTGTGTTTCGAACATAGTCAATGGTTATCCTACATTGTTATGACACCCCCATCAAGCCTTATATATTGGAATCCTGATTCACATCATTTTCTACTCTATCATGTTCAAGTGGAATTTTGACACTCTTGGTGTTGTCCCTTAGTGTAGTTTTTCACATCATGAGAAATAATTAACTGCGTGGTGTCATCTGATGATCTGGACCATTTCTAGTTTCTCAATATTCTATGTATTGTGAAGACCTTCTCCCCCCTTGTTCCCATTATCAAGTGTGGCTCACGTGGTCTTAGCAATTTGGTCAAGGATTACGCCCGGTTGGAAGAGTCTTAATTCTATTGGTCCAAGCTCTATGACCATAAACATAGATCTAACTTATCCTCATCACGTGATGTTAAAATATATAAATCTTCCTAAAACTATGTGTGGCTTGATTATCATCCTGATGGGATACATATGAAAGCACAAACATTTTGTCTCTGGGTCTAGCTCAAGCTTCACTAATTATCTCATTTGTTCAGGATTTTTCTGGGAAACTTATAAGATTGTACTGTGTAGATTATGTGGAATTATGTCCTCAATCACTTCGTGTTTGCAATAAGTTCACCATGTACTCACCCATTAAGATCTAGTCTATCCAACCCCCATCCCTATCGAACGATGTTAAACTACATGAATCTTTCATGGACTATGTATGGATTGATTCACATCCTCATGGGATACATAGGAACACCCATAAACTTTTTCATTGGGTCTAACCCTATATCGTCTAATATTTTCTGGCCCCTTGTACTATGGTCACCCCCTCTGGGGTTTCGTGAAATTTGATGTGGAATGATGTCATTATTTTCATCAGATATTCTTTATCCCCACTACACATTCCTACTAGAACCTCTATATTCTATGGGAATCTAAGCCATGGTACGTTAAACTATAATCCCTGGTCATATATGAAATTAAAATATTTTGGCGTTTTTGCACGATGTTAAAATTAGTGGGTAGGTCCTATCATACGACCCTAGTCCATGACACTATCTTTCTAGTATCACGACAAAAAATAGCATTGTATTGTGTTTTCCTCGCTCGAGTGGACACTATGTATTGTATTAGTCATCCACCATTCCATTTTTCAAGGCCTATATATGGCTAGATTTCGGTAGCAACACCTAGATTCTCTTCCCTAGGTTGTTTTATTCACCAAAAAACACATCCACCATAATGAACAAAAAAGATCCATCAAATTCTTCTTATTTTGGTGAATGTCCTAGACCTACATGACATAGATTTCCCCTTCCATTGTTACCCTATAGTTCCCTATTCGAAAATTATGTATGACATCATTCTAATCCTCATGGGATACATAGAAATGCCCATACATTTTTTCTTCGGGTCCACCCCCAAGAATCTCAAATCCTTCCCTCTTTCGAGACCCCTTGTCACTGTTAGAAGCATGTGGTGTGATATAATTTCCTAATTCATTATGGGATATGTACCACATTGTGAATTTCTGTTCTTGGTAATCACATCTTCAATGCATGAATTTAAACTTAATTATAATTTGGATAAGTTTAGGATGCCTCGTAATAATTATGGAATGCTTTAACTTCTCCACCAGAGAGGTTTTCACTTGTTAGTGTTGGACTCTCACCACATGGCGATTTAAAAAATATGTCCGGCTAGATTCCCATACTTATGGGATATTTAAGAATGCATGATCATTTAGCCTCAGGTCCCACCTGAAAATTATCCTTTTCATCCCCTTGGAATGTGATCTCTGTTGCAAGCATGTGATTTGTGGCAGACTTCCTTATCTTTTAATTTAGGTCGGGTTTATAGTTACCGTATCATGTACCCCTTTAGAAATCCATTCCCCCTTATTTTGGTACCACATGACGTTAAACTACAAAAATCCTACAAAACAAAGTATGGCTTGATTCCTTCTCTAGTATGATATGTAGTGGCATCCGGATGTTTAGTTCCCAGATCCATCAACATGCTTGTAAACCCCCTAATATGGCCATCTTGGCCTTATCCCCCCTTTCAGGACAGTTCATTGCCTTTATCCTCACTTTACGACGTTAAAATACATGTCTAGAAACTTCATTCACATGAAATAAAAATATGGTCCACTCTAGGATCTCTCCAGAGATATCCTATCAGGAAATGAGTATGTTCCTCGATCAGATCGATGTGCTCACCTAATGTTCTTTCATCATGGTGGCGTAATTTCATGAGTGTTAGACTCCATTCGAACAACCCATAACTCTATCCTCTATGATTTTCGTGCACTTTATTTGTATCCTTGTCCCCTTTCATTCCTAAAAAAACTCCCTAAAAGTACATATTCTTAGCCTAAGACTCAGTTACTATCCCGAGTTAATGTTCTTGAAGGATAATGGATGAAATATCGAGTCATACCCTATGTTTTGAATATGGTCAATGGTCATACATCATTTGTTATCCCCATTCAAGGCTATCACAATAGGTATAATGTGTTTCTATCATGGTCAATAGTTATCCTTCATTATCATGACATCCTTATAGTGTTCTGAATTTTGGGTATCATGATTCACACATTCCACTCCCATATGTTTGGATTTATTCTAACACCCTAGGCGTTACCCTACTCTTGCACTAGAGCACGTTGGGAAAGTGGAAATTTGAAAGAACTGTGAACATCCTTCTCAAGTCAGGCCTAAATATTTCTTATTGAAAATCAGGATCAGTTGTTCAGACCCTAGATTCCAAGAGCGTGGTTGGTACTCTAATATTTAAAAGGAATAACTATGCGGTCATCCCTTGTTTCTCAAATCTTGAATGACCCATGTGAGCTTAAGAATTGCTCACTGGATATTTCATGAATGTGATGGAAATGAAGAAAATGAAAAAAAATATTGGAACTCATGGATGCAACCAAAATAAAAATAAAAATCATGAAACTACATTTTTTTGTTCACATGAATTATAATGCCCAACTTTTGGCCCCTCCAATAGATGGGTTGACCTCTTCAATGGAGCATCCCGTAACTGCCACTCTCTGTCTTGTAGCATCCAAGATCAGCTTTTGCTTATTAATATCCTTCTCCTCCTTGATGGAAATGGGGAATATTTCATCAGCCTTGATACCAGATCAAACCTCATCAGCTCAAATAATAGCCATCTCTTTGGAGGGTCACCTCATATATTCTTCAGCCTCTAATAGTTGGGCCTTCATTCATGATATGATCCCTGGTTGTGCATCAAAGAAATCAGAATACTCATTTTCCCATGACCTAAACCATTGAATCTCATTATCATTATCCTGAAGTATCTTGATGTTAAATGGCTTCCTCTGCTACTATTACACACTAAGGTTGTGGTCATGTTCTCATATTATCACAGGGATGAAGACTCAGATGATCATATGAGGACGATGGGCATCCACTCTTCCAGCTCATAGTTCAGGCAGCCAGGAAACAAATGTCCCTATCAGATCTATTTATTGTTCTTGTGGGGTCTCCCTGATGATGCTCTTGATCAGCATCCATGATCGATGACAAGAAACATTTATATCCTCTTCAATGAAATCCATCTCATCTCGGTCCTCGGGGTTAGTAGTTTCATATTCATGGAACACTTCCTAGAACTCATCAGTAGGATCCTTATCCGATGTCTAGTTGGGTAGGTCAGGGATCATATCATCTGATTGATCCCCATCCCCTGATTCCCCCTCGATGATTTTATGTTCCTTCCTACTGACAACCCCACCTACAATCTGAAACCCTGTTGCTTGGTCAGTATGGGTGTCTGCATCAAGACCATTGGCGTTCCCTTGGGAAAGGAAACAACTAGATTCCTTTACATCCTCTCCAATGAGGCCCACTACATTTTAATAATTTTTATTGTGATAATACACAAACATCCATCCTCACCAAAGCGGCCCACACCATTTGAGGAATTGTGAATGTGAGTGTACAAAAACATCAGTTGGCCTGATTCAATGTATGACAGTTACAAATTCTGTGAAGAAGACATACAGAGTTCAAATAGTCAATCTCGCCCCTAAGATGTTGCCGACAGGACCCCTAGGTGTGGCCATACATATATGGTTGGTAAATTAGAAGAATCTGAGAGAACCACCATGTGTGTCACCACCCCACTAGACACAGTAGTCACCGTTGTCATAGGTGAAGATCCTGAATATACATCCACTATGGCACGGGAGCCTGTTTTGCATATGAGGCCCTCCTATAAAGGTCAAATGTTATTTGAGAAGTTAAAATCTACCTAAATGAGGATCATAGGAAAATGGTTTAGGGTTTACCTCAAGAGCGTCTGAAAACTCTTACATATCCATGTTTGATACATCACCTTCCTCTAAAGGGATCCCACCACCAGCCTCTTCCCACCAGGAGGAGTCTTTAGATTCTTCGAGTAGGGGGAAGATATCCTTCTATTCAACAGCAAATAACTGCGGAGGTACTATTCGATTGAGCCACACATTCACCCAATCCGTCAATGGATGTGGAGCACCTTGAGAGTGAATGAAGTCCTATAGCTCGATGATGTACAGCTTCACATCCACTTGAGATGCATCAAATTCGACCAGTGTGACTAATCTCTAAAAAATCCATCCCAAGATGGTTCTGATTGTGAAAGATCTTGGAAGGATTGATGAATTTCCTATTAACATACATGTTGTCCATAGCCTTCCAGATAACCGCGTCCTTATACATGTCTATATGGTGCAACCGCTTCCCCAAAACCATATTGGGTATCCTATGAAACCCCATGGGTGGCCTCCCCTCTTCCTGAGTTTTCTCTTCTTGGACCACAGGGTCCGCCACAGATGCCTACCTCCTGATCTGTGCATGACTCACCACTATTGTGGCCCCTCCACCACAAGATGTTCTTACCACATTCCAACCCCGACCTCAAGGATGAGGCGGTACCCCCTCTATTGCATGGAAAGTCTACTGCTTCAATATCCCCCTTGGTAGGCTGCCTGCCAACTATTGAAATCTTATTTCACTAGCCCATAGATAGCTATGGGCGAAGGAAGCTCATTCTGCATCTTTCCATCCTCACATGTGAACATGAGCCACATATTTCTCATCACACATGGATGGTCCTCATGGAGTAATCTTAAGTAGACCTGTGGGGTTAGCCTCTGCATGCACCATAACCGCCTCACTAAGCGGTGTGGGGTGTAAAGCTCACAAAGAGGCTCACAGTAAACACAAACCACCAGAACATAATCCTAAAAGGCCATGAGGTAAGGCCAATTCTCCTCCATCCCCTAACCGTAATTTGTGAACACACCTACTGGTGATGGCAACAAATGTATTTGAAACTAATCATCCATTCATGCTCGGTTCATCGCCATCGGTGGGGTCAGCTTGGTCGGGAAACTCCCCACCACATTCAAAATAGTATATTAGAAGTATGAACCTGGAGGGGAAATGGGGTTTGGGTATTCACAGGCACCCATATGTTCCACTACCCACCCTTAAAGAAGAGGGATCTTCCCACAAACCCTACGTGGCTTCCTCCCTTCACTGATATGCCAAAATACTTTATACAACATAGCTAGCATGGGGATCCCTTGATTGACCCATTCCCCCGTCCCCAACACGGACACCATGATAAACATGCTCAGTCATATCACCATGTTCATATCCCTTACTGGTCGTATCCAGCTAAAAATGAGCACTGAGAAGAATGAAGCCAACCTAAACACGTGTTGTTTCTCGGTGCTAACACTGAAACCCATGTATTCCACTGTATGTTCTCCAAGATTCACCAATATGAGTTCTCTTTGCTATGCTGGACCCCCTTCGGGAATGTGGGAGACCTCAAATGAAACTACCCATCTATAGGGGAAATCCAGAACCACCATAATGACAACTTAAATTGTAAATCCTTGATCGACTACTTGTAGTCTCCAAGAACCAAGTTCATCAATACCTTTTCCAACCAAGACATCTTCTCCAGGTCCTCCCATGTATTCCTGGTGAGGAGGAACTCCTCATATATCACCCCCAATATCAAAATCCATGAGAACTTGTGATGGTCCCAAAGGCTAATACCGACCTCCCCATGGTGAAGACTAATAGTGTTGGTCCTCAATGAACACGTGTTCAACAACTCTAACATCATTTGCTTAGACTGGTAAATGTAGAATTAGGAGGCCCATTATACCTCATAGAGGACCACTCAACTCATTTCCACACCAAACTCTTCACAGGAGGCACAGACCTAGTAGGCCTAGGCCCATTCATCTATGAAATTTCTGCCCTGGAACAGATCCCACTAATCAGACCACCCCGTCTCCAGGTTCCCCAAAGCCACCTTCAAAATGGTGTGGTACTGTGGGGGAGGTTCTTCTATCTTCATCTCCTTCTCATCAACTTTGATAACGTGGTTATATAATAATCTGAAATTCATGAGTGTATGATACTCCCAAGAATGACCACCATCCGCCTTGTACCACTGGATCTAGCACGACATACTTTTGATCTAAGAGGATATCTCATCTCTTCTTAATCTAGGAATGAGAACATTATCCCTCAAACCAAATATGTGTAGATGTAGTCTTCTTTAGAGAGTTTAGTTCTTTTGGCATTCCAAAAACAGCTTCACCAAGATGACAGAGCATAATCGTAGAGATTGACCTCATTGCTAGATCAAAGAGGCATGTCTCAGAGCCCTGCCACAGACCTCGAATGTATAATCCACAGGTTTCACAATTTCAAAGTAAAAATACTAATTGGTCACCACCAAGTAAAAGAGGGCCTGATTCGCAATGAGTGGTCGCAGAGCATGTGAATCATGATGAATCGAGATATATGGAAAAAACATAGGAATATGTAAGGACAAAAGAGAGGTAATCCTACCCTATTTATAGGCAACAACCTCCCAGATTCGTGGTGAACTTGGCCACAGTGATCATTGTGGCGTTCTCAACTCTTGCATCGCCTATCTGCATCATGATCTAGCTTCACTGCCTTTCTTTTCGATTAGCCTAAAAATATTGGCAATCTACCCTCCAAATTTTACCCTCATTTTCTTCTCAAATCCATGTTTGATGGGGGAATTTTTTGGTTCCCAAATGTGTGTATTGAAAAAAATATTCAAATAAAGAATGAATACAAAAGGGGATACTTCATGAAGAACCTTCGCGAAGCAATTTTACATCATGGCTAGCGTGATGCCCTTCCGCACCATGGTTGATGCATAGTAGTGGCACCCTCATTGATAGACTTAGAGGAAAGAGGTAGAATACTCCATGGTTACTATGGAATAGATGGAAAACTTCACAACGTGGAAGGAATAGGATCGCCTTTGCGATTCCTTGGAAATTGATGGAAGCCTTTGTGAGTGCATCAGAGGTAATAAAGGATGTCGTTGTTCCTTGGAGGGGATGTTGGTCAACTCCGCTTTCACAAAAACCTTGACACATGCTGCCTCTAATGGAAAAGTGCAAGAGTCTTTTCAGCAAGCTTTCAGAGCGTCACACTGACTATCACCTATAAATATCAGGTTTCCTCTGAACCTAAAATAAGGATACCCTATCCTTTCACCTTCTCAACTATCAAGTGGCAATGCACCATGTTCTCTATGAATCATTGAGAAAAATTAGATCTTTAAGGCATTTGAGCATTGTGAGATACCTTTTACTTATCTCAAATACAACCCTTTTCAACCAGGGATTCCCTTCGTAAAGCCCACAACCCATCACAATAGAGGGAGCTCCCTATGGGCCCCGGGAGATTGAAAAGAACTCATTATTCTAGATGTAGCTTCCATGAACATGTGCACCCCATAAAATGGAAGAATCACTATGCTTCAAGAAGTGCATTACTTTGATGTGCCATGCTTTTCAAGTCACCCATGCCTCGTGAAGTCCTACTCCGCGAATGAACATGCTCATTGGGAATAACCCTTTATACACATATATACCCCACACCTAGGTTAGGACACCCCACTTCGCGAAACATACCCCATTACGGAGTCTCTCCACTCTGAAGATCACTATATATTTGCAAGGTATGATCCTATGGAAACTTTTAATTCACAAAACCCTTCTCTCGTATGGCCCTCCAGGTTTGTGTAAAGTTATTTCATGGTCCATTGGGAAGTATTTCATATTGCGTTGCATTTCCACATGCTTATATGCATAGGAACTCTCACAGATATTGCTTCTTCACAGAGCCATGCTAACATGATCCCCTCAATGGATAACTCCATAACCCCATATCCCCATGAAATTGTGGTATCCTTCTCCTCACCATGGGTTAACATAAAGCAGTTATCTATGTTCTAGGGGTGAGGAGTGAATCCTCCTCATCCAAGATGAAAGATGTGAAACTGTCTAGAACCATCTTCCTCAGTACATGAAATTAAACAATAGCTTCTCTTCATGCAATATACATGGGGTGCCCCACCTCAAACATTCTCTATGACCACTAGTCACCATGGGAGTGAGATCTTCCTCACATAGAATGAGATCCTCCTTGCATGGAACAACATCTATCTGTAGGGGTGGGAAACCATCTTAGTGTAAGCCCCTAGCATTTCATCTGGGAGGTAGTACCATTTCCCACCTCTTTACTTCCATTGAAAAAGTCTTGAGGGGAGATGGGAACATGTACTTTCATTACCCTGTCCCACTACCTTTGGGATTTATTTCTATTAGGCCACCATCCTAAAGTTAGTCTTGATCTCCATCTCCCTTGGCCGCTAACCACTTGTTAGACCATGTTACCTACTTCAGATGATAACCATGTGTAAGCATATATTTCCTATTTGGTATATTATCAACTCATAAGTCCCTCTCTATTCCTTGCAGATTAACCTTTCATGGCATGATCATCAGGTCTTTGCAACCTCTTGTTTGTCACACCAAGAAAGACTCGCGTGGGATTAGAGTAAGCAACAACCATGGAATCCTACATGGGCCATATTAGGATGTAAGCTCTATCCCTTTACTATAAAATACATGGAATTTGATCTTTTACCTCTCCAAGATATGAATGTAGGATTCCTCCCTCATGTTCAATCCCATCACCCATCGGTCCCAACCACTTCACGTCGGTTCACCCTCATCCTGCATGATGTTAATCTGTATGACCCTTTTCATCCTGCATGATGCTAAAATGTATGTATACAAAATATGTGCGTTTTTATCCCTATATATTAGACTGGGTATATAGGAAGACTCCATGTGGTTCAATCCTAATCTACGGTAAGAATTTTATTCTCCTATGTTGGGATCCAACTCTCTAGTCCACCCCCGGGTGATAGATCAATCTCTAGATTCTAACCATTCATATGTCCTAGAATCATCATTGGGTCACTTTCATAAACACCCTAAACCTTTACCTCACCCTAAACGATGTGGGTTCTGATCCCTATCACATAGACAAGGTATGTAGGAAGCCTCCCTGATGTTCAACCCCAAACACAAGTAAACATATTCGAACTATGTGGGTTTTGATCTCTGTCCCCAAGGTAGGGTATGTGGGAATCCTCCTTGTGGTTCCACTACAAACACTAGTAAATTTCAGTGTCCCCTTTGTTGGGACCCATATCCTTGGTCCGTCCATCAGTGGCATCAAACCAACTCATGGGCCGCTAACCACGCGTAACCCCAACATGTCGCCGGGTCATTTCTTTATGTGCACACCCCGATTCTATGCCCCCACCAAACATCAAGGAAATTGATTCCCTTCCACAGGGATATATAGGAAGCCTCCCTGAGTGTAACACCCCATGGTTTTCTAAAAATGAACTTTAATGCATGAAAATTTTTTTAAAGTAGATATTTATAACTATCTTTTAAACATAATTTTTTCACTTCTATGTTTTGAATTTTTAGAAATGGTCATCTACAATTATTTTCCTTATGTTATTTAGAGTATAATAGAACCAATGTGATATTTTAGTGAATAGTAACATACCCTGATGAATATTATTATCACCCTAATGAATAGTAAATTGAATTATTATTTTCTATTCTTAAGGATTTATGATAGTGACATGATGGCTAATTATTCAATGTGATATAAAATCATTTATAGATTTGAGATTGCTAAATTATTAATTAAGAATTATTTTATTTAAAAATTAAATTAATAATATTTAGGAAATAATTTTTAAAAATTTTAGTTCATTTTTGAATTCCACACTTCTAAAAATGGTTAGGGTGAATTTTTGGGATTTTTCTGAAACAAGTGAATTTTAGTTGAATAGTTAAAATACAGTTTGAGTTTCAGTGTATTAAACAATAGAATTAATGATGTATTAATTATGTTCGACTTGTGTATAGTAAAATATTACATTAAGTTCCCCAAGAGGAATGTACCATGGGCAAGCCCATAGTTTTGCAAAAACCACTAATGAGGTGTCTATTGGAAATTAATAAAATATTCTCTCACTTTTGCAATAAATACCAACACCTTCCTTCATTCCATTAATTCAAAATTCCTCCTCAATGATGGTTTGGTTTAATTAACTCCCTATTAATCCTTCCAAGGTCTCCTCAATCAACCAAGGTCCCAACCTTTAGGTTTTTGGAGTTACTCTACAAGGTAAGTGAATCCACCACCCTTCTCTTTTTCAAGCATTCATTTTATGCTATTCTTATTAATTTTATTTTTCATATGTTGATATATGTCATGAAATATCCCCATTACTACCCATATTATGTATGAATGATCATATACCACTTTTTCTTGGCGAATTTCCTTAGTTTGAATTCTGTGTGTGGTATGTTTGTGCGGTTCCCACTAACCCAAAAAGTGGTTTATCTTAAAAATGATAAAAGAGGATTTGGATAAATGATCATATACCACTTTTCTATCATCAAAATATTTTATGAAATTTTAAGCGACGTCGTTAGGCTTCCAAATTATCGTAATGGATTTCTCAAATTTTCTTTAATTTCATGATAACATTCTTTTATTTTTCATTCCTCAACTTCCCTTATCCTATAGTAATTAATAATCTAGTATCTTAAATATTATGGATTTAATCATTTTTATGGAATAATCACCATTATATTTCTTTTTCTCCCCCACTTATTCAAGAAAGTAAAACATATTCTGTGATGTGTCGAATTACCGACATCCTGGATGATGTGATTTCAATTTCTTTTACTTCCTTTAAGGTTGTTCATGAAAAAAAATTTATGGTTGGACTAGATTATAATTTATTTATTATAAATTATATAGTTTTATGTAATCATTTAGTACAAATGTTATTAATTTATTAAATAAAATGAGTTCTTTACGATCAAGGATTTTCCAAAAAGACTTAAACAAATATCAATAAATATTTAACTAATGAATCATCCTCATGAAAAAATTCAAAATGATAAAATGTATAATTTATTGTTTTGGAATCATTTAAATACCAATATATTATAATTATGGCTTTTCACATACAATCTACAATAATATCCTTCATGAATCAATCATGGAAGTCGTGTCAAGAACGCACCCAAAACAATGCAGGGAAAAAATATTAAAAATTAAAGGGTGAAATGATGTAATGAAATGATCATATAAGATGTTATAAAGATGAATATTTTCCTTTAGAATATTAATAATACTAATTTAACCATTATACATTAGGTTTCAATGAGTGTAAAGTAAGAAAAACTTGTGGTAAGGTAATTCTTTACCCGATTTTCATTCTTTTGTCTAACCATCTACTCTGTTATTTACGTGGTATTAAAAATTTTTGTGTGATGGGTTCTGTTTATATTTTGATTAATTATGTGTATTTATAGTTTATATACATATTCAATACCCTCTATTAAGTCTCACTTGAATTATATGATATTTATAAGGGTATTTTCTTTTAAAAGATTCTCTAAATTTCCTATATATTTAGTCATTGATTGTCAGATATGAAGGAAATCTCATTTTATAATTGGTAATGTAATAAGGATTCACGAACATAACTTAAATCTATAAAGAGAGTCTCGGAGTAGACAATAATTCCCCTCAAAAAGGTGTGATGAGTCTGACCTCCCATCCTCTCGACCAATACAAATTACTAAGCCTCATCAGTCCACAAACTAATGAGCGCCTTCCTTTGGAAAGTATGTCCAAATGGAAGTGGAATCATTGGATGTTTCCGGTTCTATGAACAAACCCATTAGAAACCGATTGGAATGTTTGAACCTTCAATCAAGGAGGTCATCCCCAAATTCTGAGGGAAACAAAAAATGGTTAACCCTACGTGAATCCTTAACCAAGTTAAAATGATGTTTTACCTATTTGTTAGGACCATATTTAAAACTCAATGAGAGGGCCAACAAAAACAATTATTGACATATCTGCTCCTCCAAAAGATGTAGTGGCTGAATTTATCTTGATTACGTCTGTTATATCAAAAAGGCTCTCTTTTCCAAGATCTTCTAAATTTCCATAATGGCTACTCTCAAGTTCACACCTGTGAATACTGCTGCTGCAAATGCCACTGTTGCTAATCCTATTGGATCGTCATCTGCTCTAAGGATGACATCACATACTTAGCATCTTCAATGCTGGGTATCAAATGCGCTGGTTAAGGAGTACCATCAACACAGTACCATCCCAACTCTGGAGGCTTCCCGACAAGCCCTCCAAGTGAACAACTCACACCGGTCGTCCGAACAATGATGACCAATGATCAAGAAGCATGTGGTGTTAACCACCATCTCTAACCATTTTGGGTCGTTATCCCCGGAACACAATCACCATTCACTTCCACATTCTGGGGAGGTGAATGAGCAGGTCCCTCAGGGCCTTAATTCAAAGAAGCAGGAGTCCTTCCTGAGGACTCCTATCAACAATCGCCGCCAGACTCGTGTAGTAGTACGCCCTCAACATGATGAGGGTACCAACTCCAGGTGTTCGGCTTAGGTTCCTCGAACCCGAGCAGGCAAGACGAACCGCCAGAGGCAGAATCTAGTCAACAGTGAGCATGTTCTTATCTCTTCTATCTCCATAGAAGTCCACCAACCTAACTTGGTGGCAAGAAACGAGCGGGAATATACACCTGCACGTTTTAATTCCGTTGTCCAGAAGACTCGTTTGGCAACATCACGCCAATCCCGCTAGGCAATTCTGGTGGAGTACTATCGGCAGGAACATACACCTTTTTATACATCATCAGCTAGTCATAAGGCTCCTCTGACTACATATTATGGAGCTCGTCAACCACATTTGGCGAAGTGCAATCAGCAGGTACATACACCTACTAGTATTAATCAAGCCTACCAACAGTCCCACTTGGTAGCATTCGGAGAAGTTAGTCGAAAAGCCCCGACAACAATCAGGAGGCAGACTCAACTCTCTTCCCCCACACTTGAGTACTATCAAGATTCACTGACAAGAAAAGGAGGACAGAAGCAGGCACATACACCTACTCCAAGCACGGAATGGACGTATATCCCCATTCTGGCAGCTGAAGTCACCAAGCATATTTTATCAATGGTGAAAGAGCAAAAGCAAATCCCTGCTCATATTCTGGATGCTTTCCATGATATTATAACAGCTTCAGCAGTATCTCAGGGAAAGACACTTAAATCTATCCCAACCAGTGGAGTGACACATCCACAGTTCACTTCGGAACAGACACACACATCTTTTCCAGTCCAAGAGGGTTGTGGGGCATACTCCCCCATATCATACGGACAACCAAGTCATGAACATACACCTGAATTGAGTAGATATTGTCAGCCTAACATGGCTATCTCTCCTGATCAGGCAGATACACCTGCTCAGAGCAGCCACTTTCGTCAACAATTGGTTTCCAAGGTGAGTAAGAAGGCGTTTAAGATGAAGACCCACCCAACACAGTCAAAATATCGAAAGCCAATCTGTCACAAGGCCTTGCTCGATGCTGGAGTTCTTGAAGCCCTCAGATAGTTATCTATTGGAATTCAAGATTCTACTCCCTCATTTCCCAATAGTGGGAATATTAATTCTGAAGGTCTTCAACAGACACTTCCTCATGAAGGCTTGCTTCATGACAATTCAGTCGATCTTGAAGTTTCATCTTCAGATGGGAGATACAATAACCCTCTGTGTGGCCAGAAGACCAAGGAGCAAGAGATCTCATCTTTTGTTGTAACCCACCATGGTGGTCCTCCCCATGATGATGAATTTCGCTGCGAAACTCCTCTCCGCAGTAGTGATGCACATTGCCTGGAAAATGATCTAGTGGATAATGTAGTGCCGAGAAATCCCTCTTATCTGGAGGAACTTGAAATTGAGAAACCAGTCATGTCTGATGCTTCATCACTAGCAGGTGAAATACTTTCTCAATCAGAAGATAGCCCAAGGTGTAGGTCATTCTCTGAACCACCTCTAAGTCATGAATCTTCTAGTTTAATCAGTGATCTCTCTACCAATCTTGTTGAATCCGATGAAGTAACAAGGAAGCACCAGATCTGGTCAAATCAAGTAGAAGAATCTTCATTTAATGATAAAGAGGAAATGTTGAACATGAGAAAACAACTGGCAAAGGGTGAAGTACCAGTCATGTTTTGGACTCTGGCTGACTCTCAGTATGACATTCCAAATATGTTGACGAAAGATGGAATTCATGATATTTGTCTCAACATATGGAAAACTCTTTGTCAGTTGAAGAAGAAATTATTATCTTATGATGAATATGAAAATCATCTTAAGATAATAGAAGGGTTACAACATCATATTGATTTGGCATCTCTATCAGTCTCTCGATATCCGAAGGCTGAAAATCAGTAGAGAGCCCTTCAACATTCATGCCTTGGCACACTAAGAAGATTGCGTCAGTTAATTGCCAGTGCCCCATCTGGTATTCATGTCAGAGGATGGGGTTTTCATGGAGCACTACATTTCACTGTGCTCTTTAGTTAGCAAAGCCCGCCAAAAATGGTCTCATGCAATGTTATTGCCCATTCTCGGCCAAAGTCAATGGGCTTTGTTTGTAATCAAAAGCTTGCCCAAGAACAGGCTTCAACTATTTCCTCTCAAAATCAAGAATACATAGAACAAGTTTTTAAATTACTCCTGCATCAAGCAAACGAGAATATTGAATAGGCCTCTCGTATGGAGCAAGAACATCATCAAGTGATAGAAGTGTTGGAAATCATCTAACGGTCTTTTGAACTAGGTGATAAAAGTGGATACAGGTTAATGCATCCAGCTAATTTCCGGACTAAGGTTCGCAAGATCAGGAGAGATTTTAAGAAATTCTTAGACATAGCATGTCAAGAGCCACCCCGGCTTGACAGATTGGGGACTCTTTTAAACCAACCCTCGGTATCAACAAATAGGATTCGAGGAGTTGAGCAGGAACATCATGAACAGCCCTAGTCCACCGGACTGGGGACTTTTTCAAATCATCAATCCCCTCCTCAGAGAAAGTATGTCTTTTCTCGATTGGGAAAGAAGTCTCATAAGGAACGAAGAGCCAAATTATCAGGAGATTCCCTCCAAATTACGGTTCATCTAGAAGATTCTGAAGGATAAAATCAACAAAAGGAAATGTATCATCAAATACAAGGAAGAAGAAAATATCACAGAAATGCTGATAGAAGGGATGTGATGCGTTATGCATCAATCAATGTCATCAATTCCGTTGTTGTTGATCTACTAGATTAGGCTCACTCAGAGACTCAGATGAAGAGGTTCCTGCTCAAGAAGATGTACGCACCGAAACAAATGAAGATGGTGTGCGTACATGAAATCAAAGGATTACTTAGAACCTAGGTAATCCTTCAAGTAACCCACTTCTCCCTCTTTGAAAAGGATCCAAAAAAGGGAGGGGAAAGAATAAGGTTACATATCCATCCTCTGTAGAAGGCCAATCACTCTCACTAGAGCAAAGGTTTGCACAACAGGAGGAAGAAATGAAGGAATTAAGGAGGTTGAATGCAGAACTACTTCAGGGTAGTCTTCTTCTTAAGCGTGCTGGAGTCTGTCAGCCAAGGGAATTTATTTCAGCTACTGAGATGGATCAAAAATATCATCCTCTATCAGTACACCCTCACAGTTCTAATCCTACGGGTCAAGATCAACAACATTTGACAGTGCTACCATCAGTTGCAGCACCAACCACCACATCTGTCCAAGCTCCAGTCATTACACCTACCCAAGTCCAAGTTCAACCGGATGTTTCTCAAAAGTTAATAACTACCATTGAGTCATTAACAGCTCGGTTAGAAACTATGGAAGGGAAACGTGCACAGGTTCAACCGTAAAATTTTTTTTACCCTAAATGGATAGATTCAGTCTCTCCTCCATCCAGTTTTGGAAACCCTGTATTCCCTATTTTCAATGGATCAGGCGACCCTGAACAACATTTGACGCATTACGTGTCTTGTTGTGATCCTATGATGGGAACTCCAGAGCAGCAAGAAGCAGTAAAACTCAGATGCTTCGTACGGACCTTGCAAGGACCAGCCTTCGTCTGGTATACAAGCTTGCAATCCCTATCAATTACCGGATGGAAGGATCTTCGCCAAAAATTCCTTCTTTAGTTCATCTCAACTTTGCCAAAGACAAAAGTTTTCGATATTACAAACTGTAAGCAAAGAGAGAATGAAAGGGTCTCAGATTTCATTGCTCGTTGGAAGGGATTAACATATTCACTAAGCTTAGCACTCCCTCAAGAAGAATTGTTGCCAATCTGTGTGGCAAATCTGCGTGATGAATTATGCACGCCATTGATCCCTGTGAAATACACAGGAGGGTTTCGAGACCTTACTTCAATCGCTCAGCAGATTGAAGATTCCCTTATACAGGCTAAGGATAAATCTCGTGTAATTCCATCAGCTCCCAGAAGGATAATGGGTAAAGAAGAAACTGCTACAATTATGCTTAAACAAGCACCTGTACTTGTTTCTACTTCAAAACCTGCATCTTCTCGAAGGGCTCCACTTCCTGAGTGCCAAAAACAAAGTCCGTTTCATCCAGATGATCAAAAAGATCAAAGATGAAAAGAATTTGGGGATCTGAATAGCAAAACATACTATTTCCGAAATGAACAAGTTCCTGGTTACTTAATTTTGGATCTGGAAAATAATCTGGTTCAATTTCCAAGGCCTAAGAGGTCAAACAAGGAAGGATATGAAGACCGTCCCAATTATTTCCCTTTTCATAAAATGTTGGGGCATCCCATCCAAGAGTGTTTTGTCTTCAAAGACCTCCTACAAAAGATGGTCGACTCGGGACAAGTCAAACTGAAAGGTTCTTCAGCTCAGGTATCATGTGTTACTGCTACAGTTCTAGAGGAGGAAGACGAATGGCAAGAAGTCAAAATCAAAAATGCACAAAAGTATGATGATTGGATGTTCAAAAATACAATCAACCGAACTCATGCTATTTTGCGAACACAATTAAAGAATCCGATTGTGTCTTCTGCCATGAATGTTGCGGAAAAACCTTCTTCATCAGAGGGAAAGTCCTCAAAGAAACGGCATGATTCAAAGAAAGAAAAAGAATCAGAAGAAGATGAGTATGTGTCAAAGCCTAAGTTGTATTTGACTCTGTTAGACTTCATTCCATCTACTTCAAATCCACGGGCACCGCCCCACCAAACGGCACAGCCTAAACAAGCTAATCAGGCAGACTCTTCATCAGATGAAGAGTTAATCTTCAGTTCTATTAATATGATTCAATTAACAGATCCATATGCCAGTCACAGTTGTGATTTTGATGAGCCTGAATTCCCTGTATCAAACAAGGGAATCAGAGGAAGTTCCAGAGGCTCAGGATACAGGGGAAGACGTGAATCTTTCAGAAGCCACTATTCCAATTCTACCCCTACTAGAACTGTGTATGCAGCAGAAACTCGTGGTAGAGCCCTTCAGCGAGCTCAGCAAGATCAAGAAAGTTCTTCTACCAATAGAAAATTCAGTCCTGGCACAGTTATTTTGGAAGGCCGATTGAACGTTCCATCTTCTTCCTCTCATCAAGTAAATGGATCTAATCGGTCTAATCTTCCAAAACCAGGAATATTTCCAACTCCTATCCCAATACAAGATGCATCAACTTCCAAAGAATCTGCTTCCAAGGTACCTGCTAAACCACATATTCCTGTTGGGAAACACAGACCTCTGGATCAAAAGTATGATGTATTGAAACACTTGGCCCAAGTACCAGCCAAGTTATCAATTCTGGATGCTTTGAATCTGTCAAAAGATCTTCGGGAAGCACTCATCGAGGCTTTGTCATGTCCTCAAGAGTTTGAAACTGAAATTGCTGCAGCTGAAGTCTATCACATAGAGAATAATCCTGCAGAATGTCATGCAATAATATCTTTTACTGATGAAGATGAAGATGATGTTGTGCATGGGAATATTAGACCTTTGTACTTATCTGGCAAGGTCAATGGCATAGACGTCCAAAGAGCTTCAATTGACAAAGGTTCATGAGTCAACCTCATGCCCATTCATACACTTCATCGATTGGGCCTCACAGAATCTAATTTATCTCCTTCTACAATGATGTTACATGGATATGATAAAAATGAACAAGAACCACTGGGTGAAGTTACACTCAGAGCTCTGTTTGGATATCTTGTATCCAATTCGGATTTCATGGTTGTTGATCAAGAATCAGCTTTCAACATCTTTCTTGGAAGACCCTGGCTACATCAACATGCGACTATCCCTTCATCATACCATCAATGTCTCAAATATTGTTTCGATGGTCAAGTTGGGACATTTTATGGTGATAAGGCCCCATTCAAGACATGTGAGTCTCAATATATTGAGGCGGAATTCTATCACATGAAGGGAAGAGAGAAATCCACAATAAAGGAGATTACCAAAGTTAATGCTCCATATGTTTTGGAGAAGATTCCAGTAAATCCATTTACACATGTGAGTACAGATTATGTGTTGCCTATCAGTCAAATTGACAAGATAGACCCAAATCAAAATACTCTTATGGAAAGATCCATAATGTCAATTATGGCAATCGATCCAGACAACATGGGAGAAATTGGTAACCCACCAAGCAGTGATGAAAGCACAAATGGTGACGTCTTCATTTCATCTGCTGAAATCCAACAAGTCTATACTTTTCCAATTAGACCAGAAGAAGTTATAGCAACATCGGAGGTGAACAATGATGTCGATTCTCAATCCATCATCTCCTATTTATTACCCAAAGAAGATCCTTCATCATCAATCAGGTCGGAAATGGAAGCTTTTTCTTCAAGATGTGAAAATTTTGACATCTCTTCTGATCATGAAAATTATGCTTTATCATCTACTATGCAAGTATAAATGGAAGAAATAACACATGAAGAAGAAGAAGAGGAAGATCTCAGAGATTCTCCTCCAGCATTTGAAGAAGGTATCTCTACCACTGTGGATGAACTCAGAGAAATAAATCTGGGTACAAAAGAAGATCCACGCACCACTTTAATTCGTGCGGTCATGACTCTTGAAGAGCAAGAGATGTATATTTCTTTTATAAAGCGAAATAGAGATATATTTGCTTGGAACTATATGGAAATTCCCAGGCTTGATCCTGATGTTGCTACTCATCATTTGGGTTTACCAGAAGAACATCAAGGATTTAAGCAAGCTGCGAGAAGAACACACCCAACTTATTCTTCCAAAATTGAGGCTGAAGTGGATAATATTATCAAAGATAACTTCATCAGAGAAGTTCAATATCCCAAGTGGTTGGCTAATATTGTCCTTGTAAAGAAGAATAATGGACAAATTAGAGTTTTCATCGATTTCAGAGATCTTAATCGGCATTGTACTAAGGATGACTTCCCGGTTCCGATTACAGAACTTTTAATTGATGCAATAGCTGGCTATGAAGCACTTTCCTTCATGGATGGTTATTCTGGATATAATCAGATTCGAATGGCCCCAGAAGACGAGGAATCCACAGCTTTCAGAGCCCCTCAGGGTGTGTTTTGCTACCGGGTAATGCCCTTTGTCTTAATGAATGCAGGTGCAACATATCAGCGTGTCATGCATCGTATCTTCAAAACCTTCTTAGGGAAGTTTGTTGAATGCTATGTATATGATTTGGTGGTTAAATACAAACAAAGTTCTAATCACTTGGATGATTTAGAAGTCATATTCCGCAAGCTTCGACAACATAATTTGAAGATGAACCCCTTAAAATGTGCTTTTGGGGTAACCTCAGGAAAATTTCTCGTCTTTTTTGTATTCCATAGTGGTATTGAAGTCGATCCTGAGAAGACTAAGTCAATCCTTGGTATGTCGCCTCCTCAAAATTTGAAATAATTAAGAGGACTTCAAGGGCACTTACCCTATATTTTGCGTTTCATCGCCAATTTGGCAGGAAAAAGTTTACCCTTCACCAAATTGATGAAGAAGGGAGTCACTTACCAGTGGATTGAATAATGTCAAGAAGAATTTGATATTCTCAAGAAATACCTCTTGAGTCCACCGGTATTCATGCCACATGTTGAAAGAAGACCACTTATAATCTACGTGATAGCTCTAGAGTGATCATTGGGTGCCTTTCTTGCTCAAAATAATGATGCTGGGAATGAAAACAGCCTCTACTATCTCAGTCGAACTATGCTTAAAGCAAAAACCAGATATTCAAGTATTGAGAAGTGCTTCCTGGAATTAATCTTTGCAGTTCAAAAGTTGAGACACTACCTGCAACATCATGAGGTCCAATTGGTATCTCGCAATAACCTGTTCAAATTCATCCTTTGTCGTCCAATTCTTATAGGATGTCTGGCAAGGTGGGCAGTTATTTTGCAGCAATTCAGCATTCAGTATGTGTCTCAAAAGGTGATAAGGGGCCAAGTTCTGGCTGATTTCCTGGCTGAACACCCTTCAGTGGAACACACATCTTCCGATATTGAACTCCCTAATGAGGAAGTCTTCTCTATTCAAGAATGTCCTCAGGCATGGGAAATGTATTTTGATGGTGCTTCCAGAAGTCCAACAAGGAGGAAAATGGAAAATCCTAAATTCAACAAAGTTGGTTTAGCAATTGTGCTCATTTTTTCAGAAAATAAAGTGTTACCTTATTCCTTCTTATTGTGAGAAGGTGGTACCAATAATGAAGCAGAATACCAAGCTCTCATTGTAGGCTTGGAATTAGTGCTTCAAACACAAGTGAATCACTTAAAGGTGAAAGGTGATTTAGACCTGGTAATCAAACAAGTCAATGGGGATTATGCCATCAGAAAAGAAGAACTAATCCCTTTATATGATTACATCAGAGAGTTAATGGAGGAATTCCCTTCAGAACCGACATTTTCTTATGTCCCAAGATCACAAAATGCTCAAGTTGATGCACTGGCTAATATAGCCACAGCTCTGGTAGATCCAAACCGGGATGAGACAACCATCAGTATTTCCCACCGCCATGCAATTTCACCTTATGTTCGAATCAGAACAGAGGAAATTAATGAAATTAGTCCCATTCCTGAATCGTATGGTCATACTATAGGATGGATTTCACCTATCAGGTAATTCCTTCAGAATGGAACACTTCCACCTGATAGAGCTGAGAAAGAACAAATCTGGAGACGTGTGGTCAATTTTACTCTTTATGATAGCCCAGATCACCTAGATAAAATTATCTACAGACGTGGTTTTGATGGAGTTCTCTTCTGATGCATTTATGGTGAAGAGATAATGGATGTCATGAATTAAGTGCATACAGGAGTCTGTGGTGCCCACCAGTCTGGACATAGACTGTCTGATCAGATTCAAAGTCTTGGATACTTTTTGCCTTCAATGATAAGAGATTGTGTTGATTTCACAAAGAAGTGTCATTCATGCCAAGTACATGCAAATTCATTCATCAACCTCCAGAGTTGCTTCATACAGCTAAATACTCATGGCCATTTGCCACATGGGGAATGGATGTGGTGGGACCTTACCCTTCGGCTACATCCAAGCAGTTTAAGTATATTCTTACTGCTACTGACTTCTTTTCCAAATGGGCATAGGCAATACCTATCAAGGAAGTCAGTTCTAAATGCATTGTTAGCTTCATCAAGTCTAACATCATTACCAGATTTGGTGTCCCTCATACCATATTGATGGACAATGGCAGCAACTTCTATTCATCTGAGGTGAAGAAGTTGTATCAAGAATACAACATCAAATCCAACCATTCATATAGGTATCATGCAGTGGCCAATATCCAGATAGAAGACTTCAATAAGACTCTTTCAAATATACTGCAAAAGATGGTGGATAAAGATAAGAAATCATGGCCTGATAAACTCTTTCATGCTTTATGGGCTTATCAGACTACCACCAGCACTGCAACGCGGTCAACTTCATATTCATTAGTATATGGAATGGAAGCAGTCTTGCCAATTGAAGTTCAACTTCCCTCGCTCAGATTTTCCATTTGTGATCAATCATCTATAGATGAATGATCTCAAAAGCGATTGAATGAATTGGAATGTTTAGATGAGAAAAGATTGTGCACTTTTCACCACTTGGAAGTCTATCAGAATCGAATAGCACGAGCTTTTAACAAAAAAGTTTGTATTCGTTCATTCACTCAGGGAGAATTGGTATTAGTTCTCAGAACTCCAATGATACCAGGAAAGAAACCTCCCAAGCTTGAGCCAAAATAGGAAGGACCTTACTCAATACATAGGGTCTACTCCAATGGAGCTTATTCTTTAATCTCAATGGATGGAGAACTCATCACTACTCCAACCAATGCCAGATTTTTGAAGAAGTATTTTTTATAAACACAAAATATATCATCAATGGTCCGGTATGACCTTAAATTGCACCACCATATAGCAAGATGTTAAACTATGAAAAAGTCCCTAATACGTCCAACATGACGTTAAACTATGTCCCCCTTCATTGTCCTCACTGCATGACATTAAACTGCACAGTCCCCCTTCTATCCAGCATGACATTAAACTGAACCATCCACGATCCATGCATATGACTTTAAACTATTCGCACTTTCGTCCAACATGACGTTAAACTGTGAAAAATTCCCTTTTGTCCAACATGACGTTAAACTGTATTGTCCCCATCGTCCTAACTACATGAAGCTAACCTGTACAGAAAATCCTTTAATATGTTCTACATGACATTAAACTGTACTTTGTCCCTACTAAATGACATTAAACTGTGCAACACCAATAGTCCTAACTGCAAGACCTTAAAACTGCATAGTCCCTTGATGTGTCCTACATGACATTAAACTATTCATCGTTAAGGTTGTTGTTACCTCTTGTTTCTCACACCGAGTATGAATCACATGAGCTTAGAGCAAACCTCAACCATAACACTCTCTCTGGGCTACTGACCATGTTTAATTCCCAACAACATCATTTTTTATGTCGTTGTCCCCAAGAACAACTTGATTATTAATTCATTCTTTAATTGAACTGTGCGGACTTTGATCCTTTCCTTCCAGGATGGGTACGTAGGCAACCTCCCAAGGTTCATGCCCAAAACCAATCTCTTCACATCGGTTCACCTCCATCTCATACAATGTTGATTCATGAAACCGCCCCTAGAATCAATATCTTTACATTGGTTCACTTTCATCCTTGTTATACGACGTTAAACTATAAAACACTTTTTTCCAGTATGACAATAAACTACAATATTATTTGATACCCTCACCTGAGAGGGAACCATTATTTACATTGATTTTTCAATCATGTTTCATTTCAAAGACTACGTGCATACATGGAAATGCCCAAACCTTTTATCTTGGGTTAAACCATCATTGTACTAAAGTCTGATTTCACCCTTCACATGTATGAACAAAATTTGTACAAAGGGTATTTCTAGAACTACGTGGGCTTGATTCCCATCCTTATGGGATATGTAGGAACGTTCGAGTGTCCCTCAAATCCATCCCCAAGTCTTTGGGCCTAACCCCAAATTCCACTTTCAGTCCCTTGGCTGAAAAGTCCCCATGAAAACACACATTGTGTATTTCTTATAATGGTCCAATCTCTATGACCCTAAACCAAGATCTCTAATCCTTTTGTCCCACATGACATTAAACTATAGTTTAAGAACTACGTGTGGCTTGATTCCCATCCTTATGGGATACGTAGTGAATTCTAACATTTACAGTCAGGGCCCAGCCACAACATGATTATGGTTAGAATTGATCTATGTATCTCTTTATACATTGAACAATACCCATCTTTATGTGTCATAATCCTAACCTTAAATATTTTCAGATCTTCATAACCCTTTTCTTGAATTTTAGTCACAAAAATGTCAAATTTCTGAGAGTTCTTTTACCTGACTATGTAGCACGTGCCCTTAGGCGGCCTTGCATAAACAGTCTCCATAACAGATTTTTCAGCCAAAAGATACTATTATCTAACTATGCAACCAATGCCCTTAGGTGGCCCTGCATAATTCAACCCCCTAACGGGTTTGTCAGATATTGGTAACTTCATTCTTGGGAAGAAATCCTCTTTTGTCCTTATTGGTCTTAAATGACAGTATGTAGGGATCTGCAAAAATAGCCATCCTTAACATATTGGTCCCATATCCTTTTTCATGATCTGAAAGTACTTCAAGTCTATGGTTTATATTCTCCTTCCCTATGTTTGGGTCAGATTTTCGTAGGAGTGATATCCATCCAGTTCTTAGAAAATCTTGTTTGGAAATATCTTCTCCATATTCAAGTACCTATTTCCATATAGAAAACTATATACTTTGGAAAATTTGAATCTCCATAAACTTTCACTGTCTTTTTAGCACTAGGAAAGTAAAATTCCGAGAGTTCTTTAGCCTGACTATGCAGCACGTGCCATTAGGCGGCCTTGCATAAACAGTCTACATAACAGACTTGTTAGCCAAAAGATGCTATTTATTTGACTATGCAGCCAATGCCCTTAGGTGTCCCTTCATAATTCAACCCCCTAAAGGGTTTGTTAAATAATAGTAACTTAATTCTTGGAAACTACTTCTTCTGATGCCTTTTCGCTCTTTTTCATATCATTTCTCAGATTCAAATATTCTTAAGCCATAGTTTACATTTTTTTCTCTCATACCTGAGTATGGTAATATGTTTTCAGATAAATTGTCAAAGAATTGAGTCAATTTCAACCCATTTCGGTCAAAGCAATTTCGACCTTAAACATTAGCCTTTTTATGTCCGACATGCATGACTTTAACTGCCAATAACCACAAAGACCCATGATTTCTCCTTTTTTCCTCAGAGTGAAATCCTCTTTTCTCTTCGGATCCAAATCTGAGGGGGGACTTTTGTTGATGCTCCTTTTGTCACGGAGTGTAAAGATTGGAAAAGGGGAATATCTTAGTCCAAATTGATTCATCCTTTGAAGAAACATCAAAAATCGACAAAGGGGTGAACAAGGAGAACATTGCACATAGGTCGCGCAAGTTACCTCATGGTCGTGCAAGTAGACTTGCGCGCCGCCTAATGGTCGCGCAAGTGACTTGTGCGCCCAACATGATAACCACCCGGGGTCTTCTCCAGCCTATAAATAGACCCTGTGGGCCCCCTATTTGGGAGGAATTTTTTCTAGAAACTCAGATTTTAGCTCCCGGCGCCCTAGTCTCTTCTCAAAGATTCTGAAGCATTTCTAAGGTAATTTATTACATAGAACAGAAGATCCAAAGAGGGGGAGGAATGCCTAAGTGTTGAAACTCATCAACACTTGCATGCCTGAGTGACCATCCATTAAGGGAAATGGCCATACTTGCGCGCTGCCTAACTCCTTCAATAGAACTTGTGTGCCACTCTTCTGGAAGAACCTCACGATGATTCTAAAGGCTTTAACCAAGAGTCGCTCAAGTATTTCCCAGCTGGTTAACCATCACACAAGTACCCATGTGTTGCGCAGGTATACCTACACGACCAGGACTTGCGCGCCCACGCAGTACCTGCGCGCCTGCCAGGACTTGCACGCCCCTACCTTTTTGGGTTCCCTTCTTGCCCACTTGCACCCCTCTGAAGACATTCCACCTCTCCTATTCAAGATTCAGTCCTCAAGACACTCTTCAAAGCCATTTATGGCATGATTTATTGATTTGACTTCCTTATCTAAAAGGAATTCTGTGAAATATCTCTCAAAACCTAGTGATTTACACATCTTTATATCACTAAAGATTGAGATTTCATTCATTCAACCTCATCCTTTAAAATGAGAGAACTCATTAACCTGGGCCTCCTTTTCAGGAATAATCCCCAGTCATAATTCTTAACCTGGGCCTCCTTTTCAGGAGTAAGTCCCAAGTCCTCATTAACCTGGGCCTCCTTTTTAGGAATAATCCCTAGTCATAATTCTCAAATATGGGCATCCTTATCATGAATAATCCCCAGTCATAATTCTTAACCTAGGCCTCCTTTTCAGGAGTAAGTCCCAAGTCCTCATTAACCTGGGACTCCTTTTTAGGAATAATCCCTAGTCATAATTCTCCAATATGGGCATCCTCCTTAGGAGTAAGCCTCAGTCATAATTCTTAACCTGGGCCTCCTTTTCAGGAGTAAGTCCCGAGTCCTCATTAACCTGGGCCTCCTTTTTAGGAATAAGCCCCAGTCATAATTCTCAAATACAGGAATCCTCCTTAGGAGTAAGCCCCAGTCATAATTCTTAACATGTGCCTCCTTTTCAAGAGTAATCCCTAGTCTCAAATATGGGCATCCTCTTCAGGAATAATCCCTAAGTCCCTTAATTTTTCAAGTCCTTTAATTTGGGCCTCCTTTTCCGGAATAAGCCCCAGTCTTAATTTATCTTAACCAGTCCTAATTTACCATTGATCTGGGATTCCTTATCAAAAGTAAAACCCAATAATAAGTCCTCTCCTAATTTGGGCCTCCTTTTCAGGAGTAATCCCCAAGTTAGAGTATTCAAATCTCCATGAAGCACATATACCTATATGGACCATGTTCCTAGATTTCTTCCCTGAAGTAAATCATAATCCTCATCTATTTTAGGCAGTCATAAACACATAAGTCCCACATCATTGCATCTTTCATGGTACAATTGTCTGGTTTCACCAATACCTCTTGTTTCTCACATCGATCATGACTCACGTGAGTTTAGAGTGTAAAAGTAATAAGGACTTCTTTCTTTAAGCCATCAATCATGCATAAGCATCATACTCCCTTACTAGAACTACATGGGTTTTGATTCCTTTTCTAAAAAAAGATATGTAGGTAGCCCATATGCAGGTTTGATCCCAACTCTGAAATAATCCATGTCCTTCTGAATGACAATAAACTTTAAGTGCCCCACTGAGTGGCTTTAAAACCAGTATGGTCATCATAATGACCAATATACTTCTATATAAATGTGTCTAAGGATACCATTGAATAATAATCTCTAATAAATACATATGATTCTCTATTGATGAAGAACCTCGAATACATATAAAAGATTCTCTAAATTTCCTACATATTTAGTCATTAATTGTCAGATCTGAAGGAAAGCTCATTTTATACTTGTTAATGTAATAAGGATTCACGAACATAACTTAAATCTATAAAGAGAGTCCTGGAGTAGACAATAATTCCCCTCAAAAAGGTGTGATTAGTCCGACCTCCCATCCTGTCAACCAATGCAAATTCCTAAGCCTCATCAGTCCACAAACTAATGAGCACCTACCTTTGGAAAGTAGGTCCAAATGGATGTGGAATCTTTGTATGTTTCCGGTTCTACGAACAAACCTGTTAGAAACCGATTAGAATGTTTGAACCTTCAATCAAGGAGGTCATCCCCAAATTCCGAGGGAAACACTTGTGTATTCATGTAAAGCATTATTCATAAATATAACACAACATTTATCATATGGTACAAAGATACACATATTAGGGATAAGAAAACAATAGGCTATAAGGTTCATACATACACCTTAGAAGGTTAAGAGAACATGGTTGTAATGTTTAAAAAAGTATAGATTGTTTAGGACATGTCATCATTATATTTTGATCATTAAATTCATAACATTGTTTACTACCTATTTAAAAATACATGAAAACCTCATATGGATCATAGGTTGGGAATGTAATGTTCACTATTTATAATAAATTCATTGAATCACTTTATTGAAAATGAAGTCTCAATAATTAATTTTTGTAGAAACAATACTTTAGGATAATAAAATAATTGTTCTTCATGCTATATTTATCATGATGAAATTATTATCATTGATTAAATATTGAGTTTTTAATGATAAATCGTGAAAAAATAATAAAATTTAATTAAAATAAAATTTTTTAATCGAAACAATTTGTAGTGTTAAATTATATATCTGAGTGGTTTTAAAGTATAATTAGACTATATTTTTATAATTTAATATAATTTAGGTCATTGGATGTGATTTCACATTTAAACTGGACATAAACAAGTGTCAATCTTTTGATAGTTATTATTTGTAAAAAACACGCTTTCTGTTTTAAAATGAGAAATAATTTTAAATAAATTTTTGTCACTTCTATGTTTTAAATATGGAAAAATGGATTCCATATTTGGAATCATGAGATCTAAATTTTTTATATAGTTAACTTTTATATTTAGACACTATAAATATTTACTTCAGAAAATATTTTATTTACCATGGTTAAAGGGTAAATCTGTTAAATTAGGGTAAAAAATAATATTATAATAATATTAAATTACCCTAACATGTGTCCTATTACTATTGGTTGATACCTTTATGACCATGGAAATTATTGGGTCTATTGTGGGACCCCATGGAGCCACTTGAGAGTGATAATGACACTTTATATTAATTAATTTAAAGTAAAAATAAAAATTATATAAACATATGTCATTTAGTAAAACAATGTTTACATGGTGTTATATAAGATATATTTTAGACTATAAATACTCATTACAAAGTTAAAAATATTTTCTATATAATGATATTTAATTTATAATTTCTAATCATTATATAATTAAATTAATTTATGACACAATGATGATGCAGTAATAACTTAATAATGAATGAATAAAATAAATGGTATTGTGAATATTAAAATAAATATAATTTGAATGTATTGATTCCATCCAAGAATTTTATAGCTGCAAATGACATGTTTGAATTTATTTAATATATTTTTTTAGAAGTAATAATTTTTTGTTTATTTTCACAAAAAACCCAAATACCAAATAGTGTCAAAATTGAAATAAATTAATTTTTAAAACAAATATTGAATTAATTGATGATATAATATTCCAAAAAATATAATTTTCCGCCAACGGGCTTATATAATATTATATATGTCATTAATGAACCACTTTAGGTTCTATTTGAAGTTTAGAGTACGTTTATTAACCATATATTGTAAGAATACTAGAAGATGCGGTAAAAGTTAAACAATTTATCTAAGAGTTAAATCTAAAATATAAGGTTAAAATGGTAACCTAAAATTTTCTAAAACCTATTGGTTGAACGAATTTCAACCCATAAACACCTATTTATTGAACTATATTCATTTTAAGCCATTATAAACTAAAAATTATTGTATAATAAATTAATATTTTAAACTTTTCCTGAAATTACCCGCACCCCTCTAATAAAATGGCTCTTCTCCTTCTCTCAACATCACACCTCCAAACATTTTGGATCAGCCATACCCTACCAAAATATCCTCCCAAAATCACTCAAATCATCCTTGATTACATGTTTTGATCATAAATCCAACCTATGTATCCCTTTTGATCAACTCAAATGGAAACACCCGAAGAAGATGTTATAATTTTACCACCCTCTTCCAAGTTTTTTTCTTCTTCCATATCCTCTTTATTTGTGGTTTCCATACCAAAATAATAACTCCAACACCTCTTACATATAGTGATGTTACTATAAATATGGTACAACAATATTTTTTATTCTATCCATCCTATAAATGACAAAGTCACCATACATGCGTACATACAGCTTACCGTCTCCACGTCGTGGTGTAGTTTTTTATTCAAACACTTAATTATTTGGATGGGTATAATAATGAGTATTACTGATGTAAATAATAAATATAACATGTTAAGGATTCTTTATATGTTATATACCATCCAATTATATACGATTTCACTGTCAATATAATGATATTGTTGCTCGTTCGTACGTAAGGATTACTGTCTCCATGACACGATGAGATTCATTCCCACGTTCACCGTTCAACGATGATTATAAAAATATATATTATTAATAAGTATGTAATATATTTCGCAATAATTCTACAAAATATATATATGTATATTTTCATGTACTTATAAATATCTTATTCACTTACTTCCGTTCAATAGGATATGAAAACAGAAACATCGTTTATGCATACGAACGACCTACCGTCTCCATAAATAGTGCCTTCCATTTCATATATCTATCTATTGTAAATATTTATATTCTAAAAATATATGATATATAAATCTAGGTTTATATTCTGGAAGTATTTAAATCATTCTATATATGATATGATCAATAATAACAAGTTAAAACATGTACGACAAAGAAAGCGATTGTTACCCAAAATGTTAATTTAACATGGAAATCATTATTAAATGGGTAGTATAATGTTATAAATGAATCAAGTATGATATAATAAACATGAATATGGTTCTGGTACAATTTAATAAAATACTATGGTCATTATAAATGAGGTTAAACGCACCCTCAACCAAAATAAAGTGCATGGTAAGGGTTAATTCCTCAATCACATTATTATTCGAGATTGTTTATGGGTTAGTTTTTACTGGGAAATATTTATTATCCATGTCCGTGTTTCCTAAAAGAGTTTTCAAATGAATTATTTTTAAGGAAATCTTTTATTAAAACACCATTTTAAATGTTTTAAAATTTTATTCTTCTAAATCATTCTCATTAATGTCCATGTATTCAAAATAGTTTTTAAGGATTTATTTATATTGACATGATTTTTTTTAAATGTTAATTTCATTCAAATGTTTTAAAGTGGTATGGGACACTTTGATTAAAAAAATTCTTTAAATGTCTTCCTTTATAAATAGTGTTACTTTTAAATGTTTTCATTAAAAGGGATATTTCTCTCAAAGAGTTTTAGAAATCATTTTCATCTATGTCAACATCCTTTGATGGATTTTAAACTTGTTTGAGGTTGATTTATTATGATACAAAAATTCTATATTCTAAAGAAGGTTTTGTGATATGTTTTACTGTGGATGTATTATTTTTTTACCATTCATGGTTAATGGATAAAGTATTGACATTTAGTATTATAGTTTTAATATGAATGTTTATGTTATGTTTCAACTTTTTTATATGAGGAATGTATTTAACATAGTAAGTGATGGGTGGAGCCCGATATAACTTCCTGATGCATCAGTAGGTCTCATGAGACAATTAGAAGTTTAATTACCTGAGAACTTCCCCAATTTGATATATGGTTGTGTCCGAGGCCTTAATACTTTTTAGACTTCTTGGTTGTGGCCTTGAAAAAATGTTTCAAAATGTATGGAATTATACATTCCCTCATTATTAAAATAATATTGATGGTTCATGTGGTTATTCGACTAGTAGAATACCCATGACTATGTTATATTATGGAATTATTTACTCAGATCATATTTATGCCATAAAGTGTTCATGCTTATTATTTGTAAAGGCATGCGTTTTCAATTATTCACCATACATTTTGTTTATGTTATCTTCTGCTAAATGTTTTACCCTTACTGAACATCTGATCTCACCCCTTTCTTATGTTTTTTTCCCAGGATTTTGAAAAAGTGTAATATGATGGATATGCAGGGTAAAGAAAAAAGGGAATAATGGTGTTCTCAAAGAAAAAACAAAGCTATATTTTAGGTTTCAAATTGTAATGTGTAGTTGATGTATATAATCTACTTCCAAGTCTGCTAAACTAGTCGGTCTTTTAGGATATGATTTCCTTTAATCATGCCAATGTATTAAAATAATGCATGGACTCTGGGTATCTAGGGTCGGGGCATTACAGTTGGTATCAAAGGATATTTATCAACAACCTAGGAATTAGATTTAAATGAATAATGATTAGAGAACATTACCCTAAGATAGACTTTGGGGATTATAATAGAATAACATCATAGAATTGTAGTAATGTAGAGATTTTGTGTATTTTCCTAGCAATACATCCATGTCTGGATATGAGCTGGTAGAGGTGGCTCTGGAAAAAATGTACCTAGATGTGAAATCCTCAACAAGGAGTTTCGGTCTTGAAACAGGGTATCATGGTAAATGAAAATGGACCTTGATGTACTCTTTTTTACAACACTTCAGGGGGATATGCTTAAGATAATTAACATTTTCATTATAATACATTATGAAGGATTTATAAGTAAAGACTTTCTCAAAGAAAACATTTTACAATTATAGATTATATTCATAATCATTTCAATTTACATATGGTATTTTAAAAGTTTGGAATTATTCATTGTGATTCATAAACTAACCTAGTGTATGCCATTATTTAGAAATGTCTCCAAGTAGAAATAATGAGTATTAAAAAAATATGCACGATCAAAAGATTATTAAGGATATTATCTTTCATGGTAATAAGCCAACATATAAAAGGGAAATAGTCTCCCACATATTATTATCATATGAAGAAATAGTATCACGTGTTAATAAGTTAAGTAAAGAATTTTCTGAGTCCCATTTTTTTGAATGGAAGTAAGAGAAGAATAAAATGGAAGAGAGAAGGATGGATAAAGGGAAGAGGGTAAAGATGGATTTTCCCATATGAGATAACTGTGGAAATAATCACCTTGGTAAATGCTTGAAGGAAATGATAGTTTTTTATAAGTTTGGAGAAATAGGACGCTAAGTACGTGATTGTAAGGGTAATAAAAAGGTTTCAAATGTATAATGCATCATCTTCAAGGAGTTGGGACACTATGTGAATCAATGTCCAGATAAATAGAATATATCCTAAATATTGAAATTGGATAATAATCAAGTTATGATACTACCAAAGATGAAGTGGAATGATTAGAGTTCTTATGTTGTTATTAACTTATTGTGACATTTGAGTATTGTATTAATGATGTAAATGTTATAATGATTATAGAGTATAAAATGATTTTACTGTATTACTATTTCATTAAGGACTTGATATTGTGTGGAACCAAGAAAAGTGACTCAATAACAGGTTAAATTTTTGGGAAAATATATGGTTGAGAAAAAAATATACCATAATATGGTTTTGATAATGAGGTAGTGATTTTAGAATAATATATGATTGATATGGATAAATTGTATTGGATATTCTTGACTACCTTGAAACTGATCAATGATTTGTCTATTCCATCATTGTAGGAGTTTATAAAATTTTGGATTGAAGGAGTATATCCAGTATTCTATACATAATAAGGGAGCATGAATGTAATCAATAAGGTTTTATGGTAATTTAGGGTGTTTTCGTTTTTTAAAAGAATACATGATGAAGGTATTCACATGTTATTAAATGGAAAAAAGGATCTTCATTGTGTTTACCTTCCTTTCTCTGAGTTTGGACAGATGTATTTTGGATAAGTCTAAAGGTTGGAATCAATTGAGTTTGACATTGGATACTATTTTTAAGGTTAAATGATTTCTTGATATTATGTTTGTATTGTCATAAAAGGGACAACACAGAGGTTGGGTGACAACCTGTCGCATCCTGTAAGGCCACAAAACATGAACCCACCACCGATGGGAGACAAGGGTGCATCACCTACCACTATCCCACGTGATGTTATGGTTTTTATAATGTAGTTTTTTAAAATAGGATGACAGATGAATTATAAATTCATTTTTTGGAACCCTATACGATTATGATAAATAGAATATTTATGAGTTTTATTATCATTTAGAGTGAAAATGAGTTTGTGGTAGAAATTAGTTAAATGATGGAACTATACTTATAAATATTATTTTTTCTACTTATTCTATGAATAAATTAATTCTTAACATTTAGGGAAGGTATCATAAAACCCAAAATGTGTTATCCTAAAACCTTATGTTTTTCTGAAACAATAATATTTTATATCATCATAGTTTGATGGCTTTGAGGCCCTCAATTTTACACTTGTATGTGATTGATGACGTCAATCACTCCCTATAAATATTTTTATTTTTCCTCCAATTATGTGTCTCTAATTTCCTTGAATGTTCATCAAATCGAGATAAAAATTTGGTGGTCACTTTTTCATTTCCCTTTCCCTCTTATTAAGACAAGATTTTATTAACCTAATATCCAATGCAGGTTTTTTCTATTTTTTAATTATTATTTTTGAAGAATAATTTCAAATTGTAACGTTGAAATTTATTAAATGAGTGGATAATGTAACAGCCCATGATTTCATAGTACGTTATCTCTTTAAATAATTTCAATAACATGTGTTATACATGACACCGAGTTCGAGCGCACCACAACTTACCAAACTAGTCGTTCAAAAAGTAGTTATGAATAGAATCAATATAATTTTGAATTTTATATACTCAATATAATTTTAGAATCCAAATTATGATTTTCTTAGAGATATTATAAGAAAAAATTATTTTTTTAGATAAAAGAAGTATTTTTAAAAAAATGAAATACTACCGCCTTTTAGTGGAGAACATTTTTTAAAAACCAATATTTGAAACTTTTATATATTAAATTTAATGAAATTAAATTATTATTTAGAATAGGGACATAAAAATTTAGTTTGGATAAATATTTGGCACTTTTCTGAAAACATTCATTTTTTGATGAATAGTAAAACAAATACTAAATTGTAATTAAACACAAATTCTTTAATAGAATTAATTTATAGTGTTAAATTATACATTTAAGGGGTTTTAAAGTATCATAAGACTGTATTTTTATCATTTACTATAGTTTGGGTCATTTGATGTAATTTCATATTTAAACTGGACAAAAACAAGTGTCAATCTATTGATAGTTATTATTTCTTAAAAACACGCTTTCTGTTTTAACAATGAGAATTAATTTTAAATTAATTTCTGCCACTTCTGGGTTTTGAATATGAAAAAATTGATCCCTTATTTGGAATTAGGATTTCCAAATTGTGTAAATTGGTAACTTTTATTTTTATACATTATGAATATTACTTCAATAAATATTTTATTTACAATGGTTAAAGGGTAAATCCGATAAATTAGGGTAAAACAATAATATTATAATAATGTTAAATCACCCTAACATGTTTTTGATTCCTATTGGATGATACATGTACGACCATAGGCATCCTAAAATTGATTTTGGGACCCGATGGAGCCACATGAGAGTGATAATGACACTTTTATATTAATTAATTTAATGTAAATACAAAAATGACATAAAAATATATCTTTTAGTAAAACAATTTTTACATGGGGATATCTATGTTATATTTTCGACTATAAATACTCATTAGAAATATAAAACTATTTCCAAAATAATTATATTTTATTTATAATTTTTAGACATTAAATATTTAATTTTATTTATGATACTGTGACAAGGGAGTAAATACCTTATTAATGAAAGATTCAAATAAATCGTATCTTAAATATTTGACTAAATATAAGTTTAATGTTTTGATTCCATAAAAAAATTTCTAGGATAATAATACATGTTAGGATTGATTTAACGTATTTCTTTGAATTAATAATGTTTTGTTGACTTTTACAAATAACCAAATACAAAATAGTGTAAAAATTGACATAAATTTAGTTTTAAAACCAATACTATATTATTGGTTGATATAACATTTCTAAAAATCTATAGATCCTAAAAATGTATTAAATAATATTATATATGTAATTAATGAACCAATTGATGTTCCCTTGGAATTTTAGGGTATGTTTATCAACCATATACTGAAAGAATACATGAAGATACGGTAAAAGCTAAACTATTTAACTAGGAGTTAAATATAAAAGTTAAGGTTAAAATGGTAACCTAAAGTTTTCTAAAACCTATTGGTTGAGTGATTTTTGACCCATAACTACCCAAGGATTTTAATAGACTCATTTTGAGCCATTATAAACCGAAAATTATTGTATAATAAATTAATATTTTCATCATTTCCTAAAATGACCCTCACCCCTCTTATAAAAGGGCACTTCCCCTTCTCTCAAAATCACATCTATAAATAATTTGACTCAGCCAAACCCTACCCAAATATCCTACCAAATTCCATCACATCAACTAAGAGTCCTTAGTTTGATTAGAAAGATAGCCTTAGGACCCCTTTTGATCAACTCAAAAGGAAACACAAGAAGAAGAGGTAATAATTTCACCTCCCTCTTTCAAATTCTTTTCTTCTTCCAGTTCCTCTTTATTTGTTATTTCCATACCAAAATAATAAATACATTACCTCCTAAATACTATGACGTTACTATAAATATGGAAAAACCATATTATTTGATCTATCAATTCTATATATGAAAAAGACACCAAATGCTCATACGTACAGCTTACCGTCTCCACGTAGTGGTATAGTTTCTTATTCAAACACTTAATTATTTGGATTGGTATAATAATGATTATAAATTATTTAAATAATAAATATAAAATTTTAATGATTATGTATATATGATATACAATGTATTTACATTCAATTTTGCTGTCAATATAATGATGTTGTCGCTCATACGTACATACGGATTACCGTCTCCATGACACGATGAGATTCATTCCCACGTTCACCATTCCACAATGATTATAAAAATATATATTATTAATAAGTATTTAATATATGAAATAATAATTCTATAGGAAATATATATGTATATATGTATTTACTTACATATATCTTGTTCACTTACTTCCGTTCAATACGATATGAAAATGGAAAAAATGTTTAGGTGTATATACGACCTACCATCTCCATAAATGGTGTCTTCCATTTCATAAATCTATCTATTATAAATATTAATATTATTAATATACATGATATATAAATCAGGTTTTATATTTGGAAGTATTTAAATCATTATATAAATGATATGATCAAGAATAACAAGTTAAAACACGTACGATAAAGAAAGTGATTATTACTGTAAATTTTAATTTAACATGGAAATAATTATTAAATGGGTAGCATAAAGAAATAAATGAATCATGTATGATATAATTAATATGAATATAGTTCTGGTATAATTTAATAACTTAGTATTGTAATTATACAGAAGGTTAAACATACCCTCGACCAAAGGAAATTCCAAGGCAAGGGTTAATTCCTCAATCTCATTATTATTCAAGATTGTTTATGGGTATGTTTTTACTGGGACATATTTATTATTAATGTCAATGTTTCATAAATGAGTTTTAAAAGGTATTGTTATGAAGTGACACTTTTATTAAAACATCATTTAAATTTTTTTAATATTTATTCTTCAAAATCATTCTCATTAATGTACATGTTTTCAAAATGGGTTTTTAAGGATTTATTTATATTGACCTGCATGTTTTTAAAATGTTATTTCCATTCAAAAGATTCAAAGTTGTTTGGGAATCATTTATTCAAAAATTCCTTTAAATGTCCTCATTTCTAAATTGTGTGACTTTTAAATGTTTTCATGAAAAATGGATATTTCCCTGAAAGGGTTTTACCAATCATTTTCATCTATGTCAACATCCTTTAATGGATTTCAATCTTATTTGAAGTTGATTTATTATGATACAAATATTCCTTATTTTATTGATGGTTTTATGATATGTTTTACAATGGATGTTTTTTATACCATTTTATGGTTTATGGATAAAGTATTGACATTTCGTATGCTAGTTTTAATATGAATGTTTATGTTATGTTTCAACCTATTCATATGAGGAATGTAATGGACATAGTAAGTGACGGGTGGAGCTCGCTATAGCTCCACGATGCATCAGTTGGTCTCATGAGACAATTAGATGTGTAATTGGTAGAGGCCTTTCCCAATTTAATATATGGTTTTGGTCGAGGCCTTAATTATTTTAGATGTCTTGGATGAGGCCTTGACAAAATGTTTCAGAATGTCTGGAATTATACATTCCATCATTATAAAAATAATATTAATGGTTCATGTGGTTATTCGACTAGTAGAATTTCCATAAATATGTTTTATTATGGCATTATTTACTCATCTCATATTATTTTTATAAATTGTACATGTTTATTATTTGTAAAGGCGTATGTTTTCAATTATTCACCATTCATATTGTTTATGTAATCTTCCACTAAATTTTTTACCCTTTCTGAGCATCTGAGCTCACCCCTTTCTTATGTTTTATTTTCCATGGATTTCCAAGAAGAGTATTATGATTCATATGCATGGTTAAGCTAAAAGAAAATAATGGCATTCTCAAAGAACTATATATTCTATATTTTATATTTGAAATTATAATGTGATGTTGATGCATGTAATCTATTTCCATGACTGCTAAACTGATCAGGCTTTCGGGACATGATTTCCTTATATCATTCCAATTTATTAAAATAATGCACTGACTTTGGGTAACTGAGGTCAGGGCATTACATGGATGGAGAGGATATTTTATTTAGTCAAGGAAGATAATAAATAATATGACGAAGAACTCCTAAAATGAATTTCATTGGGTGAGAATGTGTATAACTAATACTTATTGTGTGATTTCCTAGTTATTCACATGTTAATATTCTCTAGGATGTGTTCCAATGGTTTTGTGAGAATGTATGATATTTGTTGAATCTAATAGAATATCTATAGGTTATCGAGTTCCTGAATATTCTATGTTGAGGGTTGTCCACAAACAAATTTTAAAATATTATAGAAGCTATATAGAGTTATAGTTTAAAGTGTATCACTTTGAGACATTCATGAAATATAAGACTCTATGATTGATAAATGAGATTATATTTTGTGATAAAATATAGATCCCAAGATAGATTTTTTATCCACATAATTAAGAATGATGTTTTCTTGACCAGTTGAGATATTTTAGACTATGGGAGGTTGTATAAGGATCTTGTATCCCTTTTAATATTGTGAAGACTCTATAAATTATATTATATGGTGATCAAATTCCTTTAAAATATGGAAATACTAGTCTTTGTATAATTCCTAGAACCCCAATATCTTATTTATAATAATATTTGCAATGGAAATCCATGACTTGGACATCCTATGTACAACAATGAGTAGGTTTCCCGAAAAGGGGGAAACGATAAAAATACAAGTTTTATACATTATATTCATAACTTTTAATGACTTTAGAATATATGTGTTGCATAAATAATAATATATTCTAGATATCACAAATAAAAACTAGGTTTCAAATATAATGGTTTAGCTTTTTGTAAAAGATTTAAAATTTTCATAAAAGTTCAAGACAACAGATTAACCACTATCTTAGTTATTTCTTCATCAGTCCAATAGTAGTCATGTTATTTATTAGATTCTTCACAACCTAGATACATTATTTTTCACGATTCCCATACTTTCAATAGTTGAATCATTTCATCATTTGTTTGAGGTAGTTTAGTTGGTAGTTCTTACAACACCATAAACACATTGGTAGTTATATTTTATTACCTCAATGTGTATTATCATTTAATCAAAAAAATTAAACCCTATAATTCATTTCATTTCTCTATTCCAAAGGATAATTTCTTTAGACTTCATTACTATTTTTAGACAATATTAGGAAACTTATTTATATCCCCTAGAGTATAGTCATGTTTTTTTTATCATATATGTGGTTTAAAAACAATAAATAATATGTAATGTCATTAATTTTCCATGTATTATTTTTAAATATTATATGGAATTATTACAAGACCAAATTTTTTTGACGGCGCGCAATTTCGAGGCCCGATATTCCTGGAATAAATCTTTTGAATAAAATAAAATTGTAAACAACACGTGCGATTGATTTTCTTGAAAAAGTTGAATAAAATTTAAATAGGTTCCCGAATCAGAAATCTGAGGGCACCATTGTGTTCAGATCAATAACTTTACATTAGCTAGGGCCTAACATCGACCTATACGGGTCAAATGCGAAAGAGAGTTTTTAGACCCTTTTTAAAGGAAATAAAATAAATTGTAAATAAATTTATTTTAATTGATTCCTTTTTGCAGAATTCAATAATTCCTATACTTAAATAAATTCTTATGGAATGTTCATAGGGTTAGCCGCATAACCCTATGAATTTAGAATTTTCTATTGGAGAATTGGAGGTGAACCAGTTGGCGGACGACGACAACATGATTGATCGATAGTTCTTTAACCGAATTAATGTAGGGGATTTTATTTTGATTATTCTTTTCTAGATTCATATATTAAACAACTAACGTGGATCAACCCACAATCATGGTGATCTGCGGATCATCCGTTCTTGCAGGAGGGTGTCAATTTCTGTTTCTTTTGAGGTTTTTGAGTTGTGAATTGATTTTATGATAATTTTTTAATTGTTATTTTGATATTCCTAGTAAACCTATTAATGTGAGAGGATCGATGCCATGAAGAACGACGGTGGAGGTGCGTTCCTTATTTTTTGTTGGTTTTTTTCCTTTCTTTTAACCCCGCGCTCTTCACTTTCTACATATGGTTACAAACTATGGATTTTTTCACATCTGTTTAGAAATGAAATGATCCCAAATTTTTTATGCAACATCGCAATGACCTAGTGGAGGTGCAACGACGATGGAGGATAGTGAATTGTCTCAGATCGGGGCAGACCATTCTTCGAGCTTTCATTGCATGGATGGATCGATACATGTTTCAAGGGATGATCGGTAGACCAAAAATAATGGAAACAACTTTGCGGAATTGGGGGGACCTAGAATATATAGTTTCATGGAAAACGGACTGTCAGAATGAAGATCAGAGCTCCACTGAGTTCTGGTAAAGCAGTTCTGTGATTCTAGAAATTTTTGGAACACACAACATGTATTTTGATGAACACTTCGTGTGAACCACCGATGATGGCTATGGTTTGCACGCAACAAGTGGTGAAGAACACAATGTTCCTTTGGAGAGACACATAGTGTTAGACCCACCTAGTGGTGGCTGGATTTTTGGGAGACATGAAGCAATAACACGGAGTGTGACCCTTGTCACATGGCATGTGGGTCCTTGCACGGACTCAGTGTGTATATTGAAAGGTACACGGACAAAGGGTGGGTACACGGTCAGGTGCTCCACCACATGGCCAGACTATGCTAGTTGCACACGAGAACCCTTGTAATGATTATATTGGATGGAACACATGGGTTGAAAAAATGTACGGGCACATGGATGCGTATACGGTGGGAACCCCAGTTACTCAAACACTGCGTGTGGTCCGTACTACACGATGTTTACTTTGATTTCTGCATGACATGTTCATCTGACTCGGTCCATTCCACACAGGTAGTACCTAGAGTCAAGAGACATGACATGTGACCCTTCTACATGTCGTGTATACCCATGAACATGGATTGATCCTCTTGTCCAACATATATTGGACATGATTAATTTTCATTAGTTTCCTATTTCTCATTCCCAGAAGGCCATTTAGCTTTTTCATCCACAGGTGTATGATCCCTTCAACATGACTTTGTGAGTTAGAGTAAGGTATCCCTCTGAGAGGCCTCGAGCGAGATCCTCTATCCATTCTTGAGTTTAGGTAGTGTCAGGTATCAATGTGACTATTCTTACAGGATTCTAATCCTCTACTTAGAAGGGGAATCATGATGAGTCGCGATATCTGTCGAGGCCTTGGTAGTGATCCTTATCTTTTTATCTTGATCTTTCCCCACTCAATAGTGTGATCTCTTGGAATGTGTGTATCTATCACTCACGATCCTTCATGATGAATAGTACTTATCAGATGGACGTTATCCGAGACATCAGACACATGGAGTGGGTTCTCCCTGATGAGTGCTTCATGGAACCTTCGAGAAAAATCCCTAGCGGTGGGATGTGATTCTATGACTTGTCTATAGATTGTGGGTCTGAGTTTTGAGTATATTTGGATGTGTTTCTCTTGTTATATGTTCAGAAGATATATAGTGTGTAGAGATTACTGTAATTATCCATTGTGTGTTTATTTGTGGTTTTCGGGGTTATCTACTAACTATTGTTATACTCACCCCTACACGGGCTTTGCTCGCACGTGTCGTATCCTGTGCAGATGAGCGACGTTTTGATGGTTTCCATTGAGGACCGGGAACAGACTGGGATATCTGAGTTTCCTACAATCCATGGTGTTCTACAGCTATAAGAAAAAGTTCCAATACGTCTTTCTGTTTATAGGTTGGACTTTTTAGTTTGTAGAATCTTGTTTTTTTGTGGGCATTTATTCTGGCCCAGTTTTACATTCTCCACATTACTTCCATTTTACTTGATCAGTTGGGTTTAGTTTTATGCGTTCATTTTGTTCCTTAGTGGGTTTTCATTACATTTAACAATTTGTGGGTGAAAATAACTGTGTGTGTGTAGGTACTTAGTCAATTATTCCCTTGTTAGTAATATTCCTACTTCGTGCTAGTCACCTTCCCATGTCCTATTGGAGGAAAGATTGAGGAGTCGCGACATGATCCCCACTAGGATGAGTCGTGACAGTGTGGTATCAGAGGAGGTCGGTTCTACATTAGGACCAAGAGTCTGTGAGGTTGGTTTGGCCCAATAGTGTTAGGTTTTTTGATATTGGATTTCAGGCCAGGGACTCCAGTGTAAGTGCTGGAGGCCGACGTATCCATACACTAGGACACTGATAACCTCCTTTTAAACTTGGTATAAGGAAACCCAAGATGATAGGAAGTAAAATAATTGTACATGCGTTATATAAAAATGGGTTGTGTTTTCCATGTCCTTTGTGTCATCTATCCAGATATACTCATTAACCATGGTACATCTTGTTTCCTTACAGGATACTTCTACAGTGTATACTCACTAGGATTCAGTAGTTTGATCACGAGGATGACCCCCTCAATTATGAGGCTTTGATATAGGTACAAGTTCCCCAAGAGTTACCTCCTAGTGGTGCATCTACTATACCACCACCAACTGAGTAGCTCATAGTACCTAGATTACCGACAGACGAGAGTCGTAGGCTGAGCACACTCCATGAGATTTAGAGATAGAGAGCACGCATGATCCAAGGCAAGGCCGGCTCTTAGGTAGTGGAAGATAGGCTTGAGGTGGTGACCAGATATTTTTGTCTATTGAGGACACCAGCAGACCAGATGCTGATCACGGGCCTTATTCAGGGTTCAGTGGGACGATGGGGGAGTCTGACCCCTCAGACCCACATCGAGGAGACTCATTCCTGGATGGAGGTTGAGAGACTCTTTATAGAGGATTTATCTACAGTTATGCTGAGATTAGTACGTATCCAGAAGCATCTTCAGCTCTAGAAGGGTAGTCTAACGGTAGGTGACTATTCATCGAGGTTCACCAACCTCACCAGGTACTCTATAGATATGTTCAGGGATCATTACATCAGATCTCAGACCTTCGAGTGAGGAATACAATGAGACATTCGATCTAGTGTCATGAATCTATGCATTTTAACATATCCTTGAGTGATCTAGTGGGCCTTGGTGATCGATAGAATCTTAGCGGAGAATAGATGGCTGAAAGTAGTCAGTGGTAGGCAGACAGGTTCAGAGACCTCAGAAGAAGGGAGCTGACATCAGGCATAGGGATCAGGACATGGGAAACATCGCAAGAAGGCCGAAGATAGAGGTTTGTCAGTCCAAGGATCTCAGGCAAGATCTAGTCAGCCAAGGGAGATGCAATTCTACTCGTTCGATTGTAGAGGACATCTCGCTAGAGACTTTCCCACCCGTCGAGATGCTGATAGGGTAGCGGTGGACGGACCTCCGAGATAGAGGAAAAGAGTGGAGAAGATATACCTGCTAGACAAAAGATGTGGCAGTGGAGGAGGCATGGCTATAGGTGGTGGAAGATGCTTCGATATGAATCCACCACCACCCCCAGGAGGTCTGCACAAGGCTCAAGGAGTTGTGGGACAGGGGCGGGGACAGTTCCATGCAGTTGAGGCGGATGACCCAGGGATTCCATGGATGATCCGTGGTATGATCGTTGTCTTCTCTACCTTAGCTTCCATACATATAGGCAAATGCACCACTCATTCCTTCCACTCAACATGTCTTGTGAGAATCCTTGAGATTCCAGTAGAGCAGTTGACTTGACCCTTACACTTCGAGACACCTATGGGAGGAGACTCTATGATCACACACCTTTTCCAACAGTGTGATCTTACCCTTGGAGGTGAGAGTTTATATTAGAAACTTTTGGTGGTAGCATCGAGTCCCTATAATGTCATTCTCAGGATGGATTGGTTATCTTCGGTCCATGCCTAGATTGACCACTTTAGGTGAAGAGTGCATTGTGTCTACAATGATGAGATGAGGTTTTCCATTGATAGTGAAAAGGAGACCCAAGCAGCACAGTATGGGCTAAAGCATAAGAGGGTTCAACAGATCAATCATGAGGTGGCTAGCCTTACCCTCATAGCTGCATATGTAGTGAGCTTCAAGTTCCTAGCAGTAGTGCCAGAGTATGGGGACGTCTTTCACAAATATTTTCTATGACTACCTACCTATGGGGAGATCGACTTCTGCATTGACTTACTCCTAGGGATGACAAAAATATCTTAACCAGTATACCAAATGGATCTGGCAGAGGTGTGTGCGCTGATGGTGTAGCTTGAGGATTTACAGAGAAAGAGTTAATTAATACCTAGTGTTTCTCCCTAGGAGGCCCCTGTTTTATTTTCCAAGAAGGCATATGGGAGTTTGAGGTTGTGCATGGACTAACGGCCCCTGAACCAAGTGATGGTGAAGAACATGTATCTACTGTAGAGGATCGATGGACTCTTCAATTAGATGAGAGGGGCACAATGGTTCTCGAAGGTAGACCATCGGTCTGGTTTCCACTAGTTATGAGTACGGGGCGAGGATATATCGAAGATGGCATTAAGATGTTTCTACAGTCACTATGAGTACATGGTGATGCCTTTCGTCATGACAAACACCCTCTTAATGTTAATGATACTTATAAACCAACTTTTCCAGCCATAGATGGATTGTTTCAAAGTGGTCTTCATCTATGACATCCTTGTGTACTCGGGGTCAGTGGATGAGAATGTGAGACAACTGTGGATGGTTATAAACATACTCTAAGAGAATAGGATTTATGGGAATCATTCAATGTTCAAGTTCTGAATTATGAAGGTCCACCTTCTTGGACATGACATCCCAGCAGATGGGGTAGATGTGGGCCCAGCTAAGGTGGAGGCAGTGTTAGCCTGGGATCCACCTCATAGTGTAATAGAGGTATAATGTTTCCTTGGGTTGGATGGATATTACTGGAGATTCATTCATGATTTCTTCTAGATATCAACCCTGATGAGAACATCAACCAGGATGGGGAAACCCTTCATGTGGAAAGAGAAGCGGTTGCAGGCTTTCTAGCACTTGAGGGGGAATTTGATGAGTTCCTCGATTTTGAGATTATCGGAGGAGGATGTCGAGTATGTTGTTTTCAATTATGCATCAGGGACTAGGTGAGGATGTTCCCTGATGCATAGATAGGCTAGGATTTCTTATGATTCATGCCAGATTAGAACACATGAACAGAACTATGTGACCCATAATCTCAATTTTGTAACGGTAGTCTTCACGTTGACAATGTGGCGACACTACCTTATGGGAGAGAAGTTTATCATCTACTATGTACACAAGATCCTCAAGTACATATTATCATGGAAAGATCTGAATTTGAGAAAGAGGCATAGGCTAGAGTTATCCAAGACTATGATTTCAAGATCATCTATAATCTTGGGAAGGGGAACAAGTTAGCAGATGCTCTTAGTAAGGGATCGAGCTCATAGCTGTTGTGTGAGGAAACATAACAGTTGGCCTCATTACAGTTATCCTTCATGGAAATAGAGGATGTAGCTTACTTTCAATCAATGTTTCCCCCTCCACTCTTACAGAGAGTTAAGGAGCCACCACATGGGGATATCGACTGTGAGGCTTTAAGTACATAGTAATTCTCAGGGCATACCCCTAATGGATATTCTCATGGAGGGCGGGAAATAGGTCTTATAGAGGATGCAGTATTGTTATAGTGGCATTGCAGGAGGAGGTCCTGAGGGATTTTCATACATCCCCCTTAGTGGTACATCCTAGAGTCTCAAAGATGTAACAAGATCTTCGATGACAGTTTCAGTGGTCAGTCATGAAGAGGGAAGTAACATGCTTCGTTTCTCGATGCCTTATGTGCCGGAAGGAGAAGGTAGAGCACCAAGTTCCTAAAGGATTAGCTCATCCCCAAGATGTGCTAGAGTGGAAGTGGGATGAAATATCCATTGATTTCCTGACAGGCATTACAGGAACGTCCAAAGGGCATGATTCTATCTGGGTGATCATTGATCAACCAAAAAAGATGGCCCACTTCCTAGCTCTTAGGTAGCAGTGTTCCGTATAGTGATTGGGATGCCTCTACATGCAGGAGATACTTCGCCTTCATGGTGTCCCATAGACAATAGTCTCAGATGGAGATTCCTGCTTCACATCCCGATTGTGGAAGGGATTTTAGGAGGATTTCGGGACTCAACTACACTAGAGCACAACGTTCCATCCCCAGGAAGATGGTCAGATGAAGATGATTATTGAGGTTCTGGAGGATATGTTGCGGGCTTGTATCTTTGACTTTGGTAGAATTTGGGAGGACAACCTAACACTGGTGGAGTTTCCATAAATTAATAGCTACCACTCCACCATTGGTATGACATCGTTTGAGGAATTATATGGGAGACTCAACACTCATGGGTCCAGAGATGGTGAGGGCTACCACCGAGTTGGTGCAAATCATATAGGAGTGGATGAATACTACCCAAATCCGATAGATGTATTATGATGATAAGTGACAGAGGCCTCTCAAGTTTAAGGAGGGAGACCATGTCTTCTTTTTGATCTCACCTCAACGAGGGTTATATAGATTTGGCCAAGGCAGAAAGTTATCTCTATGGTTCGTCGAACCTTTCCAGGCACTTCACAAAGTTTCCAAGTTGGCATACCACTTATCTCTATCGCCATTGTTTCACCAGGTACATGTTGTCGTCTACGTTTTGCAGTTGAGGAGGTACATTTATGACTGATCGCACGCCCTCAACTAGGGAGAGCTGGACATCGAGGATAGAGTGACCATTATTGTGTACCTAGTAGAGATCAAGGATATGTAGGAGAAGATCCTTTATGGGTGATCAATTACCTTTGTGAGCATCTAGTGGGTGCATAAGAATCTTCATGAGAGCACATGGGAGAGGGAGGCTCAGATCCGTGGCTAGTGACCACTTATTTTTGAGTGGCCTTTTGTTTTGGATTTCTGGGACGTAAAGACCTAATGTGGGGAGAATGTAATGTCTCAAATTCTCTGGGTATTATTTCTAAATATTATATGAAATTATTATAAGACCATGTTTATTTTATGGCGTGAGATTCTGAGGCCCGGAGAGCCTATGATAAATATTTGGAATAAATTAAATATTTAAACAGCCTGTTGGAAGGTTTCTTGAAAAAGTTGATTAACATTTAAATGGGTTCCTGGATCATAAATCTAAGGTCAACATTACATTCAAAGTAGCGATGATACCTTAGGCAGGGAATAACATCGACCGATGTGGGTTGGCTGCTAAAGTTATTTTTTGGACCTTTTTTAAAAGAAATAAAATAAATTGGAAATTAATTTATTTTAAATGTTTCTTTTTTGTGAAACGACCTAATTACGACCCTTTAAATAAATTCTTATGGAGTGATCAAAGGTTTTGTGGCATAACCCTGAGAAATTTAGAATTTTCCATTGGAGATTTGGAGGAGAACCTGTCAGCAGACGATGATGAAGAAATCGATCGACGCATCTCGGGTTCGACGAACCTCACTAACGAACATGACATGATGATCGTTCTTCAACAGAATCGTGGTAGGTTTTGTTATTTAGATTCTTATTTTTCCCATTCTTGTATTAAATGATGAACTCGGATCAAATCCCTAAAAGGATGATATGCGGATCGTACGTTCTTGGGGGAGGGTGTCAATTTCGTTTTCTTTTTGGGTTTTTGATTCGAGAATTGATTTTATGATAATTTTTGAAGTTTTGTTTATATTTTCCTATTAAAACTATTAACAAGACAAGAAGTATGTCGTGATGAATGACGTCAGAGGTTCGTTTCTCCTTTTTTTATTATTTTTCTTTCTCCCTTTTAACCATGTGTTCTTCTCATTCTTCGTGGGGTTACAAAAAATGGATCATTGCACATCCTTTTTATAATGCAAAGATCCCAAATTTGAGATTTGACATCATGAAGACCTAGCAGAGGTGCGACTATGATGGTAGATGACGAATCTGCTCAGATCAGGAGAGATCGTTCTTTGAGTGCTCATCACACGGATGGATCAATACGTGTTTTCAGGGCCGATCGGAGGCCCGAAAACAATATAAATAGCTATGAAACATCAGGGAAACATAGAATCTTGAGTTTCGTGGAAAACTGACAATTAAAACGAATATTAGAGCTTCATTGAGGTGCGGTGTAGCACTTCTACGATTCTGGGAATTTATGGAACACATGTCGTGTATTCTGATGAACATGTCGTGTGGACCGACGGTGGTGGCTAGGGTTTGTGCATAGCAACCAATGAAGAACACGACATTCCTCTGAAGACACATGTAATCTAGGTCCCACTCAGCATCAGGTGGAGTTCTGGGTGACATGAAGTAGTACCACGGTGTGTGACAATTTTCACATGGCGTGTGGGTCCTTACATGGACTCATCATGCATCTCGTAAGACTCACAGACATGGGGTGGGTACACGATTGTGTACTACACCACACGGCTAGAACATGCCTGTTTCACTAGATAACCCATGTACCAGTTACACAGGATGGCACACACAGATAGAAAATGTGTACAGGAACACGGCTGCATACATGGAGGGAACCTTGGATACACTGACACAACATGTTGTCCATACTATAGGATGTGTATATACTTTTCTACATGACATGTTCTTCTAACTTGGGCCATTTTACACGGGTAGTACCAAGAGTCGAGATACATGGAGTGTGACCCTTCAACACACTCTGTATACCCTAGAACATGGTGTGAACATATTTTCCATCGTATCATGGACTTGTTTTGTTTGGGTTAGTGACCCCTTTCCCATTCCCCTAAAGGTCAGATATCGATTCCATCCATAAGAGTATGATACCTTCAGCAGGACTTTATACGATAGAGTCAGGTATCCCTCCGAGAGGCCCAGAGTGAGATAATCTATCCATTCTTGATCATAGGTAGATTTACGTATCGATGGGACTATTCTTACTGGACACTGATCTTCTACATAGAAGGTCAATCTGGATGAGACACAGTATCCGCCAAGGCCTTGGCAGTGATCCTCATCTGTGTAACATGATCTTTCCCAATAAGGAGTGTGTTCTCCAGGAATGAGTGTATTTTTCTATCATGATCCTTCTCAATGAACAATACTTCTCGGACAGACATTATCAAAGCTATCATACTCATGTATCGAGTTTTCCTAGTCGAGTGATTCATGGATCCTTCAAATTGAATCCCTAGTGGCGGGATGCAGTTGTGTTACTTGTCTCTAGAATGTGGGTATGAGTTTTGAGTATATCTAGATGTGTTTCTCCTGTTAAATGTTCAGTAGGAATATAGTGTGTAGTGCTGACTATACTTCTCCTTTATGTATTAATTTTTGGTTTTTGGAGTCCTCTACTATGTATAGTTATACTCACCCCTACACGGGATTTTCACGCACGTGTAGTGTCGTGTGCTGACGAGCACCCTTTTGACACAGTCCAAGGAGGACTTGGACTAGACCGAGCGTTCTGAGTTCTCTATAGGACGTGGTGTTTCTATAACTACGAAAAGCAGTCTCAATACCTCTTTGTGTTTAAAGGTTGTAATTTATAGTTTGCAGACTCTTGTTTTTGGTGGGCTTTTATTATGTCCTTGTTTTTCTTTATGTACTTTACATCCAATTTACTCTATTGGTTAGGTTTAGTTGTATGCATCCATTTTGTTCCTTAGTGGTTTTTCATTACATTTCAGCATATTTTGGCTTGGTGAGGTGTGTGTGTGTGTGTGTACATGTACTTAGGAAAAGCTTCCCATGATAGTAATATTCCTATTCAGTGCTAGTCACCAGCCCCTAGCCTGTAGGTGGCGGCCATGGGGAGTCACAGAACAGGCCTCACTAAGTTGAGTAATGAGAAAATATATATATTCCTCCATAATGGTTATATAAATAACATGATTTTTTTTCTAGGAAATACTTTTTAAATTATTCTCATATGTTGAAAAACATTAATTTTCATTTTTTCAAGTGTTTTAGAAATTTTCACTTTTTAATGCTAAAATTGTTATGAGGATAATAATATAAATTAATATTTTTCATGATATCCATTTATTTATCCTCTGTCATTGGGTTCATTGTCTTTAATAATTTCCACCATTGATCAAGTTATTCGGATAAATTGTTGATGACTATAGTAACTTTATCTTTATTCAAGATATTATTCAGGAAAAATATCAATTTAATGAACTTTACCCTTTTTTCAGAAATAACTGGATCTAAATTACCACAAAATTTTCAAGTTCCCTATAACATGAAGGAATCAACAGTTAACTCATTCTTGTGAGGTGACCATGTAAATTCTCCATGGGTTATGTAATTTATAAAATCCGATGAGATGGGGTTACATACCACACTTATGTTATTCACTCTATCATCTTTTATATTAGGAATTTCATTCATATTATTATTTCATTGTCCATCAGATGGGTTGTTTACATGGTTTCAATTGGTTCTCACCATTTATTAAAATATAAAATGGTTATAAATAGACCCAAGTCAAAAAATCTTTGATAAACATCAGATTCATGTGAATAAATAAGTGGTAATGTATTAACTTATGAAATTCCAAAGTTCAACCTGGGTTTTATTTTTGTATTCTAATTCCAAAACTAAATAATCCTTTATTTTACACCCACAATAGTAACTCATTTTTTTACATAATCGACTATTATATCATTTATATGTTATATATACATTAAAATTCCAGAAATTTTGTGATTTACTGTATTTAGAAAATTTGATTTATAAAACACAAACGCATATAAAAATTTAAAGATTGTTTAAAGGTTATCATAGCACATCAATATGAATTCATAATAATTTTAGTACATGTGATTACTTTTGAAAATATGTTAAATAAGCGTTTCGATAAAAACATAGTATGGGGACGAATAATAGGGAGGAACAAGAGATATAACTCTACATAAATACATTGGTGAGAATATGCATTATCACCAAGTTATTATCACTGTATATTAATCATAAATATTTGGAATTGATTTGATAAATACAATAAAATTTAAATATGCATAAAATTGAAACATCACAAACATATGACATGGAATACATCAGATGAATAATAAAACTGTGAACAACTATAAATGAAAATTTTCATTTCAAAACATTTTAAAAAATGTAGCTTGTGTCGTGTTTATACATAATGATATCATGAGATATAATACATTAACCAATATATTGGATAATAATATAGTTCAAAGTTAACCTATCTAATAATTATATGATAATAATCAAGCATTCCATATAATGTTTTTTATATCAATAAAAATGATATAAACCCCTGAGAAAGGTGTGAGTTTTGTAAAAATATAAAATGAGATATGTTAATGAATTGGTGGATTATAGAAAACCAAGAGAAAATATTATTTTATAAATTATGAATATAGTAAATAAATAAATCATTATAGTCTTTAAAGATATAAAGTATAAACATAATTTGAATCAATGGGATATTTTAAAAATAAAATCTTTATAAAAATCATCAGTGGTGTATAGGAAAGTTTCTAAATAAAAAAATTACATGAATATAAAATGAATAAAAAAAGAAAAAATAAATTGATGATTATTTTAGAGTATAACATGGTAAATTGGGCTAATGTGGATGTAACCCCAATTGAATGGGTAAGAGTTTATTCCTCTTACATTAGCTCTAGTTTGGTATTATTATATTGATACCTCCTGTATAATAACATACGATTATTAAAAAAATTATATATTATTATATTAAATAATTTACGTTATTCTTGATAAATTATAATCATTAGAATTCATTTATAATGTTTTTCATTAGTGATTAATGGGCTTGAGTGTATTTTTGTTTGAATTATCCCCATTTTCATTTAGTTTTCATTGTTTTAATTCATTGTTTTTTATAAATTAGATAATTATTTCCTGAAATTATTTAAAAATATAGAAAAAAATGTTTCAATACTTTACAAAAGTTTTAAAAACTCATAATTAATGATGTGAAAAGAAAATATTGAAAATTTTCTCGTAAGTGGGTAAACCAAACATTTACTGAATTATGTCAAAATGGTATAAAAAGTGTTAATAAATTTCTAATGCAAATAGTTAATAATAACTATGTTGTGATTTAGTAATAAATTATATATATCTATATATATAATACACACTAACCATCCACAAATTAAATGATAAATAAATATCCAACTGCATCCTTATAGATTGGAAACTGACAATTAATAAGACTATATCAAATTAGGGAGAGAGATAATTATGTATACATCTATAGTAAATAACATTTCTCGAGTTTAATATCATTAAAACAACATATATTAATCAATTGTAAAAAAAATTTGTCGATGTAGGAATAATAATATATTATTAAGATAAGAGAAATTAGAATGATAATGAATAAATGTCACATCATCATAATTGTTTGATCCTTTTCTAAGGCCAAAATTATGATCTAGTGTAATAATGGTTTAAAAAACAACATCTCAAATTATCCTAATAGGATATGGAAAATAGAACGGGGTAAATCTTTGATAATTATTATTTATTGTTATGAGATTTTTTATTGGGTCGAGTGAGGGTACTTATATATTCAGGTGAATGGTAATTTATGATCAAACAATGGATAATTTTTTTTCTAAAGACCAAGAAATATATTAGTTATCTTGATTGATAATATAAATATTATATCATGGAGATGTAGTGCAGGAAGGCAAAGGATGCGAACCCTAGTTCGAGTAATCCTGCTTCTGATGATCCAGGAGACAAGTCAATTCGTGGATTGGTCAATGATGGCTACTTCGAACACAATGATATATTTAGTCTCTGCGCAAAGAAGAATCCTGGTGAGCGTCGGGGTGATGGACTTAAGAAAAGCTTTTTGGATGCTGTCACAAGTAATGGTTCTTCATCATTTCTTGACTGTGAAGCATCCGCGGGAAGGATCATTCGAAAAGGGCGGATCACACATGTCTCAGCGAATCAAAGTTTTGTTGAGGAGAGATTGAAGATATGTAAATTCTCTATTATTGCACGAGTCGTAACTCTGATGGGGGTGAAGCCATGGAAGTTTAATGACCTTACTGCCAGGATTGTGGAAATCTGGGGTTTCACTGAGTGGAAGATGACTGCGATGGGACATGGGTTCTATCATATTTTCTTTCCCTCAGATGAGATAAAGCGCCGTGCCTGGAGTTTTGGCTCGATCCCTCTCAAACCTGGCTTTCTGCGGATTCATGAATGGGACCAAAATTTTGATCCCAATTCGGTCAAGAAAAACTATGCTCAATTATGGATAAGGGTCTGTAATCTAAACCTGCTATATTGCCAACCTCAAATCCTATGGGATATTGCCTCGTCTGTTGGGAACCCGATCAGTATTGACAATCAGACTGAAAATCCCATGTTTGGACATTATGCTCGGATCCTGGTGGAAGTCGATATGTCCACTACTCTGGTGGAAGAAGTGGTGCTAACTACAAAAGATGACACCATCACCCTTGGAATTCTCTATGAATGAAAACAAAAATTCTGCTTGAATTGTCATCTTTTTGGACACCATGCATCAGTGTGTAACAGAAACAAGATGTGCAGCTTTTGCAAAGTCCAGGGGCCTGATGAAGAGAATTGCAGGCAAAGGGGAAAGAAACCAGCTCCTGACGATGACTCTGGTCCTTCAATCATGAAGGAGGACTCTCTTGTGATCCCTGCTAGCAAGGGGATGCATATGCAGGATGATGAGAAGGGTGGGAGCAAGGATAGAAGCCCCGCTGACAAGGGGATGCCTATGCAGGATGCTGAGAATGGTGGGAGAAAGGATGGAAGACCCTCTGACAAGGGGATTCATGTGCAGGATGCTGAGAAGGGGGGGGGGGGGGAGCAAAGATGGAAGCACTCAGGTTGTGGAAGAGGCAGCTCACGCTGCAGATGAAGGTGTGATTTGGGATGCTCCCATGGAGGAATCAATTGCACTGTCCCCTGTATTGGTCAGTAAGGGGGAAAATAGACATGAGGTTGACACTGGACGACTTCCTGTTCTGGATGCAGATTCTTTGTTGAGTCCTGTAGATGCTCCTGTGCAGGATCAATATGCAGTCTCTATTATGGAAGTGACCACAAGATTTGATGCAGGACATGGTGAGGATGCAGCCACTGTGCAAGACATGGTGACCCCATCGACTGATGCAGGTCACGATGGGCTAGTTATTGCTGGCTGTGATCATGGTGTTGATGCGGCCGCTGCTAATCCAGATGAGTTTGTTCAGGTTCATGCGGATATGGCTGCAAAAAGGGTACTACCTGCAAGTTTATTGTCTGGCCCGATTGTCACTGACAATAGGTTTCCCTTGCTCAAAGTTGAGGATTCCAATGAAGAGGCGGATGACCATGATTCGGATGAGCATGTGTCAGATGCTCCCAATGGTACTGATGTTGAACCTTCTGAGAGGCAGGTGACACTTACATTTGATGGTCCTAGCACTAGACTCAAATCGAAAAAATGAAAATCATCTTTTGGAACTGTAAATTAGAGGTTTTTCAACTGGGCATTGCTGAACCAAGGATGAAATTTGTAAATTGGAGGTCTTTCAACTGGGCTTCTCTGAGTTACTCCTTGGTTTCAAATAATCATCTTGACACGAACTTGGAATCCTTGTGGGTGCTGAAGCATGATAGTGTTTCAATTAGTTCAGTGTTGTCTAATGCTCAATCTGTTACTCTCACTTGCTATTTTGGGAATGCCTCATGTTCAGTGACGTTTTTGTATGCTTTTAATCTATATACAAGAAGACGTGCACTGTGGAAAAAATTAGTGGAGATTTCAGAGAACATGTCGAGCAGCTGGATTCTACTTGGTGACTTCAATACTGTCCTTCGGCCTGAGGAAAAGACTGGTGAGAACTTTTTTCGTGCTTCTACCTCTGATCTTTTAGCTTGTTTAGACAGTTGTGGTCTCACTGAGGTACCCATTTCTGGATATGAGTTTACATGGAGCCGACTCACCATTAATAGGAGGCAGGCATGTAAGTTAGATAAGTGCTTTGTGCAAGTGGATGATAGGAATGCGGTGATTGATGTTTCTGGGATAACACTACCGAAATTAAATTCTGATCACAATCCCAATCTTGTTGATGTTTGCTTCCGAACATTGAGGTCAGTACCTCTTCCCTTCAAGTTTAATTATGCGTGGCTGGTTATCGCGGGCTGCAGAGAAATTATATTGGATTCCTGGAAAAATGATTTTGTGGGATTCCCCTCTTACATTCTTTGCTGCAAACTAAAGCTTGTCAAGGAAAGGCTGAAGAAATGGAGCAAATCCTCATTTGCTTCCATTGATAATGACATTAGAGAGGCTGAAACTGCTCTTCTGAACTGTCTACAATTTGGTTTGGCTCAAGACTTACCAACTCAGAATGAAATACAGGCTACAAAAAATCTGGAAAATCTCTTGGAATTGAAAGAAAAATTGGCATGAAATCAGTTCAATGTTAGTTGGCTACAGAATGGAGACAGAAATACAAAGTTGTTTCATTGTATGAATAGGGAGAAAAGGGCCAAGAGAACCATACAAGCCCTTAATATTGAAAGGACTCTCTTCTCCGCCGAGAATGATATTACAAATGCGGCCATTGACTACTTTGAAAAGCATTACATAGATAATGGCGATGATAACTCTGAGAAAATCATCCATTGTTTTGATCCTTCTATCGAGGATGATCAAAATAAGAAGCTTGTTGATATTCCAACGGCATGTGAGGTACATGATGCCCTTTTTCCCTAAATATTGATAGCACTGCATGACCTGATGGCTTTATGAATAAATTCATTACGTTTTACTGGGATATTGTACATCTAGAGGTCACAAATGCTTTGAATGATATTTTTAAATCAGCCCATATGCCAGGTGGAATGAACTCCAACTTCATTGCATTGATTCCTAAGAAAGATAATTCCCTTGATATTAAGGATTTCATGCCCGTTTCCATTAGTAATATGATTCCAAAAGTGATTAGAAAAATCTTAACTAGTCGACTGGGTGGTATTGCAAAGGTTCTCATTTCTTGTAATCAATTTGGGTTTGTTCCAGGACGGAACATTCAAAATTGTCTCTTCACTACCTCTGAGTGTGTCAATTCCATGAGGAGAAAGGTTAAGGATGGTAACATGGCTTTGAAGATTGATATATCTAAGGCTTTTGACACCATCAGATGGAGTTTTAAATTCACCATTCTCAAGATGCATGGGTTCTCACAGAAGTTCATTGATATTATTGACTCCATCCTTGCAAGTGCCAAGCTTTCCATTCTGATAAATGGATCTCATAGGGGCTTTTTTCAATGTTTAAGGGGTGTTAGGAAAGGCGACCCTCTCTCCGGAATGATTTTTTCACTTGTGGAGGATTACTTAAGCTGGTGACTCACCGATCTTTCTAATTTTGGATGGTATCAAAGGATGAAAATTGGGTGTGAGTTACATGCTTCCTCACATCGTTTCTATGCCGATGACATTCTGCTTTTTGGGAATGCTGATAATGGAACTATCTCTTGTATCAAGGGCATCTTCTCACACTATGAGGAGGTTGCAGGTCAGGTTATTAATTGGGGGAAGTCATCAGTTATGTTTGGTGGTAGTATTCTTGCATCGAAGCAATGTAGAGTGGCACATCGGCTTGGTGTCAAGAGGGGATTGATCCCCTTTATTTACCTAGGGATGCCAATTTTCTACGACAAGGTCAAAAGGTGCAATTTGGAAAGTATCTCTCTAAATATCATAAATCAGTTAGAAAATTGGAAGGGTAAAAACATGTCTCAAGTAGGGAGGATATGTTTGGTCAATTCAGTGGTCACTTCAATGTTTGTTTATTCCTTTTCTTTGTATAGATGGCCCAGATCCCTCATTAAGGAGCTAAATACCAAGATCATAAATTTCATTTGGACTGGATCGGTTCATGAGAGAAAGACGGTCACCGTGTCTTGGAAAGACTGCATCAAGCCTTCTCATATGGGAGGATTGGGCATCAAAGATATCAGATTATTCAATGATACCTTGATCATCAAGTTCACTTGGAACTTAATTTCGAAATCAGATGAGGACATGGACTTCCTCCGAACCAGGTTCACTGCAAAGCTTCACAATGGGTACTCTAACCATCTTTGTTATTCTATTTGGTATGCCATTAAACAGGCTTATGCTGACCTTATGGCTCACTCGAAATGGAGATTTTTCAAGCAATCCTCTCTTAATCTCTGGACCACCCCTTGGTTGTCTCGACCTCATTGTGATGATGTTTCCATTACTCCTCTCCTAAGAGAGACTTCCATTGCTGAATTACAGGGGAGCTCAACAGTCATTAATGTGATTCCGAATCATGTTGGAAAGGAAATTGCTCAATACTGCTACTCTCATTACGATACTTTGGTATGGATGCGGAATCTTAATGGAATGTTTAACACAAGGGAAGGATACAGGTTACTGTGCGGTGCTTCCTTGGATCCTCCTTCTTGTGTCATGGATTTTTCTAAGCCTTTCATTCCCCCAGCTTCAGCTCTACTTATCTGGAAAATCTAGAAAAAAAGGCTTCCCCTGCAGGCCATGTTGCAGCGGTCTTGACTCTGTCTGGCTGCAGGCTGAAGAGTCCGCTGATAATGTGTTTGTTTCCTGCAAGTTTTCTGCTAGATTATGGTCCTATGTTCAGGGTATTTTTAACTACTACATTCCCTCTTTTTTGATTGAATGCACTCTTAAATTTATATTCAGAATAGTCTGCAATTTTCAGGTCTGGTCCCTTCTGTTTTTAGCCGTGGCTAGCATGCTGTCTTCTATTTGGAAGGCAAGAAATGCTGTTATCTTCAGCAGCACTTCTCCCTCCTTCCATGCTGCTGTTCTGGCAATTCATTGTGCCATTCAGATTTCATCAAACATCAAAACTGGTACCATGAGGAATGATGTTTCTGACTTTATCTTGCTGAGGTCTCTTGGTGTTAATGGCAGGTCGAAGAAGCCACTGATGATGAAACATGTCCGCTGGATTCCACCCATCTCTCGATGGTTGAAGGTTAATGATGACGATGTGGCTTCTGGAGTGCCAGGCCCCTCCGGATGTGGTGGTGTCTTCCAAACTCACAGAGGGTTTGTCAAAGGATGCTTCTTCCATTACATTGGCAATGCGTTTTCCATTGAAGCGGAGCTTTGGGCCATGATAAAAGCTATCAGGTATGCTATCCAGTATGGCTGGCGTGATCTATGGGTTGAGTCCGACTCGACTGTTGCAGTTCAAATCCTTAGGGACTGGTCCAGGAATGTGCCATGGAGGATGGTACCGGCTTGGGTGGAATGTCTTCGGCTCGCAGACTATCTCTCACTTGAAGTCTTACATGTTTATCGTGAGGCCAACCAAGTTGCGGATGCTCTTTCTAAGAAAGCTATTGAAGAGGTGAGTTCCAGTTGGTCCTTTGTGTTACCAGAGTTTTGTAATGAATTTGTGCAGGCTGATTGTCGTGGCGAGATATATACTCGCCTTTGTAGACCGCCCCTCTGACTCTGTGTGTTTTGCTTTACTTTTTCATTATTAAATTTTCTTGGCAACAGGCGTGCCTGTCTCCTGAACTTCTGGGTAAATATTATATCATTAATAATATATTTTTTTGACATTAGAACCGTCCTAAAACACAATTTAAATATTTATAAACTAGAATTTTTTTTTTAAAAAAATAGTGATTTATTTAATTCATTAATTTTTTAGAAATTTCAAATTAACATTTTACTATGAAAAATGTTCTTATTATTTTTAAATACATTATAGCTGTATTTAAAAATATTTTTGGTTTATATAATTATTTTATAATTTTTTAGGTCATCATTATATCAATATTATCTAATAAGACATGCCTCAATTGAAAAATCAATATTATACAAATAAATAAAAAATATACATATTTCATAAAATTCCCATAAAATTAATTTTGAATAATTTCAACATTTCATTTATAAAATTTATATTAAATTTATTAAAATAAATTTATATCTAAAGTGTGTTTATTATTTAATAGATAATATAAAATAAAATATTTAGAGAAAGTTAAAATACCTTAAATAAAATTTATAAATTTATACATTCATGGGTTTTAATAATTTGAGTATTTTTTTGAACTAAAATATGTATATTAATGGTAAATAAAATTTATAAGTCATGTTTCTATTTTAATGGTCATGTTATTATTCAAATGATCATGTTACTATTCTAATGACTGTATTACTACTCCAACGGTCATATAACTATTCCAATTGTTATATTTCATTTACAATTATTATAAATACCCCTCACTTCATTCATTAGTTGCACAGTTTTCTCTAAATGGTCTCTTCATCCATGATAAAATTATAATCAAATTTAAACTATTTGGTTTTCTATTTACTATGTCGATCATGGGTATTATATTTATATGTGACCAAGGCCCAATAAATTTTAAAATACAAGTTATCCTGTTTATTTATTATTAATATTCACTCAAAATATTTTAAATTGGATGAAATTTATTTATCCTTCATATTTATTTTTTAATATTAAGAAAATAAAATTTTATTGGTTTTTATTACATTGTGTATGTGTTTTATTTTATAACTTTTACCAAAATATGAAACACATATATAGTAAGAAATATAATATTATAATGAAAATAATGGGTAATTATTGAATATCAATTTTAAATAGTATCATGAATGATGAATGAGATCACAACCCCTTTAGTTCTTTATGTGGTCATCTAAAGAATTCATTTTTGATTAAATATGATATAATATAGTGTATGTAACCATGTAATATAATATAAGTTTTATGCCACATATGTTAATGAAGAAGAAAAGTATTAATGAAACAATGGTATAATATCCTTTCATGGAGACAAGGGAGGTGGTTTTATTATTATGGAATAGACTATGTGTGATTGGACCATAATATAGTCTAAAATATTATGTCAGAGATATAAATGGAGAAAATATAGTTCATGTCTTTTAATTTCTGTCAGAGAATCCAAACTGTAGTGTAATGAAGAATCCATGATAGGTAGAAAAAGTGTGATGAATATTAGTATCAACATGATTTTTTTCACAAATCTATTCCATAATGAGAAATGGAATGATAAATCACGAAAAGAGATAAAAAATAATATTCCATTATGATATAAGGAAACCGGAATGTATTCAAGGAATTTATAAAGATACATAATCACTATGCCCATTTTGAGGGCAACCACACCATTATTTTGATATCTACATTAAAAAAATATTGAATTTTAAAATACAAATTAATTGTTGTTTTTTAGAAAAACATAAACCTAAAATAGAAGAAGAAATAGATTATTAAAAAATTATTCCTATATAACAAAATAATAATTAATTAAAATACATCCCAACAATACATTTTATCATAATATCTTAAATATTTAAAGCTTGACATAGTATCTTATTCTATTATCTATAGTGTAATTCTATAATTTTATTATCATTATTTTTTATATATACAATATGGATTATAAAATACAAGGATAGTTATATTTTATTATAATTATAATTAAATGGTAATTATTATATTTAGACTTATGCGTTTTTAGTAATAACAAATTTGGGATTCCACCACCATTTATCTTCCCCTACAAAATTCATTTTTTTTATTTTAAATTTCATTATTTTTTAACTAAATGGTTATAATTTATTATTTTAACTATATGATTTGAGTTTATGAATATCCATTAAATAGATTTCAGTTATCTATGTTTAAATATATTTTTGAGTTACTCAATTCTTATATAGTTCTAAATAATGATTTGTGGGATGAAATTTGGTTTTTAATTTTGTAAGAAATTTAAAACCATGATTTTTCATAGATTCATTTTATTAAAGAATCAGTTAAATTTTAAAATGCTAAATATATATTTATTTTATTATCAACAAAGATATAAATAAAATAAAAACATTAAACTTTACTGGTTCTTTTACCCAAAAACATGATTTAGGAACATATCATGATTGTTGGAGGTTCAGTATGGATTCTCATTCATTCAAGTGTGGTTTAATATATTATTGAAGATGGAAACTACAAATAGTTTCCACATATCTAACGATCAGTGATCCAACTATCCAAACGTGTGTGATCATTGGGGTTTCATCCCAACTACTCATAGAAACTTATAATGGTCATGATGATAGAAGCTTCAGCTCATCACACTCTATTACGTGGAAACATTTCCTACTATGTGACACTCATATAAAATGAAGATATGTTCATGATAATTTACAAATCATGACCCGAGATTGGTTAACTTTGTTCTAATGATCTGATTGAAGCCATATGAACAACTATATAAATTAAATATTCTCAATTATCCACCAATTAATTAATGATGTGTTGGTTTATATCCATAACAAGGAAGTCTAGAAATTAACCCCATATATTGAGGTGGTTGGTTTTTTGGAATTGTGATTGAACCTCTAAGAGGTAACAAAATTAGTTTGAGTGTGATATCTTAAGGTAATGTGACAGGGCCAGATAGAGTAGTTTAATTTCATACGATAAGGAAACATTTAAGAGTATTTGGATATGGGATATGAGGGATGGGGTGGATCAATCCACAAAATGGTATTCTACAAATCATATTAATAAAATAATCAATTAATACAAATTTTTGGTATTTATGAAAGTGTTATTCATAACAGGATTCTATGAGATACATCATCAAGAGTATATCCCTTTAAAGGTGAGGAAAATATAGGTAGTAATTACACCTAAAGAGGAGGAAAATGTGAATTTAATTTAAATAATTATAATTACATGGTCATTTTCAGTCTTCAAGACCACTTGAGTCATGGTCTACGTGAAAAAAAGAGATTTCAAAAGATCAATCGCATCATATGAGAGTGTAAGGTTGAATACATATAAGAGATACACACTAAAAATGACCTAAAATGGTTCTTTGGGAATATAGAACTATGAATAAGATGAATATATTGACAAGGATTACAAATAAAGAGGATGAACATAATTAGGTTATTTAATTTTGATGCTAACACAAAGAGGATTACCTAAGATAAGTATTATTATGAGGACCATGGAGGATATGGGTTCATTAGAGGGAGGGTATAAGCTCTTAAACAGGTTATTAGGATGTGAATAGATATCTGAGTGTATTATAGTCTTCATTTAGTGTATATATTCACAGAATGACTGATGTGAATATATTTTATATTGATCTTCGTCTATAAAGATTATTTTCTTATATATCCTATTTATAATAGGAATCAGAGTCTTTAAAAATTTTAAGTCCCCTAACCATTAATGGGAATGAAAATATAATTTATGACATTAGACGATTTCCCATGGGAATAGAAATAATTAGAATATCCGTAAATTACACTAATGTTGACTCTTGTTTAGGATTAATCATTATGGGGCTTCACTATTTAGTCTCATGATGCAAGATGATGCAAAAATGTGATATCTTGACTAATGGAATACAATATAATTCATATTTGTGTCCTAAAAAAATTTCAAAGGGAAATAAAGTACTAATTTGTATTTGAAAAAAAATGAAAATGAGTTTAATGAAAACATTTAGAATAATGTTGGAGAAGTAAAATTTGGAAAAGGAAAGAACATGCATCGCAAAGTGGAAATCCATTGTGGGCCATTGATCAGAATAAATGTCTGTGGATTCCCAAAGAATCTTTTAACTAACAAGTTAGAAATATGGTTATGTAGGTGCCATTCCTCCAAAAATGAAATCATTCATGCGATGGTGGAGATGAAATCCACCCTTCATATAATACCCTGAAAAATCATATGGTTTACGGTTGAGGTAGAGTCGATGGATTCTTGTGAATGGAACCAAGTCATTCACGAGAATGGGCCATAAATTTTCACCACAACATAAGATGAAAATGAACTATATTGACTGAGTCATCTCTGTACTCGGTTTCTCCAATGGGCCTCTACAAAAGATACTCTACGGACTACCGATCCAGTTCTTCTGCCTCTCTATTAAAGGAACCCAAGGTGGACTAAATAAGGAGGCATTGTTTGAGGATTTGAGTGATTTATGGGACATAAGAAGAGAGAACAACGAAAGATGACCTCTTTTTATTTTTCCATATAGGTATAACCGACCATATAGAATTAATTAAAGAAATATAATACTAATTGGAAGAACAAAAACCCAGCTTCCTCCAGAGATGAGTTTCCCACAATGCATAAAACAAATTCCGCTTCTTTAATCTGGCGTCCCGTATAGCAATATTCAATGCAGGTGGAACCCTGTACCATGTTGAAAATTTCAACAACGTTAGATCCTATCCCTTCATAGCTTTATTATATGATGATAGTGATTAGAGCCATGTAAAAAAACCCTATGTTGATGGAACCTAGTTAAACATTGGAAAATGAAGACCGAATCTTGAACCGTGTACCATTACAATATGCAGACGACCCCAACAGCCAAATAGGAACAGGGTACACACAGGAAACCCTAACTCGCATAATGAAATGGTATGCAGAATGGGTTATTCTCAGGAATTCCGCCCACTATCTTTAATGATTTCTTCCATATCCATTTCATTATTCACTCCCCTCCACAAAACAATCCAATAGGACTATGTTGAAACCACTTCAAATGTTGCTGGACCTATATGGTAAAACCATCAGGTGCATCAGCGCTCCCTTATGATTTTTCATTCCCATGGTAAGAGTAGTCATGTGGGTAATCCCCATAATAAGGTAGATCCTAGGAATGACCATAAGATTGCATTCCCATGGTAATGTGGGTTCTGACCGAGGGATACTCACCTATATACCCCCATTATATGGATTAAGGGTAATCATTGCACTTTACCTTTTTTAGGGAAAATAATAAATAAGTGAAAATCAATCTTTCTTTCCCATTTACTAGGAATCATGCTTCTCCCCTTTCCCAGAACCCATATTAGGGAACTCCATCTAAGTTATGCCCCAATCCTCTCTTTAGGGTAGTGTCATATCCCCAACCATTCCCGCCCTCGTCCTCCACCTTTTCCACCATCTGAGAAGGGAAAGTGCATGATTTTTTGGACCTACCTCTTCCTCTGGTTTCTAACACAAAGAATGACTCATGTGGTCTTAGAAAATTGTGGCGTTCATCATAGCTGCATGATCCACCAGACAAATGAACTACAAGAACACTGATTCCATTATCCAAGATATGTAGGATGCTTATCTAAGGACTAATCTCAATGTGAATTATTTATAGATATAAGTCCAAATTAGAGGTAAATGAACCTCTTATTAGGTGTAATCCCAAATCATTCCCCTTAAAATGGGTTTTTAGAATGTGTTAGTCCCATATTTCATAAATACAAGGACTCTGATTCCTAGTTATCTGTGATATATAGGAAACCTCTACAAGATTCAATCTTGACACCATCATTTTCACAATGGCCTACCCTCATCCTGAATGCATTAAGTAAAATTTTACAGGTATCTGGACTATAGGGGTTATGATTCATCCCACATGCATATGTAGAAAGCCTGTCTTATGGTATCGATCCCAACATTGAAATGATTCGCACCCCCCAAGATGACAATAAACTATCGAGTGTCATTCCATAGGGCTCAAAACCAGCGTTATCTTTGTAAATGAAAAAGAAATTCCTAATTTGTCCTCTAGAGAGTAACATTAATGAAGAACCTAGGATACATATACATTTATTCATTAATGGATATCCTTTGATTCATACATGTAATCTTAAACCTGTGTGTATTCATGAGTGATTTTACAATATGGTAGTCCAGAGAGACATGATTGGGAATAAACCAAGTATTCAAAGGCATATAAAGATTAAATATATATGAAATTCACTGAATAAAAAACAGTTCCCCCTAAAATGATGTGAGGAGAAGAGTTCCAATCCTACGGACCAATGGGATTTCTTAAGTTTCATTGTCCAAATCATCTAATGACCAACTAGGTTTGGAAAGCAGTTCCATGAATCAAGGATGTGAGAGTGATTGGGTGATTCTGGATCTAGGATAAAATCTTTTAGAGACCATCTTAAGAAATTATACCCAACTTGGAGAAATTTCACAAAAACACAACCCCCCTGCAGTCACTCATTGGACCCAACATGCTACTGGTTGAAAAAATAGATGTGTCTCACGTGAAACACTTGACATTGGAACCTCTTTTATAACATAAAAAAGATATACCACCCTATCCCTAGTGGTCCATTTTATTTTGTGTACAACACATGCTTAGAGTTGAAAAAATGGTGAAACTGATGTGAATCTTTAACAAAAGATGGCATCATTATTCCATGTTAAGACAATTCAGTTCCAAAAAGGAAGAGGGTCAAGAGAGATCACTAATTATACATCTGGTCATTAGAATCTACATTGAAGGGGTTTTTTTACTGGACCTGTCACATATATGAAAATAATTCTTAGATCTTCCTTATATACAATTCCATCATGATAGTTTTCTCTGACACGTGTGTCTGCAGCAACACAAGAGTTCAGTTCCTCAATGAAGAACTGGACCCCATCAACCACCTAGAGTCTTCAACGCTGGGTTTCAAATTCACAAATCAGGGAGTATCATTAAAATGGCACTCTCCCCACCCTGAAGGTTGTAAGGTCGGCCCTTTAGGACATAAAATCCCACTAGATGCAAAACCAATAGCAGAAAATGGTCCATAACCAGGAAGCTCCACAAGCCTTATCTAATCATTTCAGGAGTTTGTGCCTAGAGCGTGATAGTGATATCATCCCTTATCATAGAGAGGAAGGTGAAGTCATCACCTATGTCTTCATCCTTGCGGCACAAGGGTCCCACTCTAGGGCCCCTCCTGGATGATGACACTGCCAATGCTTTGTGTCCCATAATCGTCATTCTAAAGAGGATGTCACCCCAAGGGATCCTAATGATGTTCAATGGACAGGTCCCCCAGGATTCCCTCAAAATGTGGAAAACATATAATAAAGAGTGGTTCATCACCCATGTTCCTGAGAAATAGATCATCCATCCATATACCAATGTAAATTATGGGTAAAAATACATTAATTCCCCCTCTTCTGAAGCACTCTATTAAAATACAATGGAATATAATGAGAAATAACAACTTTATACCAATCCACTCTAAGGATTCCATGCAAATATGGTTGTAAATTATAGTCAGCACAAAATATCAACCAATGATCATGAAGCCTTTCATCCAAATAAGATGTAAACCAACTACGACCAGATGAAAATTCTAGCTTATGCATACCAATACCATTATAAATATAGGATAGAAAATTATGAATATTCATACAACCCTTCAAATGAATATGATTTCCACCAATCAAATAAGGTGGAACAAAAATAAAAGGTGGAAATTTCAATTTACCAAAATGTATCCCACCAATTAAATATAGTTGAAATTAAATACAAGTAGAGTCAAATACCTATGGATTCATAATATGCTTTTGAGAAAAATAAATCCTAAAACTAGTAGATGGATGTTCATAATAAAAAAATATGAATCCCGTCATCCAAATAGGATGAAAACTCGAGGTAAAAACTAGTGTATCCTAGACACAAATCAAGGGAAGATTCATTCCACTTCTCCGACACAAGATAACTTCCAGTACCTAATGTTAAACCAGGAAGGAGTGGTGTAGGGACAAACCCCTACTCCAAAATCAGAATGTTAATATATCCCTAATCAAACCAATGATGTATCTCAAGCCATACTAAAATGAATGAGGATCAGACATCCATTCCTGAGCATATCCTATAGAAATGTCTAGACATAATCACATCCGTTAAAATAGAATAGGGTCAATCCAAAAGTCCAATATCCTCAATCAGGGTGACTTGTCCAATAGATAAGATAGTCACTATAGATCACACCTACATCCCTGCTCTAGTCCATAAGGGTTAACGAACATATTATGTGACCCAATCAAAACTAGATTGGGAACAAACACAAATTCCAAACTAGGGGACACTTGTCTACCACAATAGAAATATTTATAAATAAAATAATTACATCATTAGTGATGTGTAAGTAATTAATTTATGTATTTCTTCACTTAAAATAAAAATTAATAATTTAAGATGAATTAAATCTTCTAATATTCTGAATTATATATATATATTCAAATATATATTTTTTACCTATACTAAAAATTATTTAGTATTTAAAACATGAATATAAAATATATGAATTTTTCTTAAATAAAATATTATAAATATCATAATCTCATCTAAGTGGAACAAAAAGTCAAAAACATAGGTGCTTTATCATTCATATGTGTTTTAAAGATAACTTTTAAATTTAGATATGTCCCCAACATACTTTTTATCCAATATGGAAAAATAAGGGATATTTAAGACAAAGAAATTATCATTTATTGACTTTATTTTATTTAAATATTATATTAGCCATTTTCAGAGACAATTATCCATTAAAAAACATAATTCCGATCCTTAGGTTTTTTGGGGTAAAATTAGATTCATCTGAAAAAATATGGTCCATATTTAGGGTAATTTTATTATTTTATCATTTTATTTTTATCCAAAATTACAGTTTACCATTTATTATGGAAAAATAATTTTCCATAGTTACTATTCATATTATCTGAAAAATAAAAGTGGTCGATTAAATATATTCAGAGCTTATAATATTTTTTAATGTTTTTCAAGTTTCAAAATAACTATTTTTCATAATTTAATTTAAAATAAAATCTCTAAAATTCCATAAAAACTCCATTTTTTAGATAAAATTATTATTTAAAACACAAAATTTTATTATAATATATAATTATATAAAATCCATTTCAAAATATAGAATTGGATTATATAAAATCAAAATTAAATAATTAAAATTTAAAACTATTCCAAAAAATAAGTTGACCTTGTATATACATTATAAAAAAATAATGTTTTCAATGAAAATATTTATTTCCACCATTCTATAAAAATATATGATGTCGAAAAATTATAAAGAATATTTTGTAAGTTAATTATCTAATTTTTAATTAAATTAATATATTCATTTTTTCTAAATTTTGTTTATAACTTTTAAAATTTAATGATCACTCCTAAAATAAGAAAAACTCAATTTTTGAAGGAAACATTGTTTTGATGAAAAAAATTATTTTACTAAAAACTATTAGATTATTTTGTAAGAACATATTAATAAATTAATATTGAGTTATAACATTATATTTATTTCATAAAAATTTATTTATTTTTATCCCCTTTAATTAAAAAACTTCGTTATTACAGTTATTTTATACATATAAGATCATTGAGTTCATTTAGACTTGGTGTTTCAAGTAAAAAAATATATAAAATTATTGGAAGATAAAATTTTCATAAAAATATTTTTTTTCTTACAAATTAAAAATGATATAATTATTATAATGGGTATTGAACGGTCTTCTGTAGATTCAAACACTAGATAAGTAATGTGGGGTATAGAGAAATAGTTATCCAATTAGGATTTTCACACCCACAGGATAGTTCATTTGGTAAGGGGTGAAAACCAATCAAGATTGGAGGTTCAATATCAAGGTAAAATTACCATAGAAAATGTGAATTGTTTTGTCAAGAATCACTAAAAAATAATTAGGTACCACATCTTTGGTGTCAGAATGGGTATGGTGCATGGAGGAGTAACATTGAGTTTGTAAAATCCACTGGAATAGTTGGATTATGGTACTTGTAAATCCTAATATTAGAATATTTGAGTCAAATATTATTGGAGACTAGGAGGAGTAGGATGACCATTAGTAATGTTCTATTCTAGTATCACAAGTAGTCCAAAAAATAGCCCACGGGGTTCAGGAATCACCATTCCTCTGGGAAAAAAACACATCCAAGATCATAACCTCTATTGAAAATTATAATTTACAAATTAATTCTTTGGGTCACATTATTTTAGTCAATCCCTCTTAGAAATATAATATTGGGTAAAACCAAGAGGTATAACTCAAGGTATTAGGGTTCCTAGAGAAGTGCATAAACTCATGGAATTGGTGTGTATTAAATAAAATATTGTAGAAATAAAGGTGGAATATTGAGAACACAATTCTCAAGAAGTTTTTTCAAACAATAATGGTTATTCAGACATGTATTGAATGCATTTTTGGGGACATGGGATTTGGTAAATCATTTCCTTATCATTTTTACTTGATTATATGGGAATAATGACAATGGTTTATCTTTTATTAAAGACATGGGATAAATTATATGAGGTTTTCACTTTTTTGATTAATCCTCAATGGTTCACCTAATCTCCAAAAATGAATTCTATATTGTCTACCCTTTAAGGGTTTTTAACATACTATATTTTGTATATCCTTCACTAGAGTTTTTTTGTCTTATGATATGGAGCATTGATGGATAATGTTTATGATTATAGATCCTTTAATGATGTGCACACAGTTTATGTTCATGATGAGTGGACATTGTGTGAGGTGGATTTAAAAAAAAGACCTAAGTCGGTTCTCCATGATTGAAAAAACTATAAAACTATTTTTACATTATCTAGAAGGTATTGTAAATCATGTCATATGGATAATGGAAAATACATAATTTAATTCGATAAACATGAAAGGGGTGAATGAAAATCACTCTAAGTTTGAAGACTCAATTGTTATGATGTAAGAGATCATGAGGATCAAATGACCTTATTGTAAGGAAATGAATCAACTTGTTGATGGGTTAAGGGCCCTTATAGATATTCCACTCTTGAATTTTCACACAATGGTCCCCTTATATATGGGCACACTTCATTGTAAGGGAAATTAAATTATTGAAGAAATATGAGACACATAAAACAAAAGGATTAATTTTAGGATTAAGGGAACTTGGAAATTTGATAGATGTATCTCGAACCAATTTTAATCTTATTTTTTCTATTAGGGTAATGTGATAAGTTGGGGGTAATGGATGATAGACTGTACCATTTAACATCATGGGATAAGAAGTTAAGTGTTGTTCAATTTATCATCATGCAACAAGGGATCTAATTTTATACATTTTAGGATCATATGTTAGGACCTTATTCCATGTAGCTTGACATCAAACAACTATAATGAAGTTGGAATAGTTTAACAT